>CM068488.1:21712301-23136051 GCA_034769265.1 Remorina albescens | reverse complement strand
GCTACCAAGATCACATGCCCAAGACTTATAGACTTAACAAACCAGTCGCCAGACGCAGTAGGACTACCACTATACCACTAACTGCCGACCAGAGCCGCACCACCGCCACCTCTGCCTCCACCGCAAACCTCCACAATGCTCCGGCAAAACAGCCGGCTGGCAAAATGAATAACCGCGAGCTAAAACCCCAGCCCGACCTAGCGTTGCTTCCATTGCCCACATCCTTTGAGGTAGACAGCATCAAGATGAGGGGCCCCTTAATAACCTCCCCAATGTTGCATAATATACCCACAGCACTTCCCACAGAGCCGGGCGTCAGGCGAGTTCCAGGGCCCTCGGAAGTGGTCCGTGAATCTAGCAGCACCACCGGGATGGTCATCGGAATAGTGGCGGCCGCTGCCCTGTGCATCCTCATCCTTCTCTATGCCATGTATAAGTACAGGAACAGGGATGAAGGCTCCTACCAGGTGGACGAGAGCAGGAACTACATAACCAACTCAGCTGTACAGAGCAATGGCGCCGTGATAAAGGAAAAACAGCAAAATTTGAAAGGCAGCAACAAGAAAAAGAAAAATAAGGATAAAGAGTATTATGTGTGACTGGGAGACTTATGTTAACACAAGAGAATGAAGAAAAAAAAGCACTAATCACTTCAGTTTCCTCGTGAGGAGCTATGACAAATGATGGTATACCATGGAACTTGAATAGTCTTTTACTGTGCTGAGTAGTTGAACTGATGATATGTACTGTAATATAAAGCACACTTACTATTGTAAGCATAACAGCAAGGCTAAATAGCAACTTTAGAGATCTTACTCTTCTATCTGGTGAGAGAGGTTATCAGTATAGAGATATTTCACAGCTACACCATTCTCCCAAGTGACTTTTAGAGCTATGTGATCCTTGGCATAAACAAAAAACCTTGAGTAAATTTGTTCATTACTAAAGGTCCATAATCTTTTTACATTTTCACCATGTAAACAATATGTAGTGTTTAAAATGAGGGATCAAATACATGAGCACCATAAAAGTAAAAAAAAAAAAAAAAAAAAAAAGGATTCTGTATCAGGATATGATAAATTTTATGGTTTTACATTTACAGTGTGGTGTCTTATTTTTTCTTTATGCAAAAGAAAAACATTACAAAAAGAACATCAAGGGGGAAAATTAAAATGTTTGTCTATAAAATGAAACCAAGGGAGCAAATTAACACATGAATCTGTTAACTCTGACATCTGATTTACTATAGCGATTCTTATTATCTGAGATAGTGACTCTACACTTTGTGGAAAGAAGTGTATTGTTCTCTAGGTAAGAACAGCAGAGGCTGATTATAAAATGAATTCTAATCCTACAGTGAAGTTCAAAAGGTAAAAGTCCAGTATTCAGTGTTCTTCTTGGACCCTATTCTCTAAATACCAAAACAGCTCTTTGTTGTCAAATCAACAGTTAACCCTTATCTTTTCTTCAAACCCTTCAAAATACTAACTACAGAAAATGATCTCTTCATGAAAAGGTGCACAGCAAATGGTGGTTTTATCTTTTTTGCAAAGTTGTATGTTGGTTCATTGCATATCGTTCTCTTTTCTATGGTTTCAGGAGGAAGACAAAGGCAGTACAACACTGTTAATACAATGTCTATACAAAAATAAATCAAATGTTGAAAGTGTGAATTCTATCTGCTGTCACAATCAGCCGCGTCAAAAAAAACAAGAAATTTGTTTACATATTTTATTACACACTAGCTGTTGTACTTTGTAGGTAGGAAATTGTACATATCCATGACAGTTGTAATTTTTTAGTACCTCTATTGTACAGACTGAAGATATGGTTTATCAACGTATTTGACATGATGGAATCTATCAATGTTACTTTATTTGGAGAAGACTTTAATCAGAATGTGGAGAATCATATTGATATAAAGAATAAACATGTATTGTTAGCCTAGAGATCTAACCAGATGATGTTTCTAAAGTTGCATGAATATTGAACTACTTGCAGTTGTCCAACAAATACAAGTGCCCATCCTTCTGTATAATGGCTTTATTGTTCTGGGTTACACTAGTGTTATTTATTTATTTATTTATATATTTATTTTGAAGGAAAATAAATTCAAATTCAAAGAGGCCAATGGGTGGGGCTTAAAGAGTCAAAGAAACAAAAGTTAAAATGATGTTGTTTTTGTGGGGTTTTTTTGGGGGGTTTTTTGTGTGCGACTGGTCTCCTCAAATCATAGTCTTGTTACTTTATCGTTAGTTTACATCTTGTTTTGATGTTATTTTGCTGTCCTTTTATTTTGCCATTTTATACCATTGGCATTTAATAGTTTGGATATGCAGTCTTTCTCTCAACTGGGATTCAAACTTTGGTGTTAGAATTGTTACTTTTCGCAACCTTTTTCATCAGTTTGATAATAAATAAAATATAAATCTTTTCTCCGAATTACACTGTAGTCCTTGGGTAAATCCAATTCTGCAGTTACTTATAGCAATACTATAAGACTTTGATCTTTGTCCTGATTATCAACGTGGAATCATTTTGATTCAACAGTAGAGAGAAAGGGTTTAAAAAACATTTATTTATATCTGTACTTTTCAGTTACCAAAAAAACTATCAAACTTCAGCTAAATTCCTTTATCAGAACTGTGAGAGCGTTGGTTTTATCGCTTTGACTTTAGAAGGAGACAACAACAAACTCAGAAGAACGTAACAAATATCATCAGGTTTTGTTTCAAATGTTGCTACATTCGAATTCAGGTGCATGTAAAAAACTGGCATCCTTAGTTTGCAAACAGAAACTACTGTAGAATGTTTTGTTATTTGTGTAGAACCCTAATAGCATATATTGGCTGAAGATACAGCGTTTTCGTAAGTGAATTATTGCCTCTCAGCAACCCAGCTTCGAGCCCCTCTGTGTTTGCATATTCTTCTTGTGAATGCTCTGGCTTCCTCCAACAGTCCAAAGACATGCAGAATCCAATGCCTGTCACTGAGTGTGAGCATAAATGGTTGTTTGTCTGAATGTCTCTGTCAGCCCTGTAACAGACTAGCAACCTGCCCAGGGTCCACACATTGCTTGCCCCATGTCAGGTGACATTTTCTTATCCGACCCCTGTGGATAAATACGTAGATAATGGATCAATATAATCTATCACATATTGAGGCCATTTTCAGCAAAAATGCTCAAAATGTTGCATCCTAACACAAGGAGAAAGGTGGCTATACTGCACTTTACTTGTACCAATTACCCAATATATGAAATAGATCTCTGATATATGTTTTGCTCTATTTTTGAAAGCTGAATATACAGATGCATTCATTCATGAGAGTTTCTTAATTTATGATACCATGGCTATGCTGTGCTGCAACTGGTACCATATAATACCATTTTAGTGATATTGGAATAAAGAACCCCAGGTTAAAAAATACTATACTTGAATTATACTTTTACAGACTGTACTAAGTATGGTGTATGCTTTTTTCATCGCCTTTATGTGTAATTAAGTGTGCTAAAGTAGTCATTGAGTACTACTTGAGGACTACTTCAGTACACTTACAGTGTAAATAGTATGTTAAATTGGAACTTTGTACAAACTTTAAGTGTACTATAGTACCCCTGCACAAGTACACTTTCACCTGATTTGAAAGACACTTGCAGTACAATTGTATGAAATCAAATCATTTTCATTTACTATTTATATAGTGCCAAATCATAACAAAGTTACATCAAGGCACTTTACATATAGAGCAGGTCTAGACCAAACTCTTTATAAAATGATTTAAAGAGACCCAACAGCTCCCCCCATGAGCAAGCACTTGGCGACAGTAGCAAGGAAAAACTTCCTGTAAGGAGCAGGAACCTTGGGCAGAACTGAGGTTAGACCACCAGTATGTTCAAAATTTACTTAAAAGGCTTTAAAATTAAATTTATAGTTGTGTAGGATTGTATTTTTAATGTACTTATCATTATTCTAGTATGCCTTACACTGATTTTCAAGTGCACTCTTCTGTTAATAAGAATGCATTTATAGTGAATATCACAATTTAAGCATCTAAAAGGTATGTATTTCAAGTATAATATTATCATGCCATAATGGTTTATGGTTAATGGTTTAGAAGTGTATTTGAAGTGCAATAAGTGTTGCAGGTATTAGTACTGTATAGTACACTGTGTTAGTGGTACAGAAGTATACTTAATATCACCACATGCACTTCGATCTACTTAATTTCTGGTACCACTAGTACACTAAAAGTGTGCTACTCAGTCGTATGAAAGAAATCCACTTCAAATTATTGAAAAAAAAAAAATCAAATTTATTCATATTAAAACACAAAACTTCTCAACCAAGGTATCCGGGCAATGAAACAAAAAAAATGCAGTAAATTTAATGGAAAAACCTGAGTGCTTGCCACTCATAACAGCAGCACTGTCATAGCCCTGACCAACCAGGTTGGTTCAATATTCTAGCCCATGTTTTTCAAGGCATTTTATGATCAAATCCTTGATCAAGATTGTCAGCCTTCACGAAGTCAAGAAAGCTCTCATGTACGACCCTACTGTAATAATAGCTGATGACCAGTGACCATGAGTCATTGAATGCCCTTTTCCGGTTTCCATGCTGTGTCTTTGGGAAGAGCTTAAGGACAGGCTGCACAGGACCCACTGCTCTAGACTGGGAAATGTCTGGAGAGAAACAAAATAAATAAGCAAAATAATAAATAAAAGTTGAAGTTACTTAATTGTTAACGCCCCTTATCTTTCAACAATTGGCATTCAGAAACATTTAATCGCTGTTAATTAGTGCATAGTTTGATGAAAACATGAGCATACCATCAGGTCCTACTGGAGCAGAGTAACTCTTTGACTGCTGCAAAGGCTCCTGTGTACTGCACTGGAAGATATCTGAAAACATCAATTTAAACATTACATCAGCAAAACATAAGCCTACTCTCACAATGACATACACAAGCAGTAATTAACTTCCCAGAAAGCTCCTTACCATCAGATCCTGCAGGACTAGCACTGTTTGGTGACTCTGGTGGTTCTGCAGACTTTCGATTAACGTCACCTGCAACAATGTCACTCCGGTTGTCTTCAGAACCAGCCCAGTCCAAGTTTGTAGCTAAAACACAAATACATGTCACAATCTCCAAGCTTGTATGCAGCTGAAACCATGTTGTGTAACTATCAGACCACAATTATTGAATTAAAAATTAATAAAATACTTGAAACCTTGAAATATCGTGGTGAGCTGTGGTAGAGGTGAGGTGCATTAATTAATGTATTCGGGATACTGAAATTATCAGCAGCACTGTCCAGTTTTTCACTAAACAAATATGAAATTGTGTAATCCTATGTTATGTTTAGTCATGATATCGTAGTATTCCAATATTGCATTAAATACAAAGGATTTACAATGTGCAAGTAGTCTAATCTTCAGAGAGACACAGATCCAGCTACAGATGACTGTCAAGGCAATGCCTACATTCATACAAACTTTCCAGTGGTCAAGTAAGGGGGATCTGCACTTTGATTTCGACACTGTTCCTTTAATTTAAGATATATTCACTTACTGTTTTCACTATTTTTATTCACAATAGTCACAAACAAACAGAGGTAAAATATCCCATTAACCAAAACGTGCCGGAGAATTACTAGTAAATTGGTACAAACAAGTGTGTTATGAGTTTTAACATTCAAATCAAATCAAATCAAATCAAATCAGATTTATTTGTATAGCGCCAAATCATAACAAAGTTACATCAAGGCACTTTACATATAGAGCAGGTCTAGACCAAACTCTTTATAAAATTATTTTACATTCAAGTACAAAATACATTCAAGTTACCAGCAAATTGGTAAAGTTACTCCTCAAGCAGAAAATCTACAAACGTTTAGCGTTAATAGACCCTTTTTCTGTTTGTACACAATGATGATGTAGAACGTATGCGTGCACATTTTGATAACGGAAGTATGGCGGAGATAAACAGCTTGTCAAGCTATGCAAGGGGATTATCAACATAAAATTGCGAACGTTACCTTAAAAAGTTGACATTGACAAATGGTGTATGACACATGGTGTTCTATTAATGAGTGGGTTGAAGACGTTAGCAAGTGGCCAATATACAGTGGCTAGATATATATACCTATTTAATTGAGAAAACCGAGCGTGTACACCAGAGAGAAACTGCAAGTCTATAAGTCACTGGATGCTTATAAATACGTTGTCTGTGGTCATGTACAGAACGTCAGATACCATGACATAGACTCAGAGTTTTTTGTTTTTAGATCGGAAATTCTCCCTGGTCAAAGACAAGGACAAAAGACAACAATGTATGAATCTTGGGTTATAATCAACCAACAAGAAAACTATGTCCTCACCAGGGATGTGTACAGACATTTTGGGGGGGCAGGGGCTCAAGTGAGAAAAAGGGCACTTCTTGTAATTTCAGAATCAGTCAGAACTACTTTATTAATCCCTAGGGGAAATTGCTTAATTTATTCATAAATAAATAATAGGACATCTTTGACTTACCTATTTATTTCAGTACCCTTACACTCACATAATTGGTGAATAGAAGAAAACTTCCAAAAAATACATATTTAGATGGCATTTGTTTAACTGCCCTCTGTTTGTATCTGTATATTTCTCCTTAATTCACTAAACAAACTCCTTGTCCTCTACATATTTAAACATGTCAGGGGGAAGATATTCTCTCTGATAACTGAAAATCTTTGGTGATTTGTTTTCCTTCATTCTTTATCCCTGCAATGCCTTGGCAATTGCAAATATATGCAAATTAGCGCACAATTGACATATCAATGCGGTGTTTTAGACTTGACATAATGAGATAAACCTAACTGTATTCACCTGTAGTGTCCCAGTACGTAAGCCTGTATGCCCATGAGGAATAGCCTTAGCTAAAGCAAACACATCAGCTAGTAGCTCATATGTGCATGTTAGCAAGACACACATTAACTATGTTTGGCCTTGTCATTTGTGAATTCGAGAACTTCCTTCATCACCACTCACCTCCAAGAGTAAAAAAACCTAGAAAAAAAAGCAAAACTGTGCTGAGGGGTGGGGTCTGCTGCTGCCTGTTTCTGCCTCTGTGTTGTTCAAGCCGCGATACGGGAGAGGGGAGGGGGCGGGGGAACGTCTAACAGAGCGCATTGAGCGTTATCTCCCGACCTGCGATTTGGAGTTCTTTTTTAAATTTATATTTATTTGACAGGGAAACAGGAATGTATATTTAATATAAGAGAGAGAGAGAAAATCATTTATTTAAAAAAAACAAACAAACAAAAAAAAAACGCCCCGGAAAAAAGGGCACTTTTTCTTCAGGAAGAAAAAGGGCAGGTGCTCAAGCCCCCTTTCATGTCTATGTTTGCACGTGCCTGGTCCTCACAGCGAATTGCACCTGTCTGGCGGGGTAAGTAGCCTATTGTTTGGTGTTGTGGGCTTGTAGATAACAGCTCAGAGCTCTATGATATACGTAGTTGTTATGCAAAGATGAATTACTGTATGCTTCTATGTTACTGTCCTTTCAGCTGGCTATTACCTTTCTTTCCATATTAAAAATTTTATGCCTTGCCCTGTAACTTTCTCATCACCAGGGTTTGAAACTCACATTTTCATGAACAACACAGTGACAACAGGGTTCAAAATGTCAGCAGCCAGTATCATTCAGTTACATTCAAATCCTGATTAAGTTTAGGATGCTTACTCACATGTCTAGTAAGTTAGATGTTTACCTACTTCATAGCCAGAGCCGAGATTTGTCTGAGAGCAAATGTTACTTTCAAGCCCCGGTCACAACATTATGGATCAGCCAGTATGTTTATTATCTTCTTGTGAAATTTCAGGCTTGGGTCATGCTGCAGCCATGCAGCTGCAATATTCAAAGTTGAGCTCTATGTTAGGATGGGAAGGACAGAGAAAGCAGCGGTTACTTCAGGAGATGGTATGTGGAAAGACATCAGCAGGAAAGAAGTCAGACCAGCTCCATTGAGGGAAATCAGCTTCAACAAACCAAAGAGGCTAGGCAGGCAACTTCCAACAGCTTCAACATCTGCTAGGAAGAATAGTATCACACCCAGAGGCATATAATAGTTGACAGAGCCTAGATATGTTTCCTTTTGCCATAGTGCATTTAATTAATTCTCAGGATTTCTCCTCAGTGTTTTGACACCATAATGTAGCCTAAGAAAGGTTTTACTTGGTGATGCAGAGATGAAAAGGCCTACAGACCAACCTGGCAACATGACTTTTCATAAACAGACCCGCCCAGTTTGAATAGTTTCAGTATCATTTGTTATGTTAGTTTGAATATGTCTGTCCTTTTGTCTTCAGATTACTGATTCTAGAAATTAGATTGTTTGTGTGGCCGTAGGCCACCCAGGTTCTCCCCCAGCAATGATCACACCACCACTAAGGTGTCAGCCAGACCTTTTATTGTGTTTATCTTTCTCTTTTTTTACGTCTCTCCTCTACGTCCTCCTCGTCTGGGCTTCGTCTTCTTCTCTCCCTCCTTGTTCTTTCTCCTGCAGGTAAAAAGAGCCCTCATTAGTACTCCTCAGTACAGCTGGCCTTAATCACTTACCTGGCGCTGGTCCTGCGGAGCCGGCCCTGCCCTGTCTCCCCCCTCCTACCGTCGGAGCCCAAACCACGCCCACCTCCACATACCCCCACCGCCCGACTCAGGCCGGGGAGCCCACCGGCCCAACCAACTCCCCTCCCCCCTCCTGAGAGCGGGACAGGAAGTCAGCCACGGCCATCTGTGCACCCGGCCTGTGGATCACCTCGAACTTAAATGGCTGTAAAGCCAGATACCACCGGGTGATCCGCGCGTTGGCATCCTTCATGTGGTGGAGCCACTGGAGGGGGGCGTGGTCTGAACAGAGGGTGAATGGGCGTCCCAGCAGGTAGTACCGCAGGGTGTCGACCGCCCACCGGATTGCCAGGCACTCCTTCTCTATCGTGCTGTAGCGCGATTCCCTCTCTGATAGCTTCCGGCTGATGTATAACACGGGTCGGTCAACACCCTCCACCAGCTGGGACAAAACAGCCCCGAGCCCCCTGTTCGAGGCATCCGTCTGCAGGAAAAAAGGGAGAGAGAAGTTAGGCGTGTGCAGGAGCGGCTTCCCACAGAGGGTTTGTTTTACCCTCTCAAACGCCAGCTGGGACCGCTCCGTCCACTGGACCGGATCTGAGGCACCTTTACGGGTGAGGTCGGTCAAGGGGCCGGCCAGGTCCGCAAAGTTCGGAATGAACCTCCGGTAGTAACCTGCCAGACCCATGAACCGCCTCACTTCCTTTTTGGTCTTGGGCCTCGGGCAGGCTGCAATCGCGGCCGTTTTATCTACTTGTGGCCGCACCTGCCCTCCGCCCAAGTGGTACCCCAGATACCGTACCTCCCTCCGTCCAACTGCGCACTTCTTCGGATTGGCTGTGAGCCCCGCTTGCCTCAGTGACTCTAGCACCGCTGTCACACGCTGCATATGCTCCGCCCAGCTGCTGCTGTGGATGATAACGTCATCCAGGTAGGCGGCAGCATACGCAGCGTGAGGACGCAGCACCCGGTCCATGAGGCGTTGGAAGGTAGCTGGGGCCCCAAACAATCCGAATGGCAGTGTCACGAATTGGTACAAGCCATACGGAGTGGAGAAAGCCGTTTTTTCCCTGGACTCTGGAGACAAGGGAATCTGCCAGTAGCCCTTGGTCAGATCCAATGTCGTGAAAAAACGAGCGGTACCTAGCCGATCCAGGAGTTCATCGACCCGGGGCATTGGGTAGGCATCGAACTGTGATACGTCATTCACCTTGCGATAGTCCACACAGAACCGGATTGATCCATCTTTCTTCAGCACGAGAACAATGGGGCTACTCCAGGCGCTGTGGGACTCTTCTATTACCCCCATCTCCAGCATGGCCTTTAATTCCTTCTGCACCATTTTTCTTTTGTGTTCAGGTAATCGATAGGGCCGTGAGCGCACTGTCACGCCCGGGCGAGTCTCGACATGGTGCTGTATGAGGTTAGTGCGCCCTGGCAGAGGGGAGAACACATCCGCAAAACGCTTCTGCAACTGGGCTACATCTGCTCTCTGGGACGGTGAGAGCAGGTTGTCACAAGGGAGCGAGGCTGCCTGGGTGGATTTTGGCACCTCCGGCCCCAACTCATCTCTCTCCAATACCGTGCTTACCAGAGAAACGGGTACCGCCTCTCTCCACGCTTTAAGGAGGTTGAGGTGGTAGATTTGTGTTGCCCCGCCCCTGTCAGAACGCACCACCTCATAGTCAACCTCGCCCACTCGTCGTGTGACCACGAAGGGTCCTTGCCACTTGGCGAGTAATTTGGAGCTGGAAGAGGGGAGTAATACAAGCACTTTGTCTCCCGGTGTGAATTGTCTTAACCTAGCTCCTCTGTTGTACAGGCGCTGTTGACGTTCCTGGGCCTGGAGTAAATTCTCTCGTGATAGCTGGCCCAGTGTGTGGAGTTTTGCTCTCAGGTCCAGGACGTATTGAACTTCGTTTTTACTGGGGCTTGGTCCATATTCCCAGGTTTCTTTAAGCAGGTCCAACACCCCTCGTGGCTTCCTGCCGAACAGCAGTTCGAAGGGAGAAAATCCCGTGGAGGCCTGGGGAACCTCCCGCACTGCAAACAACAGAGGGTCTAGCCACCTATCCCAATTTCGGTCGTCCCCGTGTATGAACTTACGGATCATGGATTTCAAAGTCCTATTCAGCCGCTCCACCAGCCCGTCCGTCTGGGGATGATATACACTGGTCCGAATGGATTTGATTCCCATTAATTCGTATAGTTCCTTGAGTGTACGTGACATGAACGAGGTGCCCTGGTCAGTCAAAATCTCTTTCGGGACCCCGACTCGGGAGATGACCTGAAACAGCGCCTGCGCAACACTCTTAGCCGAGATGGTGCGCAATGGCACTGCTTCTGGATATCGTGTTGCGTAGTCCACCAACACTAACACAAAACGATATCCCCGTGCACTCCGGTGAAATGGCCCGATGAGGTCCATACCAATCCGCTCAAATGGCACCTCCATAAGTGGCAATGGGCGCAATGGCGCTCTGGGAATGGCCGGCTGATTAACCAGTTGACATTCGGGGCAAGACGCACACCAGCGTTGTACGTCTCCCCGAATGCCGGGCCAATAGAATCGGGTCATTATCCGGTTCAGTGTTTTTTCGAACCCCATGTGCCCAGCCATTGGGTTAAAGTGAGCCGCCTGGAAAAGCATTTCCCGACGGCTTTTTGGAACCAACAACTGGGTTACGATTTCATTTACTTGAGTGTCACGACTCACCCGGTACAGTCTGTCCCTGATCAAAGCGAAGTGGGGATATGGCTGTGCTGCGTCAGGGCGCACCAGCTGACCATCAATTTTTATCACTTGGTCGAAGGCAAAGCGTAGAGTATCATCTCGAGATTGCTCAAGTGGAAAATCTTCCATGGAGGACAACGTGGGAGCCTGATGTGTCTCCGGAGGAGGCACCCCCGGCTCCCCCTCCCCATCCGCAGCGTCGGACAACCTCGCGTCACCACTGAGCACCGCACACACATCCCATGTCCCTATTGGTCGTGAACGCACCCCCACACATTGCCCCACTAGGTGGTTAAACCCAGGCCAATCGGTGCCCACGATTATGGGGTGCGTCAGGTGGGAACTAACCGCAGCCTTGACACGATGCTTTTTTCCCCTATACCTGATTTCCACTGGCACCACGGGATATCTGTGAATGTCCCCATGTACACATTTAATATCCACCCATGAGGCCTCTATCAAAGCCCTAGGCCCATTCGGAGGTTCCACCGGGGAGGCCATCCACGAACTGCTCCATTACCACCTGGTCGAGGATCCGCCCCTCGTCTGCGGACTCCCCCACCTGCAGCCACCTGGAGGCGGCGTCCCTCAGCTGTTGGGCATATACGAAGGGGCGGTCGGCTGGCCCCAGTCTGGTAGAGCGGAACCGCCTCCTGTGGTCCTCCCGTGACTGGCCCGTGCGGTTGAGGACGGCCCGCCGGATGTCCTCGAACCTCCCCCGTGAGGATGCAGGCAAGCCAAGCGCTGCTGTCTGCGCCTCTCCCGACAGCAGCGGGAGCAGCCGCACAGCCCACTCCCCGACTGGCCACCCGCAGGCCACCGCCGTTGCCTCGAATGCCTCCAAGAAGGATTGGGGATCGTCCGCCGCCGTCATCCGCTGCATGGTGATCCCCGAGAGCAGAGATGGGGAAGCTGGCCTTGCTGTCTCTGCCTGCGCGGTGAGTCTCTCCAGCAGGGCCGTTTGTCTCTCTGCCTGGGCATGGAGGACGTCGAGGTGCTGTCGGTTGACAGCCGCCTGCTCCCTGTGCATGGTGGCGATCTCCGTCAGCATTTGGGCCAAGGCCGTCACCGGCTGAAGGTGCTGCTGGTCCGTCATCTTGCTGGGCTAGTCTGTCCCTGCTCAGGTGCCAATGTGGCCGTAGGCCACCCAGGTTCTCCCCCAGCAATGATCACACCACCACTAAGGTGTCAGCCAGACCTTTTATTGTGTTTATCTTTCTCTTTTTTTACGTCTCTCCTCTACGTCCTCCTCGTCTGGGCTTCGTCTTCTTCTCTCCCTCCTTGTTCTTTCTCCTGCAGGTAAAAAGAGCCCTCATTAGTACTCCTCAGTACAGCTGGCCTTAATCACTTACCTGGCGCTGGTCCTGCGGAGCCGGCCCTGCCCTGTCTCCCCCCTCCTACCGTCGGAGCCCAAACCACGCCCACCTCCACAGTTTGTTATCTACAGTTTAACTGGTCTGGTTTTAGAATAATTCAGTCGTATTCTTAAAATGTGAACATTATGAAGCACACTAATGGGCCCAGGTGCTGCAGTGCTGACAAGCCTGGAAAATAGCGACACCGACACTGCATCGTCTGACACTGATTCAGAGGAACATCCAGACTTACCTTAGCCCTTGACTGCTTTATTTTATGCAACACTCAGGGAACTCTCAACACAGGAAATGCAGGTGAAATGTGAGGATACATTTCACAAACTAAAAACTACACTACAGCCTCATCAATGTGAGAAACTGGAATTTGTGACACGGCAACAGTCAAGGTTAAATGAGTGGCACACCTATAGAGCTGGTCGGATCACAATCACCAAATTTCACCATGCAACCACAACTGACAAGATCAGCAAAACGTACCTAAATGATATAATGCAGTACAACAAAACACAGTTAAATGTCCCATCTGTGCTCTGGGGTCAAAACATGGAGGAAATGGCAAGACAAGCCTACACTGCAATCATGTCCCATTTATGTTCCCATCCAGGTATCAGCATCAGCTCATGTGGTTTAGTAGTGCAACCTTCTGAGCCACACCTTGGATCGTCACCAGATGGGATAGCAAGATGTACCTGCTGTGGCAAAGGGGTGGTAGAGATAAAGTATTTGTATTTGTAAAATATACAAATAGAGGAATAGCCTTCAAAGATGTACAGAAGACGACCACTTTTGTCTGGACAAGTCATTCTCGTTGAAACATTCACACCCATGCTACTATCAAACTCAACTGCACATGTTTTTGTGTGGTGTTAGCTACTGTGACTTTGTGCTGTGGACGAAGGAGAAGTGCATTGTGCAACGTATCCTAAGAAATGAAGAGTTTCTGCAGGAGGCTTTGCCAAAAGCACAACTTCTTTATCTCAAGTGTGTTGCCTGAATTACTGACAAGAAGACATGATCCTGCCTTGGTGTCACAGTGAGCCTGCGAATACTGTGAAAGACCATATTTTGGTAAAATGATAATCTGTGCCAAATGCAACAAACACATTCACTACAGTTGTGCTCAAATAAAAAGGAAGCCAGCAACATGGTTATGTAGGAAATGTGAGTGAGATGAGCTGACGAAACATTAACTGTATATTACAAATGACTCAAAAATAAGTACACATTTAAGTGCTTGTAATAAAGCTTACTTTTTAAAAGTATACTTTAGAACAATTTACAATACACTTACAATATAGTAAACTTCTAATAAGTAAACTAAAGTACAACTTATGGCATAATTAGTATGTTTTAGTATATTGAAGATGAACTTAATCACATATATTTTAAAGTACTCTTTCTAAAAGTATATATTAAATATGCTGCAAATCAAGCACAATAAGTAAAGGTATATTTGTAATAACCTTTGTATGCTACAAATATGTTTTAAATATAATTAAGTGTAATACTTTTTCACCTGGGACTGATGCTTTTTACATAGCATCAATAAAGAAGTATAGAGGCCAAAGAGGCTCCAATGATGCTGGAATTTTGATCGTTGTTCCCAAGCAGCTCACGTCAAAGGAAAATTTTAAGGTTTGTCTTTCTGTGTAGACAAATTTCATTTAAGTCTTGTTATTATTTTTGATATATCTTTTCATTTTACCAAAACATCAGAATTCGTCACACCAAAAAAGTTATACATATTCCATGAGAAACTAGTGAGTCTATAAAATAAACTGTGACCAATCTTGCAGCACCTCTTCCTTGGTGGTCCATCCATATTGTTGAGCATGAAAACAGAATAACAAATAAATCCAGGAGTAATCATGAGATGTAATCTTTATCCCACTTCCCACTGGACTATCTTCACAAGCCTGGAATTTGAAGTTCTTCTTACAAGGAATAGAATTTGTCTGGTATCATTGTGAGACCAACAAGTCCTGCAAGCCAAATCTGACAAAGAAACAGCTGATTTTCTGGTTTCGTGACCATGACAAAACAATTTAAAGTCACCCAGCTATTTGACCCCAATTTAAGGTAAAAAGGAATCACCTTTAAGAGTTTATACAAAATGATGTTTATTCAATTAGGAATCAATTGGGGATGACTGTAAATTTCTGGATGTGCTTTTAACATGAAAGAAGTTTATGATGTTTGCAATAAAAAGTTCCAACCCAGATTGTGAGATAGTACAAGCGAAATGTACAGTTAAGGATTCAGTCTCTTGGCAGACCAACCAGAGTCTAACACAGCTTCTCATTTGATTGCACTGCAGACATTTTTCAGCTATCACGGAAACATATTCCATGCAAAATGCAGAGTAGCCACACAAAGTTTCCTTTCAGCCACTGATACTCTTGCTAGATTGAAAATGGTTTCGTTTTCACAGCAGAATTGGAATTGTCACTGAAAACTGGTCTAGCAGAGAAACTGTGACCAATGTTGTTCCAGGCTCTCCTTATCACCTGATCGTCTCCTTATCACTTATCTGTGGTGCACCTCCTAAAAGACATGAAAAGAAAAAGGCATTTGGTTTTCAATGGTTATGACTCACAACAACACTTATACACTTCTTACTAACAACCATACAATACGTCAATGTGTACTTGATACTGTATCTACATCAGAGGAGACATTGTGTGTGTTTGTGTGTATACTCACATGTATGTGTGTGTGTGTGTGTGTGTGAACATGTATGTGCGTGCTTGGTGTGTATGTGTGTTTGTGTGCATTCATCAAGTCAAAATCAAATCAAAAATACTTACTTAGTGCCAAATCACAACAGAGTTAAATCGAGGCACTTTGCATAGAACAGGTCTAGGCCAAACTCTTTATAGAGTTATTTAAAGAGACCCAACAAATCCCTCCATGAGCAAGCAGTTGGCGACAGTGGCAAGGAAAAAGAGCAAAACAAAAGAAAGAAAGATAGAGGGAGAAAAGGGGGACAGGGAAAGAGGGGAGAGGCAGAGGGTGGTAGAAAGAGAGGAAAAGGGGCGAGAGGGATAGAGAGAGAATGAGAGCAGGAGGAGATAGAATGCAATAAAACTGTAAACAAAAACATACAAAGGAAAAGAGGGTGTCTAGTGCCACTAAATGTACATTACTAAATAATTTGCAGTAAGTAAAAATAATTTTTTTGCCCCCCAAAAAATGACAATGGGAAATGATGAATGGTGTTAAATGATGTCTAATAGTAACTATTGCAGCAGCAGGTGTTGAGCAGGAACATCGAGCAAAGATGATTAAACACCTGTGGGATGAGGACAGGATGCAGAACCACGGATTACAGGAAGAGATAAAGTTTGTGACATGTAATGTTGTGATATACAGCCATGGGGGAGAGAGAGAGAGAGAGAGCTTTGCTCAGTGTATCCTCCAGCAGTCGAGGCCTATAGCAACATAACTAAAGAATAATTAATTTAACTAATCGACTTTGTCATAGAGAAAAGTTCTAAGCCTGATCTTGAAAGCTGTGAGAATCTGACCCCCAGGTGGATATCAGGAGTTGGTTCCGAAGAAGAGGATCCTAATAGCTGAAACATCTGCCTAAGAACCATGCAGCTACATTCTGAATCAACTGAAGGATTTGCAGAGATTTGTTGGGACGTCCAGAGAGTAATAAATTACAGTAGTGCCATCTAGAGGTAACAGAAAAATGCATCCTTGTGAGACATCATGTTTCTGATTTTGCCAATATTGCATTGGTGAAAGAAGGGTGTCTAAGATACTTGTTTTATGTGAGCGACAAAGGACATGTCCTGGTCAAAAATGACTCCAAGATTATGTATAGTACAGTCCAAAGTGTTTTGATGATTAAATTTTGATTTTCTAAGGTGCTTTGGGCCATGCACAATCATTTCAGTTATGTTAAAAAGTACAAAGTTCCAGGTTATCCAGGCTTTTATGTCTGTAAGACATGCCTGAAGTATAACTAGCTGATAGTTTCATTTGGCTTAACCCTTGTATTGTGTTCGGGTCTGTCAGACCCATTTTCATTTTTTCGCAAAAAAGAAAATGATATGATCAATTATTTTTTCAAAGTCAGACTCGTTGGCCTTGGGTCATAATAATCTGATGATCACATTTCTAAAAATCTAAAAATTTAGAGTATGAAAGTGACTTTGAAGAAGAGGATGAGATTGAGCATCAGCTAGTTCCACAACAAAGAGGAGCCACAGGACCAACCTGTCAGCAGCCAGCTCCAGGACCAGAACAAGCCCGTTAGCAGCCAGCTAGTGAGACAATATGGATGTCAAGAAATGGTGAAATTAAATGGTCTTCTTGTCCAAAAAACGAGCCACCATGCATGGCTGCCTGATAAAGACGCAACCAGGGCCAATGTGAATGGCATTTAATCATGTGCAGGACATTAAATCTTCCTTTGACCTTTTCACGTCAGACTCCATCCAGAAAATTATTCTGGATTGCAATCATTTTGAAGGAAGATGGGTTTTTGGAAAAAGTTGGGAGGAAATTAACCAAACTTATTTACAAACCTAAACCTATCTTATCCTTGGTGGAATTTTCAGCCCAAAGGGGAATCCACCGAATCTCTGTGGGATACTGAAACTTTCATGGAACTTTTCCATACAACGTCTTTGGAAAACTTCCACAAAATTTCCAGGTATTTCCACTTCTACAGGCAAGACAATAGACTAGCTCGACAGCAGAGACAAAAGCTAGCTGCTGTCAGGAGAGTGTGGGACAAGTGGGTGCACCGCCTACCCCTATTTTATAACCCTGGGCATAATGTCACCATTGATGCGCAGCTAATACCATTTAGAAGGTGCTGCCCCTATAGGCAGTATATTCCATCTAAACCTGCAAAATATGGTATAAAGATGTGCCTGTGATGCCACTTCCTCATATGCTTTAAACTAACAAGTCAATACAGGGAAATTTGATGGAGGAGTCCCTGAGTCATCGTCCTGGACATGACTCAGGGACTCTTTGCACACAAGATCACATGTGAAAATGTTGATAACAAAGAACAGGCTTGTCAAGTTACTTGCATGGTTACTGTATGTGTTCAGCTTGAGTTGTGTAGACCAACCTGAACGGGTTAAATTTCTAATGAAGTTGAAATGAATAAACATCAATAGTTAACAAAAGACCTTGCTTCATTTATTTATTAATTTTTAAAATATTGTCTGCTAATGTTGATTATAATTGATTTTCTTTTATTGAATTTTATTGAAAAACAAACAAACATAAAAATGTAACACTTTAATTCATAAATGGAGGTAAAATTGCAAATATAAACCTATATGCAGTTTATATTGCTTGTAACTGGGATGAAGAAAACTGTTGAGTATTCTAATGTAAAATAATTTTAATGTGTTGTTAAAAACCCAAACGTACAGTGGGTCCACCAGACCCACAACATCGGCAAAATAAAAACATGAACACAACACAAGGGTTAATAGATAACTACATATTAGTATTATCTGCATAGCAAGGGCAATTGATGCTGTGTAGGGTTGAGCCGGATACTCGGCTGAAAAGAGTGTCCGTTACGGATATAGCAATTTTGATGAGTACGATTACCATACGAGTAAAAGTGAAGGAAAATCCTCCTCAAGGTGTCCTGTGATAGAGACAGAGCACAACACGTCATACTCCGAAAGCCACGCCCACCGGAGGGGAAACAATTGGTGGCACAATTTAAAAAAACACTGTCCAGTAGTTAGCTTAAAACATTATTTCAACGTGTCAGATGATTATTTTAACATGCTAGCTGTATGGGTGAAAAAACGGTACAATGAAAAACTCACATATGTGGGTCTTTCTCATTGTCCCTTCTGTTTGCCTTCATTTTTATGGAGAATGGCTGGAGGTGACATACATCGATATTTACAACTACCTGATCAAGTCCCCCGGTAAGATCATCATTTAACCTAATAGTGATAGAAAGTTAGGCTACATCCACACTACTTCATCATAATTTTAAAATAGCTGTTTATAACCCAAACGTTTCAAATCTGCCCCACTTTATGGGGTTATGGGGTAAAAACTTGATTTGTAACAGAAGCAGGGCTGCATGCAGCCCGCATTGCGTTTCTCATTCTTGCTGATTCTTCACCAGGTCAGGTTTATTTTCGGTCGGCTCGCTCTTCTTACCCTGGTGTAATACAAATTAAGCTGTAAATATAAATATATTGAGGCTTACAATAAATATAGCCACTTCTGATCAACCCATATCAATTTCATGCTTAAAAATGCAATTTTTGTATAATCCACGCCCACTTTTGGTTTAAGTCCCGCCCCTTCCGAGTACAAATATGGATACAGATAATGCGGATGGTTGAACAGATATGGATAAGGATAGTGGTGTACTCGCTCATCCCTAATGCTGTGCTTCTTGATTATATTGCTTAAGGGAAGCATATATAGGTTGAAAAGGTTTGATCTAACTATGTTAACTATAGTGTGTGAGGAGGAACTATTGTTAACATGAACAAACTGATGTTTATCTGATAAATAGGATTTAAACCATCTTAGCGCAGTTCCTTTAATCCTAATATTATGTTCAAGTCTATGTAAAAAATTAATATGGTGAATAGTGTAAAATGCAGCACTAAGATCTAACAGGACAAGTATGGAGGCCAATAAATTGTCTGAAGCTATTAGAATATCACTGATAACTTTTATTAGTGCTGTGGCTGTGCAATGATGTACTCTAAATCCTGATTGAAGCTTTCTTTTTTTTTTTTTTTTTTTGTGTGTGTATGTGTGTGTGTGGTGAAGGCCTGCTTGTGGTCCTTCACAAGAACATTTATTATTATTAATTATTCATAATTTGCCAAAATTTTACTGTGAGGTGCCAAGATGCCAAACGCGCACTGTAGTGAGGAGGAAGAGCACTCACACAGCACCGCAGCAGAGCCCGACAGCAGAGACCAGAGAGATTATTATAATAATTGTGTGTAACTGTTTCGTGTATTTTGCAAGACGAAGTGAAACGATCATGCATGGCCATTTGGTGTGTTTACATAGGAGCCTTTAGCCACTAGCTAACCACAGACTGCTACAGCTGCTGCTATCCCTACTAAATGAGGGAAAAAAGTATGATATGGATGTTTTTCTTACTTTCTGTCTTGGGTGCCCCAACTATTAATTTCTGAATGTCACAAGTTAGCAAGAGCTTCATTCATTCATTTTCTATTATCCATCTATCCATCCATCTCCACCCGCTTATCCAAAGTCAGGTCGCGGAAATAAGAGCTTTTTAGCAAGGAGCCTAAAATTTCCTTTTACCCGGCAACCTCAATTAACTCTGACTGGGGTATCCCAAGGAGCCTCCAGGCCAGTGAGGAGATATAATCTCTCCACCTGGTCCTGGGTCTGCCCCGAGGTCTCCTCCCAGTTGGACATGCCAGGAGCACCACCCTAGGGAGATGCCCTGGTGGCATCCTTATCATATTATGAACCACCTCAACTGGCTCCTTTCCTCCCGCATGACTGAGCTTTTCATATTAACTCAAAGGGAGAGTGGGCAGTGCCAAAGGAGTGGCAGACCGGGGTGGTGGTCCTGCTTTTTAAAAAGGGGGACCAGAGCGTGTGTGCCCGTGTGTCCCCCGGAAAGTTTACTCCAAGGTGCTGGAAAGGAGGGTGAGGCCGATTGTCGAACCTCTGATTAAAGAGGAACAATGCGGGTTCCGTCCTGGTTGTGGAACAACAGACCAGCTCTTCACCGTCACGAGGATCCTGGAGGGAGCCTGGGAGTATGTACATGTGTTTTGTGGACCTGGAGTCCACTGCTCTACACCCTCTACACACACGACTGTACCCCCGTCCACCACAGCAACATCTACGTGAAGTTCGCAGACGACACCACAGTGGTAGGGCTCATTTCTGGGGGGGATGAGTCAGCCTACAAGAAAGAGGTGAAACATCTGGTTGCGTGGTGCAGTCAAAACAACCTGCTCCTGAATACATCAAAGACCAAAGAGCTGGTGGTTGACTACAGGACGAAGAAAACTGTCATCCAACCACTCTTTATCAACGGGGACTGCGTGGAGCGGGTGTCACATTTCCGCTTTTTGGGGGTCCACATCGAAGAGGGGCTGACCTGGAGCGTGAACAGCTCGGAGGTCCTGAAAAAGGCACAGCAGAGACTTCACTTCCTGAGGGTACTCAGGAAGACCAACATCACACAAAATCTGCAAGTGACTTTTTACAGGTGCACAGTTGAATCACTCCTGACATACTGCCTATGTGTGTGGTTTACCAGCTGCACAATAGCCCAGAGGACTGCGCTCCAGAGGGTGATCAATATGGCCCAAAAAATCGCGGGTTGCCCTCTCCCCTCACTGGACGATCTGCACAGTACACGCTGTGTCAAAAGAGCACAGAGTATCATAAAATACACTAACCACCCAGGTCACTCCATGTTTGAACTGCTGCCATCAGGCAGACGATATAGGTCAATCAAAGCAAGAACCAACAGACTAAAAAACAGTTTCTACCCTACAGCAATAATCACCCTCAATGCCATAAAAAACACTCACTGCCAATACATGTACATAAATAGGAGATTGTGCAATATCAATGACAGAGTGATTGTATGCTACTATTTCTACTGCGGACAGAGGGATAGTATTTATTTATTGTGTAGTTTATTTTTATTTTATGCTGCACCAATTGTATGGCACTTTTTAATTTCGTTGTGCATGTCACAATGACAATAAAGGTCTATCTATCTATATGATGAGCAAAGTCAGCCCCCTTGTAGTTGACATTTAGACACTTTCAATCATGTAGTTGTCAATGGTTGTAAACGTACAACGCTTGTTTTTAATTATCATGAAAGACACCTGAAATAAACCTGACCTGCCTTCTGCCCTTGACCACGCCTCCTCATCTCTGTTCTGGTAACCTGACCTGCCTTCTGCCCCTTACCATGTCTCCTCATCTCTGCTCTGGTAACCTGACCTGCCTTCTGCCCCTGACCACGCCTCCTCATCTCTGCCCTGGTAACCTGACCTGCCTTCCGTCCCATGACTGTGAATTCTGCCTGTATTTCTCCTGGTTCTGGTCACTTCAACTCTACTGGGAGGAATTGAAAAGACAGAAAGATAGTTTCTTTTTTTGTATTTATTTTTTTTTTTGTAAATGATCAAGATTGGTTCAGGATAAAAATAAATATAATGTTTGTACTTGATCAGGAATTAAAAGGCTACTACTGACAAGAAGGTCATTTCAGCTGTGTTTGTGATATAGGAAAGGCTTTGACTCCCTGCGGAGGGAAGGCGTGCTCATTAAACTCCATAATGCAGGTATTAGAGGTAGAATATTTTTAATGGATAAGGTTTTTCCTGGATGAGAGTTCAACTGAAGTGAAAATAGGGACTGTTTTTACCAATGTTAAGAACAACACTCCCCAAGGATCAGTGATCTGAAGAAGAGGAAAAAATGTAGCACATCTGTTCTCTTTAATTGTATAATTGCAATTTAAAGCGAGTGAACATCTTAAAATTCCTGGGATTATGGATAAGAGGTTAAAATTGGTTTTTCATATAGAGAAGGTAGTCCTTAAGTGTGAGAAAGCAATCAATGTCCTTCAAAGTTTTGCAGGAAATGATGGGAGGGCTAAGGAAGACAACCTTATTATGTATTCTGCTTCTGTTTGTGTGCAGATGGTTTCACTGCTCTGCAGTGCCCCTCTTGGTTATTCAACAGTACAACAGGGAATTTGACTTACAATTTATTAAACAGTAGAGAGCATAACTGCCAGGATATTTATTTTTTACATTCTTGCCTTGGACACTATTTGTCCATGAGTATTTTGTGTTCAGTTTCTTTAGAATGTGTACATGTTGTGTTCTCTTTGGATTTGTTTAGTTGCTCTAATGATTTAATTGACAGTGAAAGTAACTGTAACCTGTTAACTAATCAGTTTTGCTTTGAAGCACAGCATTTCTTATTTCTTATAAAGCCATGCCATTGAAATTAATATTTTTCTGATTTGGATTTATGTTTGCTGTTTAACTCTGTCGGAGATATTGAGTCATCCCCTTGAAGCAATAATTATTCTATACTATTCTTTACAAAATGCAAACATGGCATATATCAAGTAATACAATATAAAAATATGGGTTTTGCGTCTGCTGAAAAGTCAATTCTTGCAAAATTAAGTCATGTCCATAAAAGCTCTTTGACTTTGTTTTCGAGCCTTTTAAAACAACTTCAATCATGTCTTATTAGTAGACATTGGGGAATGTCTTTTCTGAATTATGTGAAATAAACTGGAGTGCCATTATTTTGTTAAATTTAGTGGTCATAAGGCAGGTTCTAGTCAAAACTGTATTTTGGAAAATTTAGTAATTTTCTAATCAGTGTTAGGGTTAGGGTAATTACGCTAGCTAAAGTGTTATGCTGGTAGCTTTGGCCTAGAGCTAGGCAATGTGGCTGAGTCTGCCTAGTCTCCAGATCCCTACTTGTTTCTCCTGAGCGAGAGATTTATCGCTGCTCAGTCAGTTGCATAGTAAAAAACTTAATTTCCACATTTGCAGATATTAAAAACACATGCAGGATGTATACAAGCAGAGTTTCACCCATGGGTCCAGGGACCCTGTCTTTGGACTGGGTTTGGGATATTGCTAACTTCCAAATACATTTGCATGTCAGATTATTTGTTTTTCCTCTGCCCAATTCCTGGCTATTCTGCCTTGTTGGCTTTGATTAGTGGAACATCATTAACCCGCACTGTTGTTTTACAGCAGATTTTGTGCCAGTTAATGCATTTACAGCGGGTAAAATAAGTATTGAACACATCACCATTTTTCTCAGTAAATATATTTCTAAAGGTGCTACTGACATGAAATTTTCACCAGATGTTGGTAACAACAGATGCAAAGATATCAAGCCTTAGATGTCCATAAATTCAGTTATATGTAATAAAATGGAATGACACAGGGAAAAAGTATTGAACACACTTACTTAAATTTATTTAATACTTCGTACAAAAGCCTTTGTTGGTAATAACAGCTTCAAGATGCCTCCTGGATGGAGAAACTAGTTGCATGCATTGCTCAGGTGTGATTTTGGCCCATTCTTCCACACAAACAGTCTTCAAATCTTGAAGATTCCGTGGGCCTCTTGTATGAACTCTAATCTTTAGTTCTTTCCATAGATTTTCTACTGGATTCAAGTCAGGTGATTGGCTGGGCCATTCCAGCAGCTTTATTTTCTTTCTCTGAAACCAAGTGAGAGTTTCCTGGGCTGTGTGTTTGGGATAATTGTCTTGCTGAAATGTCCACCCCCGTTTCATCTTCATCATCCTGGTAGATGGCAGCAGATTTTTAATCAAGAATGTCTCATTAGATTTTTCCATTCATCTTTCCTTCAATTACATGAAGTTTGCCAGTGCCATATGCTGAAAAACAGCCCCACACCATGATGTTCCCACCTTCAAACTTCACTGTTGGTATGGTGTTTTTGGGGTGATGTGCTGTGCCATTTGACCTCCAAACATGGTGTGTATTATGGCATCCAAAGAGTTAAATTTTGGTTTCATCTGACCAGACTATATTCTCCCAGTATTTCACAGGCTTGTCTAAATGTTGTGCAGCAAACTTTAAACGAGCTTCAACATGTTTTTTCTTCAGCCATGGAGTCTTGCGTGGTGAGCGTGTATACAGGCCATGGCTGTTGAGTGTGTTACTTATAGTTTTCTTTGAAACAATTGTACCTGCTAATTCCAGGTCTTTCTGAAACTCTCCACAAGTGGTCCTTGGCTCTTGGACAACTCTTCTGATAATTCTTTTGACTCCTCTGTCAGAAATCTTGCGAGGAGCACCTGATCGCGGCTGGTTTATGGGGAAATGATGTTGTTTCCACTTCCAGATTATGGCCCCAACAGTGCTCCCTGGAACATTCAAAAGTTTAGTAACAATAAGGTTGTGAAGGTCTTGAGAGAGGTCTTTGCTTTTACCAATCATGAGATGTTTCTAGTGAGACACATTGGCAATGAGACACCTTTTTATAGGCCATCAGTTGGGACTGAACCAACTGATATTCATTTGCACTGACAAGGGGCAGGATTGCTTTCTGATTACTGATAGATTTCAGCTGGTGTCTTTTTGCACCTCCATTTCTTCATGTGTTCAATACTTTTTCCCTGTGTCATTATATTTTATCACAAATAACTTAATTTATGGACATCTAAGGTTTGATTTTCTTGGGTGTGGGTTGCATGGGTTGTTACCGACATCTGCTGAAAATTTCATGTCAGTAGCACCATTAGAAATATATTTACTGAGAAAAATGGTGACGTGTTCAATACTTATTTTACCCGCTGTATAAAATTTAGGATGTTATGTTTGATTCCTTTGAGGACCTGGGGACCAGGGATTGAAGGGAATGATGTTGCTGATAAAATGGCAAACAAGTCTCTCTCAATATTAACGATTGACTTCATGGTTTGTTTGGAAAAAGTGAAAGCTTCTGAATGATCAAATTGTTAAAGTTTAACCTCCTGTGGAAAAAGTAACATAAGGGCAGAATTATTTCTGTTTACATGTGAATTTCCGAAGGAAGTTTGTGAAATCTAGTCAAAGAGATAACTTTGTAATAGCAAGGCTACGATTTGGACATTGTGGGCTGGCAAGTTGTCTGTGTGTCATTGGACAGGCTGATAGCAACATGATACTGTATACTCAACTATCGAAGCTACACATGAAGAACAAAGCCCGGTTTTGTAAGAATATGAGGAGTGTGGTACAGGGTCACTCGTCTCAAAGTTAGGTGTCCAAAGGTTCCACCCATGCCTACTGTTCCCAGGAAAAGGCAGGGTTCGTTTTAAATGAGCCAATCAGGTGTGGCATCAACGTGTCATTGTACAGGCGGTGCTAAATATCAACGAAGGGATGTGCAGTGCACCACCTGTGTAGTACAATGTTCACATGTGTAGTACGTGGGCATTTTAGTCAATTTCTAAAAGGACTTTAACCATTGTCTAAATGATAAACCTTGGCTAATGGATTCTATGGAGGTCGTTGTTCTTCTTCTCTGTGAGACAGCTGTTCCTTTTTCACCATTGCTCATGGATCACAAGTCTGGAGTTGGAGGTTCTTCTTACCTGGTAACCTGTCCTGTAAGCCAAATTCAAAAAGAAACAACTGACTTTCTGGTTTCTGGACCATGACCGAGCATTCTTAAGTGACTCAGGCAGACAAATTACATTAATTTTGCAAAGTTTGTAGAATTTACCAATACTAAACTTTATCACTGGAAAACAACTCACACAAGCACAGGGAGTAGATGCAAATCTCACTCAGAAGGGTAGCTGACCCAGAGCCATTTGAGCTGATAAACCTTCTTGCTGTGAGTCGATGATGATGGATGCTAACCACTAATCTGCCCACTGAATGAAAAATCTGTTCCTTAAGGAAGGTTTAAACGCACCATGAAGCAAATTCACTTATTTTCTCCTATTGTTATGTAAGCTTAAATGCTCTGTAAATATGTAAACAAGGTTATAAATTGCAACATGACAGTAAAGAGATACTTTCTTTGCAACAGGTTCACAAAAAAGTGACCTTCCAGAATTTTCTGTTTCTGTTTTCAACAGCCCTGTCTGATCCCTCAAAGGATTGTTATGCCAACAAAGTGCAGATTTTGGTCCAAGATGTTGGTGTGTCGAGCAACATCTTGTTGCATGGAGCATACTTTTGCTGAAACTTGATGTGTGAAATTTGTGTGCCCACATCACAAGTGTACTGCCTATAATGAGCAGTGAAAGATGGTTTGTATCAAATTACCCAGATGGACTCTGATGAAGTTATGGATTTAAGTGCATGGTGAAAGCTTTTTAAGTCAGCTATGAGTCAGACTCATAAAATCGGAACAGCAGTGTTTACTTTGCAGAAAACATGTGTAAGGCGGTTAAATGCAGCACTTAAACCAGTCACAAGCTTGTAGTTTCCATAATATTAGTTATTATTGACCTCTCATCTAACACCCATACCTTGTCCCCATACTCCACTGGCTGTTCTGCCTATTAATTAACAACTGCTGTGCACACTATTATATCTATAAAACGCTTCTGTGGTTGATGCCATGATATACCATTAACATGCCATTAAGCTGCTCTCATATGACTAGGCAGCCTGATAGACATCATGTTCTGTTTGTCTCCTACCTCCCAGGGCACTTGTAGTGAACTAACAGTGAAAGTATGGCACTGTGACTTGCAGGGGCACACTGAGAATTACGATCCTCATCCTTTTTAGCAGATGGTTTTCAAAAGCATTAACTATATACTTTAATTTAGTTTCCAAAAACTATGTTGAATTTCATTCTCCTTACTGAAGAAATAAAAACTAGAAATGGAAATCTGTTTAATTTTGATTTGTTCCATTTCAATTTAATGTAATAAGGATTTTTTTCCTGATGAACAGCAGCCTTAATCTCCACTTGTATAGTGAAAGAAAAGACAGCTGTGAAAAATGTACTCATGTTCTTACACAAGACTTGGCTTAATGTGTATTTAATTCATTGATAGATAGATAGTCCTGCACTGCAGCAAGATGTTGGGTTTCACTGCTTGAAGAGGAAAAATTGGGCCAAGTGCCAGAGCATGCATCTGGGACTCCCACAAGGCATTAAAACTCCAGGATCCCTCCCCTGCAACGCAAAGGAAGGATCATATCAGCGAAGCAGGCCAGCAGGTGCAACCTTCACATTAAAGAGTGACCAGTGCCTCCCTAATAAATGAATTTATGACTGCATCTGTTTTCAAGTCATGTGGTGGTTAAGCCAGGGAGACGGAGGAATGTTTTATTGGAAGAGGGGTGGGGGGTTCTCTACTGACTCCATGTTCAAGTGATATAAATAAGCGTTCTACAGAACGACTATAAAGCCTGTTGAAAACAAACTATCTCTTGAAATATTATGTGATCATTTCTGTTATCCAGGTCATGAATTGGAGAGTATAGAAGAATTACGGCTTCAAGGGATTAATCAACATCTCTGACAGTTAAATGACTATTAAAACCTTTTTGTAAAGTGTAGGTAGGATAGGTTTAAGACAACAGGTGGGGGATTTTCTCCAGGTCTGAAATCACTGTGAATTTTGACATGATGTTTACTGTCATAAATGTGACAATTTAACATAATTCAATGAAACGACTTAGACAACAAATTTTATGATTTTGTTTTATTAATAAGCAAAATATCCTTCACAGAGGAATCATACTCAGCTGAAAGACAGAGCTCATAGACCACTGTATGAGCGTTGCTGTAGTAACAACAGACACAAGAAGTCATTCAGGCCCTAAACACTCTGAACTCTCTGCTGGATAGCTGTGTCTGTAACCCTGGTCTTGCTCAGGCACTTTTCATATTGTACAGTGTCTCTATTTGTATCTATCAGTCTACTGTTTCGTGGTCTAACAAAGAGAAATGCACAAACAAATATATATATACATTTGTTTGTGTATGTGTTTGTGCATATCTTAAACCACAATCCTGCCCAGGGATGAACCCCAACTTTCAACTGTTAGTTATCATCTTATCAGTTTCTCCAGGTGGTGGCCACCCATCAGCATAACCGTCCTTTCAACACAACACATAAGGTCTTTTCAGGACAAACACGTATAGTACAATGTAGCATGCAATTATTAGATGATTATACATGCAATGATATGACAGGCGAGTTTACACAGAAGTCACCAACAGTGAAACTGTGTTACATTTCTTTCCATAAAAAAAAAAAAAAACGGGCAGCATTTATTGACTCCTTAAACCTCACTCTGCATCTTGACCTTGCCTGCTAGCATACGCCATCTCTGCACATACACATTCTAACATTACTCTCTCTACTAACAATTCCTGTTTATGTCAATTTTGTTATCACCCTCCACACCCAGGTCCCCGGACCACAGGACCTTGAGCATGCTTTAGAAGTGTTCCTCTCTTCCTCACTCCGGGGTTGTTCTCTGGCTCTGAGGGCTCTGCCTGGCCAACTCCGGTGCCTGTTCACTGTTCCTGGGTCTGGGGGTGCTGCTGGCTCGCTACCCCTGGGTCGCCCTGGCTGGCCACGCTGGTGTGGGCCGGCGGGCTCTCCTGCTTCTCCGCTCCTCTCCTCCACCGCCCCCTCCCTCCTCTGCTCTGCTCCCTGCTCCTCCCTCGTCCCTGGGGCCAGTGGCTCTCTCAGGCTTAGGGGGCCTGTTTCGCAGCCAGCCAGCCCCTGTGGGTGGGCTCTGGCTTGGTGCCCTGGGGTTGACTCCCTGGCGGATTTGCCTGGTTTGCTGCTGTCGTTTGCGGCTTTCGGTGGGCGGGGTCTCCGTGCATTCGTGGGCGGTGCCCTAACCTGTGTTGGTCGGCAATGGCTGTGCTGGGGGGCGGTGGCCTGGTGGGGGGGACTGACGGATTCCCTAGGATCCTGCAGGCCCCTGACTGGACTGAGCCCTCATTTCCCTGGCCTATTAAATTGCACTAAAATCACTCTTCACTCACCACACAGTTTGCTGTAGATATTTTCTCACAGGCGCATTTAGGCATACGATATACATCATCTACATGATTTTAATGCACCACAACTTGAGGGACGGACCAGGGCAGGATCAGGGGGCTCTCTGTTGGGGCAGGCTGCAGGACAGCAATGTGCTGTAGCCTTGTGACTTGGGCTAATCCTCTTCTCCTGTCCTCCAATTTTAATGCAGCACACCATATCCAGGATCACTTATTCACGGTGCAGGTTCCCCTCCCTATGGTGGGGCTGGTGGCCTGGGGACGCTGCAGGTTTTCTGGGGCCCCATGCCTGGGTCTTGTTTCCTGGCATTTTGTGGCGATGGGTCCACTGTTCCCTGGCCTTGCGGCACCACACCCCCCCGCCCCTGCAGCAACTTCCCCCCGGCAGGCACTTTTCCAGTGTCTGCCTGCGGGGGACATTACTTGGGCCCCCAGGTGGATCCCTTTGACCATGGGGGTGCCTGTGGCTCATCTGGTGTGTGGAGGGATGGACTCGGGGTGTGCAGTAGCGGTGATGGTGGTTGGTGGCTGGGTGCTGGGGTGCTGCTCCTACATGAGCTGGCTCGGGCGGTTCATTGGTGCTGGCCGTTACCCCCCTGGATCTCTGGGGGCTGTGGTGGCTCTCTGGGCTTGGTACCTCACACGCTCCTGCACTCAGGGTGGTGGGCATGGGGAGTCTGGGCCCCTGACCCGACTCTTGGACCTGGTGATGGTCTCACTCATATGTAGGGAATGTCCACACGCATGTATGCTTTCACTTGCCAGCTCGTGTTGGGCCACATCATGAAGAATTCATGAATCCTGCCAGAGATGGACTGAGCTGTTCTCTCAGTCTGTCACTATGTACCCTATCTTTGACTCGTCTCCTCTACTGGGACACCTTCACCTATCTGGACACTCATCTCTCCAAAGATCTACACAGAAATCCTCTGGACTCATAATCCTGAGTGAGGTGGCAGATAAAGCACAGCATCCTTCACTCCACTAGTTCCTACCAGCACCACCGTCTTCCTTTCCCCTGTCCATCCTTCCATATCTAGTCTGTCCTTTGCCCCCCCCCTTCATTCACTGCAGTATAGCACTGCCCTCCCTGCCTCACAAGGGTCATTTCACTCAATAAAGATGAACATACCTTCCAGGGAGGGCTGGTGACGGTCACATACACACACTGAAATAAAATGTTTTGAATTGATTTTACAATTTCAGAAAATTCACTTAAGGTATTGGTAGGGTTTGGAAGGATCATAAATGACAGCAAGGAGACTGGGTCTGTGTCACAAAATAAGTAGCTTGAAGTATTCATAACAGATAAAGGATTGCAGTTGTGGGGTTGCAGCAAAAACAATGGATTTTGATGTTATGAGATTATTCTGATAACACTCTTTTTGCTTTTAGCTTTTTTCTGACTTTTTCTTGTTTTATTAGGTAGGACAAATTGAAGAGACAATCTTTGATTGTTCAATTTGGGTTAGCCTATATCAATTTTAGCCTCAGTCATCTATTTTTAGTTGACAGCACCACACACACACACACACACACACACATATATATATATATATATATATATATATATATACTGTATATAGTTTTTCCACCGAAAACCTGGGTTTGTGTCTATTGCAGTAACATAGCTGTGATCTGAGTTAGTGCATAAACTTTTCTTTGTCTGAGGTCATTGTTTAACCTGATTGAATGTCTCAGCTTGTGGTCCTGCTGCTGTATGTATTCAAGGAGGGGATTTATAGCATCACACTTTTTTGCTTGCTTAAATTATGACTCATTTCCTTCTGTGTTGTATTCTTATAAAGGTTGTTGGCCATCTTGTTCTATTTTGTTGTGGTGTGTAATGATGTACCATGGGATAACAATGCAGCCATCTTGGAACTCTTCACCACATGTGCTTGGTGGTTTTATTTTATTAGAATTTGAAGGGAAAATTTTGCTTTTAAAAAAACAACTTACAGTTTATGCCTGAGACACTGCATACACTTTGATCTTTGCTCATACATCAGTTATTAAATAAACAAATACACTTTGTAAGCAGATGAGGCAAAATTATTTAAGAGCTCATTAAGCTCCTAAGCATCATTATAGAGTTTCATATATTTTTTTTTTGTTATTTTTGCATATTGTATGAATGTTTTCTCCTTGAGAGATGTTGTATTAACTCCTCAGTGAGAATATATATTTATTTATGGTAAAATCTAGTACATATTCTGTAAAAGGTAAAATAGGTGGAGAAAACACAGAGAGCAGAACTTGGCACCCTGATGTAGTGCTCTCATGTATTCTTACTGACATCATCATTGTAAAATTAGGAACCTGGTTTCATCTTTCATGCAGATGTGGAAGCTTGAAATTGCATTCCATGGGCCCTGTGCTATATTTCATCTGTGAATTTTCCGCTTATACTTTTGTCCAAAAGGTAAGCACATTTAAATCTAGTCCTTGTAACTTCCAATGTGTGTCAGGCTACTATGTCACCTTATTATTTCAAATGTAGAGCTGATTTTTTTGTGTTTACAGCTGCTCTGGAGGCACATGAAGAGAACAGGGCTGGTTCGTAGATTACTGAGTTGGCACAGAGAAAATGAAAGAGTGTAAATGCCAATTTTTTTTATGTAAACAATATCTAATATAGCATCAAACTTCTAAGCTAGAAAGCTCCGGATTTACATCACTTCTGTGGTATCAGGTTATTCATTAACCCACAACATTAACCGACATATTACAGTTTTTTTAAACAAAGGTGGGAGGAGGCCGTAACTGAATTGTCATTATTAATGAGTGAGGTAAAGGGGATAAGGGGAGTAAAGTGCTGATCTGTCTCCATCAGCACTGAACAACCTCCAGGATGGTTTCCATGCTGTCACCATCATTTGTACTACATTCTAAGTGAAATGGATGTCCAGATCACGTTAACATTATAAAGAATGCAAAAAACACAGTACAGTAATAACTAAACATTTGTGCCTGACATAAATTAAAATGAACATTTCATTTATTGGAAATGCTGACTCTGTTCTTAGATAGTACAAATCGTGCCCTATTTTTACTTTCCAGTTGTTTTTTTAAGTTCTAAGAGCCCTGCAAGAATGCAAGATTCACAGTTCAGTAAAGGTCGATATGTATCCCTCTTTTCCAAAGTCTAAACCTCCAGTGGCATGAAAGGGCAGCCTCCAGTTATGCTTTCTCATCCTTGTCCTGCTGTATTAATTGGGCTTTCATTTAACCCTGTTGTCACTCAAACTTCTTTGTTAGCCAAGTTCATTAGTTACAGTTTTATTTTAGCATTGTATGAATAAAACCTGGCTCTAGATGTATCTGTAATCCAGAAAACTTCGTAGTCCTCTAAACCTAGTAACTAATGCCTAAACTAGCAAACAAAACTAAACTAAAATTAGTAACTAGTAACTTAATCTAACTAATCAAAGACTAAACTAACTAAAGTAAACCAATCTGATCTAATCTAACAATTCGTCCATTATCTATACCTATTATAGATCAGGCAGAGTGCACCCTGGATAGGTTGCCCATACATTTGAGACCTGATATGTCGAGAGATCAGGAAAGACCAAAATTAAGACTGCTGGTGAATTGTGGATCTGATATCGCCACACACCTGTAACACAAATCTGTGTGGACTATTTGTACCAACATGGCAACAGACAAACAGGGCTCAAACATGGCATCAGACAGTCAATTATTGTAAACTCAAATGTTATTATGTAATGGTCGGAGAGAAGAGCGTTGGAGGAAATCTTATTAATTGGTCTATTTCAATGCCATATGCTAAGACAAGATCAAGGGTACAGTGAGTAGGTTCCTTCAAATGCTGGGAAAAGCCAATTGAGTCTAGCAATGACCTAAATGCAGAACTAAGGACTCTCACAGACAACACTGACATTGAATTCACCCACTATAATATTTATACAATATACTGTAATTAGCAGAGCGCGTTTTTCAAGTTTCCAGTTTGAGTGGGTGAGACTAAGAGTGAGGTTTTCAAAAGATCTATAACCAGATTTTGGTCTAGGGTTGATTAATAAACTGGATTGAAATATCGCAGCCACCCCCCCCCCCTCGACCTACGGTACGAGGAACATGAAATTAAGTAGTAGTGGGGGGATGTAAATCCATTTATACTGACATACTCATCCTGCTGCAGCAGGTTTCAGTGATCCAAAATAAGTCAATAATATGATCAGTTATCAGATCATTAACTAGCAGGAATTTGGATGATAGTGATCTAATACTCAATACTCCACATTTATTTTTTTTTATATTTAGATCCAAATTTGTGGTAGCTTTAATTTCAATCAAGTTCTAGTTTTTAGCTCCTCTTCTGTTTACTTTTATTGTAATAGATTTACTCAAATTTAGGTGGTCGGAGGACAGACATAGTTTCTATAGACATTGCTTCTATTCTGTATAGGCATCCATTCTGACTAAAGTGTAGAGAAGAGTGTTGAAATGTAACTCTGCCTCATGGTCTGGACTCGGGGATGTCACCGGAATTGAAACCAGGTGTTTCAAGAGAAAAATATAAAAAGCATGCAGGTTGTTGAAATCACTGTAACTACCTGTATTGATTCATACAGTGGCAATAACCTGAACCACAATCATGTTTTAGCGGTTTCACCTAAACCTAACGAAGCCTCCATTCAATCGATGAGTCAACATTAAAAGCTTTTCACTGTCATTGACGGATTGACCTCAGTTTGTAGAGAGAGAATCAGTGGTCATACTGATGTTTGTCTCCTGAGCAGTTTTTCTCTGAGAAGTGTTTTTGTAACCGAAACACCAGTCTTCCTGACATACTTGGAACTTTTTTCTCTTGGACTTTGCCTCATTTGTCTCACTATCCTCCTCTCCTCCTGTGTTTGGCTGAAGCTTGTGGTGCTCTCAAGTTATTAGTATTTCAAGGGCTGGGCTGTCTACTCCCCAGGCAGAGCCCACACCTGTGGCTGATAGGATCCTTCTGGAGTACAAAGGCTCTGATTTATTGCCCCAAGGAGCTGAGGGCCCAGCTACAGCTGCAGAGCGGCAGGAAAGGGAAGTTGTTCATCATGCGGCATGGATTTCATCAGCAATAGCTGCCATGCTCCTACTGCACGCCAGACCCTGCACGTCACCCTAATGACAAGTGGCAAAAAAAGTGCCTTTTGTTCCACATTACATTTACCAAACACATCCAGAGGAATCCTTTCGTAGACCTGAAATACAGCTTATTTTTGTGGTCAGTTTAATTCAATCATTAGAATAATAATAATAATGATAAATCAATTTTAGATAGAGCCTTTCATGAAACCCAAGGTCACTTCACAATAACAGACAACCACAAAATCGCACAAACAACCACAAAGTCATATGACATGAACAAACAAAAAAAACAACTAGCTGGGAAAGGTCAGCAGGAAAAGGTGCCTCTTCAGCTATGATTTAAAAGAGTCCAAAGTTGGTGCCTGGCGAACCTCCTGCAGGAGCGAGTTCCAAAGGGTGGGAGCTGCCGCACTGAAGGCCCTGCTACCAAAGGTTCGCCTTCTGGTGCGGGGAATGGAGAGGAGGCCCAAGTCCGTAGAGCGCAGGTTTCGGGAGGGGTGGTGAACATGAAGGAGGTCTGTAAGGTAGTGAGGAGCAAGGGTGTGCAGAGATTTGTAGGTGAGGACAAGAAGTTTGAAGGTGATCCGGAACTTAACAGGAAGCCTGTACAGTTGTATGAGAGTGGGGGTGATGTGCTGCCAAGGTTTAGTGTGAGTGAGAACCCTGGCAGCTGAGTTTTGAACATGTTGAAGTCTGTCCGGAGTTTTATTGGTGACCCCATACAGAACGACATTACAATAATGCAGACGTGAGGTGATGAAGGCGTGTATTAGAGTCTCAGCAACAGAGTCAGGGAGTGAAGTCGGAGTCTGGAGATGTTCCTGAGTTGGAAAAAGGTGGATTTGGTGACGGATTTGATGTGAGTGTCACAACAGAGAGTGGAGTCCAAGGTGACACCCAGTTTTCGAACCTCAGTGGACAGCAAGATTGAGGAGCCATCGACAGTGAGGACACAATCTCCAACCCCACGGAGCAGAGTCCTGGGAGCAACAACAAGGAGTTCATTTCAGTTCAGGAGAAGGTGAGTTATATTTCTGAATCCTGTGTGGAAAGCCAGCACAGTGCCATGGTGGAAGGGTGGAGCTTGATGAAGTATTTAATGGCTCAGATCAGGGTTAAAAACAACAGAATTTCATCAACTTTTTCTAGGTTTGATCTAAATGTTGTTTAAAACCTGAGCAGAATCCTGTCTTCGGGTAGTATGAGTCTTCATGGATAAGAAAACTTTCAACAATTTCACTTCTTAGTGTTTTAAATGATGTGGAGAATGGAAAGATCATTTTCTTCCTTCTGTTGATCTGAGACTTGCACACGTGAGGTTGAAGCTTCAGGATGGGAAATGCACAGTGGAACTAATGCATTTCATGAAGCCCTCTCAAATAATTTCCATACAATGTGTTGTCAATACAAAACACATCTGTCATGCATACCGGGAAATGTGATGCATTTACAGACCACAGTCAATGACACTCCTAAACTTAAACTATCTACTACTAGTTCACTTTGACTCAATTTGAGTAGAATCGACAGCATTATTTCAGCATGTAGAAGGTAGGGCAGAGGAAAACACCTTAGGATCAAATGATTTTGGTTGCAGTTTGCAGCACAGTTTCTTTGTTTCTCACTGATCCTGTATCTCACTGCTCCTATGGATGGTGGGCCGCAAACAATAAGAAGAAAAAGACTTCATACAAAATGCAATTACCTTTAGTACAACAACGCTCACATGAAATTAACCCAGTCTCAGTGTCACCATTGGGCTATGTCAACTGACATGACCAGATCTAGTCATACTAAACACAGACTAGGTATGTTCTCTCTCAATCTCTCAAACTTGCATATCCTTCAAAATGTAATAATAATAATAATAATGCTGTACACACAAACAATGTAGGAAATGTAGGAAAAGTAAAACACATCAGAGGGAGCAAGTCTTTTGATGTCATGGGCAAGATAATGTACAGCACAGAGATTCCATATGCTTACAAAGATCTTCTACAATTATATTGTAGCTAAATCCTATAGACAGAAACTAAAAGTTTGTACAAACAACCTACTAAACCATGTTCATGATAACAGTAAATGCCATCTGCTGATGACTCTGATTCAATGACATAAAGCAATAGGAGGGCATGCTGTTACCTCATGCCTTGAAGCTCAACTCAGCAATCTCACACACAGCTGTCTTGGAAGGAGCTCCATTGTTTGTGTACCCATTCACACATGCATGCTTTGGAGTTTTATTTGCAGATCCCTGTGTATCACAGCTATGTTCCCAACGCCAGACCACCTGCAACAATTAAAAATGCCTCTGTAGCTTGCTGGCACAGCAGGGCTCTGATCAACACTGCATTATATTGTAAAGAGAAGTTGTTTTGCAGGTGGTTATAAAAAGGGATCTGGTTTCCACTCCCTGCTCAGCCTATCATTTTTTTCTCCAGTATTTGCACCCTGACCCAATGGTGTAAATCATGGAATATAATTCAGATTCTGCAGCAGTAAACTGACATTTTTCTCCATTCATCCAAAAAAAAAAAATAATTCACACATTACTTCAATTTGAAATTTTGCAGTCAATCCATGCATTAAGTACAAACCAGAACAGGTGGTGTTGGATGTTCGGTTACATATATACACGTCATACATACACTTCTAACATATGTAATGTAATCTAATATAAAACATTCTTACTAGCAAACAACCAGGTTCACAATGAATGCATTATCAATACTTCAGAAAGTATGCCCACCGTGTCTCTGCCTGCTCCTGCTGCTTGCTGCTTTATTCACTTTTAAATCAATCTACTTCCTTCTACTAGTCTTGGATATGATGTTATTCTTTTTCTTTTAAGTAAACCAAGACTTTCTGAATCATTTTTCTGCCTTTTACAACTGATCTGACGAGACAGCGACCACAATCTTCTCAAGATGCCCGAGGGAGTAATCCAAACAAAGTCTCCTTGTGAAAACTGTCGGATATATCAACAAGAAATTCTTGCCCTACAAGGAAGGATTTTTGCCTTAGAAACTGAAAAAGGACTTCATGAAACACTTCCAGTGGAATCCAGTGGTAAGAAGTCCACATTTACTTTCAAAGGAAAGGGTGGAAAAACTGCTACTTTCAACTTAAATCTAAATGATACTGTCTTTTCCACGACTCTGTAAAGACACTTATAATGGACTTGGTGCTATGCCGAAGCAACGGCAAAATGCTGGGACTAATGGAGGATTTGTAACATCACCTGGAATAAAGTTAACAAACAGATTTTTACCACTGTCACAGGCAAATGTGACTGAATATAACAACGCTAATTACTCTGACAGAATGACTGCCTGAGGAACTGGCAAAACACCAAGGAGTGAAACAGTTGATTATCCACGTGGGTGCGGTGGACATCAGAAAGAACCAGTCTGAAATCTTAAAAAAAGATTTTGATAAACTGTTTGACAGTCTTGATAAAGTGGTAATACCCATGTTCATTAGTGGACCTCTCCCAAATGTCGACAGGTGGATCAATAAATTCAGCCGGCTGCTTCAGCTGAACACATGGCTGTCCAAAGTCTGTGAGGCCAGAGGACTGCATTTCATCGAGAACTTTAATTCTTTTTGGCAAAGAGAGGATCTGTTTAATGGAAAAGGCCCACACCTGAACAGAGGTGGAGTGAGACGACTGACGGGTAACCTCCTCCATGCTCTGAGGCATTAGATTAGGCCTGAACCAGATCCTGTGCTGCCACAGAGAGAAGAGAGGTGTGAGAGCAGGGCTCCTGCCTCGCCAACCAAGGACCCAGCAAAGGATTTGGCCACTGCAACTATAGCAGCACCTGCAGCATCCCCAACACAGGATTCACTTGCAGCAGCTCCTCCATCACTTTCACCACAGGCCCACCTGCTGCATCTACACCCTCCAGAGAAGCTTCACTATCATTCTCGTCTCCACCATCACCCATGAGACTTCCTGATCACCTTGAAAGCTTGGTGAAATCTGGGATCAAAATGGTTCTCCTCACTCCAGACATGGCAAGATCAAGGATTTGATCCCCAAAAAAGAATCGCGCCCCTCTCCCTCCTCAGCTTACTCCACCAGCCAAGGCCCTCCCAGCTTGGCCCACACCACTGGTGCCAACAGCTGTTATCTCCAACAGCATCAATTATTCCAGTTTCACGGTATTTGGCGTTTTTTTTTTGTTTTTTTTCATGCATGATTCAGTGTTGACCATTTTCCACTGATTGAGTTAAGATTTACTGCATATTGGCTAAGAATAGCCTATTCCAATCCATGGTCATGACTATTGTGCATTGTGCACAAGTATTAATAGCCTACAGGTTTGTATGGCCCCACAAAGTGCTGTCCGTTCGTCTGTCCTTTAGCTTTGTCAGTTTTACCTGATGGTGTGGAAAGTGCAGATTTTAGTTCCATAGCTACACGTATGACATTTGCAGTAAAAAGAACCCAAAATCAGTTTAGTATTCAGCGAGTTATGAATGATTAAATGCACTAGCAGTTCATTGAGCTTGCCAAACAGATTACAGAGTGTAGCGGGTGACCAGTCCAAGATGGCGGCCCCACGGCTCGTCAGCGCAAATAAGCAGTAGCAGTCGATGCAGTGTCTACACTTTATATCTATGTCCACCATGCTCAGCAACTCCACTATTATCTACGCTCTGTTCAATGCGCGTTTTGTGGCGCAACAATGAAAAGGGTCCCCTGTGAAACAATTTACCAACGCGCTGGGTTCCAGATATGTTTAGGCTATTTACCAGTGTTGCCGGTATATGAAAAATTAACATCATAACAAATATAAAAACCGGTTTTCGGTACGAACCGGTATACTGCCCAGCACTAGTCTGAAACACGACAAAACCAGAGGGGTGGGGGTGTTTGTACCATATTCAGAGACAACATACTAAGCCACAAATTGTCATTTGGGGTTTTTCATCATTTTATTATGTCATTCAAAATGGAGCTGAAACAATCTTCCATACTTTATATCACCCTTTAAAAACCACCACAGAATTGTTTTATTGACGATTTCACTGAATTACTTTCAGTTGTGTGCACTGATTTTGACTGTTTAGTCATTACAGGTGAATTGAATGTACATGTGGATGTAGCCAATGACAGGCATGCTAAAGAACCCACTGCTGTCCTTGAAATATTTGGTCTAACTCAGCATGTGACTGAGCCCACCCACAGCAGAGGGCACACTCTGGATGTGTTCATTACCAAGGGTGTTATTATCTCAAATGTGAATGTCGTCAATGTTGCTTTATCTGATCATTTTTGTGTTTTCTTTGTCTTGTCTGTTACACCCAAACAGGTAGTTGGGTCTGCAGTTGTTCAAGGAAGACTCATAAATGACAGCACAGGGACACAGTTTATGAAAATGATTAGGCTTGAAAATACCCCGCATTCTAATGTTGATAACCTGTTGAACTCTTTTACAGCAAGTGTTTTTAATGTTTTGGATACCATTGCTCCTGTCAAGGTTAGAATGGTTAAAAGTAGGCAAAAAGCGCCATGGAGAAAAGAAGACTCGGTCAGGGTACAGAAAAAGGAATGCCAGAGAGCCGAACGGAAATGGCGCAAGTCAAAGCTTCAGGTTCATTATGAGATTTATAGAGAAAAGTTATATGTGTTCAACCAGACTTTGCGTAGAACGGGGGAGAGTTATTTTTCTGAAATCGTCACAAACTGCAGTAACAACTCTCATGTCCTGTTTGCTACAGTAAACAGATTAACAAACCCTCCAGTTTCACTGCCCTTAGACCTAATATCTACATCTAAGTGTAATCAGTTTGCAATATTCTTTAATGACAAAGTTCAAAGAATTAAAAATGCAATAACTTCCACAACACAAATAACTACTCTGCATCCAGTTAGACACCTAGAACTGACACATTTCACACCTGTCACTGACAAAACAGGTGAAGAGATCATCTGAGTCCACCATGTGCTGCCTTGATGAGTTACCCACTAGATTTCTAAAGTCTGTGCTGAGCAGTTTGTTACCACGACTACTCAACTAGTCAACACATCCCTTCAGACTGGAACATTTCCAAAGCCCGTAAAAACTGCGGTCGTTAAGCCTCTTCTAAAGAAGAGCAGTCTTTATGCCACAGTACTGAACAACTATCGGCCCATATCAAACCTACCATTCATAGGCAAAGTCCCTGAAAAAGCTGTATACCAACAACTTACTGACATTCTCCTGTCTAATAGTGTTTTTGATACTTTCCAATCAGGCTTTAGACCCCACCACAGCACTGAGACAGCTCTGATAAAGGTGACTAATGATGTCCACCTGAACACAGACGCAGGCAAAGTTTCAGTCTTAGAACTGCTGGACCTGAGTGCTGCCTTTGACACAGCTGACCATGTGATCTTATTACAGAGGTTAGAAAACTGGGTGGGAATCTCTGGTACTGCTCTAAAATGGTTCAAGTCCTATCTCGAGGACAGGACATACTTTGTTGAAATTGATAACTGTGTCTCAGACCAAATGCCTATGACCTGTGGGGTTCCCCAGGGGTCAATCCTGGACCCCTATTGTTTAATCTGTACATGCTTCCATTAGGCCAGCTAATACACAGCTATAATGTGTCCTACCACAACAACACAAATGACACTCAGAGCGATGTGTGACTGACGGCAGGTGAACATGGGCCTGTAGATACACTCTGTCACTGCATCGTACAGATCAGTGTGTGGATGCAAAACAATTTTCTCCAGCTAAACTCAGACAAAACTGAAATCATATTCTGTGGCCCACAGAAACAAAGAAAAAGAGTTATCAGTCACCTCGAGACTCTCTTTTTAAAACCTAATAATCAGGTTAGAAATCTAGGGGTAATTTTTGATCAAAGGAGATACTATTCCTTTGATCATAATCAAAGGAATAGTGTCTAAACCAGACTTTGAGAGACTAATCCGTGCATTTGTCTCCAGCAGGTTAGACTACTGTAACGGCCTGCTCACTGGACTCTCTAAACGAGCTGTAAGACAGCTGCAATACATCCAGAATGTTGCTGCTCGAGTCCTGACTAGAACCAGGAAATACGACCATATTAGTCCAGTGCTCAGGTCTCTGCACTGGCTTCCTGTCACCCAGCGAATACACTTTAAAACAGCTCTGCTTGTGTACAAGTCTCTTCATGGTCTAGCGCCAAAGTACATCTCTGACATGTTAGAGCCATATGAACCATCTCAGGCTCAGAGAACTTCAGGGAGTGGTCTCCTGGTGGTACCCAGAGTCAGGACTAAACATGGTGTGGCTGCACTCCAGTTTTATGCTGCTAAAATCTGGAACAGTCTTTCAGAAGATGTGAGACAGGCCTCAACTCTGACAACGTTTAAATCCAGGCTGAAAACAGTTCTATTTAGGTATGCATATGACAACTGAAAGTATTTTATCTGTGCTTTTTTTTGCTTTGAATTTATTCAATGATTATTCTATGTTTTATGAAATGATTTTATCTGCCTTCTTGTATTTTTTTGTATCTGTAAAGCACTTTAAATTACCCTGTGTACGAATTGTGCTCTATAAATAAACTTGCCTTGCCTTGCCTTTGTGCTGTATGCATTTCCACCAAGGCACATAACTCCAAAGCTTTACCTATGTCCCTCACTCCAAGTTGTTTGGGATCAAAGTGTCTGCCGATTGGGTAATGTAATTTTAAAGAAATTAAAGTAATTTAAAGAAAAGCTGTGTCTAAAATTTAAAAATGCCCGTGGTAAAGTTAGTTTATTGTACAGACTTTAGAAAGACACAATGATATGAAATGATGTTCCACAATTCACCTGCAGGTCAGGAAAAACCATGAAGATTTGCTATAAACATCTGAGATCAAACTGGTGACAAGTAGATCAGGATTACATGGGTGGGAGGTCTCGCCCAAAGATCATATCACAATCCTGCAGCCTTCTTGTGCTTGGCTGCTACTGCTTGAAGGAGCGCTATGTGGATATGTGGTCCCTTCCAGCCAATGCCTCCACTCCTCCAAGGCAATCTTGACAGGTAGGTGCTCTCAGTGGCCAACAGCATAGTTGCATTCTGCAGGGGACAGTTTATGTGAATTATTTATTTAAGCACAAGAATGTATCTTGTTGTCCTTAGCCAACCACTGCACCAACCCTGGGGTCATCCACCTCCAATATAAACTGGGACTTGGGAGAGGGAAGGATCAAACCCTAACGTTAACCAGTGGTAGGTGTGTTCAGGTCCCAAGCCCAGCTAAATGGACAAGGTTGCAAAATGAAGGGCATCCAGTGTAAAAACTGTAGCCCAACCAATCATGTAAGTCACAGAGCTGACTGGTTCTGGGGATGAAATGGGGGGGAAAAAAAAAAAAAAAAAAAAAACTTGTGAGAGGGAACGATGAGCACTGGGGGCTAGGCAAAACATGACTGAGTCATGCTGAAGGTGTTTAACAAGAGGGGGACAAGTGATGGATTCTTGGAGTTTGGTGGGATCCATCTTTGTCATGCCCTCAGAGATTATAGCCCAAGAAGCTAAAATACTTTTTAAATGGAACTCACTTCTCAGCTTTTACAAAAAGCTTGTTTTTCCATAGTCCATCCAAGACTCCTTGAACAGTGTGGATGTTTTTCCAGAGAGGAAGAGAAGATCGTGATGCCTTTAAAGTAGAGGAATACCTCCTAGCTAAGGAATTCACACAGGACATCATTCAAAGCCTGGAGAACTACAGTAGCATGAGATTCACTAAAGGGTATCACCAAATACTCATAATGACAAATGCATGTGTTGAACACTGTCTTTCACTTATCCGCCATAATTCTTTCCAGGTGGCAAGCATTGGAGGTCCAACTTGGTGAACCACTGAGCACCCTGAAGGAGGTCAAAGGCTGATGAGATCAGGGAACGGGAATATCAATTGTAGTAATGTCATTCAGGCAGATGTAGTTGATACAAGGTCTTAAAATTTCTTATTTTATCCCCCACAAAGAAAAGATCCAACTGCAGCTGGAAAGGATGAGAGCTGAATAAGTCCTGAATCTAAGGAATTCTTGATGTATTCCTTTATAGCTTGTCTCACAGAGGCTGACAGAATAAAAACAGCCCTTGGAGATGGGGGGCTTGGACAACTATAGTCTGTGTGGCCAAAGTGACAGGGCTCAGGACTTACTCCTTCACCTTCTTCAAATGGTGGTAACACTCAGGGACCCCGGTAAGGTCAGCCAACTTCCCAGGCTCCTGGTCAGAATGGATTTTTTTCTGAAAAACACCTGGAACAGTCTTTTCCCCATTCCTTTATTATCCCGGAGGACCAGTCCACTTGACGGAAATGTTGTACTAGCCATGGATATCCTAGGATGAGAAGGTCCTTACCAGAGTGGTATAAATGGCAGCAAATCTGCTCAGTATGTTGATCTTTGAATGGTACCTGTACTGGCGAAGTCTGACTTACAACTTGGCACAACAGTCTGCCATTTACCATCGTGGCAGTGAGTGGCTCAGTCAAGGCTATTATATAATCCTAGGGTCTTCAGGTAGCAAACAGTCCATAAGGCAGTGTCCACCCCTGAATCCACTCGGACCTGGACGTCCCTTTGCTTGGACAGTGAGGTGAGTGTTACAGAGCTTAACTGTCTTTATGTTTCTGTTTGAGTGACACTCACCATCACAGAAGAAGGGCAGACTGGGGCCGACCTATGGCTGGGGCAGCTGCGATAAAGTGTCCCAGCTGATCACAGTAGATGCAGGATCCCTTCATGATTTTCCACTGGCGCGCAGCTGGTGTCAGTCGGGTGCAGCTAATCTTCATTGCCTCTGGAGTTCCAATGCTTGGGTTGGTCTCTGGCTCACTGCTGGGCTGCCTGGGAATCAAATCTAGGTGGGGGCCCACCAGACATGAAGCTGGGCCTGTAGGAGTTTATCTAGTCGAGCAGCCACAGGGATGAAGATGTCCTGCTCCGAAGGAAGGTCGAGGGGAGTGAGGTGTGAGGTGATATTTCACCAGCTCAGACAGTCTGTGGTGAAAGGCATCCACCAAGGCAGGCTGATTCCATCCACTGGCTGATGTTAGCATGCAAACTTTATGGGATAGTCTTTGACCGATCTCTTTGCTTGCCTGATGCAAATCAGAGCTTTGGCCGCCTCTCTGTCTGGGACCACTGACTGTTAAACTCTTTTGAAAGTGTCCAAAAACAGAGGACAAGAATTACAAATTGCCAGCCTGCTGTTCCAATCCGATGTAGCCCAGGCTCAGCCTGAGAGGATCAAGATGATGTAGGCTACTTTTGCTTGGTTGGAGAGAAAGGCTCCGGGGGTTAAACTCAAAATGCTACTCAACCAAGTGAGGAATGGCCGGCAGTGTCAGCTGAGAAATGATCTGGGCTGGAGAGTCACAGCAGAGAGGATCCACTGGACTCTGGCAAGGGAGAGACCCCTGAGGAAGCCACCAGAAACTCCACAGCAAGAGAGGGTGCACAGGTTGTCAAGCCCTGGAATTGGCCGATGATCTGATACAGCTGAGCAGAGACAACTGTGCAGGCTGCTCCATTGTGCTGGGAAGAGGCAGCGATATCCTGGCACAGCTGAGCAATCTGTTGCTCTTGTTGAAGCAGAAGGTGTCCCTGTTTTCCCAGAGCCGCACAGAGACGCTCTGCTGTGTCCATACCTGGCCAGATCATTCTGTCACAATCCAGAACACTGAGGACACAGAATGCAGAGCACTCAGGGAGAGGTCTGAATCAAAGTCCTTAAATCAAACTCAGGGTCAAACCAGGTAGGCAGTCAATACAGGCACCAGGATCCAAAAACACTAGACAAATGGCTGAAACAAAGGATGGAAATAGAAAAGAATGCTGAAGTGCTGACTCAAGGGACAAGTTGATCCGGCAGAGAAGAGAAGGGGAACACAGCTTAAATACAGAGAGGAGAGGGCCCTAACAAGCCACAGGTGAAACAGATTAGGGCAGGAACTGTAAACCCACATGTGGGAAGCTTGACAGGAAGACAGGTTTACGACAATTACTTCAAAATAAAACAGGAAATAACAAGTTAAAACAGACTTCAAATTGTGACAGGTAGGAAGTTGTGATTCTTATCTTTTTCTCAATGTGATGCTTCTCCCAGAAGGTCCCAGACTTGTCCCACTGTTATTCACCTTACTTGCAATGCAGTCTTCTGTCCACATACTCTGTCACAGTCAATCACACGTTTTGCTTGGTTCATATGGAGTATTTTTTGTACAGGGTTGTAGAGTGTTTTCTAGGTGTTGTGTGGAAGTGTTTTGTTTTGAAAGAGCTGGTTGGCAAACTGTCTAAGGTAAGGCCTGATTTTCCCAATGTTGTGTTCAGCAGAGCTGAGACACAAATGCAACATTGTTAGAGAAGGATTATTGCTCATCAAACATGACACTGTGGTTGAGAAAGATGAGATAGAGGATGGTAAAGAGGCTGGAAGTGATTGACAGCCCATGAGTTATGGTCAGCAACGTCACTGATTTCATTAATTTCTCTTAACTGATCTAAGATTGATGTGTAGTTTTTGAATGGTATCAGTGAGCAGGTTAGGGCAGACACATTTGGTGGATAGATAAAAAAGTATGCAGAAAAAAAGTAAAAACAGAGCAGAGAGGATCTGTGGTATCATTGATCAAGGGTCCCGGGGAAGATGGCACAAACATAGGAGGAGAAACTAAGCCTGGAAGACATGGGGACAAAATGACTACATGCATATAAGATGTGGGCAGACAGAATCACACCAAGAACTTACAGTGACAGTGGAATTGCCAATGTTTTGAAAGTTAAATGAATTAAATTAAAAAGTACTGTACTAAGCTATGCTTTTAAAATCATAATATGATCTACAGCTAGCCAGAGACCAGTCAAATGTGGAGATGTGAAGGTGAAGGATTCTAAGATCCAATGACACTGTGGCTGTAAGGCTCTTCTGAATGTCGTTCTTCCATTGATTGACTGTAGAGTCTCACACCAGCAGAGCTTTAGGTTCTATTCAGCTATCAGCAGATATTCTGGAGGTCTGGCCATGGTCAGTTTACTTCTTAGACCAGAAACCCCAGAGGGTGGTTTCTTCTGGTTTAAAAAAAACAAAACAAACATGGCCAAATTATAAACTGGAGGTTTAAAAATTGCAATTTATAGGCCAATGGGTGGCATCTCAGTGGCTTGATACTTTGTTCAGGGGAGCTTTTTCTCTAGTGTTTCCAACATTGTGACTTTGAGGTGGATTTAGTGACTTTAGACTCAGTATTGCCAGCATATTGAACCATGTGCAAATAAACTTCCTCTAAGTCAAGAGCCATTCATTATCTGTACCGCTTATCAGTTAGAGTCACAGGGCGAATCAATTCCAGGCAAGGGCGGGGTACACCCAGAACAGGTCACCAGGTTATCCCAGGGCTGACACATGGAGACAAGCAACCATTCACACTGACTGACAATTTAAAGTCACCAATCAGCATAAATACGCATCTCTTTGGAATGTGGGAGGAAACTGGAGGATCCGGAAGGAGAACATGCAAACTCCACACAGAAAAGCATTCAAACTTTTTACTGTTAGATGACAGTGGTGACACTGCTCCGCCATGGCGCCCTTTCAGTGATCCCAGCTAAGTTTAGCTTTTTTCCTAGTCTTTTATTCATCCATTCATTCATCTTGGCTGGAGCCAATCCCAGCTCACTCTGGGCGAGGGCGAACAGGTCGCCAGTCCATCGCAGGCCCCTAGTCTCTTAACTAAATCTAAATCTCAACATTGTTACATTATCTTTGAATAACAGGATCTTATGCTCATTAATGAATCAGTGTTGAATCATCTATTAAACTCCCATTATTGCATGGCAAATATATATAATTATTGACAACACCTGGAACAGGTGTTATCATAACATCAGGCCCTTTGTTTGGTGGACCCAGTGACCTGTTATCTATTAATAATACTGATGAACGGATGATAATTGTCTAATCAGGATTATCCCAAGATAACTGTGATCAACAGTATTATTGTCATAATCAGGAAAATCTGCTCTTTACTCTTCTAATGGTGTAACAGCTGAGATCATGAGCTATTGAAAATTAGGTCATCATAAATCATCAGGTCCCACAGCACCTGATCAACATCATGAGCAATGCTATCTTGTCCTGTAACATTCACTCCAAAATTGTCATCCATTGTTGTGCACACGAAAGTGCAAACCTGTCTCCTATTTATATTGTTCAAGCTCTGATTTCTTTGTAATCTGACTGATTACATGTGTCCTCACCTGCACATTCTGAGAGCAAGTGATTGCTAATTGAATGTAGCGTTTCAGTGGGAGTGTTTAGCAATTAGCACATACAGTCATTCAGTACAGTCATTAAATAATGTGTCTATTATAGTGAGATGTGTGTTTGATGTTTTAAAAAAACTGTGTGCATAATGTTTTGCAAAAAGTGTGAGACTGAAAATGTGCTTATAGATCTGAAGAAGAGAGACAGTGTCTAGAGAAATTCAAACCAGATTGTCCAGCAGGGGGCAGATTCTGTTCATCATTCATTCATTCCTGTTCTACCGTTTATTCGTTTCTGGGTCGCGGGGGGTGCTGGATCCAATCCCAGCTCACATTGGGTGAGGGCGGGATACATGCTGCTCCACACCATTTCTATGTCTGACTCTACAACTGACAGCATGTCTGATTCACATGGTCTCACTTGGGTCCTAAAATGTAAACTAAGTGGATCCCTCATGTACATCAGTCATCATGGGACCAGATACACTCATACAACGTCAGTGGGGAAGATCCTCTGTTGTGAATCCAGAGACAGCATCTTCACAGACGTTGGCTGGTCAACAGTCCCCATATCCTCACTTCCATGTACAACATAATGCCATCCTAAAATCATCACAGTATTAAACAAGATGATTACATCATGTAACAACAACTACAGTGGTAAAAAAATACATCTCACAAAACACAACATTGCATAAAACACATCAACATTTCACAAAACAAAAACATCTCATTAGAAGGTTCTGGGTTTGATTCACGGCCATGGGTCCTTTCTCTGTGGAGTCCTTATTTTTTTCCCTGCACCTGCATGAGTTTCCTCCAGATACTCTGGTTTCCTCCCACTGTCCAAAAACAAACATGTTTTGTTTAATTGGTGACTCTATGAATGTGAGTGTGAATGGTTGTGTTACTCTGTATGTCCCAATATATTGGCCCTGCAATAGACTGAAGACCTGTCCAAGCTGACCCTGCCCTCACCAAATTATATAAGAACAATATTTCACAAAACACAACATTATTAAGATTAAAAAATAGGGACACTTCATTTTTCTGATTGGACAGAACCCAACAGCACAATGTCATTTCCTATTTTGGCTAAATACTACTCAGCTGAAGGAAATAATAAAGAAATATTTTGACAAAAGGTGTTAATATATTGTCATATTGTCACATGGTTAATTATTTCATTAAAACATTAATTCATACTTTATTTCCATCTCATCCTTCATTCATTCCAAGTTGGATTAAAATTCATGCATAGACACAGCTGAGTAGAAACAATGTTGTACTGTCCAGTTCTATCCAGTCAGAAACAAGAGGTGTTCCCTGTACTTTTTCTATAATTTGTAATGTTGTACTTTATATATATTTTAAGTGTTTGTATTTTATGAAATGTTAAAGTGTTTTGTGGAATGCTGTGTTTTCTAAAATGTTTAAGTGCTTTGTGAAATGATGGGTTTATGAAATGTTGTGTTTTGTTAAATTTAGTTGTATTTTGTGAAATGTTGTTCTTATATCATTTGGTGAGGGCAGGGTCAGCTTTGACAGGTCTTCAGTCTATTGCTACAGTAAAGTTTTGTGAAATGTCATTGTGTGATTGACCTCCAAGGCCACCGTAAACAGGAGATCCTGGGGGTCTCTGCCTCAGCCTAAAGTGTCTGTCAGACTCTCTCAGACCGGCTTACTGGACCGGACCTCAGAACGATAGCCTTTCTCGGTACGATTTCAAACGGCGACCATGTATTTGCAGCCAGATGAAGAACTGGATGACTCCACAGGAGCAGCGAGCACGATGCTGCCGTGTAGTGTTGTACTGTGTGTGGGTTGGGGTGTGTGTAAAGTGTGGGTCGGCTCAGTGACTCGCGCTGCAATAAAGGGGCGGTGCAGAAGAAAGCGCGAACCACTGGAGAGGAGAGACTTCTAGAGCTCATTGCAGCTGTTCCACTCAGTTTGCCTGCTTATAACAGATTAGATCAGACCGGACCAGGCCAAATCAGGGTTCACGAAGGAGGAGAGGCGCAGCTGCGGAGGATGTCGCTCTGGCATCTCATGAACTCATCCAACCGGTGAACGAGGCTGCTCCGCTGAACCTTCAGCCCGAGACTTCGTGCTCAAGAGAGTGTTCAATAGACCGGTAGGCTCATTTACTATTCGGTTTTCATCAGCATTTCAAGTTTACTTAAGCGGTGCAACAATCGTTTAACTTCTCCTGAACAGGCCTCAGGTCTCTGATCAGTGAATGCAGGGTCAGTAGAACAAGCAAAAGAAGACTGTCTTTGCTCAGGATCTCAGACGCGTTCATCCGCTGGCAGTCTTCCCCCGTGTTTCACGAATGACTGATGATGCTCATGAGGTATTAGATCAAAACAAGTATATGTGCATCACATTAAGACGAGTGGCTCAGAGGGTAGTGCGGGTCGTCCACTTTATAAAAGGGTTTGATCCCTGGCACCTCTAGAAAGCTCAATGTGACAAGTGGTGTAAGGCTTTGAGTGGTCGCTATGACTAGGTTCTTTGACTGGTTGTAGAAACGTGGGTCAGGGGTCATGGGCATGAAGAGAAGTTTAAATATTGGTCAGTCCTTTTTTGAATGAAAGATCAAATCCATATCAATTAAATAATCTCTTCTTGGTGTGTGTGTGTACAAACGTGTGAAAAGTATCAGCAGCAGGTCCTAATATTAACTCGTATCAAATTAACGTGTATTTGTTGACTTTATCCAAAGAGACTTAGAGTATAAAGAAAGTTCACTGTGTCAAAGCTGCTGTACATATTGAGTGAATACACCACCCTCAGTACCAGAGCATTGACTACATATATAATCCATATTCAGAAAAAACAAAGTTTAGTCCAGAAGATCATAGCTGATCATAGTTCATCAATTAGAAGCCTTGTCTAAGTTAAAATCTGTTTCTCAGAGAAAACCAATACATTTAAATCTATTCTGTCAAACTGATTTAAACACACACAGGAGGAGAAACACAGGACTGTTCCCCCATGTGGGTCTTAGTAAGGTCACAAAAATCCTCCTCATTAAAACAGCGTGGGACGTGAAGTGTTTCTTCATTGCGTCTCAGTAGTTTGGACCTGAACAATTCAGTTGGATGAACAACAGTCTCTTAAAATTGGGTCTATGTGTATACTACACTCAGACTAATCTAGTTTACATGGAGGTGACAAGCAGAGTCTCAGTACCTGAGCTGAAGGCTCTATGTCTGCATAGGTGTTGGGCCCCTGGTATGCAGACATCACGGGTTAAAGGTGAGAAGGAACCCAGCACCACTTATCTCCTCTAATGACCTCTTAAGTAAAAGTCAATTACTTCTGCATCCTGATCAGAGGCAGCAGACCGCGGGGGGCTCCTCATTATGGGATCTAGACTGAATCAGTTGCTCTCAAGCTGCAAACTCACACTTTGACTGTAATTATTTGAAACTAATTTTTCACTTGGATCCACTTCATTCATCAACTGTAACTATTTTTTCCTCCGTAATCCTTACGTCCACTAGAGTTTTACTTCTCAAAAAAATTCCTTGGCTGTATTCTTATAAAAACTGATTTGAATAGGGCCAATAGACCAAATACAAACTCACTGGCTACATCATCACTTGATGCAACATCACTTTTAGCACACACCCCAAAAAAACTAAATCTCTTGGACCTGAACATGAGCAAGGACAAGGCTTTAAATTAACGACAATTGACAACAACATGATAAAAACATAGTTTAAACACAAAAAATAATTCTTAAAAAAAAAACAAAAAAACAATTCTAATAATAAAACAACAACAAAACATTCTAATGGAATTAATAGAAAAACAGAAAGTTCAGTATAACTCGATGGACATTGAGAGCTTGACCCTGTCTCTATAAATTATTATCACTACTACCCGTGTTTTTATATATCTGTGATGTAGTATATCATGGATACACATATCATTATATAGAACTGATACATGCGTTATTTATAAACCACAAATTTTACTGCAATGTTTTATGACATAATTTTCTTTCTCTTTTGACTATACAAGAAGATTACAGGTTTGATATCCTAGTTCACTGCACTGTTAGAATTATGTTAACTGAAATGTTGTGCAATCTGTGAATCGTGTTCTTAAAAATTATATTTTTAATTGATTCATGCGTTACTTTAGAAAGTTTCTGTCAGGTTCTTTTAGAAATGTGGAGAAAAAAAAAGAAATGTGGAGACGTATATGAACTAATGTAAAACAGAGATACTTCAGTGGTACAGCAATCCTCGCCATCAGTCAGATAAATTGAGGTACAGTGTGTGTGTGTGTTTGTGGTGGATCAGGACAGTCTGAGATAATGAGGGGCGTGGCCTGTGGCTCCTGTCAATCACCATCTCGCACAGACAAAGATACTTTATTGTCTATTGTTGTTCCGTCTAATCAAACCTGATTTAACAGCTCTCAGGTACTTTTCTGTCTCCGCCCTCAACAGCCCTGGACACGTCCAAACACAATGCCTGTGTCTGTGTGTGCTGTTGTACATGCTCATTTTTCTGCTACATTCATTTTGTGTTTCTGCTGGCTTAACCAAACATTTGTTACTTTGTTAGTAGCTTGGAGAGGAAGATCAGTAGTGAAGGTTTTTTCATCTGAACTATTGCTACAATCCTCTGAAAACCTAAAACAACTTAAATCAGCTTGAAACAGTTTCACAATGATTCACATCAGACAGTTAGTTTTACTCTTTTCATTTGAATTATCTCTGGTAAATATAAAGCTTGTGTAGCATCAACCAACAACAGTCTTGCAGACACATAGGGAGTAGTGGTGTGCATTTGTTTAGTGTCCGAACATGTAGAATGCAGTGACAGAGTTTTCTGCCTCAAAATAAATTTTAAACCAAATTTAGTGGGGAGAAACAATTTTATTAAAATCAGTTAGAGCTGCAAAAGAAGACCATTAAGTCCTGTGACACTTTGAAATGTTATGGAGAGAAACAGGTTTTCCTTACCCAGTGTTAAAGGGAGGTTTTCGTACCAGAAGAAGATTAATTTATTCATATTCAATCTATCATGATCGCACAGGGTGCTGGAACCTATCCCAGCTAACGTTCTGAAGGCAGGGTACACCCTGGACAGGTAGCCAGTCTAGGGCAGCAGTCATAGATTCAGATCAAATATTGTCATCCTAGAAAATCATCTGTTAATGTTTCTGTCTCCACTAGACCGGCTGGACTTTGTATGACAGCCATGGGGAGCAAGACTCTGCCAGCTCCAGTTCCCCTCCACCCCTCCCTCCAGCTGGCCAACTACTCTTTCCTCCAGAGCTCCACTGGCCTCCAGGTTCCTGCTGACCATTTCCACAGCATTTATAGTTTCAGCGCCTTGCATGCAATCCACCTCCATCAGTGGACCCTCGGCTACCCACCACTGGCTCTCCCTCGCTGCACCATTTCCAAGCTGCCAGCTCATTTGTCCTCAATGGCTTCCATCCCCATATTCCCTCACCTGTTGCAACCCAAGGCGGCCTCAGCAGATCTGCTGCATAGCTCCAAAAATAAGCCCCGCTTTGACTTTGCCAACCTTGCAGCAGCAGCCACCCAGGATGATTACATGAAGGCAGAGGACCTGAGCATGTCGAGTGCTGCTGTTGCAGTGCAGGCCTCATCTCACCAGTCTCCTTCAGCTGGCCTGGGATGCCTCCTGGATATGACCAAGCTCTCCTCACCAGAGCGCAAGTCTAGCCGTGGTCGACTGCCTTCCAAAACCAAGAAAGAATTTGTCTGCAAGTTCTGTGGCCGCCATTTCACTAAATCCTACAACCTTCTGATCCATGAGAGGACACACACAGACGAAAGGCCGTACACCTGTGACATCTGCCACAAGGCTTTCAGAAGACAGGACCACCTCCGGGACCACAGGTGAGGAAGAGTTTCCATTCAGATCCAAAAACAAAAAAATCTCCAGAAATAGAAAATGAGTTTGAGCCATCTGAATCTGTTAATCTTCTTTTATCTCTGATGGGACTAAACCACAAACTGCACCTGACTTGACCTTCTGCACCCAGCACTCAGTAACTACACTGTGATTTACCAACACGGAGACAGTAGAAACATAAGCTTAGCTGCCTGCTGACCAGATCACTGATGCAGACTGTCCATTGTGACACTGCCAGAAGCTGCTTCTTCTGTTTGATCAGGATGTAATCAGGCTCAGCATCAAGTATGGGTCAACCCCACTCTGCAGTTAGTGTAATTACTGTACAAGTAGAAAACTGGAGAAAACAGACAGGAATTATTCCCCATCTTTTGTGCGATTTAGGGAGAAGTATAGCTGATGATAATGAGCTGGTGACAGACAGTGAAGCGGTTTATTGATCTTTACAGGCTGAAGATGAGTAGAAAACTGTGACAACCACCTTACAGATGCACTGAGGAGACAGATCCATCAGTGTCATTGAGTAAGCATAATATTAAGAACCAAAAATTTACCTCTGTCTGGAAATTTTAGCTTCCTATCAGAAGCAATCTGCATCCACAAATACATCCACAACCATTCATGTTCACTAGGCATGCATAGGTCAGTGTAAAGAGGAAACAGATTTTCTGTGCTCTATGTACTGAGTGGATTATTTGCAGATAATGCTACAAATAAGCAAGGAAATTTTAGTGATAACAGGGAGAATTCTACGCTTTCATTGGTATTGTTTTCAAATAAATCTCTGTTATTGAGGCAGAAATATTCCAGAGGCAAGCAAAAGGATCATAAAAGGAAACTGTAGAAAAATAGATGTAGTATCAGCCTTTTCTTTGGAGCTCTTGTAACAACATGTCACTGAGTCAGTCAGAAGAGAGAGACTGTTTCCCTTCTTGTGTTCTGAGTGAGCCAATAAAAATATAGCAGATTTGTCATAACGCAAACACTTTTGTTTGGCATATAACATCCAACTGTTGAGTTGTTAGTTGGAAAATGGAATAAGACACACCCCCCACATTTCATGTTTATCAAACTGATTTAATAAAGCTGAGGCATTTCCAACTCCAAGTTTAACTCCTGTCACTCAGGATTGATTGGTCTCTTTGCATCGTTCCTTTCCATCAGTAACCTGCTGTCTCAATTTATTTGTGATTGTTGTGAGAAGTGAATGACAGAGGGTCTGGACTGAGTCTCAACCAGATTGAGGATAAGATTTCTTAGAAACCAACCACCACATAGTTCCTAAACCAACAACACATCAGTTTCATACCACCAATTCATCAGTGGATGAAGCCTGTCACATTGTTCCGTAAAAATTAGAATGTATTGAATTATGAAATGCTTGCTGATCATGAGCTAATACCAACTCTTCTGTTGTTCCAACTGCAGGTACATCCACTCCAAAGAAAAGCCCTTCAAATGTCAGGAATGTGGTAAGGGCTTCTGTCAATCCAGGACTCTGGCTGTCCACAAAACATTACACATGCAGGTCAAGGAACAGAAACCAACCAAGCTCAAGTAATTCACCTTTCCCTTCAGGGGCAGGACGGGAAGACTACAAAAGCCTGGACCAAAGACCACAACTTGGAAAAAAAAAACCAAAGATATTTCGTTTCAACCAATCAAGCATTTTACTTAGAGAACTGAGCCTGAGTGGATATGTGATTTCAGAACCTGTGTTCAACTCCAAAGACCTCATAAAGGGACACAACCTTTTTTAAAGAAATTAGATATAAGCCATGTTAACATTTTCACATCCAATGATATTTTCATACAGATGCATTATATCAATGTATTTTTGCACTTTAACCTGATTATTGATTATTTACATATATCACTGGATTTCTTAAATTAAAAAAAAAAAAAACATTTATAAATAAAATATTTTACTGTAACATCCTTTGTCTCTGTGACTTAGTGATTTGTCCCTGTATAGGGATTGGAGTCATTGTCAATATCATAAGATTCAGGGGACCTCAGCCTCTTTCCATCATAGGCAGTGTGATGAGGGTGGATGAGATAATGAGGCGGATGAAGGTGACAGACCAGCTGCTGCAAGACTATTTCTGATTGTGTTTTTCTGACTTTGTTTCCCATCAAATCTTTTTGCACGGAAAATCAGGAACATTCACTCTTACTTTATTGGTCACATGCGTGCGATAGTAAATAAAGGAAGAAGGTCTTGTGTTCTGGTTCTGCTACACCTGAATACATAGCAGGCAACATTATCAGGAAACACAGCATCAATTTCCACTGTTATGCAGACGACACTCAGCTGTATTTATCAATGAAGCCAAATGAAGTTAGTCAGATAGTCAGACTGCAGACATGTCTTGAAGACATAAAAGTCTTGATGACCCATAATGTTTTACTTCTAAATTCTGACAAAACTGAAGTTATTGTACTCGGTCCTAAGCACCTTAGAGAAACCCTATCTAATCATTTAATCAGTCTGAATGGCATTACTTTGGCTTCCAACTCCACTGTAAGAAACCTTGGAGTAACCTTTGACCAGGACATGTCCTTCGTCCCTCACATAAAACAAGTCAGTAGGGCAGCTTTCTTCCACCTGAGAAACATTAAGAAAATCAGAAACATCCTCTCTCAAGAGGATGCAGAAAAACTAGTCCACGCATTCGTAACTTCTAGGCTGGACTACTGTAACTCATTATTATCTGGATGTCCAAACAAATCTCTGAAAGGCCTTCAGTTGATTCAGAATGCTGCTGCACGAATATTAACAGGAACTAGAAAAAGGGATCACATCTCTCCTGTGTTAGCTGCTCTTCATTGGCTGCCGGTAAAATTCAGAATAGAATTTAAAATCCTTCTGTTAACATATAAAGCTCTTACTGGCCAAGCTCCGTCATACCTCAGAGAGCTCATAGTTCCATTCTCTCCTGGTAGGCCACTCCGCTCTCTAGATGGAGGTTTACTTGTGGTTCCTAGAGTCTCCAAGAGTAAATCAACTTCCAGTATCGGTCCGGGGGGCAGACTCTTTAGCAATTTTCAAGACCAGGCTTAAAACCTTTCTGTATGACAGAGCTTATAGTTAAAAAGTTAAAGCTCACTTACTCTTTAGCTATGCTGCTATAGGCCTAGACTGCTGGGGGAAGGACTGAGCACATCTCTCTCTCTCTCCCTCCCCCCTCCCCCCACACCTCTCCCTCTCTCTCTCCCCCCCTTGAATGCGCCGTCATACCAACAACCTCCTTCTCCGAAATCCCAGTTTCTCTCAGTTCCAAGCATGTGCACTGCATCTCTGTCTCCCCCGGTTCCTCTCCTCTCTCTCCCCCTCTCTCTCGCTCCCAGCTCCTCTCCTCTCTCTCCCTGTCCTCATCCTGCAGGTGATGAATCATCACCATCCTATGTTCCTGCAATGCGTGCTGCTCCCACATCTTCAAGAATTCCATACAGCATCATTCCTACGAACTTCATGCAGCATCATGTTCCTGCTACACCTGTTTGAATATCTCCTCCTCCTGCTCTCTTTCTCTCCCTACTCTACCCAACTTTGCCCCCCCCTCCCTCCGTGCCTCTCTCTCAACCCAATCGGTCGAGGCAGATGACCGCCCCCCCTGAGCCTGGTTCTGCCTGAGGTTCCTGCCTCTTAAAGGAAGTTTTTCCTTGCCACTGTCGCCGAGTGCTTGCTCTTTGGGGGATCTGTTGGGTCCCTTTAAATAATTTTATAAAGAGTTTGGTCTAGACCTGCTCTATATGTAAAGTGCCTTGATGTAACTTTGTTATGATTTGGCGCTATACAAATAAATCTGATTTGATTTGATTTGATTTGAGCAGTCTGGGTTTGACACCACATCATAAAGGGATGGCTCAGGCCTCACTTCAGCCTGCTCAATGAGCCTCATCAGAGAGAATGTGTTGGAGCACAAGCTTTAATGTAGAACAGGTGTCTAACCCTAAACCTTAACTGGGAGGTGGTTTGAGAGGAGAGGAACCTGATTGCTGAAGGCTGACTTTTAGAGGATCCTGTTGGGATAACAAGAAATTCTTTATGATACAATGGTGTCGAGAGGAGGATTTTATATTGGATTTTACAGGGAGCTAATGCAGGAAATAATTGGTCTTGATCTATTTTGGATCAGCTGGAGGCTTTTCTTTATTACCGACACTTCCTGATAGCAAATTATTAAATTGTACTGTCAGAGGATACAAATTCATTGATACATTTTCAACTTCTTATAAGCACAGGATTTTTCTAACTTTGGACAGCACGGTGCCAAAGTGTTTAGTGCTGTTGTCTCATAGCAAAAAGATTGTGGGTTGGATTCCCGGGACTGGGACCTTTCTCTGTTTGCATGTTCCCCCCCTACTTGCGTGGGTTCCTTCTCCGGTTTCGTCCCATAGTCCAAAGACATGAATATCTAAGTTGATGAGTGACTTTTAGGTATGAATGTGAGTGGCTGCTTGTCTATGTCTCTCTGTGTTGGCCCTGTGATGTACTTGCGTGTACCTGGACTCCTGTCCAGGGTGTACCCTGACCTTGCCCAATGTGATGGGATTGGCTGGGATTGGCTCCAAAACCCCCTGTGACCTGGAAACAGATAAGTAGTAGAAAATGAATGAATAAATAAATGTTTCTAATTTTCACAATTTTCCACAATTTGCTGATGGCTATCCTGGAGAGTTGAATTAGGCATTTCCTAGTCAATATGGCCCCAAAATATCTGACTATAACACTGGAGTCCAAGGAGGTGGGTGTCATCTGCTTAACAGTGAAAATGTATCTGGTGCATCCTGATTAATGCTTGCAAGAAACATTTAGGAAAAAAGGATTAAAAGTAAGGGATCTAGTGTAGAACCTTGTGGAACACTAGGAACACTGACTAAGGCCTGTGGGCACAGAAACGGCATTATTAACATAATAACTTGAATCTATCGCACAAATTTGACTTAAAGCAGCCCACTGTGGTTAATTTTATTCCAATAAACATGTTTGAGTCCGCAACAGGATTGTGTGATCATTTGTGTCAAATGCAGCACTTAGATCTAAGGGGACAAATCCATTTGGCTGAGGCCATGACGACAGCACTGGTAAACTTAACCAGAAACTTTGTAAATTAAATGATTCCCTGCAGACAAGAACATCCTTTTGTATGGACTTTTGAAATAAAGGGAGTTTGGGTTCAGGTCTGTAGATGACTAAAACATCTGGATCAGGAGAATGTTAAGAATAGATATTAATATATTGGAATTTTGGAACAATGAACATTTGTGGCTGATCTTTTTTCACTCATCATAGAAATTAAATGAATGTGGAAACGGAAAAATGTGAGTGTATTTTTATGTGTGTTGGCATGTTTAGTACGTTATGCAGGAAGAAAGATCCTGTGCTGCGGGAAGGAGGAGACCTGAGCGGATGATCAGCTTGTTGCTCACCACTTCTCTTGTAGTCAGGAACTCATCAGTCTATCATCAAATCCCTGAGTAACCAGCCAGATCACACAAGCGTGCGGGCGCGAACACACACACACAGCTGAACAGCTTGAAAAGGTAGACAAGGCAATGGTGTACATGACATTAGGCTAGTCACGTTTGTGGCAGAGGCACAGCCCTTCTCCTGTGCTCTGTATCCCCAGGCAAAATCACAGACCTTAACTATGGAGTGGAGACAAAAAATCTTTTAACACCCATTGGGGAGCCAAGGGAGTTTACAGATCCAACACTTCTGGTGGGTTCCACTCGACAAGTGCTAATGCATGGTCATGATGTATTCAGATTTTTGATTTCTCTGCATTCCATTGAGCATTGCACATGCACTGGATTGTGGTCCTTTGGGCCACAGTGTGAGTTTGTGTCTGTTCTCCTAATGATCAGGTTTATACCAAGGGAGATACACTCCTCTCCCACCTTCACCCCACAATGTGGTTACATCTATATATTGTTGCTATATCAGTATTTTGTTTCTATGTCTTTATGTTTTTATATTTCTACACCTCTTCACTTACATTTTTTGCATCTTAATGTTTTTGTTGCATCTGTGTATTTTTCATCATGTTTAATTTATTCACATGTGTCTGTGTGTTGTTACATATGCAAGTTAAATACGCAATTGCTTTGTCTCACTATTATTATTACATGTTATGCTGGTATGCAATTGCTACATCTGTTGTTATTACTTGTTGTAGCTGTGTGTATTTTTTAGCAGGGTGTATATGTTTTTTCTCTGTGTATATTTTTGTTCTTGCTCTTGCTGGTTTGTTCTTGTTCTTGATTTATGTTATTGTTTTTTGGGCATGTTGTTGGTCTGTCTCTGCATTTTTGCTCAGTGTGTATGGATGCTCTCTCAATGTGTTGGTGCTCTGTGTATCTTGTTGCTCTGAATGTTTGCTGTTGCTCATTTTGTATATTGTTTCTCTGTGTTATTGCTTTGTATGTTTGTTGTGCTCATTTTGTATATTGCTTCTCTGTGCTATTGCTTTGTATGTATATTGTTGCTCTGTGCATGTCGTCACTCTGTATGTGTTATTGGTTTGTATGTAATTTGTCGCTCTGTGCATATGCTGTCGCACTTTGTGTTTGTTTTTTATGTATCTTATTCCTTGGTACATATTTTGTTGCTCTTTGCATATGTTGTCTTTCTGTATTGTGTGTGACATATAGGCATGTGACATATAAAATCTCCATAGAGCAGTCACAGTGTCATATTGGAGTGTGGGCTGCAGCTTGTGGCAGCTTCTTGAGGCCCCGCAAAAAAAACCTTTTGGTGAAGATGAGTCTTTGTATTATCAGCCAAGAACTCAATGATGTTTAACTTTCTAAGCATTGTTGTGACTTCACTTATGTATTGACATTTCATATGGCATATTGCACAAGATGAGCCTTCCCTATGGGACTGAGGTGCAGGAAAGTGAGTCCCTACATTGAGAACACAGGGTGAGTGTGTACACTTCGTGAGCATTGAGGGGAAATGACCTCCCCCTGGCCTTCGCTTTACCTCTGTGTCCTTTGGGCCTGAGGGAAATGTCCTTCACTGCTACTGTCCTAACTGAATGATTAAGGGGGGTTCGTGCAGGGCAGTGCCTCACACAGTAAACGATGCTCAGGGCCACTGACACGTTTATGGTTTCCAGTGTTTCTGGTGAGTTGGAAGGTGGCAGGATGGATGCACAGTGAACTGACAGATTCAGAACCACAGGGACTGGCTGTTCCCCCACAGGTTTCCTCCAAAGGAGAGGGGAAGGAAAGGTCAAATCCTCTTTTTTATAACAATCAGAGAGCAGGCCAGGAAGGTGGACACAGGACTCGATGAAAATCCCTTCCACGTGTTTGGATGCCCTCTTCACCCTGCTGCAGTTACACAGACATGATGCCACAGTGCTCATTCATACAGCTGTCTCTCACCATGACAACATACATACACTGAATCGGTGAAACATTGAAGAGATACAGCCTGCATAACATATGGCTGTGTTAACACAGGTGTTGGTTGCTAAGGTCTAAATGTCTCCTTTCTGTATCTGTTGCCCTGGGACACAGTGATGGTACACTAGAAGATGATTGATGTTGCTTCTCCTAGCTTTAAGTTTCTCTGTTCTTATAAATAAAACACATCACATTTATACTTCGCAGGAGGATCAGGGGGATCATTTTCTGGTGACCTCTGACCTTTTCTCTGTGATTAACCAGGGGTTTTCCAACACTGACCAGACACTGTTATCTGGGTTCCTATGGGCCATTGAATCCTTTCACTTTTAGGTCTTTAAGGACTTCAGAGAGCCCATGTTCAATGTGTATGTAGTCTGACACTTGAATGTGTACCACAACACTGATCTAATGTAAATGAAGACATAGTGTATTAAAGGCATTGCATTAATCAAGTACATATTCATTCAAAGCTAGATTTGAGGCAGAAAATATAGTTGAGTCCTAATGTAATGGTTTATCAGGATGTTTTCTATCCATGGTACTACTGCAGTTTTCTCTTCTGAGTCACATCGAGTGTGTTACAGTGTCTACGTGTATGAGAAGGTTCTCTGTATTCTGCAGCAGGGTGTGCCTCACTCACAGGGAATGTTTCTCAGACTTTATAAATAAAACACACATTTTAAAGCTAAGGTAATTGTTGGTGTGTAGGAACTGTAAATCAATTGGCCTTGTCATGCTGCCCCTGTACAACTTTAACTCAAATCTACATAGCAATTTTTGTTACTGAGTCCACTATCACCAAATGTACTTTAATTGGGATGATTGTAATCGATGTGCATCAGCTGTTTGTGTTGACTTGCATTATTGATGAATTTGTTGTATTCAGTTGACATGCTTGCAGCTGTGTGACACCTCTTCATTTCTGGTTCCCTTGGTATGAAAGAAAATAACAATGAGAGGTAGAAAGGAAACCTGTAACTCTTCTCTGCATATGCTCTTCTAAAATACATATCTTTTTTTTTCGTTATATTTGCCTGTCATGCAGACATGAGCTATCTTATCTTACCTTGCCCAGCGGTCAAAAGTAAAAACCTTCACACAGGTTTATTCCAGGATCATGACTGATGGCATGAAAACGATTGAAGCTGAACTTGAAATGATGGTTGAAGAAATGGTTTGAAAACTTTTAAACTGCAGCGGTATTTAACAGAGGCACACACAACACAAGGAAAGAACAATATTGTGAATGACGAAAGATCAGTCCAGCAGAGAGAAACATATTCACCTGTAACAAACCACAGCTCACTTCAGTGTTTGGTCAGTCAACATGGTGCAGCAGTAAATCACAGGGGTGTTGTCTGTGCTGTAAAGATTTCTTGTGTTGGTATGAAACATGAGTTTGTTCAGTCACAGAGGAGTGTTGGCTGCATGAGCGGAAAGTTACCATCTGGAAAAACACAGAGGAGCTGTTAGTGCCTGTCAGGACCAACATGAAGCTTCACTGGTTTATGTTGATATTGGTATCATTAAGTGGGACTTATTTTATCAGGGGACCAACAGAATTCAGTCATGTCAAGAACTTGATTTTTTTTTTCCCTCTACTCGAACTTCTACATTTAATTTTCCATTATGAATTAGAAAGGCAGGGGAGGACAGTGACTAGTGACCAAGAGGGGTTCTCTGTACTGTAATATCTGTGCGTTGTTTTCTACTGTCCTGATAGATTTAGTTTGTGTCCACCTGCATCTCTTCAGAATGACACTGAATCACATTCAGTCTATAGAACTGGATCTAGTAGACTTCCACTGCGATGTGGAAGAACAGAAGACTATTTCACACCAGCCACACCATGTCTTATGTATATTAATAAATATTATGTAATTTCATTCAAAAAGTGAAATGTTCACATACTGTAGATTCATTACACAGTTACTTTAATTACTTTAATTTGGATGACTATGGCTTGTAGCTCAAGAATAGTTTGCAATGAGAACATACAATTAAAATATTGTGTCTGGGGGAAGAGTGGAGAGAGCTAGAATCCTTTAGTCTTGAAGTCAGTTGTGAAGTTTTCTCAGTCTGTGATTATTTGGGACAATGTCATTTGTTGGTTTTGTACTTTTAGACTTTAGACTTTAATATCTAGAGCAGGGGCAGCATGGTGGCATAGTGGTTAGTGCTATTGCTCCACAACAAGAAACTCATGGGTTCGGTACCTGGGCCTGGGGGTTAATTAACCTTTGAGTTAATTGATGACTCTAAATTGTCCATGAGTGTGAGTGGTTGCACATCTCTGTCTGTCTCTGTATGTTGGCCCTCCAGGGTGTACCTCGCCCTCACCCAGTGTGAGCTGGGATTGGCTCCAGCACCCGCCATAACCCGGAAATGGATAAGTGGTAGAAGATGAATGAATGAATGAATATCTAGAGCCGGTGTCTCAAACTCCTGGACCCCTCCCACTTCTGCCCCACAATTTGATGTAAATTGACCATTAAGGTTATTTTTATTCATTATGTTTTATATCCACAATAATTAAGATAACCACTTCATGTGAAATTTAAATAATAAAATACAATGTAATAAATTTTTTTTTATTTTGTAAGTGCAAAATAATTGCAACGGAAGTACAGTTTTTCAAGTGAACAGGAAGAGCGCAGGTCTGGAGCTGTATGGTGTGGTGAGCAGATGACACAAAAATAAGCAGAGGAAAAGTTCCTGTAGTAGTAGAAAAGAATAGTGAAAGTATATCACTTTCAAAATCCAAAAGAAAAGTGTATGATGAGTACAGACAAATAGACAGACAGTATTTAAAATAAAAGAACATTACATTTTCAAAATTATCTGTTGTCAAACATTGAGATGACCGTGGCCACCAGCTCATTTGAGTTTGAGACTTTAAAGTTTGAGACTATAAAGTCTAAAGCTGGTGTTGGTCCACTGCATTTAATCACGTTCAAAGTCAATGCAACATCTACCCGGCAATTTTAGTGACTTCATGCTCCTATCTGGTTACAAGGTTTATGGAAATTCCCATTTCCTTTTCCAGCACCTTAGCACCTGCCCACAGTGCCCAAACTTCTACCAAGTGGTTTGTTGATGATGATATTACTGTGGCGGATTGCCCAGCTGGCCTGACTTCATAATGACTTCAATAATGCCTCAGCAGAGCTTCAGTCTGATTACATCCATTCATGCTACAATGATGCAATAATTTGTGCTGAAGGAGCCCAAACAAAACAATTGATAGATGAGCAAACATTTCAGCAATTGAACTTTTTTTTTTTTTTTTTCAAACTCTTTTTGGATTGATATTATGAATATTCTATGTACTTTGAGATACAGTTTTTTTTATTAACATAAACTGTAAGCTATAATCAGCCAAATTAAAGCAAAAAAAAAAAAAAAAAAAAGTCTTGAAATATTTCAGGTAATGTATACTGAATCTCATCTTTTCACAATTAACATTTTTTTAGATGCACCTGTACACTTCTGCAAACTTATCCACTCACATTTTTTTGACATTTGCAAAGATGTTTTTGCCATAACATTATGACCCCTGAAAGGTGAAATGATTAACACTGATTATCTTATTATCATGTCACCTGTCAGTGGGTGGGATCTATTAAGCACTTAGTGAATATTTAGTCCTAAAGGTATTGTGTCGAAGCAGGAAATATTTTGTGTGAGGATGTGAGTGACTATGATATCTAGAAGACAGAGGCAGAGCACAGATCTCCAATGCTCCAGCTCTGTTAAAAGATTTATTACTGTTAAAACTGTTAAAAGATTATTGCTGGTTCTGATAGAATACACAGAGCATCACATGGGAGCAACACAGTTTGTGTGTGGTTGTGTAATTGCACACTGATAATATTGTCAACCAAAAGATGCTACAATGGACATACCAGCATCAAAACTGGACTATGGAGCAATGGAAAAAGGTAGTCTGGTCTGATGAATCAGGCTTTATTTTACATCAAGTGGATGGTGAGGTGCATGTGCGTATTTTATGGGGAAGACATGCCATTAGGTTGCATTGTGGGGAAAAAGGAAAATTGTTGGAGCAGTGTGATACTTTAGGCAATGTTCTGTTGGTAAACTCATGCCATTCATGTGGATATTACTCTGATATGCAGCATCAACATACACATTGTTCAGGCTAAGGCCAGCCTTCAAGGAAATTCATATTCCCTCATGGCCAGTGATCATAATTTTATAGCTGCTCAGTGTATATATGATCTGTTCTTCAGATGAATTGTGCAGATTACTTAATTAAAAGTTTCTATGTTTGAATTAAAATTCAGAGTCGTACTCATGGCTAACCAGCCATGGACATTGTTAAACATTTTATTGGATAGATCATTCAAACTGCAGCCACTTACAGTGTAGCTGTCTCCAGGAGCACACTAACATTAACCAGTAGCAGGCCACACTCTCCTTGAATGACTCAACTCTGAACTCCACAGCCTCTGATAGACCAAAGAATCAACGTCCAGTGGAAAAATAACAGTAAATACAAAGAAACAGTGACAGGAAGCAGTGACATTTATGAAAAAATGCTCCCTTCACATCTATAACAATTTCTAACAAAGTCCACATTAGTTTTCTCAGTCAGTTTCACTTATTGTTATGACAGCTTCGTCATAAAATATTAGTCAAGCTTTCAACCAGACCAGGCCTGAACACTTCCAATACAGCTAGTCTAAGTGTGTCACTTCATCTTCATCATGGAAATAAAGTGAGTATACTAACATCAGTCCTCCTTCAATAATGCCCTTACATCCCTAAATTAGTGCTTTCTCAATGATAATATTTAACAAGACCAGGTTACTTGTCTGGGTCATTTGTGACCACTGTCTGAAACTGAGGATGTAGCTGAAGAATATTAAGATATTTGAAATAATAAACATAATAATAAAACCTAATGTATTTTTTACATTATAAACTTTGTTGGTATTCACACACTTCTGTAATGACTGCAATTAGTTCATAAATGCCTCTCACTGTGCTGAATACAGTCTTACTTTGGTGGGTGTAAAGGTTTCTGGATTTCTATTTAAGAAAGCTGGTTCTCTCTCATTAATATAATAAAATTATGGAAGGTTTAATGTTTGTAAATAATGTGGTTCCTAATCAGACCATGACCCTCAGTTTCGGTGAAACAACCTGGAGGAGAGTTAGGGTTTAGATGGATGTGGATTGATGACTGGATGGAGGTATGATGAATGAATAGAAGGATGGGTGGATGATAGATGAATGGATGGATGGATGGATTATAGATGACTAAATGATAATAAATGGGTGAATAGTTGGAGGTATGATCAATGAATGGATGATAGATGGAGATATGATGGATGGATGGTTAGATAGGCCTTGCTGTTGTATCAATCCAGTATCACAGATGATGATGTTTCTGTGTTCCTTTGAACCACAAAATGAGTAATTTTCTCTGACTATAGTAAGATGTTGTGCAATAAAAACAGATATCATCCACTAAGATGTCTCTGATGGTCTGATGACTGAGCAGTGTCTGTCCTGGTTGCCAGCGTCAGTCTGACTCTCATTGGTCCTTGAACCTTGAAATCCTTGAGGCCAATGTGTTGGGGAAGGCTGAATAAGGATGAAGGTTACTTGCTGTCATAATTCAAACTATTGATAAAAATATGTGTAACAATTTATCTTCAGTCTGCAGTGAGTTGTGCTTGTTAATTCCAACAAAATTGCTAGAAGTAAGTCTGTGTAAAAATTAAATAGCAGATTATTTTGATTCTTTGTCATTTTCTCGCCAAAGTGTGCTTGCTCTGGCCTCATTCGGTATGCATAAGGAGAGACTTAGTGAGAAGAAAAGTTTATTAAAAATATGTATGATGAAAGCCACTACATGACTGGGTGATCTTGCTGTACAAGCAGATGCACACGTCAAAAGAGAGCTGGATAGCAAACAATATGTATAGCTTATTTGCTCTACTGTTTGCTTGCTGACTCTGCCTTTCCTCATGTGCGGCATTCAGCTAAAATTCCCATCCAGCTGGGACTCATCCTGCGCTGTTCAGAGATCAGCCAAAGGAGCCCTGCCCTGATCTCTTTCCACAGTAGTCTGAATAGTTATTGATCCCCAGGTCAGAAGGAGGGATCACAGGGTGAGAGGTTCATGCATTATCCTTTCTGTAGGAGAGGAGACCTTCTGGAGATAGCTGAGGGCTTCCTGTAGGCTGAGAGACAGTGCTGCAGGGTACAACAGAGGATGAAGCAGAGTTCAGCAAGAGGAGGTAGGCCTCTCTGCACTGATGTGTTTTCTCTGAAAACCTCTGAGACACTTGAGATAGGTTTTCACCCTGAGAAGCATTACAATATCTTCCCTGTGCTTTCCCCTCCTCAGCTCAGCGGCCAGTGGCTGCAGGGAACTCCACGACCTGAGGAGATGGTGGGTGGTGGACAGTGAAGGAACAGTAATGTGCAGGAAAAGCATCCCCAGAATCCTTTGGCAGCTGCCAAAGTTAACATACACCAGGGGATTTGGTATCAAAGTTTCCAATATTTGGCTCCACAAACATAATAGCCTCTAGAAAAACACAAGCAGAGAAGTTCCCTGCTGGCTATTCAAATATAAAATGTTTAATTATGAACTTTTGGGAAATCAAACTGCTATGCTTTGGGTACTTTGCACCAGATTGTCCCCCCCCTCCGCTTGAAAGCATAGCTCAAAGTTTTTAACCAACATCCAAACATCATTCGGTTTCACCATTGTCATCCTGCTCTGTAGGGTATTGTTTCCTCATTTCAACTTCATTTATATTGTAAGGATGAAACAGAGCCATATTGTAAAACTGTGTGATTTATAATCAGGAGAAAAGTCTGGTTTTAATTGGCTCACTTTGGTCACTTCAAAATTTTTCATGTAAGAATCATGACAAACTTTTCTTTTTACTATGTGGCTTACAGTTGTCTCACGAAATCATGAAAAGTAAAACTGCATACCAGCCAGCACCTAGCAGAAATGCAACACATCACTATCATTCAAAACTATGTCACAGAGCATTCCCCTGACTATAGTAAATAGACAGTTGCCCCAAACACAACAACATCAAGTTCTACTACTGAACAATGATGTGTAGAACAGTGCAGCTGAAACTCCATCATCACACTGTGTGAATCAACACAGAATGCTCTCATTTCATTATTTTTTTGTTTCAAAAAAACAGCTTGATGATTTAATGTGAGCTTATTGTTGCAAATGTTACTTCCAAATTTTAAGAGTCTAGTCTCTGCTTAGTTGCCAAAACAAGTTTTCAAAGGCCATTGACGTGCTGCAGCTGCTGTTCATCTGATGTTGTTTTCAAGGTTATGACTTAAGTTACCAATTGAGGATCATCGAGTTAAGATAAGTTCACCTTTTAACACAACTACCACAGTTTTCCAATAGAAGGTTGTAGATACCTGAGGATGCCTCACTTTCAAGGTTTCTCCAGTTCTGGCTGACTGCTAAAAGAACTAGATATTTAACCTCTGTGTCCCTCAGAGTCTAAGGGTGACATTATAATGTCATTACATCATTATAATGATGCTGACAACTCCTGTGGTACTGACCCTGATCCAGAGCCTCCAGGGGCCTGCACTACAAATGGGGATTTGGAGTTAGGTTCAGGTAAGTTCAGGTTAAATCCTGCATTTCTGGTCCAACAAAGGTGGATCACTGCTTACTGGGTTATGTCATTGTGGTAACTTGTGCTGAATGCCTAACCTGCTTGGGAGCAGGTTATGTTGGAGACTGAGATCACTAAGTATAAAAGCCCTGCCCTCTGATCATTCAAGTCTCTCAGAAAGTCATATCACTGCTGAGGATGACCTCATGGTGCTCAGAGCGAATTGTCAGACGATCCCCAGATCCATCTGTCAGCTTTAAGAGCTGTATGAGTCCAGAGATATTCAGAGGAGCGTTTGTTAATACTCTTCTTTAGCTCAGGTGAGAACTTGATGCAGAGACCTAAACAAGGACACTGCAGTTTATCCACACAGTGACAGATAATGGCAGGGTTTGTTGTTTCCTAGGCCATTTGACATCTCATGCCATAAGAGAGCTTTATGATACAGAAGGACAGTTAGACACTAACCCATGTGACTACTTCATCTATACATAATGTTGACCCCATGACATACGTTGTTGTTTCGATAAGCTTCTCCAATGTAGCAACATTTATTTCCATCCAGTGTTGCATTTATATTTTTGCCTAGATCTTAGATTGATGATGGGAGAGTCGGACTGCTGCGCAAAGTCTTCTCCAGCTATCCCAAGGATTCTCATTTGGGTTAAGTTCTGAACTCTGTGGTGACCAATCCATGGGTGAAAATGAAGTGTCATGATCCAAGCTAGGTGAAGTCAGTGGTTCTCACTTGTTTTCTGTTATGCCAAACCTACGAAGCAGTAAAAATTCCGCGCCCCCCACTATGAGTATTGTTGTATAGTATTACTATACTAGTATTACATACTAGTAATACATATATATAATACTACATATACTAGTAATACATATTGTGTTTGTCTATAAGATTGTTACAAACACACCTCTGCACTGTATGCTTACTAAAATTAAAGAAAACTAAAAAAAGAAATACAGATCCATTTACAAAAAGATTAACTTTATTAACCCTGTTTTTTAGTCTGAGTGCATTTTCAGAAAAGATCAAAAGTGCATCACTTTGCATTAACTTCAACAAAGTTAAATCCTTCTAAACTTCAAACACTTTTCGGGGCGCGCTAGCGAGCAATGGAAGGGTAAGACGCACCTCTGGATAGCTCGTCAATAATTAGTTTAAAACAAACAAACAAACAAAGAAAAAACAAGTTAAAAAGCAAGTTATTTTTTTTAGAGAAGCAGTAGTTACTAAGGTTAACAAGGGTTAAGAGTAACAGCTCAGGGAAGTAATAGATCTTGGTTAGGATATCTTTTTTATTTCTTTCTTTATTATTATTATTTGAACACTTCCCGAAGTATTCTCGTGCCATACATTTGTTTGGTACTGGGTAGATATGTTTTTGCTTTTTGTTAATCTAGTTTCTCCCAGGGAGTTTAAGGGGGTTCATAGGAAGAGGAAGGGGATACGGGTGGGACTTATCTGTCTTACTACAGTAAAGTCATATTTGGAAGGTGGACTAATTGGAACAAATATCTACTCTGTGTTTTTTCTGATATGCCAATACAAGATTATCTGAATACTGGAGAAAGAAGGAGAGGTCTAACTTTAGCTAGCTGGAATGTGCGTGTACTGAACAATCTGATAAAAAGTCTTTGCTCATCTTAAATCATTAGCACCAGATTTGATATTCTTACAGAAACCCATTTGAAAAAGGACTCTCATATCAGATTAAGATGTAAATGGATCAATACTATATATCACTCATTATTTAATCTTAAAGCAAGAGGTACAGCAATCATGATAAGGAAGTGCATCCCTTTTATTCACAAAGACACAATATCTGATAAGGAAGATCGCTTTTTAATTCTAATGGGGGAAATATACTCTATACCTCTCACCTTATTGAATATATACGCACCGAATATAGACAATCCATCATTCTTCCAGAAGGTGATGTCTCTTATACCAGACTTATCCCAAACAAATTTAATTATTGCAGGTGACTTCAACTGTGTGTTAGACATGTACTTGGTAGATCTTCCACTCACAGGATAGAGAGGAGTAATTCGAGTATCTTTCTCAACACATTTATCAGTAATACTAATCTGTCTGCCAGTTGGATCAGTGATTCTCCAAATGTCAGAGAATACTCCTTTTACTCTGCAATGCATAACCCATACAGCAAGATAAGTTATTTTCTCATAGATGCAAAACTGATGCCATATGCCGTCAATGCAAAATACCACAACATCTTGATCTCAAATCACAGCCCTCTTACGTGCACTCTGAATATTGAAAACATGTGAAATCGCAGACGAACTGGAGGCTGAATCCTCAGTTATTAACTGAAAAGGAGTTTTGTGATTATTTAGAAGCTCAGATATCTCTCTATTTTGATACTAATGATAATTCTGAAGCCACGCCTTTTATTCTCTGGGAGGCATTCAAAGTGTTTCTTAGAGGCTCCATTATTTCAGTTGAAGCATCTAGAAAGAAAAAGAACAACTTGAATTAGACAACCAAATTAACCTTCTGGATAAAGATAATGCCCAGACTCGATCCAACGAACTGCATAAAAAAATATCAGCCTTAAAATATGAATATAACAAGATCCTCTCAGCAAAGATTAGTATGGCATTTTTATACACCAAGCAGAAATATTTTGAATTTAATGACAAGCCTCACAGACTTTTATACCGGTAACTCAGAAAACAAGAAAGTGATCGCACAATACATAAAATTAAATGTGATTAAGGTGAGATTCTGATGAAACCCAAGGACATTATTGATCGATTTCTCCAATTTTATAAAAACTTGTACACTTCCAAAAATGATACAGACTATGTGGCTATGCAGGATTTCTTAGACAAATGCGATCTCTCCCAACTAGATGAAATGAGTTCGCTCAGCTGAACACTGAAATTTCTGTTGAGGAAGTCAAAAAAGCCATTACTTCACTTAAAAGCAATTTGGGCCCCGGGCCCTGATGGCCTTCCAGGTGAGCTATATAAAAAAATTTAATGACACCCTCTGCCCATATCTACATAGAGTGTTTACACAAGCCCACACTGATGGTGTCCTACCTCCTACCCTAACGGAAGCGGTCATTATAGTGATACACAAAAAGGGTAAAGACCCAGAACAGGTGGGCTCTTATCGTCCTATTTCGCTGTTCGCTGCAATCAAACCCCTTGCTGAGAGTATCCACTCAGACCCTGTAATTCATGGTTATAATACGAAAAAATCTATAGATAAAATTACATTACATGCTGATGATATTTTGTTATTAATGTCTCAACCACAAATTATGATTCCGCAGATAATGCCCGTGCATGTACAGAATATTGCCTGGCTACAGAACCTCCCTTTTAGCATATCTCCAGAGAAATTCACATATTTAGGAATTCAAAGTGCCACTCCTCTGTATTTAAGGAGAACTTCCCACCACTGTTGCAGTCAAGCATACAATTTTGGAAGACCCTGCCAATATCATTACTAGCCAGAGTCAATGCTATCAAAATGATTTTTTGCCCCAGCTATTATATTTATTTCAGAATGTCCCAGTGTTTCTTGCCTGATCCTTTAAAAAAAAAAAAAAAAAAAAGACAAGATTGTGCTTCCTTTCCTTTGGGACTACAAAACTCACAGAATTGGCATGAAACACCTTTGCAAATCTAAAATGGAGGGGGTTTTGGCACTCCAGAGTTGTTTATTATATTACTGGGCTTCACAAATTAGGATTATGGCATATTGGCTGGATGACACAGCAACCCCACCAAAGTGGCTACAATTAGAACAGGAGGCATGCTGGCCTTATTCTATAAGTGCCATCCTCCTGGCACCCTATATTATTGAGAAATCTTTATACAATTGCAATGTGATGATCCACAGTACAGTCCGCATTTGGAAACAAATTAAATCACACTTTAAGTCAAATCCCATATCTTATGCATCACCTATTGCTGATAGCACCATCAATTCTAGATAAAACTTTTAACCTCTGGAAGAATGCAGGCATCCATACAATAGGAGACTTATATATTAAAGGCATATTTGTGTTTTTTACACAGCTGCAAAGCAAATATAATCTATCAGGAAGTAGTTTCTTTAAATATTTACAAATAAGAGACTATGTCAGAACTCATCTGCAAAATTTCGAAACTTTCACAGGGTCCTCTCTTGATAAATGCCTTCGACCCTTATCTTGCTCAGAAAAATCAATATCTCACATATATATATATGACTCCTTGCAATCTATCAGTCCAAAGAACTCAATTTTTATAAAAACAAAATGGGAAGAAGAATTAGGCACTAAGATTTTGGATACTCTCTGGGAAGAGAGTTTGGAACATACTCATCGATGCTCTGATAATGCCAGGCACTGCCTAATCCAATTCAAAATTCTACATCGTCTTCATTACTCCAAAGAGAGGTTACATAGAATATACCCTGAGGTGTCTCCTACGTGTGACAGAATGTCTTATAGCAGTTGACACGTCGCTTCACAGCTTTGTCCCAAGGTTAAGATCTATTGGTTCAATATCTTCAGTTTAATATCGAAAATATTTCACATACAATTAGAGCCTAAACCACTCATTATAATTCTGGGTATCTAAGATGATCATAAAAAATTAAATGACTTCCAGCGATGTTTCCTCTCATATAGTCTTATCATTGGAAAGAAGTTGCTTCTCATTCATTGGAAAAAGAAGGAAGCACCAACCACAAAGATTTGGCTTAGTGAACTTAGTAGCACTCTCAATTTAGAAAGGATTAGATATACCCTGATGGATAAACTCACAAAATACAACAGGGGTTGTATGTACTTACCTTTGTTTGCACTTTAGTTTATTTATTATTATTTATTTATTTTTCTTGTTTTGTATTTTGTACCTTACATTTACATCTGTTCTTTCATTACAGTTGTTATATGTTGTACATTCTAAGAAACCAAAAAAAGACACATATATTTATATGGATGTAGATTGCATATACAGATGTGTATGCTGTGAATATGTAACTGTATAACAATGTGCTCTAATAAAAACATTTGACTAGCTTCAAACACTTTTCAATCAACTAGAAGAATGCGAGTGCTGCATCCATCTCCAGGAAATAAGTAACACAAACTTAAAACAGCTTGAATTATTTGTTAATGCAAACTACACTTAAATAAAATTAATAAAAAATAATAAATACAATTTATCAACATCATTATCTCAGGAGCACAATAAATAAAACACCTTAACCTTTTTTCTTTCTTTTTTTCTTTCTCCCTTCTGCTTTTTTCCTCGTGGGGGTCGCCACAGCAAGTCAGCTCCGTGACTTGCATGGTTGATTTGGCTGTAGTTTTTATGCAAACAAGTACTTTAACCTACATAAAGAAAATTAATAAAAGAGATTGTGCAGATTTTTTTATCAAAATGATGAAGTCTTTCACAGGATTAATGGCAAAACTCTTGCGGCTTATCAGCGTGTAATGTCTGTAAGTGCTGCCTTAATTTATTTGGCTTCATTCTGTCCGCAGCAAAAGTTTTTAGACAAAATACACACACCGTTCTTTCTTCATATCCCACTGTTTAATGGCACACCACATGAAAGCGCCACTGCCACCTACGGTAATGGGTGTGCAATTACACTTTGTTTTGGTGCGGCAATGAAAAAGCTAAGACATTAGCTGAAGTCTGTTCCCTGAGATCAAACGCACCGCTCCTGGCATAAGGGGGCGCGTCCCAACTATTTGAGAAGCATTGGGTTAAGTGAAGCCAGCTCACTGGAACATTTCCTGGATATGTTCAACTTGCTTTGCGTTGCGTTGTCCCAGGAATGCTGCCAGCAAGAGAGATGAAAGTAAAATATTTCAACTTTAAACTGACATACAGCAGTAATGCCCTATCGGACAGTACTTCCTCAAAACATCACTAGTGTCTGAGTTAAAGCAAAACAACCTGAGATTCCATTCCTCTCCTCCTTTATTCTTTCCCCCATCGTCTTGTCCTGTCCTGCCAGCCAAACAGTTCTTTCTCAGGAGCTGCAGATGGCTTTTGCTGCCCTGCAGCTCCAGCCCCGTCACAGCCAATGACAACAGCAATCAGACCCATGAGGCCCATGTCAAATACTCTCTTCTATTTGTGCATTTAGGTTTGAGAGTTCATTTTCATGTTTTTATCTGTAGCTATTGGTATTGGGAGTTCAGCCTCTTTACTACATTGTCACAATAATATGCATGAAAACTTTCTCCAGAAAACCCTGAACTCCGAGGGAGGTTCACATTTATATCAACCTGTTCCTCTTGTCACAGGGCTGGAGCATAGTGAGAGTCCTTGTTCACATGAATTTGGAACAACTCATGGTGATATTATATTTGTTTTTCGGTGTTTACAGATTACAGAATAACTGAATGGAGGACCACAGCAAATTGACTAATGATGAAATTAAATGTGAAAAGAGTGGCTGTGTTTAGTAACTGGCACAAGCTTGGTTATAGGGATTGGACCCACATTAACATATTTTATGAAGATGAGTGGTTTATTAAATATAGTTAGACAAAGGTTTGTGAGAAGTCACAGAATGCATGTGGTGGCAGAAATCGAAAGTCCAACTCTCTCTCATTTCTACTACTTATCCGTGAGGGTCATGGGGAGTTCTGGAGTCAATACCAGCCAATGTTCTGGGTGAGGTTGGGGTACACCCAGGACAGGTCGACAGTCTATTGCATGGCCAACACATAGATACAAAAAACCATCACACGCAATCCTACAGGCATTTGAAATCAATCAACTTCATGGAATGGAATGGAATGGAATTCTTTGGACTCTGGGAGGAAACTGGGGTGCCAGGGGAAACTCTCACAGGCACAGGGAGAGCGGGCTTGCTCCACACGGAAGGGCCTCCAGCCTGAGAATTGAACCCAACCTTCTTGCTGTGAGGCAACAGCGCTAACTGCTGTTCCACTGCACTGCCCCTCCAAAGTCCAACTCAAAATGCTAAATGATCTCACACAAAAAATAAAAACAGGCACCAAAGACAAGAAGCACCCATGAATCAAGCACAAAGTTCTAGCCACTGAAAAGAATAAGGGACAAGACCTGGCCACAACTAGGGATATTTGGAACAGTAGCTGAAGAACAGAGTTAGAATCTCAGGGCTGGGTAAACCTGTCCACTCTAACCTAGCTCACCCCTGGCTGACTGCTACCATTCGAAAACTGCAACATTCTCAGAGCTGCCTAGGGAAGCTTTACATCTTTAAAACCTTATCAATCCTCCCCTAACCCCAGAGACACAAATCTTTCCATCACTCGTCTCTCTCACTCATTTTCTACTGTTAATCTGTTTCCGGGTCACGGGGTTTGTTGTAGTCACTTCCAGCCAACATCCCAGGCGAGGATAGGTTGCACCCCGGACAGGTCTTTATTGTAGGACCAACACATAGAGACAGACAGAGACAAACAAATATACACACTCATACTTACGGGCAACTTGTCACCAATCAACCTAAACATGCATGTCTTTGGATGGTGGGAGGAAACTGGAGTACCCAGAGAAACCCATGCAGGCACGGGGGAGAAATTTCGGATTCATTTTTTTGTGAACATCCTTGCTTGGGTCAGGGTTAGGATGTTAGAAAAGTAATAAAGGCTACACCTGTCTCATCCGACTGAATGTTTTCTGGCTTTGGACTGGGTTAGGGTTAGGATGATTGTCGCTTGATAAAAGTTTGAACAATTTTTTAGACAAAAAGTAATTATATGTGTTTTCAGCAGCTATGTCTTCAGGTCAGACTTGAGGCTACAATGATTTACAATCAGAAAAGGAACAGGATGGCAGGAGATAGCTGAATAGCCAGTGGTGGAGGAAGTGCTCAAACACCTCACTTAAGTGAAAGTATAAATAGACAAAAATGTACTCTAGTAAAAGTACCACATTAACCTTTTTATTTGAGTAAAATAAATAAGTACTTGCTTTTAAATATAATTATCATTAAGTATATAATATCATTAGGTGTGCTGACTGTATGTTAATCTTAACACATCAACAGTATGGGCAGTGCCATTTTAATTAACAATGATACAGATGATGCTAATTTTTTTTAGGGGTGCAGAGTTAAATGCCATTAACAAAGAAGACTGCTTATACCTTCGAAAGTTTTTATTTTACTATAAAAACAGCCATCTAATGCAAAACCATTGTGTATATACATTATTCTGCTTATTATACGGTTACTTATTAAAACAATAAAATGAACTGATTTTATTGTCCTGTCATGGTTTCCGCTGAGAAAAATAGTCCTTCTAGCAAACAGAATTTTAAAGTTGCAGGCATTGCGTAGCAACATGTTAGATACAAATTACCATGAATTTCTTTTCCGAAAGGTGAACGGACTACTTGCGGAATGATATGAAGGATGTGAATCAGAAGCACAAAACCCCTAGCTAATGGCAGCGATGGTTAATTTTTCACAGCAGTCATTATAAGATATATCTGATGGTCCGGTCAATTCAATAGAATTTTCTGTGACTGTAACGTGTAAAGCAATGCATTGTATTATTGGAGTATAGGTATTTGCTGTAAAATGTAGTGAAGTAAAAGTCAAAAGTATCCACAAATAAATCTACTTAGGGAAAGCAAAGATACATGAAAAACGTACTTAAGTACAGTAACAAAGTATTTGTACTTCGTTACATTCCACCACTGTGGATAGCATGCTAACTTTAGCAGGATATAGAGAAACAAAAGATAACATTGTTAATCATTTTCACCTCTGGACACAGATGTAATTTACAAGGAAGCGGAAACAAAGATCCAGGCCGACGAGTACTTTTTTTGCTTTCTCATTAACCTTGATTTCGACACCATCACTTTGTAACATTCAACAGTCGTACCAAATGCCATCTAAATTTGAAGTGGTATAGATGGTACTATGTGTAACAGCAGGAGCCTCCATGCTCCAAAGCACGGTGAGGGGCGCCACTTCTTGTTTTCCTTGGACAAATTGAGGTTCTCTGTTACTGACATTATATATGATCAAACTGAGGTCAACTGAGCCCACAACAGCTTTCTGCAGGTTTTTACATAGGTTATGGAAGAGAAAGAGATCCAGAACTGACACAGAAATAGTCTTGGTTGATTGGGGGAATGTAAATATGTCACCAAGAAAAATCACACATCAGGGTAAAATCATTCCTGAAATCCCTGAAAATAACACACTGATGATGTGCGAAGACAATGGAATTTTCCATCAATTTTTTACTTGTATTCCGACTCCACACGCTGTAAAGGTATTGTTTCAGTCCCTGTCAGCAAACAGCACATTTTGTGTGGCATGGATAAATATCCATCCGAAGGCTTTGATTTACAGTATCAGCGCCCACCCCAACCCCATCCTCTCTATTTCACTCTGTCCATTATGTTCTACAAGGAGCTGGAGAGTTGTTTTCACTATAGTACAGTGATCACAAGGCAGTAGCGACTTAGAGCACGGATGAGGAGAATGGATAAGAGAGGTGTAGCACCCTGGAACTGGTTCACAAGATATGTAGGTGAAGTCAAGTGTACTTTAAAATCTCTGGATTTTAAGTCTCAGGGGAAGGCTTTGGTGACATCATGTGAGCTAGCCTTGCTTATCATTTACCATACACCACATTATATATACAATGTTTCCTCAATACACTACCTTTACTGTAGAAAACAATGTTTTATTTATAATGCATAATTTATCTATGCTATCGATCTATACTGTATTACTATATATAATGACGTATGATATTATATTTACAATATGAAATCTAACAGTAACCAGGTTAATACCAGTTCTAATCCCGCTCAGAATTGATTCCTTCTGAGTGTAAAGACGAAACCATCTTTACAGCTGCACAGTTCAAAGCCTCCTCATTAAAAATCTTGTTTCAGAAAAGTGTGATTATTCACAGATATCTGAACGAGCACATCATGTGCAAGTGTTGACTCTTTGGATAAATATTTTATTATCTTCATTAGTAGTCACAACATTTAATATTCTCATTTGTTGACACAACCTTTAGTATCTTCATTAGTAGAAACATTCAATATCCTTATAGCAGACAGTTTTTTAATGTCTCATAACACAATCTTAAAGCCATACAAGTGTCTGCTGTCCTGCAATTCACACTAGATAATAGCTTGAGGAAAAAGGTTTGTTACATTGATGGTCAGCGTCCATGTCCCAATTGGATATTTGTGGCAGAAAATTAATTGTTTTGAGTAAAGGACAATGAAACAACTGACCAATGGAACAATGGATCAATAAAAATAGACTTCAATCTCAGGTTCTTTTTCCAAGAGCAGGTAAATTGGTTAAAACTCCGTTACAAAAGATTGTACCAGTCACCACAGCTGCAGGAGCATTAGTGTAGTGAGGGAAGGTGAGATGTGGGAAGGAGATGGTGTCTTGGCTCAACAGCTGTTATTGCATGTCTGCAGGTGTATGGTAATTGGATTAATGCCAGAGCAAAATGAGGAATGTGTTTCCTCCAAAGGCTGAGAAACCAAGAGGACAAACATGCCTTTTTCATGTAAGGGTGAGCTTCAGCTGCAGCACAGATACATCCTGTATGTTCCAGAGTGTCTCCCTCCACATAGACAGTAACAGAGGACTGTGCTGCCCCTCAGAAAAGGAATTTATCTAAAGCCCAAAGCAAAACAAGAGCAGTGGAGATGAAGGATGATGATGATGATGATGGGCCTCTTCCCAGTTTGATCCATCTCCAAGAGAAACTTGGGTAACCTCAGCCAAACATCCCCTCTCAGGTTCTTGTATGTATCTTACTCTTTCCACCCAGAGAGTCTAGAAAAAAAACGCACTCTGTGGGGCTTCAGACAAAACAATTGTCATGGTGATTTTATGAAAGGCAGTGTGAGGTGGTGGGACATCCTGTCGAAATAATGGATTAGTCAGATTAAAGACAGTGGATTGGGCTAAAATGGGCAAACAGTAAAGTCTGATGTAATGAAACTTCTTCCTTTTTTGGAAGTTTGCTCACGCGTTTTCTCTTTTCAAAGGCAACATGAAAATCCTTTTGGGATCTTAACAATGCTCTTCGACACCCTGTGTCAGTCAATCTTTCTGTCTTTGTGATGCTTCTTTCAGATGTTTGTCTGATATTTACCCACAAAGTTGTCTGTTTTCTGTCAGGTAATTGTGTCCCAATCTATCTTATTTTTCTCAGTGAACTGCAGCCGGTGATGGTAGTGGTTTTTCTCCTCAGAATTTATGCCAAACCCAGGTTAGAGGGGTAGCTGTTTAATAATTACCATTTACTGTCAGCAGAGACTGAGCTTTAAATATCAAATATGTAAATATAGAAACAGTGGGAGGTATGAAGTAAGAAGATCCAGGATCTAAGATCAGATCAGACCCACAGAATTCAGACAGACTTACTACTCCATACAGTGATGCAGTTTTTGAAACATCATGAAAACCAGAAACGGAACTGGTGAAACTGTGTTATGGTTAATCTGAGAGAGTCCACTCTTGTCAGCTCAAATTTCAATGACTGTGATGAACTAAGAGTGTGTTTATCTCTGTGCTGTCTGGTGTGCTCACTGGTTCTTGGGCTGTTTTATGTTACCATATGATTGGTCGTAATACTTTAAAACAGCAGTAATGCTTCAACACATACTGTATATTTCACCTGGGTCACATATGTCCTCACACAAGACCAGATTTCCAATTACTCATTCTTATTCATTTATTTAAGTATAACATTTATCAAACTAAAGTTTTTGTTGGAGGCAAAACAGGTATGTCCTGAAACGTCAGCTTTGGTTTCAGCCTCCTGTTTTCATTAATAAAATGTTACTTCCCAAACAGAAACATGTGGACATTTGAAAGAAATATTTGAAATAAATATGTGTTGTGTCTGATTAGACAGTGGAGTGGTTCACTCACTTGTGGACATTATCCCATTCAAGGTTAACCATGGATGTGGGTCTGTGTTAGCTCTGTTCCTGATTGTTAGGGTCAGGAAGCACTGTCAATACATGGACACATCACATCAAAGTTACAGAGCACACACATCAACATGAATTTAAACAGTCAGCAGCTAGCTGTTTTAAATCCAATCAAATTTTATTTATAAAGGACCCATTCAAAAAGTTACATCAATGGACTTCTCATATAGAGCAAGTCTACATCAAACTCTTTCCAGAGCAGTCTCTCCAGAACAAACCAAATCACATCAGATTTATTTATATAGCACCAAATCATAACAAAGTTACATCAAGGCACTTTAAATATAGAACAGCATTAGAACAGGGTTAGAACAGCATGCACAACTGAAGTCAGGGATAGCTGCAGCACTCTTGATCTATGCATCATCACTATTCTCACAAGGTTAGTACAGTGTGATTCAATTACGTTCATCCGTCTGAAGCTGAAGGCAGCATGGCATCGTAGTGGTTAGCTCTGTTGCCCCACAATAAGAAGGTAATGGGTTCGGTTCCCGGCCTGGGGACTTTCTGTGCAGAGTTTGCATGTTCTCCCCATGCCAGTGGGTCCTCCCACTGTCTAAAGACATCATGTTTGGGTTCATTGGTGACTCTAAATTGTCCGTAGGTCTGAGTATGAGTGTGAGCGGTTGTTGGTCTCTCTCTGTCTCTGTATGTTGAGCCCTGCGATGGACTGGCGACCTGTCCAGGGTGTACCCCTCGCCCTGAGTGAGCTAGAATTGCCTCCAGCACCCCGCGACGCGGAAACGGATAAGTAGTAGATGATGAATGAATGAATGTCTGAAGCTGGATCTAGTTCAGCGCATACATGATGCTTTAATACCAAATTTGTCTTCTGAATTGTCATCATCGTGGCCTGGGAAATCCTTTCCCCTGGAACTGGAATGAACTGTTATTGTATCATTGACTTGTCACTGAATTCCATTCTGTCCACAGTGTCTCTTCAAATGGCTTTGAGAGTCTTTACAGGTGTTCAAGTTTATTTTTATAAGTCCCAGCTTTTCTGTCAGAGGTGTTCTATGCATCTTTCAAGTAGCATTTTATGGCACCAGCAGATGATGCATGAGGCCCCTGACAAAGAAATGTTGTGATGTCTGAAAATAACAACCTGAGACCCAGAAGATCCACAGTTAAACTAACACTTGCGGAAAACAGAGATCTTTCATAGAGCTTTCTGTAAGGTGGGAGTCAGAAGACAGCAGTCTGTCCCAATAAATCAAAAACAAAGAAGAAGGGAAACAATTGTTGGACAGCTGTTCTGGTTAGAACATGTGAATAGGAGCAAGAAGGAATGAAGGAAGGAAGGAAGGAAGAAAGGAAAGAAATATGTCTGAGGTGACCTGCTCCCGGCTAATGTCAAATTAAGAGAAGGGATTCAACTCTTCAACGAAGCAAATTAACTTCACATGATTTTATGATACAAATGCTCTTTAGTGGAGGAACACTGCCAGAACTGAGATACAGGAAAACATGTTTCCATTTGGACCATTAGTAATGAGGGATTCTATTACACATCCTCAGAGGATGTGTGTTACTTTCCCAATGTGAATGTTGCTGCTGCTGCTTTAGGCCTCAGTCCTAGACTCTCTCCCCCTCCTCCCTGGGCAGTGGGTGTTCCCAGTGAATCTCCGGCCAATCAGGGCACACCACTCACCTGATCAGCTGCAGCTGAAGTATAAAAGCTAAGGAGCTGCACCCCATTCTCTCTCTGCCATCTGTTGCTTTATTTTGTATGGCCTTTGAGAGTAAGATTTGTTCTAGCCAGGCAGCCAGGTAGAGGGGAGCTGCCATTTAGTTTGTATTCTGTTTTCTCCTGTTTATGTGAAGGGTCGGAGGCTTTAGTTTTGTAAACCTTTTCTTCTTATTAAATCATGGGCAGCTTTTGCTTTCCAGATAGGAACAGTTTTGTTTGCTGTTTTGGCCTGGGTTCCCCCTGATGTTGTAATGCAGTGGTAGGCAACCTTTTTAAGTCCAAGATCCCTGAACTCGGCCTTGGTGAAAGGCAAGATCTGCCTATTGAACTGTTAATTCAAAAAGACAGCTAACACTGTACTTCCAACTTTAGGCCTTTTATTTGCCTATATTTGAATTACTCACACTTTGGTGTAACAGTCAAATTGATGCAGCCAAATTAGACTGTAATTAATTGACATATCAAAAATAAAAATTTGTTTGTACATAAAGTCAAAGATACAAAAAAATTATAATAAGGATCACTTTTCTGATGTTTCACTGTTATAGTGCAGTGGACATACAGGGTTTATGCATATATACATCTGCAGTGAATGAGTCTCAGAAATTGGCAATAGAACACAGCCGTTTTGAAATAACATTTTAAAAGTACATACTGAATGTATGTATGCCACACATACACGTTCACTAAGGTAAATAAAAATTCCTCTTCCCATTCTAGGTGGAAATTATATGTTTTTGCCTCCTTACGGGAACCCTCCGCCATGCTACCTAGCAATCTCCTTCGCTTATCTGGATCAAGAGAGAGGCACTTTCACAATGGAGCATTAATAACGCGGGCATTGGCTATTTGTGTATTTCTTAAGCTATTTTTCTATTATTTTGGAGAGCTACAGGGAAAGTCCTGTAGATCTCCCGGTAGATCGCGATCGATGGGTTGCCGACCCCTGTTGTCATGGTTCAGAATCTGGCAATAAAAAGAAGAACCGGTAATCTTTTGTTTCCTTGAATTACTCATCTGATACTGTGTTTCTCCCCTTATCCCACTGACCTTACCTGCGAATGTGACATAATTGGGGGCTCATCTGGAATTTAAATTTTCCCTCTACCAAATGGCAAATTCTCAAAGATAAATTCCCAAAGGATTTGGTAGTTTGAGTAAGCATTGGCAACTTGCATGTTTGATTTCAAAAAGGTTTTTGAGTAATCCCACTTGGGCAGAGTTTGATAGTTGCCAGAAAGACAATCCCTTAAGTTTGCCACTCACTTTGGTTTGTCTTTACCCAAGCATATACTTAAGAATGAGTTAAAATACTTCTTCACGGGCAGACTTGCAGAGGAGGGATTGCTCTCCTTGCCTCACTCACCTCCTTTTGCAGTTTTTCCTGACAGATCCAGATCAACAGAGCAACTGGGGCCTGCTGAATCAACGGAAGATGCAGATCCAGAAGCTAGGAGTCCACCAATGATTGTAAGGACAAACCCCTCACCTATCTTCGATACTCACCTCTGGGTCTAAGGAAAGTGGCATGGTAAAGGTATGTCTGGCTAGATGGAGCTGAGGATAAAATTGCCTCCAGTATGATGTAGTGCTATCCTACCTACTTATGAGTCGTGCCTGAAGCATACAGACAACATTTCAGGGTCACAAGAAATCCACAGCTCAAGCTTTTGTGGAATTTGGAAGAGAGAAAACTTCACTCTTTGATATATGGTGTGCAGCTAATAAAGTTTCTGTCTTTTGCACTCTTTGTGAAATCATCTTCAAGAATTGTGTGCCTGAGAGAATCACCGTACACATAGTTGGGAAAAAAAGAGTCCACTCTGAAAGAGGCTTTAGTAATTGCTGATGAATTTGCATTAACATATAAGACTGTCTTTGTAGGCCAGCGTGACCTCTTCTGTGCATGATGTCAGTAAGAGAAAGGTTGACCTTCAATCTCCGCAAACGGTCCTCTGTCCCAGAAGCTGATTTGGAGTGCTTCTGTTGTCATAAGCCCGATCATGTTATTGCCAATTGCAGAGCATTAAAGCACAAGTCAGCTGCAGGAAAAACAAAAGGGATGGGATTGATTAAAACTGTCTCTTTAACAGGAAAGCCGGAGGATGAGCAGCCGGTGAGAATCTTTAGACACTGGAGAATGTCATTCCTTGATTTTATCTGACATTCTCATCAAAAAAGGAGTTGCAAACCAATTACATGACCATCTGCATTGGAACGGCTTGCTCGAAGAGTTTCAGTCAGGATTTAGAGCTCATCACAGCACAGAAACATCGCTGTTTAAAGTCTCCAATGACATTCTAAGGGCTTCAGACAATGGATCAGCCTCCATACTTCTCCTCTTAGATCTTAGTGCTGGATTAGACACCATTGATCATAATATTTTATTACAGAGACTGGAACATGAAATTGGGATTAAAGGAACTGCACTAAGATGGTTCAAATCCTATTTATCAGATAGACATCAGTTTGTTCATGTTAACAATAGCTCTTCCTCACGCACTATAGCCAATTATGGAGTCCCACAGGGTTTGGTACTTGGACCAATCCTCTTCACTTTATATCTGCTTCATTTAGGCAACATTATCAGGAAACACAGCATCATTTTTCACTGCAGATGACACTCAGCTGCATTTATCAATGAATCCAAATGAAGTTTGTCAGATAGTCAGACTGCAAACATGTTTTGAAGACATAAAAGTCTGGATGACCTGTAACTTCTTACTTCTAAATTCTGACAAAAATGAAGTTATTGTACTCGGCCCTAAGCACCTTAGAGAAACCCTATCTAATCATCTAATCAGTCTGGATGGCATTACTTTGGCTTCCAGCTCCACTGTAAGAAACCTTGGGGTAACCTTTGACCAGGACATGTCCTTTGCAGAGCTGCCAACTTCCAAAAAACCTTGGAGTGAGATTTTGTCAAAATCATGTGTCACACGGCGAAAGCGTGAGAGTTGGCAGCTCTGTGAGTTTACATTCACCACACTAAATCAAGTTCACATGCACAAACACAAACAAATAATTTCTTTCAAGATTTAAAGTTTAAGAGAGCGAGTACTTAATTGAACGACATGCCATTCATTGTAACATACCTAGTCTCTGCTCAGAGTGAAGATGAAGATTTTCTTCAGCGATACTCTTCTCAAGTTTCTCCCACAGGTTGTCTTTGTATTTCTTCTTCTGTCGCTGTCTGTGGTAAATAGGATGTATATGCGGCAGTGGCGCTCCTCAGCGCCATCTACCGCCGGGGAGTTTGAAAAAGAACTAAAGAGTCTCGGCCCAAGATCTGATTTTTTTCTTGCGTGAGAAATTGGATGTGCGGCGTGAGTGCGTGTGAAAACAGTCAAAATTGTGTGTCAAACGGCGAAAGTGTGAGAGTTGCAGCTCTGCCTTTGTCCCTCACATAAAGCAAACAGGTAGGGCAGCTAACCCATTACTATCTGGATGTCCAAACAAATCTCTGAAAGGCCTTCAGATGATTCAGAATGCTGCTGCACGAAAATTAAAAGGAACTAGAAAAAGAGATCACATCTCTCCTGTTTTAGCTTCTCTTAACTGGCTGCTGGTAAAATTCAGAATAGAATTTAAAATCCTTCTGTTAACATATAAAGCTCTTAATGGGCAAGCTCCATCATATCTCAGAGGGCTCATAGTTCCTTACTGTCCTGGTAGGCCAGTCCACTCTCTAAATTGAGGTTTACTTGTGGTTCCTAGAGTCTCCAAGAGTAAATCGGGAGGCAGATCCCTCTCTCTCTCTCTCCCTCTCTCTCTTTCTCTCTCTCCCTCTCCCTCTCTCTCTCTCTCTCTCGCTCTCTGTCTCTCTCTCTCTTCTCTCTCTCTCCCTCTCCCTCCCCCTTGCATGCGCCGACATATCAATAACCATGTTTTCCCCGAAGTCTCTGTTTCTCCCAGTTCCTCTCCTCTCTTTCCCTGTCCTCATCCTGCAGGTGGTGAATCATCACTACCCCATGTTCCTGCAATGCCAGCAGCTCCCATATCTCTATGAACTTCATACAACATCATTCCTATGAACTTCATACAGCATCATATGTTCCTGCCTGCACCTGTTTTGAATATCCCTTCCTCCTGCTCTCACCAAGTGCTTGCTCATGGGGGGATCTGTTGGGTCTCTTTAAATAATTTTATAAAGAGTTTGGTCTAGACCTGCTCTATATGTAAAGTGCCTTGATGTAACTTTGTTATGATTTGGCGCTATATAAATAAATCTGATTTGATTTGATTCTACCCCTGAGTGAAGAGTCCTCTTGTAAGGCTGGGTGAAGTGAAGTGAAGTCTGTTCCTGAAGTTCCTGAGGTTCTAGAAACATACCTCCATGTGGATGAACTACTGATCGAACCCTGTCCAGCTATTTTCTCTGCTAGTGTCCTTACCAGAGCTCAGTCTCATCGTTTGAAGGGGGAACTGGATCTGAGTGACACAGTCGTGGGATTGACTCTAGCAGGTGAACAAGACACAGAGGTGGTAAGCGGCATAGCTTATTCCCAGATACCCTCAGCCACCTGCCACCTTGAAGACAGCTCTGGATGTAAATAAACCCAGCGAGGCTCCTGTGAAACTCCCGGTAACAGGTGAGGCACTTGTGGGTGCTCAAAGTTCTGATCCCTCTCTTGTTAAATGTTTCTCATACATGTCTAAAACAAGAAATCAAGAGAGCTTTTTGTGTCCATACGTCCTGGAAGATGGGATAGTGATGTGGAGGTGGACTCCACACCCAGCCCACTCAGTAAACTCTGAAAAGGAGAAAGGTAATCTGGATTTAACAGGTGACTGGAACACTGTGGCTCAGATTGTGGTCTTTTCTGCCTATTATCAGCAAGTGCTGTCTTTTGCACATCATCACCCATGGGCAGGACATTTTGGTGTCACAAAAACCTACAACAAAGTCCTTAGTAATTTTTTCTGGCCTGGTTTAAAGGCAGACATGGTGCAGTTTTGTTTTACCTGCAAAACCTGCCAGTTTGATGGAAAACCTAATCAGGTGGTTCCACCTTCTCCTCTTTGCCCCATACCAGCCCTCGGTGAATCTTTTGAGCATGCCATTATTGTCTGTTGGTCCATTACCAGTATCACTTTCCAGTAGCCGTACCCCACCATAACTGGGGGGGAAGCTAAGGTAGGTTTTGTGGCTCCAGGTGGGTTTTATTTGGTGGGAACCACGCGCAAATGGCTTTGTTATTGTTGAAGGTTGCCGACCCCTTGTGTAGCCAGACCGAGCTTTAGTCCCTGGAGTACCCCTTGTCTTGTCCCCATAAAATCAGATGGCAGCCCAGATTTTCAGACTTTCGTAAGGTCAATGCAGTCATGGTATCCAATTCTTTCCTGCTGCCCTGTATTGAAGACTGCTTAGATAGCATTGGCCCTGCAGCCTATGTTAGTAAGCTTTTCAACCTTAAAGGCTATTGGCAAATTCCCCTCATGGAGAGAGCCTCAGAAATCTCAGCCTTGGTTACGCCCGACCACTTTCTACAATATACACTACCAGTCAAAAGTTTGGACACTCTTTTTCATTCAAATGAATAGGAAAGTGTGTCCAAACGTTTGACTGGTAGTGTATGATGATTGCATTTAGGATGAAATGTGGTCCTGCCACTTTCCAGTGCCCCTGTCCACTGTGCTGCAAGATGTGCAAAAGTCAAATGTATATCTCAATCATGTTATATTTTCCTCCAGTTGGCCCGAGCACATTGCTGCTTTGCAGACCGTTTTCCACAGATGGGAGGCAGCTTCGTTGACCCTCAACCTAGTGAATGTGAATGTGAATTCGGCAGGGCTACAGTCTTTACCTTTGTAAGGAAGTTGGACGAGGGCAGAAGGAAAAAGTTGTGAAAGTTGTGGCTCCCCTAACCAGTATGTCTATTCTCAACCGGCCTTTCATCTGGACAGGCTTCGACTTTTCAAAGTGGAGGTGGATGTCAGTGACATTGGAGTCAGAGCTGTCCTCCTTCAGGATGATGGACAGGGAGTGTGTCATTCAGTTGGTTTCTTCTCACGAAAAATCTGATGAAATACTCTACAATTGAAAAGAAAACCCCTGCTCCTCGCCCTGCAACACTTTGAGGGGTATGTTGGCTCCACCTCAGTACCTGTGTAAGTGTTCACTGATGACAACCCTCTGATCTTCCTGTCCCATATGTATAACAACCAACAATATCTAATGAGGTGGACACTTGTAACAAAGGGCACTTTGTTAAAAGCGCAATTAACACCAAATCACATTGTGCAATATTCACAGGGCGTAAGCCCTCCATCACTAGTAACAAACAACTATGCACATAAATAATGGCACTCAGCACTTTGATGGTGATATTTGCACTTAATTAAAAGAATTCACACATTTCATATTTGCATATTTTGTAGCGTATTTATTGGCTCTATGACTCTATGACTAAATAGAGGCATACAAAAACACTGAGATCATGGACTGCTGGTTTATTGAAGGTTCTAGGAAAAGTAAGTAAAATCATGGACAGAGCCTCCGTAAACTACAGATCAAAGTTATAGAGTACAGTTATGATTTTTAATTATTGTAGATACCTACGAAATTAATCAGTCATAAGTATCTACAGACACCCACTTTTCATTCATCAGAACTAAAAAACCAAGCTCATATTGCACCTTTTACCTATAGTAGTCGGATCTTTGTCATGCTGTTGAAAATGTCAGACTTCAGTCTCTGTTGTAACCCACCTATCGACATAAGCTTTCAGTCAATTAAATCTATATTTAAATACGACATTTCAGAAAATGTGGCTAATTCTATGTGGGATGCAATGTGGCCTGCTTAGGTCCAGGTACTTCATGAAGAATCAGAGCATAGCTCCTTATGGTGGACTGAGGAAAGTGACCAGAATAGGCTGAAAAATTAATAAATACTAAGGAAACTCAGCAATTTCAATAGTATTGATCAGTCCCACCACTGTTTCTAAAGTATGTTTCAATTTTTTAAAGACTATGTTTTTCCCCAATTTTTCCCATGTCTTTTCCAAGGTGTGACTTACAGTTGGGACACCAAGCTAGCGTGAAAAAAACATGTTTACTACATATGTTCCCATAACCCAGATTTGTTTTATTAAATCGAACAGAGGGTGATAGAAGTTTTAGAATTAATTTAATTTAATTTAATTTAATTTATTTATTTATTTATTATCTACATTAGTCTTCATAGGTGTCAACTTTATATGAGACTGATGCAGTTATAGTCTTGGAGCTAAATATTTTATAATTTCAGTGCATGTGTGTGACCATCATCAGCCCTCCCTCGAAGCTGGTTAGTGATCTTTATTGAGTGGAATGACCTTTGTGTGGCAGGGAAGGCAGTGCTGCAGCTCAGTGAATATAGGGTGGAATAAAGGACAGAAAAGATGTGGAAAGGACAGGGGAAGGGAAGCAGGTGGTGCTGGTAGGAACTAGTGGAGTGAAGGATGCTGTGCATTTCCTGCCACGTCACTCAGAATTAAGAGAGTCCAGAGGGTTTATATGTAGATGTCTGGAAAGATAGGAGTCCAGATAGGTGAAGGTGTCCCAACAAAGGAGCCAAGTCAAAGATAGGATATGTAGTGTGGAATGAAAGATCAGCTCATCCCATTTTAGGCAGGATTCATCAATTCTTCATGATGTGACACAACACGGGCTGACAAGTGAAACCACACATGCAAGTGGGCATTCCTTAAATTTGAGTGAGACCATCACCAGGGCCCAGAGTCGGGTCAAGGGCCCCGGCTCCCCGTGCCCACCACCCTGAGTGCAGGAGTACCAAGCCCGAAAGTTTTAGAATTGATTTTATAAAAACCACACTTTAAAATCAAAAATATGTATATAAATTAAACAAAGTTACATCAAGGCATTTTACATAGAGCAAGTCTAGAACAAAATCTTTATGGAATTATTTAAAGAGACCCGATAAATCTCTCCATTATCAAGCACCTTGTGAAAGGGGCAAGGAAAAACATGTATATGCATTTGTAAACATAGATAAGTGGAAATAACAGAGGAAGTAATAATAGTGGATAACAGTAGTAGTGTTAATGTTAGTAAATATAATGATAAGTAATAGTAACTATTGCAGCAGCAGGGGTTGAGCAGGAAAATGGAGCAGAGAGGATTCAACACCTGTAGGAAGTTGATAGGTAGAGACAGGAGTGAGAAACACAGACAATGGAAAGGAACAAATTTTATTAGTTAGACATGTAATGGTCTGATATATATTCAAGAGAGAGAGAGGGAGAAAGAGCAATTCAGCTTCAACTTCTAACTACAGTCTTTGTCATAGAGGAAGGTTTTAAGCCTGATCTTGAAAGTAGAGAGAATCCACCCACCAGACAGATACTGGGAGTTGGTTCCATAGAAGAGGAGCCTGATAACTGAAAGATCTGCCTCCTGATTTGCTCTTGGAGACTCAAAGAACCACACTTAAACCTCCATCTAGAGAGCAAATTGACAGTAAGGAACTATGAGCTCTCTAAGATACGATGGAGCTTGGTCATTAAAAACTTTGTATGTTAGGAGAAGGATTTTGGATTCCAATCTGAATTATACTGTGAGTCAATGAAGAGAAGCTTACACAGAAGATTGTGATCCTGTGTTCTTTTTCCTGTTAATGAACAAGAAACCGAATCAGCAGAATGTCTTTGGGAGATTTGTTGGGACATCAAGATAGTAATGAATTACGGTAGTCCGGTCCAGAGCCAACAAATGCATGGATTAGCTTTTCATCATCCTCTTGAGACTAATTGAGGTGGGGGGGGGCGGGTGCGTGAGCATGGAGGGGCTACTCTATTGTGTGTATTTGAGTGGGTGGGGTGTGGGGTGAAAGAGTTGTTTTTCACTCTGCCTGTGTGTGTTTTAATTGCTCTGTATCTCTTCCTCAATGGGGGGGGGATAGACAGTCCGTGAGTTTTCGGTCTTTGATGATGTTTCTAGACCTCTTGTGTAGTTGGCTAGTGTAAACAGAGTCCAGCTCTGGGAGGTTGGTCCCCACAGTCCTCCGTGCAGTCTTAACCACACGGGCCAAGTGCCTGCGGTTCTCTGCAGTGCAGCTGCTGTACCACACTGTGACACAGCGGCAGAGGATCCTCTCTATTGTGCTCCTGTAAAAGTTCACTAAGAGCTCAGTGGGAAGTCTGGCTTTTTTCAGTTTTCTTAGGAAGTAAAGCCTCTGCTGAGCTTTCTTCACAAGGTGAGTGGTGTTGAGGGTCCATGAAAGGTTGCTTGTGATGTGGAGGCCCAGGAATTTGGTGTTATGGACCTCCTCAACCTCCTCTCCATTTATGTGAAGTGGAAGGTGAGATACTTTCCTGGATGATCTCTTCTGTCTTGGCAGTGTTGAGGACCAGGTTGCTGTCTGAGCACCATCTGGCCAAGTGTTGGAGTTCCTTTCTGTACTGTGTCTCATTGTTCCCTGATATGTGACACACTATAGTGGTGCTATCAGCAAACTTCACCATGGTGTTAGAGGGGTGGATGGCTGTGCAGTCCTGTGTGAACAGAGTGAAGATGGCTGGGATGAGAACACAACCCCGGGGGAATCCAGTGTTCAGGATGAGGGTGAATGATGTGAGATTACCCACCCCTACGTTTTGTGGACTGTTGGTCAGGAAGTCCAGGATCCATGAACAGAGTGTGGTGGCTAAGCCCAAGTTGCTGAACTTTTTAATCAGAACAGGACATTCAAATAATATGTTGACATGTAATGGATATAGAAAGTTATGTACAACTTTCACTAAGCTACAATGCCTTAACAGCATCATGCGGTTTCCAGCAGTGCATTAAAAAAGTCTAGTTTTCTCCCCTAGAGAGCCAGGCTTTGTGCTGCTTGCATGCATGCATGCATCCGTTAAACCTGATGTTAACTCCTAGCTTTGGCTGCCCCCAAACTTTTCGGTGTAAGACATTCGCAGGTCATTTGTCTCCTTTCTTACACTCAAAATCATCTCAATATATTCAGTTGAAGTTAGCTCCCAATACTATCACCATATTGCCATTTTTGGCTGCTACACATCCACGGGTGCTCCAAATCAAATCAGATTTATTTATATAGCACCAAATCATAACCAAGTTACATCAAGGCATTTTACATATAGAGCAGGTCCAGACCAAACTCTTTATAAAATGATTTAAAGAAACCTAACAGATCCCCCCATGAGCAAGCACTTGGCAACAGTGGCAAGGAAAAACTTCCTTTAAGGGGCAGAAACCTCGGGCAGAACCAGGCTCGGGGGGGGGGGGCATCTCAACAACCACAGCAATCACAAGTAAAAATGCAGGTATCATTTCACATGCATAAATAATTTAGCTTACATTAAAGCTAGAATATGTTCATTTTCAACTTGTGGAAAATCAAAAAGACAAACCCAGAAACATGTCACATACTGTGGCCTGTGCCATGCCCAGCTACCCTGCAGTTCAATGCTAAAAAAAAAACAAAAAAAAACACAAGAAGTAAAAGATTTCGACTCCTGAAAATCTGCAAGCACACCATGTGAGGTGTAAAACCTTGGAGGCTATGAATAACGCAATTGTTACGTGGGTGGATATATAGACAAAACCCCAAGTCCTAACTTCCTCATCTGCGCTACAAATGACGTTCTAAACAGTCCACAGAAACTGCACCTCTGGTATGGCTCAGAGGGGACCTTCCAAATCGGCACACAGCCCTGCACTATTGGAGTTGTGTCAGCCAGAAAAAACGTTATCACAGAGCATTTTGATCTCAACTGCTCTGTCTCTATCAAAATGGAAGTAGAGTTTTTTAAAATAACAAGGAATAAGGAAGTTTGTCCCGTCAATATCACCAAGTGCTTGCTCATGGAGGGATCTGTTTGGTCTCTTTAAGTAATTTTAGAAAGGGCTTGGTCTACACCTGCTCTATGTAAAGATGTAACTGCATTATGATTTGACATTGAATTGATTTAACACCTGTATATATCTGGAATACGGACTGGATCAAACGGATTGTGTTACACTGACCTAAATGCATACAGACAAAATTTGTGAGTATCCTTGAAGCTGATGAACCAGTGTACCAGTTGCACTAACCTTATTCACACTGTGCTAAGTGTTTCTTCTGATGTGACCAGTGCTCTGTAAAAATAACTGAGTGTATATCTTCTCCAGGCAATACTTGCCAACAGCCTTGTAAACACAAATGGTTTTATGGAACGCCTCTGCTACAGACATGGCCTTTTTGTTAGAGATTGTATTTTAGAAAAACATTCAGTCCCATTTTTTTCTGTGTATATATGTATGTGTGTGTGTGTGTGTGTGTGTGTGTCCAGGGGGTTACTTTAGAGTAATATTTCCCAGCATGGAAGGAACAAAAGAGCTGGGAATATAAACCATGTGCGTCCACAGCAGCTGCAGTATTTTCTGTTATAGTTTGAGCCCATACACTCCTGGTGATTGGGCTGTCTCATTATAATACCGACCGGCCACAGTGTGAAACCTCCTGTGTTATCTGCAAACTCTGTGCTGCTGTGGGAGTGTACAGTAGAAGTGGATAACAAACTTTGCCAAAACAAATACGGTTAAATATCTTCAACATGCTGAATTGATTAAGTTCTAAACCTGGTCCTGGGATTGACTGACAGGGAAGCTGCATGCATAGCTGATGAAATCATTTATACATGCAGGCCTGCTGTGGACTCTGAGGACTTTGAGATTGGACTGATTTTGGATTTTTCCGCATGCTGAATGGTGTTCACACAGAGTACAGTTTGTACTTTAAATATACAGTTCATCCATAATGTCTCAGACCTTCACCTTATATTCCTTCACTGGTACACTTTTCGAGCTTGACCAGGACTAAATGAGAGCTCAGGGAGAAGAGTCTATTAAGAGGGAAGACACATAAGAGAAGAGACCTTGAATGTCTGAAATCCAGAAATCCTATGTTGAGATGGGGAAAATTCCTTCAAAATATATGAAAAGAACCTCAAGGGCTCTGTGCACTGGATTGCAAGTAAGTAGGGCACCAGGGGCCAAATGTATAAACTATGTGTAGACACGAAAAATGTATGTACATCCTTTTCCACAGAGGATGAGAATGTGTGTAATGCGTATATATGCAGTCTTTTGAGTCTGATGTGATTTTGCGAGTTGGCGAAGAAGGATAATAAAAGAATGAATTTCAGTGGCATTTTATTCAAAGATATTTTCTTACACTATATTTTGCTACAATGTAATTTATAATTTAAAGATACTAATGATTACATAGTGATCTGTGAATGGTTAACAACCCTTTTTTTTAAAGAATGAAATTCACTCTATTTTGAGTAAATCTTACTAACTAAGCATTATCATAATTATATTAATGATCTCCATATAAATAAACTAAAACATACATGATCGTCATAAATAAAGATTCTTATATTGTGCGATTGGAGAATATCCTGCACTGTCAGGCATGAAAAACTAACAGTTGTTAAAACGCCACTATGTGAAGGCTGTGGCTGTGCACAATGGCATTGCCAAATCATTCAATGACTGCTTTAGCATTATTGGAAGACACTGCACAATACAGGCGAGAATGGGTTTTTTAGAGACCGCACTGATTTCTTGGCCCATGATGATGTTAACTGGCTAAAAGGCCACCAGAGCTCAGGCGTCCACATAATGTGCACTTTCTTTTCTCAATTTGATCAATCACTGTTTCCTGTTCACAGTCAGTAAAATTGTGCTTCTTCTTCATTTGCTTTCTCCTCAAAACTAAACTCAATGCCAACCCTTTATCTGTAAAATAGGGAACTGGGGGTGTGTTGGAAGCAACTGATAGTAAATTGTGGGTGGGATCTGAAGGCTCCTGCATGTGCGCACAATCTCAGGATGATTGAGATGTATAAAGGAAAGACACATGGGAACAAATGTATGAAATTGTTGTATGTAAAAGAATATGGCCCCTGGTTTTGAAACTGTTCATCAGGCTATTAATTACTGCAATGTTTTTTTAATGGATGATGATGATATCAGTGCTGCCTTTGTTGCCTTAATGATTTTGTTACTGAAATTGTCAGTTATTGAGGCAGACACAAGGAACTGTTGCAAAGTGGGGGGGGGGGATAAGAACAAATCTTTACAATCCTGTTTGTCCTGGGTGTGAGCAGTCATCACAAACACAGTTAGATTCAGGTGCTCATGGCAGACACGTGTCATCAACAATTTATTGGTTTAATAAGGAAGGGTGATCGATGTCAGGTGTTGGGTGTTGGTGACAATGAGAAGGGATGTTTTGGACAAGGAATACTTCAGACTCTCAGCTGCCAATTTTTTAAACAATGCTTATTTGTCAAAGCATTGCGTTTGGAAAACACCTTTCATTCTTTTGGCACATTTTGGAAGCCTTCGTCAGACTTAAACAATATGTCTTTTGTTTGACTTTCAGTGTGTCTTCACCTCTGCGATGGAGACAGAGATAAAACACAGCCAGAGGACAGACTCACACCATGACATGAAGGAAGTCTTTGAGAGTGGCAATTATCATCTGCGCTTCTACTGCAGTATAAATGCAGCTGAGGCAGCTGCTGACACACCTCTGGTCCACAGAACAACTGAGAAAGAATTTGCAAAGTGACAGTTCTGAGAAGGTCTTGAAAGAGGAGATAGTCACCCTTAAGGAAATGAAATACATACACATCACCTTCACTGTGGTCCACACACACAAAATGGATACTTCCACAACCTGCACATAGCTGATTCTACTCAACTGTGGTGTTTATGGACCAATGTCTATTACTTCTGCTCCTGTGTTTGTGTGCGTGTGTGTGTGTGAGAGAGAGAGCGTTAGAGCATGTGTCCGTATGAGGGTGTATATCTAGGGTGTGTGTATCTAAACCACTGTCAACCACTGACAGGATTGTATAACAGAAATGAAATTAGACAGAGGAAAAACTAAAATGAGATGTAATGAGATGGGATTTTTGAAGAATTAATTGAAATTAGATTTTTTTTTAAGGAGCAAAAAAAGTTTGCTCAGGTGTTAGAGTGATTAAAAAATCATTGAGCTTCATCCCTTATATGTGGTTGAAACAACATGGAAACAATGTCCAATGAATGCTGATGGTTTGAATGAAGTGTGTGTTTGTGTCTGTCTGTGTGCTTCTGTCCTCTGTGTATTGTACCTGGAGAATTAAACATGTTGGGTCGTGTAGAATAAGACAAACGGGTTCCTGTCACTGAGATGCTCCGTGAGGGAACATATACAGGTGTTTGTCGTTTTAAGACTTAACACTGTCAGACAGCTCCTGAATACCTGTGTTTAGGGTTAGTGTGTGTGTGTGTGTATGTCTGCTATGTGTAGCTTTTCCTTCACAGATCTGATGAAGACGGTCAGACTGAGATGCATAAAATACTATCAACGGAGATCCAAAATCAGGAAATAACCCTGCAGAACAGAAGGAATGGGGAAAGAAACAAGGAGAGGAGAAAGAAAAAAGAAAAAAGAAAGGTTAGAAGAATGTATCTGATGTTGAACGTCTGGAGCCTTTCTATCAAATCCTAACCTCTAACCCAAGGTGTGGATCGTGATGAGGGTTCGGACTGATTCAGATCGAATCAAAGATATATTAATGTCTTGTATAAGTTTTCTTTAATGAGTTGCAGACCTATTCCCATTACAACAGGACTGTGTGTTCCAGGCTGTGATGTTCATGGTCACAGAACTGTGTAGTTCTCAGTCTGAACAATCATGATGGTACGAATATGTTGAGGGTTCGGTTTAGATATCATGTCTTCTTTCTCTGCTTGTGAGTGTCATTTCAACATCTCAGCATCACAAGCAAGTGCCTTCAGGTCTATAGTCAACTGTCAGACACTCCCATCAGGTGAGACTCAGGTTTGGCAGCTTCTTAGGTTTAGCTACCAGCAGTTTCTTTAGTCTGCTAATGACAATGAAGCTGTATAATCTTAATATTTGTCTTTGCTGTATGAGGGAATGGGTCATATATGTTCAAACCAGCAGAACATATATATGTTTGATTACATATTAGATCCCCTGTAAGTTAGTTCTCATACCTGCATCTCCTCTGCTTGTGTAAATAGTGTGAGTGCGTCAGTCTTTGCCTGCGGTGCTTTGACTCTCTGACAGACAGACAGCACAAAAACGTCCTTTGTCTCCTCTCCGAACAGGAGTTTATTGTGGTGAAGTGGTTTCTGTGATGGAATGTGCTGCTGAGGAAACACACCCAGCTGTTCCCACACAGACGATCACTGTGACGGCTGCTCAGATTTATGATTATTTATGGCAGCAACATATTCTCAAGATTCTTGGGACAGACAGGAGGAAAACTGCACGCTGCTGGAGAGGCAATGTTCCTGGTGAGGTGATGTCGGTCTGCAGGTCTCTCCAAAACCTCTGTCCCATACTGACCTCTCTTGCAGACATGGTCTAGGCCGTTCCTTCCTGACCTTGTGGTGATGCAGTGGTGATCTACTGAGACTGAAACTCTGTCCCTGTAACCTTCTGACCTTTTTTCTGTCCTGTGCAGATCTCTGTGGTGTGAACTGAGCTGGATCAGATTAGGGCATCACACTCCGACTGATCCTTGGTCAGCTGTTGGTTGTGTTAGTTATGCGTGCTTGCTGCTCAGTAATCCTGTTAATGCTGAGTTTAACACAGGTATTTGAGCTTGTCTCTACTGCTAACAGTGATGCTAACAGTGATGAAGATTTGAACTGATCCTGTCGTTACACCATCAGACTCACCCACTACAGGTCAAGAGCCACTGCACAAAGAATATTTTTTTCTCCTCAGGGTTTACTCAGAAGAAAAAGAAGAACAGGAAGCTCTTCATTGTCAGCACTCCATGAGTCCATCATCCAGGCACACTGGGTGTCATGTTTACTGAACACAGATGTCCTACTGGTCACTACCTTCTGACTTTACTGACTGACTGTTTTCAGATAGTTATCAATTAAGTCACTTTTCCCACATGTCAAAAAATCTGCAAAGACCCATCTCTCAACTTACATCTGGCCTTTGTCAGCTTATCTGTTCCAGAAACAAAGCAATCACATTTCACACAGACTGGGGTTGAGTTTAGGTTTAGGTTAGAATATATGTGGATTCTGGTTTCGATCTTGGTTCAGACTTATGATAATGGGATCTGACAGAGAGCATAAAAAATATCCAGTTATTATCAGCAGTGACACACAAACTTTGGTTGTTTTCAGTCTTCAAAGACTGTTAAGTTGTACCCATGAAAATTAAATAAGTGTTTTGGGTTTTTTTCTCTCTTTACTTGCGACAAGACTTTTCCCTTCATCAGTGCAGATCGGGCAGATCATTACAGCAGTCTATATGGAGGATCATTCCTGTGGTGATGTAAACGAAATCAGGTCAAGTCTGTTTTAGATCTACACCCACAGCTCCTGGCAAAGGAAGATACTTGTGGAACATCCGGCAGTTTCCTTCTCCAAATCCCATGTGTTTTGACAAGAAATTCCTTCTGTGAGCCACTGTTTGAAATGTGGGATTGTGTACACAATTGTGAGTCTATGCTCCTGCCCCTCTGTACTGCTGAGACATGGGCTCAGGAGGCTGAGCACACTGTTCGGGTCTTCTGTCTGCTGTCAAATATTCAATATCTGACTTGAATACAATATGGAGACACGTGGAGAGTGTGACATGAAGTGTTCTTTCTGATGAGCACACTGTCCCCCCCAAAAAACAACAACAAAAAACCGGCTTCTAATGAACAATAATTTAATTCAATTCAGTTTATTTGTATAACAACAAATTATGAACTATATTGTCTCAAGGCATTTTACAGTATCAGATCTAGGTGTGACTTTATTAAAGACAGAAACCAACAGCTTCCATTAGCATTGCAGAGGAAATATTCCCTCCATCTCAACCAACAGTAATAATAACAGTAAAGTGTTGTTGTTGTAGGGATACCTGTATAATGAAGACAAAAGAAAGAAAGAAAGAATGATAGGGAGCTCGTTGTATCATGGAAATCCCCCACCAGCCTTTACAGCTTAACTAAGGCATGGTGCATGGTAACCATAGCGTAAAAATCCTTAAAATAAGAAACATCATGGATATGTGCTTTGTGCCAAAAAAGGGAATTATGTGCTCAAACTTCAATTGGAAAATTGGAGATGATGGGATGGTGTGTTCTTAAATTTATGTCACACATCCACAATTTACAACACCAATAACATGGTGTAGCTGGAGCTGCAGTCTGATAGGTCTATTGACCATGCCAGAAATCTCATCACATCCACCTTTCCAGTTTATTAACGTCAACGTCATTATGTCATCCTTATCACGTCAATCTCGATATAGCAAGCTCGTGTTTGATGAACATCACTTGGCATCATTCAGTGTGTTTTGTCCTTGGCCCATCTATGGTTCATGTTCATATTCTCTCAGCTCTATCAGGGTCAGTGATGTATGGCTCTTGATCAGCCCCACACAAACCCTGCCTCCTTGATGTTGCAGCCTATTTGATGCTGCCTTTTCAGTGTTGCCCAGTTCAGGTTGAGTCATCCTGAGGAGGCGTCGGCTGGGTGTGGACATTTCACTCACTTCATGTTTGAGTTTCTAGGGAAGAAAGTCAACATCTGTCAATAGAAGTTTACTGAAGCTGCTCAGACAATAATAGACTTTGAAGTGAGTTTCAAAGCAATAATTTCACATAAATCATCATTTCATAAGTGACTCTGCTCTGGCCAACCCACTTTTTTTTCATAAAGGAAATGTAGGTAAACCTTTAGCCTTCAAGACTGAAATGGTGACTTTAACTGTCTTGGGGGCTCCAGGGCATAGATTTGTTGTCAGGCTCATTTACCAACTTTCTTAAGATGAAATGGTGGTTGATGAATTGATTGAAATAAAATTGGCAATTATTGGCACCGGTTTTGGTGATTGATACATACATTTTTTTTGTTTGTTTGTTTGTGTGTAAATGTATGAAAGATTCACTGGATCAGCTTCTCAAATATTTCCCAGTTTGAAATGTTTCACTATTGAACAGAACAAAAAATTTATATAATCATATGTTGTTCATCACAATTTTCATATATTGAGCAATTGATCAGGTACCAATAAAACAATAATCATCAGATGTTTTGGATAGGTATTGAAACCATGTTTTAGCTTTTCAAAATAGGACCTGTGGAAAGGTAGTTTATTATTGTATCATGGTACTGGTCTGTGTGTTAATTAATGAACATTTAATGGTGGATGTGGTATTCCAGGGTTCATGTCTGGGCCACGCTCTTTTCTCAGTTACCATTTGTTGTTCACCATTTTATTCATTTTTGATTAAGCAAGTTATAGTATTGTTGGAGCACAACTGCAAAAAAGACCACTATCAAGTATGTATGAATCTAGCTTGGCTTCTGGCGAGAAGCATTCTGTCCATAATTGTTGATCTGTCAGTCTGCCTCAACCTAACATCTCCTTATCTCCCTAAATGCTTTTGCTGCACCACAGCATGGAAAATGTTTTCCCCATTTTTAAGGTATCCATATATCCCTCAATGTAATCAATCATCTACTGGCTCACTGTTCTATACACTCTCATTGTGAACACAAACGTGGAATTCATTGTATTTTATTCAATGACCTTCAAGTGCCGTGAGGACTTGTTATTCATCCATTATTTATCATTTGATTTATTAAAAATATGAAGACAGATTTCTATTTTGCACAGGCTGTGAAGAAAAACTGAATGTGAATGCAAACAAAGTTATTGTTTAACAGAGAGACAGAATGAGAGAGCGAGACAGACAGAGATGATTGGTTATAAGTTGTTATTAGAGGTTGTTAGTCATTTGTTGTTTTTTAGTTGTTAGTCGTGCCCTGTTTGTTGGTTGTTGTTTTTTGCAGTTATTAGCAGTGGATGTCATTTGTTTGTTGTTGGTAGTTTTTTAAAAGTATCTTTTGATTAAAGGCCACAAGGACAAATAACACAGGGCACTGACTTCAGATCATGCACAATGGGCCTCTGCTCTTAGCCAGTCAGCAGGTCTCAGCATCAGGACCTGGCTCAGATACTTGTTTTGAGTCTCTCTCCTCACTTTACCATCGGTGGAAATGTGATAGACAAATGGTAAGACATGTTAAAACCATCATGGTTTGTTCTGTACTAAGCATACCATACTTCAGAGCCGCAGAGTTGCAGGGTAGTTTAGAACCAGATAAGCTATGGAAGTCCAGTAAAGTCTTGCAGGAAAGTTCAGCCTATGAATATAATTTGTTGCAGCTCATCTTTGCAGTCTGCTTTTTGAGTGTCTCAACTGAAGATGAATTGATTTTATAATGCACTGCATGTTTTCAGTTGAGCTACCATAATTAGACAGCTACAGTGAGATGCAGGCTGTTTTGGAGAACCTCTCTTGCTTTCTGTGAGACATTCTCTCTGTTCATGGGACAGGTCCCAGGCCTAGGTCCTGTCATATCACCAGTTTGGTGCTGATAAATGAAGCAGATAATTTGCATTAAGCATGTCGAGCTCCATATAAGTTACCACACTGTTCCTGTTCTCTATCACAGTGGTTCCCTTGGTAGTAAGTTCTGTCACAGGTCGATGTTGTCTCAGGCTTCTTTAAATAAAAAACACGGATAATATGGTCCATAGTGGTTAGCGCTATTGCCTCACAGCAAGAAGGTTGTGGCTTAGGTTCCTCTCGTTTTCTGTACAGAGTTTGCATGTTCTCCCCGTGTCTGCGTGGGTTTCCTCCTACCGTCCAAAAACATGCATATTTGGGTTAATTGGTGACTTTAAATTGAGTGTGAGTGTGACTGGTTGTTGGTCTCTGTCTGTCTGTATGTGATGGCCCTGCGATGGACTGGCGACCTGTCCAGGGTGTACCCCACCCTCGCCCAATGTGAGCTGGGACTGGCTCCAGCACCCTCCGCGACCTGGAAATGGATAAGCAGTAGAAGATGAATGAATGAATGAATGATAATGTGGGCCTTTCGAAAAATGACATCATGGAAGTGAGTGAATATTTCACTCATTTACTCCATTTAATTCTGGAATTAGTATTAGAAGATTTAGATTTCATATTAAAAATTTGTAATATTTGAATATTACATTTTAAGTATACTGGACCATTGAATGAGTACATCAGAGGGACAGCACATGTTAGAGGTTTTGGAGATAAAGTCAGAAAGGCCAGACTGAGATGGTTCGGACATGTCCAGAGGAGAGACAGTGAATATATTGGTAGAAGGATGCTGAGTTTTGAACTGCCAGGCAGGAGGCCTAGAGGAAGACCAAAGAGGAGGTTTATAGATGTAGTGAAAGAGGACATGAAGGTGGTTGGTGTGAGAGAAGAGGATGCAGAAGACAGGCTTAGATGGAGGCAACTGATTCACTGTGGCGACCCCTGAAGGGAAAAGCCGAAAGGAGAAGAAGAAGAAGAAGTATACTGGACCATAACAAGAATAAGGAGAATAAGGTGGATGTCAGTATCTCACACAGGAAACTATCTCATCATGTTCATCAAGTCTCATCAAGTAACTGAATTTTACAATTTAAAACCAGTGTCCTCACTTTGAAATATTAAGTAATTATTTTTCCCTCCTCTTTCCTCAGAATGATATGCAGCAATAACAGAGTCATCCATATTCACGAGTTCTGGCTGAAAACCCCATGTAATAGATGTAGAAGAAGAAATCTAGCCAATGAAATGAAGATGACACAGGAAGCAGACCACCGGACCCACAGATTCTCCACTGCTTCATATTACCGCATCTTGATCCAGATGTTTTGGCCAATTATAGACCCATATCGAACTTTCCATTCATTTCTAAAATCATTGAGAAAGCAGTAGCAAACCATCTACCATCTACCATATGACCATCTACATAGGAATGGCTTGCTTGAAGAGTTTCAGTCAGTATTTAGAGCTCATCACAGCACAGAAACAGCGCTGGTTAAAGTTCCCAATGATAGTCTAATGGCTTCAGGCTGATCTCAGTGCTGCATTCGACACCATTGATCATAATCTAGATGTTACTCAATCTTGGAGTAACTTTTGACCAGGACATGTCCTTTGTCCCTCACATAAAACAAGTCTGTAGGGCAGCTTTCTTCCACCTGAGAAACATTAGGAAAATCAGAAACATCCTGTCTCAAGAGGATGCAGAAAAACTAGTCCACGCATTCGTAACTTCTAGGCTGGACTACTGTAACTCATTATTATCTGGATGTCCAAACAAATCTATGAAAGGCCTTCAGATGACTCAGAATGCTTCTGCACAAATATGAACAGGAACTAGGAAAAGGGATCACATCTCTCCTGTTTTAGCTTCTCTTCACTGGCTGCTGGTAAAATTCAGAATTTAATTTAAAATCCCTCTTTTAACATATAAAGCTGTTAATGGGCAAGCTCCATCATATATCAGAGAGCTCATAGTTCCCTACTGTCCTAAGGCCACTCCACTCTAGAAGGAGGTTCTCTACAACTTGTGGTTTCTTGAGTTAAAAAGTCAAAGTACACTTACACCTTAGCTATGCTGTCATAGGCTTAGACTGCTGGGGGAAGGACTGAGCACCTCTCTCTCTCTCTCCCCCTCTCCCTCCCCCTTGCATACACCGACATACTACTAAACCTTGTTTTTCCAGAAGTCTCTGTTTCTCCAAGTTCCTCTCCTCTCTCTCCCTGTCCTCATCCTGCAGGTGGTGACTCATCACTACCCCATGTTCCTGCAATGCCTGCTGCTCCCATATCTCTATGAACTTCATGCAGCAACATATGTTCCTGCTTGCATCTGTGTTGAATATCCCCTCCTCCTGCTCTCATTCTCTCCCTACTCTACTCAGTTTTCCTCCACCCCCCCTGCATGTCTCTCTCGCACTCTCTCTCATGCTCTCTCTCTCTCTCTCTACCCAATCAGTTGAGATGGATGGCCGTCCCCCCTGAGCCTGGTTCTGCCTGAGGTTTCTGCCTCTTAAAGGAAGTTTTTCCTTGCCATTGTCTCAAGTGCTTGCTCATTGGGGGATCTGTTGGGTCTCTTTAAATAATTTTATAAAAAGTTTGGTCTAGACCTGCTCAATATGTAAAGTGCCTTGATGTAACTTTGTTATGATTTGGCGCTACATAAATGACTCTGATTTGATTTCAATTGAGTGTGCAAAGCATGTGTGAAACATGTTTATAACCAGCATGATTCTGATCCAGTACTGGATCCAATACAGGATCTACTCCATCGTATGGTAAAGGTTCAGTTCAGGATCCAACACAGGATGCAGTACAGAATGCAGTACTGGATCCAGTATAGGATTAAACACAGGCTACAACAGAGGATTTAACAGAAGGGCCAAGACAGGATTTAACACATAGGTGATGACACATACGAGATCCAATTCATAGTCTGGCACAGGATCCAGTGCAGGATCTAACACATGGGCCACTACATGATCCAGTTCAGGATTCGACACAGCTACGTTAACATGGATGGTGTTGACTGTGTGATTCTTAAAGGTCAAGAGGGGATCTTTTAGTGTTTGTGTATGATGGCTTCAAGATGATGATTTTGATGAGTAATTTACAGTCTACTTGACCGTACATCTTACAGTAATACATGTTGTGGGATCCTTTGAAGCCTCACAGAGCTCAGATGGCCAATATTCTTGGTTACCCCACTCACTGACAACAGGGCGGTCCTCTCACAGCTCAGTATGTTGTTTCACTGTTAAATACACTCACTCCCTGATATGTATCTGTGTTTTAGTTTGCAAATTCTCCTTTGGAGTGGTGAAGCAGGTATGTGCGCTGGATGTCTCCCAACACAGCTGTGTTTTCATTGTGTTTGGATTCTTTCCTCAGGGGCCTGTAAGATCATTATGGCAGACACAACTGCATCATAAATAAATACACACACATTTAACTCGATAAACGGCATGGAAGGTAGAGAAGCCTTCACATGTTAGGAAACAACACAGTCTGGAGCAGGTTTAATCACATCCAGTCCACATACTTTTGTTATAAAACCTGCTGAAGAAAAGTGTAAACCACAAGATGGTGTCTATATCATTGCTTTCTACTGAACAGAGTGGCCAGTCCCAAAGTAGATGTTTCAGGAAGATTCATATGAGTTAATGGCAAGAGCATGTAGAGCTCATTCTCATAGCTCATTCTACCTTCAGAGCTGATCGCAGGTACAGCTTTTTTTTTTAGCAGATCAAGGAAATTTTGCCTGCCACTGTCGCCAAATGCTTGCTCATGGAAGGATTTATTGGGTCTCTAAATAATTCTGTAAAGAGTTTGGTCTAGACCTTCTTTATATGTAAGGTGCCTTGATTAACTACATTTTGAGTTGGCTCTAGCCACTTCTCTGGTCTCTTTGTACTAATTGTTTTTGTGTTTCAGGAGGTGTGGTCGGTGATTGGCCTATTGAATGCACCTGGACCGGGTGTATCCATAGGTTTATAAGCTCCAGTCCGTTGTGCCTCAGAAGCCAGTCGATGGGTGAAACTCATGCTCCCGAGTTCTTCCCTCTGTTTTCACATCCAGCCATTTTTACACTCATGCAGTCGCAGTTTTCACCTCAAAATTACTGATGGATACATTCCATAACTGTTGGTTTTGCCTTGTTCATTTAATAAACGACTCATTCTGTGATTGAACTACCTCGTGTTATCTCCTCTCCGGGTACCATCACCTTATCGTGGTGGAAAGGTTTGCGTGTCCCTGTGAACCTGGGAACTATGTCGTCTGGAGCTTCTTGCTCCTGGTAGGGTCTCCCATGGAAAATTGGTCTCAGGCGAGGGGCCAGACAAAGAATGGTCCACAAAGACCCCATGAGCAAGAGAGGAGGGGACAAGAGGACCCCGCCCGGAGGGAGCCCGGGGCCCCTTTCTGGAGCCAGGCCCAGATGGGGAGCCCATATATGAGCGCCTGGTGGCCGAGTCCACGGGGCCCGACCGGGCCAAGCCTGAAGCGGATAATTCCCCCCCCGTGGGCCCACCATCTGCGGGGAAGACCAATGGGGTTGGGTGGAACCCAGAGCACCCTAGGCTGAAGGTCGATGATCGATTTTATTATCATATCATCTGATCTTAGGCCGCATGTTTTGGACTCTCAGGTGAAGAGAGGGGCTGAGCTGTCAACTGATCACCATCTGGTGGTGAGTTGGGTCAAGTGGTGGGGGAAGCCTTTGGACAAACCTGGTAAGCCCAAACATGTAGTGTGGGTGAACTGGGAACACCGTGGTGGACATCGGTGGTCAGGGAAGCCATCCAGCTGCAGAAGGAGACTTTCTGGGGTTTGTTATCTCGGGGGACTCCGGAGGCAGTTGCAGGGTAGGGTTAAGGCCCCAGCAGTCACGGAGGCAAAGCAGTGGGCATGGAAGAGGCTCGAAGAGGACATCAAATCAAATCATATCAGATTTATTTATATAGCGACAAATCATAACAAAGTTACATTAAGGCACTTTACATATAGAGCAGGTCTAGACCAAACTCTTTATAAAATGAATTAAAGAGACCCAACAGATCCCCCCATGAGCAAGCACTTGGCGACAGTGGCAAGAAAACACTTCCTCTCTCAATCCCAACCAGTCGAGGCTGCCCCCCCAAGCCTGGTTCTGCCAGAGATTTCTGCATCTTAAAGGGAGAGGGTGAGAGGGAGAGAGAGAAAGAGAGAGAGGGAGAGAGAGAGAGAGACAGACGGGGGGGGGCAAAGTTGGGTAGAGTAGGGAGAGATGAGAGACATGGAGAAGGACTTTCGGTTGGCACCAAAGTTATTCTGGAAGACTGTCAGGCACCTCAGGCGGGGAAAGAAGGGAACCATCCAAGCTGTGTACAGCAAGGGTGGGATGTTGTTGACCTCAAATGAGGAGATAGTCGGGTGGTGGAAGAAACACTTTGACGAACTCCTGAACCCGAACTACCCACTCTCTGGGAAGAGACAGAGCTGGAGGATGAAAGGGGGGTCATTGTCAATTTCCCTGATGGAAGACACTGAGGTAGTCAAACAACTCCACAGTGGCAAAGCCCCAGGGACTGACAAGATCCGTCCTGAAATGTTGAAGGCTCTGGGTGTTGCGGGGCTGTCATGGATGACACGTCTCTTCAACATTGCGTGGGAGTCGGGGACAGTGCGGAAGGAATGGCAGACTGGAGGGGTGGTCCCACTTTTTAAAAAGGGGGAGCAGAGGGTGTGTGCCAACTGTAGAGGCATCACACTACTCAGCCTCCCTGGGAAAGTTTACCTCAAGGTGCTGGAAAGGAGGGTCAGACCGATTGTCGAACCTTTGATTGAAGAAGAACAATACTGGTCCGTGCTGGTCGTGGAACAACGGACCAGCTTTTCACGCTTGCGATGATCCTGGAGGGAGCCTGGGAGTATGCCCATCCGGTCTACATGTGTTTTGTGGACCTGGAGAAGATATATGACCGGGTCCCCCGGGAGTCTTGTAGGGGGTGCTGCGGGAGTATGGGGTGAGGGGATTACTTTTCAGGGCCATCCAATCGCTGTACACCCAAAGCGAGAGCTGTATGCAGGTATTCGGCAGTAAGTCGGACTTGTACCAAGTGAGGGTTGGCCTCTGCCAGGGCTGCACCATGTCACCGATCCTGTTTGTGATCTTCATGGATAGGATCTCTAGGCATAGTCAAGAAGGAGAGGGGTTGCAGTTCGTGGGGTTCAGGATCGCATCGCTGCTTTTTGCGAACGATATGGTGCTGTTGGCACCATCGGTCTGTGACCTTCAGCTCTCACTGGACAGGTTTGCAGCTGAGTGTGAAGCGGCTGGGATGAGGATCAGTACCTCCAAATCAGAGGCCATGGTTCTCAGCAGGAAACTGATGGACTCTCAACTCTGGGTTGGGAATGAGTCTTTGCCCCAAGTGAAGGAGTTCAAGTACCTCCGGGTCCTGTTCACCAGTGGGGGGACTTTGAAGTGTGAGATTGGCCGGAGAATCGGACCAGCGGGAGCAGTACTGCAGTTGCTGTATCACACCGCTGTGACAAAAAGAGAGCTGAGCCGGAAAGCGAAGCTCTTGATCTTCAGGTCAAGCTTCGTTCCTACCCTCACCTATGGCCATGAAAATCGGGTCATGAATCAGAATCAGAATCAGAATCAGAATCTCTTTATTGTCACTGTAGCAAGTACAACGAAATTGAGGTAGCTCTCAGGTTCAGTGCAACAAGGCAAACAATAAATATTGGTAAAAAAAAAAAGAAGAGGGCACAGTATTTACAATAAAGTATTACAAACTAAGAATATTTGTAAAAAAAATCTGGGTAGTGCAAATGACAGAGTAATAGTGCCAATGACGAGAGAAATAAATATTTTGGGATGAGTAGTGTGAAAGTAAAATAATAAGTGAGAGACTGTAAACATTGGCAAGATTTGTACATGTTATATAATGTTATGAGATTATTCCAGTTAGCTGCAGTATTTTTGCAGGTGTCCAATGGATGTTAAGTTGGGTTATTGATTGTGGTGATAGCTCTGGGAAAGAAGCTATTTCTCAGTCTATTAGTCCGGGTTTTGTGTGACCTGTAGCACACGCCCGAGGGCAGCAGCTCAAACAGATGGTTGCTGGGGTGAGAGGGGTCCTTGATGATGTTGGTGGCTCTGCTGAGGTAGCGAGAGCTGGCGATGTCCTCCAGGTTGGGCAGAGAGCGGCCAGTGATCTTCTGGGCTGTGTTGATCACTCTCTGCAGCGCTCTCCTGTCTGCGGCAGAGCACCCTGCGCACCACGCTATAATCCCGTACGCCAGGATGCTCTCTATGGTGGCTCTGTAGAACGTCACTAACAGCTTCTCCTCCAGGTTGGTCATCCTGAGCACCCTCAGGAAATGGAGTCACTGCTGGGCTTTCTTCACAATCGCCCTGGTGTTTGCAGACCAGGAGAGCGGATGGAGTTTACCCTCTCTACGCAATCCCCATGAATGTAGACTGCGGCCGGGTCCGCTCTGCCCTTTCTGAAGTCCAGGATGATCTCCTTGGGTTTTGTGGTGTTCAGTGGGAGGTTGTTCACTGAACACCATGCTGTCAGTCTGTTGATCTCATCTCTGTAGTCAGACTCATCTTCCCCTGAGATGAGCCCGATCACAGTGGTGTCACCCGCAAACTTTATGATGGTGTTTGAGAGATGGGTCGGAGCGCAGTCATGTGTGTATAGAGTGGAGAGGAGGGGACTCAATACACAACTTTGTGGGGAGCCAGTGCTGAGTGTGAGAGTGGAGGAGAGGTGGGGGCTGAGTCTGACAGATTGTGGACAGTCTGTTATAAAGTTTTTAATCCACTGGCAGATGGGGGAGAAGAGGCCCAGGTGCAGAAGTTTCTTTACCAGGATCTCAGGGATGATGTGGTTGAAGGCTGAGCTGAGGTCCAGGAAGAGCAGCCTTTCGTAGCTCTCCCGATGCTCCAGGTGACTCCGCACAGTGTGGAGTGCCGTGGTGATGGTGACCGGTTTGCCCTGTAAGTAAACTGGTGGGGTCCAGAGTGGGTGGCAGACAGGCCCTGATGTGTTTGGAGATTAGTTTTTCAAAACACCTCGTGACTACCGGCGTAAGTGCCACAGGCCTGTAGTCATTGAAGCTGTCTGCTGCTGACTTTTTGGGAACGGGGATGATAGTGGAGGCTTTAAGGCAGGCTGGGACACTGCTTTGTGACAGGGACTGGTTGAATATGGTGGTGAATACTCCAGTCAGTTGGTCAGCGCACGCTCTGAGTACTTTTCCAGGTACTCCGTCGGGGCCTCCGCTTCCTGGGATTCACCGGCCTCAGCACACGTCTCACTTGGTGATCCTGAAGTTTCAGTGTGCCAGCGGTGGAAGGTGATGATGGTGGTTTGGCTGCTGAGGGTCTGTTTGTCTCAAACCGGGTGAAGAAGCAATTAAGTTCCTCTGCCAGCGAGGCATCTGTCCTGGCAGTCACCTGGTTATTACTGCTGTAGTTGGTGATGTGGTTTATTCCCTGCCAAATTTTCCTGGGGTCATTCTCAGAGAAGTAGTCCTCAATTTTCCTCTTATAGACCGCCTTAGCTGCCCTAATGCCTCTTTTGAGGTCCAATCTGGCCGTGCTGTACAGAGACCAGTCCCGGTCCCTCGACTTGAAGGTGATGTTGTGTCTTTTTAAGAGGGATTGTACTTCACTGTTCATCCAGGGTTTCTGGTTTGGGAAAAACCTGACCCTTTTGTCGAAAGTGACTGTGTCCACACAGTCTTCATGTACAAGAGAACGGTGTCGACGTGCTCTTGGAGGTCGTGGCTGAAGAATAAATCCCAAAGAGTTGTTGAGAAGCAGTCCTGCAGCTGTGTGAGGGCTGCTTCATGCCAAATTTTTATTGTTTTTGTTGTTGGCTTTGTTTGCCTCCGCCTGGGGGTATAGGTGGGGGTGAGGGACAGGCAGAGATGGTCAGATCCAACAAGATGGGGGAGGGGAGTAGCTTTGTAAGCATGTTTAACATTGGAGTAAACATGGTCCAAAGTATTTTCCCCTCTGGTGGCAAACTTCACGTACTGGACGAATTTGGGGAGCATAGATTTTAAGCAAGCTTGGTTGAAGTCGCTGGCAACAATAAAGACTCCATCAGGGTGGCCCGCAGTTTGTTGATAATGTCCAGCAGGAGGCTAAGGGCCGTGCTAATGTTAGCATCCGGTGGAATGTAAACAGCTAACCCAATGACTACTGTAAACTCTCTCGGGAGATAAAAAGGTCTGCACGAGACTGCCAGAACCTCTAAATCAGGAGTACAGCTTGTGTCAATGGTCTTACTGTTGTTACACCAGTCGTTGTCTACATAAGCACAAAGTCCCCCTCCTCTGCTCTTCCCCGGGCCTCTGTCTCTGTCTTGCCGGTGTAGCGTGTGGCCTACTAGCTTGACTGCCGCGTCGGGGATCAGCGGGTGAAGCCACATTTCCGTGATGAAAATAACGCTGCAGTTTTGCATGAAGCTGTCTGTAGCCATCTGTAGCTCCAGATCGTCCATTTTGTGGGTGATGGATCTGGCGTTGGAGAGGAAGATGCTCGGTAATGCTGGCCTGAGCAGTTGTTTACGTGGCTTAGCCTCTGGGCCTGACCGGCATCCTTGCTTCTGCTTCCTCTCTCGCTGCTGCCTCTGGCGCTTGCCAGGTGGGCTGACCATCTACGGAGATCCAGGCGTTCTCGCTATGTTCTTCGGGATGTTGTGTTCTTGCTGAAAGTCGTTGGTTACGGTCAGGTTGTACCTTAGACCCAGGTCCATTAGGTTCAGGCGGTTGTAGACTATAATGCCTTTACAAATATTCACGAGCAAGCAGACGATAACTAACAATAACAAAAAACAAACTGGAGAGCTAAGAGCCGCTGCACCCGCGCACGCTGCCATCTTGTCCAGAACCAAGAGCCGAAAGAACGAGATTGTGGGTACAAGCGACCGAAATTAGCTTCCTCAGAGGGGTAGCTGGCTTCTCCCTTAGGGATAGGGTGAGGAGCTCGGTCATCCAAGAGGAGCTCAGAGTAGAGCCACTGCTCCTTTGCGTTGAGAGGAGCCAGCTGAGGTGGTTCGGGCATTTGGTTAGGATGCCTCCTGGGCGCCTCCCTAGGGAGGTGTTCCAGGCACGTCCAGCTGGGAGGAGGCCCCGGGGCAGACCGAGGACCAGGTGGAGATTATATCTCCCTCTGGCCTGAGAACACCTCGGGATCCTCCAGTCAGAGCTGGTTGGTGTGGCCAGGGAAAGGGAAGTCTGGGGCTCCTTGCTGAAGTTGCTAACCCCGCGACCTGACCCCAGATAAGCGTATGAAGATGGATGGATGAATGGGTGGATGTTTGATCTCCAGTTTTTGTCAGAGCTTCAAGTCAATCATGGAAAAATAAATTTGATCTGATCTGAGTCACTGCAGACTGTACCACTGGATAGGTGCATTGTTAAAGTCAGCATCACAGAGCTGCCACTGTATTCATACACCTGATTTCAATGAATAGTCGCTCAGCTTGGTAGTATGGTTACCTTGTGTCCAGTAGATTAATTTCTTGGTTATTACAGGCGACTGACCCCAACGAACACCTTAAACCACAGACTAGGACTGTCTGAATCCCACTAGAGACACTGGTAGGCTGTAACATGTAAAGGGTGGACTTTCTCCATCCACATGTGAAGGTGGAGAGAGAGGAGGAGGAGCAGCAGCTGGGATATAAACCACACAGAGAGAGACAGTTAAAACTGGACAATAATGTGGGATTCTACTCAGTCCAAGTGCAGTCTTCTGTGTTAACAGGAGATTCACCTGTTGTGATACAGGCTTACAGACTTGCTAGGGCTTTCAACATATTTATAAGCAAGTTGTATGGTCTTTCTGCTGGACTATGAACTATGTTGTGTCATTTAAATGTGTGTCACTAACAGTGAGTTTGTGTTGCTATGTGATTGTGTGCTGTGTGTGTTATGAGCTGCAACAGGAGTAGACTTCTCACAGACCCGAAGTAGACCACTCAGCCTCGTCTCTGAACAGATCACCTGAGGGATGTACTACGAAGGAAGCTCAACAGAGCTGGACTTTCTTTAGGTGAGCTGGCTTGACAAAGCTGAAAGCTCCAACCGCAGATTTAATTTAATTAAAAATTTAAATTAATCTTTTTAAATTAGAAATAATTAAGTTTCTTACTCATTAATGTCACAGGGAGAGGACATTGTGCAACCCTCCCCTCAGCCTGTGGCCTCCACCTCTAGGCCAACAAAAAAACAAGGGGTAACGGTTTCATAATTTCTAGTAGTCCTATGTCTACTTTTTTAAAATAATCCTTACCAAGAACGCATAAGTGAATGATGAACACAGTACACCAACATAACTGAAAAGTCTATCTCGCTCATCTCTGTTGCTTGATGAACACCTCAGTGTCCTATTAATACAGGTTGGAGCAGACAGTTTGAGGGCCCTTCATAAAAACCATCTATAGCTTTAGCTTTTTTTCGGGGGGGGTGAAAAACTGCTGCTGATGGCTGCGTTACTGTAAGTGCATGGCTTCGTTTGGTTGCATTATTTATATGGTTCAACAAGATTGCATATGTAACATACTCCCTCAGCTGAGAATCTAGATTGGTCATAGAGAATATTGTCAGAAAACGCCAATGGATCACTCCAGTTTCGAAAAACTCTCTCCCTCCGAAGAGCACCTCTAACAATTCGGCCACCTAAATTCACTGGATCTTCTACAAAAGGGGACGCTATGTTCAAAGAGAATGATCAGTGAAAGGGCAACGCTTTTTATAGCGGACTTTAAGCAGAAACTCGGAACAAAAACTGGTCCCGACCAGTTTTTGTTCGCAGCATAAGTTACCCCGGTGATATAGTCAGCTTAATAGAAAATCACCTTCGTGACACAGAAAAGTCTGGCTTTAGGCTCAACATACCTCGCTAAGCCACTAATCTCGCTTCGTAGTACACCCCTCTGTTCTCTTGCTCTCTCTTGGGTCAGTGAAATTGTTCATGAATCATTAATTCATCAAGTTATGTCAGCTGATCAGAAAAACAAACTAACTTTTGGTCCTTAACTCACCTCCTTTGAGTCAGTTTACTGTACTTTTCCACAGTGCTTCATGAAACAAAGCTTATTCTGTGTGTGTGTGTGTAGCTCTATTTACTCTATATTGTATCTAAACAGACTGTTAAATGAAAACTGTAACCAAGAGCTTCGAAAGTTTCCACATGTTCCCATTAACCAGTAATGCATTCCAATATTCTTTGTACATCTCAAGTTGACCTGGCGGTTCCCTCTTCAGAAGGTGACATATTTACAGCTATTTTTTAACTGCACTGTTCTTGAGTGGTTGATGATATGATCTGGACAGAGATGATCTGATAAAGTCATGGATTTATTGCATGCCGCAGTAAGTTTGATGTCAGGAGCTGCAACAGTGTATGAGTCAGCTAAGTAACTCTGAAGACACCATGCATGAATCTATCAGGACATTTATCTTAATTTACTTAATTTACATACAGTAGAACAACAGTAACCAATAACTGTTCTACCGCTCAGGGTAAAATGTTGAATCCATTTCATAATAATCTGTCCTCACAGATAAATTATGTCCACACTGCTGAACTGTGCAATAACCAACTGACTGCCCAATATTATATACACTAAGTGTGCAATATCCATTTTTTTCTTCTGTGCAAAACATCCAATCCTTTATTGATTTTTATCCTCTATTGAGCAGTTGTAAATAGTGTATGTTACATTCCTCAGTTTGAGCTAGGGGTGATGAGCAACAGTAACCTGACAAATTAAAAATTAGAGTCAGGTGGGAGGTGATGATGGCTTATTTCAAACATATACTGAAGAGTGGAACCAAGGACTCAAATGTGGGAGAGGACAGCCAAAGGTGGCGTACCAAAGAGATAAACTCAAAACAAAATGAGTCTTAAGTTATCTGAATTTATAGAACCCAAACGCACACAAAAAATCCTTTCTGTCTCATCCAAGAAAAGAACCTCCAAAACGATACAGGGGCTAACTTAGTGTATTTAAACAATAATAAACTATGTGCTGCAATGTATAGACTATACCTCCAATACAGCTCTTATCAAAAAGAACACAGCTCAGGTGGGTTTATTCAGATCAAGAAAAAAGAGAGAGTTAACTCCTCATTCAGGGTTCCCTTATATGGAGGTCTCCAGACAAGTGATTGCTCACTTGGACAGCCAGTACTCAGTATGGGATTAGTCTGCTCAGGTGGTGTCCATCCACCCCAATCAGTACTTGGAGAGAAAACAGGTGAGAGGGCGGGGTACACCCTGGACAGGTCGCCAGTCCATTGCAGGGTCAACATACAGAGACAGACAGAGACGAACAACCATTCACACACAAACTCATATCTACAGGCAATTTAGAGTTACCAGTTAACCTAAACATGATGATCTTTGGACAGTTTTAGGAAACCGGAGAACCCAGAGGAAACCCATTCAGGAACAGGGAGAACATGCAAACACTGCACAGAAAGGCCCCAGGAACCGAGCCCATGACTTTCTTGCTGAGAGGCTACAGTGCTAACCACTATGCCGCCGTGCTGCACCGTAAATTTGTATTGTTAATTTGATATTTTATATTCTTTATAGTTTTGTTTTTAACTTTTTACTTCAAACTGAGCTGAATCTAAGAGCTGCTATCTCAATTTTGTTGTACTTGTCCAGCAAGAGTTTCTGATTTCTGATTTCTCTCCAATGTCTCTGGTAGTACTCAATGGTCTGATGATGACCTGCTGGCCAATTAACCAGCCCTCGTCTGGGTAAGGGGGGGTCATTACAGCTCTGAGCAGTGACTGATGACATAATTAGCTACATGTGGGTTATTTACTCAAAATTTCAGAAATTGTTAATTCAGCTCATATATAACAGCCAAGAAGCATTGACCATGTGAACATGAAAATTCTTGAGCTCAGTCCTGGGAGAGAACATCAATCTATGCCTAACATTGAGCTGTTTAGTTGCATATGCAAGGGAGAGCTAGCCAAATGACTGTTTTCTTTAGCATTTCTTCACTTAGCCAGGTCCAAACTCTGCTGAATCCCCCACTTTATTCAGTCAGTCATCTGTCATTTTGCTCAGCAGAAAACAATTAGGATCAGGAGGTGATGGTTCACACACATGCTGACTGCTCCAAGAGCACTTCTGATATGAAACATGCTGATGAACCAGAAGGAAGACAACCTTGGTGAGAAGTTTCACTGGCAGAGCTGATGACTAATCAGGCATTCCCTGAAGACACCCCGGCCACTTAGTCCGAAACTGCCTGAAACAGACTTTCTTTGTTTATGTGCACTGGTCTCAGTTCTTGGTGTACTGACAGTTATTAAGGGTTTTTTTTTGTTGTTTGTTTGTTTATTTTTGGGGGGGGGGGTTCTTATTCTTTGCAGTCTATATTGTGACAGTAATGGGATATTTCACATTCCTTATAATTCACATGAAATGATTTTCCACCAAGCCAGCATGCCTCCAGGCATTTTACAAACTGAAAACTTCAGAACGCTAGCTCACAAAACATTAATGATTTAATGATGACTTAATGATGGGTTCCCACTTGGGTACCATAACCTTGGGTACCATAACAACAGCTGCCTGTCAGTGCCAGGCTACTTCAGATTTTTTATTTATTTATCTATCTATTTATAATTTCCCATGTGATATTATCAAAACTTGAAATATTGGGAGGGGGGCATTATCATTTCTGGGAGAGGGCAGTCTATCCAAAGAAATGTTGTTCTGATGAGCAAATGAGACTTATCTGCCTCAGAGTCAATCTGTGCAGTCTGCTAGAGTTCCCACACAAAAGCCTCGATTCTAGCTGCAAGTGAACTGCAATAAATCCACAGAGCAGATTTACACCAGAAGGCAGATAGCAGGTAAAAGAATCTTTTACTGGAGATAGTGGCACAGAAAACAATATGAGGAGGGACAGAGCAGGCAGAGTCACAGAGGAGAAATCCAGGGAGGGCCTAATGGAACTCTTTGGCTGATATTGGCTCCAGCATCACTACTTACTACTTAATTTCATAAAGAGTTTGGTTTAGACCTGCTCTATATGTAAAGTGCCTAAATGTAACTTTGTTATGATTTGGCACTATATGAATAAATCTGATTTGATTTTGATTTGATTTGATTTGATTCTGGTAAACAACTACTATGACACAGTACAACAAACAGGAGGATCAACTCATCCACATTTCTTGTATTGAGTAGTTGTAGTGTTACCACAGAGTGTAAACTGACAATCTGGCAAAGAGTGGATGAGGAATCAGGATTTAAATACTGAGGTTGGTGAGGCTTAGTGTTGTTGCCCTACTATAAGAAGGTTGCAGGTTCGGTTCCCAGGTCTGGGGCCTTTCTCTGCGGAGTTTGCATGTTCTCCCCGTGCCTTCATGGGTTTCCTCCCACTGTCCAAAGACATGCATGTCTAGGTTAACTGGTGACTCTAAATTGTCTGTAGGTGTGAGTGGTTTTTCTTCTCTGTCTGTGTGTTGGCCCTGCGATGGACTGGTGACCTGTCCAGGGTGTACCCTACCCTCGTCCAGTGTGAGCTGGGATTGGCCCCAGCACTACCCGCGACCCGGAAACAGAAAAGCGGTAGAAGATGGATGGATGGTTGGTGAGGCTGAAGAGAGACAGGTGGGCCCAGTCCCCAATAGCTGACTCTTTAACTGGGAATGAAGTCTCGTTCTGTGCTGTTGTTTTCATGCATTAAACAACTTTTTTTTAATGAATTCACTCACTCTTTGCAGTAGTTCTCTTTGCTGAAACATCATGTTGAAGTCCCCTACTGTTAGTGGATGGCTGACAGCTCATACAATGATTATGTATATGGAAACTACAAAGATGAAAGCAAAACATGAAGTTGTTAATGTCCCCTGCCTTTTGTTTAGGATCCAGTCCAGCAGCAGAAGCAAATACTTCTGCTTTAAAGAAAAGCTCCTAAATTATGGATATCAGTCAAAGTGTGGTTTTGCCTGTTGTGTAATGATGGGAGCTGCATACTAAGAAAAGCTCAAACTGTGCATAATATGTTCAGAAGGAGATCCAGCCTCACCTCGGTGTGTTCATTGTGAGCTCAGATAAAATGGCCTGCAATTAGGAGAGCTGATTGCAGCCTCACAGTCTGCCAAGCAGCAATTTAAATTGTTAATAACCAAAAGAAAACATTTATGTCTGATGCTGAAAATTGTCTTGTTCTTAGCAGCAGTGGCTCTCAGCCATTTTTGGTATTTTATTATAATTGGCTAGAAAAACAAAATAGACCTTGGACCAAAGATACAAAGAACTACACACACATGTTTTTCCAATTAAGTACAATAACAACAACCATAACATTCACAGCTTGTCAAACTGGAAACATACATGAAGAATACAGTAAAGGTTATCAACTGAGTAAACACTGCCTCTGGCCCTGCATCTTAGTCCAATGTGTGTGAAAATCAGTGATCTGAGCAAAAGATTTATCTTCTATATAATCAACAAACTAAGGTTTGGATTCAAGAACAAAAAAGAAGTGCAAGTGTAGTAACTTAAAATCTTTTTAAAGATGTATATAGTTATTAAAATGCACGACAAACTTTGAAGGAGAATGAAGGAGAACATGGCAGAGAAACCATCTTAATGTGACATTAGTCTGATTAACGTTTTAATTAAAATTTTTTCAACATAATGTGTTGTTCAATCACAATCTAAACAGAAATATCAAGACTTTGACAACTAATAATGAAGTTGGTACCAGTAATTACCTCTTAAAGGCTCTGTCCTCCTTAATCAGTCAGGAAGACTGTAGTGGAACATCAACACACTACAAACTTCACAAACGCTACACACATCCAACACACTGCAGACTCTAGATCAGATGAACACTGATTAAAAAAAAGTTACAATTCAACATCAACAGGCATTCTTGGTAATTGTGTGACCGGGCAACGTCAGTGTAGGGTTTATTCCAAGGCAGGCAGGTAGTTGTATAGTGGTGCATTAGTCAATGCAGTGAGGTACAAACAGGAGTTAAGTCATCACAATGCCAGCTCCTGTGAGGACATATAATGTGGCATGATACAAACCATAGTTTGAGCTTCAAGAACTGAAATTGTAGTAAAAGCAGAAGTAAAAAAATTAGATGGAATCAATAGATTTTCTCTGTACAGAAACAGGTATGAGTTTGGAACTGTGTCAAGCAAGTTAGTCAGAGCAGGATTAATGCTGGTGCTGCAATTATCATCTGAATCAGGCCAGAGATGTGCTTTTACAAAAAAGAGTTACGCTCCAGACCCGAGTCTACTCTTCACTCTGAGCCCATTTTAGAGACCCTCGATGACATCAGAGCTGCAGGTCAGACACACAGCTGACACAAAAAACACAGGCCTCACCTGTTCTTTGCTGCACTTGTTACAATAGCAACAAGCTCAATATGTAAGAGGCTAAATTGAGCTCCTCCACCCGTTTAGGGCAAGAGCATTTCCTCCAGGTGAATCATCAACATGTCATAAGCTGGTGTGAAACCAGAGGAAAAAAAAGAAAGGAAAAACAAAAACTGCCAGTATGGAGTGTCTCAGCAGGGGGCAGCAGCAATGTCAGAGCTCTGGATTCACCAGGGTACAGAATCTGACTTCCAGGTCCCAGGTCATGCAATCACCAAACGCACCTCACCTGTGATGAGCCAGAGCAGCAGTGTGGCATGTGTGTTGGACAAACAATTCACTCCCAGGAATGAATGTGGTTTGACTCATTCAGAGACGCTATTGGTATGTTTGCTTCCTTTTGGTTGTGAATTTCAAGAATGTTAGTTGATTTCAGTGTGATTTGTTTATTGACTTATTCAAATGGAAGTGTTTATGTTTATCAATTACTGTATGCATTTAATAATTTCTTTAGTTTATTTGACTGTCATCAATTGTATTATTTGTATTATTATGTATTATTTTCCTGTGTTCAAGCTTATCAACCTTTATACCTTCGGTCAACATTAAAACTCAATAAAAAAGGATAAGAAGGATATGAGTTGTCCTGTGTTCTCTGTTGGTCTGTCCAGACAGAAGGAATTCAAAAATCCAAAAATTTCAAACAAATAACTCGACAGCTGGCATGCTTCCTCAGATGTCCGACAACAACAGAAAAAGATAAACTGGATAATTTTTCTATTTACAATTTGTAGGACAGCAGAGAATTCTTTAGAACTAATATTAGAATCCTTTATTGTCACTGTCAACACTGTCACCAACATTCACTGTGAAAATCAATTTTCAGCTCCACACACATGACAGCGAGAGGCACACAAGAGGATACAAACAGTAACGTTATAACATAAATAAAAAAAAAAAAACAGTATAAAAACAGGTATACATAAATACAGGTTGTCTGTGCATTGTAGTGCAAACAAGATTTGAGTACTCTCAGGTTCACAGTGCAATGGGGGGGGGGGTATTGCACATGGTAGGGTGAGTGTGTATGTGTGTGGGATGATGGCTTTGATGGACTGGTGGAAAAAGCTGTAAGTCAGTCTTGTGGTTCTGGATTTGAGAGAGTGGTATCTCTTTCCAGAGGGGAGGGGGGAAAACAAGGCATGTCCAGGGTGTGTGAAATCAGTGCTGATGTTTCTGGCCTTCTTGTTAAGTCGGCTGCTTTACTCGATACGACCAGAGTTGTATGGAGTTGGTGTGTGCTGTTTGTCACAAAACTAGTAACTTTGTCTTGAGTTAAGCAAAGAGTTAGCAACTTAGTTTTCAGGAAAGCTAAACCTGTGAACAATGTAGCAATGTGATGTGAGATGAGTAATGTTACACCAAAAAGACTGAGAAGACTCAACTGGACTGGATGGCGTCTATATAACAGTACATGAATCCAAGAGCACCTTGCCATTTTATTGCAATAGGGAAGTTGATGATACAATGGATGGCTGGGTTAAGAGAAGATTGTAAGATTATCTTCTCTTAAATCTTAAATATGCACATATTACAAGATTTGAAAATAATTACCAGCACACACTACAGGATTTCATCAAGATTATCAGACCAGAGAGCGACGCACCACGTGATCCTACGCCATCTCAAAAGGAAGCAAACGTAAACAAAAGCACAAAAAATTTTGCCTAGTGTGGTGCTGCTGGCTGTAGCCATTATTTGCAGTGAAAAAAGGAAAAAGGCTGAAAGAACCTGGATGAAGAAGTGGTTGGGGAGACGCAGACAACATGGGTTGTCCATTCTACTTCCAATGATCATTTCCGGTCCATTGTAGGCGGCTCACTCTGATTGGCTATTTTCATCGTCAGTGAAAATGAGTTGCATAATCGCCCCGATAAAAATCAAACAAGTTTGAAGATTATCGGGGCGCCTCCAATTGTCGGGAGGGCCAGATGTGGGGCTTAAGATTGATCCATCACCCGCTCACACTAGAAGATAATCTGGCCCGATTGTCGGGAGGGCTGAATCGGGGTAAAATCGGCCCAAGAATCCTGTAGTGTGAGCCGGACCTTAGTTGTATGTTAATGTATGAACATTATTCTGGTCCATTTCTGATCACATCAGTCAGACACTCCAGACAGAAAGGACCAGCTTCACGTGAAGCAATTGAGCATACATATTGTGAATAAATTGAACCAACGAGATGAGTCAATGCTCAGACAGGTTTCACCTTCAAACAGTTTTCTCATCTGTGAAAACCAAACCTGATGCTGTTGTTCCAATCTCTAGAACACAATCTGAACCATGCCAACACATTCATTGGAGCATTGCCATCATACACATTGAAGGAACACCCAAGACTGAAAACAATAATCTCCTCATTCCACCTACCCCCCAGCTCTGACTCACTGCAGCCTAAAAAACATGGGCAAGGCTGCCCCCTGTCTGATGCAGCATCCATGTAATGGTCACCCTACCCTTCATCATTATCTTGAAGACTACAACACTATAGATCCGATATGTGAAAGGGTAATAGTAAATTTCTCTGCTGCCAACATGTTCAGCACAACCTCATACATCTGTATCTGTATATATCTAACCCTAATCCTATAACTACTGAAAACAAATCACTGACGTCACACATGCCCTAATTACCATGAACACACTCACCCCCCAACCAACACTCATACACACACTCACTTGACACTTATCTCTGACACTTACCTCACCTGACACCTGACACTAGGTGAGTCCAGATTCTTCATTAAGTTCCGATTCCAATGCTCTCCTTTTAGTCCTGATTTATATCTGACAATGGGTTTGATCTCCAGGAAGTTTTTCCTGGCCACTCTCACCAAGTGCTTGCTCAGGGAGGGGATTGCTGGGTCTCTTTCACAACTCCATAAAGAGTTTAGTCTAAACCTGCTCTATATGGGAAATGCCTTGATGTAACTCTATTATGATTTGGCACTATATAAATAAATTTAATTTGATTTTATTGTGATTGTGATTTGTTCTGAAGGGATCTGCAGAGAGTCCACTGGACTTCATGGTCTCAGTCCTGACCTGCAAGTCAACTGTGGGGCCTTATAGGTACAGATGTGTGTCTTCATATAACTAGTATAACACAGATAGACTCCAGTCAAGGTCTAAACTCATCTTAACAATACTAAGAACAGCCAGGAGGCAGATGGCTATAGTTGGGAGCAGGAGCAAAGATTCAGAAGACTTTGCAAATGAGAGAGTTTGGTTTTTGACTTTTAATAAATCATGCCTAAAACCTGTCTTCATTGTGTTTTTGTGAGTTACTGACCATAATTAATGGAACAAATTTAGTCTACAATAAAATGGAATAGGCAGCGTGGTGGCAAAGTGGTTAGCACTGTTGTCCCACGGTAAGAAGGTCGCGGGTTCGGTTCCTGGCCTGGGACCTTTCTGTGCGGAGTTTCCATGTTCTCCCCATGCCTGCATGGGTTTCCTCCCACTGTCCAAAGACATCATGTTTGGGTTAATTGGTGACTCTAAATAGTCCGTAGTGTGAGTGGTTATTTCTTTCTGTCTGTCTCTGTGTGTTGGCCCTGCGATGGACTGGCGACCTGTCCAGGGTGTACCCCACCAGAGAGAGGGACTCGAGTCGCACTTAAGTGGCATACCTCAGAGACTTCAGACTTGACTTGGACTTGTACTGAAAAGACTACAGACTTGACTCGGACTCGTGAACAATCATTATGTTTTCTTTTTCTGGCACATTAACGTTGAGGAACTTTGAAACGCCTGATGAGCTTAATGTCACTACCTCCTTTTGTCACGGTAATAACCATATTAGGCATCGGGTGCGCGCCTCACGCACCTGTATCTCAGATGGCGGTAACTATGGCGACCGGCACACCTGCAGCTTCTTCTGTAACGTTACTCTTTGTAATTATGTTTGGTTATGAAAACTTCAAAAAAGATGGCATCAACAAAATAAGCGCAGACTGCAAAGTCTGTAGTACCAAAATTAAGGATGCTGGATCGACTTCAAATTTTATCAGGCACCTGAAAACTCACCTGGATCGGTAACTTACGTTAAGTCACATTAGCGCATGTGGACGGTTAGCAAAAATGTTTAGCTTAGCATCAGCTATGTAATGTTAAGTTAGTTTGCTACTAGCTTTGTAAATGAATATTTGAAAAGATGAGTGAGTGTTAGTTTGCTTGTCACAGTTGTTTGCATTGAGTGGCGTTGACATGACGTAAAAAAATGGATGGGTAACGTTACGTTCGATTGCCACCATCTACTGTCTAACGTTAAACAGAGAAAAATATATAGTTATACTGTCGGCTTACAGGCAGGTTACAGGTTTATTGTTGACCACGTAACGTTAATGTTACAGGTTTATCAGGTTATCATTACACTGGATGATAGAAGATAGAATGGCCATTACAACCAGAAGAGACATGAGACTTTTATTTTTTAGAGACTTGAACTTGACTTGGACTCGTGACCAAAGACTTGAGACTTGACTTGGACTTGCAAAAAAAGACTTGTGAACATCTCTGTACCCCGCCCTCGCCCAGTGTGAGCTGGGATTGGCTCCAGCACCCATGCGACCCAGAAACGGATAAGCGGTTGAAGACCGCACTTTCATTTTTTCATGGCTGTAATCATACCAACCCATCCAACTAAAAATAGGTTCCCCTCACATGTAATTTGTGTGTATAAAACAGTAGAGATCTAAAGCAAATAAAAGACATGTTTTCTCCAAGGACCGAATCACCGAACACCAAGAGGATCCTGTTTACGTTATCATTGAATCACTGTATCATAGTATCAGACTCACACTCAGCCCACGCTCACTCACCTCCTGCCTCACCACCTCATCAGTCACAATCTCCTGCACCTGGCCTCCCCAGCTGAAACTCTTCTCCACTCCTCAGCCAGTCAGTATTTTAACAGCCCAGATCCTCACAGACACTGCCAGATAGTTGTTGCGTCATGCACTACTCTCCAGCATTCTATTCAGGACTGACCTCCTGGTATCAACTCTGCCTGTCCCTGACCACATCTCCTCGTCTCTGCCCTGGTAACCTAACCTGCGTTCTGTCCCTGACTGTGTCCACCTGTGTATCTCCTGCTTCTGGTCACTCTGACAGTCTGTTCCTGCTTCCATCTCGGCTGAGTGGTATTATTACTGTCTGTCACTCCACAGAACTGGGTTCACGTCCCAGCAGGGACATGAATTGAACTCTGAACACTGAAAAAATTCTTGTGGATTGGTATTCAGTTACTGCATGGATTTGAATAAAGTCTTTAATTCTGCCACCCAGTTGGACGCCTTCCTCCATGGTCTTGCTGACTACATCAAAGATGAGCTGGTTTCCCATGATGTCCCTTCAATGCTGGACAGAGTCATCAAGCTGGCCCCGTGGATTGACCAGTGTAGATGGGTTGTCAGCAGCCCAAATTCTATGCCAGGACACCAGCCAGGGGAACCTGAACCAATGCAGTTAGGCCGAGCTTTCCTTTCTCCAGAAGAACGAGGGCACCGCAGACAAAAAAACCTCTGCATGTACTGTGGGGGGGGGGCAGCCACTTCACGTTCACCTGTCCAGCAAAAGCCAAGGCACTAGTATTCCCCGCAGTTATCAGGGGAATACTAGTGAGCCCAACCACCATGCAAAGCCTCTGCGCCAAGCCCAGTTGCTCTTTCCTGGTGGTCCTCAGTCGCTGTTACCCTCATAGACTCTGGTGCTGATGCCTGCATCATGGATGAGGGGTTGGTTCAGCAGCTGGGGCCAAGCGAGTTCCTCTGTCCAATCCGGTTCCTGCTCAAGCTCTTGATGGATATGTCCTGGGTACTGTTATACAACCAGCAGCTCGGTTCCCGTGCTCCTGTCTGGCAATCACCATAAGAAGATTCAGTTCCTCATGCTGAACTCCTTGTGACAGCCCCTAATCCTTGGATACCCCTGGCTCTATCAACACAACCCCAGCATCAACTGAGAGAGCGAGTCCATAAGTGAATGGGGTCCTTCCTGTCACCTCCACTGCCTGAAGCAAGTTGTCCTGTCCCAAAAGTCTGCTGCATATCAGAAGCTCCACCCCTTTTTCATTTGATGCTTGTCTCCAGCTGAGAGGTATTATAACATTAGTAACAGAAAATTGCTGGCAGTGAAGTTGGCCTTGGAAGAGTGACAGCACTGTTTGGAGGGCACCAAAGAGCCGTTCTTAGTTTGGACAGACCACGAGACCCTTGAGTACTTCCAATCTGCTAAGAGATTAAACTCCCGTCAAGCCTTTATTCTTCACCAGATTTCTCTTCGACCTCTCATACCGCCCAGGATCTCGCAATGCCAAGCCAGTTTCCCTGTCCCGGCAGGTCCAGAAGGGGGAGGATCCTGCTGAAGAGCCCTCCACCATTCTTCCTCCTTCATGTGTCATTGTCACCCTGACCTGGGACGTCAAGGATAGAGTGAGAGCAGCCACTGAGGGTCAGCCAGAGGCCAGTGCCTTTCCTCCCAACTGCGTCTATTTTCCAAAACCCCTAAGGTTGGACGTTTTGCAGTGGGCTCACTCCTCCAAACTTACCTGCTCCCCAGGTTCCCAGCACACATGAGACTTCCTCCTCCAGCGTTTCTAAGGGCCTGTATTGGAGAATGACACCTGTTACTTCGTCAATGTCTGCTCCATCCTTAACCAACACAAGACTTCACGTCAAGCACCTGCATGTTTTCTCCAACCACTCCTAATTCCACATAGATCCTTAGTCCCACATCTCCCTTGACTTTCCTCCATCCAATGGCAACACAGTCATCCTCACTGTGGTCGACCACTTCAACAAGATGACCCACTTCATGCCCCTGCCCAAACTGCCATCAGCCAAAGAGACTGGCCAACTGGTCCTGCACCACGTCTTCTGTCTTAATGGCCTCCCTGTTTATGTGGTATCCAACTGGGGTCCCCAGTTTTCTTTCTTCTGGATGGAATTCTGTAGGCTGAAGGAAGAGATGGAAACAACCCTGCGCTGCCTGGCATCCCAGAATCCATCCTTCTGGTCCCAGCAGCTTCTTTGGGTGGAATACATCCATAACTCCCTCACCAGTTGTGCCACAGGCCTCTCTCCGTTCCAGTGTGAGACTGAAGCTCCCTCCCACGATGCACATCCACCCTATCTTCCACATCTGCAAGATCAAGCCAGTCCATGAGAGCCCTCTTGGATGGGTGATCCTGTCACCACCTCCTCCTCCTCCTTGCCTTCTCGACAGGGTTCTTGAGGACAGATCCTGGGTCCTGGCTCGTCATATCCTTGCCCAGGACCTTATAGCCAACCTCCATTGTCACCATCCTGACCAGCCCTCCAACTCCACAAATGCTTCAAGACGTCCTGGCCCTACAGACCACGCCTTGGGAGAGCAGGTCCATCTGTGAGTGGGGTCCTTCCTGTCAACTCCACTGCCTGAAGCAAGCCGTCTTGCCATTCCACCCACCATTCCCAGCATTTCTCCAGATATCTCATCTCTACCCACCAGAATACCATAACCTCCACCACATCATTACCCCCTCATTGGCCATATAGGTGCTTGGCAGTTCTCCACCCAAGGGTACCCTGTACTCCCTGTCCACCCTGGAGAGGAAGGCCATGGAAACCTACATCAGTTACTCCCTGGCAGCAGGTATTATCTGCCTTTCTTCCTCACCTTCAGGAGCAGGTTTCTTTTTTCTTTTTCTTTTTTTTTTTTTTTGAGAAGAAAATATAAGATTAAGACCTTGCACCAACTACAGGAGCCCGAATGACATCACAGTAAAGAGCCAGTATCCCTTGCCTCTCATCTCTACTACCTTCAAACTACTCCTGCGGGCCACCATTTTTACCAAGCTGGACCTTCGCAATGCCTACCATCTGGTCCATATCAGAGAGAGGGACGAATGGAAGAATGCCTTCAAAACACCATCTGGGCACTATGAATACCTGGTGATGCCCTTAGGAGTGTCCAATGTCTCTGATGGCATTATCACTGTCTGTCATTCCACAGAACTGGGTTCACATCCTGGCAGGGATACCAAGTGAACATTGAGAAAATTCTTGTGGATTGTTACTCAGTTGCTGCAAGGATTTGAATAGAGACTTTTATATCTGCATTCCTTCTATTGTGCTGCTCTTGGGTCCTGCCTAAACCCATGACAATCAATGTACATGGGGAAATTATGGTAGCACACAATAAGTGCTGCTCTCAAAACACACACAAAATACATCAGTCCATCTGGATGATCTAGCCACCATGGAGAGTGACCTGGATGTAGGTGCAGCAGTCTCTGTCACTCCTGCGTTGGACTTGGATGCTACCACACCACAGTGGGCAGTAGGTCGACTGAAAGCAGTTGGTCAACTAAAATCCGAGCCACATAGCTGTCACAGGCAATGTTCCCTCTAAGCTGCGCACTTGCGCAATCGCGCACTGCTCACACATTCTCAGTGCACAAGAAAATCTATGCAGCGCATAAAATAAAATCCAACATAAACTGTAAATTAATTAGACCAATAAAATTTTTTTCTGTACCATTTTGCAATGTAACTCAGTGAGTGACAGGTGTCCGTCCAGCCAATGATACAATACGGTTCACCTACGCTACGCAGCCAATCATGGCATTGACAGTGCTTGTGTACGTGCCTTGCCCATATGCGCCGTGCAGGTTAGCTAGGTAAACAGTGCGGTGGAGTTAAGAGACGCAAATGCTAACCCCTTATCATGGCTAAGGGAACGGGCAGTGGCACATCCACTCACCAAGCCAAAGTGAAAAAGAAAAAGAACAGAAGAACAAGCGGTGAAACTGGGTGAGAATTTTTCTTTTTCGAGTGAGAAAGGTTTGCTCTGCAAAACATGCAGCGAAGCCAAAGTAGCACGCGAGTTTTTGGAGGGGAAAATGTGGACTGAATGGAAGTTGGACTACCTCAAGCGTCACATTCAGCAGAAAAGTCATTTGAATGCTGTTGGAATTTTACAAAGACTCAGGATGGGAAAGGGGATTAGTACATTATTATAGGAGAGCACAAAAGACCGCGAGAAAAGGAACGAGCTGTCACACAAAAAAAAATCTGACCCTGAGCAAGTTAAATTGACAATATTTTACTTGCCATCAAAATGAATACATCAATGCTGTCAGTTCAACAAATCCACGATCACATGGCAAAGTATGTGAGTATACCAGAAAGCTGGCGAAGCAAAAACTATGCCTTTGAATTTGTGAACTCAATCAATGAGATAGTGCAGAATTAGACTATGTGCAATGTTAAAAATGTACCCTGGCATACCCTGATAGTAGATGAGAGCACAGACATAACAGTACACAAAATGCTAGTCATATATATTAAATACAGGGAGGAAAATGATGTCAACTATAAAACTGTGTTTGGTGGCATCATCCAGCTGACAGCATGCACTGCTAAGGATATTGTGCAGGCAATAACTCAGTTTTACTTCAAACATGGACTGGACATGCAGAGAATGGTGATGCTGACCTCCGATGGTGCCTCAGTAATGCTAGGAAAACACAACGGAGTTGCGGCTTTGTTAAAGCGCCAAATACCACACTTGACTTAACAACATTGTGTGGCCCATAAGGAGGACTTGATGATGCCTGGAAAGATGTGCCTTTGATCCGAGATGTGGAAACTCTTCTTAGAACTGTATATTCCACTTTCTCTCAGTCCACTGTGAAGAGGGGCAAAATGGAGGACAGATACACTGTCATTCAGGCCTCTGAACGAAGTGCGATGGCTGTCGTGGCACCAAGCTGTGAATGCTGTTCTGAGAAACTACACTGTGCTTGAAGAATACGTAAAAGAGAATTCACTGATAACAGAGATCCAGTGGCAAAGTACTGCTACAAAAAGCTGAGTGATTCAAAGTTCAAGGTTACTGTCACTGCTCTGGGAGATGTTTTGGATGAGCTGGCACAACTCTGCCTTTCTTTTCAAAGACGCAACCTGACTGTGATGGAAGGACACTGCTTTGCAAGAGCAAAGACTGAGAAGTTGCGTTCCCAATACTTGAAGGAGAAGGATGTACAGTGGAGTGACCGTGTCAAAGAGGCAATGGGGACTTCATCAGCTGATGGCAGAGATACTGGTGAGATTACTTTTTTTATTAGTAAGCTCTTTGATCACATGGATGCTTGTTTTCCGAAGGATGAATTAAAGGAGTGGTCTGCATTTGACATTGAAGCATTGAGCTCAGACATCAGTTTTGACTCTCCACCACCCACAGTCTATGGAGGCCATTAACAGTCAATATGCTGAATTCAAGTACATAACAAAGCATATCAAATCATATCAAAACAGCATCCAGTAATTGTCTTGAAGTGGCACATTTGGACCAGCTGATGCACATAAAGTCAAAGCAAGAAGGAGACGGAGCCATCAACCTGGACAAAGTGTACAACCACTGGAGAAGTGAGAAGGACAGATGTGAAAAATAGGTAAAATTGAAGTCAGATTTGTGCATATTCTAGTGACATTTATTAAGATTTTTTATTTATGGATATTAATCATTAAATGCTTTTACTATTATATAATTTATGGGTAGTAGAAATGCTAAAAAAAACAGTGTAATTAGATATTTTACAGACAAAGAGTTACAGGAATTTATACTGTATCAGAAGCTACAGCACACGTGTCATTGTGCAAAATGTGAATGTTTTAATGTGAACAAAATGTTATGTCTGAAAGGTGTACTGTATATGTCTCATTTCTTCCAGAGCAGGACCCTCACCCAGGCCACAACTGGACCTCACCCAGGCCAAAGCAGGACTCTGACATATAACATACTACACATCTCATGAACAACAAGATTTTTGTCTTTTTCATTTTAAGTGGGCCAAATCACTTATATTAAAAGTAAACTAATGGAAATTGCTGCTGTAATTTGATTCTTTTAATAAGCCATGTAACTTGCTATGATCCCAGGTTTATAACAGGTGTGATACTGTTGTGTGGCCACAGCGTGCACATCTTATGTTGCTCACAGTGGTCCTCAGTGTACTCAGGGAGCTTGTGTCTATGCCCAGACACATGAAAAATTAGAGGGAACATTGGTCACAGGTAAGATAGGTGTCAGTCACGGAAGAGGTAGCTGTCTGGCATATGTAAAGTAGTGGCAGCTATCTCATCCATGACAGATACTTACCTCACCTGTGACAGACAGCTACCTCACCTGTGACAGACAGCTACCTCACCTTTGACAGACCCCTACCTCACTGTTGCATAATGAATGAATAATGAAATATACTCTGGAGAATCAGCATCTCTGAATTTGAATCTCACCTTTACCCAATGTTAAGGACTTTTCAGTGTAATGGGTGGAGCATCATGTTGTGGATGACTGTGTAATGATGTTACAACAAAAGAAGTGTAACATGCCATGACGTTTTCTTCAAATTCATTCCCAGATGCTGAAGTGGCCATGTCATCTATAAATGCTGATCTACGTGAGGTGTTACATAATTCAACCTGTTGTTGTATTTGCACTTGCTGTTCCACTTGAGTTATCAGATGTCTCATCCTTCAGACATCCTTCTGGCTGGTACTATCCAACTTAATGCTGCTGCTGCAAAACAATCAGTCAACATAACTGCTAATGCTGTTAGCGCTAATCACATAACCCTACCATCATACCATTAAAAATTTCTGGCTCCTTTTGTGTGTGTGTGTGTGTGTTTCTTGTTGTTGAAGCCTCTCCATGTGGCCCTCAGAAACAAACAGTGAAAACACAGCTGTGGTTCTGCAGTCTGACAGACCAGACCTCTATTACAGAGGCCAGAGCATCCGTCTGCCTGAAGTGCTCAAACCCCATGCCACATCCCTGCTTCATGCTGTTTGCTTTATTTATTCTGTGGTCACATGATCCCCGCTGGTTCTCGCTGGTCGTGGCAGAAATAGTTTCACTGCAGTGCCTCCCCTCCCTCCATTTGCAGATGTTACACAGGTTTATTTATATTTAGAGGCATTTGTTTTTTTCAGTTCCATCAGTAGGCGGCTTCTCCCTTGGGGGCAGGGGGGTCACATGCCTTTGTGTCAGACTGTTGTCCAGCAGTCAACAGCTGAATGCTCGGGGGCTCATTTGGTCCAGTCAGCCCTCAGAGAGGTGTCACTGCCTGCGATGCACCTGTTCAGGATTTGATGATGAACATGGAGAAAAAAACATCACTTTTTTATGTCAACATGGAGAAAGGAGTTGAAAGGTTTCTGATTGGTCCTTACTCACATGCAGAGAACTACAGAGGTCTCCTTCAGTCAGACATATAAAACATCCCAAAACAGACAACTGCACAGGTTTGATTTCTGTCCCTATGCCTGTTGAATGTCTCACATTAACTCTTCCATTCATAAATATGACCCATTGAATGCATCAGATTCCAGTTTCACCATCCAACTCTAAATTTTTTTGAATGAAACATCAGGAGTAACTTCTCTGAATTGTGCTATGTGATCAGTCTAACGGGCCAACTGATTTTTCCCAAGCTGAAGTGGTTCTTGTTCCTCTCCAGCTGGTTGACGAGAACCATCTTAAATCAGGGCAGACCTAGTGTATATTGACTGACTTTGAGAGCAGTGAGCTACCAATGCAGGTCTTCTATTCACATCTGCTGTGGGGTGAACACAACATTTTCAGTTTGAGAACCATTAGTGTGGACAGATTGGTCAGCTTGACCCTCTGAGGTAAAAGACAGATTTGTTGTGTTAGAATTCCATTCATTCATTCATTCATCTTCTATCACCTTTCTGTTTCCAGGTCGCGGTGGGTAATGGAGCCATGCTCAGCTCACACTGGGCAAGGGCGGGGTGCACCCTGGACAGGTCGCCAGTCCATCGCAGGGCTATAACATCGAGCAAGACAGAGTAGAACACGCGGGGAGAACATGCCAATCCACGCAGAAAGGCCCCAGGCACAGGAATTACGCCCACAACCTTCTTGCTGTGAGGCAACAGCGCAAACCACTATGATCATCAGCATAAAGGCTAACATTACAGTTGGTAACACAGTGTATTTCTTATATATCTGGTTAATAGTTGAAGAGCGAGATATGATCCCTGGTGGGACGGTAAATTTAAAATTGCACTGTCTGATTTTTAACCCAGTTAAAACAACTTAATAGACTGATCAGCCCCATCCTCACTATACCAGTTTTTGTTGTGGCATATTGTGATCAAGCATTGATGAACAACACCCTCTGTCCAGACTTTGTGACTTGTAAAGACTTCATTGCCTGTCCAGAACCCACTGGCTTCCCAGATCTTGCTGCCAGTCTAGACTCTTTACCTTCCCTGACCCTTGTATCTGTCCAGATCATGTTACCTGTGAAAACCCTTTTACCTTACAACATGACAGTGAATGCAAGACAAAGTCTAATACAGCAGGCAAAATAAATATTGAACACATCACCATTTTTCTCAGTAAATATATTTCTAAAGGTGCTACTGACATGAAATTTTCACCAGATGTCGGCAACAACCCATGCAACCCACACATGCAAAGAAATCAAACCTTAGATGTCCATAAATTATGTGTAATAAAATCGAATGACTGAGGGAAAAAGTATTGAACACACTTTAATTTATTTAATACTTTGTACAAAAGCCTTTGTTGGTAATAACAGCTTCAACACGCCTCCTGTATGGAGAAACTAGTTGCATGCATTGCTCGGGTGTGATTTTGGCCCATTCTTCCACGCAAACAGTCTTCAAATCTTGAAGGTTCCATGGGCCTCTTCTATGAACTCTAATCTTTAGTTCTTTCCATAGATTTTCTATTGGATTCAAGTCAGGTGATTGGCTGGGCCATTCCAGCAGCTTTATTTTCTTTCCAAGTGAGAGTCTTTCCTTGGCTGTGTTTGGGATCATTGTCTTGCTGAAATATCCACCCTCATTTCATCTTCATCATCCTGGTAGATGGCAGCAGATTTTTATCAAGAATGTTTCGGTACATTTTCCCATTCATCCTTCCTTCAATTAGCATCAAGACTGACTGGTTGGTTTGCTAACAACATTGTGACTGTCCTCAGTCTCTCAATTGTTGGACATGACCCCCACCATCAGGGTGGGGTTTAACCTAAAACTGAACCCAGCACAACAGGTGGCTCCTCTCAAATTTTATTCACTAGCTCATCTCCATGAGCCATCTGATGTTGAGAGTGAGCTGCTGAGATGCGGTTTGTACTGATCGTATGAACCCTTTTCCTCCAGCTTTGAATAATCCCTAGAGGACAGAAAGAGGCCTCAGTAACTGAATGCTGTGCTTTTCTCTGCACTCTGGATTCCACTCCTGACAACTGACAACTGTTTGACACGACAATAATGATGATGGTAATGGTGAGGGCTTTTCTTTGGTTTCTCCTTTAGCATATGTTTTATGCAGTGGTGGACACTAACGGGGTAAATTTACTTAAGTATTGTAATTAAGTACAGTTTGTGATGATCTGTACTTAAATTGAGTGATTTATTGTTTTAGAAACTTTGTACTTTTACTCCACTACATTTGAAAGGCAAATATTGTAATTTTGACTTCACTACATTTTTATGAAGTACCCGTTACATTTGCATTAGAGAATTCCATAAACTCCTTTCATGTGCCTCTCTTGTGTTCATGGGATGTTGCCGTAGCTGTCCCTTGTACTGATGGGAAACTCGATTCCTTTCACTGACTCGAGCTTATATGAAACACTCACCAAAGTGAATTGGTCTTTTGAGTCATTGAGCTCAACCCAGTCCCAGTCACCACTGATTTCATACTGTTAAAACCACTGATTTGAAATGGGAAAATTAACACTTTCAAGAATATTTTTTATTTAGCGTATTAATTACGTTTGCAACAGAAACATTATGTCCTGTTTTCATCTGAGTTTCTGCATGAGTGGATGCCTGTGCGCATGTGTAATAATGTGATTTTGTTACGTGTATAATTATTCAAATTTCTTACTTTACTCTATTTTCATTTATTACTTATTATTTTATGTTTTTACCTGACTGTCAGTGTCTCCAGGATTCATCTATTAATTGTGTTGAGGTTTCCTTGACCAATATTGTATCTGCCAATCGTCTAACTGCGTCATTATTCCAGCCCCTCCTATTGTCTTACGAGATTCTTCGCTCACCTCCCCCTAACCCCTTTGATATGCAGTCTTGGGAGAGAGGTCATCGCCTCCATTCATTTACACAACGCAGAGGTCTAAGCACACCGGTTACACATGAATGGTGATGTAGCCTGGGTGGGGGATATTGTCTTTGTTTACTTTTATTTTTAATGTGTAAAGCACTTTGTGCTACATTGGTCTTTGTTTAAAAAGCGTAATATAAAAAAAAAAAAAGTTTGTTTGAATGATTGATTGGTTGATTGATGTTGTGAATAATTTTCTTTCACTACCGGGGTTCTACCGGAGCAGCGCAGGAGACTTTCAACTCAGGAAGGGGAGGGGTTCTCCCAGCGCTGAGTGTGTGAATGTGCTACTGCTGAACTGGGAGAGACACAGGACTCATGAGTTTGACTCTGAACGGGTTACCTCGGAATGAGTCAGGAATCACAACTATGGACAAGTTACCATGAGAGGTGTCATGAATCACGAGTTTGACTCCGAACGGGCTCCCACGAGAGGTGTCAGGATTCAAACAGTCAACGAATTTGACTCCTCTCGCAATAAGGCGAGAGGAGGTTAGGATTTATATGCTGTGAATCTGAACATGTTACCGTGATAGGGGACTACAATATGTAGTGTGTGTGGGACCAGGCTTCCGTGAGCAGGTGAGTGACAGCTCATAGCCGGGAGGGAAAGTGAGTGAAACAACAAACCAGAGATGCTGCTTTCCCCGCTAATATAGTGATTAACTTCAGTTCCTGTAGTCACAGTGTGATGGTAGCGACAAGTTGTCTGGTCTCTTCTTTGCAGTTAACGGTAGCAGGGATGAGTCAGTGAACGAGTTAACGAGATGAGGAATCAAGATTCATGAGTCAGTAATATGAAAGATTAGTTCAGGAGTCGCACATCACTAGTCCATTTCCCATGCACCACTCAGTTTGGGCGGAGGGCTCGCAGGTAACATTGAAGCGGTAGAAAAAAGATGATCCGCTGCAGCTGTGCATCGCAAGCCATGGCTTTGGCAAGCAATGGAGACAAAGCTGCTCCTACTCCCCCGATCATCATTGGCCATACCTGAACTCCAGTTTGAACTTATGGAGCTAAAGAATGATTCCTATCGTTTAAAATTTTTTATTTGTTAAATTTGGATTTGACGTGTTGGCTTTCTTCTCAGCTGTGTCCAACCTGTCTTTCAAGCTAAACACAGCCCCCCTGCCTCTGCTGCCTGTGAAAGGTTTTTTGGTGCAGCTGGGTTAAATTTCACTCCAAGATGGGGAAAAACTACTTCACAGAACTTTGAAAACCAGTTTCTGCCAAAGCTGAACAAGAACCTGGGGCCTCATTTATAAAACTGTGTGTAGGATCGTTACTTAAAGTGTACATACGCCCAAAAGCCAAAGTTTCCGTATGCCAGAAAATATTCAGATTTATAAAACGCTGCGCACACACACTTAAAGCTAACTTTCCTTTATAAATCACAGACTGACTACAAGTGTATGCAGCTGTGTCAGCTTCATGTCAAGCCCTGTAGACGCCCATTTTTAACCATAAATGGTCAATGCAAAGCACCTCATGAATGCGGCCTGCATATAAAATAAAACTCAGATACAAGTGTTATGTCTTGTTGGAACCGATGGCGGATGCAGGAAGAAAAGGTAAAGGTTTTTCTGTATTAACATTGAGGAAACTTTGAAATGTCTGACGAGCTTAATGTCACTACCTCCTTTTTGTCACAGTAATAACCATATTAGGCATTGGGTGCGCGCCTCACACACTCGTACCTCAGAGGATGGTAACTATGGCGACTGGCACACCTGCAGCTGCTTCTGTAACGTTACCCTTTGCAATTAAGTTTGCTTATAAAAACTTCAAAAAAGATGGCATCGACAAAAGAAACGCAGACTGCAAAGTCTGTGGTACCAAAATTAAGGCCGCTGGATCAACTACTTCAAATTTTATCAGGCACCTGAAAACTCACCCGGATCGGTAACTTACGTTAGGTCACATTAGCGCATATTGACTATTCGCAAATATATTTAGCTTAGCATCAGCTATGTAACGTTAACTTAATTTGCTCCTAGCTTTGTAACTGAAAATTTGAAAAAAAAATTTGCTTACAAGTTGTTTACATTTAGCTAAAGTGTGATGTTTTGCACTAATTGGAAGGATGTTAATTACAACATCTTTGACTGGGTGAGGTGTAACATTTTCTATATTTGTTCTTATTATGGTCCCACTGAGCCTGCACAATAGGGGGCAAGATATACTGTAACTGTGTGTTCATGTTGGAAGAATATAGTTTCCTTTAAAGGAAACCTTACAATGTGTGTGTTTTTCCTATTGCATTGCAATAGCCTGTTTAAAGTGCTCATATAATAAACAACTACTCAGCACTGATACTGTATGCTCATAGATAAAGGAGTGATAATAATACAGTAAATGTTTAGAATTTCTTAGATATAGCTGTTCAGTAGTCTTAACAGACGGGATAGCAGCAGATGGTAGAACGCTCATTACAACCGCAAGAGACATGAAACTTTTATTTTTTAGAGGACAGTCCTAAAAAAATTACGACAGCCAGAATTTTCATTTGTAAATGCCATATCAAATACAAGCAGCATGATCATGACCAGTTGGAGTGACTGTTCAATACAGCCTGTGGGAGGAAGCTGTTTATCAGTCCGGTTGTTTGGGCTTTAATGCTGTGGTATTGGGGCAGAATGGCGGCATAGTTGTTAGTGTTGTTGCCTCACAGCAAGAAGGTCGTGGGTTTAATTCCTGGGCCTGGGGCCTTTCTATGTGGAGTTTGCATGTTCTCCCTGTGCTTGCATGGTTTTCATCTGAGTACAGTTTCCTCCCACAGTCCAAAGACAGCATGTCTGGGTTGAATGGTGACTCAAAATTGCCTGTAGGTACGAGTGCGCGTCTGAGTGGTTCTTCGTCTCTGTCTCCATGTGTTCGCCCTGTGATGGACTGGTGACCTGTCCAGGGTGTACCCCCCCTTGTAAATTGGGATTGGCTCCAGCACCCCAACGACCCAAAAACAGATAAGCAGTAGAAGATGAATGAATGAATGCTGTGGTATCACTTACCTAAGGTGTGGAAAGGTTGCAGCGTGTCTCTAGCAATGCTCAGTGCTTTTTTCTGGGAGCGGCTCTGGAACTGTTCTTATACAAAGGGCAGGGAAATGCTGATTAAACTCTCTGCTCCCCTCACGCTCCACTGTAGAACTGTCTGAGTAGCTACAATTAGAATGCTAGAAGGTAATACACAATAAAATTGTATAATTAAATTTTCAGTTTTTAGAGCAGTTATTTATAGCAATCTAAATTAATAGCAACTCCTAAAACAGCTGTCCAGCTCCTGGCCCATTTCATGCCCACCTGGAGGGACATACAGTACACACTTGGCACATCTGCATCTGTACAACAAGCAATTGAAAGGTTTTTCTGCCTGAAAAAAATCTGTGATTGTTCACAGATTAGATGGTCTTCAGTGGAAGGTGGAAAGGTGGAGACTTGTGCTTTGAATCGCTCTGCAATTCATTCATGTTCACACTTCCTGCTGCTTCCTACTGTCTTTGTACCACTGCAGAATGGATGCATACATCAGGTAGTACTGGTATGGCTCAAGAGGGGACACTAAATTGCAAACTTGTCCATTCAACAGACAGGTGAAACCAGTGAGGTGGGGAAGTGTCCATTACCTCACCTGTTTGTTTGGCCTGCACTGTCTGACATTCAGTTAATTCTGGTCTATCAGTCCTCCTCCATCACACAATTAACCAACAGAGGAAGTTAAGACCAACAATCTTAACCTTGACTGAAGCTACACACCAACATTTACAGAGGCAGGCTGCTGGAGACATGGAAGTTTCCACATCAGACAAAAGATTGTATGTTGTGAGGTCTCCACACTCCATATCACACTGCCATTTTGTTACCCTCTACTTGTTATTACATCAGATATGTTGCCTGGCACAGTAACATGGGAAACAATAGTGAGGAAATGGTGCATTTCAGCTCTATCAGACTGAAGTAGACCTCCATCTGAGAATCAGATACCACTTATCCATCACAAATGACTTAAGTGGCTCCTTTATAAATAAACAAAACAAAAACAAAACATTTTCTTTATGAATGTTGTTTGGCATAAGAGACTGTGTAGACAAATCTGTGTATTTTCCAAAAGGCATCCTTTAGATGGACCAATAGAGAATATTATTAGCTATGGGGCTAAAACTAGGTGTCTGCTAGAGGTCAAATCCATTCATCAATGAAAACAATTGTCTGACACCAACAATCATACCATTCGAATTTTTGAACATCATATAAGGTGCAGTTGACCTGCAATGCAAGAAATTGTATAACACTGACATATGATTGGCTGAGTGAATAAAAGCCTTACTCTTAGTCTTTCACGCTCGTACAGTAGAGTTAAAAAAAAAAAAGTTCTGCTGGTCACAATATATCATTTACCTGGTCCACACTGAGTTTCTATCTGAATTCTCCAAGCTTTTATCAGGGAGTGCTTTGATAAAATCATTGTAGTGGGTGATTTTAATATTTATGTAAAGGTTGACAGTGTGGCAGCCCAAGTTCCGCATTAAGGCATTACTTGATCCTCTCTCAGCTTGTGACTAAACCCACTCACTACTTTTATCATATCCTTGCTCTTGTTTTTTACATATGGCATTGAAATCTGCAATTTCACAACATTTCTTCAAAACCCTCTTCTGTATGACCATTGCTTAATAATGTTTGAGTTTACAATAATTATACAGCATCTGGGAAAATATTCAGTAGGTCTAAGTACAACATTCCATTATGACTTGCCCCTATGCCATGTGTCAATTCATTAGAAGACTTTAATCCTACATCCCCTGATGACCTTGTAAATAGCACTATTGCCTCATTGTGTTCAACCCTCGATACAATTGCCCCTCTGAAAAGAAAGTAATGAAACAGGAGCTTGGCTCGATGGTAAAATTTCCAAATTTGTGCTTTAAAGCACACTTCACAGAAACTGGAAAGGAAGTGGGGTTTCATTAACCTAGAAGAATTTAATCTACCTTGGAAAGAAAGCTTAGAAATGTAAAAAATTAAAAAGCTCCTATTCATCATTAAAAGAAGAAAAAAAGAACAACCCTAGGTTTCTTTTCAGTACAGTAGGCAGGCTGACAGAGTCACAGATCAACTGAAGCTTTGATTCCTTCAGCACTTAAAAGCTCTGGAGAGTCCTGAAATGGCCAGCAATGACACCAGACCTGATTCCCATAGAACACCTGTGGAGCGATCTCAAAACAACAATTGGAAGAAGGTAGCCTTATCATAGTTGTGATAATTTTCTGGGAGAAGTGTTGTATTATCTGACAGAGTCGTAAGGATGCCAATATTTTTGGCCATAACTGTATGCATTGCTGAACATGGAATGAAGGTCAACAGTGTTATAACGTGTGATGGGATGTCATGATGACCTAGTAGAAGCTGCAAACTACACAGGGGGCAGTGATTTTATATTAATTGATAACTATGGGCTGTATTTGTTCCCCACAGCAAGTTTTTTGGTTGATTGTTAATCACTCTTTTAAAGACACAGTCAGTCAAGTTTTAATTGGCTCAGTTACAAATTCCCATCACATGTCTGCTGAAGTTGAGGGTTCTTAATCAATAGCAATGACTCATCGGTTTCTTGGCCAGGTGCTGGAGGCCCCACCCACTGTAATTTCTCTGCCCATGAGAGCAGCCAGATAAAATCTGTGTTAGCTGTGAGCCCCTTAGCTGCTGGGAGAGATGATAGTGGACATGTTAGATGTAAATGTATACCCGATGAAATGACTCCTCAGAGTGAAACAGATCAGCTCCAGTGAGCTCTTCTCAATTTCGGGCAATGTCATCCCTCTGGAACAATTTCAAAAGCCTTGGAAATGTCTTAACATAAAGAAAATCCACCATAAACCTAGAACCTCCTATAATTCATTGCTAATAGAGGAAAACAAGAATCCTTTAATTCACAGTACTAATAACTGTATGAGATTCTTTACAAAAAAAAAAACAAAACAAAAAACAAAAAAACATATCCAAGTCCATGATTGATTTAAAAACAGTTTAAAATATTTATAGGGTTGAAATGGAATTAAAATAGAGGTAGTTGTTTGGCTGTTACAAAGGCCATGTTAAAGGAACAGTACATCTATGTCCAAAAATCTGTATCACGTGCAAAAGACCTGTTAAGGATGAATTACATGATGAAATTCCGTCAAATTTCATTCAATTCAAAAGTACAATTGTGCAGATTTATATGCAGGATGTTCACTTTTGTCTACTTTTTGCTGTGTATTTGTATGTTACTGATATGGATCTTGTACTGGTACACAAGAGCCCAGTTTTTCCAAGTTGAAGAATTATGGTTATCTACACTGCAGAAACAAGGCATTAAGCCACTTAATGAGACAATTTCTGGATAGACTGCATATTCTGTGAACTGATTGTACCTCCAAACAACAGATGAGGATTTAGCACTTTTCACCGTGAGAGGTCGGACTAAGGCATTATTTTCCAGCAACTGCTGCAAAACTGCTGCAGATGTACATGGGCATTAACTTAACTAATTAAGGAAAAAGTAAGGACCTTTACTTTACAATCAAAAAACATTTGCTTTCACCTTGTACCTAGACGTTCTTTGTGTGTGTCAAAATCATGTTCTCTGACCATGTTGCATCTGTGCCTTTGTCCTCTTTTTTTGTTCCATACAGATCAGCAACATCAGTTTCTCAGTCCTCCACCCAGCTCTGGTCTGTGCAAAAGGTCACATGTCACTGATGCTCATCAACATGTACTAACTACTTATAACCTCTACTTACTACTGATGTCCTCTATTTACTTACAGAATCAGGCCAGGAACCAAACCCACAACCTTCTTGTTGTGGGGCAACAGCGCTAACCACTATGCCACTGTGCTGCCTGTACATACTTTTGTCCAAACTAAATGCAGGAGCTGATTAAATAGCATGTAACTGGATAGAAAGTGTAAAGTGTCTGTAGCTGCTCTTAACATGATGAGTAATGTTAATTTCACTCCGTAGCCAGCTTTCCCCCTTTCCCCAGGTCAAAGTGACATTACTTTGTCGTCACTCATGTATAAAGTGATAACATGTGATGCCGGCTACAGCTTACTGTTGCCTTTTACAGAAGATGCTATAAGTCTGACAATAGCATTGGTTATATGAGAGAGTCTCAAATGAAGTGGTTTAGCTCCAGAGAGAAAATATAGGAAAGTATAATTCAGTCCTTGAGCCACTGGCTGTGCCAAAACAACCAAGCTTAGTGGGTCTGTAAACAGAGCTGGACATTCGGCGCTGAGGGAGTCGACAGAGTTCAGGGGAGTTTGCCAGCATCCAAATTATTTCATTGTTTTATCCAGCCACAGAACTGTAAATTAAGATTAACTCTCCAACTCAGTGAGTGAACTATCACACTCTGCTTTCTTCTGCACTCCCACACCCAAGAGCACTCGCCCCCTCCCTCTTTCTACTTTCTTATTTACCTGATTAACATCAGAACCACCAGTGAGTGTAGGGTCAGAGTGCTAATGCAGAAAATGTCTTCCACACTTTTCAGTGGGTCACACTTCCCTCACATTGAGCTGAAGAAGAAAGGGGAGCGTGGAAGGTTGCAGAGACCATTGAGGTGGGTTTAAGTGGACCATGGACCAGAGCATTGCATGAAAGTCAGTCAAACACAATCAGTCATCCCAGCCGTTACAGAAACATGCCCACCATTAAGTTGTTTACATTTCCCCAAAATGACTCTGAAGTGGGGTAATAGGTTCAAATCAATGAGTGCAGAGGGAAAGATATGGTCGAGTGTTGTAGCCCCTGATGTAGACCAGGCTGACACTACATTCCCAAAAGATGGATTAGTGCACCTAGCAAATTACATTGCTCTAATTGTACACTGTTCCAAATATCACTGCAGCGTTAATGTCACATACACACAGACCTGATGTTAGATAAGTAAAGCACAAGGACAGACTGTAAGTTCAACTCCAGGAAATTATTTCTCATACAGTGACAGTTTTGCGAGACACAAATAATGAGTACAGTCTCAACCTGGGTTTTACTGTAGAGTCAAACATCTTAATATCTTCACAAGGTAAAAACTAACATTACTTTGTTAAAGAAACTAGAGCAGTCGTATGCTCACAGAGTAAATGAGGTAGGTTAAATTAAAAAAAAAAAACATTATAAAAAAAAAACACAACAGTTAAACCTGGGAAGTATTTAGATATTCTTATAAGATGTATGCAATAATTTATGAACAGATTTAGATAGATAGATAGATAGATAGATAGATAGATACTTTATTAATCCCTGAGAAGATTGATAGAGAAGATTGTTCTCTCAGACCCATACACCATATGGGACTATTGAGTCCCAAACAGAGCAGTTATCCTCTGACAGAGTTAACAAGTGCCTGATACTACTGTGAACAGCCCACCCCATTGCTGGGCTTCAGGGGTGATATTTATCTGTTCAAATGTATCGCTCCATCTATGAGCCTCCACTTGAGGTCAGCTGTATGCTTTTCAATATATAAGGATCACCAGCTGCCTTAGGGACCAACTTAACCCTAACCCCTAACCCCAAACTGTAAATGTAATCCTTCACACAGATCTAATATGCTGCCCTCTTTTCCCGAGCCACTAACTTTTTTAAACTTTCAGTTCACAAAAATTTGGAGGTTGTCCCCCTCCTCCTGTTACTTCTCAGCAGGAGCAACCATTAGAGCAGCATAGCTGTACCAATATCCACTGTCCAGTCTAAAGACAACCCAAGAATAAACTGTCATTGATTGAAGTGGGATGCAGAACTCCATCAACAGCCTGTCAAACAAATGGGATGACTTTATGTCCATCTTCTGTGCCAAACAAACCAGATTCCTTGACACTGTTATAAATGTCCAACTCTGGCCCATCCATCTTGTGCAGAACAAGACACAAACTTGAGGGGAAGCCATATACCAGGTGATACATGAGTCTATCATGTGTTTCAAAAACCTTTAACCATGATGCACACTGTAAAAAGATGTCAATCAGGTGAACTCCACCTCTTTTAATCTAAGCAGGAAGCGCTTTTCTGTAATTGCATCCCAGGTGACCCACTCTCCAAAGAAGCAGCTAAGTTGCTCTTGCCACCTGGGACCACTTCAGAGGGGAGCAGCCTCTGGACAATTTAAAATCTGAAGGAAATTATATCAAATCAAGAGCCAGCAAGACAGGGATTGATTCTAGTAAATACCTTTTGCTGGTCAAGGCAAAGGACACCAACATTCACTTTTCACATTCTGCAAATGTCAGTAATAATGTCTTTCTCAAGATAAAGTTTGTCCATAACTGTCCTCCCTGGAATGTAATAGCTCTGAGCCATGTGCACCCGTAGGTTAATGTCTTGTCTGAATGTTAGATCAAACTGTGGACAGTATTTTATAATCGTGCAGATAAGTTTAACTGAAGCCATCCTTTGGTCAGCTGTGGCAGTACAGTGAAAACACAGAAAGCAAAGAAGTGTGAAGTTGTATTGTGAAATCATCCTTCCTCAACCCTTCAGTCAGCTGATAGAGATGAGCAGAGCTTAGCTAGTTAACTTCACTGTGTGAACCAGCACAGTATTAAAGGGTAGACCTTGGGGTCACATTAAGCTCAACATGTGATGACACAAACAAATTTTAAATGTTCAAGAGAGAAGGAGACAGTTAGGTACAGTTAGGCTTTAAATAATGATATATTTATTTAGGAAATTATTAAAACTTTACTGTGGGAAAACGGAGAAAGAAAGCGGAGATGATTATAGTTTTACAACAAAAAGCATTTATTTCCCAAAAGAGCCAAAACAGTTCAAAGGTAAACGCAAGCCAATATAATATGTTCAGGTTACTATCCTCAGGTGATAATATTAGACAGGGAGGCGGGGAGGTTCTGTCATGGCCTCCGCTATCCACCACTGAGTGAGCACCCTGTGACCAATACACTATAAGGCCACACAGCAAGCTACACTGCAAGCTACACAACACTCACGTGAGCACCACCACCAGGTCTACCACACTGCATGCAGTGTAGCTCGAACAGGTACTTCCCACCCCCCCCCAAAAAGAAAATTTAAAACAAAAAAACACAATTCAGTTGGTTTGGGTTTACAGGAAAGCATAAAGGATTTAAATGACTGACAATAGCCCAGTGAACAGCATAATAATTATGAAATCACAGCTATTGGGGAATGCTGCTCAACAGGCATGTAGGCCAGCTGATTAAACTCAGCCAGGCAAAGCAGCAGTCTGGCACAGCCTCGCACGGTCTGGATTCCTACTCAAGGGAGACTGGGAGGTTGGCAATCAGGGTCAATTAGGATGACATTGAGCTGGATATCCTAAATGGTTACATAAATGTTTAGATCAGAAATACGCCTGCATTTGAAAACAACAACAAACTGCTATAAATGGCCTACCTACTGAACAGTGGGCCTACAAACCACACACAGTCAGGATCAGGACACTGCTCCACAAAATCTAGATGCAATAAACTCTGTGGCAGTGGTGGCTGGTCAGTGGAGGACGCTAGGGCGCCGCCCCCATCAAATCAAGAGACGAAAATCAAAAGAAAAAACAAACATGCTTTAAGATGAAAATAATTATTAAAAGATGGTGTTATTTTATTCTGTGAGGGACTGTAAGTAAATGTTTAAATATTTATTTGGGTCTAAAATGTTTTTTATTTTATTTTATTCACTTCCTGAAGTGAGGGGCACCGGTAAAACAGAATCCAGTGTAAGCCCGCGAACATTTGATAAGAATGTGACCTGAGGCTCTCTTTTAATTAGTTTGAATTAGATTCTTCACGGAATGCAGCTGTGTGTGTCCTGCATACGCCCAAGAAACATCAGCAGTGAATCAGCGATTAGTAACGTGTCGTGTGTTTTTTTATCTAATGTGATTTAACATTTCCAGTCTTTTTTAGCTGAGCAAAATGGCGGACACAAACAATATGGAGGAAACTAAACTATATCTACCAAGCTCATACCAAACCATGACTTCTGTGTACCATTACACCCCTATGTATGCCAAGGTAAACTGTGCCCCCCCCAAAAATGTTTTGCACCAGCCACCACTGCTCTATGGTGGCAAAAAGTTGACAAAGTGCAAGTATTTCCTTAATAAAGCACACTTCTCTTTACCTTTTCTCTTAAATTTGCAGAAATGTGCACCTTAAAAAAAATTAAACCAGACTGAATTGAAGTTCCACTCTAAAAGCAAATTTCTCCTTTGTCCTAGACAGTCTCTACCCACCTTTTCTCCCACCTTTAACAGTTGGAATAATCAGGTGTCACACCAGGTCCCTGACCTAGCCCGAGCTCGTCTCTTCTCCTGCACACAATTTTCCCTGAAACTGTGCCTATCTCAGTAGTAGGTGGAGAAGAATTTCCCCTGCGCAGTTCTCACAACTCACCAGGAAGTACAGCGAGGTGTTAAAAGCCACTGAATTTGATTGACCCCAACGGTGAAAAGAATCCCGGTCTTCCAGACGTCAGGCCCTCTTCTCAACCTTCCATTGTGGGGTAGTTCGAGGTCGCAAGAATCTCGGCTCTTGTTGCATGCAGCTTAACACATTCTGTCCAGAATCCCAGGACCCGCTCACAGATGAGGCCTCACGTTGGGCGCCAAAATTGTGGTGGCAAAAAGTTGACAAAGATCTTGGAAAAAGAGTCTGCACACATCAGCTGTCTTTTCTTGAGTTTAATAGCATTCAGAATGGACTCACACACATATGACCGTATGGACAGTCAGTCAGTGAGAGAGCCTCGAGCTCTCAAAACATACAGGTTATATAGTGTTCTTGATAAAAGGGGGTTAGTAAACAAAATATATGGTGTTAGCATCATTCTCATAACAATCTTACCTGCTGAGACATAACCACCTTGAACAGTGACTTCCCCATAACACTAGCAGAGCTTTCCCCTCACACTAGCAGAGCCTTCCCATAACACTAGCAGAACAGTCAATGTCAGAATTTTCCCATCACAACTCAGTATAAATTTCTGTTCAAACCACAGAAGCATTTTCTCCCACAGAGTTTCCTTACCTGCACACACCACAAGCCGCCCTACCACCATCTGCCAGAATTCACACAAAGAGACCATAATTGCACCGGGCCTTATATAAGCAGGAAACTCTCCCTACTCCTACCTGCAGAAGGCAGGGCACTCACTTTACATGTGTCAGCCTTCACATCTGCTTAAAAAAAACACAATCAAACTAATGAGCAATCACAAGTTCTGTATATAGAACAGTGAAAACATGCAACGTAACTTTTACTATTGTTAACAATAACATTAACATCTTGGTCCTTCGCTAAAACAGTTCACATGTAACATAGATTACTTTCTCATTCTACATCATATAGTGAGCTCTCAGGTTTCCGATAATAATAGAGGGTTTAGTTGAGTTCAGGCTTGTTGTTGAGGCTCCCAGGAAAAGCTGTGAGGTCCAGGAATCCAAACTATTTCTGAGTCCTGCTGGGGCTCAGTCTGAGACCAATTTGACTATATTACAGGAAACCAATCAGCTAAAAGCAAAGAGCAGGAATTAATTTAGCAGCCGTATTGTAGTGGTGAGACTAGACTGTGCCCTTAAAGGCTGTCTTTACCTCAACCGCGGAAGCTCCAACAGGTGGATCCAAGGTACATCTTCATTATATCGTTGAATGATAGTACTGGGTAAAAAAAAAGAAAAAAAAACAGGGGTCCTGTGGAAAAAAGATATGCATTGTCACAGTTGCTAAATGAATTGGATTGGATTGGATTTTGATTTGAACTGAGACAGACTCTGGTCATATAACTAACTTGTGTTGTTTCTATAGTAGTGTGGAAAAGTTAATAAAAGAAAACAGTTTTTGGTATCTTTGTTATTAAATCCTTAATTTCCACTTTCAGATGGTCTCATTGCGGGTAGGAACTCTCTTTAAGACACTTGTGTTGTTGTTGTAATTATTAATTTGGACCTCCACACGGAGCTCAAACCTCCAATCCATCAGAGAAGACATTGGTCTTCAGGAGCCAGTGACAAACTGAGGCTGCATCTCTCATGTGTCACTTAAAGTTGTTTTCATGAGGTGGATGATAGATGGTCCTTTAATTGTCCTGTTATTTTTTTCCTCATGTGAGCTTGAACATGTGAGTGAGTACTGTTAATGTGCTGATAGCACATTGGAGTAGATCCAGTTCTAGGGACATCGTCATAGTTGAACGTGTAACATACAACGTCAGATCATAAATAAATAGCATTATCAATGTGAATCTCTCATGACCAAGGAAGCTGTGAGCTCTGATGCAGTCACAAGGTCAGAGGTCAGGGGGACCAGGATGTTAAAGTGTAATTCAGCAGAGTCTTGTTCTTTATAATGGATTTGCAAAAGACCTGAAATATAAAGAACATGAACCTCTGAATATTAACAATTTCCCACTTTGACAAAACATATCTATCGTGCCCTATCTCCCAGCACCAACTGTCTCTTCTTCTCTCTTACATGTGCCCTTCACAGGTGCGGCTCACCACAGTCAGGATACAGCGATGGTCCACTCAAGTGTCCCAGTGATTAGAGAAAGAATGATTCCAAGCAGCATGGAAATTAGAAACTTTATTGTTCATTTTTTTTTATTTTCATGTGTTTTCTCCTGCTCCAGTCTTTGTGCTAAGCAAGGCTAACCATAGATCTGACATGGTGGTGACCTGAAGTACTGATCAGCTGACTACAGGTTTGACAATCACTTCTGCTTTTTAAATGGGTGGAAATTGCAACTGCACTTGCCCCTGGCTGCTGGAGATGTTTCATAACAGTGTATATGAGAATGTGGAGGTTTTGGTTTACCTCTGTAGGTAGCAGCAGCTACTGGTATAAAGGGGGCTGTAGAGCTAGACAAGATCTATTTGTCATTTATAAGCCCATCGTTAACTTCAATGTTTTCCAGATGTTACAGATATTACCAGATTATTGCTTCTGGTGGAGCCCTGGCTGTGAAAGTAACAACAGCAGCCCCATCCCCATTGTTGGTTGTTGCTGCTGGTTACAGGCCATTGGGCCTCTATAGCTTCACAACAGTTTCAACGGATGGAACTAAAGAGGCTTCAGATCTGAGGTCGATTATTCTGGAAAACATTTTCTACCATTAGAAAATTTTCATTCAGAAAAACAATTAGTCACTGAATAAACAATCAAAACAAATAAATGTCTGATGACTGTCCAGTGGTTGTCCTCCATCTGCAACAAGTGCATCATTAGCCACACCTCAGGCCCCAATTCAGTCCCTCACGAACCTTCCCCTTCCTTCATGTTTGCAGACTTACAGAGCAGCAACACAAGAAGAGGCAAAATTAGAAACTTTATTTTTAATTTTTTTTTTATTTGATGTGTTTTATCCTTCTCCAGTCTTTGTGCTAAGCAAGGCTAACATAGATCTGACATGGTGGTGACCTGAAGTACGTTATCTTTGGGTTATGTACCTAAGACTCTTAAGACCGCAGTCATCAAACCCCAACTTAAAAAACCCAATCTTGATCCAGATGTTTTGGTCAATTATAGACCCGTATCGAACCTTCCGTTCATTTCTAAAATAATTGAAAAAGGAGTAGCAAACCAATTACATGACCATCTGCATAGGAACGGCTTGTTCAAAGAGTTTCAATTAGGAGTTCATCACAGCACAGAAACAGTGCTTGTTAACGTTTTCAATGATATTCTAATGGCTTCAGACAACTGTAATTCACTAAAGCAAGGTATGGATCTGAGTGTCAGAATCTGTATTTTATGTTTTCTTGTACACTCTATTTAACCCTGCCCCACTATGTCTTCCTTGACAGATTGTCTTTGTTACCCCAGTGTACTAGCCTTCTCGCATTGTTTCTGTTTGCTCCTTGTGCAAGACCAGTTCATTTTAGACTTTGGAGTTCCTGCCTGCTCCTTTTTTTTTTTTTACCAAACATATTTTTATTGAACTTTTCTTTTTGCAAAGCATATGAGAAAAGAGGCAACATACAATATAGCCCTAGTAATAGTGCAGACAAGAAAAAGAAGAGAATTGAACATAAATATAATTAGAAGAAAATATATAAATAAATAAAATAAAATAAATTAAATAATGAAAAAAAAAGGGAGGACAAGAGTTCAGGGAGATCGATCCTTTTTCCGGGCCAAATCTACAAGTCCTGACCTCAACCTACGAGGTGCAGGTTTCATCCTTCAGTGCGGAAGAGTAAGCTTCAAATGGAATGATGCTAGTCACTGTTTGTTCCCACTGATTGAGAGTGGGAGCCTTATCAGAGATCCATAAGGCCAGGATACATTTCTGGCACAATGTAGCAGAATGTGCAAGAGGACTCCATTGTGAAAATCCGCAGGTAACTCATCCTCAAGTCCCCACAGGCAGGTCCTTGCACTCAGGTTTAGGTGGTGTTTGAAAATCACATCAAACTGTTGAACAGTTACAGACCAGGGGCCTCATTTATAAAACTGTGCATAGGATCGTTACTAAAAGTACACATACGCCCAAAAGCCAAAGTTTGCGTATGCCAGAAAATATTCAGATTTATAAAACCCTGCGTACACACACTTAAAGCAAAATTTCCTTTATAAATCACAGACTTTGTGACTCTCCCCCTCACACAGGTATGCAGACTATTGTCACTTTGTTTTCTCTGTTAATGTTTGAATGAGCATACCATAAAGTTGACTATGTGATTTTAATTCTGCTAGGGTGATACCCAGACACGAGCGTCCTGTCGCAGAATCAAACAAAGTGAAAATAACGTTCGTGATTGATGTGACCACTACCAATGATCCCGGGCTAGAGACCCAAAGATACTGGTAAACAATATACATGTGTTTATCTTCATTTTTATGTACTGTAAGATGAGTGGTATTTATAATGTTTTCTTTTCAATAGCTGAGCACTGGATGTTTCCCTGTCCTCCTACATTAACTCTTCTACGGGAGTTAGTTTTGTACCTGTGCAAAGTAGGCTTATGTTTTACTATCTTTTAGTCTTTATTTAAATATCTGCAATACATTGAATCCTGGGCTGGCAACTAATGCATTTTGTGTTTTCTTTAAAGGACCAGGCCAGCCACTGTTTTCTACAGTTATTTTATTTTTGTGTTTTTTGTTACTGAAATTGTTGCATTCTCAAACTGTTGGCTTATAGGTTTGTAGGCTATATGTTTTAGGCGTGAGGCATTTATTGTACACTTTTTATCTATGGCTGATGTAATGTATGTTATCTTTTTGGATGATAATGTCTAACGTTTTGTCCTCTCGTTTATACTTACAGTGTGACTCTGTTCAAGGCTGGGTCCGCGGTGTCACACTGCCTCCTTTCTGTGGTGGGAGTGCACTGGTGGTACTGTGTAGTGGTGTGTATACTTAATTGTGACACTGCATGCTATTTTGTGTGATAGCCACATAGGTATTTTGTAGTGGTATGTATACTTAATCAAGACACTGCATGTTGTTTTGTGTAACGATAAATTGATAAGATTGTAGTGCATGTTGGGGTTTCCTCTGTCTCCATCCTTCTTGTCTCCCACAGCCTTTCTTGGTTGTTGTGCATAGCAGACTCGACCTTCTTATCGAGAACAGGTAACCAATTTCTACCATCCATTTATTGTCTTGGAGTGTTCTGTTTATTTTGCCTCATGCCTATTTACCTGAGATTTTAGATTTTTATATTTTAATAAAGCAAACATATTTTTTATACCAGCTACGCCTCTGTTAAATTGTTCCTATTCGGAGAAGATAGAGTGGGTCATGCAACATGCTGATGAACATATTAAATGTTTAAGGGTTCCTCCTGCCCCTTAATAGGAGGTGGCATTGTCAGGTACTTTTAAAGAGTAGTCTTAGCAGCCAGGTACTACACATACTTATGTGTTAGAGTTTGCGTAGGGGTGCGCACATTTTCCGTGAAGTCTGTTTTTATAGATCACAACCTTTGGACCTAAAATTGGTAACGGTTATAAATGAGGCCCCAGGACTTCAGGGGGTTGGCTGCACAGGGCATCCCAGTCCTCAGGCTCTATAGTACCCAGGTCAGATTCCCATTTGCTTTTTACTCTAGCCAAATTATCTACATTGAGACCACTAAGAATTTTACAAAGCTTCTGAGTGAAAAATTTCAGTTGCACACCATTTACTAACAGGGATTCTATTGCTAGTCCCCCAGTGGAATCTTTCAAACCATGCTGTATAAATCTTTTAACCTGTAGGAATTTAACAAAATCCTTCTTGGTGATCGCAAATTTGGTTTTCACTTGTTGGAATGTGAGGATTGAGCCTCTCTGAATCATGTCCCTAACAATTTTGATACCCTTGTGGTTCCAGTCAGCAAGGCCAGCATTAAGTCCAGGTTGAAAGTCAGGGTTGTCATGAATAGGAATTAACAAAGCGAAACAGTTACTGTACCCTTCCAATTTTCTGACTTTGCACCAGATATTCAGCATATTCTTTAAGAGCAGATTGTCTTTTGTTAGTGTCGTAGCTCTGCCCGGAGAGATGTACAACAAATTTTGCAAGGGGATCCTACCTATAGACACTGATTTGCACTGAGCCATATAGCACTATAGTAGGATCAGCAGTGAACCATACCAAAAGAAACTTTAATTGTGCATCCGACAGGTAATGTAAAAATTAAGGTGCTGCAAATTTTTTAGGTAGACATAGAAAACTGTATCTTAACCTGGGTCTCTTTTTGCACCAGATGAAAGATATGATAGCGCTATTTAGTTTTGTCAACACATTCTTTGACAGCATAATCTGTATAAAAAATCTGTCGGGGGGCTAAAAATAGAAAAAGAAAGAGGGAAAAGGAGATGGCATGTCAAGGGATGCGACAACAGTTAAATAAGTGGATGGTGAAAAGCAACAGGTAGGATGGTTTAAAGTGTGATGTCTGTGCTTGGAGGCTTGTAAATATTCATGTTAACAGACTGGGTAGCATATGCTAACACTGGGCATGTAGTGCTAGCAGCCAAAGGTGGGTTTATGGCTAGCTTAGAATATGCAAAGCCAAAGTTACTGAGCTGTAAACTGGAAAATGGGCAAGTGCAAAGGCACGCCATGTTACAGTTTAGTAGCAACTAAAGAGCACTCTAGAATCGTTGGTAGCAACATTATTACATAAGCTACATTTTTGTGTTAATAGAGAGGGTTCTAAATGATCTTTGTTTGTAGGCTTACTTTTGCACTTTAAGGCATTATGTTGCATTGGTTATAATGATGTTAATGTTTGTAAAATTGTAACAGACTTATTTATTTATTATTACTATTCTTTTTTTTGGGGGGGGGCGGCAAAATTGTTGCTGCATACCCCCCTGACACTGGGTAGCTGCGCCCCTGGGATAGGGTCAGGAATGAGTACATCAGAGGGACAGCACATGTTAGAGGTTTTGGAGATAAAGTCAGAGAGGCCAGACTGAGATGGTTCGGACATGTCCAGAGGAGAGATAGTGAATATATTGGTAGAAGGATGCTGAGTTTTGAACTGCCAGGCAGGAGGCCTAGAGGAAGACCAAAGAGGAGGTTTATAGATGTAGTGAAAGAGGACATGAAGGTGGTTGGTGTGAGAGAAGAGGATGCAGAAGACAGGCTTAGATGGAGGCAACTGTTTCGCTGCGGCGACCCCTGAAGGGAAAAGCCAAAAGGAGAAGAAGATACTTGTGTGAAGCTGGATTTAGTGCCCTTGTATGTATGAAAGTAGTCAAAGTACCGTTCCTGACTGGATGTTACGTCAGAGATGAGATGCGCTCTGTCTACTACAGCACCTGACTTTGAAAGGCTGCAGCGAGCCTATATCCTGATCAGGGAAAATAAAATGGTGTACTAATCCTGGTTACTATGTATTTGTAACACAACATAACAAACATGATCAAAAGCTAATTCTAGAAAAAAAAAAATGTCTCTGGGGTCACCAAAAATTTGTTATGTCAAAATTTGGTCACGACCCAAAGAAGGTTGGGAACCACTGCATTAGCACCTTCATTTATTTCTGACTGAACAGGTGTGCTTGTGCATATGTATTTAGATACTTCACTTAAGTACAGTACCCTTCTGTACATTGTCAGACAAAATGCAAGCCCTGCCCCCCTGCAGCAGTTCAGCTTGGAGTCAGTTCTTTGTCTGTGTGAACAGGAAAGCCGTTTCCAAATTAAGTACCTGTAGTATAAACAGCGCCACTCTCCATTGCAGCTAAATTGTGGTTTAAATGTGGATTTGTCCCAAAATCTTTTGATCTGCATTTCAGTACCATGCTGCCACCTAGTGGCTACAGTTGTGACTTACATTTCACACAATAAGTGAATCTAATGCCCTGTGAGTGAAGTGTCCATTTTTAACTAGTACCCACTGTACTTCTCTGCTGCATCGCCTCCTCCACCACCTGAACCGTATCACCACTGATTGCCACTCACCTTGGCTGCAGCTCAAATACCGGGTCTCATTCAACACTCATCGCCAGTTCGTTGATTATCCTCCCATGGTAACCACATCAGCCTTTTTCCTGCATCATGCTAGCCTTGTTCGCTAGATCCTGTTTGCTTACCTCGCACTAGCCTGTGTCTCCGTTTCTTTGCCCTTGGTGCCCTGCCATAACCACCGTCTGTTTTTTTTGCCACGCTCAGCCAGCCGCCTGTCTACCTCCCTGAAAGTTTCCCCAGCCTTGTCGTTCACTCCTCTCCTCTCGCAATTGGACTCTTTGTTAATAAATCAATTTTTGTTGAGAGCCGCATTGTGGATTCAGTTTCGTTCATTAAGCCTAAGTTTAACAAGCTTTGTAATTTAGAAGGATTTTAAATTCTATTCTGAATTTTACTGTGAGCCAATAAAAAGAAGCTAACCCAGGAGAAATGTAAACTCTTTTTCTAGTTCCTGCTAACATTTGTGCAGCAGCAGCTGAAAGGCTTTTCAGAGAATTTTTGGGACATCCTGAGAGTAATGAATTACAGTTGTCATATTTAGAGGTAACAAATGCATGCATTAGTTTTTCTGCATCCCCTTGAGACAGAACGTTTGTGATTTTTGCAATATTGCATAGGTGACTAGAGACTACAGTCCAAGAAAAATCACATTTAAAAAGTAAAAGTGGCCAGGCATGTTTGTATTGCAAAGTAAGAGAAGACTTATGTATACCACAGTTAGAACTGTGGAACCGTCCAAATTATTTGTGCTGCAAAGCACCAGGCAACAGATATGTATACTACAGGTATGAATTAGGGGTGAACCAGTACGGATAGAGCAATTTCGACGAGGAAGAGTACCATACGAATAATACGTATTTGTACGGCTGAAGGAAAATCCTCCTCAGGGCCTCCTGTGATAGAGACAGACGCGTCATACTCCGAGAGCCACGCCCCCCGCAGGGGAAAACAATTGGTGGCACAATTTAAAAAACATTATTTCAACATGTCAGATGATTATTTTAATACGCTAGCTGTACCGGAGAAAAAACAGGACAATGAAAAACTCAAATATGTGGGTCTCTCTCATTGTCCCTTCTCTTTGCCTTCATTTTTATGGAGAAATGATCCCACCGAATGGCCGGAAGTGACATACATCAATATTTACAACTACCTGATCAAGATCATCATTTAACCTAATAGCAATAAAAAGTTAGGGTGCATCCACACTACTCGGCTCACTCTTACCTTGTACTACAAATTAAGCTGTAAATAAAAATATATTGAGGCTTACAATAAATATAGCAACTTCTGATCAACCCATATCAATTTCAAGCTTAAAATACAACTTTTGTATACACCATGCCCACTTCCAGTTTAAGTCCTGCCCCTTCCAACTACAAATATTGATACAGATAATGTAGATGGTTGAACAGATACGGATAGTGGTGTACTCGTTCATCCCTATTATGAATGTGCAACTGTGCCACGAACCTGAAACCCAAAATATTCAAAAGCACATAAAATCAGCTATACCAAACAGAAACACCTGAAGATATCAATCACAGGAAATTACTCCGCAGAACAGCAATCCAGTATACCCAGCTATGTGCTGACTATATATATATATATTTATATATATATATATATATATCTGTGTGATGACCATCCTATGTTGGTCATCACACAGAATACAGGTACAAGGCACTTCAAAATTCACTTACATTTTTAGACCCAGAGTCTACATCCACTTTTAAAGACCATCTATGTAAAGATAAGCACACCTCAACCTGGCTCAGGGCCACTCTTCTGATTTGCTGAGGCTCAGATTCTCTCTTCTGGTTGCCTTACTGACTAGTGAGGCAGTGCGTGAACCCTACTGCATCCCTTGGCATTATTATATTAGGGCTCAAGCACTTGACAGTGAGAGAAAAAAAAATCGAGAATCGAAAATTTAAAAATTCAAATCAAAATCAAATCAAATCAGATTTATTTGTATAGCGCCAAATCATAACAAAGTTACATCAAGGCACTTTACATATAGAACAGGTCTAGACCAAACCCTTTATAAAATTATTTAAAGAGACCCAAGAGATCACCCGATGAGCAAGCACTTGGCAAAAGTGGCAAGGAAAAAATTAAGCCCTTCACTCAAGATTGATGTACATGAAAGAAAATAGGTCCACATATGTATCATGCTGAGTTGCACAAAGAAGTCTCAAGGACCCATACCCTCACTCCAACAGGAAGTCTGCCATTTTGATTTGAAATTTTGATTTTTGGCCGATTTCACATATTTCCACGCCTTGAATAAAAAAGGAACTCCTCATAACTCCATCATACAATGTTCAGTCAGGTCTAAATTCACCACACATGATCAGAGTCCCTGAACACGTCTATGTATCAATATTGAGTCAAACTTAAACCACCTATGGGACACAGGAAGTCACTCGGACTCCTCCTACAATTTTAATCCAAATGACTTCACATTCACTAAGTATTATCTCAGGACCTGAACTATCAAAATCTTTTTCGTCTGTTATTCCTGCAGGGTGTGGTGTGGTGCCAATTTCAATGAGTTGCCACAAGAGAGGAAGTCCTCATGACAGTATACAGTATACAGTATACATTGTCCAAGCTTCCCCACATTTGCCGTGCATGATCAAGGTCCCACCCTGAACAAACCTATTTCCTATTACTGAGTGACACACAGAGCGCCACCTACTGGACACAGGAAGTCGACACAACTCCTAAATAAAATACCTTCTCCTATAGTATTTATCCAAATTACTTAACATGCACCCAGTATAAATTCAAGCCTTTGAAGATGAAACATTATCAAATTCTTTTTCGTCCATTATTACTGTTGGCCACTGCAATGGTGCTAATTCTGATGACGCCATAAAAATGGAAGACCTTGTAACTCCAGCATACATTGTCCAAACTGTCTCAAATCTAGCACACATAACACTCCAACCAGGCAGCATAGCAGTATAGTGGTTAGCGCTGTCGCCCCACAATAAGAAGGTCGTGGGTTTGGTTCCTGGGTTCTTTCTGTACAGAGTTTGCATGTTCTCGCCATGCTTGCGTAGGTTTCCTCTGGGTACTCCGGTTTCCTCCCACCGTCCAAAGACATGCATGTCTAGGTTGACTGGCGACTCTAAATTGTCTGTAGGTCTGCAATGGACTGGTGAACTGTCCAGGGTGTACCCCGCCCTCACCCAGAGTTAGCTGGGATTGGCTCCAACACCCTCTGCAACCCGGAAACAGAAAAGCGGTAGAAGATGGATGGAACACTCCAACCTTGAATATGTGTCAATACTGAGCCACAGACAAAGCGCCACTTCCTTGACACAGGAGGTCAGCCTAATAACACAAACATCATCAGATTTACATGATATTTACAGGCTGTGCTCTCTAGATCCTACACATCCTACTACAACATTATGTAAAATTGGTGGAACTTCTCTAACCCCACAGGGTGGACACTCAACAGTAATTCCTTATAACTCCAACATACATTCTCCAATTTGCTCAAAATTTTGCACACTTGTTCAGTATCCACCTCTGAACAAGTCATGTGTCAACAGTGGCACAGACTCAGTACCCTGTGGACACAGGAAGTCAGCCTCATTATGCAATCATTGTCCAATTTCTATGATATTTACAGGATGTGTTCTCCACATTGTACACTTCCACATGACGTAAAACTGATGGGTGCCCTCTGGTGCCTCAAAGTGGACACTCACAATGTGTTGCAAACACATCTCCTACAACAAAACATTTCAAGTTTTAATGCGTTAGGGTGGGATCAAGTCCAGGGCGTCATGGGTATGCAACTCAGAACGCCGGGTGTGGAAGGGCCCGTTCATTGCTTCTTGCAGCTTTAAACCGAGCTTGCTGCCCATGACACATTTGCACAACGGCACTTCAAATCACTGTAAGTTCGCAAATATTTGCTCTATCAGAGAAATGCCAGTGGTTTCTGAAAGCTGGGAAACCAATACACAGCCATTATAGAGTTACTACTGTTGTGAGGTCCGGGGGAGAAGAGTTCAATCTCCCACACCTCTCAAACTTTCAAAGAGACTATTGCTCTAACCAGAGATTTCACAGATCTCTGCTAATTGCCATCCTAGACTCCTATCTGACTTTGGCATCAGGAGACCCTGCTTTCCTGAGCACTAAATTCCAATTCACATCACAAATCAGTAAAACCTGCCAAACCTCCCTTCAGAGAGGTACAATTCTGTGACATTTACCGCCGGGATGAACTGATAACACTAGCAGATGGCAGTCGTAAACTACCGCTATGGAATGTATCCAAGCCAGCAAGAGAACAACAGGATTGATATAAAAGGAAAAAAACTATTCTCATCAAACAAGAGACTGCACACATGCCAAACTGGTTTCCTTGCAAAGAGGACTTCACAGCTGTTCGAACCACCTTTCTACGAGTTAATTTGGTGGAGATAGAAAGAATGGGCTATTCCAATTATATAACCACAGCACCACCTGACGATAAACCCCCGGAACCAATGGTGTACTGACTGAGCACTGCAACCTATGTGCTCGGGGTTTTCTTCTTTTCTTGTTTTCTTTCTTGGTTTTCCTATAAATGTTCGGTAAAAGAAAAAAAAAAAAAAAAAAAAAAACTGAGAGAAACTCCATACACAGTCCGCAGTCATGCAATTCTGATTTCCCACAGCCAGTCAAGATATGCATGGAAATGTTCTTTTCTTGTTTCATCTGTTTGTGTGTTCTGTAATGGTGGGAGTAAAGAATAACCATCTAATTGTGTTTTTGCAGTGGATAGGAAGAGAAGAGGAACCATACTCATCAAAATGACATATTTACCTTTATTTTATATGTGGGTAAACTTCGGTGAATGAAAGGTGTAACTTCAAAAGAGAAAGGGAAAACCTCCTTCTAAAGTTGGAGGGGGTAATCTGATTGGACCAAATTCACACCGATAACCAGACCACACCCGTGGGTCGGCCCCCAATAAATAGTCAATACGAACATTACAAACCGGCAGAAAATTCGACGAAAAAGTTCTGGAGAGGAGAGCTTAGCCAGAAGATCTGATGAAAAAAAAAAAAAAAAAAAAAAAAATCCACGTGGCTCGAAACCCCGAAGTCAAGACTTAGCCACTTAGCAACAAGGGCCAAGTTTAGACTTAAAGCAAAGACTACCGGTGATCGGAACAAGCTTGGCTGCTCTCCTTCCTCAGATAGATTCGCCCTGCATTTGTTAAACAACTTCCCGTTCATTCACCCAAGCTCCCGAATTAGTTATCAGCTGCTTAATCATCTTATCTTAATCATCTTATTGTTTCTTTTCATACCTGAACTCACCGTTTCACCTAGTTTATGCTTTGACCTGCCCCCTTTATATAATGAGCACATGTTTTGATTTCTCACTTATTAGCTAATAAAAGCCTTAAAATTCAGCCATTGTTACACTCCGTCCTTCAGTAAGTTTTTTAAGTCAATCCACAGTAGAGAACATCCCTTCCAGATTGAGACTTGATAAGAGGCAATAATATACACAATCCTATGCACAACACTACGGTAATTCCACTCACTGTTGCCAGAAGTCAGCGAATCCGCTCCTTAGTTGTTAAAAGTTAATACACTCTTTTGACATACAACCTTCACTATCCAGCAGTTTACCGTAAGTGTTGTGTGTAGTGTAAAAATGGGCAAAAGCACTTACTCACAGGAAACTTTCAGGCGCTTTTATGGTTAAAGTAAGGAAAAGTCCAAGTGGACAATAGCATTTTTCAGTGTTAAAGGGTTAAATAGAAAATTTCCTCACAGAAGTTTTGAGAGTGCCTCCCGGAGGCTTTTGCCTGGGGTGTACGTGTCTTTATGTGTGTCTATGTGTGTCTTTCTCACAGTCATGTATGAACAAAATGAATTGCATGGACTTTGATCATATCTGTGTTTGTGGGTGTGTGTATTTGTGTGTGCCACTCAGTGTGTGTGCTTATGTGTGTGTCCATGTCGGTTGATATACTGTTCCAATATCAGAGGAGTTTGCAACTGCAGCCCACACACATCTAGTGCTGTGCGATATGGACAAAAATATATTTCCCAATATTATCATGGTTCCGGTTCATGCTTTTATTTTTAAATTCAGTTATATTCTGTTTCCTCTGTTGTGGTTTCATATTTTTGTTTCTGTTTCAGGGCTGGATGCGGTGCAGGTGTGCTGAGCCTAATAACCCCAGTATTTAAGTCCCAGTCTCCACTGTCCTGGTTACCAGAATGTCTTGTTCCAAGCCCTGCTTCTCGTTGTCAGCTCCTCGAATCATATTCATAGGCTTCGCAAACTTCTATAGAAGATTCATCTGGGGCTATAGCAAGGTGGCCGCCTCCATTGACTCGCCTCACCTCCACTACCAACCCCTTCACATGGACCCCTGAGGCCGAAGATGCCTTCAGGCGGCTTAAGGACTTGTTCTCTACTGCTCCTGTGCTAGTCCACCCGCATGTTAAGCTCCAGTTCATCATTGAGGTGGATGCCTCAAACAATGGTGTCGGGGCCATCCTCTCTCAGAGAAGCCCCCAGGACCCTTGTGCCTTTTTTTCCAGAAAGCTCTTCCCGGCCAAGAGAAACTATGATGTGGGCAATCGCAAGCTACTGGCGGTGATGGCGGCACTCGAGGAGTGGAGACATTGGTTGGAGGGGTCGGAGGTGCCATTCCTGGTTCTCACGGATCATAAGAACCTCCTTTACCTACAGTCAGCCAAGAGACTTAATGCCTGCCAAACTCAACTTCACCCTTTCCTACCGCCCAGGGACTAAAAACACCAAGCCCGACACCCTCTCTCGCCAATATGACCCTCCTCTGGAGAGCCCAGACCCTGAGAACCATCCTACCTGCTTCCTGTTTCGTCCGCTCAGCTGAGTGGGACATTGAGCAAATGGTCCTACAGGCCCACCAGCAGACCGTTTTTCCAAAATTGTCCACTTCATTTCTCTCCCCAAACTCCCCTCAGCCCAAGAGACAGCTGACCCCCCCTCCAATCCAATGGTCAGTCAGAGAGGGCTGACCAGGACCTGGAGTCAGCACTGCGGTGTGTGTCCGCACGTCACCCTACCTCCTGGAGCCTGCACCTCCCGTGGGTGGAACATGCCCACAATTCCCTCACCTCGTCAGCCGCAGCGTGTCTCCTTTTATGGCTGCCTATGGGTTCCAGCCCCTGCTTTTCCCTTTCCAGGAGCGGGAGGTTGTAGTGCCCTCGGTTAGAGCCCATCTGTGCCATTCTGTGTGGAGACATGCTAGAGCCGCCCTGTCCCGCACTGCCCAGCAGAACTGCCTCCTAACGGATAAACACCGGGTTCTTACTCCTGAGTATCGCCAGGGACAGAGGGTTTGGCTCTCCACCAAGGACTTGCCGCTACCACTGGACTCCCGCAAACTGGCTCCCAGATTAATTGGAAAGGTGATCAATCCCACGGCTGGGATCGAAAAGGTGATCAATCCCACGGCAGTCCGGTTAAAGCTCCCAGCCTCCCTTCAGGTTCACCCCACCTTCCACGTCTCACTCCTGAAGCTGGTCACCACCAACCCCCTCAGTCCTCCTGCTGAACCCCCTACTCATTGACAACCACCCAGCCTACATCGTAAAAAAAATTCTAGATGTTCGCCCTAGAGGACGAGGATTCCAGTACATCGTGGACTGAGAGGGTTATGGTCCTGAGGAGAGGAGCTGGGTCTCCCGCTCCCTCATCCTCGATGCCTCTCTGCTCCAGGAGTTCTACCGGGATTTTCCTAACAAGCCTGGTAGGGCACCAAGTGGTGCCCCTTGCGGGGAGGGGGGGGGGTTACTGTCATGGTTCCGGTTCATGCTTTTATTTAGAAATTCAGTTATATTCTGTTTCCTCTGTTGTGGTTTCATATTTTGGTTTCTGTTTCAGGGCTGGATGCAGTGCAGGTGTGCTGAGCCTAATCACCCCGGTATTTAAGTCCCAGTCTCCACTCTCCTCGTTGCCAGAACGTCTTGTTCAGCTCCTCGAATAGTGTCGTACGACTTCCAGAGTTTCTTCTTCCATTCGCATTCCTTGTTTTGAACTGGTGATTTTTTGTTGTTACTTTGTTCTTGCATATCCTAGTACTTCTAGTGATTTTCTGTTGTTACCTTTTTGTATTTGTCCTAGCGTTGCTAGTTATTTTCTGTTTCTAACTTTTAGTACCTCTCCTAGCGTTGCTAGTAATTTTCTGTTGAAACTTTCTTACAGTATTTTGCCCCTGGAATTTACAGCGCCTTTTGTTTCTCCCTTTTCTTCAGTTGTTACTTTCATGCAATAAAGTGCAAAGAAATGAAATAAACACAGCAACAATAACACAGTGGAGTTCCGGTTCCCCTTTTTCAGCACCAATTCCTCTTTGGGTTCTGTGCGTTCTGTTTCCACTGTCTCTCCACCTCTGCCATGTTGTCTACATCCATGCTCCCCTAGCAGTGCCATAGATGATTCCTTGCAGGTGACGTGAAAATGCTACCGCAAAGCAGTAGTGTTGCTACAGTTACATTAGCCGAGGTAAACCATTCGCCCACACGTTAAAATTATGATATAAACAATCAGTGTTGGGCACGTTACTTTAATTCAGAGTAAACACAAATTTGTGCTACAAAAAGGACCAGACTCTGTGACTAACTCCCTAGCCTTAACAACGACCTTGCGACCTGCCCTACGTGCCCTAAAGATAACTATATCTAACTAGCCCAGTGAGCAGTGATAACTAACATGTCTTTGGGGTCATCAGGTGGGAACCTCCTTTCACCGGTGTTTCGTCTAGTTGGTCCCACGACACCTCCAGGAGGCTAGACAGTGATCACTGGCGTCCCAGAGTCACTCCCCTAATGCCAGCTATCACTGCTCCTCACACCAAGACAACTATCTGAAACAGCACTACCGTCAACTACACCGACCTCTCACCAACTACACCAGTAAAAGCGGGGTGGGGATACAGACCCTGGTTCAGGTAGGGGGGAGAAATAGAAGAGGTGGAGATAAAAGTAGGGATGGGATACAGACCCTGGTTCGGGTAGGGGTAATAAAAGTATAAAGGGTGCAGGAGGTGGAGGACAAGATACACAAGATACACAAAACAAGCTACACTAGCAGATTCAGCAAACAGACTCACCTAAACTGCCCTGTAATCAAAGAAAGACAACACAAGCCAAGTCAAACCAATACAAGCCAACTCACCTGGACTAACCACATGGTGTCAAAGAGTCTCACACAGGCCACACCTTCCACCTCTTCCTGCATTTCTTCCTTGCTTCTCTCAAGAGTCTGTCTATCCTAAGTGCTCCCGCTGCTGGGCCCCCAGCTACTATTACTTCTTCTAATCCAGATCCACTGACTGGATCTTCTGACATTTCCCTCACTATTTTCCTCACACTCTGTCCCCTTCCTCCTAACTCCCTCAACAAAGAGACAACAGACCTTGCTACAAACCCTCTACATCCTACTTCCACTGGACAAATGTTAACTTTCCATCCTCGCTGCTCAGCTTCAGCCCCTAAGTCTGCATACCTAAGTTTTTTCCTTTCATACGCTTTTACAACTGAATCTTCCCACGGAACAGTCAGCTCTATGAAATACACTCTCATTCTACTCCTAGACCACAAAATTATATCAGGCCTCTGTTTTGTACTGGCTATTTCCTGGGGAACAACAAGCTTTCCTCCTAAATCCACTTGCATCTCCCAGTCACTGGCATCCTCTAAGCTACCTTGCTTCCTTGCTGTCTTATTAACTTTCCCTCCCTCTTGAACAAACTGAATTGCAAGTCTCTCTAACTTAGACCCTCCTAAATTTGTCTGCCTCCGTATATCTTCAATGCCTGCAGCTAAGCTTTTTAAAACTTGGTTATGTCGAGAACGTATACCGTCCGTGCGACAGACCAACCTTACAACCTGACAAGATGTGCTTTAAAGTTGCAGTACCTGAACACAATGAACATAGCAGGTCTCCATTTACCCAGAGTTTTAGGTTCTGGGGAGTTGGCAATACATCATATGTTGCCCCTATCAAAAATCTAATACTACTTTCCTCCATATTCCACAGCTCTTTCCAACTAAGCTTTTTCTTCTCTACACCTTCCCAATTCAACCACTGTCCCTGCTTAGCCTGAGCCACTGCCTTTGCACTCCTTAATATTTCCTCCTGTTTACGAACCTGCTCCACAACTAGCTTCTTCTTCTCTTTGGGACCTGCTCTACTCCACACCGGTTTGCCTGAGCCAAGCCCCAAGCCTACCCGGCCTATTTGCACATTACCCACAATCTCTGTATGCCTAAGGGTTGCTTTCGCTTCCTGCACTGCCATTCTTGGATTCCATTTTCTCCCCTTGGTTGGGTTTGGAACCACCTTACTAACAACCACATCTTTACTCCCAGATAACAGGAGCTCTGTCCTAACCTTAATACATTTAAACTCCTCCACTAGACTAGATACTGGGAGCTGAAGAATGCCTTTCCCATACAGTGCCACAGTACCTAAACATCTAGGAACACCTAGCCACTTCCTAATGTAAAAGCTAACTAATCTTTCCATTTTCTCTGCAGCAGATAATGGAATCTCATATACAGACAGTGGCCACATCAACCTGGGAAATAATCCGAACTGCAAACACCACAGCTTCAACTTTCCTGGAAGCCCTGATTTATCTACTCTATCCAGTCCCTCAGCAACATCCTTCCGAAACTGCACTACCTGCTCTCCATCGTGCAAGTCTGCCTTGTACCACCTACCTAGACTCTTTACTGATTTTTGCCTAATTATTGGAATTTCCTCTTCGTCTATTATAAACTTTCGATCACTTAATCTCCCTCTACTTGTTGAGATGCTTCTAGACTTACTAGGCTTGATTTTCATACTAGCCCACTTTAAGTTTTTATTAAGTCTCTCAAGTACTCTTTTCATACATGGCACCGTTGTAGTTACCAACATCATATCATCCATGTATGCCCTAATTGGTGTGAGGCGCATCCCATCCTGTCGCCTCTCTCCACCTACAACCCACTTAGAAGCTCTAATAATTACCTCCATCGCCATTGTGAATGCTAATGGAGAAATCGTACACCCTGCCATAATGCCTATTTCTAGCCTCTGCCAACCTGTTGTAAAGCCTGCTGCACTTAAGCATAGTCTGATGTCCTGGAAATATGCTCTTACTAAATTGACAACTACTCTGGGCACTCTAAAATAATCAAATGCCTCCCAGATAAGGCTATGTGGTTCTGAACCAAATGCATTTGCTAAGTCCAAAAATATTACGTGCAAGTCTCTTTTCCCACTCTTGGCTGCCTGAATCTGATGCCAAATCCTGCTAGTGAGCTCTAAACACCCTGCGAAACCTGGTATTCCTGCCTTCTGTACTGCAGTGTCTATTAAACTATTCCTTTCTAGGTAACTAGCTAATCTCTGTGCGACTACACTAAAGAAAATCTTCCCCTCTACATTTAGGAGAGAGATCATCCGAAACTGACTCAGGTCTGAAGACTCCTTCTCCTTTGGAATAAGAACAACTCCTGTCCTACGCCATGCTCTGGGAATAAACTGTTTCTCCCAAACTATTCTTAATTGCCTCCACAAAAACCTTAGGATATCAGGTGCGCTTTTATAAACCCGGTAGGGTCCTCCATTTGGCCCTGGGGCCGAAGAAGCCTTTGCACGCCTGACTACCTCCTCAACCTCCTTCCACCTAGGTGGTCTAACATCCATCTCCTGATCTATCTCCTCTAATGGTGGCATGTCAGGTGGAAGGCCTACTACTCTATTCTGCTCAAAATCTGAATATGTATTTCTTAGATACTTTTCTACCTCTAACTGTGTTGCTTTAAGCTGCCCTCCCTTTTCCTGGTGAAACAACCCTTTAACAAACTTAAATGGGTCCCTGTAAAACGCTGTCCTAATGTATTCTTTCTTCTTTCTCTTTTTCCTAAGATATTCAGCCCTTCTGAGCACTGCTAGCCTGCTTCTCAATTCCTCTTGCAACACATTAATTCCCTCCCTTTTAAAAAAGTAATTAGTTACAGTTACTAGTGACTTTTCCCAAAAATTACTCAGTTAGTTACTGTGGAAAGTAACTATTGCGTTACTTTCAAGTGAATTTTTTTTTTTTTTTTTTTGGACCCCACCTCCACCCCTCTTTAATGGAACTTAAAATACATATGCATGTTCAATTATAAGACATTTGAGTAAGTTTGAATTACTTGACACAACATGGAGAGGCACTTTTGTCCAGGGCATAATGTGCATTTCATGATTACATTCATTCCCACATACTCCAGTAGCAACAGCACACTGGCAGAGGAACTGAATAGCTTCTTTGCCCAGTTTGAGTCCACCACCACACACCAGCAGGTGCTGCCTCTCCCTGGTTCCAGCACCCCACCTCTTTCTCTCCAGGAGCATGAGGTGAGGAAAAACCTAAGAGCAGTGAACCTTAGGAAAGCTGCTGGTCCTGACGGTATCCCGGGCCCGGTGATCAAAGCATGTGCAGACCAACTGGTGTTACACCCCGATGCCGGGGAGAATGATAATTTAACGGAAAAAAATGGAAAAAACTACACGAGCACACTTTAGCAATTTTTCATATGTATTTTCTCCATTCAGCCATGCTGCTGCTTTTAGTCAGCCATGCTGCTGCTTCTCTCTTCACGAACAGGCATCAACAATCAATCGCTGTCATGCTCAACATTAACAGACATCAACAACCAATCGCTATCATGCTAAACATTAACAGACATGACACAATCAACAGGCATTAACAATCAAACGCTGTCATGTTCAACATTACAACCATGACACACTCCCCTACAACACAGATGTCGTCCCCGACATCTCAACCGACAGGTGAGTAATGTAATTGAATAATGTTTAAAGCTTTTAGCTATTGTACATAACATCATCAAATCAATTATTCATTCAACAGTGTATACAATCATTCGGCTTATTCAAAGTCCAGGAGTGTGTGGCACGTGTATCAACACGGCTTGTTCATTAGTCCAATTATGACTGTCTAAGGTACAGTATGTGTATCTGTAAGCATGTCAACACTCAGTTTGTGAAACAGTCCATCCATGAGTGTATGTGTGTGTATGTCAGTGCATCAACACTCAGTTTGTGAAACAGTCCATCCATGAGTGTGTGTGTATGTCAGTGCATCATGTGTGTGATGTGTATGTATGTATGTGTATAAGTACATGTTCTTCGTTCAGTAGCCATGTGCAACAGCAGGCTGATAATTCCAGTGTTGTACTGGAGCTGTCCATGACTTAGTTGCGTGCATGGCTCCATAGGATGTTGGAGAATAGCAGCACATCATGTTGACTGGGAGTCCGGCGCCACAGCAACTGGGGTGGCCGAGCTGATCATATGTGAAAACTCTTGGGGGTCGTCTCCCTCTTACTGGTCGTTGGTATTGTTGTTCATTCTCACTGTGATCTTCCCTTTGAGCAGGTGACTGTGGTGCTGATATTCTCGCCTCCAGTGCAATCTCATCTTGAAGTGACATGTCCTCTTCTAGCAGTGGATCTCCTGTGTCCCGCTCCAGTTGGTGCATGTCCTGATGCTCAGGCTCAACATCCTGCATAAGCTGTGTGATACCTCCAGCATCCTCTCTCTCTTTGTGGACTTGGGTCTGTGGCACAAGCTGATTTCTGATTGGATAGTATCCATAGTCATCATCATCGCTATCATCATTGTTTTTCTCTTGGTCTGTTTGGTCTTTGTCTCGACGAGCTGTGATTTGTCTTTTCACTTTTGCTGGTTTCAGCTGAATTTCTAGGGGTAAATGGTCACATGGCAACAGGAGGTTACGGTGCAGGATCCTACGTCCTCTCGCTTTGCCTTGCTCAGGTATCACTTCATATATGGGCATGTCTTTTCCCACCTGACGGATGACTTTGTGGATGCAATCTTCCCAGTGATTCCTGAGCTTTCCCGTTCCCCCTCTAGGTGTCATATTCCTAATGAGAACACGGTCGCCCTCATTTAGCACAGAACTCCTGACCTTGTTATCATGATTCTTCTTGCTCCTCTCAGCACATTTTCTTGCATTTGCTTTTGTGATCTCATAAGCCTCTTGCATCTGTTGTTTCCACTTTTTCATGTACTCTTGATGATCAGCAGTACCAGTCTCTGGGGTCAAACCAAATAACAAGTCAACAGGTAGTCTTGGTGATCTGCCAAACAGGAGGTAAAAAGGTGAAAAACCTGTGACTTCACTTCTGGTGCTGTTGTATGCATAGATGAGCTTGGGTAATGACTCTCTCCAATCTGACTTTTGTTTCTCTGTGAGCGTTCTCAGCATTTGTAGTAATGTTCTGTTTAGCCGTTCCACTTGCCCGTTGCCTTGCGGGTGATATGGTGTGGTTCGAGAGCCCATCACCCCGCAGTTTTTCTTCAGCTGTGAAAACAATTGATTCTCAAATTCACCTCCCTGGTCATGGTGAATTCTTAGAGGGAATCCAAACTTCAGTGCATAATCATTGAATATTTTATCAGCAACAGTCTTGGCAGATTTTGATGTGGTGGGGTAGGCTTGTGCAAAGCGTGTGTAATGATCTACTATTAACAATATGTATTCATATCCACCCCGACACTTATCCAGATGAAGGAAGTCAATGGATACAAGCTCGAAGGGCTGAGTGGTGACAATTGGTACGAGTGGAGCTCTGGATTCTCTACAGGGCTTTTTCTGTTTCAGACATGTACAGCTTTGTGTGACATAATGCTCTATGTCTCGCTGCATGTGTGGCCAGAAGAAGCGATCCCGGATGAGTGATGTTGTTCGTTCCACGCCTTGATGTCCCATCTCATTGTGGAGCTGTCTCAAAACTGTTGGTTTGTATTTTTCAGGTAAAACAAGTTGGGTTCTGGTTGCAGTCTTTCGTTGAAGTATTCCATCTCCATCAAAGGTAAGTTTCTCCCAGTCACGAAGCAAACACTTTGTTTTTACATTGAATGACTTTAACTGCTCTCTTGTAGGTTTCTCTTTTGACTGTTTGCAGGCAATGACTGGGCCAATAGTTTGATCATCTCTCTGAGCTCGACAGATATCAGTTTTTGATAATGGTGTAGGTGTGTCTTCACCCATTTCTGCGCACTCAAAAGACATCATGGACCACACTGTGTGTGAAACATCACCTTCAACAGCTTGTACTGTGGCTTGTACTGAAGGGGAAGACATTTCTTCTGTGCACTCCTCCATCATCATCTGTATGTCACAGGGCATTCTTGACAGACCATCAGCATCACAATTTTCTTTTCCTGGACGATACTTGATCATTAGGTCAAAGTCAGCTAATTCTGCAACCCATCTATGCCCTGTTGCATTGAGTTTGGCTGTTGACAACACATAGGTAAGTGGGTTGTTGTCTGTATATACAGTACAGGAGGAGCCAATTAAATAGTCTCTGAATCGCTCACTAACAGCCCACTTTAATGCCAAAAATTCAAGTTTCCCTGAATGAAGATGATAGTTCTTTTCTGCTTTGGTCAGAGTGCGTGATGCATAGGCTATTACACGTAGCTTACCCTCCTGCTCTTGATATAATACAGCACCCAAACCTTGGTGTGAAGCGTCTGTGTGTAAAATGAATGATTTGTCAAAGTCTGGGAATCCAAGAATCGGTGGCTCAACCAGACAGTCAATCAGTCTCTCCAGTATCAGTTGATGTTCATCAGTCCATGTGATCAGCTTGTGTGAAGGCGTCCCTTTGAATTTTCCCTTCACCTTTTTTGTCCTTGTGTTTCTGTCTTGGTGTTTGTCTGGTTTGGTGTCTGATCCTGTCAGGGCATAAAGAGGGCCGGCGATGCGGGAGAAGTCTCTGATGTACTGTCGGTAGTAGCTCAGAAGTCCCATGACCGCTCTCAGTTCTCCCACAGTCTGTGGCCTCTTCTCCTTTAAAGCTCTCACTGCGACTGTGTCAGCCGGGTCCATTTTACTACCCTCCGCAGACACGACACGCCCCAAATAGCGGACCTCACGTTTGAACACTTCACATTTTCTAGCTTTTAACTTTATACCATGCTGACGTAACCGCTGTAGCACTGCCCTCACATGTTCAACGTGATCCTCGAAAGTTCTGCTGAATACCAGGGTGTCATCTAAATAAGGGATACAGATGTCATCTCTCAGCCCTTCCAAGCAATCCTCCATACAGCGCTGGAAGGCAGCTGGAGCGTTCATCAGACCAAAGGGAATCCTGATCCACTCATAAAGACCCCATGGTGTCACAAAAGCGGTCAGAGGTCTGCTCTCCCTCGCCATAAATCCCTGATGGTACGCCTTTCCTTGATCGAGGAGAGAGAACCAAGAGTTGCCTCCTAGGCCATCCATTATGTCTTGCACCCTGGGGATAGGCTGACGGTCAGGGAGTGTCTTCCTGTTCACCTCACGGTAGTCAATGCACAGTCTAAGACTGCCGTCCTTTTTCCGGACACAAACGACTGGTGAAGCATAAGGGGAGTTAGATTTCTCTACCCAACCCTGAGCGATGAGGTCACTCAGGTAGTCCTTCATTTCCTGATACAGTGGCTTAGGCACAGAGAGATATGTTTTTGTTACAGGCTCAGTGTCTTTCAAAGATATGCTAAGTTGTAACTTGTCTATGCAGCCAATATCCTCATCTGTTCTTGAAAAGGAGGCAGACTCCTCTCTTAGCATCTGGCGAACGACTTCCTGCTCTGGCTTGCTGAGGTGACTCAGATTTACAGGTGGGTCCCAAACACTACTGTTAGTTTGATCCTCTTTAGCCGTGACGTGATTTGTTGTGACTGACGATGGTGGACGTGATCTTTCTGGCTTAGAGGCTGGGTAGAAAGCCTGGACATGCTGGACAGTCCCAATAACAGTCCTCCCTGCTAACACTATGTCGTGATCTGTTGGATTCTGCACACTTATAGTAATAGAGGGTTTTTTTGTGCCTCTGGTCACCTCTACAAGCATGTCACACAGTTCAAGTCCCTCTGTCCAGCGCGGATTCACATCAGGCTCGAAGATTAGTATTGCATCCTCCTGTGGGGACTCCATGTGGACGTGACACTCAACTTGGACTGACATGTGTTTGGGTATGTTGATTCTCTCCCTTTTTGTCTTGACTACATACTCACTTGCTTTCTTGACACTGACTTGCTCAACAACGGCGGTTACTTGTTTTACAAAAGTGTCTGTGTGACCTGGGAATGCTGCCCTCACTGTTTTACTCAGCTGTTCCCTGTGAGTAGGGCCTGGTCGTTGCAATTCACTGTCAATAATGATTTTGATTACATTAGAGCCAATGATTGGTTGAGCAAGGTTACCACCCTTCATTACGAGCGTGGGAACAATTACTTCTGTCTTAGATGCAGCCCCGGAAGCTAACCTGAAAGCTATCTCAACCCAACCTGTGTATGGCATGCTCTCCCCGTTTGCTGCCTTTATATCTAGAGCTGGTGTCACATCCAAAATGTCAGAAATGTCTCTTAGTCTTGTGTCTGGTAAGTGCACATTTTTCCATAACTCATCAATTATTGTCACTTGGGAGCCTGAGTCCCACAAAGCTTGGATCCTTTGACCTTCAATGAAGCAGTTAACCATGTGTTTCTCTCCTACCAATGGGGCTCTCTTAGCCTGTCTTTTTGAGGGGGCGTTAGCAGTCATACATGAAAGAGGTTTACAATGTTTTTTGTGTTCAGCCCAATTATCAACTTGACATAATCTAGAACAATAAAGCACATTTTTACAGGCTATGCACTGTTTCAGAATTACCCCTTCTCCCCTCTGTCCACAGTGTGCGCATTGCTGGGACCTTGCTGTGTGATGGGTCACTCCCTGTCCCGCGTGAATGACCTTCTCTCGTTTAAAGGCTCACCTCCAAATTGTCTCTGTCCCCTTGCTCGACATCCCGCAAGGAAATGCTCGCTGCTGCCACACCTGTAACAGTGTGTGCAATAATCTTCAGCTCCACTCTGTTGACATCCAAAACATCTCCTCACTCGTCCACGATTTGGTGGAGGAAAATTGCGTTGTGGAGCAAATCTTTGCTGGTACTGAGCCGATCCGCCTCGATGTCTGGGGCCTGCATTGAACCAGTAGTTCTGTGACAAATCCTGCATCTGCTGACCTGAGAACTGCATTCCTGATGTGCCATCCGTACCCCCTGCTGGTGGTTGTGGTCCTGGCATGTGCTGGGGCTGTAGCATGGACTCTCTAATTTGAGACACTTCAACTTTCAGGTCTTTCAGCACAGCTATCTCTGATTTAATCTCCTCAAGCTGGGAGAGAACTACAGGCGAAACTTTCGGATTTTGGTGAGTAGCTGGTTTTTCATTCTTTGCAGTAGGAACATCAGTTGACTGTGCCGAGTGTACAGTAACAGGTCTCTGTTGCCCAGCCACTTTCTTTTTCATTTGTCTCTCTGTCTCATAGGCGCAGGCAGTGTTCATTCTCTCAAGCAACAGCTCATCTGAGATGTCAGCTTGCTCCAAATAAGGCTGAAGATCTCGCTTAATGCTGTCGTTCTGAAGTCCAGTTAACACAGTGTGAAGAAACTTTTTTTTCACTAGTCCGGGATCATATTGGAGACCCGACTCCGATTCCTGTGAGGCAAACAAGATCTTTTGTCTAAGGTCGAGAGTGCGGATGAGGAAATTCTGGGGGGTTTCTTTTAATCCCTGCACCTCGGAAGTCAACTGTGTATAGAGATCGGTTGCACTTTTCTCTTGATAATGTGAACGGAGGATTCGCCTCAATGTTGGTAAAGTTAAATTCACTTTGCCCTCCAAATAGCTGCGAAGCTGCATGCCAGGCGCTATGGCTCTAATCACTGCCTCCACAATCTCTAGTTCCGGGAACCCCTTGCTTAGGCCCTGTTCAATCTGGCGCGCTAAACTTGAAAACGTCAATTTGTCTTTTTGACCAGGCTCACCGATTTGTCCAGCAATTTTAAAGTCTTTGTGCCAATAATGGGATGGAGGATTGTGGACTGTATTCTGTGTTACCTGCCTGTTGTAACCGTTGTTTTTGGTGTCTCTTTTCTCTTTGTTGTCTCTCCCGCTCTGTGTGCTAGCTAGCTGGAGCTGCAAGGCTTCAATTTCTTTTAATATTTTTTTCTCCTCTTCATTTTGTTTTTTCTGCTGCTCCTCCGCTTGTTTTACTGCACTAGCATTACACACAGTCTGCAACTCGATGATTTTGTCTTGAAGATCGAGTAATTCAGCCATCCCTTGATCCTCAAGGTCCTCTAGCTCTTCTCTCTGGATGTAGCATGAGATTAGCGCGATGAGAGCCGCTCGTCCTTTGCTGCTAACATGCTCGAGCTCCGCTCCGGCTTGGATTAGATAGTCACACAACTCCCCTAAACTTTCTTTGGGCAGTGAACACAGTTCTCTTATAACTTCGAGTTGTAGTTTCTCTATCTCTGTCGACGCCATTCTTTTAGCAGAGTGTGGATGTTATCGGCGAAGTGGTACCGGTTTTATCTCTTTAGCAGTAGCTCTCCTGGTATATAGCAATACCTCAGATCACATGCAGTCGAAGACAGTTGGGGTTCCACGGCGGCCAACTCCTCACATGCTCCGGTAGTCCCGGTTGCTTTTTTTTTTTTTTTTTTTTATATAGGATGTGTGACGGCTGGGGACACCTCTCGTAGATGTTCAACCACGCTGCACACAATCCCAGCGGTGCCTCCAAATGTTACACCCCGATGCCGGGGAGAATGATAATTTAACGGAAAAAAATGGAAAAAACTACACGAGCACACTTTAGCAATTTTTCATATGTATTTTCTCCATTCAGCCATGCTGCTGCTTTTAGTCAGCCATGCTGCTGCTTCTCTCTTCACGAACAGGCATCAACAATCAATCGCTGTCATGCTCAACATTAACAGACATCAACAACCAATCGCTATCATGCTAAACATTAACAGACATGACACAATCAACAGGCATTAACAATCAAACGCTGTCATGTTCAACATTACAACCATGACACTGGCAGGATCCTCACCAAACTCTTCAATCTCTCCCTGACACATGCCACCATCCCCACATGTCTAAAAGCCTCCACCATCGTCATCCATCCCCAAAAAACCTGCCATAGACAGTCTCAATGATTACAGACCGATATACCCTGATGTCTGTAATCATGAAGTGCTTGGAGTGATCAGATTCCCAGGACATCAGAGACTGCCTCCCTCCATCCCTCGACCCACACTGTAGGCAAACTGGTCCACAGAGGATGCCATTGCCCTCACACTCCACACAGCACTGAGCCACCTGGAGAACAAGAAGAGCTACGTGAGGATGCTCTTTGTGGACTACAGTCCAGCTTTTAATACCATAATCCCGGACATTCTCTTCACAAAACTACTGGAACTACAGATCCCCTCCCCACCTGCACCTGGATCAAAAACTTCCTATCGAGTCACCCACAGTCTGTGAGACTCGGCCCCCACAACTCCTCCACACTCACACTCCCCTCAAGGCTGCGTCTTGAGCCCTCTGCTGTACGCCCTGTACACATACGACTGCTCTCCAACCCACCCAGCCAACTGCTTTATAAAATATGCAGATGACACCACTGTGGTTGGACTCATACACAATGAGGACGAGACAGCGTGGAGAAACTGTCGCTCTGGTGCTCAGGAAACAACCTGAGCCTGAACGTTCATAAGACCAAAGAACTTATTATGGACTTCTGGAAAAACAGACAGGACCACACCACCCTCCTCATAAATGGAGAACAGGTGAAAACGGTCACCACCTTCAGGTTCCTGGGCGCCCACATCTCCGCGGATCACTCATGGACCTACAACACCGAGGCCCTGGGTAAGAAGGCTCAGCAGCGGCTACACTTCCTCTGCATCCTCAGGAAGAACAACTTCGACACGAAGCTGCTGCTGGCCTTCTATCACTCCTCTGTGGAGAGCGTGCTCACATACTGTCTGGGTGTGTGGTACGCAGGCTCCACAGCTGAGGACAGGAAGGCGGTGCAGAGGGTTATTAACACTGCCCAAAAAATTATCGGCTGCCCTCTGCCCACCCTGGAGCACCTATCCACATCCTGCAGCCTCAGGGAAAGCAAGGTCATCACAGGAGATGACACCCTGCCCATCCCCTGTTTGACCTGTTACCCTCTGGAAGGCACTTCAGGTCAATCAAATCACACACCAGCCAACTGACCAACAGCTTCTTCCCCTGGGCCAACAGGACTGCAAACACCAACGGACAAATACACACACACTCACACAAAGTCGGTCTCCCATAAACTCCCCACGCCCAAAAAACAACCTATCAACACCTTAAACCCTCTGCAATATTCACAGCCACTCCCAACATTAATTATTTATTTATATTTACATATATTTTCCACCTGTGTACTATTTTATTCCATCTCTGTACATATATATATATATATATATATATGATGTCTCTATTTTAAGTGAATTTGCTGTGGATGCCCCGTGCATTGTTTTTCTTTCTTTTCTTTTTGACTATTTCTTGTCTCTTCTTTCTATGGTGCATGGTGGCTCGGTGGGAGCACCCTCAATTGCGTTGTATCCCCCCAATGACAATAAAGGACTATTCTATTCTATTAACTTCTTGGAGGGAAAAGTAATGGCTATACTTCCATTTTGAGAATTATTTGGGCTCCCCATTCCTTTTTCTCGTTGACTGACTCACTTAGCTAGTTGAGCTGATTGCAGTGGAGCAGAGAAGAGATTGTGTGATAAGGGGTAGCATTCAGAGTCATCAGGAGTGTTAACAAACCCCACACTGTGACAAAATGGATGGTGGACATGTCTTTGGGAGGCTCCCAGATCAAACTTTATTTGACTCACTTTTAAAGTAGACACATTGTCTGAACAGGACAAGAATCTCTACTACTTTTTTCAGATAATTTTCACCTCAGCTCTCCACTCTAGCGAAACCACACACCACTCTAACTGAACATTCCATGCGATACACACCCATTGTAAACCGGAAATTTGTCAAAATTGAACATGATATTTTAACAATTGCTACTCAAAAAGTGTGTAGTAATAGACACCCATTAATTTTTTTGGCCACTTTTTCACTATTTACACCGCCCAAAATATGTATCTGGTAGAGAAAATACATAACACGACAATGGAGACCGAGCCACAGGTTTTGATATATAATTCGCTGGGTTTTTCTCAAAACCCTAGGACAAGTGACAAAGAGTGAACAACATTCAAGTTAACCCTGTGTGTGTGTGTGTGTGTGTGTGTTGTGTGTGCATCAACATCTGTGTGTTTCTGTCTTAGTGTGTCTCTTTGTAAATGTCACACATTGTGTGTTTGTGTATATGTATATGTATATTGAATTTAACCCTGTGTGTGTGTGTGTGTGTGTGTGTGTGTGCCTCTGTGTGTCAACTCTTTCCCATAGTCATGTATGAACAAAGTGAACAACACTGACTTTTATTCTGTTTCTGTGTTTCTCTGTGTGTGCCTGTTTGTGTGGGCCCCGAGCCACTACAAGAAATGGCAACCAATAATATTTGTGACTCTGGGCTCTGCCATCTCTATCGAGATGATATCTCTCGAGATATCTCAATCGAACTCTATCGCAATAGCAATATTTAGCACACCATAGCACCTCTATACTATAGCCGCGAAATTGATTCTGAATTGATAGCAGAAAAAGTGCTTTTGGTGGCAATTTTCTATTTCCTAGGGGAGAAAATGAACGTGCTCAACACAGCCAAGCTTGAAAGATTTAATACAAACAAACATTAAACAAAACGCGACACAGATTACAAAATAAAACAATCACAAACAAGCAACAAGTCAGAGTCGTATCTAACTAGTCAGTTGAGTTCTTTTCCCCAAGTTGGTTAGAGAAGTCTGACATTTACCATGTGACTTGAGTTCAGTCACCTACATGTAACATCTGAGGAGAACAAATGATGTTGATAGTCCTTTGTCCTTCATTTCGCTGAGGGGTCAGATGAGTCCTCCTGTCCTGTGGTCATGTTTATGACCTCGGGTGCCAAATGCCACTTCCTGGTTATCTCCACAGGATCTTCACAAATGTGGCCTTCAATGACCAGGCTAATCAGTTGGAATAATCAGTCAGGAGCCACATATGTCTTAAGAAAACAGGGCATTTGGAGTCTCACTGTTCAGATTTTTCAAATCAAATCAAATCAAATCAAATTTATTTGTATATCGCCAAATCATAACAAAGTTACATCAAGGCACTTTACATATAGAGCAGGTCAACACCAAACTCTTTATAAAATGATTTAAAGAGACCCAACAGATTCCCCGATGAGCAAGCACTCGGCGACAGTGGCAAGGAAAAACTTCCTTTAAGAGGCAGAAACCTCGGGCAGAACCAGGCTTGGGGGGGGCCATCTTCCTCGACCGGTTGGGTTGAGAGAGGGCGAGAGAGAGAGAGAGAGGCACGGGGGGGGGCAAAGTTGGGTAGAGTAGGGAGAGAAAGAGAGCAGGAGGAGGGGATATTCAAACAGGTATAGGCAGGAACATGATGCTGCATGAAGTTCATAGGAATGATGCTGTATGGAATTCATGAAGATGTGGGAGCAGCAGGCATTGCAGGAACATGGGATGGTGATGATTCATCACCTGCAGGATGAGGACAGGGAGAGAGAGGAGAGGAACTGGGAGAGACAGAGACTTCGGGAAAACATGGTTAGTAAATGCAGTGCACATGTTTGGAACTGAGAGAAACTGGGATTTCGGAGAAGCAAGGTTTTTGGTTTGTCGGCGCATGCAAGGGGCAGTGAGAGAGAAGGGAGAGAGACAGAGACAGAGAGAGAGAGGTGCTCAGTCCTTCCCCCAGCAGTCTAGGCCCATAGCAGCATAGCTAAAGAGTAAATGAACTTTAACTTTTTAACTATAAGCTCTGTCATACAGAAAAGTTTTAAGCCTGGTCTTGAAAATTGCTAGAGTCTGCCCCCTGTACCGATACTGGAAGTTGGTTCCATAGAAGAGGAGCCTGATAACTGAAAGATCTGCCTCCTGATTTACTCTTGGAGACTCTAGGAACCACAAGTAAACCTCCATCTAGAGAGCGGAGTGGCCTACTAGGACAGTAAGGAACTATGAGCTCTCTGAGATATGATGGAGCTTGGCCAGTAAGAGCTTTGTATGTTAGGAGAAGGATTTTAAATTCTATTCTGAATTTTACTGGCAGCCACTGGAGAGCAGCTAACACAGGAGAGATGTGATCCCTTTTCCTAGTTCCTGTTAATATTCGTGCAGCAGCATTCTGAATCAATTGAAGGCCTTTCAGAGATTTGTTTGGACATCCAGATAATAATGAGTTACAGTAGTCCAGCCTACAAGTTACTCTCCGCTTGAGAGAGGATGTTTCTGATTTTCCTAATGTTTCGGTGGAAGAAAGCTGCCCTACTGACTTGCTTTACGTGAGGGACAAAGGACATGTCCTGGTCAAAGGTTACTCCAAGGTTTTTTACAGTGGAGTTGGAAGCCAAAGTAATGCCATCCAGACTGATGAGATGATTACATAAGGTTTCTCTAAGGTGCTTAGGGCCGAGTACAATAACTTCAGTTTTGTCAGAATTTAGAAGTAAAAAAATTTTATGTCTTCAAGACATGTCTGCAGTCTGACTATCTGACTAACTTCATTTGGCTTCATTGATAAATACAGGTGAGTGTTGTCTGCGTAACAGTGGAAATTGATACTGTGTTTCCTGATAATGTTGCCTAAAGGAAGCAGATAAAGAGTGAAGAGGATTGGTCCAAGTACCGAACCCTGTGGGACTCCATAACTGGCTATAGGGCGTGAGGAGGAGCTATTGTTAACATGTACAAACTGATATCTATCTGATTAATAGGATTTGAACTACCTTAGAGCAGTTCCTTTAATGCCAATTTCATGTTCCAGTCTCTGTAATAAAATATTATGATCAATGGTGTCAAATGCAGCACTGAGATCTAAGAGGAGAAGTATGCAGGCTGATCCATTGTCTGAAGCCATTAGAATATCACTGGAGACTTTAACCAGCGCTGTTTCTGTGCTGTGGTGAGCTTTAAATCCCGACTGAAACTCTTCAAACAAACCGTTCCTATGCAGATGGTGATGTAATTGGTTTGCTACTGCTTTCTCAATGATTTTAGACATGAACGGAAGGTTCGATATGGGTCTGTAATTGGCCAAAACATCTGGATCAAGATTCAGCTTTTTAAGCTGAGGTTTGATGACTGAGGTCTTAAGAGTATGGGGTACATAACCCAAAGATAACGTCAAATTAATGAGATCTAAAATGACGGGCTCAATTAAGTAGAAAATGTCTTTAAAGAGGCTGGTTGGCACTGGGTATAATAGACAGGTTGATGGTCTAGATGATGACTATAGAAGCTAGCTCTGAGAGATTCAGAGATGAGAATGATTCCAGATGTAAAATAAGCATTGCAGTTGATTCAGGAGTTGCTGTATTCAGTAGATTATTGTCTAATGTAGGTAAAAGCTGATGAATTATTTCTCTGATTGCTATAATTTTATTTGTAAAAAAGCCCATAAAATCATCACTGCTGAGAGCTACGGGGATCACTGGTTCAACTGAACTATGCCTCTCTGTCAGCCTGGATACAGTGCTGAAGAGAAACCTGGGGTTGTTCTTGTTTTTTTCTATTAGTGCTGTATAATATGAGCTTCTAGCACTGCGGAGAGCTTTTTTATATGTTTTTAAGCTTTCTTTCCAGGCTCGGTGATACACTTCCGAGTTGCTGGAACACCAATTTCTTTCTAATTTCTGTGACGTCTGCTTTAAGGCATGAATTTGAGAATTATACCGCGGAGCCAGCCTCCTCTGTTTTATTACTTTCTTTTTGAGAGGGGCAGCATCATCAACATTGTAACACAGTGTGGCCATAGTGCTAATCACAAGGTCATCAACCTGTGTATGGGAGAAATCCTCATTTGAATTTAGATATGGCATTACTGCAAATGATGACCGAATATTCTCTTTAAATTTAGCCACAGTGTCTTCAGATAAACATCTTCTATAGCCAAATTTATTCCTCGATGCTGTGCAGGCAATAAAGTAAACTCAAATGTAATGACGTAATGGTCAGTCCAGCAGTATATTGAGTCTAATCATGTTCTTGCTTTTTTTATGATATGCCAGTTCTTGACATGAACTGGATATTTATCAAAAATCGGCTACAGCTGGGTTTTCTGTATTTGAAATAAAGTGTCTCAAATAATTGTATGTTGGTGACGCACAGTTACATGACTTTATGTATACATTTACAGCGATCAGCCATACTCTAGCATTATAATCTGTCACTAGGTGTCACTTGGTTTCCATTACCCTCTAGAAAGTCAAAACCAAAATATCACAATAAAAAAAATGGTAATGGAAACAACAAAATTTCGAAAAACCTATGAAATATTGTAAAAAGGTTTATACGCTTTCATAAGGTTATTTTTCAGGACGTGTCGATATGGAAGTATATCGCAAAAGAATACAAATTAATGTTCCACAACAATGGAAATGCAAAATGCGTTCGTCCATTTTCCTCAAAGTAGAATCTTGTGGAATGAGATTTTACAACAATTATGAGATGTCACGAGACTAGACTTTACAAGAATTATGGTTCATTCGCAAAACAGCTTTCCATGGAAACACTTCCAAGTTGCAATTGTACTTTCTCAAATTTTTTTAAATATTGCTTTTATTTTGCGAAAAACAAATGGAAATGCAAGCACTGTGAGTTGTTAAGTAGGTAATCCTCTACTAAAACCAGCCAGTTATAATCCTTGTGCTCCAATCATTTATTTATGCAAAAATTTGTGTGGCTGATGAAGGATAAAGGTGTTCCTCACTGCTTGAGTTGGACAGTGTAGTTGCTTTTCAATGTGGAGAACAGTGCAAGTTTTTCTGCTCTATCTGTTTATGAAATGAAGAAAACATCCAAATTTTTTTCTTTTTAATAAAGTATGTCTTAAAAAGTGACACAAATTGTCTGGTGATTGATTCCATGGTTTCGGGCTGGAGGTGGACTGGTTTCTGACTGAAACAGATATACAGGGAGTCACAGTAGTCAATAAAATAAATGCAGTTTCTTGAGATTTGTGGGTGAAATAAAACATCACCCAGCTATATTTTTCAAATGATAGCAACATGTCAGCACAACTTTCTTCAGCAGGAGTCCCAATCACTCTTTTAATTTTGGAAATTTTTAGTTTGCCTTGCTTTCTCTGACTTTTCATGAGTGGACCAACAACACTGATGCAATGTCATATGCTCACTGTTCACAGCCTCTCTTCGATAGACTTACACATCTTTTCTACACACACCAAGACTTCTCATTCTCTTGCGGGTTTATTTTATAGGTTGACAAAGGTTTCATTTATAAAGCAGTAAAATTATGACCACCTGCCTAATACTGTGTAGGTCCACTTTAGCTGCCAAAACCTGACCCATCAAGGATTAACCTAAACCTCTAAAGGTTAGCTGGGTTATCTGACTAGCTTTAAGTTAAAGTTTCTTTATTCTCTCCAAGGGGCAATTCTTCATGCTGCCAGCAGTAACAGCTTTACTATATAACAATCAACATTAATCAAATCAAATCAAATCAAATCAGATTTATTTGTATAGCGCCAAATCATAACAAAGTTACATCAAGGCACTTTACATATAGAGCAGGTCTAGACCAAACTCTTCATAAAATTATTTAAAGACACCCAACAGATCCCCCGATGAGCAAGCACTCGGCGACAGTGGCAAGGAAAAACTTCCTTTAAGAGGCAGAAACCTCGGGCAGATTCAGGCTCAGGGGGGGCGGCCATCTGCCTCGACCAATTGGGTTGAGAGAGGGAGAGAGAGAGAGAGAGGGAAGAGGGAGAGGGAGAGAGAGAGAGAGAGGTGCTCAGTCCTTCCCCCAGCGGTCTAAGCCTATAGCAGCATAGCTAAATAGTAAATGAACTTTAACTTTTTAACTATAAGCTCTGTCATACAGAAAAGTTTTAAGCCTGGTCTTGAAAATTGCTAAAGAGTCTGCCCCCTGGACCAATACTGGAAGTTGGTTCCATAGAAGAGGAGCCTGATAACTGAAAGATCTGCCTCCCGATTTACTCTTGGAGACTCTAGGAACCACAAGTAAACCTCCATCTAGAGAGCAGAGTGGCCTACTAGGACAGTAAGGAACTATGAGCTCTCTGAGGTATGACGGAGCTTGGCCAGTAAGAGCTTTATATGTTAACAGAAGGATTTTAAATTCTATTCAGAATTTTACCGGCAGCCAATGAAGAGCAGCTAACACAGGAGAGATGTGATCCCTTTTTCTAGTTCCTGTTAATATTCGTGCTGCAGCATTCTGAATCAACTGAAGGCCTTTCAGAGATTTGTTTGGACATCCAGATAATAATGAGATACAGTAGTCCAGCCTAGATTAGTTAATTAGTTAACATAAAAAAAATAACACTGAACAAGCAAAACAATTCAATAGTGTAAATATACATAAGGCTATCCACAAGCCCAAGCAGGAGCAGGCAGCAGGAACTAAAGAGTTCTTTTGTATGATTATTCTGTATATTGTCAGACTATGCCTGCAGCCTGACGGGAGCAGCTCAAACTGAGAGTTAAAGGGCTGACTGGGGTCAGCTACAATCAGCTGGGCTTTTTGCAGGGCCTTGCACGAGCCTTGTACAGAGGGTGGTCCTCATTCGGCGGGGGGCTTGAGGGACAGACAGAGAGGTGCTCAGTGCATCCCTCAGCAGTCTGAACCTATACCAACATTACTAAAGTAATACTGGGAGTTGGTTCCATATAAGAGAAGCCTCATAGCTTAAAGATCTGCCCCCCGTTTACACTTGGAGACTTGAGGAACCACAATTAAACGTACATCCAGAGAGCGAACTGACCTTCTGGGAGAATAAGGAACTATGAGCTCTCTGAGATATGAAGGAGTTCTGTCATTAAGAGCTGAAAGAAGGCTGTTCTAGAGACTTGTGTTATGTGAGGGACAAAGGACATGTCCTGGTCAAAAATGACTCCAAGATTCCTAATAGGAGAGCTGGAGGCCAAGGTAATGCAGTCCAGGGTGGTTAAATGGATAACGCTCTCTAAGGTGCTTAGGGCCAAGTACAATAACTTCAGTTTTGTCTGAGTTCAGAAGTAAAACGTTTCAGGTCATCCAGGCTTTTATATTTGTAATATCTAGGTCAACATTGGGTTTTAATAACTGCAATCTTGAAAGTATGTGGTACATAACCTAAAGATAAAGTCAAATTTATCAGATCCAGAAAGTACGTGAAAGTTTGTGGAAAAAAATCTATAAATACCCTGGTAGGTACTGGGTCTAAAAGACAAGTTGATGGTTTACATGAGACTATAGAAACTACCTCAGAGAGATGTAAAGGTGAAAAAGATTGTTCAACTGAGCTATGACTCTCTTTCATCCTGGCAACAGTACTGAAGAGAAACCTGGGATTGTTCTTTTTTTCTCCTTTTATCACTGAATTGTAGGAGCTTCTGTCATTGTGAAGTGCTTTTTTTTAACGTTTTAAAGCTTTCTTTCCAGGCTTGGAAGGATTCATATTGATTACTGGATGGTCATTCCCTTTCCAATTTCTGTAAAATCTGCTTTAAGGCACAAATTTGAGAGCTATACCAAGGTGCCAGTCTCATCTGTTTCATTACTTTTTTTTTCAGAGCAGAGACAGTATCAAGATTTGAACCGAGTGAGGTGATAGTGCTATTGATAGGGTCATCAATCTGTGTAGGGGAGAAGTCCTCTATTAAATTTAGACATGGACGGTGCCTGAATATTTTCCTTAAATTTGGCCACAAGATTTTCACATAAACATCTGCTATAGCTGAATTTATTCCCAGATGCTTTGCAGTCATTTATTTTAAACTCAAATCTTATTAAGTAGCAGTCAGAGAAAAGATGGTTGAGGGGAGATATTATTAATTGGTCAATTTCCATTCCATATGTTAACACCAGATCAAGGGCGTGACTGAAACAGTGAGTAGGTTCCTCACACCCACTGGGAAAAGCCAATTGAAACCAGTAATGACTTAAATTCAGAACTAAGGCTGTCACTAACAACATCTACATGAATATTGAAATCACCCTCTATAAGAATTTTATCTGTACTAAGTAATAATTCTGATAGAAACTCCTATAACTCCTATAGAAACTGTCAGTAAGAACCAGGTGGACGATATACAGTAACTAGCAGAAATGGTTTTTAAATGTTCCAGTTTGAATGGGAGAGGCTGAGGGTAAAGCTTTCAAATATCTATAACCAGAGTTTGATCTAGGATTGATTAATAAGCTGTAATAAAATATCGCAGCCACCCCTCCTCCTTGACTTTTGGTACAACGAATATATAAGTTAACATGAGTGGGGGATGAAGATTCATTTATACTAACATACTCATCCTGCTGCAGCCAGGTTTCAGTTATACAAAATAGATCAATACGATGATCAATGATCTGATCATTAATTAACAGGGATTTGGATGACAGTGATATAATAGTCAATACTTCACTTTTAATTTTTGTAATATTTAGATCTGAATTGGTGGTACACTGTAAAAAAATGGTAAAAGCACTGGCAGCAAAGTTTCCAAACGGATACCGTAAAATTACAGTAAATAACTGTATCACAGTATTACATACAATAACTTAAAAAATACAGAGTATATTTTTTAAAAATCAAAAAAATAAATTTTATTTAAAAAAAAATCTATTAAAATACACTATATTATAGTTGAAAGATTCCCATTATACTGTAAAATAACATGCATATTATGTCAAAAAACATTAAAATCAGATACCTTTCAGATTAATATCTGTGATTTCACGGTATACATTATTTATTTTAGGAAAGAGCCAAATCTATCTGCAGTAATTTCATGTTAAAGTACTATTTTTCCCAAGTACAATAACAACGTTATAACGAATAAAAACAAACTAGGCTCATAAAATTAAAGATAAATGTCTGCAAATGTACAGTATTTATCTGTCATTTTAGAGAATTAGTAGATTAAAAAAGAAACCATTGGACAGAGGAAAAACAAGCTAAATACAAATACATAAAAAAATAGCTACATTTAAGGACAGTCCCTGTTAATTAAGGTTATTTAGTAGTCATTTCTTGTCCATCTACACTGATTTGCTGCATAATTGTGGTTTCCCCAAGTAAAAAAAACAATAACACAATGTATAAACAAAATATGTACCTTTAATCAAAGGTATTTCTGCACATTTACAGTATTACAGTAGTTATTTTAGAGAATTGGACAATGGGAAATTAAACACTGTACATCAAAATACATTAATATGTATATTAAAAGGTAGGTATAAGGTATATAAAAGATTCCATCTGTAAATTTAGGGTACTTAACAATCATTTTAGTAAACTGAGCAAATATTAACTGGAAGTCATCCTCCCGAAGGAGGCGCAGGAGTCAGGACTGGATTTCTGGATCTTTACTTGGCAACTGTGGCGACAGACGGAAACACACAGAAATTGTGAGCTGTGTGTGAGCTAGAAAAGGCTTTTTAACATATGAAATGTTATAATAAGATAATAAATTTTGCACAGTAAAACTAAATTACAAAATATAACACAAATTGGTCTTTTAAACAGGTTAGTCTCTGCTTTCAATGCTTCTGCATTTAAAGTTCAACAGGAAACCCAAAAATAAATGACATCAGTAATTCAGCCTTTTTTTTTTTTTTTTTTTTTTAACAGATTAAACAATTAGGTAACCAAACTTAATATGGTAACCAAAAAATGCATTTCACTACCTCAGTTTAGCATTTAAATCCAAATGGACTAATATTACATTCAGCAGCCATCTGAATCATTTAGCAGCAACAACATGTACAGACAAAATAAACCCAGAGATTAACACTCCAAACATTTAAACACAAACGAACAAACATTTCCACACCTGTGGCGATAGACAGAAATAAACTCTCCTGGTGGAAAAAAAGGAGCAGACTAGCGAGGGAAGACAGCAGTGAGCAGGCTAACTTAGCATGCTAATGCTAGAACGAAACTAATTTAAAAACTTAAATGAACGATCTCAGGTCACCCTTCGGGACTCACGCAGGACGAGTGGGACATTACACAGAGCAGCATACAGCAGTTTGACTGCATTCAAATCACGAACATGCATCAGCAGAGAGCAACACAATTATGACTAACCTCTGGCCATGTTAGAAAAGGCTTTGACCGAAAGCACGTGTTAACAATGAATACTTCATCTGTAAAACAGAATGACTATCAGTCACTTAGTCACAAAACCATAAAAAACGATAGCTATCTGCTAACAATAGCTTATGTGAGGGTAGCAATTTATCAGAGGGATGCTAACGTTAGCTTCAAGATTGTCCACTGGAGGTATGAAAGTGAATTGAAATATCATTCACAGGCGTTATTTGGGACACTCACCTCAAACAGTGTTTGGTTGACATGTCCTTTGTGGCTGTCTCATACATCCTCCTTGAAGATCATGAGTCCATGAGGGCACGTCTTTACCCTGCATGACTGACTGGACGGACACCAGAGCTAATCCTGATTAACTGTCCTTCTTCAGACCAGTGGTGCCAGATCTTGCTAGAAAAACAAGTAACCAGCTCTAATAAAACAAGCCCAAAACAAGCGACTCGACTTCTCAAAAAAAAAAGCCCAACCAGTGACCCAAACCTACAACATTGTGTAAGAGAGAGGCAATTTGATAACAGTATATATATATACTTTGCTAGAAAACAGTAAATATCTTTCATCTATTACAAGGGAATACTGGACACCTCCACAATATCTCATCAGGTCTTTGAACATGCATGGGTCCATTGCATCATTACTCTGGTTACTGGTTTTAGCATTTTGACTTCTTTATCTGTCGAGGTAGATCCAGTTAGTTCACCGAGATGACCGACAGCTCTGACTGATGTGTGACAGACTGCAAGTGGCTATCTTCAGCTCACTTTTTTGCCTTGGCTCATTTATTTTTAAGACAGTCAAACCGATATCCGTAAACCTCACAGATGAAAAAGCTGTGGAGTTTTTTTTGTTGTTTTGTTTGTTTGTTTTGGATGCTGCTGGTGTTTTGGGTTTTTTGTTGTTGTTTTGCGCTTTTCGGTGCCGGCGCAGTCCCGGCGCACGTTTTGTGGACAGATCCTTTAAGGAAAAAGGACAAACTTTAGCTTTATTGTAGTTGTGGAGAGCTGGGAGAGAATCAGGAGGGCTTCATACATGGAGCAATGCAAGCCCAAAATAAGCAACCACACTTTAAATAACAAGCCCAAAAAACCTGCAACCCCACGACCGACGATATTTGCAAGCGACTTTAGAGAACAATAAGCCCAAAGTTGCTTATAATAAGCGGACCTGAGGGGTATTCCAGAAAGCGGGTTATGTGAAAACTCTGAGTATGTTAACCCTGAGATGAGGGAAATTCTGAGTTATCTGTTCCAGAAAGATGGGTATCTGAAGCTCTGAGTCAATCACCATGGTAACAGACTCTGTGAACATAACCTGATCACTGGCAGGTTTTCTTTAAGAAACCCTGAGTTTCTACCTGTCTCCTCCCACACAAAGAAAGCTGTTAGACATGGATTGCCCATTCATTCCGAATCCGATTGATATCGAAGCCCAACTAATTCGAAATGCCTTACGTGGCGAGAGAATTACATGTCCTGGCATTTCCAGAGGAGTATCTGTTCGAACACTACCGCTTTTCATCCAATGATATAATTTATCTCAATAACATTCTCTGGCCATACATCACCAACCTCACACACCATGGACATGTGCTCACATCACAGCAAATTTTATGCATAGCGCTACTTTTTTTTTGCAAATGGTAGTTTTCTTTACAACATCGGTGATGCAGAGCACTATGGAAAGACAACACCTTGCCGTACAGATTAATGACCCCGAGGATGACCATCCTGTCCATCCTGCAGACGTCCAGGATGGAAGCGCTGTAAGGGACCTAATCTGCAGAAACTAGTTTTGCATAAACAGTCAAAGACAAATTCACATGATTTGGTCTTTATTCCCTAAAAGTACAAAAGCAGCAGTTAGGATTTGTAATATAGTTCCAACCATTAACATATTTCACCTGTGAAGTGCACCCACCTCAACTGACGTTCCAGTAATAGAATTTCGAAGTCTGTTTTTCTAATCTGGCGATCCAGATAGACCGTTTCTTTTTCTGTATAGTCTTCATTAGGTGGACTCTATACAATTCCTTCAGAGGTAACTGGGAAACATATGGACGATATTTAAATCCTACAGTTCTACATACAGATTTAACGTGGTATTGACTGAAAACCTCACTGTGGAAGCTGATGGACCCTCCTGGTGATGTCCAGCCATGTTCTGTTGAAGGACAAGAATGTGCTAGTAGTTTGTCCATGATCTATGATCATCACTTCAGAGCACATGTCAAATTCTGAGTTCCGCTCAAGAATGTGAAGGAATGTGAATGGGTAGAGCACTGCCAGTAGCTATACATAATATTAAGACACACTTCAGTAGGCCTCTCTGGATCTCTCCCTGTGGCAGCAGACGGCATTTCTTCTTCATCATCACCATCATCATCCTCCTCCTGTGATGCAGGAAATGATACTGTTTCAGAATACTTTGAACAGCCATCTGAGGCAAGATCTGAGTATGGAATACTTACAGCTGCCGGGTGTTCAATTCTTTCACTCGGAGGCTGAATGAGGCAGATGACACCATCCACAACTGTTGGGGGGGGTGGAGATTTTATATAGTTTTATATATAAGAAGTGTTATATAAAATACAAGTTTTATTTTTTAAAAGACAGAAGTGTTTAATTTATGGGCATCTAAGGTTTGAGTTCCTCGCATGTGTGGGTTGTATGGGTTGTTACCAACATCTGGTGAAAATTTCATGTCAGTAGCACCTTTAGAAATATATTTACTGAGAAAAATTGTGACATGTTCAATGCTTATTTTACCCGCTGTGTATGTATTTTACTTTCATTAGTTTTCTGGCTATTTTGTTATGAAAAATTGCTACATCCGCCTGCGCCTCACTTCTGCACTTGCTGCACTTGACTCCCAGGTGTTTTAAATGCCTAATTAAGTTGGCAAGCTAACCCCTGCCCTGTGCAGTGATTTTGATTTTACCCTGTTGGATTACATTTTTTCCATTAAAATTCCAGTTTGCTTTGAACACTCCTGAGTTCTGTGTCTGCCTTGTGGGTCCTAGAGACTTTGGCCTCACGGCCTTGCCAGTGGTAAGCCAATCCAGGGGTTTCCCAGATCTGTTTACTTATTCATCAACCCCTTATCCCCTATTGCCACTTGAATTGGGAACTCTGCTGTTATGGCCTGTTCCAACTCCCTCCATCTAGCACTGTATTCTGGATTGCACCAACAGACTAACGGTCTCCTTTGAGCAGCAATGTAATAATCTTTTAAACATGGGAGCGCAATCCCCCCCTTACTCTTTGCTAACTGTAAAATCTGATATTTGATTCTTGGTCGACGCCCCTGCCAAATGTACACAAGATTAGTTTATCCCACTCCTGTAACTGTTGATCAGATATATCTAGTGGAAGGGATTGAAAGAGATATAATAATCTTGGCAGAATAACCATTTCAACAGATTCAATAAGCAGTCCAAAATTAAGACTTAACAACTGTGGGACCAACTAGACGAAACACCGGTGAAAGGAGGTTCCCACCTGATGACCCCAAAGACATGTTAGTTATCACTGCTCACTGGGCTAGTTAGATATAGTTATCTTTAGGGCACGTAGGGCAGGTCGCAAGGTCGTTGTTAAGGCTAGGGAGTTAGTCACCGATTCTGGTCCTTTTTGTAGCACAAATTTGTGTTTACTCTGAATACCTGAGATTGTTCTGGACTGGATAACTGTATCAGTATATCATCCGCAAACAAGGAAATCTTTTGTTCTCCTCCCTTCATACTTATTCCTTTAATGTCTTTATTCTTTCTAATCCACTAACTCAGGGGTTCAATGAAAATCATAAATAAAAGGGGGCTAATTGGACAGCCCTGCCATGTTCCATGTTCCAGTGAAAAGGGGTTCGGAACTACTCCATTAATTTTAATTCTAACCCTTGGGTTATCTTAAAGAGCTTGTATTGTCTTAATAAAGGAATTTTAAAAACCAAACTCATCCTGGACTCGAAACAAAAAAGACCAATTTACACAATCAAACACCTTCTCTGCATCTAGTCCTACTAATAATGCTTCTAAATCCTGTGCAATACAATTTATACCCTGTGCAATATATTTATTATTTATTCTGTACATAGCCATACACCCTGTGCAATACATCTGTACATTTCGGTTTATCCATACTGTATTTTATTTTCTTTTTTTTTCTCTATTTTATACTACACTTATTTTTATTCTGTTATAGTTTACTTATGTTTATTATATATAGTTATACTTGTTGTTTATTCTGCACTGAAAAGGGAGAAGCTCTCCAATTTCATTGAACAACTGTATGATGACAGTCTATTCTATTCTATTCTATTCTATTCTGTTCTGTTATATGGCTTATTACATGTAAGGTCCGTCTGATATTTTCTTGGGTTTGTCTCTGGTGAATAAAACCCGTCTGGTCAAGGCTAATGATTTGTGGTAACAGTCCTTCTATTTGCTTCCAAAAGGAATAAGTGGTATTATTGCTTCCCTCCCAGAGGGGGTATTATATTCCTTTTAAGGAATTAAAAGTGGACTGCAACACAGGGATCAATGAATCCCCCATCACCCCATACCATTCTGAAGGAAACCCATCTGGGCTGTGGGGCCTTACCTGATCTGAGTTGGGCTATGGCTGCTCTAATTTCTTTCTCTGTTACTTCTACTGCAAGTTGGTTACTCTGCTCAATCGTCAATTTACAGTAGGGAGATTCATTTTCTCAAAAATTCTTCCATTTTTACTCTATCAACATGGGGTTGAGAGTATAGTTCTTGAAAGTATGTTTCAAAGTTATTTTGTATGTCTTCCACTTTATAGCGTATTAAATTATTCATCTGGTTTTTAATTTTATGGATTGAATACGCTGCCTGTTCCTTTTGCAGCCTATAAAAAAACAATTTACTTTCCCTCCTCCTTCATAATATTTCTGTTGTGTAAATATTAACCTTTTTATATATTTCTTGTGTAGATCCCATCCATTTCATTCTTTTTCTTCCTAAGTACTTCCTTCATTTTCTTGTCATTTGTGTCTTTATGTTTTTGTTCTAACCGTTTCATTTCTGCTTGCAGCTGACCTAGCTCTTTTAGTATGCTCTTTTTAAATGAGAACTGTATCCAGTTATCTTACCCCGCAGCACTGCTTTACATGCGTCCCACAATATCAGAGATGAAACCTCACCATTGTCATTCTGTGCCAAAAACTCAGTAATATCCTTCTTGGACGGCTCCCGGCTGATGACCCTGCAGCTGGACCAAAAGGCACTGGTGGAAGTATGTCAGGCAGAAACGCCTTGCAGGTGGTTTCACCTGTGCTTACAACTAATTAATTTTGTCCTTCATATGATTCAATATATGAATATTTAATTTCTATAAGGTGTTTTTCTGGTATTGTTCGAGATTTAGTTTTAAATACAGAGGGCTGTGGTCCGAAAGGTCCATAATCCCTAAATAAATCCTTACCAAAGATTAAAAAGTAGTCAATCCTCGAATATAACAATAGATTAGAAAAATATGTATAGTCTCTCTTTAAAGGATTTAATTCTCTCCACACATCTATTACACCAATATCCTTTATTGCCAAATTGATCTTTTTGTTCAGGTGACTGGGCTGAACTACATTTATTTTTGAAGAGTCAAGTTTAGGACTTAGTCTAATATTGAAATCCCCCCCAACAGATTAAAACACCTTGAGATTCTGCTATTATCATATCAAATTTTTCCATAAACTCCATTCAGAATTAGGGGGAGCATATATATTTAGTAAAGTTATCAATGAACCATTTAAGTTCCCTCTCAAAAACACGTATCTTCCTTCTGTGTCCTTCTTTTCAAAGAGGGACTCAAACCAAATTTTACTGGAAATTAACATTGCCATCCTTCTCCTATGGCCAGTTGTATATAATGATGAGAACTGATACTTAAAGCCCATTCTTTTTAATTTAACACGCTCTGTATCTGAAAGATGGCTTTCTTGCAAAAACGCCACCTCAACTTTGTCTCTTTGCACTTTTCTCAAAATCTTACTTCTTTGGATAGGATTGACTAGACCATTCACAGTATAAGTTGCTATTTTAATTGCTTGCATTTAGTGTCCAGTATTGAAAAGAAGGAAAACCCTCTCACACCAACACAAATATTCACCATTAACTAAATGTATCACAGGCAGCACCCCAACAGCTGCAAAAAACGGCAGCAAAACATGCCCCTTAATGAGGAACAAAAGAATAAACACAGTAACACCTGGAAAAAAGGCTTCTAATAGAGAAGTCTTCATCTCGACCATTATTAAGCCCTGATGATAAGAGGGCCTTGAGGGAAATCCTCCCACCATTACATTATGTTCTTCGTTATAGCCTGTAAAATGTTCCTATACTGTACAGTACTTGTTTGCAGTCTGTCCTTCCTCTACTGATAGCTGGTTCCCCCAAACTCTCCTCTTTAAGATAAAAACTCACCCCTTCTTCTCTGGGATTTCCAATGACCCATGGTTTACAGATGTTTTACAGTCACGCTGGTTCCTGGCACCTAAAGACTTGGGGCCTCATTTATAAACATTGCGTATGCACAAAACGGGACCTAAAACTTGTGTACATCATTTCTACGCAAAGGTTGTGATCTATAAAAAACAGAGTTGACGGAAATTGTGCGCACCACTAGGCAAACTTTGATCCATACATACGCACAGTTTGGAAGAAAAGGGGAATTGGTGACGCAGATGGTGCGGTGGTGAACTGAAGTCAGATTGAAGAAATGTGGGAAGAACAATTATGTTTTTATTATTGCCCTTCAGACATTTAATTTCAACCCATATCATGTGTTAGAGCCATGTCATCAGAATGATTTAATTCAATGGCATTATTTAGCATTTGACTGAGTAATTGTTTCAGAAAAATCTCCTTCTTCCTAACAGAAAATTCTAAAATCAAAATCCCTTCTCTATATTTAATCACCACCGTTTCTCCGTCATATTTTCCACTCCTGGAGCGCAGGGCGAGGAGAGGACAGCACATAAAGCATCTGCCTAACGTGTAAATAAAATAATATTTTCCTGTGATACTGTGAACACATAATCAAATGCCAATTAAATCCTAAGTGTGGAAAACAAAGCCATTAACAATCGTTATACTATATACTTTCCTGTTCTCAGTTCGTCAGCTCTACTTGATGCTTTTCATAACAACCAGGGATAAAGAAAAGGGTAATGTTCACACACTTAAGTCTAAAGAATATTTTTAGTGGTGGGGGTTAGCACGAACTGTATTCAATGTGTTATCAATCAGTCTGATTATTGTAAACCTATAAATACAGCGGTGAGCTCTGTACGTAATGCTGCACCATGGCACTGCTGGCACTGCTGTAGGACTATGCCAATGGCAGAATTAGGAGGGAGCAGGTCTTCAGGGACCCATAAAGACTTATTGGCCCATGATGATGAATGTCTGTCTTTTAGATTCCTTAGAGCTATGCTCTTGGATCTATGAGTTGAACTAGGTCCAGCATTAGAAAGGGCAACACGTTGTCTCTAATCAGGGTGCACATGCAGGTCCTCACTCCGTTTTTAAATGTGTGAAGCCCAGAAGAAACCGTCTTCAATGAGGTCAATGCTTGTGCGGGGTCAGTGGTGGAGTGCGCCATCGGCCTCCTGAAATGCCGGTGGATGCGTCGGAGGGCAGGCTTCTTAACCATCCTGCCAAAGTGTGCCGCATAAGAACGTGTGGCCTGTTACACAATGTGGCACAGAGGAATGGTATCCCCCCCCAGCATTATTACCCGGAGGCAGAGCCTCCTTCAAGACAAGCGGGATATGAACAGGGTGCAACACTCCGTCAGGATGTCATGTGGCGTTTATAAAGAGAACTAAAGGTTCATTTTTGCACATTGCCTTTTAATATTTCTGCAATTTCAACCATTACATTTCTCATTTGTCTCAACTCCTCTGTCAGGTTGTTGATTGCTGGTATTGTCTCCCTTTGTAGCTGCAGGACTGTATTGGTGAGCATCTGACTGCTCGCAGGCGTACCAGAATAATGCCAGTTATGGACGCGATTTTTGTGTCAGGTCAGGAGCACTGCCTCACCCACCCCCCAAGTTGCAGCCACGCTCTGGTGGGAGGACAGCCTCTGCTTTTTATCCACCTGTAATGAACAATCATCATTTAATGCATACGATCAGTACCACTTAAGCTATAAATTACAAACATGTGCTGTGCCCAAAGGAATAAAAAGATGTACCTTTATATCAGACCACTTTTTTTTTAATTCTGGTACCGTGCGCTCCATCCCACTGACGGTGTTCACAGCTGCAGCAACCTGTTGCCACTCACTTTGCTTCCTTTGGTTTGTGATTCCGGTGTTGTGACCTCCCAACAGGATGGTTTTTTGGGCCTCTACCTCATGACAAATATCTCCACTTCCGCCTCAGAAAAATTTATTTTTTTACCTTTTTTTTCCTGCATCTGCCATCTTTTTCAACAAGACATAACACATGTATCTGAGTCTTATTTTATATGCAGGCCGCATTCATGAGGTGCTTTGCATTGTCCATTTATGGTTAAAAATGGGCGTGTACAGGGCGTGACATCTGAATCTGTTCCGGCAGAGATTCCGGGTGTTTAATAAACAAGACTGAGAAGCCCCTCTTCGCCATGTCACGGCAGCTCAAAGGAGTCCAGGAAATCCAGACCCTCCTGCAGCAAATGCTCAACATAACCCACCATTGATGGAAAGTTTTCTTCCGCTCCCTCTTTAAGTCCTCTAAATCCGTCAGCTTTGCATTCAGGTGTATCTGCAGTTTCAGCAGCTCCGTAACCGCTTCTTCTGCTCCTTGTAACCGAGTTTCGGCCGAGTCGATCTTCTTTTCCGCCTCCTCTAGTCTAGTGTTAGTTTTATCTGTTTCTTCATGAATCTCTTTCAGCTGCTGACTGTTGTCCTTCCTAAACTCCCTTAGTTCTTTCAGTATATGGCCCAGACCTCTTTCTTCCATCTGCTCCTGGCCGTGGTCCGATTCCGTATCCTCCATTTCCTGCTAGCCTGGGGCACCTCACTAACTTTGTCTCTCTCAATTAACTCCGACTGCATTGGATTCTTCGGCTTATAATTAGGCATTCTCAAAACCCACAGTCCTAGATTCAACTGTTCTCACGTTTTTAAAATATTCAGTTTGTTGTGGGCAATTTTAACTTTGAAATGTCGAGAGCAACTTTCCTACGCTTCTATTGCCTAGCTCATCAAACTGGAAGCCCCGGAGCACCTGTATTTTTAAAGAAAATAGTCCAACTGAGTTCCGCACTCAGTTCATTCTCAATAATCATCCCATAAATTAGTATGCTGATACCAACAATTTGGTTATTCACTTTAACTCCTCCTGCTTATCTGCCCTCAATGTTATGGCTCCTTGGAGGTGAATAACCAAATCCTCTAATAAGAGGCAACCGTGGATTAACAACAATATCCGAAGTCTTAAAAGAGATTGTAGGAAAGCAGAGTGCAGATGGAAAAAATCTAAACTCCAGATACATTTTAATAATATGAATGACTTACTAGCTACTTTTCACTGTATGATCAAAGAGGCACAGAGACAATATTTATCAGATTGGATTCTAACTTATCAAAATAACCCCAGGATTTTATTTAAGACTTTTGACCTTTTAGTTAATACACCTCCTCTTACTATCCCCATTGAATAAGACGCTGATTGTAACCTGTTCTTATCTTATTTTAACAATAAGGTGGAGTCAATCAGAGCCTTGATTATTCCTAGTGCCTCTTTTAGTAATGCTTTTTATCCACAAAAGAATATTTTAACATTTTCCTCTCAGGAAATGATTGTGACAATGTGATTTATTCTTGATAAAGTGTATGGTTTATGCTTTCAATTGGTCAAAGGTGTTTACTGATTTGTGTAAATAGTAATAAAAAGAGGAATGTATCTGAAAACAAAATTATTCCAACTTAATGATTTTGTGCACTAGTAGGGGCAATTTGGCTATTGACAAATAATATTAATAATTAATGGAAATAATTGTTAATATTCAGAAATGTTTACTGCAAACAGTATCAATCTTGGGGCACCACTCTGTCACCAGGGACTGATAAACAAAACCGGAATAGTCTCAGAAGGTTGCTAAAGGAGGAGCTTGAGCACTGACTGTTATGAATCAAGCAACTATCACAATTGTATAACCACAATAATCACAAACAATGACAGATTAAATTATAACAGGATTTATTCACAGCAATAATTCTTTAAGATAACATTAATTAGTATAGAGACTATTATAATTCAATTATAAAAAGCAAAACACTGGTTATGGCCCTGCAATGGACTGGCGACCTGTCCAGGGTATACCCTGCCCTCGCCCAGAGTGAGCTGGGATTGGCTCCAGCATCCCCTGCGACCCGGAAACGGAAAAGCAGTAGAAGATGGATGGAAAACACTGGTTACTAACTACGACAGGCAACACACATGTAATAGCACTAGCATGGGCGATAGCTGAAGCGGTAGTAGTAGCAATAGCAATAGCACCAGCAACAGCAATAGCAAAAGCAGCAGCTCTAGCACTAGCGATAGCAGAGGCAATCACAATAGCGACAGCATCATCAAAGTAAACACAATGGTGATGTGTGTGTGTGAAAGGGGAAGTTAGAGGGAAAGAGAGAGAGGGGGAGAATGGTGGCAGGGTCATGTAAGTGACGTGTCTTTAGGAGCCAAGATAGTGGCAGAGTGATGTAGGCTACGCAACACGCCGGAGCCAAAATGGCGACTCGCCGCGAAATATGAATGGTGTGAAGAAAGGAAAAGGGCAGGAGACATCAGCCTCTTACTTTTCGTTGCTCCAATCATTCAACGTTTGAAGGAGAAAGGAAAGAGATCTGCTTCAGGTGTCCGCAGCATGTTCTGTGGTTGGGGGTCAAGCGGTCCGTGCCTCACCCTTCTGGCGAGGCCTTGTGAGAAGTTCCTTGGTGGCAGCAGGGAAGATCACGGGTGGAGGACGGTGTACTTTGTTATGTCTTTAACAAAGTCAGCGTGCTTGTCTTCAGGGAATGTAAGATCAGCTGATTACACAGCAATCTAAGTCGGGTCTGAAAAGAAAAAAAGGAAAAACAACAAAAGTAGTCTATGTGTTTGTCCTGGGAATTGCAACAGCACTGCCAGCTGAGAAGATTTTTTCAAAGGCAGGACAGTTGATAAGTTACAGGTGATGTGCAATTAAGGCCAAAAATGTGAACATGATACTGTTCCTGAATAAAAAACTGTAACCTGTAAAGCTATTCTGCAGGAGACAGAGCACACATGGGGGCTTCTGGGAATATTTCTTTGACTTTGCAGCTTTGGGGGATTATAAATTATTTATTTATTGTATTTTTGCCAATTATTTATTTAAAATTGTTCTTCAAAGTAATATAACACACACATATGCTTGAAAACATGCTTAAAATGTTATTTTATGATATTTGTTCTTGAGTAATAGTTTTGTGCAGTTTGCTTATTTAAAAATTGTATTTTTCTGATGTTCTATTGTTTCTGAAGAAAAACATTTAAGGTTTAGGTTTTTTATTTATTGTATTTTGCAAAATTTTTATTTTAAATAGTTTTATAATGTACATATGTACATACTTGAAAAACTGTTTTAAATGTTTTATTTGTTGTTGAGTGATAGTTTTGTTTATTGTTTATTTAAAATTGTATTGCACTGATATTCTATTGTTTCTGAAGAAAAACTTTTGTTGTAATAAATATTTTCTATTTTCCTTAAAGCTTTGCCCAAAAGCTGTCCTCAGTTTTAACTAATTAATAATGCACAAGAAAAATAACAAAAACACTTAAAGGTCATGAAAATTAATTCAGATTTAGCAGTTTGAAGATACAGCCACTTTAATTATTAAAAATTATCAATTGGCAATACTGGCCCTGTATTTACTTGGTATCGGATTGATACAAAATCTTGCAGTATTGCAAACCACTATTTCACACACAAGAATGTCTACCTGCCTGTTTGATGTGATTCCATATAGGTTTTTAACTCAAGTAAGTGACTGTGTTGGGCCTAGCCTGCTTTCTGTTTTTAACAGGTCACTGGCAACTGGCTGTGTCCCAGATTATTATTTTTCTTTTTTGTCTACATTTTACCTCATAGTTTAACACCTTGCACTTATAGTCTTGCAGCTAAATATTTTATAATGTCAGTGCATGTGTGTGACCATCATCAGCCCTCCCTGGAAGCTAGTTTGTTCATCTTTATTGAGTGAAATGATATTTGTGTGGGAGGGAGGGCATTGCTACACCTCAGAGAATATAGGGAGGGATAAAGGACAGAGAAGATGTGGGCAGATGGACAGGGGAAGGGAAGCAGGAGGTGCTGGTAGGAACTAATGGAGTGAAGGATGCTTTGCTTTTCCTGCCACCTCACTCAGGATTATGAGAGTCCAGAGGATTTCTGAGTAGATCCCTGGAGAGATGGGAGTCCAGGTAGGTGAAGGTGTCCCAGTAGAGGAGCTGAGTCAAATATGGGGTACATGGTGATGGAATGAAAGAAAAGCTCAGTCCATTTTTGGCAGGGTTCATCAATTCTTCATTATGTGACCCAGCACAACCTGGCAAATGAAACCACACATGCATGTGGGCATTCCCTAAATATGAGAGAGAACATCACCAGGGCCCAGAGTCAGGTCAGGGGCCCAGGCTCCCCAGACCCGTCACCCTGTGTGTGGGAGCACATGAGGCACCAAACCCAGAGAGCCACTGCAGTCCCCAGTGTTCCAGTAATGGCAAGCACCACTGAACCGCCCAAGCAAGTGCATGTTGGAGGGGGACAGGAGGACCCGGCATGGACCCATCTCCACCCAGCACTAGGCGGCAAAGCCCATCCACGAGGCCCCAGAAGAGCCCGGGCACCCAACTGAACTGTCCGCTGTAGTGCCCCCAGGTCGCCGGCCCCACATGCCACCCAACCGTGGAGGACTGAGCCCCCCAAGCCATTCCATGACTAATTACACGTGAGAGTCTACCTTTTCCTGTGCTTTTCAATCCCTGTTGAGGAAGCATTGCCCTGAACCATGAATAAGTGACTCTTGATGTGGTGTGCTGCATTAAGACTGGGGGAAAGGATAGGAGGGTGAGGGGAAGTCAAAGGACTGCAGCACACTACATGGGCATTAAATTCTTATGTAGGATGTATGTTGTGTACCGAAATGTGCCTGTGAGAAATTACATAGTACAAAGTGTGTGGTGGGTGAAGAGTGATGTAGGTGCAATTTAGGAGGCAGGCAAGTGAGGACATGGTCCCCAGCCAGAGGGCTTCTGGTGGGGTGGTCCAGGGGGCCCCAGAGAATTTGGAATCCCCCCAACTGGACCCCGCCACCCAGCGCAGTGCAACAACAGGGGCACACCAGCTGACCCATCAACCACCACAAACACAGGCCAGCCGTTGAAAGACACCTGGGCAGGGCGCCAGAGCACACCCCCACGTGAGGGGGGAGGTTGGCTGGGCAGACCCCTTCGAGCCAGAGATCAACCCGGGAGTGAGGAGGAGAGGAACACCCCTAATGCATGCTCATGGTGCTGTGGTCTGGGAAGCCGCCATAGTGATCCTGGATTTGGAAGATAATCAAAACATTGCAATAAAAAGAACTTATCACCTTATTAGAGATAGTGATATTATAGTGCAGGGAAGGTATATATATGTGCAGAGATGGCATATGCTAGGTCAAGGTCAAGATGCAGATTGAGGTTTATGGAGTTGCTGAATGCAGCCCATTTTTTTGTGAAAAAGTCAATTGTTTTTTCAGGAGGCAGCTATTTTCTGCAATCATATATCTTCTGCAAGAAGGTTCAGCCACTGGGAGATGTTAAGAGACTACATTTGTTCTGAAATCGCAGCCAAGGACAATGCGAGCTGGTACTCCACAAGACAAAGCACTCTCCTCAGAAAAAACAACCATTAAAGAAAAATATTTGTGTTCTATCAGTTAGATAACTCCTAAGACTACTAAGGACAATGCAGACACCTCAAACCCAACACTGAAATTTTTAAAGAATAAATTGTGATCAATTAAATCAAATGCTGAGAAATCTAGCATAACAGCACGAACTACTTCCTTTTTATCTATTTCCCTTAGCCAGTCATCCGTCATTCGGGGGAGACCTGGTCTGATTAGGAGAGATGGTGTCCATCCCACCGTGGGTGGTGCTGCTCTCATATCTAGGAATATGGCCAAGTTTATTAGAAAGCCAAAACCCGGGGTTGGTATGACATCACGGAGCTGAGAGGTCGGACTGGCGCTGAGCTCCCGCACCCATTGACCGTAATTTAAACTTTCATCCACCACGGACCGGCTTTTTTATACCCTGCTGACCACCCTAAGCTCCCTAAAGATGTCAAGCAAAGAAAGTAGCCCGGCTCCGCCAGAAAAAAGAGGTAAATACCAAATAATAACGAGAAACCGACAGGATGTCGAGTTACAACATGGCGGTGCAGGACTGAATGCTAGTGGCTACTCCTCACTGCTAGCTCAAGAAGTTACCGAGAGCATCAGGAAGTTATTAGAGGAGAAATTAAGCAAATTTGTGAACGCACTGGAAGCCATGACAAATCGAGTAGAAGGCAACAGTAAAAGTATAGACGAAGCCAAGGGCCGAGTGTCCGTGATGGAGGATTTGCTAGATACCACCGAAAACAAGCTCCGGGAAGTTGAGAAGAAGTTACAAACTCTCACGGAAAAAGCAGACGACATAGAGAACAGGACGAGATGGGACAACATCAGGGTGGTCGGTTTAAAGGAAGGAGTTGAAGGTGAGCAACCTGTTGCTTTCTTCGAACACTCTTCTTCTTCTCCTTTCGGCTTTTCCCTTCAGGGGTCGCCACAGCGAATCAGTTGCCTCCATCTAAGCCTCTCTTCTGCATCCTCTTCTCTCACACCAACCACCTTCATGTCCTCTTTCACTACATCTATAACCTCTAACATGTGCTGTCCCTCTGATGTACTCATTCCTGACCCTATCCAACCTGGTCACTCCCAAAGAGAACCTCAGCATCTTCATCTCTGCTACCTCCAGCTCTGCCTCCTGTCTTTTCCTCAGTGACACTGTCTCTAGACCAAACAACATCACTGGTCTCACCACAGTTTTGTACACCTTTCCTTTCATCTTAGCTGGAACTCTTCTATCACACATCACACCTGACACTTTTCTCCACCCGTTCCAGCCTGCCTGCACACGCTTCTTCACCTCTTTTCCACACTCTCCATTGCTCTGGACTGTTGACCCTATGTACTTAAAATCCTCCACCTTCTTTATCTCTTCTCCCTGTAACCTCACTCTTCCACTTGGGTCCCTCTCATTCACACACATATACTCCGTCTTGCTGCGGCTAACCTTCATTCCTCTCCTTCCCAGGGCAAACCTCCACCACTCTAGCTTCTCCTCCACCTGTTCCCTGCTCTCACTACAGATCACAATGTCATCTGCAAACATCATAGTCCATGGAGATTCCTGTCTAACCTCGTCTGTCAGCCTGTCCATCACCATAGTAAACAAGAAAGGGCTCAGAGCTGATCCCTGATGCAGTCCCACCTCCACCTTGAACTCCTCTGTCACACCTACAGCACACCTCACCACTGTCTTACAGTCCTCATACATGTCCTGGACCACTCTAACATACTTCTCTGCCACTCCAGACTCCCTCATACAATACCACAGTGCCTCTCTGGGCACCCTGTCATAAGCTTTCTCCAGATCTACAAAGATACAATGCAATTCCCTCTGACCTTCTCTGTACTTCTCTATCAACATCCTCAAAGCAAATACTGCATCTGTAGTACTCTTTTTTGGCATGAAACCATACTGCTGCTCACAAATGCTCACTTCTGCCCTTAGTCTAGCTTCAACTACTCTTTCCCATAACTTCATTGTATGGCTCATCAGCTTTATTCCTCTGTAGTTGCTACAACTCTGTACATCTCCCTTGTTCTTAAAAATGGGCACCAGCACACTTCTCCTCCATTCCTCAGGCATCTTCTCACTATCTAAGATCCTGTTGAACAACCCAGTCAGAAACTCTACCGCTACCTCTCCTAGACACTTCCAGACCTCCACAGGTATATCATCAGGACCGAGTGCTTTTCCACTCTTCATCCTCTTCAATGCCCTCCTCACTTCATCCTTACTAATCTTTGCTACTTCCTGGTCCACAACAGTCACCTCTTCTACTCTTCGTTCTCTCTCATTTTCCTCATTCATCAACTCTTCAAAGTACTCTTTCCATCTTCCCATCACACTACTGGCATCTGTCAATACACTTTCATCTCTATCCTTAATCACCCTAACCGCCTGCACTTCCCATCTCTGTCTCTCTGCCTTGACAACCTGTATAGATCAGTCTCTCCCTCCTTAGTGTCCAGCCTAGCATACAAGTCATCGTAAGCCCTTTGTTTGGCCTTTGTCACCTCTACTTTCACCTTACACTGCATCTCCCTGTACTCCTGTCTACTCTCTTCAGTCCTCTCAGTGTCCCACTTCTTCTTAGCTAACCTCTTTCTCTGTATACACTCCTGCACCTCCTCATTCCACCACCAAGTCTCCTTATCCACTTTCCTTCCAGATGACACACCAAATACTCTCCTACCTGTCTCCCTGATCACATTAGCTGTAGTAGTCCAGTCAACTGGAAGCACCTTCTGGCCATCCAGAGCCTGTCTCAACTCCTTCCTAAAAATCATACGACACTCTTCCTTTTTCAGCTTCTTCGAACGCTAGCTGCCAAAAATACTGAACATGGATACTAAACGGGGCATAATTAAAATCGATCGGGCACACAGAGGGCTCGGACCTGCCCACGACGATCGCACCAGACCCGTCATTATTAAGCTGCACAAATGTGGGGACAAACAGCGTACACGGCTGCACTGAGGGAGAGAAGGCAGCTCACATATGAGGGACAGAAGCTGTACATTCAGCAGGATCTTTCGGCTGCAGTGAAGGAGAAGCGGCGCAGCTTCAACAAGGTGTGTGAACGTCTGATCGGACTAAACATCCGCTTCTCCATGTGGTTCCCCGCCGTCCTAACCTTCACATACAACGGAAAGAAACATGCCTGCCAGTCTCCCCAAACTGCGCAGATGTTTGTGGATGGACTCCCGTGAACTGTGCAACTATTTCCACTGGGTAAATACACAGCATATGAAGGGACGAGATGTAATTTAGTAATTTAAGTTCAAATTGCTGTATTAAAGTAAAAATCCAGACGTGCATATTAAGCCTGGAAAAAAAAGAAAAGGCTAATAGAGCCACACTGCACTTATATGATGATTCAGGGCTGGAACGGCGGTGATATTTCAAATGGTTAAAAGTCAGTCAAGTGGGTCTAATTATAAAAAAGAAAAGAAGGGGGAGAAGTGGGTGAGAATTAAAAACAACAAAACAAAACAAAACAAAAAACTTTGTAATCTGGAGATGGGACTAGAGCAACATAGCCCCTTAGGGGCAAACGGTCTGACATAATTCTTATCCAAATATTACTCTTGAACTTTAAAGGGTGGTGATTCTATCTGGGTCTTGGGGGCGGGAGTTCCTTGAAGAGAATGAGGCGGTTGCTCTTCTTCAGTGTCACTGGCGCTTTCAGCGTCATACAACTTCTTGTCATTGCTACACAAACTTGGTTATTAGGGTTGTGTTTTGCATTTTCTCTAAGGCTGGTTGAGACCTATTCTAATGTTCGCTGCCCATTGTTCAGAGGCAGATTTTTTGTTCACTGTGCTCTGAAATGTAAGTCTACCTCCTCACCATCATGTATGACCCTGAACCTTACTTGTCCTGTGCACTACTGGCGCATCTTATTTTCATACAATAACCATGAGTGATATTAAGATTATTTCTTTAAACGTCAAGGGGGTTGGCCATGTTGTTAAAAAGCAGAAGATTATTTCTTTATTGAAGAGAGAGAATGTGCAAATTGCCCTGCTTCAAGAAACACATTTGACAAATTTGGAACACATTAAATTAAGGAGAAGCTGGGTTAGGCCAGGTGTTCTATTCATCCTTCAATTCAAATAGTAGAGGAGTAGCCATTCTAATTCACAAAAAATTGCCGTTCACTCTAGGAGAGATTATCAAAGACGATCAGGGTCGATTCGTCATTATTTCAGGTTTCCTATATGGGGAGCGAATCCTCGTAGGTTCTGTCTATGGATCTAACACATTTGAGCCCTCTTTCTTCTCTAAACTGCTGGCAGTAGCATCCTCACATTTAAATCCCTTCATAGTATTTGGTGGAGACTTTAATTGTGTTCAAGATGCTAGTATTGACCAATCTCCGCATAAACCTGCTTTACATCAAAAAAGACGGCAGGGCTAAAGGAGCTGTGTGCAGATCTAGGTCTCTTTGGAGAATAATAAACCCGATGACAATAGACTACACTTTTTACTCTCACCCCCACCGATCTTTTTCAAGGATCGACTATTTTCTAGTATCAAGAGGGGTAATAGAGTCAAAGCATGCTCAATTGGAATACGCACATTATCTGATCATAACCCAGTATCTATCACCATATCCCCTCCTTATCTTGATCCCTACACACGCCACTGGAGACTTAACTTTTTGCTTCTAAGTAGCCCCCCATTTTTGGAATTTCTGGAAAAACAGTGGGAACTTTTTACGGCAACAAATAACACACCAGGTGTAAATCCCTCGCTACTTGAGGGGCTCCATTATTTCTTACACAGCAGCTCAGAAGAGGGACACAATCAGAAGACAATTGGACTTAGAACATTCGATCCAGGACCTGGAGAATAAGCTTAAAGCATCCCCATCTAAACATAATCTTAAAAATTTAGAAGCAGCAAGGTCAGCACTTGATCAGCTCTTAACAAGTAAAGCAGAGACCTCTATCCTCTTTGCCAGACAAAGGCTGTACGGACATGGTAACAAACCTGGCCGCCTTTTGCCCACCTGGCAAAGGGTAAAAATGCCAGTAATCTAATATCATCACTAAAAGATAATAATGGAGACAAAGCCTATGAATCCAAAAAAATTAACAACATTATGAGACAGTTCTATCACAAACTATATTCCACCGAATGCAATACATCGGATGACCTAAGAAAAGCCTTCCTGGACCAAACCAGTCTCCCCTCTCTCACAGAAGAACAACGAGAGCTCCTTAACAGACCAGTTACCAGGGAAGAGGTCCTGGAGGCTATTTGTACACTCCAAAGCGGGAAAGCACCAGGGCTGGATGGGTATGGACCAGAGTATTATAAAAAAATTAGTAGAGCTGTTGTGGGCCCTCTGACCGATATGTTTTTGGAATCCTTTAAGAATAAACGCCTCCCTCCCTCCTTACATTTAGCCAATATCTCTTTAATCCTGAAGAAAAATAAACCATCGGAAGAGTGTAGGTTGTATAGACCTGTCAGCCTTATAAATGTGGACAGCAAGATACTTTCTAAAGTGCTGGCCAGAAGATTGGAGAATTATTTACCTTCACTCATAAATGAGGATCAGACGGGCTTTATAAGGGGGAGGTTCTCGTACTCCAATGTGAGAAGACTTCTTAACGTAGTACAGTACTCCTCGGAGATGCAACACCAGGCACTAGCTATTTCATTGGATGCGGAGAAAGCATTTGACAGAGTGGAGTGGAGGTTTATGTGGGATGTTCTGGACAGGTTTGGATTAGGGGAGGAGTATATAAACTGGATAAAACGTATTTATCATTCACCCGAGGCCTGCGTCTTGACCAACGGAAGGCGCTCTTCCCCCTTTCCGCTCGGCAGAGGGACAAGGCAGGGCTGCCCGCTCTCCCCCCTCCTTTTTCCCCTCACTTTAGAGCCACTGGCAGAACGCATCAGGATTAGTAAAGATATATACGGCATTACTTTAGGCAAGACCACTCACAAAATAGCATTATATGCGGATGATGTCTTACTTTTTCTCTCAAACCCTGAGGTATCAGTCCCGGCCACTCTGTGTAATTTACTCTGTAGCCAGATATCAAGCCTAATGAGTTGATAATTGACAAAGTTGGAGGCCATGCCCCTGGGGAATTAAGGTAGCACAACCCCTTACACAAATTTCCCATTCAAATGGGCCACTTCAGGATTTGTTTATCTTGGTATCAAAGTGTCACCTAATGTCGGGTATCTGGGGAGACTTAATTTTATGCCTACAATCAGAACAGGTAAGAATGACCTTGAATGATGACATGACCTTCCACTCTCCTGGATGGGCAGAATCACTCTCATTAAAATGAATATACTCCCCAGGCTGATTTATCCTTTGCCGATACTAACATTATGGATATCAAAGAAGACCATCTTAGACACAGAAAGGGCCTTTTCAAGATTTATTTGGCACAATAAAAGATCCACAATCGGAATTAAAACTTTACAACTGCCAGTGGAACGAGGCGGTTTAGCCCTACCTAACTTGAGATTTTACAACTGGGCCTGCCACAACCGAATAATCTGGGACTGGCTACAGTCTCATTTAAAATCTGACGCAGGTGTTGATGAGTGGTTTTCCTCTCCCTACTCCTTGCTGAGCAAACTCATTAACTGCAGAAAAAAGAGGTCATCAGACATCAAGCGTAATCCTGTTATTTACAACACTATCAGAGTCTGGTGGGACATTACAAAGTATTTTGGGGAGAGCGCGTCATCCTCTGACCAAGAACGAGGAATTTTCCCTAGGAATTAAAAGTAGCATGTTCGACAGTTGGCATGGGAAAGGCATCAGGCTTATTCGCGATGTATACCAGACACACTTATGTCCTTTCAACAGCTTCAACAAAAATACAACATTGCATCAGAACACTTTTATGGATACCTCCAACTCTGTAGTTTTATCTTGTCGGGAGTAAAGAATCTCCAAACAGACACTCCCCCTCTCAGCAATATAGATTTATTTATACTGAATCGGAAAGACACAAGACATTTTCTCTCTCCCTCTTATTTGATGTTTTATTCCCTAGATCCATCAGATATTAGGAATGTGATACAGAAGTGGGAACATGATCTTGATGGGCAATTTATTGAAGATGACTGGCATTAAGCAATAGTGTCTGTCAAAACCACATTTGTCTGCAACCGAATGAGAGAAACCCAATATAAGATACTGCATAGATCCCACATAACACCACTCATCCTTAACAAGAAGGATAACCAGGTCTCTCCCCTCTGTATCAAATGTAATTCATCAGTTGGGACATACATCCACTGTTTCTGGGAGTGCCGCGTGATTAAGAGATTTTGGAGCAATGTAGCCCAGGAACTAAGGAAAGTTTTCTCACTCAGAGTCACAAAGGAACCCAGCCTTTTCATACTGGGCTTGCCCTCAAAGGCATTATCTCTGAGCAGATTAGATTTTAAACTTTGTGACAAGCTCCTGTTTCTGGCCAGGAGATGGATTAGTGGATTAGTGACAAACCCCCAACGGTCACACAATGGTACCAAGAAACGTTTAAAGTTTTGCCCTTAGAAAGACTCACTGCACATATGAAAGGGAATGATAGCCTCTTTGAGAGAACATGGTTGGCCTATCTAAGATACTTACCCCCACCCCTCCGGGACAAACTTCTGCTGCATTGATGGGTATATTTAATTTATCTAGGGTGACTGACACATGTAAACAGAGTGTGTGTGTGTTTGTATGTGCATATATGTATCGGTGACTACAGAGAGCACATGTATGTTGTTTGTTATGTTTTGTTATGCTAAAAATCAATAAAATATATTAAAAAAAATAAAAAATAAAAAATAAAGCTAAAACCCTGACAACCCTGAGTCGAGACCAGGAGGCAGAGCCGCAGTTTAACACGCTCCCTGCACCTCAGTCAGAACGGTTGCCTGCCGAGAATAGAATCGAGTTTCTGTCTATGTCTAGGTCTATAGAAACTGTGTCTGTCCCCCGACCACCTAAATTTAGAAAAGTTACTAAATCTAACTTAAACAGAAGAGGAGCCCAAAAAAAAATGAACTGTTGAATATTCGATCACTATCATAAAAATCTCTACTATTCAATGATCTCATAACTGATCAGCATATTGATTTATTTTGTATAACTGAAACCTGGCCGCAGCAGGATGAGTATGTCAGTAAAAATGAATCTACAACCCCCACTCATGTTAATTTTCATATCCCTCGTACCATAGGTCGTGGAGGTGGGGTGGCTGCAATATTTTAGTCAAGTTTATTAATCAACCCTAGACCAAAATCTGGCTATAGGTCTTTTGAAAGCCTGACTTTGTGATTAGCACTATGGCCACACTGTGTTACAATCTTGATGATACTGCCCCTCTCAAAAAGAAATGAATAAAACAGAGGAGGCTGTCTCCATGGTATAATTCTCAAATTGGTGCCTTAAAGCAGACGTCATGGTTGCCTATGGTGATGAAGTGGAGAAAGGACCCTGTGCTGCACTAACCACACTTACCCAGCAACTGGCAAAGCAAATGGCAGATATTCAACGGCAGTTAGCAGCCCTAACAGCTAACCAGCCCAAGGCCCAAGGCCTTCCAAATCATCACCTCCCGATAAGCAGTTTGAGAGACCAAAATCAGAGAAATTTGTTAAACATGTGCCATTATCCCAGAAAAACCCAGCCTTCAGACCAAAACCAGGTTACTGTTTCAGGTGTGGGGAGGATGGCCACATCAAACCTCAGTGTGATGGTGGGCCAAATCCTGCATTAGTTGCAGAAAAAAGGAGACATTTCAATGTAAAGTGCCACAAATGGGAAATTCAACATCCCTCAGCTGCCAACAACCCTTTAAACTAGCCACAGTTCCCATTACAGGACGAATGGAGACTGGAACTGATGAGAAATGTCCTGCTGATCCTCAGCACACACACTGTGCTAACTTTAAGCAGTCAACTGTAAAACGCCCACTAGTTAAACTGCTTAGAGGTCTAGTTGGTTCAAGATGCACACCTGTTGTCAAAATAGCTGGTGCTGATTGTAACTGCCTTTTGGATACAGGTTCTCAAGTCACCACAGTTCCAGTGTCTTTTTACAACCAAAACCTGTCTGATCAGCCTGTAAAACTTCTTAACAACCTGTTGGAGTTTGAGGGTGCTTCTGGGCAGTCTGTTCCTTATTTGGGCTACATTGAGTTAACAGTTGGCTTTCCTAAAGACTTTCTGGGAGCAGATATTGACGTGTCAACCCTTGCTCTTGTGGTTCCAGACTTGCGCCCCGAAACCCCATCTCAAGTCTTGATAGGGACAAACACTTTGGATGTGCTCTATGAGCAATATCTTGACAGTGATGCTCCACATCAGCAGCCCAGTCTTTATGGCTACCAAGCCATACTAAAAACGCTTGAATTACGGCACCAGCAGAACAAAGAGAGCAATGTGGGAGTTGTGAGGATGCTGAGCAAGACACCGACACTCATCCCAGCCAGCCATAGCATCATCCTTGAGGGATCAGCCAAGTTTCACAATCTTGCTGCAGACCAGTGGGCACTCAGTCATCCTTGCCTGGTGGCCTTTGTGTCAAGAGTTGTCTTGTTACTCTCCCTTCTACTGCACCATACAAAATACCTGTTGTGGTCACTAATGAGACAGAGCAAGCAATCACACTTCCATCTTTCAGTGTCATTGCAGAACTTAGAGGTTTTCATAGCATAATTTCCCAGCATAGTGTCACAAACTCTCCTGTTCCTGAGAACTCCTCAGCCAGACTGGAACTTTAACTTTGGTGACTCTCCACTGCCATCAGAGTGGAGGGAGCATATCACCAACAAGCTCCTTGCAATGCCTGAGGTGTTTTCTCATCATGACCTGGACATTGGGTGTACAGACAAAGTAAAGCATCAAATCAAACTGAATGATGACACTCCTTTCAAGCATCGGGCACAGCCTATTCATCCTCAAGACATTGAGGCAGTGCACCTTCATGAGTTGTTGGAGGCCGGTGTTATAAGAGAGTCAGAGTCACCCTTTTCCTCACCCATCGTGGATAGAGTAGACTACCAGAAGTTGAATCCTCAAACAGTAAAAGATGCCTATGCGTTACCCAACCTTGAGGAGACTTTCTCAGCATTAACAGGATCGAAATAGTTAATAGTGAAGTCTGGATATTATCAGATCAAGGTTGAAGAAGCTGACAAGGCTAAAACAGCTTTTGTTACCCCACTTGGATTCTGGGAGTTCAATCGAATGCCTCAGGGCATAACCAACGCACCCAGTACATTCCAGCGATTAATGGAGAAATGCATGGGAGAATTACACCTGAAAGAAGTGCTGGTATATTTGGATGATTTAATCATTTCCTCGAACACTCTGGAAGAGCATGAGATGCGGCTGATGAAAGTATTCACTTGTCTAAAGGAATATGGATTAAAGCTGTTGTCGGAGAAATATAAGTTCTTTCAGACGTCTGTTCGATATCTGGGGCATGTGGTATCTGAAAATGGAGTTGAAACAGATCCTGAAAAAGTCAACGCTTTAAAAACCTGGCCAATTCCCCAAAACCTGAAAGTGCTGAAGTCCTTCTTAGGCTTCTCGGGCTACTATTGATGGTTCATTACAGACTACGCCACCATAGTTAGACCCCTTAATGAACTCACTCGTGGTTATCCACCACTGTGCAAACCTACAAAGGTTAAAGGGACAGGTGATCAGTATCATGATCCGAAGCAGTCTTTTGAAGGTCGGTGGACCTCTCAGTGTCAAGATGCTTTCCAAACTCTCATTGAGAAACTTACCACTGCTCCAGTCTTTGGTTTTGCAGACCCAAGGCAACCGTACATTCTGCATACTGATGCCAGTACCACTGGACTGGGAGCCGCCCTATATCAATAGCAGGATGGAAAGCAGAGAGCTATTGCTTTTGCCAGCCGTGGTCTGTCTTACAGTAAGTCACAATATCCCGCACACAAACTGGAGTTTCTTGCACTCAAGTGGAGTGTGACTGAAAAGTTTCATGATTATTTGTATGGAGGTCAGTTTACTGGAGTCACAGACAGTAATCCTATTACATACATACTCACCTCTGCAAAGTTAGATGCAACCAGCTACAGATGGCTGGCTGCTCTGTCAACTTTCAACTTTAAGTTTCAGGAATGGAACCATGGAACCTATCTGGATGATAGTCAGTCTCAGAAAGAGCAGCATCGCATAAGTCGTTTCACTCAGGAACACCTGGCTGATGCTAATTCCACCGAGGTGCTCTCCTCAGATGTTGTTGATGCTATCTGCCAGGGTTGCCTGGTCAGAACATATCATGACTCCGTCTTCATTCAGTGCAGTCCTACACTGGTGGAGTCTCTTGCTCTTTCTGCAGCTGCAATTCCTGACAGCTATGTCTCAGTGGATTTGACTAGTTTGCCTGTCATTCCATCATTGTCCCATTTTGACCTCAAAGAAAAACAGTGAGCTGATCCATGCATTCGTGAAATCATCTTCCAAATGGAATCTGGAGAAAAGATCGCTCCAACTGTAAGGACAGAACTCCCCGAACTTCCACTTCTGTTGAGAGAGTTGAACAAACTAGAGCTGCAGAATGAAATTTTGTATTGGCAAAGGCAAGAGGGTGAACAAATTTCTTATCAACTTGTTCTACCCGAGGAGCTGCGAGCACTTGTCTTACAGAGCTTACACAATGACATGGGTCACATGGGCATAGAACGAACCCTCGATCTTGTCCGCAAACGGTTCTACTGGCCAAAAATGGCAGCAGCTGTAGAACATAAAATCAAGACCTGTGATCGCTGTATACGCAGGAAAGCTTTGCCTGAGAAAGCAGGTCCACTGGTGAACATGAAAGTAACCTGTCCTTTGGAGTTGGTTTGCATGGATTTTCTCAGTCTTGAACCCGATACTAGCAACACTAAAGACTTTTTTGTGCTAACTGACCATTTTACCAAGTTTGCAGTAGCTATCCCCACTCCCAACCAAAAAGCAAAGACAGTAGCAAAACATTTGTGAGATAACTCCATTGTCTACTATGGTATCCCAGACAGGTTGCACACTGACCAAGGGCCCGATTTTGAATCGAAGAACTGTGTGAAATTTCTGGAATTCAGAAACTTCGAACCACTCCGTATCATCCCCGGGGAAATCCCGCTGAAAGATTCAACCGAACATTGCTCAATATGTTGGGGACTCTGGGAAATTAACAGAAATTGAAATGGTGAGAGTTTGTTAAGCTCTTGGTTCATGCCTATAACTGCACCCACAATGAAGTAAATGGGTTCACTCCTTATGAACTTATGTTTGGACGTTCACCTCGACTTCCTGTGGATTTGGCTGTTGGCTTATCTGTGAGATATCAGCCCAAATCTCACTCTAAATATGTGCAAGTTCTCAAAGCCCGATTGCAGGAAAGTTACCAACTAGCTTCCCGAAATGCTCTGAAAACAGCAGAACGAAATAAAGTTTGATTTGACCAAAAGGTGACTACTTCAGAACTGGATGTGGGTGACAGGGTGTTGGTCAGAAATGTGGGTATCCGTGGCAAACACAAGCTTATGGACAAATGGGAGGCTCACATCTATGTTGTGATCCAGCGGGCTGGAAAGCTTCCAGTCTACACTGTATGTCCGGAAAATGAAGACGGCCCAAAACGCACCCTGCATAGGGACCTTCTTCTTCCTTGTGGGTTCCTCCCCATGACAACAGCCGAAGATTTCTCTCCGCATATACCTATCCGCCGGCCATGTACACGTAATCACCCAGCCAACTATGAAACTGACACTATTGATTTAGACTATTGTGATGAAGATGAGACTCCCAACACTTGGGTCTCAAGTGCCCTTAGTAGACTTTTATGCCCCTGGCTCAGGTGACTTGCTCACTACACACCTCCTGCAACACCTCACATACTCATATGATGGAGAGCACTGGGCTGCACAAAAGGCTGCTTATTCAATGCATCTGCGACCACATTCTTGGGTCCAGGAATGTACTTGAGTTCGAACTGGAAAGGTGCCAACTTACCAACCCACCTCTGCTCACACGCATCTAGCCGAGCTTTTGACAAAATGTAGGTCAAAGGATTATTGTCGGTCCACACTGTGAACCGATAACCTCTCAGCCAGTGATGAAACTTGTCACATACCGCCCACTTTAAGGCAAAAAACTTAAGCCTGTGTGCGGGGTATCTCGACTGAGCATAATTGAGTGACTTGCTCGCAAAGGCGATTGGCCTGGCCGTAGACCCGCCAGCAGGGACCTGCTACAGCACAGCCCCCAGACCATTACTGGAAGCATCCACAGAGAGTAGAAAGGGCTCGCTGAAATTCGGATGTGCCAAAGGGACTTGGTTCAATAGAGCTAGCTTTAGCAGCTGAAAAGCCTGCTGGCACTCCTCAGTCCAATCATCAGTGCTCAACTTCCTGTGACCATGCCGACGCTTCCCCCCACAGGGACCTCTGTTACCTGTTGTGAGCCCAAACAGGGGTTTGGCTATCGAGGAACAGTTTTCTATAAACTGCTGGTAAAACACCACCATGCCAAGAAATGATCTGATCTTCCGCTGAGAGGGAACGTTTGTCCCCTGCTCCATCAGGTCCTGCTCTGTCAAAGCAGTGATGGCCGCTACTTTAACTGGGTCAGACCTTATGCCATCAGCATCCACAATATGACCCAAAAACCTCAATGACTTCTGCAGAAAGTGTTACTTTTTCAGGGCAAGCTTGAGGTTATTAGCTCTGAGCCGCCGAAAGACCATTTCTAACCGTCCTAATGCCAGCCCTTCTGTGGGGGCAAACACCAGCACATCATCCAAATAGCACAGCAAACTAAGGAAGTTCTGGTCGCCAAAGATGCCAAGCATCATGCGCATGAACGTCGCTGGGCTATTACACAGTCCCTGAGGCATTCGATTGTACTCATACAATCCGAATGGCAATGTAAAGGCAGTGTACTTTCTGTCATCTTCATTTACCTCCACATTATAGTACGTGTATAGTATATGTGAGGTCCACTGTAGAGAAAAAGGCGTTCCCACCCAGCGCAGCCAGCGCATCAACTGGATGCGGAAGCGGGTGGGCGTCCTTGACTGTCCAGGCATTGAGCCAGCAAAAGTCATTACAGATCCTCATGTCACCAGACTTCTTCCAAACCAACACCAAGGGTGACGCAAACTCACTACTGGATTTCGTAATGATCTCCTTCTCCTCCATTTCATCCAGCACTTCCTTTAGTTTCTCATACTGGGTAGAAGGCATGCGTCGGCATGGCAACCGAAAGGGTTTCTCATCAACAACCCGAATACAATGCACATAGCCTGCAGCCTTACCACAGTCCAGCTTATCCTTAGAAAATATGGACTGGAACTCAGTAATGAGACTGACTAGCCTCTCTTTGCCATCAGACGACGCCTCACAAAAATCAATGTCTATAGCAGACAATCCATTGTCAACCAGCAATGAATGGAGTGGGTCAGTCCGGCAGCTCGGTTGCTTCGGCAAGGGACTGTCAGGCAAGCTGGAGACCTCTGTATTCAAGCTGCGCTGGTCAAAACAGCGGCTGGTGCTGACTTTCGTCTGTTGGACATTTTGCTGTACACTTGACTGATCATTACTGGCCACTCCTGGATTGCTGAAATTTTCCAGTGCCACACATGAAAACACATCAGCCAGCTTAGCATTTCGTCTCAGAGTGACAGGCTTGTCAGATGGATTGACCACCTTTAAAGGTAGCCAACCATCGTCCCTCAACAGTGCTACAGTCCTCCCTACAATGACTGATCTTGCTCTAAACCTTGCACCTGTAGGCTCCATCACGACTGTGCTACCTACGGACTCTGCAGCCACCTGCTGCAGCTTGCCCCAGACCAGATGCTCGGTCATAGGCTCCAATGTGACAGCCCTCTTTATTTTTACAGTGCCAAGCTTTTCAGGGACATGTTCTGTGTCCTCAGTCACTTAGGCCATCAAACTAAAGAGTTGCTTCTGGGGACCGCATTCCCCACTCTTTGTGGTCAGGCTGCCACCCACCAATCCTGTCTCCCACTTCAGATGATTGGCCAGATACCTCAGCAGATTACTGCCAACTATGAGATCATCGCTCTGGCCATCAACCACTAACGCTGGCACAATCACTTTGCAGCCATAGATCTCCATTTCCAGGTCACACATGCCTGATGGCATCATCTTTGAACCACCACATCCAATCAAATCAACATCAGTGGCCTCCCAGATGGGGGTGGTTAACGCTGCCTGCTGTAACAACTGAGGCATGAAACTGGAGCTCAGGGTGCAGTCCATCAACCCGCTGTCCATCATGCCCCTGACCGTCACTTTCCCACCCAAAGTTACATTTTCATAAAACAGTTCGGCATGTGCTTCCAATCTCTGTATGTTCTGGATGATTGGTCTACGACCCTATGCTTTCTCCTCACATACTCTCCGGTAGACAGATTCTAAGTCATCACTACTGTCATCTTCTGGGGGATCACACTCAGGCCCAACATTTGCCCCCTCCACATGTAGGCCCGTTCGTTTCCCTCGTTTTGGCCTGCAGGCTTTGTGCCCCCTAGGTTTGGTGGCCACAGCCCTGGGACACTCTGTACGTGTATGATCAGGCGCAAAACAGGTAAAGCACAGATGATTGGCTCTACAATGGGAATGAGTAGTGTGTCCAACATCACCGCAAATGTCACAGGATGAGGACCTCCCTCTAGCTACTTGATTCTGGCAAGCATGTACATTGTTCCTGTTGAACGAGCCCATCTGATGTGGCTGCTGTTCCAAAACACGTTCAAGCATAGCTATAAGGCGATCTAAGCGATCAGTGGACCCTTGCTTCTCTACAGGCGCTGCCGCTGCTGACACAGAGACTGTCGACGTTGTAACCAGCTTACCAGTCAGTGTCACATGACGTGCATGGGAGTCCACTCCCTGCAGCTGTGAGGTCACAACATTGGTTGCACTCAACCGCGATGTCTGCCTATGTTTTCTACTATGTTCAATAAGCCGCTTATGTACATCAGAAACAGTCCACTGCTGTAGTGGTTTGCACTTGAATAAGAGGGACATCTCTGGGTCAGGGCAGTGACGTATGAACATCACTGTCATGTCATGCAGCAAATTATCAAATGTCTTATTTTGTCTGCGAAGACAGTCCTCAGTCACCTCCATGGCTCTGTTTAACCCTCCTATTATCCTCAAATATAATAACACATTTGATCCTTGGGGTCAATTTGACCCCAAGGATATCTACCTCCAGAAAATGATTCTTGTATCAGGCACTTTGTTTATTCTTTGAATACATAAGGAGTCCCTTGACAATGACACTTATTAGCAAATTTCATGTAGCGCCACCACCCGGCCAAACTTTCAAAGTAGAAAGAATGTATCTTAAACTTTTCATCCGAATCTTTTCAAATTTCGTGACCACCAGAAAAGAATTAACCCTATTGGTTTTGGTGACCCCATGACCTTTCATTTACTTATTTCTATTTCTTTTATTTACCTTTTTAGTTACATTTTTGTGGTCAGTCACCATAAAGTCTCACTCACCCCTCCTCTTTTCTTATTTGGGTTTGGGACCGACAGTGGCAGAGTTTTATTTGTATATTTTTATTTAATCTTTTTGTTTTTCTGCCTTTTTTGTGTGGGGAAGGGGGGGCTGGGGTGGATGCTGAAACTTCGTTCTGAGTCAAATTTGCCCAAGTCAAAAAAATAAATTTTCAAACTTTTAGCAGGATTTTGTAAAGTCAGAACATGAAACTATGTTTATTTATAATGTGTGGATCTAATCCCACCCAAATTCCTGGTCAGGGCAGTGTAGACCATGGACAGGGCCAGCACATAGAGATATACAGAGACGAACAAGCACTCACTCACAATCAGACCTACAGACAATTTAGAGTCACCGGTTTACCTACACATGCATGTCTTTGGACTGTGTACCGGAGTACCTGGAGGAAACTCACGCAGGCACAGGGAGAACATGCAAACTCCACAGAGAAAGGCCACGGGCCCAGGAATCAAACCCACAAAAATGAGGCAACACTCTAACCGTTATGCCACCGTGCTTCCTTGCAGACATATTTTTTGGATTGAGCAAAGGTCATACTCGTCTTTGAATCCTTTTTGGGTGGGACAAACCTGGCACCTGCCACATTACCTGCCTGTGGTTTGTACCACTCAAAATGTTGGGGTTCCTTACCAGGGAGTAAGATGTCCTTTAGCCATGTCAAGTACAACCCCCATGGCCTGATTTTTTCAGGTGTTTCCTAAAGGGATTTTCCTCACAGTCCAGCTAAATTGCAGACATAGCTGGACTGTGCATTCCATGCTGCCCAAATTTTGATGCAGGTTTGCTCAGCATATATTGTCAGAATGGACACAGCCCATGAAACGCAACAAAGCATTCATCAAAAGTCACCATGCAAATAATCAAAGTTCTCATTGGAATTATGCTTTCCCTCCCCCCTTGTCATGTATCAACTCAAAAGTATCAATCCTGCCCCAACAGGTGTAGGGATGTGAGTTTACACACACAGACAGACATGTTTTACACAGCTTGAACAGCTTGGGGTCAAACTGACCCCAGAGGAACACCGATGCGTACAAAATGTGTAAAGCAAAATGAAAAAGTATCTTCATGATAATTTTTTGCATAATTAGTTGTCCCCCTCAAATTAGGAAAAGTCATGAAATATGAAGCCAAAAAACTACAATCAACTCCAATTTTTTGAATGATAACCATTGAATGGGGTCAAATTGACCCCAAGGATGATAGGAGGGTTAACCTCAGCCAATAATCAAAGGGGTGTTCACCCCAGCGTGGCAGTGTGGCATAAAAGTCTACTAAGGGTATACCAGAAGAAACTGTGTCACTGAAATGCTGTTTCAAAATCTCAAAGATTGGGCCAGGACCACCAGATAGCAAAAGAGATGGCTGACTACGTATGCCCACCTTAACTACCTCACGTGTCCTCCCCACAAGTTTATTTAGCACCTCCTCAGCCTGTTCCGCTAATGGAATCCCCTTCTTTCTCATATATGCCACCATCACTGCTTCCCACTCCTGAAATGTATGAGTGTCATGGCCATCCCCCTTAAAACACACAAGCTCCTTGACCTCAGATCTAACCACAACATTCAATAGCGAAGGGTCTGTTACCATGGACCCCATGATGCTAGGCCCCACCCCAGAGCCTAAACGTGACTCAATGCAGGAGGCTATGCTTTCACCTATGGAAAGCCCAATGTGTGATGCTATGCCTGTCAAAAGTTCCTCAGTTGCGCTGTCCTTCACCAATTTCTGAGCATGTGAATCACCTTGGGGTCATTAACAGTGGCATCGCAAGTCCCCACTCACTCAAAACCAGGTGCAGGAGTAGAAGAATCTGGGGCAAACAAAAGGCTAGACCTGCCCCTGCCAAATGTTGGTATTGGGGTCAATGACGCATATCCCCTCCCTCTACCAAAAACACTGTTACTCTCCATGGCACGGTTACCAACTTACCAAAAATACCTGGTAAACAAATGAGGAAGACAGCGTGCTGAAAACAAAAAAAAAAAAAAAAAATGAAAACCCCACAATATAAATAGAAGGCACAGGAAAAGACTTTTCTTTTTTTTTCTTTTTTTCTTTTTTAAATGTCCCCTTCCACAATAACAAATTAAATACGTTCAACCACTTGAAAAGAAAAAGAAGAAAAATAAAGGAGCCTCAATCTGACCCCAACAAGGAGTGCAATTACTGGTAAACAAAATACTGCATTTAATCTTTTTTTTTTTTTTTTTTCAAAAACAAACAGAGAATTTACACTAAAAACATTCCGTAATTATAGTCACATAGAACACAAAATGTAGGTCAGAAATTAAACACAATAGTCTGTGGACCTACTGCCATTCAAGATATCCCGCTGAAAAAAAAAATGTCGCACATGCCGTAGAGCAGTCTCCTAGTGACCGCCACTCCAGGCCACAGCACAAACTTCCAGAAAATAGATGGGACCTGACACCGCCTTCCGTGCTCTTCGCCCTCCCAGCGCCGCCATAGGAACACCAGGGAGTAGCCGTATCCCAGAACTTTCCCGCCGCACAGCCGTCTCCACGAGCCACCGTAGAAATCACCAGGAAGTAGACAAATCCCCTCTTGCACCAAAGCTTGGGTCACAGCACCAGTGTAACCGCGCTCAGTTGCACTTTTCTGCAACTGGTGGGTCCAAGGATCCCCTCAAGTTGTCCTTCATCTCTGCGCTGTGTTTTATTAGAAAGATGAGCAAGAGGCTGGTCCGTCTTTAACCATGTTTATTCTCAGGCATGTCTCCCGTAAACTGGCTGTGAATTACAACATATAAAATAATAAAGGGGGAAATGTATATACTTGAGCAGGAACAATATATGTACTGGTCAGTAATGTGGTGGTTGGTCCCAGGGGTCTCTCACACATAGCACTCTACAGGGGGATAGCAAGTTATTTTAGCATAGAGGCTAATTAGATAAAACGCGAAGTGCATTATGCCATTATTCAACCACATTAACACTCAAAAAGGTACCACGACCCTTTGTAACGCTCCTTAGCAACGTCTCCATGAATCGCAATGCTCACCCAATGAACAGTAAGACGTTAAAACACTACTTTGTTCTCAGCGCTGTGCTGAGTGACTCACCTCGGGCATGTCTCCCGTAAACTGGCAGTGAATTACGTTGTCAACGGCATATATCAATTTCCACCAGGAGAGGGCACCCTGAACCAACCACCACATACATACACCTAAATATAGCAAGTGGAATACATGTTACACAAACACTGTTACATCTGGTCACAACTTCGTTAAAAAAAAAATCTAAATGTTCTTTGGGAGAGCTGAGTTCTGAAATTGTGAGACTGAGATTGTTTTGGCACATAACCTTGGTACAGTAAAGGTTTGGTTTAGGTATGGTAGAGGTTCAGTTTAGGTATGGTATAGGTATGGTCCTGCCTATTTACCTTCAGACGTAATGACCTTTTGAGACATTTTTAGACCAGTCACAGTTTTTTTGTCTATTCTGTCCCCAAATCTAGAATCCACCATCAACAGAGACTCCAGGCACTCTATTTCAAAAAGTTTTCAGAGAGAGTGGCTGAGCTCAAACCTGAAATGAAAGGTACCTGTGGTGAATCAATAGGTTGAGAAAAATGTTTACACACAAGGTCTGTGTTTACAGAAAAACATTTAAGCCCTAAACTTTTAAATAATATGAATGAATTTCTCACTTTAAGTTTCTTTACGTTTGTGTCGTCCATTGTGGATATATTAAACAGCGTTATTCTTGATACTGTGTGTAAACATCCCTTGTTGTCTATTGTGCTCTCAGCTTTGTGTCTTGCATCAAGGGAGGTGGTTCAGAGCAGGTTTCTGTGTCAGCTCCTAGAAATGGTCCCTGGCTTTAGAAAACTACATGAACAAAGGACAAAGAGGAAATACGTATGGATTTAAATTTGCCAGTCTCAACAACATAGCTGACACCAAGTCCAGCATAGACAAGTACATCTCTTTACAAGGCTCTTTTCACAGAGTACTTCTCCTCTCTTTTAAAGAAATGAGTGACACGATAAATCATTGTTAAATCTCATTTGTTTATGTCATTAGAAACATCACTCTGCTCCACTACATGATCACTATACTGGAGAAGTACCCAAAGGTTCCTCTCTAGTATGACAGAGTTGGAGAAAGACATTGGAAATCTGAGATATGGTCTAAAGAGTGTGGAGGCAGTGAGTGCAAAGAGTTTAACAATCTCTTCAGGATTAAGGTATTGGTGTTCTGTCTGATGTCTTGTGCTCCATTTGCAGGAGCTGCAGTACCAGCAGATTCAATCCTTCCACACTGCTGCTGATAAGTTTATCCCTGTGGTCCGTCAGTTCCTCACTGTGGCCTCATTCAAATTCTCTGAGGTCTCTGAGTCTCTCATTGAGGCCAAACAACTGGTAAAATAATAACAGATCTAATAAGTAATAAATATTTAAACCAGCAATACCAGCTATGCTATAGAATATGCAAGTTAAGATTTATCCAGAAGTGAGAGAGAGATGGAGAGGAATGATAACTTTGGTCCGTTTAAAGCAGACCAAACAGGTCTGGTGTGAAAGCGACCTGAGTTCGTTTCCTCGGACGGTCCGCTTCGTTTGGGCAGGTCTGAAAGCTCATACGAACTCTGGTGCGGACCAAAGAAGCGAACTCTGGTCCGCCTGAAAACGTGGGTCTCGGTTCGCTTGCAAGTGAACCCTTGTGTGGTTCGTATGTAGTGTGATTGCTCACCGGACCAAATGTACGTATCTTATTAGTGCTTTCGTGAATGTTTACTGTTGCTATGGCAACAGGTGACCATTGACATTAGCAGTTGTTAGCTAGCTTAGCTTAATCGTCTGAACAACAATAAACCATAAATTCACAATTTGGCATATATAAACAAAATCAGGCACAACTATCAACAGTCACAGTCCTTAAACTCTGAGCTAATATGTTGTCACATGTTAGATTGTCACAGTTAGAAAAATAACAGCTTCAATCCGCAACTGCGATAGCATTATAGTAACGGTTGCGTTCACTAGTATGTAGTTAATGCAAATAAATTTCCGGGTTGGAAGGGAGGGAGGGATTTCCCCTCCCACTTTGTCCAATCGACGAGCACCCCTTTCAACCGCGGGATGCTGCTCAGAAAGTTTGGTACGCTTTCAGAAATCACAGTGTGAAAGCAGATCCGGAAAAAAGTGATAAATGCAACAATGTTACGACTTTCAGCCCCCCAATCGAACTGAGTCCGCTTGGTCAGGTAGACCTGACAGTCTAGCTGTAACAACATCCAGAAATCCAAATCAAATGTATGTCAAAATAAAAAAATCAAAGGACCACTGCCGCACCATGGGCATGTCTTTGTACGCAGGCAAAAAGAAGCTCGTTATCCACGCAATAGTTTCTGCATTTCAAAATGTTTATTTTTTCCAAAAGCAAGCAAGCAAACAAACAACAAAGAAATTCCTGCATGCCTCTCCCGCTCTGGTAAAAAACCATGTGCCCACCCAGGTGCATGCTGGTCACATACCTTCTTTCCCACATATATAATCTTTGGTGTCCACAGTATGCCCAAAATGAAATAAAATACTAAACAAATACTAAACAAGAAAATCATTAAACTAAACAAATAATTAGCAAACAAAATACTAACAAAATCTAATCATAATAAACTCAAAAATTTAGAATAATCAAACTATATTAATTATTGGCAAAACATCAACTAAATACTAAAAACTAAATAGGTCCTACATCCATATTAAGTCAAATATAACCCAAATAAGCTCAATTGGCAGCTGTTGCAAAGTGAAAAAGTTTTTTTCACCCAATGAGAGAAGCCAATCTTTTCAAGCAAACCCCGAAAACTACAAGAAGCAGCCTTTATGACTAACGGTCAAAGGAACCAACCAAGAATGAAAACTAATTGAAAATGCAGTGAAACATTGTTTTACTTGAGACCGTGTGCTGACCTACTAAAAATATGTTAATTTTGAATTAAAATCACAGAGATTAAGTAAAATCACGCCGACTGTAGATTAAAAGCATTTTTGCATTATAAGCAAGTAAAAGAGCCAATTTTTCCATACAGGCCAAGAAATGCTAGAATAAAAGGGAACCATGTTATTCCTCAATTTTCTGATAGTCAACTGAACCTTAGAAAAGAAAAATGTTTGTTTTTTATCATTTTTATATCATTTTAACATTTTGTCCTTGAAACAAACACAACATATTTCAACCTATAGGTCAACCAATAAAGCAATCTGCCTGTAAACCGAGCATGCCTGGCTTCTTGGTTAATGTTCTCATCATTTGAGACTTAATTATTAGGTGCTTATTGAGGGTCGTTGTGAAAAGAGACATCCCTAAAGGCAAAATAAACTGTTTTAAAATTACTACTGCTTTCTTGGTTGCTATGCATTATTTATGCCATATGATGGGGCCATTGTACCATTCACAGCCAATCCAAATCTACTCTGTGGTCTTCAGTCATTGGTAAAATGAAAGTAGAAGATTAGATAAAACGAAAGCACTCAAAAATAAACTGAGACAGCGTACATAAATAAATGAAAATGTATCCAGGTAAGTCAATAGTAATAGGTAATAGGTTGGAGTATTTATAGATACATTATTAGTAGATTGGCACAGTAAATATATATTTCTTTTTTTGTTTTGTTCAAATGCCTCAAAAAAGTGTTGTACAGTGGCTTGCAAAAGTATTCATACCCCTTGAACTTTTCCATATTTTGTCACATTACGACCACAAAAATAAATATATTTTATTGGAATTTTATGTGAAAGACCAACACAAAGTTGTGTTGTGAAGTACAAAGAAAATTATATATGATTTTAAATTTTTTTTACAAATAAAAAACTGTGCAAAAAGTGCGGTGTACAAAAGTATTCAGCCCGCCTGAGTCAATACTTTGTGGAACCACCTTTTGCTTGCTGCAATTACAGCTGCAAGTCTTTTGAGATATGTATCTACCAGCTTTGCTAAGATGAATGGGCAAAAATTTCAGTCTCTAGATTTGCAAACAGCTCAAGCTCAGACTGGGTCATTCTAAAATCTAAAAACTGCCGTTCACAAACGCTCTCCATCTAAGTCCAGACCTAAATCCAGCACATGAATATGTATTGTTTTTAACCATTCCATTGTTGGCCGACTTTATCTTTCGAGTTGTTGTCCTGCTGGAAGGTGAACTTCTGCCCCAGTCTCAAGTGTTTTGCAGACTCCAACAGGTTTTCTTCCAAGATTGCCCTGTATTTGGCTCCATCCATCTTCCCTCTTCCTGCTAAAGAGAAGCATCCCCAGAGCATGATGCTGCCACCACCATGTTTGGCAGTGGGGATGGTGTGTTTAGAGTGATGTGCAGTGTTAGCTTTCCGCCACACATAGCGTTTTGCATTTGGGCCAAAAAGTTCAATTTTGGTCTCATCTGACCAGAGCACCTTCTTCCACATGTGTGCTGTGTTCCCCACATGGCTTCTGGCAAACAGCAAACGGGCCTTCTTATGGTCAAACCTGCAAACTAGTCGCTTTTCGGTGAAATTTGCCGATTTTCAAACAAAATATGTCATTTCCGTGATTCGTTGAGATCCAAACAGTTTTTTGTGTGTGTGTGTGTGGGGTGGGGGGGGTTCGGGGATCAGTTTCAAACAACTTGTGACGTCTTCATAATCATCCAGGGCACATATCACAAGACAGTAATTATGAAAAAATCGTACTCTGGGCTGATTTAATTCATTTTTGTGAATAAAACACTCATTTAACTTGTGATGCATATCACTGATTTTTGTCACGGATTATATATACCCTGGATGATTATGAAGACGTCACAAGTTGTTTGAAAAAAATTGGTGTTGCGCATCACAAGTTAAATGAGTGTCTTTAATGTGTTGAATATCCAATATCCAATATCAAACCAATTCAACCACAGATCTCAACCATAAGGAGAAGATTGCGTGTTAAAAGAATATAACCTCAAGCGGCATTATTCAACGAAGCATTCGGGGGAGTATGGCAAATATAAACTCCATGTTTATATTTTTTATTGTTGTATTTATTTAATTAATTATTATATTAAATACATTTATTTATTTGTATTTATTTTTTATTATTTTATTGGTATGTTAAATTAATCTTCATCTTCCACTAACATTTCACTGCACATGGTTAGTCTTTACAAACTTGTATGGTAATAAAAATGAGCCCTGATCCAGTCGATAATATTTGTTCAATTCTTTTCCAGAATGAGAGAACTTAAAAAGGAAGACACTCTTTATGTAGCAAGGCTTGATGCAGGTCTGAGGTACAGGTGGAGCTGGGCCTGGCTAAAAATCGAGGTCAAGACTGAAGTGAAGGGAATTCAGCACAGCTTCCCACTGTCCCAGTATTTTAAGAAGATAGTGTACACTTTTTGACTGTTCACCAAAAGAGTATGCCAAAAGAGCATGAGAGCCTTTGTTGCTGTAGTTTATTTCTTTTAGAAAAAGCCTCCATTTTGAATACCCGGCTTTGTCTATCATGACAACATCAAGTGTCCTTCCAGTCCCAGAGTAGTGCTTCCAAGGGGCCTGATGCTATGAGGGAGTGAGTTAGGGTGCCTGTACCTACATTTCAGCAAGTTGCCAATACAGAGGTGTGTATAGATTAGGCTACATAGATAGGCTTGTAGTTTTCTATGTCTTTCTACCATTTCACTGTTTACAGGTTATTTGATATCTGCCAGTAGGCTAATGTTAGGCAACATAGGAGTAGGCTACATTACCAGGACAAATTGTGCATTGTATGTTTAATTAATTTAGAGATGAACTACTGTAGATGAAGTGTATTGGAATGAGGATACACTTTTAACAACTTTATAATAGCAATAGAAGTTTGTGAACACTAAGCCAGTTTTAATAATGAAAACCTAATAATGTTTTCTTTGTCTAGGCAATGGTCCTTGCTACTCTTGCTGAATATTCACTTCCTTTCACCTTTGCACCAGTGATGGTGAACCTGGCCCAAGTGTTGGCTGAAGACAAAATAGCCCTTCATGGGCTGAAGCTGTCACGCACATCAGCATCATACAAAATGGTGCATGGACTAGGATTGACGTTTTCAGAGAGGACCATCAGTAATACACTGAAATATCCATTTTCCATCAACCTTGATGAGCGCAATACCAAGGGCGAAAAAAAGTGCTTTCCATCTTGGTTAGCTACTTTAATCCAGACAGGAAGACGGTCAATGTGGAACATCTTGGCTCATTAGAGGTATTGAAAGTCAGTGCTCTCAAGCTCGAGAAGTTGCTGGATACATTTTTTACAACGCACAACATCCCATGGTCCAACATTGTGAGCATGTTGATGGACTCCTGTGGTGTCATGCGAGGAAGCAAGATGGGGTTGGAAACTAGAGTGCGTCAGAACCACTGCCCAAGCCTGATAGATGTAGATGGTGATAGCTGCCACCATATTCACAATGCTGCAAAAGTTTTTGTAGCTCCTTTCAACAGTCATTTTGAAAAGATGTTCAGTGACCTACATACAGATCATCAACAGACCAGGTTAGTTAATAATATTCAGTTTTCTTTTAAATATACTTTTTTAGTTCTGAATGATGCATGCTACTCACCATACATACATGGCTTTATGGACAAAGAAGACAAGGCCCTCTTCAAGGATCCCCTGAAGCATATCTCTGCAGATTACAATGTGAGCGAAAAAGGTCAAACACAGATTTGTTTCTTTCATGAAGACCTTGGAAAAAAAGGTAACTCATCACATTTTTCTCCTTGGTTCTGTGACTACCTAACTGCACTTGCACCAAATGACTGTTAGCTTTTGTACAGTGCTTTGTCATGCCATTGATTTTTTCAGGAATGACGCAGCTTGGAAAAGACAGGAAAAAGAGGGTCATTCAGAGGGTCATTGTGGCATGAAACCACTATAACTGAGCTACACCTCAGGGTTTATACAGGAGTGCTGGCAATCCTCAAAGAGTATGTCATGGTGTTCCAGGTGAGTTGAACATGGAATGCAATATTTCTCATCAGTTTTTTTTTGTTTTCATAATAAGAAAATGGAAAAACTAAACAAACTATGAGTATTGAGTTATGTTGACAAAAATGTAACATGATTCTTTGGATTGCTATGATTTATTTTCTAGACCCAGATACCAATGTCTAATAATTATTGACATTTTCTCATGGAGCAGAACATTTTCAAGGACCCTCATAATCACAACATAAATTTAACAATGTAGGCATATAGCCATTTGCTATCTTAGATAATTTTGAACTCTTATTCAGTACAACAGTTTTAAATGTTATTGCATTTAAAAATTGTGGACCCCACTTTGAGAACAAATGCATCAAACCACAATGTCCATGTTATTTTCTTTATAGGGCAGTCAAACACTTGTCTACATACTGCATGACAAACAGCTGCAAGTCTTAGTGAACTTCCTAGCCTGTTTTGTCAAATCTGAACACCTGGAACTGATACCTAAAACTCTAGCTACACTGGAATTTGACAACAAGCTGCTACCTTTGAGGGAGATGTATATGGGACGTGGGGCTCGTTGATTTAGAGCAGCACAACACCCTGTAAGTACTTTAAATTCTATAATGTAATTAGAATGACTACTGATTGGTTTGGAGTCTCTGCAAGGTCAGTATGATTGCATGCACAATAGTAAGTGATGTTGATCTGTTTCAGCTTGTGAAGCCATTCCTGCAGGAAGTGTCCCAGGCATACAATACATGTGCAAAATACCTACAGAAAAAGCTGCCTTTGCAGAGCGAAACCCTGCAGTCTTTGTTGGCCGTGGACCCAGTTGTGAGAGGGCACTCTCAGACTGGACTCAAACTGAAGAAACTCACTGAAATGATGGGTCACCTGCTGCCACCGGATGCAGACACACACCTGGAAATTCTGCAGTAAAATGTGGACCAGTCGCTGCCCAGTTTCCAGAACGGACAGGATGTTGTGAAATGGTGGCACTCTGTCTTCAATACTGGGAAATATCCAGGCCTGTGTCAAGCAGTGAAAGCTGCCATGTCGATCTTCCATGGTCCCTTGGTTGAAAATTACTGTTTGGCACTGTTGTTACTAGATTGTGATGTTTCTATTTTTGTTGATTGGCCATCCACTGTGTTCCATTGATTGACCAAAAAAAAAAACAATGTTGTCTTAATTTTATTTTATTTTTTTTCCTGTAGCTATGTTGAACCTTCTTTCGCAGAGGGGGTGGGCTCAGGTCGGGGGGGGTTGTGGCTGCCGGAAGGTTGTCACCTTTTTCAGACCTTCTGAGTTTGCAGGTATGTATGGTTTTCTTTTAACAGTGGCTTTCTTCTTGCCACTCTTCCATAAAGGCCAGATTTGTGCAGTGCTCGACAAATAGGTGTCCTGTGGACAGATTCCCACCACCTGAGCTGGGGAATCTCTGCAGTTCGTACAGAGTCACCATGGGCCTCTTGGCTGCATCTCTGATCACTGCTCTCCTTGTTCAGCCTGTAAGTTTAGGTGGACGGCCGTGTCTTGGTAGGTTTGCAGTTGTGCCATACTCTTTCCATTTCCCGATGATGGATTGAACAGTGCTCCGTGAGATGATCGAAGCTTGGGAAATCTTTTTATAGCCAAACCCTCCTTTAAACTTCTCCACAACTTTATCCCTGTACTTTCTGGTGTGTTCCTTGGACTTCATGATGCTGTTTCCTCCCCAATATTCTCTTAACAAACCTCTGAGGCCGTCACAGAACATCTGTATTTGTTCCGAGATTAGATTACACACAGGTTGACTCTATTTAGTCATTAGGTCAACATTCGATCATTCAGCAATCATCAGGCAACTTCTGAAGGCAATTGGTTACACTTAAAGAAAAGGGGGCTGAATACTTTTGCACACTGCACTTTTCAGTTTTTTTATTTGAAAAAAAATTAATTCATGTATAATTTCCTTTATACTTCAAAATTGTGCGCCACTTTGTGTTGGTCTTTCACATAAAATTCCAATAAAATATATTTATTTTATTTATTATTATTATTATTATTATTGTTATTATTTTATTTATTTTGGTCATAATGTGACAAAATGTGGAAAAGTTCAAGGGGTATGAATACTTTTGCAAGCCACCGTATTGGTCCATTGTCGGCCAAAATGTATTGTTTTGGAATAACCAGGAAAATTCTCTGCAATACTCAGTTAATTAGAGTCCAGTCAGTGCAATAAGATCAGAAATGAATTTTTACATCATATTAAAAATTTTTCATCATGTGACAGCCAGTGACATCATCAAAATTACCCCCTAATATCCCCAAGGTGATGTTAAGTCTTCCCAATCCCCACCTGACAAGTAAAGTGCATTTTGTAGCTTTAGTTCAAACGCACAATCTTGAAGTACATGTTGTTGCCTTAAATCACCAAATTTTTGATTCCAGAATATATTATGGGAAATTTCCCTTGTCTTTGAGCATAGAAGCCTCCTCTCTACATAAAACAATAAAAATGTTGGGCGCCAGAGAGGGTGTGTCGAGGTGGGGTAAATTTTTAACATTAAATAATAAAACTACACTCTCTAGCCACCAAAAGAACATAAGGAACCAAGCTTATTCCAAGCAAGGAAAAAGTAGCCGGTGAGCTATCATGCATCTTCTCGGTTGTAATTGGGCTTTGTTGGTAGCACGTTGTTTGTAGGTCACTTTAATGAACTGTTTAAGAGCTGTAAATACTGATGGTTAAAATCATGCTGGATAAATATAATTAAATGCTGTCACGGTATTTAAATATAATTAAAAATGTGATGCATTTCAAAGATTCATTTTAAAAAGCTGTTAATTTATTGTGTATTTAAAATCATGAAATCAGATCAAATTCCATTTTAAAGATCAAATCAAATCAGATTTATTTATATAGCACCAATCCACAACAAAGTTACATCAAGGCACTTTACATACAGAGCAGGTCGAGACCAAACTCTTTATAAAATGATTTAAAGAGACCCAACAGATCCCCCGATGAACAAGCACTTGGCTACGGTGGCAAAGAAAAACTTCCTTTGAGTGGCAGAAACCTTGGGCAGAACTGGGCTAAGGGGGGGGGGGGCAGCCTCTGCCTCGATTGGTTGGATTGAGAGAGAGGGGGAGGGAGAGAGAGGGGGAGAGGGAGAGGCAGAGAGGGGGAGAGAGAGAGAGAGAGACATGGGGGGGAGCAAAGTTGGGTAGAGTAGGGAGAGAATGAGAGCAGGAAGAGGGGGTATTCAATACAGGGGCAGCAGGAACACATGATGCTGTATGGAGTTCATGAAGGTATAGGAGCAGCAGGCATTGCAGGAACATGGGGATGGCGATGATTTACCACCTGCAGGATGAGGACAGGGAGAGAGGAGAGGAACTGGGATAGACAGAGACTTCGGGGAAACATGGTTATTGATATGTTGGCACATGCAAGGGGGAGGGAGAGAGAGAGAGGGGAGAGGGAGAGAGAGAGAGGGAGAAGGAGAGGGAAAGAGAGGGGAGAGGAAGAGGGAGAGAGAAAGAGAGAGAGAGAGAGAGGGGAGAGGGAGAGGGAGAGACAGAGAGAGAGAGGTGCTCAGTCCTTCCCCCAGCAGTGTAGGCCTATAGCAGCATAGCTAAAGAGTAAATGAACTTTAACTTTTTAAGTATAAGCTCTGTCATACAGAAAAGTTTTAAGCCTGGTCTTGAAAATTGCTAAAGAGTCTGCCCCCCAGACCAGATGCAAGATTTAACGGTTAGAAAACTCATGGATTAACAGCATACTTTTTGTGTAAAGGGTCAGTGAACAATTTTCAAAACCTAAAGAGACAATTTGGTCTAAATAATGATGACTTCTATAGACTCCTACAGGTTTGTCACCATACATGTATTGAACAGATAAGGAAAGAGATCAAACAAGAGTAATGGGATAACATTTTACTAGAGGTATTTATGGATGTGGCAACCTGACCCCAGATAAGCGAATGAAGATGGATGGATGGATGGATGGATGGATTTATTGATGCATATCAGGCCATAAAACCATCTCAAGTCTCTATAGGGGTTTACATCAAATGAAAGGTAGCTCAATGCATGTAAAACAGAAATGGGAGAGGGAAGGAAATCTAGTCTTAAGCGAAGAAGATTGGGAAGATTTATGTGAGATACAATGGAAAACTTCAATTTCAACACAATGGAGAGAGTTTTGTTGGAAAAACCTTATTAGATTTTTTATCCCTCCAGCTCAACAAAGACACTATTCGGGGGAAGCTTGTCATGGACACTGATTCAGCTTCCTGTTCCCTGTAGTCCCCGGACCCTGCTCTCACTCATCTGTTCTGTCTCCACAACCATGCCCACAGACACTCCTACTGCAATGCCTGTCGACCTGCTCACTCTGTCTCACCTGTTGCTCATTAATTTACCTGTCAGCATTTATACCAGTCAGTTCACTCCCATTCTTTGTCAGTTCGTTTCTCTAGTTCAAGCCTGTAGTGATTCTGCTCTGTTGGATGTCTTTTGACCCAAGCCTGTTTTTGTGCTCTTGCTCCTGCCTTCTCTGTGCCTTTTTGCCAGATGATTTTGTGTTTGTAGTTTTGCTCCTGCCTGACTTCTCTGTGCCTTTTGCCAGATGACTTTGTGTTTTTTATTTTTGTACCTGCCTGACTTCTCTGTGCCTTTTGCCAGACAATTTTGTGTTTTGTATTTTTGACCTCATTCCTGTTGGATCCCTTCTGAGGCCCTAGTAATAAGGCTTTGTTTTAAGCTCTGATTCTGTGTTCGAGTCCTTCTGTACACAACAAAGCTAGAGAGCCCGAACAAGATGGCAGCATAGCATGACAACTCACTACAACTTTGCACATAAAACAGCCCCAAACCTTTGCAAACCAGGTCAACTACATAATACAAACTATCTCTAAACCCCCAGCAGCAAAGGAGTGTGTCATGTTTTTGAACGCTCACAAAACAAGCTCACAAAGCGCAAAGACAACATGTCCTGCCAAGAATATTGAAGCTAGCAACATGGCTAATGTAGCCAACTAAGCTTAAATCACTCTGCTCCGAGTTTAGCTCGAAACTGGACAGAATAAACAACCAGCTTGGGGGGGGGGGGGGTGATGAACTCCATCTCGGTGATTAGAATAATTTTGTGAAATTAAGCGAGATGTAACAGCTAATGAACAACACATTGAGGAGGCCGAAGCCCGCATAGCAGAGGACTTGTTGGGTAAGACGGAGAGGGCTCTGGCTAAAGCAACAAAGCGGCTGACATACCTGGAAGAAAAGACCAAGGACTTGGAAAACCGAGGGAGGAGGAGAAACATCCGGCTTTTCGGTCTTAAGGAAGGAGCTGAGGGTAAGCTTCCTCTTCTGGACTTTGCAAACGATATGCTACCCCAATGGCTGGGCACTGAACCCGACAGAAGATACACACTGGAAAGAGCCCACTGCACCCTGGCTCCAACAATTCCCAACCACAACCAAGCCGTCCTCCTCCGCTTTCTCAATTATCAAGTCCTACTCGCCACAAGACAGCGGGACATCACACGCGACGGATCCAAACTCGTATTAGTCCAGGATTTCTCAGCGGAGACGATCTGACGAAGATGGGAGTTCAGTGCTGTAAAAAAGCTGTTCGTTGACATGGGGACCTTCTGAGGATTTCACCTCCAACCATGCAAGCTGAGAGTGCTTGACAACGGGAAGATTCTGATGTTTTCCTCCCCACAAGAGGCTGAGGAATTCTACCACAATACCTCTGCCAAATAGCCTACACATGAGCAGGTTTGAATTGTTTCTCATACATGGAGAGGGGTAAGTGCACTAGCTTATGTGCAGGGGAATAGGCTCAACACCGGGCTTGGTGGTGGCCACTTAAGACAATTTGCTCTACAACAGTGGGAAATATGAACAATTAACAGCAGGTTCATACTGGTTACTATCAGACAGTGCAAAACTTTATTTTATCTTAATCTATTTTATTCATCTATTTCCTGTGAACACTTACAGTCTCTGTATATGACTGTCACTTTATTTTGGATATGTGATATTTTCTTAGCATGGTAAATAGAAGATAGTAATGGTATTGAGATAGGATGCAAGCAACAGGTGTATAGGCTCCACAAACCCTGTTATTAATCAACATTTGTTTTACATTGTATATTAAATAATACTAATGGGTGGACACTTTGATTTCGGAGGACAAATCATTATAATTTTCATTTCCCCCTCAATCAGTGATATCTGAGTTAAACTAGCCCTTATGATTGGGTGGGTTTCTGCCTCAGTTGTGTCATGTTGTGGGGGTTGGGGTACAGGTCACTATGCTCTGTGGTAGGCTGTATGCACTTTATGTTGGATGTCTGTATGCACTTGTTGTGTTGATGAAGTAGTGTTCTCCATGTGCCAAAAACAAATACCACCGACCCTGTTGCGTGGCAGTAAAGTTCTATTCTATTCTATGATTAGGATAACAGATGGGTCAACCATTAGTTGCTAACTTGATGCCCACTCTGACCTATTTTTCATATATATATATGCCATTATTATTAATATTCAATTAGATATAAATGCTTGCTGTTATGTGGACTGAAGTACCACCCAAGAAAGCTAAGCTTGAACTCTTTTCTTGCCTGCTCTCCTGCACAGAGGTATCGCTTTGTCTAAACAAGATGTTGACGGATAATGGGGGGTTATGCGCAACCTGCTTCCACATTCTGCTAAACAGGTCTCACAACTTCTGGCTGAAGTCCTCGGTTCAACAGCGGTTGAGTATGGCGCTGTTTTACTCAAGATGCCTGCAGGGGTTACCAAAACTGAGTATAACTGATGTCAACTGTTGTGCCTAAGATTGTGTATATTGTTGCCTCTTATCAAATCTCAATCTGGAAGGGATGTTCTCTACTGTGGATTGACTTAAAAAAAATTACTGAAGGAAAGAGTGTAACAATGGCTGATTTTTAAGGTTTTATTAGCTAATAAGTGAGGAATCAAACATGTGCTCATTATATAAAGGGGCAGGTCAAAGCATCAACTAAATGAAACAGGTGAGCTATGTGGAGAAACATAACACAATATGACCAAGAAGATTAAGCAGCAGATAACTAAATCGGGAGCTTGGGCAAATGAATGGGAAGTTGTTTAAAGAAAAGAAGCTCTCCTTCCTCAGATAGATTCGCCCTGCATTTGTTAAACTAAAATTTGGAACAATGTTTCCTAATAGCCAATAGCGTCACACCACTCAGAACAGCCAGCTGGGAGAGCAGATAAACGCAACCTTACTTTGGGTTGGTGAATCAACTGGCCACGAAAAGGTCAGAGGAGATGTCCGACGAGAGCGGCTGCATCGAGGTCCTTAGTCATGGCCTCCCAAGTTAGACTGTTCCTCAGCTGAAGTGGCTGTTGGTCTGTCTCGTCCCTCTTCACCGGCAATGTTGTCTGTCGGGCGGCTGGCTTGGTGATATCCGAATTATTCTTTTATATTCTGATGAGGGAACAGACGGGAGCAGCGCGCAGCATCAGTGGCTCTGGTTACCAAGGCAACTTGAGACGCTGGGAACTGGGTGCAGTGCAGCCAAACTTGTTCCGATCACCGGTAGTCTTTGCTTCAAGTCTAAACTTAGCCCTTGTTGCTAAGCGGCTAAGTCTTGACTTCTGGGTTTCGAGCCACATTTTTTTTTTTTTTTTCATCAGAGCTTCTGGTTAAGCTCTCCTCTCCAGAACTTTTTCGCCGAATTTCTGCCACTTGTAAAGTTTGTATTGACTATTTATTGGGGGCCGACCCACGGGCGTGGTCTGGTTATCGGCGCGAGTTTGGTCCAATCAGATTCCTCCCTCTAACTTTAGGACATACGACGGAAGTTTTCCTTTTCTCTTTTCAAGTTACACCTTTCATTCACCCAAGTTTACCCACATATAAAATAAAGGGAAATATGTAATTTTGATGAGTATGGTTTCTCTCTGTTTGCTATGGTTGAGTCGGTGGACATGGGTTTCTCTTCTCCTCCTATCCACTGCAAAACACAATTAAATGGTTATCCTTTACTCCCGCCATCACAGAACACACAAACAGATGAAACAGGGAAAGGACATTTCATGCATATCTTGAGTGGCTGTGGGGAATTGGAATTGCATGACTACGGACTGTGTATGAAGTTTCTTTTTCTTTTTACAGAACATTTATAAGCAAAACAAACTAAGCACATAGGTTATGGTGCTCAGGCAATGCGGCATCGGTTCCGGTGGTTCGCCATTCAGGTGGCGCTGTTGTTCTATAAATGGAATAGTCCATTCTTTCTATCTCCGCCAAATTAGCTCGTAGAAAGGTGGTTCAAACAGCTGTTAAGTTCTCTTCTGGCAAGGAAATCAGTTTGGCGTGTTTACAGTCTCTTGTTTGAGAATATTCCTTTTTTCTTTTATATCAATCTTGTTGTTCTTACTGGCTTGGATATATTCCATAGTGGCAGTTTATGACCGCCATCTGCTAGTGTTATCAGTTCATCCTGGGGGTAAATGTCACAGAGTTGTACCTCTCCGAAGGGAGGTTTGGCAGGTCTTGCTGATTTGTGGTGTGGACTGAAATTTAGTGCCTGGGAAATCAGAGTCTCCTGATGCCAAAGTCAGATAGGAGTCTAGGATGGCACTTAGCGGAGACCTGTGAAATCTCTGGTTAGAGCAATAGTCTCTTTGAAAGTTTGAAGGGTGTGGGAGATTGAACTCCCCCCCCGGACCTCACAACACAATTGTATCTGCAGGACGACATCTAAAATTCCTACCAACAAAGTGGACAAGGGGTTTAAGCTATACGCTTTCTCTTACATATGTGACTTCAAAGGTTTCTATCCGCTAGCTTAGCGATAACTCACGTTAGCATTCCCGAATGGGAATAATGCAGTTGTCACTACTAGCTATGGTAGCTAACGATAACATTAACTGACTAGTCACGCTCTGCAAATTTCTGATTTCTTATTGCTAGCTCACCTCACTTTGTCATTTTATTGTTCACCAGTATCAAACAAATACAGGCTGACTGGTGCTGTCAGCATCAGGGCAGGCTGTCACAGGTCTATGAGGAAAAACGAGAAGCCACACAGCCTGAGAGTAAAGTTAGGGATGGGTTGGGTGTTCTGTTCGGGTTCTCAATCTGTTCCAGTTCAGGGACAGTATTTATCAAGCCTCTCAGTGTAAGACTAAAAGTCGAAAAGACTAATCGGTGATTATGACCGAGTCCCATTAATATCTAATCACCATAGTCAGAATGGCATCTCACAGTCTGAGATGCTTGATAAATGCATGCACGGTTGTTCCAAGTTCAGTGTTGTTGTTTGTCTACTTGTTAAAAGATGTGTACAGTGAGGTTACTGGGGTATAGATGACTGACTGGACATCCCTGATTTTTGACATTAAATATTTCATGCCTTTCAGCTGAATTTGGATGTTGGTTTATTTCACTATCGTATTGTTATATTAACATATTTCCGTTATTTGTGTATATTTTCTTATTCCATGCTTTGTTTGATTAATTCTAAAAGCTTCTAAAAGAAGCAATTTGTTCATCAGAGAGTTACACCATAATTGTTATATAAATAGGTGCTGTGTATCTTGCAATGAACAGAGAATTTTTTTTAGAAAGATTTATTTACAAAAAATGATTAAATCATTTGATTTCATATATTTTATTAGATTTACAAGAGATATAGAGGGGGACAGTTCACAAATAGTTGGCACTTTGAAAAAATTAAACCACTCAAAGTCATCATATAACTTGTCAAATCAAATCAGATTTATTAATATAGTGCCAAATCATAACAAAGTTACATCAAGGCACTTGACATATAGAGCAGGTCTAGACCAAACTCTTTATAAAATTATTTAAAGAGACCCAACAGATCCCCCCATGAGCAAGCACTTGGCAACAGTGATAAGGAAAGCAGGAGGTTCATCATTCAAAACAACTGCTACTGCGAATAACAACCATAACTGATGTAACTGTAAGTAATCTGAAACTTCTGTACCTATATGTAGACATAGGTTTCAGCAAATCGACAAGACCTCTACATGAACCTGGAGATGAGCCTCCTGAACCCCCATATAAGGATGTGGTTAAAATTATCTGGAGCAGGAATGCAGTCAAAAGCCCTATATAAATGTTGTGCAGAACTCTGTAATTTTGAGACACTACTTGTACCTTCCTGTGCGTAAGTTGTCTCCTATATTGCGCAATATACCTATTCCTTCCAACCAATCAGTTGTCTTTGTGTGTTTAAATTGTTGTTCAGAGTGCTTAAAGACAAAACTTCCACGACAACAGTGGCAAGGAAAAACATCTTTTAAGAGGCAGAAACCTCGGGCAGAACCAGGCTCAGGGTGGGTGGCCATCTGCCTCGACCGATTGGGTTGAGAGAGAGAGAGAGGGAGAGAATGAGAGCAGGAGGAGGGGATATTCAATACAGGTGCAGGCATGATGCTGCATGAAGTTCATAGAAATTATGCTGTATGAAGTTCATGAAGATATGGGAGCAGCAGGCATTGCAGGGACATGGGGGATGAAACAATCAACCAGATCTTTCTCCTTCAGACCCAGCGACAGGTACACCAAGAACAGGAACAGTTCTTCAATCAGCGGAAGGCATCGGCTCTAGTGGGGGGGGGGGGGGGGGACAAGTCTTAGTGGTAAAAATTACAAACATTGCTTGGTCATCATAAATGTATTTAAAGTGGGGTCCAAAATTCTGAAACCATTGTATGTGTTTTAATTATATTGAATTGGATAGTATTGTTCTTGTGGATGCTGATTTATCAGCAAACTACTTAAAAACAAAATTATTTAGCATGAACTATGCCTACCGGTCGACGAGGTGGATCAGCGGCCTTGTCAGGAGCTGCTGTTGTGCTGGAAGTGGATGACTGTGTACCAAGACGCAAGATTTTGTTTGTTGCAGGTTCAATCTGTCTCCAAAAGGTTGTAGCTGGCAAATCTAAAAGAGTGAAAGAAAATAATTATTATATACTGTACAGCATATCCAGTCATGAGTAAATTAATTTGAACACAATCTACAGTGGGGCAAAAAAGTATTTAGTCAGCCACTAATTGTGCAAGTTCTCCCACTTAAAAAGATTAGAAAGGCCTGTAATTTTCATCATAGGTATACCTCAACTATGAGAGACAAAATGAGAAAAAAAAAAAAAAAAATCCAGAAAATCACATTGTCTGATTTTTAAAGAATTTATTTGCAAATTATGGTGGAAAATAAGTATTTGGTCAATAACAAAAGTTCATCTCAATACTTTGTTATATACCCTTTGTTGGCAATGACAGAGGTCAAACGTTTTCTGTAAGTCTTCACAAGGTTTTCACACACTGTTGCTGGTATTTTGGCCCATTCCTCCATGCAGATCTCCTATAGAGCAGTGATGTTTTGGGGCTGTTGCTGGGCAACACAGACTTTCAACTCCCTCCAAAGCTTTTCTGTGGGGTTGAGATCTGGAGACTGGCTAGGCCACTCCAGTACCTTGAAATGCTTCTTACGAAGCCACTCCTTCGTTGCCCGAGCGGTGTGTTTGGGATCATTGTCATGCTGAAAGACCCAGCCACGTTTCATCTCCAATGCCGTTGCTGATGGAAGGAGGTTTTCACTCAAAATCTCACGATACATGGCCCCATTCATTCTTTCCTTTACACAGATCAGTCGTCCTGGTCCCTTTGCAGAAAAATAGCCCCAAAGCATGATGTTTCCACCCCTATGCTTCACAGTAGGTATGGTGTTCTTTGGATGCAACTCAGCATTCATTCTCCTCCAAACACGACAAGTTGAGTTTTTACCTAAAAGTTCTATTTTGGTTTCATTTGACCATATGACATTCTCCCAATCCTCTTCTGGATCATCCAAATGCTCTCTAGCAAACTTCAGACGGGCCTGGACATGTACTGGCTTAAGCAGGGGGACACGTCTGGCACTGCAGGATTTGAGTCCCTGGCGGCGTAGTGTGTTACTGATGGTAGCCTTTGTTACTTGTTACGTCCCAGCTCTCTGCAGGTCATTCACTCGGTCCCCCTGTGTGGTTCTGGGATTTTTGCTCACCATTCTTGTGATCATTTTGACCCCACGGGGTGAGATCTTGCATGGAGCCCCAGATCGAGGGAGATTATCAGTGGTCTTGTATGTCTTCCATTTTCTAATAATTGCTCCCACAGTTGATTTATTCACACCAAGCTGCTTACCTATTGCAGATTCAGTCTTCCCAGCCTGGTGCAGGTCTACAATTTTGTTTCTGGTGTCCTTTGACAGCTCTTTGGTCTTGGCCATAGTGGAGTTTGGAGTGTGACTGTTTGAGGTTGTGGACAGGTGTCTTTTATACTGATAACGAGTTCAAACAGGTGCCATTAATACAGGTAACGAGTGGAGGACAGAGGAGCCTCTTAAAGAAGAAGTTACAGGTCTGTGAGAGCCAGAAATCTTGCTTGTTTGTAAGTGACCAAATACTTATTTTACCGAGGAATTTACAAATTAATTCATTAAAAATCCTACAATGTGATTTCCTGGATTCTTTCCCCCCAATCTGTCTCTCATAGTTGAAGTGTACCTATGATGAAAATTACAGGCCTCTCTCATCTTTTTAAGTGGGAGAACTGACTAAATACTTTTTTGCCCCACTGTAGGTCATAACCATATGCAGGCTAAGTATCAAATGACATAATATGTACCTGGTATAAAATCTAATGTCATCATCAGATGATGAAAACATCTCCAAGCCAAACGATTGCTTCAGTGTAATCTCAGCCAGCTTCATTTGCAGTTCCTCTATCACCCGCTGCTGGGCTTATATTTTCTCACATGCTGTATCCAAAGCTGACGGTTGTGCTTTTGCATCGTAATCATGGCACTGAAGCATAAATCCAACATCCATGTCTTCCTCTTAAGTTGATTCATCCTCTGGTCATTGTTTTTTCTCCCAGACAGTTGGTCTGGCTGATGGCAGAGAGTAGTCGTTCCAGGCAAACAACACGGGTACCGCCCCCTCTTTCAAGCGTCGTCGTCCACCTTGAAAGATATCCTCAGAGACTAAATGTCTACTACGGACTGCCGCGGTCATATTAATTACCAAATTATCACATCTTACATTACGTATCCATATTTTTCTTACGGTTTCATCCTTTGGGAAGTGGTGGAAACTTACGGTGGAGTTGAACTTCCCTGACATCGCGCATTGAGGTACGCAGCAGAAATCACTGTTGGGATTATCCTGCTTTTGGTACTTTAATTGTCTTGACAAAGCCATTTTCTTCTTCTCACCAACACCCAGATATTAAAATAAGATACAAAGGCCACATTAAAAACTGCTAGTTAAGTTAGCTAGTCCAAGTCCGTATAAAACGCTGTCAGTTCTTACTGCTCCTACCCGCTGCTCCCGCTTTCTCGGAGAAGCGGAAGTGAAGAGGCCTGTTTCCAGGTTTGATCATGTGATGTTCGGCATAAACCCAATTGTTACTTGCCAGTCAATTTGAGGGTGTTACCTGTTCCAGTGGGGTTGCCTTGTCGTTTGGGGACTAGGCTGGGGTTTTGGGGAGGCGGGGAGAAGATGGGTAGAGGGGGCCCCTCATCTTTTACCTATGTTACATTTTCTTTTACTAGTCTGTTAGTCTTTTTCCCTTTACTTTTATTGTACCATGGTCACACGAAACCAATATAACATGCAAAACTCAGTATGTCTAGTACACTTAATGTAATAACTTTTAATGTCGGAGGCCTTAGCCACCCAATTAAGCGGAAGAGAGTTCTTACATTCTTAAAAAAGGAAAAAGTAGACATTGCTTTCCTTCAGGAAACACATCTGTCCAATGAGGAGCACAAAAAACTCAAATGGGATTGGGTCGGGCAGGATTATTTCTCTAGTTTTACTAGTAATAAAAGGGGATCAGCAATACTTATTCACAAAAAAATGCCTTTCATATATAAGGAGCAATATACCGACCATGAGGGGAGACACATACTACTTCGGGGGATGCTATATGGACAAGAACTGACATTGCTGAACGTATATGCACCAAGTGAGGATAATCCCAAATTCATGATGGATATGATCGCCCTATTTAATCAATATAATACAGACTTTGGAATAGTAGCTGGAGATTTCAATTGCATGGATAGTATCTTAGAAGCATTGGGGTTAGACAGTGTGGGTGAAGATTTGTCTAAGACTGTGAGGTTAGCCTCGGCTGATGTAGGCCTGGTGGATGTCTGGAGAGAACTTAATTCTACAAGGAAAGACTACACTTTCTATTCAGCTAGGCACAAATCTTACTCTCGACTAGATTTATTTTTTTTGCCTCAGGATCATCTTTCATCCATAGTTTCATGTGATATAGGGCCCATTCTTATATCAGACCACTCACCAGTCTATCCGCAGTTATCCCTCCCCCAGCAGACAAATCAAACCAAACAATGGAGATTTAATGCCTCACTCCTCACAGACTTTGAAGCTTGTAATAAAATTAGAAAAAATGTTAGAGCATGTCACGACCCAGCTCATGAGCCATGACAAAAAATGGAGATACACAGTAGTTAAACAAAACACTATAAATTTATTAAAGGAACAAGCTGCAATGTAAATGTCTTAAAGGTATGAAGTGTGTAAAGTCAGGATCATCAATGTGTCTGTAGGGGGATGAGTGGAGAGTGTTGGATGGAATAACCTAAACTAACAGACAGGCCGAAGCCAGCCAAACAAAGGCATGGTGCCGTCAGGATCAAGAAAGAAAGCGAGGGGAGGAAGGGTTGAGAATACAGCTCCTAAATACTCCACTGTGAGACTGGCCAGGAGCTCCCGGTTAGAGTACTCCACCTACAAGCAGAGTACCTGCAAGACAAAACACAACCACATGCGACACACACACACACACACAGCAGGCCCTGCTATGCAGGAGGCCGTCACAAACAGTCCAAACGAGATAATGCGTCCTCCCCTGTTACTCTGGCAGTGATGAGGGATGCAGCTAAAGCGGTAATTAGGGGCAGCTGATCTCTTACACATCTGCAAAGAAAAAATCTATTATTAAACAAACAGAACAACTTAAGAAAGAGTTAATCAATTTGGAACAATCCCATAAACAATCCCAGTCTCCTACAGAGGAAAACTTGAGAAAACTAAATGCAGCCAGAACTAATCTTAATCTCATTCAAACAGTGCATATCAAAAAACGTCTGTTCTTTACCAGACAGCAATATCATGAATATGGTAATAAGCCCAGTAGATTCCTAGCCTATCAACTCAAAAAAAAACGTGCAGAAAACACAACAAAATAATGTAGCCGCAAGGGGGTACAAGCCAGTGCCTTATTGTGCCGACCCCAAGCCCGGATAAATACAGAGGGTTGTGTCAGGAAGGGCATCCGACGTAAAACTTTTGCCAAATCAAACATGCGAATCGAATCTATGACTTCCATACCGGATTGGTCAAGGCCCGGGTTAAAAATGACCGCCATCGGTGCTGTTCACCTACAGGGTGCCGGTGGAAATTGGACTACTGTTCGTCGAAGAAGGAGAGGAGGAAGGTGTGTTCGTAGGAAGAGAGACAAAAGGAACGCCAAGAGTATAGGACTGAGAGTACGGACTTTGAATGTTGGAACTATGACAGGAAAAGGTAGAGAGTTGGTTGACATGATGCAGAGGAGGAAGGTAGACATACTGTGTGTCCAGGAGACCAGGTGGAAAGGTAGCAAGGCTAGAAGTTTAGGAGCAGGGTTCAAGTTGTTCTATCATGGTGTAGATAGGAAGAGAAATGGAGTAGGAGTTATCTTGAAGGAGGAGTTTGTTAGGAATGTCCTGGAGGTTAAAAGAATATCAGATAGAGTAATGAGTCTGAAGCTAGAAATCCAAGGTGTGATGTTCAATGTTGTTAGTGGGTATGCTCCACAGGTAGGATGTGAGCTGGAGGAGAAGGAGAAATTCTGGTTGGACCTTGATGAAGTGATGCAGAGCATCCCTAGAAGTGAGAGAGTTGTCATTGGTGCAGACTTCAATGGACACGTTGGTGCAGGAAACAGAGATGATGAGGAGGTGATGGGCAGGTTTGGTATCCAGGAGAGGAACGCAGAAGGACAGATGGTGGTTGACTTTGCAAAAAGGATGGAAATGGCTGTAGTGAATACTTTCTTCCAGAAGAGGCAGGAACATAGGGTGACCTATAAGAGTGGAGGTAGGAGTACACAGGTAGACTACATCTTGTGTAGACGGTGTAATCTGAAGGAGATCAGTGACTGCAAAGTAGTGGTAGGAGAGAGTGTAGCCAGACAGCATAGGATGGTGGTGTGTAGGATGACTCTGGTGGTGAGTAAGATGAAGGAGGCAAAGACAGAGCAGAGGACTAAATGGTGGAAGCTGAAAAAGGAAGAGTGTTGTATGATTTTTGGGAAGGAGTTGAGACAGGCTCTGGATGGCCAGGAGGTGCTTCCAGCTGACTGGACAACTACAGCTAATGTGATCAGGAAGACAGGTAGGAGAGTATTTGGTGTGTCATCTGGAAGGAAAGTGGATAAGGAGACTTGGTGGTGGAATGAGGAGGTGCAGGAGTTTATACAGAGAAAGAGGTTAGCTAAGAAGAAGTGGGACACTGAGAGGACTGAAGAGAGTATACAGGAGTACAGGGAGAGCGTAAGGTGAAAGTAGAGGTGGCAAAGGCCAAACAAAGGGCTTACGATGACTTGTATGCTAGGTTGGACAGTAAGGAGGGAGAGACTGATCTATACAGGTTGACAAGGCAGAGAGACAGAGATGGGAAGGACGTGCAGGCGGTTAAGATGATTAAGGATAGAGATGAAAGTGTATTGACAGATGCCAGTAGTGTGATGGGAAGATGGAAAGAGTACTTTGAAGAGTTGATGAATGAGGAAAATGAGAGAGAACAAAGAGTAGAAGAGGTGACTGTTGTGGACCAGGAAGTAGCAAAGATTAGTAAGGATGAAGTGAGGAGGGCATTGAAGAGGATGAAGATTAGAAAAGCACTCGGTCCTGATGATATACCTGTGGAGGTCTGGAAGTGTCTAGGAGAGGTAGCAGTAGAGTTTCTGACTGGGTTGTTCAACAGGATCTTAGATAGTGAGAAAATGCCTGAGGAATGGAGGAGAAGTGTGCTGGTGCCCATTTTTAAGAACAAGGGAGATGTACAGAGTTGTAGCAGCTACAGAGGAATAAAGCTGATGAGGCATACAATGAAGTTATGGGAAAGAGTACTTGAAGCTAGACTAAGGGCAGAAGTAAGCATTTGTGGGCAGCAGTATGATTTCATGCCAAAAAAGAGTACTACAGATGCAGTATTTGCTTTGAGGATGTTGATAGAGAAGTACAGAGAAGGTCAGAGGGAGCTGCATTGTATCTTTGTAGATCTGGAGAAAGCTTATGACAGGGTGCCCAGAGAGGAACTGTGGTATTGTATGAGGAAGTCTGGAGTGGCAGAGAAGTATGTTAGAGCGGTGCAGGACATGTATGAGGACTGTAAGACAGTGGTGAGGTGTGCTGTAGGTGTGACAGAGGAGTTCAAGGTGGAGGTGGGACTGCATCAGGGATCAGCTCTGAGCCCCTTCTTGTTCGCTATGGTGATGGCCAGGCTGACAGACAAGGTTAGACAGGAATCTCCATGGTCTATGATGTTTGCAAACAACATTGTGATCTGTAGTGAGAGCAGGGAACAGGTGGAGGAGAAGCTGGAGTGGTGGAGGTTTGCCCTGGAAAGGAGAGGAATGAAGGTTAGCCGCAGCAAGACGGAGTATATGTGTGTGTGAATGAGAGGGACCCAAATGGAATTGTGAGGTTACAGGGAGAAGAGATAAAGAAGGTGGAGGATTTTAAGTACTTAGGGTCAACAGTCCAGAGCAATGGAGAGTGTGGAAAAGAGGTGAAGAAGCGTGTGCAGGCAGGCTGGAATGGGTGGAGAAAAGTGTCAGGTGTGATGTGTGATAGAAGAGTTTCAGCTAAAATGAAAGGAAAGGTGTACAAAACTGTGGTGAGACCAGCGATGTTGTTTGGTCTAGAGACAGTGTCACTGAGGAAAAGACAGGAGGCAGAGCTGGAGGTAGCAGAGATGAAGACGCTGAGGTTCTCTTTGGGAGTGACCAGGTTGGATAGGGTCAGGAATGAGTACATCAGAGGGACAGCCCATGTTAGAGGTTTTGGAGATAGAGTCAGAGAGGCCAGACTGAGATGATTCGGACATGTCCAGAGGAGAGATAGTGAATATATATTGTAGAAGGATGCTGAGTTTTGAACTGCCAGGCAGGAAGCCTAGAGGAAGACCAAAGAGGAGGTTTATAGATGTAGTGAAAGAGGACATGAAGGTTGTTGGTGTGAGAGAAGAGGATGCAGTAGACAGGCTTAGATGGAGGCAACTGATTCGCTGTGGCGACCCCTGAAGGGAAAAGCCGAAAGGAGAAGAAGAAGAAGAAAACACAACAAAATGTAATGCGGCAGGCCAGTTGAAATACGATACACAATCAATTAATTCGTCATTTCTTGACTTTTATACACAGCTTCACGCGTCAGAAAATCCTTCTGGAAAGGATATCCGTAGATTTTTGGAGAAAGTATCCCTACCCTCTATTTCAGAGGCTGAAAAGGAGCAGTCGAGTGTTCTATTTACCCCAGATGAGGTGCTATAAGCAATTAAGTCAATGGCCTCCGGAAAAACTCCAGGTTTAGACGGATACTCTGCACTCAGAAAGCCTTATAACAACTCGACAAAGTGAGCCACTTTTTATGCCTATGGTTACAGATTTTTTTGAAAATGGAATTCTTCCCGACACTATGAAGACAGCAATAATATCATTAATACACAAGAAGGACAAACATGCTGCTGAATGCGTATCATTTCACCCAATATCATTACTTCCAGTTGACTTTAAGATTTTATCAAAATTAATTGCACACAGGTTGGAGGACTTGTTGCCCCAGATTATTAATCCCAGCCAGTCCATCTTTGTGAAGGCACGCTATGCATCTGACAATATCCGGAGGCTATTAAATATAATTGACTACTCAGCCCTACACAACAGAACAGCCCTGCTACTTTCACTTGACGCAGAAAAAGCGTTTGATAAAGTCGAGTTGTCATATTTGTTTGTCGTTCTGGAGAAATTTAATCTTGGTGAAAAATTTATCAGGTGGGTCAGAAATATGTATAAACTGTACCCTCACTGAAACATTAAGTTTGTTTAGAGGCTGTCGGCAGGGGTGCCCATCATCCACATTTTATTTAACCTGGCAATTGAACCACTTGGAGAAGCCATACGCGCTAATGAAGAGATTGCTGGTATCAATATCAGGAAAACAAAGAAAAAAATGTCACTATATGCTGACGATATAATTCTATACTTAACCAGCCCTGATCGATCAATCCCAGCAGTATTAGAACTCATCACTAAATTTGGAACAATATCAGATTATAAAGTCAACTTGACAAAATCCAGTGCTTTACTAATTAATTCATTCATCAGTTTCTAATAGACTCAGGGCAATCTCACCGTTCACCTGGCCTCAAAACATCTTATATATCTTGGGGTGAATGTGACTCTTAAAGAAAACTTAAAGATCTTTACCTCATAAATTACAGTCCATTGGTTAAAAAGGTTGAGGAAGAACTAGAACATTGGAAAATGCTCCCCATCTCATTTCTCGGACAAATTATTGTAATTAAAATGAATGTTCTGATCCATTTTAGCTATCTATTTCAGTCACTGCCCTGTTATCTGGATAAAACATTCTTTAAATCTATAAACAAAATGTTAACCTCTTATCTGAAAATTCCTGAAAAACTTGAACAAAATCTAGAGAGAAGGGACCGGCATTACCAGACTTACAGATGTACTACTGGGCCGCCCAGACAAAGGGCCTGATTAGCTGGGTGCAAAGACGCAACAACGCACACTGGATAGATATAGAAGAAGAACTTTGTACTCGTATTTCTACAACCATGCTGCCATTTATTAACAATATAAATGTATTACATCAAATAATAAAAACATATGTAGTTTACAACACTCTTCAGGCTTGGCAAGAGATACATAAGTTTTGTGGGAATTTTGGCAAAATCTCCAGGCTTTCCCCCATATCCTTAAACCCGGACCTGCCACCATCAATTGGTAGTTCCTGGTGTGCAAAGTGGAGAGAGAATGGTATACATCACTTCCAACATTTGTTTGCCAAGAATACACTCAAATCCTTTACAGGCTGTCAGAATATGAAATTCTGAAAAACAGGACTTTTATAAATACTTACAAATTTGCCATTTAATAAACACCCTGAAAGGGGAAAAACGCTTGTGTTTGGGGCTGAGAAATCTCAAGAAGATTTTGGTGATATCTACAACATTAAAATGAAAAATCTCTGTACTTTATAATGCTTTGTTGGACCATTACAGCTCCTCCTTGACCCCACTTAGGAACATATGGCAGAAGGAAATGGGATGTGCTTTTGATGAAGATCAGTGGGATACTATTTGTCAGAATGTTTTTTCCTCACTGTCCCGTAATAAAATAATCACACAAAATTATAATTTCATGCATAGGATGTACCTTACTCCACTCCACTTAAGTAAAATGTTTCCTAATTCATCTTCCAGATGTCATCGTTGTAAAAAATGTAAATTCTCAATTATGCATGTTTATTGGGAATGCAGGAAATTAAAATATTACTGGAAGGCAATACATGATCTAACTGTTAAGGTTGTTGAAACCTCGCTGGACATTACACCAACATGGTACCTCTTTGGCATGGAATTGGACAAGACACTGGACACGACACACAGGAAGAGGATGATCATAATATCCTATATAGCGAAGAAATGCATCTTGCTCAAATGGAATCAACAAAGACCATGTTACATCTGTCCCTGTGGCTGTCCATCTGGACACACCCCCAACCCCCAATTAACCTGTGTGAGTGTGTTTGTGTGCATGTGTGTGTGTGGAGCAGAGAGCAGGACTAATTGCCTGAGTGGAGACAGGTGTACAAGAGCAGAGCAGAGCCACCACCAGCTGCAACTCCTGCCATAATCATGACTACTACAAAAGCCCAGTGCTGCCACTTCCACGCTGCCAGATCGTAGCCTCTGCTCAGTCACCGTACTACATCCAGCTTCGTCATCTAAGATTATTTTATTTTCTGAACCCTGTGTACTTACCTGCTCTCTCCCTCTGCCTCCTGTCCCAGGCTTGCGGTGATCCTCCTCCTCTGGACTCCTGCTCAACCTGCTTACTGCCTAACCCACAGTCCCTGCCTCGGTCCCTGTGTTTTCCCCAGCCAAGGAGCCCCAGCCATTCCTCCCTTCCCTGCTCTGTCCTGCTCTGGACTCCTGCTCAACCTGCTCACTGCCTTACCCACAGTCCCGGCCTCAGTCCCTGTGTTTCCCCCCAGCCAAGGAGCCCCATCCATTTCTCTCCACCTTGCTCTGATTCTGAAATAAAACCTTTCACCGTGTCCTGTGTCTGCACCTGAGTCTTTAGTGAGCCCGTAACAGACCCCCAATATTTGATCTGTTTAAACAAATCTTAAATGAAACTTTAAGACTGGAAGGAGACTTGACTCCTCCTTCTGACTGGTCTAGGTGGTGTTTACATTAAAAAAAACTTGTGCTAAAAGCAAAAACACAAATGAGCGGTGATGGGAAATCATCGATGTCTTTTAATTAAATTATTGTTTTTTCCTCTAGTTTTTAACATCCCACTTATCATGGATGTTTTTAAACTTTTAAAATGTAGTATTTTACCTGCTTTACTGATCATTCCCTGCTTTTATGTAGTGTTTTTAATAGGAACTTTAGGCCAAAGAGCACATATTGGTATTTTAATTCTGTCTTAAACTCACCCTTCCTTGGTCTAAAAACACCCCAGAAATAAATAAAGACTTCCCTAAAACTCTTGTCATGTATTAACAGTCTTAGGCAGTGGTGGGACCATTGTAAAACAGATGAAACTTCTGATCAGACAGGGGAAAATTATTCACAAAGTACTCTCCGACGCAGGGCAGGAACTGACTGAACCAAGCGACAACAAGCAGTGAGTTTTTGCACTAAACTCTATATGAGTGAGTATAGGGAGGACGCTCCTGTTCTGTGAAGGACTGCCTCAAATCTCAAGAGACCAACTCACTGCTTGAGGCTCCCCTCCAGATGCAGGAGCTACAAGCTGCCGCGCAGGGCATGCAGGGGCAAACAGCCCCTGGTATTGACGGCCTTACATTAGAATTCTACAAAGCCTTTTGGAGGTAAAGACTTTAGACAGGAGTTTGTAAGAGAAACAGAGCAATGACATGGTGCGCCAGTTCTGGATGTCCTGCAAGTTCCCCTTCTCCGGCAGCTGGGTGAGGACTGCCCTCCGGCAGGACACCAACATGGAACCAGAAGCTAGTTTGTTAATCTTTATTGAGTGAAATGACGTTTGTGTGGCAGGCAGGGTAGTGTTACACCGCAGTGAATACGGGGGGAGCAAAGGACAGACAAGGTGCGTTTTCACAGTCAAACTGTTGTAAAATTTAAAAACAATCTCATTTTAAAACATTGCTAGAATGTTAAACAAATGTATAAATCTACCCCAAAAAATGAAAAACATTGCGGAAATAAATTGAAATTACCTAATTTAAATAAAGAATGTTGTTTTCATACAGCAATCTTTGGTAAATTCATATGGTTATCCAATCCATCCACAAGAACTCCCCATCAAAGTAGAGACGTATGGATATAAAGCACAGAAAAATTATGTAAAATTACATTTAAACTACCCTACTTTAACACCCATTAATGGTATCTTGAGAGTTTTAGGCTTTTATTTTATGTGACAATCCAATCTATTTATGGTAAATACCTGGTAAATGTTGGTTTTTTTACTGTACAAAAAAAATAATTAAATAAATAATCATAATTAAAAGCAACTTTCCAATATATCTACTTAATCTACATAAAGTAATGTATGGGCTTTACTTTATATACACATCATTTAACAGTAATTACAAGCAACTCTTTAATATATTCACAGCCTTCTCCTATTAATGCATTTTAGGTTAAGTTCATATAAACATTATTTGATAGTAATTAAAAGTGACTAACCAATATATCTAAATACCTTTCCATTAATGTAAAAGGTTGACTTTATATAAACATTAGTTGACAGTAATTGCAAGCAACTCCCCATTACATCTACAGACATTTGACGTTAATGTATGGGGTTGTGAATGTACAAAAACCAGAAGGTCTATGTAAAAGTACTTGTATATCAACTTCTTTTATATTCATTAAATCTATACATGTTTCTGCTGACATTTTGCAGTATTATCCAATCCATTCAAAGCAGATCCCCTTTTGAGATGTTTTTCAGGATGTATAATAACCGGCGTGTATCATAAAATTACCTTTTACTGCTTGCTTTACAAAGTAATTCAATATTTGTACAGTGTTATCTTTAAAGTTTCAGTTTTATAAACCAATAAACAGGCATATCAAATTATAATGTGGTTCTGAAGCTGATCAACCCAATAAGAGCTCGAACAATACTTTGCTAGAATTTCTTTATTTATCTCTCATTCAGATTACTTCAACAGATATCAAATGGACGCAAAAACAGTTTTGTACATTGCATCAGTACAATGTCTTCGATGTTGCATTATAGTAAAAGGGGAACTACAGCCAATTTAGGAATTCATACATATTATTCCATTGGTCTGAGATGGTTCAAATTGTTAGTGAACATGAACACATCTCTCCAAAACCCATTAATTATTTTTGTAAAATTCTAATTTGTGCTGTCATATGATAATGTCTGCAGCTTTTCCAAACTAACGAATTGAGAAAAATGTAATAAATGATACTGAGAGCACCCAGGGGGGATGTTCTGAGTATACGGGTACATTTTATGTTTCAGAAATGGAAGGCTACTGGGGCTGTAGTGAACCAAAGAAAATCTTGGTCGACTGAAATCGTACATTATCTTCAACTAATCGATTAGTTGCGGGGGGTAACTGGACAGATTGCAGTGCAGTGAAGTCAACACCACACATTTCTCTGTTCTCTATTTCCCTGTTTTGCGCATTCAGGTTAGGCTAACCCAGGGGTCTCCAACTCCAGTACTGGAGAGCTGCTTTCCTGCATGTTTTAGATGTTTCCCTGCTCCAACACACCTGATTCAAATGAGTGGCTCCTTATCAGACCTCAGCAAAGCTTGATCACTAGCTTATCTTTTGAATCAGGTGTGTTGGAGCACGGTAACATGTAAAACATTGTTGTGGCAAAAAGTGGTGGTTTAAAAGAGGAATCAGATGGTGGAGACACAGGTGTCAGATGGGAAATCTCTTTATTCACATCGGCCCTACTAACAACGTAGTCAGAGACAAATCCCAACATTACAGAATGTGACGTGCTTTTTTATACTAAAGACAGGCTATGTGTGTGTATTATATGGATAGCCTTCACCCTTATTTTGAACTTCGACCATGGTGGTTGCGCAACCCTATCTGTGTGTGTGTGTGTGTGGGGGGGGGGGGGGGTAGTTTTCTTTCCCGACACCCCAGATGTCTTCTACTTATTGTTTTGACTTGTTCGGCGCCAGTACAGGTCCTGGTGACCTGACTCTCATATTGACGCCTGAACAGAGACAAGGCCTCTGGACCCTGTCCTTCCCCTACAACATGCAGGGCAGTAACACTCCCGGACTGGAGTTGGAAACCCCTGGGCTAACCCATTGTTGCTAACTTTGGAGGTAGCCCCCTTTACTTTTCCAGCACTTTGGGAAACAACAGATGTGACTTCTTAGCATTTATTAACTGACACACTGTAGTCTGTACCGTACATTTACTGCCAGACTGACAACTTACTGCTAACCTTTTCCTCTGCTTCAATCACATCCACCTCACCTTCCTGCTGATCACTTTCCCACTCACTACGCAAATATACTCCTTAACGGAGCTACGCTACCAAGAGTTTCCCAGGCAATGACGCAGAGGTTGACTCATGTATCAGAACAGCGCTACACAGAGCCTCCCAAACGCCAATAATTTCCAAATGATGAGATATTTGGCGTTATTTTTAGCAATAAAAAAAATTTGGGGGCGTAGTCACGTGATGCAGGCAGCGGAAATGGCAGCTTAGTTGGAGGTTCTGGAGTTGAGTGTTATGATTAGCGATGTGAACCCAAACGCAGACACAGACAAATGTGGATTTGAATGGAGCAGGTTTTATTGCTAGGTAAGTGAAGAATGATGGTGGAGGAAGCAGGCCAGGGCAGAGGACTGGAGGGCTGAGATGAGTGAGGGAGAATGGCGAGGGCAGGCAGGAGTAAGCAGGTGATAGTGGGTTGGAGTGCTGGCAGGCAGGCAGGTGGTGGTCTGGGAGTACTGGAGAGAGAAACAACAGTTCAGAGTGTGATAAACTTAGAAAGATCTCTAGATATGTGAGAGGCCTGAAGTGTCAGCTACCACTGAAGTGAATACAATGATCTGGCGACGAGTGGGTGGAGAGCTGGGGTAGATATACTGCAGGCTGATGAATTGATGAGAGGCAGTTGAGCAGACTGGGAAAAGTGATGAGCTGATTGCAGCCTGGAGTGTAGGGCCGGGAGCCAGGAGAGCAATGCCCAGGCCAACACCCACACTGACCCAAACAAAACGAACAGAGAGAGACAGACAGGAAACAAAGGGAAACACTCGGGACTTGTCTGGTGCCATAACAGGAGCCCCCCCTCCCCCTCAACAGGCATCTCTAGGTGGCCCACCAGGTCCTGATTGGTCTGCTCCACATGTCCATTGGTCTGGGGATGGTAGCCAGAAGTTAGACTCACTGAGGCTCCGAGGACCAGACAAAAGGCTTTCCAGACTTGTGAGATGAATTGGGGGCCCCTGTCCGAGAGGATGTCCAAAGGGATGCCATGGAGACGGAACATGTGGTGTACTAAAAGGTCTGCCGTCTCCAATGCTGTGGGGAGTTTAGGAAGAGCCACGAAATGCACAGCCTTAGGAAATCTGTCAACGATGGTGAGTATAACTGAATCAAAATCAAATCAAATCAGATTTATTTGTATAGCACCAAATCATACCAAAGTTACATCAAGGCACTTTACATATAGAGCAGGTCTAGACCAAACTCTTTATAAAATTATTTAAAGAGACCCAACAGATCCCCCGATGAGCAAGCACTTGGCAACAGTGGCAAGGAAAAACTTCCTTTAAGAGGCAGAAACCTCGGGCAGAATCAGGCTCGGGGGGGCGGCCATCTGCCTTGACCGGTTGGGTTGAGAGAGGGTGAAAGAGAGGGTGAGAGGGAGGGAGGGAGAGAGAGAGAGAGAGAGACAGAGAGAGACGGGGGGGGAAGGCAAAGTTGGGTAGAGTAGGGAGAGAATGAGAGCAGGAGGAGGGGATATTCAAACAGGTGTAGGTGCATGTAAGTTCATAGAAATTATGTTGTATAGAATTCATGAAGATATGGGAGCATCAGGCATTGCAGGAACATGGGATGGTGATGATTCATCACTTGCAGGATGAGGACAGGGAGAGAGAGGAGAGGAACTGGGAGAGACAGAGACTTTGGGAAAACATGGTTAGTAAATGCAGTACACATGCTTGGAAATGGGAGAAATTGGGATTTCAGAGAAGCATGGTTGTCAGTATGTCGGCACATGCAACGGGGAGAGAGAGAGAGGGAGAGGGAGAGAGAGAGAGGGAGAAGGAGAGGGAAAGAGAGGGGAGAGGAAGAAGGAGAGAGGGAGAAGGAGAGGGAAAGAGAGGGGAGAGGAAGAAGGAGAGAGAAAGAGAGAGAGAGAGAGAGAGAGGGGAGAGGGAGAGGGAGAGACAGAGACAGAGAGAGAGAGGTGCTCAGTGCTTCCCCCAGCAGTCTAGGCCTGTAGCAGCATAGCTAAAGAGTTAATGGACTTTAATTTTTTAACTATAAGCTCTGTCATACAGAAAAGTTTTAAGCCTGGTCTTCAAAATGCCACCCGGACCGATACTGGAAGTTGGTTCCATAGAAGAGGAGCCTGATAACTGAAAGATCTGCCTCCCGATTTACTCTTGGAGACTCTAGGAACCACAAGTAAACCTCCATCTAGAGAGCGGAGTGGCTTACTAGGACAGTAGGGAACTATGAGCTCTCTGGGATATGATGGAGCTTGGCCATTAAGAGCTTTATATGTTAGGAGAAGGATTTTAAATTCTATTCTGAGTTTTACTGGTAGCCAATGAAGAGCAGCTAACCCAGGAGAGATGTGATCTCTTTTTCTAGTTCCTGTTAATATTCGTGCAGCAGCATTCTGAATCAACTGAAGGCCTTTCAGAGATTTGTTTGGACATCCAGATAATAATGAGTTACAGTAGTCCAGCCCAGAAGTAACAAATGCATGGACTAGTTTTTCTGCATCCTTCTCTGCAGTAGATGCACTTTCTCTCCTTGACCTGGCGTTGGCATTCAGCAGGGGAAAGGCGAGTGTTATCAGGTACAGACTAGGTGAACACAATGGAGGAGTCAGGGATCAGGCAGGCTCAGTGATCATTTATTCAAAAGCAGGGTCAAAACCAGGAAGTCAGATAATCAGGCAGAGTTACAGAGGTCCAGCGGGCAAAAATCAGGCAACAGGAAACAGGCAGAGATCACAACAGGGAGTCACTAGAAGAAACAATGCTGGAACACTTCTGATAGACAAAAAGACGAACTGGCAGTGTTAATTTCGTTGACGAAGACTATGACGAAAATTATTTGTCAACGAACCTTTTTCACGGACGAAAACTAAATAAAAAGTCAGATATGATGAAGAAGACTATGACGAAATATAACTGACACTTTAGTCAACGAATAAAAACGAAACGAAAATGTTGGGGGGGGGGTGAATGGAGAAGAGATCCAATCAGAACTACTCTTGTTGGACAAGTTGGGAAGAAATCCAATCAGAACGAATCTCATTGTGAGGGTAGGTTTATTTATGCGGAAGCAGCAGAGCCATTTGAAAAAGCTGCGGGATATGCAAACGCGTTTTGCTGTGCACCCAGTCCGAGTGCAACGTCATGAACAACAGAAATGTCAGAGCTAGGTCTAGGACTAAAACGAAGAACTGACATCTGGTCACACTTCACATATGACAACAAGGACAACAAGACCACCAAAGGAAACCACCTCTGAACTGTATTGATTAGACGATTGACTCGCTGAATCAATGAGTATAAATATCTAATGTCCTCAAATCGAATCAAATGTGTACTACTATAGTGGATGTTGTACATGACTGGTCAAAGAGGTGTGTGTGTGAATGAGAGAGAGAGGGAGAATTCTGAGAAGACTGGGCAAGAAAGAGAAAAATCACAACTTGATTAACCCTTTATTCACCCTGACAGATACAGAAGACGTCCGATGATAAAGATGGGCCAAGTGGAAATAAAGCTAGTGCAACCCAGCAGCAAGCCATCTGTACATCTCTCTTTGATTTTGCACACAATGCACAGAGTAACAGATCAAAGAGAAGAAGATGATGCTTACAGAGTTGGGTTTTTTTTTGTTTTTTTTGTTTAATGTGACATTTACCTTTGTTTTCAATGATGAGAGAGCAGGTTTTTTTACACTAATCTCTTCTGTTCAAATCGTGTGATTTTGCACAGAGTAGCAAGGCATTCTAAGGCAATGTAGCCTCTTGAGGTACTTGAACATTAACAGAAATGAATTTTCCATATTTACATAATATGTGCAATGGAATTACAACCAAATTGTTTTATTTTTGAGAATTGCACTTTATTTTTCTCACTCTTTTTGATTTTGCACAAAGTAACAGCCACATAACTCTGAACTCACTGTCTTCAACTGTCTATCTATTTCAAGAATATTTATTTAAGCTTGAAAGAATGTGATATGTATTCTCCCTGAATGATATGCAATGCATATCTTTTTCAGGGAGCATGTATATTTTTCAGGAGAGCAGGCCTTATGCTTATTTTATGTGTGATTACCTTTTGTGAAAAAGTCATGGTCATGTGTTTGACATTAAGATTAATATAAAATACATATTTCATATTACAACTGTTAAATCTGTGTCTGTGTTGCATATTCAAACCTTAATACCATTCCATAACAGATTGATGGATATTTCCAATGACTGGAAATTCTGGAGAAACATTTAGTCAACTAAGTCCACTGTAAATTTAATCGACTAAAATCTGGTAATATTTAGTCTACTAAAACTAGGCTAAAAGATTTCAGATTACTAAAATATGACTAAAACTAAATGGTGTGTTATTCAAAAGACTAAGACTAAATCAGAATTTGCTGTCAAAATTGACACCGTTTTACAATTAATATTTTAGTCGACAAAATCCTATGATTTTTAATCGAATAAAAATAGACTAAAACTAAAATGATTTAGATGACTAAATTATGACTAAAACTAAAATGGCATTTTCGTCGGTGAACGGTGATCCTGGTGACGCCGGGGGTGGGTTGGTTCTGGTGGCTAGAGTTGTGGCGTTCACGAACGAACCGAATCTTTTGACCGGCTCATTAACATGAATGATGGGAACCGAGTCGCGTTTGGTTGGGAGCCGTTCTTTTTTTTTTCTCTCTCTCCCTGAGTTCACACCTATGGTTCACACAGATGCTCACACAAGCTCCTCCTTGCTCCTCCACTGAGTGAGACGGAGAGAGCATGGGGAGGAGCGCTTATTTCATGTGCAATGCATATGATTGCACATGAAATAAGCGCAACAACTCACGCTCCCTTCACGTTAGTGCCTCAGTAAAAAAAAAAAAAAAGCGAGTGCATCGGAATCGGCAGTGCAGTCAATAGCAGCCTGAAGGAGGGGGAGGACCGTCCATCGTCGTTCTGCAAAATGAGCCAAAGAAAAAGGAGCAGCATTTGGATGCACTTTTCGCTTGAGGCAGACAGTAAGGCTAAGTGCAATATTTGCCAGAAGATAATTTCATTTAAGTCTGGCTCCACAAACAATTTGCACAGGCATTTTAAAACTCAACACCCCACTGTTAAAATCTCAGAGTTGAGGAGAGAGCATGACTCTGACAATGAAGTGGAGAGTGTCAGTACTTCTGCCTCCACTTCAGGCAGACGTCATACCAGTGCCACAGTCACTCAAGCCACAGCTACAGCAGCAGCCTCTGTTACCACTGGGCCCACATCTTTGCCTGGCCAGGCACCTGGTAAAAAAATTCCTGCTGCTACCACAAAATCTAAACAAACGTATCTCAGTCATTACTTCACAGCTCCTGTCACCCCATTGAGACGGGAAGATAGATGAAGAGCTGGCAAAGATGATAGCCACTGACTTCCAGCCATTTAAAATTGTGGAAGAAAGAGGTTTTAAAAACTTCTGCTATGCTCTCAACCCCTCCTACATTCCTCCATGTCGGAGGGTACTGACCCAGAAAGTGTCACACATGTATGAGAGAGATGTAGCATCACTCAGGAGAAGGGTGTCCAAAGTGTCAGTAGTTTGCCTAACAACTGACTGTTGGACATCAAGGGCTACAACCTCATTCATGTCTGTAACATGCCACTACATTGAAGATTTTCACATGTCTTCCTGCCTCCTGGACTGCTTTGAATGTAATGAGCGGCACACAGCAGACAACTTGGCAAACAAGCTCCTCAGTGTTGCAGCAGAGTGGGAGGTTGATAACAAAGTGGTGTGCTGCTTAACAGACAATGCTGCAAACATCACAAAGGCCATTCAGATAACAGGATGGACCCACCTCCCGTGCCTGGCACACACCATAAATCTTGTGGTAAGAGATGCCCTCAAAGGTCCACAACCCATCATCAATGAAGTTAAGGAGGCAGTGGAATACTTTCATAGAAGTACAGTGGGAGCACAAAAACTGAAGAAAACACAGCTCCAAATGAAGATGGATGAACTACGACCCAAACAGGACTGTGTCACAAGATGGAACTCAACATATTACATGTTCCAGAGTTTCCTCACCAACAAGAACCCCATTGTCTCCACCCTGGCCGTCACCAATGCACCTGTCCACCCTTTATCTCCAGAAGAATGGACTACATTGCAGGAGATATGCACCCTCTTGAAGCCATTTGAAGAGGTCACTGTTGAACTCAGTGCAGAAAGGTATGTAGTTCAACTGGTCAGCGGTAGTTTTCTATAGCATGCATGCAAATTAGCTGATACTAAATTATGAATATTTGATACATAAAAGATACTGTGTAATACATCATAGTATTTATTATTGTTGGTACAACTTTATAATTGTATCGTTATAATAACATTTATCTTTTTTCTCACTAGATACGTGACTGCCTCCAAAGTAATACTGCTGGCCAGGGGACTGCAGAGAGCCACGGCTGATTTCCAGAGGAGGGCAACAACACAGGCAGCAAAAGACATGGTCAACTCGCTTTCTTCTGGCATGTTAGCTAGATTCCATAGAATGGAATCCAACCACATCCTTGTGGATGCTGCTGCGCTTGACCCAAGATTCAAAAGGATGGCATTCATGGATGGCAGAACTGCAGACGAGGCTTTTCAAAGAGTATAAACTGCAGCAGCAAGACTCGCAATTAGCAGCAGCGAACCCATCCAGCAACTGGTCCAAGAGGAAGGAGCAGGCAGTGCTGCTCCGGAATCGGTTGTTTGGAGCTATTTCCACGAGGAAGTAAGGATGACAAAAATTCATCACAATTTTTTCTCTAAATCTAGGATGACATCAGTGTAATATCACAATCTCATAATAAAATTGTTTTATCTCCCACCCCATTGTTGTATCTCCCACCTCTATGAGCAGGTAGCTGGAACAGTGGCAACTCGGAACCCCACAGCAGATGCTGTCATGGAGGTGTGGGCGTACCTAGAGGAGCCTCTTGTTCCAAAAAATGAAGATCCTCTCAAGTGGTGGAAAAGTCGGGTGCCTGTGTACCCCAGGCTTAGCAAACTCATGGCTAAGAAGCTTTGCATTGTGGCCACAACAGTTCCATCTGAGAGAATTTTCTCTAAAACTGGACAAATAATCACAGAGAGGAGAAGTCGCCTCAAGCCTGCAAAAGTGAGATCACTTGTCTTCCTCAATGCAAATTTGCCGAAGGACAAGAAGGAGAGTGCTTTATTATTTTGGGAATGTCATTTATTTTGTTTACACTTTATTTTGTTATTGGGGTTATGGTTCAGAGTAAAGGGACTGATCTCCTGTTCTTGTAGGTCAGGTATAGGCTACTATTCACCCAAGGACAGTTCAGGAGTCCTCCTCAGGGTTTAGCTCTATTTTTATTTTATTTTATTTTTTTAAAAAGCAACTATATGCACCTCAGGACAGTTCACTAGTCCATTGTACAGTTTGTATTAGTAGTACTAGTGGGCTGTATGCACATTTTTTCTCTAATTTATTGTAGTTTTATCTATTTTTCTAATACTTGAAGTATTGTTTTTGAGTTTTCTATCAAAATATTCTTGTGTGAAACGTTTTTCTCTCAAATTTGCACTAAAACAAGACATGGTGTTACTGACCAACAACTTGGTATTTTTTTACAGCACCTTTAATCTTTATTATAAGCCTTTATTATATAATTTTAAAATATTGTTTTGAGCCAAATGAGCCAAATGAGCCAGTCTTTTGAATGGCTCTTTGAAATGAACGGATCCCAAAGATCCGGCTCCCTCCGAAGAGAGGGACAGTTGCTTGTACAGTTGCTGAATGATAATATCAAGACAGGCATTTAAAACGTTCACCTGAAAATTGCTATCTGCGTCAGTGACGCGGCTGTCTTCAGAAAGTTCATCAAAGTGACGCTTAACTTTTCTGGCCCTGGTTGCTTCAAACTGTGTTTGACTTACCCATTTTGTAGCAAGAGCAAGAGTGCTAGACTTAGCCTCATCAAATTGCTCCCTAGACTCCATCAAAACTCTGATGGCGTTTTGCAGAAGAGTAGATGCTTTCAGAATATCCGCGTCCTTAGCTTGCAGTAACTGTGAGGCAGCGTTTATACACTCAAGAATCTTGGTTTGCATGTTGACCAAAAATATGAAAGAAAATTTGCTTATGGCATTCTTGAGCGCATTTGCTTCACTACGCTCCTCTTTTTTGTCACTGGTCAGGGATATTTTGACGAGGGTTTTTATAATGTCTCCATATCTGTGTCTTAACACAAAAAGCGCATCATGTTGAGATGACCAGCGAGTGGGACAGAGGCGTTTTAATGTGACAGTTCTGCTCTCTGCCGTCATTAACTCACTGAGGAGCGCCCATCGTTTGATACTTTGACCAAAAAAGTTGTACAGGTTCTCTACAGTGTCATAGAACTGCTTCACTCCAGGGACATTTTTAACAGAGTCGCTTCAAAACCGTCGCTTCAAAACCCAAGAACACTTCATTGATCTGTATATCTGTTGCAATATCCATGTCATGTTGTTAAAACAGTTACATAACGGTACACCTGGCTCAGCTGGTCTATCTTTGACACATCTTGTGTTGTTACCGTGATAATGGAATAAAACGGGGCTTCGTTTATTTCATCAATTATGTCAGCTTTCACACGCTGAGACAGGATGTAAATAATCTCATCTTGAATCTGGTGACTTAGGTATTTCACTGACCCTCCTGGTCAGCTGATTAGCTCTTTCAAAACAGGGTCGTAGCGAGCTAATAACTCGATTATTGACAAAAAGTTGCCAGCATTTCCCTGACCTAGAACTTCCCTGTGCCCCCTGAATGCCAGGCTGCATGAAGCCAGAGTAAGGGTGACATTTACAATGCGCTCCAGGACCTGTCTCCAAAGCAAGGCTGCATTACGCACATTCCTCTCCATTTCAGCGTCTATTGTGCTGTTGAGTTTCCACTGCTCGTAAACTATGCATGCACCAAGATGTATTTGCGTGGATTCATGCTTCTCAACTTTGGCAGAAAGATGTTTCCAGTCTCTTATTCCGTTTACCCATGCATTGTTGTAATACGGGGCATTTCAGTTGGCAAAAAGCCAGCAAGGCTCACAGTAACAGCAGTCTAATTTGGGGGAATAGCACATCCAGCTGCGGGGAAGTTTCATCCCAACTTTAGTGGTAGAGGTGTAATAACTTTCCGAAAAACACAGATTGTCGTTATCAGTGGGAAATGGACCTTTGGGTCTGCATGGGCCCATCTTAAGGATATATCTTTTAATTTTGGCGTCCTGGATGTTTTCAGCAAAATTGGCCCAATCAGTCGGAAAACATTCCAGAGGAGGGTTTTCATCATCCGCAGTCTGCGTGTCACCTGTAGCGGGAGGAGACCTGCTGCTGCTTTCATTTCCAGCGTCCAGCTCAGGTGAGGAGGGGGGCTGCTGGTCAGGCACCAGGTCTGGCTCTACCCTGGAGCAGCTAGCAACTGCTGAGTCCCTGATATCACCGCTATACCGCCGAGAGAGAAAGAAGGGGATATAAGCGAGGCGACTAGGCTACTACATTTTACAACCACCAACAGTTTACAACTAACTCACACATTGTGTATAGTGATTGTTAGAATTGCTACCTGTAATTAACCTGGCTCCCTGGCTGTGCTGGCAGTTTTGGCGGGCCTGAATCGCTCCCAACAAAAAAGTCGGGTTCATCTTCAGGATGACGAACAAAATGTGTCCAGTTTTTGTAACTTAGCTTTTCTTTGCTCTCTTTTTTCCTTTTCTTTTCGCTTTGCTGCTCCACTTTTATGCTTATATGAAGTGCCACTCATGTTAGCTTAGTCCATAAAAATGCTCCAGCTAGTTTGCAATCTGTTGACAAGTGACTGATGATGACGTTGGTGGACGGTTGGTGACGAGTTTTACCTGAAATACACTTGGAGACAATATCGGCGATCCACTTGGAAATTTGCGTGATAAAGTTAAATGTGAGAATGAAAATAAAGCCAGTCTTGCAGTACGACATTTTATTCAATATTTTACACCTACTACATCACTAAAGTCAGTCGGTCTTGTAAAGTTTTTAGCAACCGTGACTCAATACTGACTGGGTCAACCTATATAACCCCTGTATAATGGTGCATGATAGGTGACATTAAACAGGCAGTGCCTATACTCTGGGCTTCTCCGGGCATAAGTTATGGGAAGGCCCGCTTTCACCAATTTCCCTGAGCCGTGGCAGAGTCCCGGTTCGATTAAGTCCGACCTCCTACCCGGGCCCCCTGGGGCCCGGGCTGGGGGCGTGCCGCTCTCCCAGCCCCCCCTGAAGCCCCGCCCCTGTCTCGTGTGATATTGCTTAAGTGTCCTATTCTAATTCTACTCATTGTTACCACTAGTTTTCTATTTCCTCCTCTTTATCTCTCAATATCTACTCTATTTTGTATTGTAAAAAGTGCACATGTTCCTATCGAAAGTTTTTGTATATAAGGAAAATGTAAATAAAGTTTTGAAAAAAAGTTAGATGGAGTGCATGGATAACAATGAATAGCGATCGAGTGATGTTTTGCCTGTTTTGTTGCAAACACATGAGCTGCTTAACACAGACTTTTTTTCTTGTGGTCGGTCTTTTTTTTTAAATGGCGCAGACCAGACGGAATGTGTTTGCCACTAAACGGGCAAAGCATCACTCGTTCGCTATCCATGAACTACATCGAACCCCAACTGGCCGTGTCGCTCCCGTTATCACTTCCAGCTCAACCCCGGAGTTGGGACATTCTTTTTCTGGTTTGTTTCGGGACTTGTAAATTTGTATCGGCGTTCGTAAAAGTGTTTTGCGTTTTGTTAATTTGTTTTCCAAAACTTAAATTTGTTTCAAGCTTTGTAAAAGTATTTCAGATTTTGTAATGTTGGTTTGCACCTCTCGGTCACTGTAAAGGAATGGTCTGAAGAGTGGCTGCAGCGCGAGGAACGACTGCTGCTTTGCTGGAGCTGCTTTGCCGTTGTTTTGCCGGAGCTGCTTTACAAGAGCCTGGTGTTTGTTTGTATTGTGTTGCCCTGGTTTGTTGCTGCCAGTCCAGCGTAGCTTTGGATGATCGCTCTGGGGAGCTGGCACGGCCACCATTCTACCTCCTCTGCCTACCCGCCGTGCCCAGTGTTGGTGGTGTCTTCCTTACTGCGGCATATATTCTCCCTGGTTTGGACACGCCATTGATAGAAACCCTGACCTAAGCCGGCTGTAGTGGCATTATTTTATTATTTATACATATTTAAGATGTGCGTGGGTATAATGGGGTTCATTCCCTTGTTCATTTGTTTAATCAGTAATTTTGCATTATAACATTTGCATTTTGCATTGTGAATTTAATTTGAGGATTGTGTGTTTTGTTTCAGCTGTGGAGCTAGCTCTCACGGCTGTTAATTTCTTTTTGTTTGTGTTTCAGTGGTTTAATTGATTTGTATTTCTTTATATTAATATTGGTTTGTGATTATGTTTGGTTTGTGTAATTTACAATTATCCCTTGGCAGCTTAGGGTATTTGTTTATAGGGTTATTTGGGTTGGATAAATTGCTTGTCCATTGTTTAGTTTATTGCTGCCACTCTAAGTTTGGTTTATTTTCTTGTTGTTTTTTTTTTTTTTATTTTGTTAGTTATTTGTTCTGTTGAGTGTGACCCCATTTAATTTTATCCCCTTTTTCCCCCAGTTGCTGAGAGCCGACGGTGGTGATTCCCGTGTTGTTGTTGTTGTGTGCTGTGCAGCCCTCAGAGGGCTGTGCTACGAAACGAGATTAGTGCGTTAGAGAGGTATGTTGAGCCTAAAGCCAGACTTTTCCGTGTCACGAAGGTGGCTCTCTTTAAAGCTGGCTATATCACCGCGGTAACTTATGCTGCGAACATAACCTGGTCCGGACCAGTTTTTGTTCTGACTTTCAGTTTAAAGTCGGCTATAAAAAGCTCCGCCCTTTCACTTTATCATCCTTGAACGTTGCCTCACCGTTTTTGGAAAGTCCAGTGGATTTAGGTACCCGAATTATTAGAGGTGCTCTTCGGAGGGAGAGAGTTTTTCCAGACCGGAGTGATCTGTTGGCGTTTTCTGACTATATTCCCTGAGTGATACAGATTCTCAGCTGAGGGAATACGTTACATATGCAATCTTGTTGAACCATATAAGTAATGCGACCAAACGAATCCATGCACTTACAGTAACGCAGCCATATGCAGCACCTTTTCACCCAATAAAAAAACAAAACAAAAAACAAATCACAGGATGTGTTTTATTATTTATTAAAGTTCTGCTTTTTCTGGGAAAAGAAAAATTCATAAGTATACAATGTCAATCATGCTTAACAAAAAAATTTAAAGTACCATTTACTGGAGTGCCTTTTTCTCATACTCCAGTTTTAGTTTCTTGATTTCCAGCTCAAGAAACTGAAACATATGACTTCTAGAAATTATGAAACCCTTACCCCTTGTTTTTTTGTTGGCCTAGAGGTGGAGGCTGCAGGCTGAGGGGAGGGTTGCACAATGTCCTCTCCCTGTGACATTAATGAGCAAGAAACTTAATTATTTCTAATTTAAAAAGATGAATTTAAATTTTAAATTAAATTCTTATTTAGATTATTAAGATATCTACCCCCAAAGGTACCTCTGAATACACTGAAAGTGTCTCCTCATCACTGATCTCCACCTGTGGAATAGTTTAAGAGAAATTAATAAAGTGGATTCAACACAGCAAACAAAGATAAGAGTACATGACAACTTTGACAGTTACCTCTGTGTGGGTACCAGCAAGGGTGTGTGTTGGCAGCTTGAGCAACACTACAATGTCTCCTTCAACTGTAAATTAGATTAAAACTTTTCTCATCTGAGAAACAACAAATATGCATTTAGTATTTTACCACCGAAGCACTTATACATACCCTGGACAAAGAATTGCTGCTGGGATCTACCAGCAGCAGGTCTGATTGAATACTCCCTTGTACCCCCTCCATGATTGGCCGCCCTTCATCTTTTGCAAGGGCCAGCTCCTCTGAGGCTGTGTAATCTTCTGGAGCGGGGCCCCCTCAAATCTTTCTCCTCTCATTTTTCTTCTTGTTTCCTTATGATAATTTTAACACTTAATATGTTACGCAGTGTATCATCCACATTACACTAAAAGAGTGATGAATGCACAGCAAATACTACTTTGGATTATATTTTTATGCTTGGTCTGGATTTGCTGCCAAGACCGTTTTGCACTGCTGGCACTACAACTAATAGAACACCAATTAGAAAATAGGACAAATCAAATGTATGTCACTTTGATTTGGCCCTAATCTGAGTGTTTTCCATGTATCCTTCATTGTGAGACAATGTCAGGGAGGGAATTAAAGTTATATAGTGATATATAACATACATTATATGATATTACATAGGCTATATTAACTTACGCATTTACACGATCTGCATTTTTTTCCCAGACTTCCTCTCTTGTCTTGTTTGGAGCAACAGTGTTGCTTTTAGCTGTTATTATAAGTCTGAACTCTTCATAGCCCTCCATTATCATAATCTGCTCCTATGGCTGAAATATGAGGCATATAATCGGTCCAATTTTCTGCGGAAATAGCGTCAAATGACGCCTAAACGTCCCTTTTTATGTGAACGCGCACAGAGACTGATGAGTCAAGCCTGGGTCGACAAATCAAGTTGATAACCACCGTCGTGATACTCGTTATCTGTGGTTGGAGCTTTCGGCTTTGTCGAGCCAGCTCACCCAAAGAAAGCCCGGCTCTGTTGCGCTTCCTTCGTAGTACACCCCCCTGGTCCTGAGTTCCCTCACCAAGTGAGCGTGTGTGTGTGGCTGTCACGTGTGACCAGGGTGACTTCTGTTTTATTGGGATCCCTCACACCCTGCGTGACCCATCTTCCCACCGGTAAGCCTCAGCACTGGCTGTGTATCCTTCAACCTATCCCCTGATGGGCATTGTGGTTTTAATTGTATTTTAATGTTAATTTATTCAAATAAAGTACCTTGTCTTTTTTGTACTGGAACCAAGTCTCCTACGTCCCCTTGTAGAGTGAACCTGAGTGCTTCAGTCTGTTCGTTGTCTGGCTGTTCGCGGTGATTTGGCTTCCTAGTATTATATGTCAAAGACCTTGTACCATTTTCCCCTCGTGTTACCACACATGGTTAATTTGACTACATGTTAGGTTACCTTAATACTGATTAGTCTGTTGCGTTCTGCTGTTTATGTCTAGGATAGCTGACTGGAAGGTGATGAGGCCAGTATTGAGCTATATTTGTTTAATGGATAAATAATTTGTTTGTGGTGGTTTTTTTTATGAAAAATAACTACTGTGATTAAAAGTTGGTTGGCCTTAGTAGTTAGACGCTCCTAAATCTTGGTGGCCAGAGGCTTATGAGAGTGACCCTGAGGCAGAACAGTGAATTTTTCTGTTTTTTAAAAGCACTTCAAACCATTTTAGCAATTCCTAGCCATTCTGTTACTTTTCTTGGTCAAGTGGACCCACAATGTTTTTGTAACAGAATTATCAGATGTAAAATGTTTACATTAGATAATTTTATTTTGATTGATTTTCCTCTGCTGATGGGCCTGTTTCAGTCCAGGACTATTTAGTTGCAGCAGAGAAATCTACATATTCACATTTATTATCTTCATTTATTATATTTATTATAACAATACTAACAGGCTCAGGCTGATTAATTTCTGTTCTGAAAATTTTTCTAAAAAAGAATAATTAAAAATTTCAGGTCATTTCTAAAGGGTTCCATATCAAATAATCTAAACTCTGACATATGGGATTTAACATACATGTCCCCTCCAATCTACGGGAGAAGCAGTGTTCTGCTGTCCTAGTGGTGTTGGTCTTAAAACAGCCCTCTATGGTGATGCTCTTCAAAGACAGCTGACCTATAGGCTTCAGCGTACGATAAACTGCATCAAATGCACTTCATGACAGGATAGAAAATAATTAAAAACACTGTTCCCTTTTCAGACAAATTGTTTTTTCTCACTTTCTTTAAACATTGTACACGATATCCACCTTTGATTCTTTTTTTTTTCTTGTGATTTTTTTGGAACCTAATAAAATGAACAAAAACATGAAAAAAACAAAACACAGCAACCTCTCTATTGTGGGCAGATGGTGTGAAAATGCAGTTTCAAGTCAAAGTGTTGACAAATTGTTTTCACACCTCAATGAGTGCTCCTTTTCGACAGCCGTAAATGTTTTTTCTGACTATACATACAAAAATAACCATATTACCTTTTTTACCTCTGTAGACGAATGTTTGCTTTGTTTTCCTCAAAAAATACTTGACTTTTTAACCTAGTTATTAGAACATATGAACATCTGTCACTGACAATGAGTACTGATATCATTTCTTAGTAGTAGACACAGGTGACCTAATGTACAATCCACTGTTTTTAGAGAAAAGCCATTTCTTTGCATGGATGTTCAATCCTGTTATTCTGACATCTCGGTTTACAGTCATGCAATGAACTCATCACAAATTATTCTTGATGTGGTTTTCATCATTCTTTACCTCACTTGACTTCCAAAAGCGTTCTGGCAGAAAATCTGAACTGATTCAATACATTTGACCAAAAGAAAGGACAATAATGTTACACACATTAAATGTACCTTGTGTGTTGATTTGCATGGAGAGGCTACAAATCACTAGTAAATATATCAAATAAAGAATCAGAAGAAAACAAAAACGTGTCTGCACCTATTTAAACCAAGGTAGTCATTGGGGGCTTTTGTGGCGAGAAAATGCAAATTGCCTCTTTCCTGTAATTAAAATAAAAGCCAATATAATGACATACACAAAAAAATAAAATTAAAATATTTTTTTTTTTTTGTGAATAAACTTGGAAAATTATGGGGGAAAATGTTGACTTGCTTTTAAAGGCTTTTTTAATTTTGTAACATTAAAGAATCAAATTGGTAATATCCTTGAAGTCTGAAAGTGCTGTAGGTATGGAATGAACTGATGCCTTTAGTCTTATGATCATGTAGCCACAGCTCTAGAATATATTTTTTGGAATATTTCTCAATAAAAGGTTATACAAACATGCTTGAGTCGAAAGTCATGACCTTCATGGCTATAACTCAGAGGCGGTAAGTAGATATGATGCTGTGAAATGGCTATTATGTAATTTCTGTAGAATTCATGCCTGGTCATCAAGTCTAAAATCAACTTCAGGAAATTCAGACGCTGTCCAGTATACAAAGGCTGTGTGCCGGTTCAACCTCCTAACCCAAAAACTAAGATTTGCCCAGTGAATGGTCATCACTTACCATCTCAAAAACGTTTACCCTTCTCCTGCTTGTTTAGATTGACTAAACTGATCGAAACTCTCTGTAGCAAATTTCATTCCAAGACCTAACTGATGGCCATGACAGGCAGCACTATGAAATCACAGTGTAACATTTACTAACACAAATAATTAATGTAACACAAGTGAACACCAAGTGCATAGTGGGAATTCATGTGGCCATATGACCTAGAAGAAAACAGAGCATCTCTGCCTCTTAGAGGTCTGTCGTGCATGATCAACATCACTACTCCAAAAAAATAAGTCATTCACTGGTGACTGATCATCTTCAGGTCAGTAACTAACCCATGGATCTGATGCCAACATTTTTAACTGCCAGAATGTAACATAGAATAATCATAATTGTTGTACATAGTCATGGCTTTCAACATTCATAAAAAAAAAGGCAGACATGACAGCCCTGACATGTAAATGAACAAACATAATGAACACTTAATATTTACTTTCTTTTTTTTAATATCAACATATTTAATATTGTGTTAAATGAGAAATGTATCTAAGACAATACAACAAACTATCCTCCAACACTACCTACTGCCCATTTAAGCCTGCTTTTAAGACATTTCAGAGGAAGGTCAGTTTATTCAAGTGGAATCGGCATTGGTATGTTCTCTGCTGATTAGTTTTACACTAGAAACGCATTGCCTGCCTTTTGCATCGCAGCTGTCTTGCTACTCCTGTCAGTACTGTCCTTGGAGACCATGCCTCAGCCAACAGCTAATTGTTGAATTATTGTCATAAATGATGCTAAAATGTCTAGAAATAGAGTATTTAGATATTTTTTAGGCCTGTGTCATACTAAAATTCTGATTACATATTAATTAGAGGTCATCATTTGTGCTTGGGCTTGTCACAGTGGGCTCTGGCGCTGAGTGTCAGAGTGAAGTGAAGTGAGCCCACCCTGACTGACAGTGGCAAGTTTTCATTGAAAGGTTTTCTAATCTAATAATTTTGTCTGGAAAAAAACAACAACCGTGTCACCTTATGTGAGATGTGTCTGCAACACATAAAATGCATCACTAATAATTTAAATTACACATTACGCAGGTTAATGGAAACTGACCTTTTGTGTACTGTTTAATGCCAACAACGTTGCCACAGTGAAAACTACTATGGTTTGCAGCAGCCATACCACTAATATTTTCCTGGGTTTTGTGGTTAGCTACAAGCCACAGCAGTGTGGGTGATCTTGACTGTGCCACTATCGGACAGTCAGAGGACCTGGCAGGTTTTGTTTGAAGACTGTGACATAAATGGTTTTTAAGCATTTTAATAACTGGCTGATAAGGTTGTTAGTCTGAAAAGATTCCTTTTCAGCTGACAATCAACACATGAAATGATATCTGATATGAACACTTATGTGTAAGATGAAATCCATCATCTTATGGTAAAGACTTATTCCTGAATATCACAGGCTGGTGTCTGCCGTCTTCATCTTTCGAGTTTTGGAGTTGGGGAGTGTTGCAGTGTCATACTGAGCATCCTTGCAAAAGAACACAGCAGGATTTTTACAGGCCCACATTGCCACCTCTCCTCCTCCTTTTCCAGGACTTGAACTTGACAGTCGACTGTTTCTGTTCGCCCCTATACGGCTCACATAGCGGTCCCTTATCCTCTCCACTTGATTAACCTGAATCCCTTGGTTCTGGGTTTGGCTGGAGAGGTATGCAGCAATATTTCTGGTCCGATAGCCCTCCTCTCTGTTCCGCCCCAATAACATGGATATATTTGGGTTCCTCAGGGCATAGATCAAAGGGTTGATAGCACCATTTGCCCAGGCAAGCCAGATGGCCACTGTGTCCATTGCAGGGTTGAATGTGTAGCTTCCCAATGCTGTGACCAACCCCATTAAGCAATAAGGCCCCCAACAGAAAATGATGAAAACTATCATAATTAAAACTGTGGTGGCCGTTCGCATTTCAGAGTAGAAACGCAGTAAGTATGCGTATGTGGTCACAGGCCGCACTCGGATTTCTGAGAGCCGCACTGTCTTACAGATGTTGTAATGACAAAAACACATGAGGGAGAAGGGCAGTATATAACACACTACAATAAGGCATATACTGTAGGCTGTCCCCATACGTGATGTGCCAGAGTGGAACACATACATACAGTGGTAGAAACCTTGCTTATGGATTTCTGTTGGCACCTGGATTAACAGAAACCAAGGTAAAGAAAAGATTACTGCAGTCAGCCACACAGCTACCAACAACTGAGTTGCTTTCTGGCGCCCAATTTTAGCCTGTGGCTGCCTCACGATGGCATAGTACCTGTCAAAGGAGATTAGAGTCATAGTCAGGGTAGAGATGATACCAAAGCAGGTATTGAAAAAGCCATTGGCGACACAGAAATGATCTCCAAACATCCAGATGCCATCCTTGCTGAAGAGCATCACAAAGGAAAAGGGCAGACAAAGAACAGCTGTGAGGAAGTCAGACAGTGAGAGAGACATGATGAAGGCATTGGTCACTGTTCGCAGCTGCCTGTGCTTGATGATGACAATGACGACTGCCGAGTTACCAAGACTGGAAAGGAGGAAAATGGAAAGGAGCACCAATGCCTTAGCTGCCACGGTGATTCCTTGAAGAAGAGAGTTACTCTCAGCGGCACTCAGGACTGACAGTGTCGATGCCTGATGGGTTTGACTAAGCTCACTCCATCTTTGGTCTCTGAACACTGATAGTTTTCCAGTGGTTTCCACTGTTGCATCTGCGGGGGCAGTCATTAGGCTGGTCACAATGGAAGCAACCCTTTAGAAACACAGAGAAAAGAAAATAATTTTTTGGTTGGTTGTGGAAACAACACTTTCTCATAACTACTGAGCAGCCCTTCATAAGAAACAGAAATCACCTCCTCTGGTCTTTCATCCACCAACAAGCAAAATACCAGGAGACACAGTCATAGTTTCTCCTTCCTTAGTTACACCCCTAAACAAGGGCCACAAGTACTTTGGCAGAACATGACACCACAGCAACAGTAGATATTTTAATTAGGTTATAAGCCATAGAAGACAGAATTTGTGAGTTATGTATAAAAAGATTTTTGAGTTCAGTCACCTTGAACTTGGATCACCAATTTATAATGAGAATGATTAGCAGCCCAGGACACACCTGTGCAATAGTCAGGCTGCGTAATCAAAGTCTGGACCTTTCACACTTGTCAGATAGAGAAATAATCTAGGGAAAGGAGATATACTCACCAACACTGATTTAAACAAAGTTGTGAGGAAATATTAAATAAATAAACAATTTGGCTAAAAAATGGGGTGAAAATTAGTTTTTATTATATATTTTTTGTTCAGTATAAATAAGAAGCTCTGTCCAATTAAAAAATTTGAATATCCCCTCCCCCCCCCCCCCCCATGCCTCTCTCTCTCTCTCTCTGTCCCTCTCTCAACCCAACCGGTTGAGGCAGATGGCCACCCCCCTGAGCCTGGTTCTGCCCGAGGTTTCTGCCTCTTAAAGGAAGTTTTAACTTGCCACTGTCGCCGAGTGCTTGCTCATCGGGGGATCTGTTTGGTCTCTTTAAATAATTTTATAAAGAGTTTGGTCTACACCTGCTCTATATGTAAAGTGTCTTGATGTAACTTTGTTATGATTTGGCGCTATACAAATAAATCTGATTTGATTTGATTTGTCTATTAAGGTTACAGACAATGTTACTGGAGTTACATGGTATTCAGACTCTCATTTTCTGGATAACTTACTCTCTTTCTAGAGTTTATCAATTATTCAAAGTATAACCACAATAAGACTAGACTGGGATAATTTTTACTATCTTAATTGCAAAAGTTGCAATGTTTTTGAGAAAGGTAAAAAATTTTTTTATGTTTCACATAAACAAGGTTTTGCAAGGCTACCCTCCTTTTAACATCTGTAGAATCTAACAAGAAGGATGCCCCAAACTACAGATCATATTCTATACATGTCCAGGAACCCAGCAGATAAACAAGTTATTAGACAAAATTTTGGCATTTTCCAGTAAATGGTGTTAGAGCCATATCCAATGTTTTCCTTCCCATGGTCTTTCTGGCATCTGATTTGGCCATTTACAGGTTTTGATTTGATCATCTGAAATTAACCTGCACTTTGGCAGTTTTCGGACCTCAGCAACAGTTGCCATGGAGATTAACTTTAGCTGATCCAACATCCTACAGCTGATAACCAAGAATTAAACCTGAAGTTGCCCCCCTAATCTCAAGGCTTGCTTTGTGGAGCAAGCCCCAGACCTGATTGGTTCTAAAGAAATTCTGAAGTGTTCAGAGGAGGTGATTCAGTTACACAAAAAAATTGAGGGAAAAAAAAAAAAAATTAAGGATTTACCAAGAGAATGATGGCAGACAGAAGCATCTGAAGGAAACCACTCACAAAATTTTGATAGGCACAGGTCTTAATATGAAGGGTATAACAAGAGAAAAGGTCTCAAATAAATTTTGCAGAAATAGAAAATAAAATATGCAAAATACAGGTTCTATCCTGGTCTTCCATTAGATATTCATACTGACAGGTGGATCAAAGTTAAAAAGATGAATTACCTTGGCACAACAGGTGAGGCTGTGGCCAGCTGGTTGGTGAAGACTGGCTGAGATTTGTCAGTTGTGTAGTTGATGGCACCACTGCCTCACAGGGCTGTGCTAACAGATGAGTCCATCGATGACTCACAAAAACAACCCAGCATAATTCAGCCATGTACATTTCATGTTTTCTCCAACTTAAAATCCATCAACTGAGAAAATGAAATGGTAGGGTAACGGGATCTGTATAGTAGATAATATATACCAATTTGCACCACTGAAGGGAATCAGTGTGTTTGGGCTATATTCAAAATGCAATATCTCAATACAGTCCAGGACTAATATCGCAATTTACAATATTATTGTGGGGGAGGGATATACATTTCTGTTTTTATTTTAATCTGTTATAGACACATACTAGAAATTTATTTAAATTTTTATACTATACATTTACAGGATTTTATGGCAAATACTGCATATGGCAGGAAATACCCTGTTTGCTATTAGTGAATATCAGCTCAAACTGAACAGTAAGTAACTGGCTTTGTGAGCAATTACATGCAATCTCAAACAGTGTTTTGTGGGTGTAACAGTTCCTGAGTATTCCTATGTGGGAACAGTGTTGCTTCTGTGGCACTTTTCCATTAAAGTTAATCTTTAAGAGGTCATTGTCTGACACCATGCCAGACAGGTGTTCAAATTATGTCAGAATAGATTTTAGCCTTACATTTCATCTGAATGCTTGTGGAAGAATAAATGGAATTCATTTTAATGCATTTTAGGCCAGTGATTTTGTCGCTACCTAACTGTATCTGTTCTATGAGCACTGCAGTTAGGCCTACACGTTATTTAAAATGATAACAATGATGTCACTGAATTTTGCTCGTCATTAGGTTACAATTTACCCGGAAGTCAGGTATTGGTTTACCTTGTTTAAAATTTAATCACGGGGGCCGTAACCACATTTTTACGACCGCTCTTCAGAAGTACCACACAGCTCATTTATTCTTTCTTCGGACTTTGTTGCAGTCACTTCGTCTCCACACAAACGAGCCTTTTCCCTGAATCAATCGTTTCCAAATGGTCAGCTTTGTTCACCAGAGATCAATGAGCCGTTTACTCCCGTTGAGTACAGGCTCCATATCCATGAGAGCCACGACACGTTCAGATCTGAGCACCATACATTGGTTGCCCAGGTTTCGGCTCCTGAAATCCTTAATACGCGGAAAAATAAAGTCGACCCATTTCCTCATCTTCGTCTTGGATCAGTGCCACTGGGTGGAGAAAAAACATCTAGACAGTGAGCTCCCGTCCTGTTGATTTGAGACAAAAAGCTCGCCTTGTGCCTGATTCACTGTGTGTACCAGTAACCGAAATCTCAGGTGAGACAGAGCGCAGACTGCTCTGTCTTCCTTTAAGGCTGCAGACCGAGGACCCTCTTCACCCTCTGAAACCACGCCTTTCAGATGAACGTTCTCACACTTTTGTATGACGTCTAATCCAGTTACCATGGTAACTGGGGAAAGATTTTACATTCATGTCTTTAAAAAATCATGTCATGACCAGTCTGCAAAATACTTTAATGTAAATTGACAGAGTATCCCACGTCACTGGATGTACACATACACCACGTCCAGAGTGATGCATTAATGTGCCCATTGGTTTTAACAGAGAAGATCAGCATCATGGAGGGCGCGTAAGATTCCAAACGCCATCCAGTGTGTGTGAAGATGTGTAATCGCATCTAGATCTGTCTTTTAATGACGCTGGACCACCATGACTTCCATGTTATGCACATTAAGTGTTTAAATTAAAATAAAATATTTTAATAAACTGAAAATGTACTGCTATGGAGGACCAAAAGGGACAGAATGAAATATATAAATAAATCTTTAAATAATGACCTAAATGTGTCATTAATTCATTAAAATACCAGTTCATTTAATGTAAAGATATATACATTTATTTCATTATTTATTTAATTATTTCATGGTCATGTGTTGCAGTGCTTCATGAATTAAGTTTATCTGTCAAACTCACGTCAAACTCAAAGTCAGTGGGCGGGGCTAACGTGAATCGAGCCGAATTGATTGCTTTGGTGAAGCCTGGAAGTCTTTCAAAACATTGCGGCTACACAGGATGTGCTTAAACTTTCTCTGGAGTTGAAGACAGACATTGTAGACCTTGCAGAGTATGTGGACGCGGGACCTGCTGACCCAGAGCATGTAGCTTGTAAAGTAGAGGAATTTATTGAAGTTGTTGGCCTTATTTCCGCACTTTCCGACCAAGATATGGAACGCAAATTTAGAAGAGGTACTCCACCGCTTCAGACACAGCAACACACACAAGGATCAGGACGTTTGGCATTTAACACACTGACTGCAGTTCTGGAGCACCGAGTTCTTTCTGGTAAACCAGCTTGTCAAATTGCAGCAATGTTTGGACTGTCAACGAAGACTATCAGGAGGCACATGCACCAAAGTGGTCTAAGGTATTTACACTAAATTCATGAGTTTTCAGTTTATGAATTGCTGGTCTGGTCTGGATGTTACGCCTAGTCTAGCATTACTCATTGTTAATGTGTTGTTTTTTTTTTTGCAGAAAGACAGACCTGTTTCAGCTGTGAGTGATGAGGAGTTGGACCATGTTGTAAGTGATGTCCACAGAAGACATCTAAACACTGGCTACAAGCTAATGCTTGCTCATCTGAAATACAAGAGGTGTGTGTGTTCCAGGTAATAATACGGCCACGATGTATAATGTAGAATGAGCCGATCGTTATGGAGTAATAATCTCAGGTAGGATGAACATTATACATCGTGGCCATATTCTTACCTGGAACACGCACACCTCTTTAAAAAAAAAACAAAAAAAAAAACAAAAAATTAACAACGAGTAATGTTATACTAGACGTAATCAGACCAGCAATTCATAAACTGAAAAGTTTAGTGTAAATACCTTAGACCACTTTGTTGCACGAGCCTCCTGATAGTCTTCGTTGACACTCCGAACATTGCTGCAATTTGACAAGCTGGTTTAGCAAAAAGAACTCGGTGCTCCAGAACGGCAGTCGGTATGTTAAATGCCAAACGTCCCAGTGTAGTGCAGAAATAACGCCAACAACTTCAATAAATTCCTCTGCTTTACAAGCTACATGCTCTGGGTCAGCAGGTCCCGCTTCCACATTCTCTGCAAGGTCTACAGTGTCTGTCACCAACTCCAGAGAAAGTTGAAGCACATCCTGCGTAGCTGCAATGTTTTGAAAGACTTCCAGGCTTCACCAAAGCAATCGATTTGGCTCGATTCGCGTTAGCCCCGCCCACTGACTTTGATGGGTGAGTTTGACAGATACAATTAATTAATGAAGCACTGCAACACATGATGATGAAATAATTAAATAAATAATGAAATAATTATCTATATTTTTACTAGGGATGTCCGATAATATCAGCTGATCGATATTATCGGCCTGATATTAGCATAATTATGTAATATTGGTGAGAATCGTTATCGGTTTTTCTTCCGATAATGAAAACCCGATTACGCAATGCCTGGGTTTCGCCAAATACGCTGGAATCGCTTGTGGGGTCTCGAAACGTTTACTGGCGCGCGATTGATGACCTCATCAAACCGCACCTGGAGGCAAAATAACAACACCACTGTGTTAAAGGAACTGCTCTAAGGTGGTTCAAATCCTATTTATCGGAAAGATATCAGTTTGTACATGTTAACAATAGCTCCTCCTCAAGCACTATAGCCAGTTATGGAGTCCCACAGGGTTCAGCGCTTGGACCAATCCTCTTCACTCTTTATCTGCTTCCTTTAGGCAACATTATCAGGAAACACAGCATCAATTTCCACTGTTATGCAGACGACACTCAGCTGTACTTATCAATGAAGCCAAATGAAGTTAGTCAGATAGTCAGACTGCAGACATGTCTTGAAGACATAAAAGTCTGGATGACCCATAATTTTTTACTTTACAAAACTGAAGTTATTGTACTCGGCCCTAAGCACCTTAGAGAAACCCTATCTAATCAATTAATCAGTCTGGATGGCATTACTTTGGCTTCCAACTCCACTGTAAAAAACCTTGGAGTAACCTTTGACCAGGACATGTCCTTTGTCCCTCACATAAAACAAGTCAGTAGGGCAGCTTTCTTCCACCTGAGAAACATTAGGAAAATCAGAAATATCCTCTCTCAAGAGGATGCAGAAAAACTAGTCCACGCATTCGTAACTTCTAGGCTGGACTACTGTAACTCATTATTATCTGGATGTCCAAACAAATCTCTGAAAGGCCTTCAGTTGATTCAGAATGCTGCTGCACGAATAGTAACAGGAACTAGGAAAAGGGATCACATCTCTCCTGTGTTAGCTGCTCTTCATTGGCTGCCGGTAAAATCCAGAATAGAATTTAAAATCCTTCTGTTAACATATAAAGCTCTTACTGGCCAAGCTCCGTCATACCTCAGAGAGCTCATAGTTCCTTACTGTCCTAGTAGGCCACTCCGCTCTCTAGATGGAGGTTTACTTGTGGTTCCTAGAGTCTCCAAGAGTAAATCAGGAGGCAGATCTTTCAGTTATCAGGCTCCTCTTCTATGGAACCAACTTCCAGTATCGGTCCGGGGGGCAGACTCTTTAGCAATTTTCAAGACCAGGCTTAAAACTTTTCTGTATGACAGAGCTTATAGTTAAAAAGTTAAAGTTCATTTACTCTTTAGCTATGCTGCTACAGGCCTAGACTGCTGGGGGAAGGACTGAGCACCTCTCTCTCTCTCTCTCCCTCTCCCTCTCCCCTCTCTCTCTCTCTCTCTCTCTCTCTCTCTCTCTCTCCCCCTCTCCCCCTCTCCCTCTTCCCTCTCCCTCTCTCTCTCTCCCCCTCTTCCCTCTCCCTCTCTCTCTCCCCCCCTCGCATGCGCCATCATACCAACAACCTGCTTCTCCGAAATCCCAGTTTCTCTCAGTTCCAAGCATGTGCATTGCATTTACTAACCATGTTTTCCCGAAGTCTCCGTCTCCCCCAGCTCCTCTCCTCTCTCTCTCCCAGCTCCTCTCCTCTCTCTCCCTGTCCTCATCCTGCAGGTGATGAATCATCACCATCCCATGTTCCTGCAATGCCTGCTGCTCCCACATCTTCAAGAATTCCATACAGCATCATTCCTACGAACCTCATGCAGCATCATGTTCCTGCCTACACCTGTTTGAATATCCCCTCCTCCTGCTCTCTTTCTCTCCCTACTCTACCCAACTTTGCCCCCCCCCTCCCCCGTGCCTCTCTCTCTCTCTCTCTCCCTCTCTCAACCCAACCGATCGAGGCAGATGGCCGCCCCCCCTGAGCCTGGTTCTGCCCGAGGTTTCTGCCTCTTAAAGGAAGTTTTTCCTTGCCACTGTCGCCAAGTGCTTGCTCATCGGGGGATCTGTTGGGTCTCTTTAAATAATTTTATAAAGAGTTTGGTCTAGACCTGCTCTATATGTAAAGTGCCTTGATGTAACTTTGTTATGATTTGGCGCTATACAAATAAATCTGATTTGATTTGATTTGATTTATTAGTTGTGGCTAACAAGTTTGCTCACTTGTTGCTACACAAACGTGGTCTGGAATTTTTTAAAGTTTCACCTGCAGGTAAGAAAAATGCAATTTGTAATGAATGCAAGGCGCTTGTCAAGCGAGGGGGAGACAAGACTTCGTCCTTCAACACTTAAAATTTAATCGCTCACATCAGGAAGAACCATCCCGAGGTACACAGAGCATTTGTGCAGCAAAGTAATGCAAAACAACTAGGAAAGGACGCAATGAAAAAAAGTGTTGTTTGTACCTTATAGAAATGAGCAGTTTTCAATATATTAGGCTGTCCTACAATAACACTACATGTTATTTTTGTTTACTTTAAATGCTGCACAAAGTTGTACAGGACAGGTACAATGTTGTTTACATTTTGTGAAGAAGTCAGATTTGTCCTAGTTGTAATGGGCATTGTCAGGATGATCTCAGGAAGAGCTGTTGTTTGAGACAAAATGTTCAAAATAAATATGAGACTTTTCCATAACTTAAGTTGAAGTAGTGTTCTTATTTTGTACAGACAATGTTAATTTGTGGAATGCCTTTAGTGGGGCATCACAATAAAAGTAGGTAATGTGTTAATTCCACGACAGGAGATATGTGATGTGACCTAAAGATAGTTTGGGGGAAAAACGGCTGCATATATTGGTATTGGTTGATATCGGAAATCGGAAATTAAGTGTTTGGACAATATGGGCATATCGGATATCTGCAAAAAGTTAATATCGGACATCCCCAATTTTTACATTAAATGAACTGGTATTTTAATGAATTAATGACACATTTAAGTATTTATTTAAATATTTATTTATATATTTCATTTTGTCCCTTTTGGTCCTCCACACTTTTCATTGCCATGTGCTTATGACTCAAGACGAACTTCATATTTCAATTATAATTTAAATGAATCAAGTTTTGGATTCAACTGAACCAACTTTGGACCGTCTCTCTGGTACACTAATGGAGCTTTGCTGTGTCATCCTGGATAGTGACTCTTACATGCAACAGTCCTTGGCCTCATTCCTTTCCTATAGTGTGCAGTCATGACCAGGGCCTAACCTTATCCCTAGATTTTGTTTGTGGCCCCAAAACACATCCAGCACAATCACAAAATCACACACACCTGTCACAAGTGAATGAACATGAACAGACACACATGCTAGAGATGGACAAATTAATTAGAAACAAATGTCTTACTTTATTTTAACACAATGTATCTAAAAAAATTTGAGAAGTTATGAAAAAAACAATCATAATTTAGTCAAAAAAATATAATGTGCACATAATTAAAACTTGCACATAATAAGTATAAGGAAAGAAAATGAAAACATTAATAAACATTTTGACAAATAAATAACTGAAAAATCAAGATAAGTGCAAAATATTCAAAAATATAAAAAAATGTACAAAGAAAGTAAAAAATCTTACACAAAACAAGGTTTTTAACTAAATGCTAGTAAAAATCCTTAGTAAAGACAATGACAAATTAACACCAATAAAACCCAAATATTTTGACAAATAAATCACAGAGGCGATCTGGAGCCAATCCTAGCTCACATTGGGCTAGGGCAGAGTAAACCCTGCACAGGTCACCAGTTAGTGATGGGAAAGTCGATTCCTTTCACTAACTTGAGTTTATATTAATCACTCAAATTGAATCGGTCATTTGAGTCACTGAGTCAGTGCGCATAGAAGCTCCACCCAGTACCACTCCCCACTGATTTCATACTCTTAAAACCCCTGATTTGAAATGGGAAAATTATCAACTTCAAGGACATTTTTTATTTAGCGTACTAATTACCTTTACAAAACAAACATATTATCTTGTAATTATCTGAGTGTCTATGTATGAGTGAATGTGTGTGCATGCATGTGTGCGTGGATGGTGATGAGGCCTGTGTGGGGTATATCGTCTTGATTTATTTATTTTTTTTGAAAAGTGCTCTAAAAATAAAGTTTGATTGGATGATTGATTGTTTGATTTCCTTTCCTTTCACCGTTGTTCAACTGGAGTAGCGCAGCAGACTTACAACTCAAGTAGTGCTGAGTGTTTGAATGTGCTACTGCTGAACTAGGAGTGAGAGACAGATGACTTTGACTCCGAACAAGTTACGAGTCATGAATCACAAGTTTGATTCCGAATGGGTTCCTGCGAGAGGATTCAGGATTCGTTTGACTCATATGCTGTGGATCTGAAAAAAATGCCAGATGAGTCTACAGTGGAGCCAATCCCAGCTCACACTGGGCGAGGGTCGGGTACATCCTGGACAGGTTGCCAGTCAATCGCATGGCGAAAATGGCGAACTCACACCCACATTCAGACCTACGGGCAATTTAGAGTCAACAATTAACCTAAACATGCATGTCTTTTGACAGTGGGAGGAAACCAGAGTACTCGTAGGAAACCCCTGAAGGCACGGGGAGAACATGCAAACTCCGCACAGAAAGGCCCCAGGCCCGAGAACTGAACTCACAACCTTTTTATTGTAGGGCAACAGCGCTAACCACTATGCTGCCGTGCTGCCCACTGTTTTTCCCAATATAGTAAGCTAATATAGTGATTAACTTCAGACCCTGACATCAGAGTCACACAATTGTGGCACGTTGTCTGGTCTCTTCTTTGCAGTTAGCTAATGGTAGCAGGGATGAGTCATGATTCATGAGTCAGTAAGATGACTTTCGAGTTTTGAACGATTTGTTCAGGAATCACACATCACTATCACCAGTTCATTGCAGGATCAAAACACAGAGACAAAGAGGAACAACCACTCACACCTAGGGGCATTTTAGAGGCACCAATGAACCACATAACATAACATAACATAACAAGGAGTCCCTGGGTAGGTAGATGGAACATAGAAAAAAACTCAATTACAAAATACATGTTTCTGTAAAATTGTAATATATACGCAACCAGTCAGAAGTTTGGGCACAATTTCTCACTACAATGAATAGGAAAGTGTGTCCAAACGTTTGACTGGTAGTGTATGCATATAGTGATAATGAAAATGTCTGTCATGCTGCCCTCTGGGAAATGTGAATGATGGGTCATCATTAGACAACCTTCTGCGTACAATATCTGTCCTGTCTAACAGGACAGACAGCTAGGCAAATGGATAGTGGCAGATGCAATATAGGTGGATGATGTAAAAGGTTATGGTGTCTCATGTAAGGCCCCTTTAGATGCAATCATGTCAGAGGAGTATGTAGAATCCTGCTGTACCTCAGTTTTGATTTTTGCAAGCGCAGTGATGTCAGAGGATGATGTAGAAGCCTGTGGTAAAGGTCAGTTGTGACCTTTATCTCATTAGTATCAAGGTAATATTCATTCTTATTAAATCCAGCAAGGAGCTCAGCACATGAGACCAGGGGCGATTCTAGGATCTGACCTTTGGGGGGGCTCAGCCCCAAGGAAGCAGCTGACATCCACTCTTGACAAGGAATTATGAAGCTACTGAATTTAATCCAGTTTTTAAATTTCTTAGAAAAGGCTAAGATTTTTCATAAAAGCATATATACTGTTTAAGATTGTATCCTACAGTAGATACAAGAAGAAGAAAATGTAATTTTTTTTATTAAACTGTTATTAATGTCGTTATGTGACTGTACTTTTCAATGTGTTATCTGGTTAGACCATATAGCATCAGGTTTGATATCTTCTCTACTATATCCTCTATATCATCTCTACTCTCCTCTTGCCATGGAGATTGAAAACACAGCAGGTCAATCAGTCAGAGTCTGCACAAAACAATAAAATATCCAAAAACATATCATATGTGCCATTTTTGCACAATCTCTAAATATTAAACCTGACACTATATGGCCTAACTATATAACACATTGAAAAGTACAGTCACATGGCAACATTAAAAACAATCATTAAAAAAAAAAGTTTCATTTTCTTTTACCTCTTCTTCTTTCACGTAAAAAACACCTGTGTTTTGGCAGTAACAGTACAGTAACCCGGACCAATTCACTTCCATTAGACTTTCTAACTTGGCCTAAGACAGCTTCACACAGTTACATTTCATATCTGAATATCTTGCCGCTGGGTAACAATTTAACTGTTAGCAATTGAATAGCTAGCACTAGCTCCTAGCGACCTAGTTTATCATGATACGCATCCTTACAAGCCATGCAAATTTAAACATAAGAAGAGGCATTGATAAAATCGTATTGCGGTCAACTGCCGTTTAATAGTTACCTGACAAATTATGTCAAGGTCCTCAAATGAAGCTTTACCTGGTCATTAGTGTTCAAACACACCGCTGCACCGCAGGTTATCTGCCCTGCCTCTACGCGTTTAGTGCTCTCGGGCTGCATGTTCTGTAAAACAGGAGGCACCCACTGACCAATCAGAGACAAGAGATGCATTCAGGTTGTGCTTGATTTTACTGGCCCGTTTGAGACTTTTACCATTTTCCATCTCCAAACAAAACAGGTTTGGGAAAAAATTATATACGATTTGAGGACTAAATGATAGGATGGGTTAGTTTTGGATGGGCTTGAGCCCCCCCAAAAAAGGGTTAACTTCGCCGCTGCATGAGACATCAAATGGCAGAGGAAATTAAAGTCAGAGGAGGTGAGAATAAAAGGACACACAAAACATAGCGAGTGTAAAATATGTCCCACAGATATCAGACATTCAATTAGAAGGCAGTAAATTACTACATGTCAGCAATGATCATCATCTGAATATTTCCAAACTAATCATGAGATAGAATTCATCAATTCAAAGCTTATCTCATTTGATTTTTATTTCTGTATATATAATATTTATTTATTTATTGTTTCTTTTGACATTTGTGAGATTAACTGTTTTCACATGTTGTTGAAAAACTTACATACTTACTTTGCTGTCTGTTTTAAAAGCAATTGGAGAAGGGGTTAATCTCAATATATAATGGACAGGCTTTGCATGCAGAAGCCCTGAGTTCAAACCCCATTTACAACTCAAAGCCAGTGGTAGACTTCAGAGCTGGGATTTATGGCTCTTTGAAGGGAGCCTGATCTTGAACAGCGGTTCCTTTTAAAGAGCCATTCAAACGACTGGCTTGTTGTTATATTTACTTATATTTTATTCGTTTTTTTTTTTAAGTCAACCATGGGTAATAAATTTTTTTCAAGGAAATAATCACTGGTAGCAATTATAAGGCAAGATTTATGTAGCGCTCCCCTCAGTAATCATATTGGTGAGGGCAGGGCTTTTGGGTCCTTCTAATATATTTATCAACTATTCTTAACCCTGATTAACTCAGTTTTAATTGTGGTCTTGGATCTCTCTTTTTAAATTATACACATTAACTGTTAACTTACCTATGAAATCACCTTTAACCTATATTTTTAATAAAGATTTTTGAACCCGCATGTCTATGCGTTCCCCAGAATTAAATTAATTCCTCCTTTAAGGTAAGTAATAAAGTACACAACACAGCGTTTTAGAAAACTAGTTCTCAATTATTTACTTAAGAAATGATTAATGAAATATGAAAATGAAATGAAAATATGAATGTTCTTTTTTAAACCTTCAAAATAAATTGGCCCTCTTTTTTAAAGTAAACACTGTAAACAAATTATTTCTTTTTGTTTTTTCAGGAAACACAATATATGAATTATCCCTCTTTTTTTACAGGTAACACAGTAAATTAAATATCTTTTGATTCTTTCGAAGAAAACACTGTACCATTTGCATATATCAACAAACACTTTTAACCCTCAAACAGATTAATGCAAAAAACCTCAGTTTACCACTTCAAAATCTCTTAAACACAATTTGTGGGCCCACACACCTTTATGCTAAAGCCGGCACTCTTGTTAATTTATTGAAAATAAAACCGGGTACCCCTTTAGAGAATCGGTGCAGGCCTGGGTGTAGCTTGGGTACGGTGAAGCCTCAAAACACCATGGCTGCTTCACCCAACAGGGCAACAGAAAAGAAAAAAAGGTACCTTAATGACCGTTGTTGTATCCACACCCACAAGCGCTGATGGCAGGTGAAGAGGTGAGTTGAGATGAAGATCCGCCTGGAGGAAACGAAGATCCGTCACTGCCGATGTCACGTTGCTCGCTCGTCGTCCGCAGCTCCACACTTGCTTTCCCACAGTCTCTGCCACAAACATAGCTTGCTGCTAACTAAGCAAAGTCACTTTGAGCTACTAGCTACTGAGTTAGCTGCTAGCTCCATGTCTTCTTATCCTTGGTTGAGTAGTTCAGTCAAACAGGAAAGTCACCACTAAGTCCTCTGGAGAGTCCGGGTTGAACGCCTCCACGACCCTGGTCACAAACATCCACTCAACAGTCTCTTTTCGTTACTGTTTACCACAAGCTTCTCATGTCTTCTCTCTCCGCCGCTCTCTATCTTTAGGTTAAGGAATTAACCCCGGTTCTCTGAAACATGAGTGAGGTATCTCACTATGGGACACGCCCCCTGCGCTTGTCCCCAGAAGCAATTTTCCACTACGCCAGTCCTGACTGGCAGACAGACGTGACGTCCGCTCCCTGGAGGAGGGACTTCCTCACCTTTATAAGAGCGAGGCGTCACGTTATCACTTCAGTCTGAGCAAAAACACATCTCTTCCTCGCTCCAGGCAAGGAGGGTGGTCAGGTGAGATACCTCACTCATGTTTCAGAGAACCGGGGTTAATTCCTTAACCTAAAGTTCTCTTTCAACACTCGTTTCGGTATCTCACTATGGGATATAGAGACTCCCGTATTGCCAGACAAGCATACCTCGAGGACAAGTTACATAAAATAACCACAGTCACACAGGCAGCCCCATCTCTGTCTCTAAACCCACACGCAGAACTGAGTGAGCCATATTGGGTACAGTGACATCCAGTTTGTAAAATCTGGAGAACGTATGAGGTGTGGCCCAGCTAGCAGCCGCACAAACATCCTCCATAGAAATCCCCTGGAACGCTGCCCACGACGTGGCCATGCCACGAGTAGAATGAGCGTGCATCCCCAAGGGAGGTTGGAGCCCTTTACTCTCATGGGCCAAGGCAATAGCCTCCACAATCCAGCTCAACAATCGCTGTTTAGTGAGAGGTTTCCCCATGTGTTGTGCACCCCATGACACAAACAGCTGTTCCGACTTCCGAAAACCAGCTGTTCTGGCCACATATGCAGGTAATGCCCCCACCGGACAGAGCGCATTCATGCGTTCCTGCTCCTGTGAAGAGAGGGGAGGGGGACAGAACGCTGACAGCTCAATGGGGCGATATGAAGCGCATACATGCCGGGTTCACCGACAGCGCATGAATGTCACTCACGCGTTTAGCCGAGGCCAAAGCAAGTAACAGAGCTGTCTTCAAAGAGAGCACTCTGAGCTCCAGCTGAGACAGCGGCTCAAAGGGCGGAGCCGTCAGCGCATCCAGCACCATGGGCAGATCCCATGGGGCGGCCAGGTCCCTTGACACCGCCCGAAGGTGCCGTGCCCCTTTCATAAACTGACAAACGAGGGGATGTTGACCCGCTGTTTTGTCACCAAAGCCTACATGACATGCCGATATAGTGGCCAAATACACTTTGACAGTGGAGAACGCCAGGCCCTTATCCAGCAGCCCCTGCAGGAACGTTAGGATAAAAGGCACCGGGATCTGAAAAGCCAGCACTCCCGGTTTTACGCACCAGTCCTCGAACGCGCTCCATTTGCCATCATATGCGGAGCGTGTAGAAGGAGCCCTTGCACTTTCAATAGTTGTAACGACGCTCCGCGGAGTCCGGCAGTGGACACCTGGCGGTGTCCGTGGCGTGCAGGGTTCAGCCCGAGTGATGTCACCCATCGCTGAAAAGGTTTCATGTGCAGGCGGCCGAGCTGTATCACCGCTAGGGCTGACGCCATCAGACCCAGTAATCTGAGACACAACCTGAACTTTAGCCTTGTCCCTCTGCGAAAGAGTGCCAGACAGGCACGGAAAGCCTCCACTCTCTCCGCTGACAGACGTGCTCTGAACACGGTTGAATCCAGGGACAAACCGATGAAACTGATGTTTTGAGTTGGGGTCAAAACACTCTTTTCCCGGTTCACCTTGAAACCCCAATCGGCCAGGTGTGCCATGAGTAATCTGGCGTGAGTTCGGGTTTGCTGCGGGGACTGGGCCGCAAGGAGCCAGTCGTCTATGTACATTGCCAAGCACATTCCTCTCTCTCTCAGAGATGCGATGGCTGCCTCAGTGCACTTTACAAACACCCTCGGGCTCAGTGAGAGGCCGAACGGGAGCACCAGATACTCGTAGGATATGCCTTGGAAGGTGAACCGCAGATATTTTCTGTGCGGGGGGGTAAATAGGGATATGAAAGTATGTGTCATTCAGGTCTACTGATATGAACCTGGGCGCGTAAACTTTATCAGAGCCGTGTGCGTCAGCATCCTGAACTTGTACTGTCTCAAGTATCTGTTCAGAGCGCGCAGGTCCAATATGGGCCGCAGACCCCCGTCTCTTTTGGGGACCAGAAAATACCTCGAATAGAAACCGCCCTGGGTCTCCCCGGGAGGTACTACCCGGACAGCTCCTTTGTTCAGCAGGGAGTTTATCTACTCCTGCAGTATGCAAGCTTTTTCCCCCTAGGCCTGTGATTGCAAAACTGTGTTGAATCTCGGCGGAGTGGACGCGAACTGGAGCCTGTAACCCCTGGTTACGGTCTTTAACACCCAGTCCGACGTCATGCACGCACGCCACTGTCGAGCCCGGTCTGCCAGCGGACCTAACCGCGGTCCCGCTGCTGTGCCGGGCTGCGCAGAGGGTCGTGTGGCCGCGGTGCTCAGTCTGTGCTGTGGAGCAGGGAGACCTGACTGCTGCGCCACGGGTGGGGTTATGTCTCCCCCTCGTGGTGACACGCGGGGCCACGGAGCCATGTTGAGTTTCATTTTTATTTCTTTTTTCATTAATAAATGTAACCGAGCCCTCGGGCTCGGGCCTGGATGTGCAGTTGTAAACAAATTTATTAATGACAATGAGGGATGGGTGTGTGTTTTCATGCACTGGTGTGTGCTTGTACAACACTGTGCCTCTGCAGGGCTCTCTGCAGGGCCGACCTTCCTCCTCTTCGGGCGGCTGTGGGCCGCGAGTGCCATGGCAGCTGCGCGTCTCCTCAGGGACCCGGAACATGGCCTCTCGGAACTGGGCTGGAAAATGAAACTCTCCACAGTGGAGGGGCCGGGCGTCTGGCTGGGCCTGACATCCCGCTGCATGGGCAGCATGCTAGGTGGCACGCCGCTTCTTTTTGCCCCCGTGAGTGGCATCGGGGGCAGCCTGCCCCCCTTGCGTCACGTTGGCGGTGAAGGGCTTCTTAGCCCACGCACCCTTCAGCTCTGGTGGTTTGGCCTGGGCAGCCGCCTGGGACTGTTGCGGCTGATGTCTCGGGATCATGTACCCGGTGCGGGTCACGGTCTGGGTGAATGTCTGCCGGGGAGCTGTCGGGGGAGGAGGCAGCGGCATCTTCCTGGGAAGATAGAGCTGAAGCGCCTCGCCCTCCTTCTTTTTATCCTCACATCTCTTCTGCATGGTGGCGACAGCCGGCCCGAACAGTCCCTTTGGGTCTACAGGGATGTCGAGAAGGTGGGCCTTCTCCTTTTGGGACAGGCTGGAGAGAGAGAGCCATCGAGCTCTCTCCTGCACCACCATCAGGGCCATGGCTCTCCCTGAGGCCTGGACAGCGCACCTGTGCAGGCATAAGCAGGGGTCAGTGATCACGCTTACTTCATCCCACACGGCAGCAGAGGGTGAGGAAGTCATTTCCTCTTCCAGCTCGGCCTGGTAGGCAAGCAGGAGTGATGATGCATTCAGGGCCCTCACTGACATGGCTACGCACTTTAGCCTTTTTCAGTCGGGGAGGACTGGAAGCATTCCGCCTTGGACGGCAGGGCGGGGCTCGTCGTTGCCATGGCGGGCTTCTGGCTAGGTTGGAGGTGGGATGCCAGGAGGGGTTTGACCAGGGGAAGGTGGGAGAAGCCGTTCTCCTCCATGCCCACCCAGTCGAGTGCCGAGCCTCCCTGTGCAGCATTCTTGGCTGTGAGTGGATTGCTCCACGAACGCGTCGCTTCCTCCAGGCACTCGGGGAAAACAGGCAGGAGTTGTCTGGCCGAGGGTTTGGCTTTGGGAAGCCGACGTCCCTCGTACCGAGATGTGGAGGTGTTGGTGGGGGTTTCTGGCCACTCGACACCCAGCTTTGCAGCTGCTCTCCTGCAGACGTCATGTAGGTCGGTACCGGCGGGCGGGTTTGGGGAGCTGCCGCTCGCTGCCTCCAACCCGGCAAAGGGCTTCGCAGCCAGCGGGGGGGCGAAGGGGGCGTCCGTGTCCGACTCGTCGTCTGACCCGAGGCTGATGGATTCATCTCCCGAGTCGGAGAATTCCATCACATCCACGGCGTCGTCCGCCATCCGGCAGGCAGCCGGGCCATCATGGTCTGGCAGCGGGGCCACCTCATCAAGGTGGTCGCTCCAAACGAGGTCCGTGGGGGGATTGGGGTCCCCCACGGAAGACTCCGTTTCCAACTCCTGTGGCGGGTGGTTGGGTGCCCCCACCATAGGGTCGGTAGTCGACAGGCTAGCCAGCCGTGCCAGTCTGCGTCTGCGGCTCTTGTTAGATAGCCGTGCGCAGTGCTCGCAGGTGGCCAGTGTTGCTACAGCGGCTTGGGCATGTTGCAGCCCGAGGCACGCTGAGCAGGTGGAGTGGGTGTCCGCAGCGGCTATTTTTTTGCCACACGGGCAGACCTTTGCAGATGTGGACCCCTCCATGGAGAAGACAAACTCTTTCTTCGGCTCTTAAAATACGAGTGGCCACTGTTTGGGAACAGGCTGGCGAGTTGTTACCGTTTGGGGACGGGCTAGCAAGTGTAGGGCGCAACTGTTTGGTGACAGACTTGCTCTCACAGGTAGAAAACAGCCACTGTTTGTGAACAGACTAGCTGGCTCTCGTAGCTTTGCAGCTTTAGAGGGGATGCTAATGCATTAGCGGCCAGCAACCGAGTGGTGAGCTCGCTCTGTGACCTAAAATGCTAACTTTAGCTGAACCTGTTTTCCGAAAACTGCTTCTAGGAGCGAGAAGAGGTTTTAGACTTAAGTGGTAACGTGACGCCTCGCTCTTATAAAGAGGAGGAAGTCCCTCCTCCGGGGAGCGGACGTCACGTCTGTCTGCCAGTCAGGACTGGCGTAGTGGAAAATTGCTTCTGGGGACAAGCGCAGGGGGCGTGTCCCATAGTGAGATACCGAAACGAGTGTTGAAAGAGAACTTTTTTTCCCACCTCTCCCTCTTGCTCGGCCTGTGTCTCTCCTCTTTCTATCCGTACCGAAAACAACTGAGATGCATTAACCCAATAAATGCTGGTTCAGACAGTTTTCACAAATACATCTTTTAAATATAACAATAAACATATAATGACTTTTAAACTGCTTTTAACATTTTTATAACATTTTAATGAATTTCAACCTTTTTAATCACACTATTCATATGCTAGGATGAAATGATATTACTTAATGTTTTTAACCGGGTTACATTTATATCAGATTAATTCAAATCTACACATCCCACCAATATATACTCTTTCGGTGGGAATTATTCTGAAATTGTGATTATAATTTCATTTGGCCAGGTAATAATGTGGGCCCAACGGTGTCTAAGGGAGTGTTAGGGGATGCTGGTCATGAATATATAATAATCGCGATCTGGCGTCTAACACTACCTGATGTGGAGGCAGAACTACTTGAACCCTAACTCTAAGCCTGTGGAAGTACAGGGATTTACAGTGACAGAGAACTCACTCTCAGTCCGTTATTTTCTCACATGCGACACTATTGCTGTCGGTGTTGAGTTTTCATGACGATATAAAATTGTTTGACCCGGACTTGAATGAGATGCTTTTCTGACAATTGTGCTTTACCTTGGCTGACGTTCCCAGAGGAGTGCATCCAGACGCTGCTACGTTTCCTTTGATCATTTTGGATTTTTTTCCTCAGCCGAGTGGTGATTGCTACGTTATTTCTTCCTCCCTGTTACAGTCAGCGGCAATGTGACAGCGATTTTTTCCTCATTCGAGCAGCGCTCCTCGCCGAGGTTCATACAGTTGCGCATAGATTACTTCATATGAATTGAGGGTGGTGTGTATGTGTGTGTGTGTGTGTGTGTGTGTGGGGGGGGGGGGGGGGTATTGACACTACAAACATGGTATAAGGGATATAGCGACTTAAATAGAACAGAAAATTACACATTTCAATTTGTTAAATAGAGCTACTATCATTATGAAATTATGAATAGGCTGACCTTAATAATTAAAAATACGGGATACATTTTGAACAGGGCACATAACTACCGGAAATTCATTCAATACGAACGAACGAGAGAAGCGTATCTTCCTGTTTGTGTTACCTCGTATTCTTGCGTATCCGGTTCAACTACACCGTAACACCGAGACGATAAAGTACATCAGTATTGGGCTATAATGGGTGAGTTAACGTCTGTTTTGATATGATTATATTTGGCTTGTCAAGTACTTTGACCTCCACTGTATGTAATAATCTGGTTTCACCAGGGACCGTGAGCTAACTCCATCCCACTACTTCATACTAACAAGAATGGCGTCTCCATATAAATAAAACGAGCCCATAGTCTAAATCAGATAAAACTGTAACGACTTAAAATAGCATTCTTACATCTGCAGAATTTGGGTAGAGTTTTACTTGTAGATGGACTCTAGGTTCTCAGCTAACGTTATTCTTTCGTGCATTATCTGCTTTAGCTCAATCAACACGTTCCCCATTGTCTGTATTTGTGGGTGTATCATTAAACCGACAGACTTTTGGCTGGTGGGGACAGCTCTCCTCTTTCCGCCCCCTTTCTGCAGGATTACCCACCTGCTTCACGTCATAGTTGGCGAAATAGTTGACCTGGACCGCTAAATTACAGCAACCATAACGTTCGAACTAGGCGGTTGGGCTGGACATTGTATTTACTTTTAAACTATTTAAGTTACGAAGTGCCTGAGCTATAACACCGTTGTGTAAAGTGATTGTGTGTCCTTGCAGCCGTGGCCATGAGTTTAACATGTCCGGGCCTGTACTGTGGAAGAATGATGGTCAATGGGTCAGTGGAGGGGGAGTGTGGAGTGAGTATTAAACCAGATCCATGTCAGACCTGTGGTCTGTATGTGTGCACTGTCTGTCATCTGCTGAAGAGAGACTGGCTATTTCTTTTGATTTCTGATAGTTCAGTATGAAGTTTTCATTGATTCTTTGTGCATGATGCCATATGATGAGGTGATGGAAGCAAACTGAACAGTGTCATTTATCTGCAGAACTTCTCAGGATGTGAAGCTTCCAATCTGTAAACTCAAATGTAAATGTATGGCTGCACAATTAACAGAAATATAATCAAAGTGGTAATCTGGCCAATTTTTTTGATAAAGATAAAAACTTGTTATGCCTTGTAATTCTAAATTAAAGGGATCCAAGAAAATAACATTGTATTTTCTCAGTAATAATGAAATAAGACCAACAAAAAAGAAAAACACATTAACCCGAAGTTTTATTTAAGTAAAATTTGTGAATATCTTCTGGTTTTAAGAAAATAATGAACCAGTGAAAACAGACACCCCACTGGCCACCTGTCCTCTAATATAAAACTTGTTACCAGTATCCTCGTGTAATTTTTCATAGTGGCCTTGCATTCTAAAATAAGCTCTGCTAATTTGTTGCTCAGTTCCAACTCAATGGTACCTCACTGGTCACTAACAAAGTTAATGTATTTGCACTGAATTGAGAATTAGAGTTTAAATTCTGGCTTCAATGCGTTTCCCTGTGCTGTCCTATCAGGTTTGTCCACGTGGAGAGCGGGCCAACTTGCAGAAGATCTGTGAGCGCTGCTCTGAGTCCCCAGAGCTCTATGACTGGCTCTATCTGGGATTCATGGCCATGTTACCGTTGGTGTTGCATTGGTTCTTCATCGAGTGGTACTCTGGAAAGAAGAGGTTGGGTTGTACCCACGAACATGCACGCACGCACGCACGCACACACACACACACACACACACACACACACACACACACACAGTTCTCTGATTGCACTGAACAAGGTTTCCAGTGTGAAAAAGGAACTCTTTGTAAACTTGATCATTAACACATGATGAAAAGAACCAAATTGAAATTTGTCAGCATGTTTACAATGTTATACCTGAGGTTTTTACTGGTTTTTATTTATTTATGAGCGATACATAGCCTTCTTGTTGATGCTGTCATATTTTTTACATTTGATGTAGAGTTGGGCTGATACTATGTCTGCTCTGTTGAATATGTGATATTTTCCACCATATTTAGCAGTTTTTCCCTGGTTTGGAAATGACTGTCATATGACCCTTTGTTGTTGTGTGTCCAGCTCCAGTGCTCTGCTGCAGCACATCACAGCCATGCTGGAGTGTAGCATGTCAGCTGTGGTCACTTTGCTTGTCACAGAGCCTGTCGGCTTGCTCAGTATACGCTCCTGTGGAGTGCAGATGCTGTCAGACTGGTACACCATGCTCTACAACCCAAGTCCTGACTACATCAACACCATTCACTGCACCCAAGAGGCTGTGTATCCACTGTAAGCACTGATGGTGTGGAGAAGACTTAGAAGTTTGAAGATAAACTGACTGTGTCCTCACTGTGTAGATATTGTTTCGGTCATTACTTTCTTGTTTTATCCTCCTCAGTTACACTGTTGTGTTGATCTACTATGCCTTCTGCTTGGTGCTGATGATGCTGCTGCGCCCTCTGTTGGTGAAGAAGATAGCTTGTGGTCTGGGCAAATCTGACCGCTTTAAGAGCATCTACGCTGCTCTGTACTTCTTTCCCATCCTCACTGTGCTGCAGGCGGTGGGCGGAGGCTTGCTCTGTGAGTTCATGTCTGAGACCTATTATCACATAACTTTTCAGTTTAAATAATAATTATTGATCTTACAATTAAATTTCCTGGAATGCAGCTCAGTGTTAGAGTGCATGCTTTGAATGCAGAGGCCCTGGGTTCAAACCTCAGCTGCAACACAAACCAGTGGTAGGCTTGTGCTGGTCCCAAGCCCAGATAAATGGGCAGGGTTGTGGCAGGATGGGGCTTCTGGTGTAAAAATTTTTGCCAAATCAATCATGCAAGTTACAGAGCTGACTTGGTGTGGCCACCCCAAATAGGGAAAAAATTGACTTTATAAATTCAATTCATTTGAATTGAATTATAATTGACTTTATATGTTGAACTATGCAGTAAGTTTCAGTGTGTTTCAGATTATGCATTTCCCTATATCATACTGGTCCTGTCTCTGGTCACTCTGGCTGTGTACATGTCTGCCTCTGAGATACAGGTAACTGCACTCACTGCACTTAATTCTGCACCAGTGTTTACTGGAAGATCATTTTGACATCTGTGTGTTTCTAACCTCCTCCACAGTCCTTTAAAAGCCTGGTTGCTAAGAAGAAGCGTCTGGTTGTCTTGTTCAGCCACTGGCTGCTTCACGCGTACGGCATCATCTCCATCTCCAGACTAGACAAGCTGGCTCAAGACTTGCCACTGCTGGCCCTTGTACCTGGTCCTGCTCTGTTCTACATTGCCACAGCCAAGTTTACTGAGCCTAGCCGCATTCTTTCCGAGGGTGGAAATGGACACTGAGCTGGCGTTACTGGGGATCCAGCATAGATGAGATTGAACACTCTGTTACAGTCAGATCGCCTCTGATTTTGTGTTGGTGATTAGTGAGCTCTCTGGATCAGTGTGATCAACATCCTGACATTCACTATTAATGATGCACTAGCATATACACAGTGATAACGTTGTATTTCTCATCATGATTGTGTTTGTTTCACATGAACCTCTGACTGAACAGCATCTTCTTTAATCAGTTTTATGTATGAATACTTAAATGGGAGTAACTTGACACTGGCTCCTATAGGCCATAAAAATGTCCAAAGTGATGTCTTTAAACATAGTTTTACAAATTCAGTGTAGAGTCACATGGAGCGAACCTAGAGAAACTTATATTTTTATTAAGGGGTTGATCAATTAATGAACAAGTGATACACCTTAATTAACTTTGCTTTCAGTCCCTGTCACTTATCTTGGAGTGTTTTGTGAATTATGTAAATTGTCAATACAGTAACTTGTAAACGAAAATGGATGGTGTTCAGGCTCCTCAGATTACCCTTAGGTGGTGGTGTAGAGACTCTCTGGGCCTTGTGCAAGCTACAGTGACCTCAGCCTTGGCCAGTTTGCAGTTGGTCCTGACTGTTGCAGAGTGTCCGTTTCTCTGAAGGTTTTGACAGTTTTCCATCTGGGACTCTTCTGAGAATCTGTGGAAAGCCATCAGCATGATAGATTTTGACCATTTCTATATTTGCTTTGATTCAATGATTCAAAATTTGAAATCATTTATGATTTTTCCAACTTAATGTCATTCTTATTTAATTTCATAAACCATTTTTAAGAAAGACTCAGTCCAGCACACAGCCTGATGGTTAGAGAAATTCGTAGGATCTTAAGAGTTTATATTTCACAAACCTTTGTTAGATAAGGGAGACATGTACATATTGTGATTTTTGAGTGTGCTTGTTGTCTTAAGGATAAAATGCTAGATGGAAAAATAGACACTCCTGTCTGTGTTACTGTTGTTAGTCATTCTTCATTCTGTAACAGTTTTATCATCACTGACATGAAGTTTTTTCTTTTATAAGTTTACTGTCTTTTATAAATCTTAGCATTGCAGTGAATCTTGACATCATCCAGTCTAAGCTCCGCAGTGGCTTCATCCTTGGCATCATGAAGTGTCTGAAAACATCTGTTGATGTGAGACGTCAGGTTTTACTTGAGCAAATAAGCATAAGACTTGAAACAGATAGAAAGCCGGGACACTATATGTATTCAAGATGGCAGTGGAGATGGGTGTATAATACTTTTGAAGGAAAGTATACCATATAACATTTCAAGAAAAAGGACAGACTTGTAATATTTAGTATTTGAAGTTAGGGTTAGAAGATCATTTTTATAAGTGCTCCCCCCACCTCAATACAATATCTTTTGCTAGATAATCACTCTATTTTCTTCTATATTTTGTTTTATTTTATATAACAATGTGTTTCTTCTCCATTCTATTGCATTTAATGAAATATGCTGCTAATGAGATGAGAAGATTGCTGCAGACTAAATTTCGTTGTATGGCATACAATGAAAACAAAGGATCTTTATAGTCCTTGTAAGAAGCAGTCTATAGAATTAATGGATTAGCTCACTGCATCTCAAAGGGAAGGTGACGTTGTGATTTCTATGCACTCAGCATGTTTTGGTGTAGTAGTAATAATCTGATGTAATAGAGAAAGAAAATCCAACTAGGCTTAAATGACAGGTGTAGTACACAAATTTGTGTTTGGTCAGGTACATATTCAGCATTAGATCTTAAATTAGTATGAGATTCATTGGCAGGTATTAGTTCATGGGAAGCATTAGAGGAACAAGCAGTCATTCATTCATTCATTCTTCTTCAACTGCTTATCTGTTTCCGGGTTGCAGGGGGTGCTGGTGCCAATCCCAGCTCACAGTGGGCGAGGGTGGGGTACACCCTGGACAGGTCGCCAGTCCATCGCAGGGCCAACACACAATCATTGGCACTCACACTCGGTCCTCCTGTGGTGGTTTCCCCAACCACCGCAGGTCTAAGATTATTTTTTGTTTAGAACAGCATTCCCGACGGTTATGCAATTCAAAATATACAAAGGAGGTATTTTTTGCTGTTGAAAACATACCCCTGCTCTCTGCTACCTGTAGCAGAGAGCCTTCCACCTGCTATAGCTTGGACCTTGGAGCTTGGATTTCTATTAGCTATAGCTTGGCCTCACCTCCTATTACAGCTTGGACCTCTGCTAGCTATAGCTTGCCTTCACCTGCTATTATGGTTTGGACCTCTGCTAGCAATAGCTTGCCTTCATCTGCTAATATGGATTGGACCTCTGCTAGCTATGGCTTAGCCCTCACCTGTTACTACAGCTTGGACCTCTGCTAGCTATAGCTTGGCCTTCATGTACTATTTTAGTTGGACCCCTGCTGGCTATAGTTTGGTTGTCACATGCTACTACAGCCTGAACCTCTGCCAGCTATAGCTTGGTCTCCACTTGCTACTACAGCTGGACCTCTGCTAGCTATAGCTTGGACCTCTGCCAGCTATAGTTTGGCTTTCACTTGCTACTACAGCCTGGACCTCTGCCAGCTATAGCTTGCCTTCACCTGCTATTATAGATTGGACCTTTGCTAACAATAGCTTGGCCTTTACCTGCCACTACAGCCTTGACCTCTGCCAGCTATAGCTTGCTTTCACCTGCTATTATAGATTGGACCTCTGTTAGCTACAACAACGTGTACCTTTGCTAGCTATTGCTTGGCCCTCACCTCTTACTAGAGCCTGGACCTCTGCTAACTATATTTTTGTCTTCACCTGCTATTACAGTTTGGCCTTTACCTGCCACTGTTGACCCAATTCTTTTATTGGAAGCACAAGAACGAGCAGGAGAAATCTTCAGTTCACAGTTGAAACATTTATTATGGTCACAGGTAAAGTAAGGGAGTGCTGGGCTCAAAGTGACAGAGCTCCGACAGGATCTCAGCCTGTCTCTTCAGATCCATGAGGTGAGGAGGATGTTCAGCTCGGTGAACATCAGGAAGGCTGCAGGGCCAGATGGAGTCCCAGGGAGAGTGATCAGAGACTGCGCCCATCAGCTCGCAGAGGTATTTACTGACATCTTCAATCTGTCACTGTCCCAGGCTGCTGTACCCACCTGCCTTAAGTCAGCCACAATTATACCAGTGCCTAAACAGAACAACATCACCCGTTTAAATGACTACAAACCAGTAGCACTTACCCCCATCATTGCAAAGTGTTTTGAGAAACTAGTTCTACAACACATCAAATCTTATCTCCTTGTTAACCTTGACCAGCACCAGTATGCATACAGAGCTCACCGTTCCAGAGGATGCTATTGCCACTGCCCTCCACATAGCACTCACACATCTGGACCAGCAGGGAACATACGTGAGGATGCTCTTCATTGACTACTCCTCTGCATTTAACACCACTGTTCCCAGTAGACTGGTTACCAAACTGCTAGGCTTGGGTCTCAATAGCACTCTGTGTATGTGGATTAAAGACTTTCTCACCAAACGCCCACAGACAGTCAGACTTGGTGCTCACCTCTCTCCCACTCTGACCCTCAGCACAGGCACACTGCAAGGCTGGGTACTAAGTCCCATATTACATTCACTATACACATCAGACTGCACTCCTAAATGCTCCACAATCATTAAATTCGCAGATGACAACAGTGGTGGGATTGATCTCGGTCAACAATGAAAACGACTACAGAGAGGAAATAGACAGGCTGATGGAATGGTGCATGGACAATAACCTCACATTAAACATCAAAAAGACCAAGGAAATCATCTTTGACTTCCGGAAACACCATGAGGACCATGCCCCCCTAACCATCAAGGGACAAGAAGTGGAACAGGTCACCAACTTTAAGTTCCTGGGGATCCACATCAGCGAGGATCTCACATGGTCTCAACTCCTCCACTCTGGTAAAAAAAGGCTCAACAGCGGCTCTACTTCTTCAGACCTTGCAGACACTAAAGAACAACTTGCCTGCCGAGCCTGGTATATGAACTGTACAGAGGCAGACCGGAAAAGTCTGCAAAGGGTCATAAGAACCTCTGAGAAGATCATCGGACTCAGTCTACCCTCACTGGAAGACCTCTTCAGAACACGCTGCCTCCGTTCTACTACAAACATCCTCAAAGATGCAAGTCACCCCAGTCATCACCTGTTCTCCCCGCTACCCTCTGGGAGGTGCTACAGGGCGCTCAGAGCCCGCACCTCCAGACTCAAGAATAGTTTCTTCCATAGAGCCATAACAGAACTGAATAACCCCAGCCAAACAGTGCAATAAAGGGGACATTTGGGACCGTCGGTGCAATAATGGGACAACACGTGCAATACTACTTGTACTTGCTGTAGTATAGCTTTTTTTTTTCTTTTTATGTTGTTTTATCTGTGGATGATTGTATATACAATATGCAGGTGTTGTGAACTTGGTTTTTCTGCTCTTTTATTCAGGGACAGCAGAATTTCGTTGCACTTTGTGTAATGACAATAAAGTAAATTCTATTCTATTCAAGAGGACCGATATCTGGAAAAGTTTCACATTTGTTTTCTTTGGCTGGGCCTGCCCCATACAAAGGTTGGACTTTCACGCGACCAAATATAATTGGCCAGTTACCAGGGTCATGGACAGGTCAACCACTGTCCATGCCTTGTTCTTAGAACGTGTTAAACAATGGGTGTGAGTGTTTTTGTGGGCGTCTATCTATTGCAACAGACCTTCTGTAGCTGAAAAGATAGAGAAGTTTCATCTTTCTCCTAGTGTAACCCAGGTCCCATGTAGTGGAAATAAAATCTAAAGTGGGCAATACAATGAGACTGGGCCTGGGCTCGTTGTAGGGAAATACAACTTTTTTTTTTATACAACTCTATAATAATGTAACTTAAATAATAATGCCCTTTAATAATAATGATGACCACCACAACTGTACTTTAAATGCAAAAATATCCCTTTACAGGTATTTATTCACAAAGATTAAATAAAATGTAAATAAAATATTTGGAATGAAATGACAAAATTTATAAGTTTTGCAAAGTATGCACTATGTAAAATAAAAAGGGTTTTCAAAATAAAATTCACAGGTTCTTGTTTTGTTTTACCTTCCTCTCAATTGAAAATAACATGTTAACCCCCCTTTTTTTGTTAGATATGAGTTATCAACAGGTACCCTTTAATTTCTCTGTTTCACACAAAAACTCTTTTTTCCTTCCTAAAGAAAAACCTTAATTTGATACCTTTAACCTTATTTCAGTTACCCAAAAACACAGGAATTTTAATGTACAGTAACTCAAAACTCAGTATTTATACCTGTGGGCCCACACACTCATGAAAACAACACCATAAATGTAATTTTAACCCGTTGCAGGCCTGGTGATGAAGCTTGGGTGCGGTGCGGCCCAAAACAATAATGGCCACTTCACTCAACTGAGCGTAAAATAAAGCACGTGCACAGTGGTTTCAGTTAGTACTCACGAATCCGATAGTAGGGGTAAGGGGGAATTATGGCAGTCTCACGAGGGGAATGGCAGTGACAATGAAGATGGCGGTCACAGTTCAGTCACACACGTGGCGGTGGTACACAGCGGCGAACCACAAGGAAGGCAAAAAAAAAAAAAAAAAAGACACTCGGCACAGCACACACAGAACAGCAAACAGCAGGGCCATCTGTTGGAAACCCCTCTCGACCTCTCTCCTTCTCCAACGTCCGCCTCCTTTAAGCATATCATCATAAAATGAGCTACGATGTCAAACGCCATCTCTTGTCGAATTAGCATTGGCTCGTTTTAGCTTTGTAAACATCTGAATGCTACAGCTACAATACACAGGCACATTAGCACAATATGCTTCCGCTAGTTAGCATGTCGCTAAACTCGTTACACATCCCGTCTCTTCACACTACAACAATTTCGATATAGCACGACATACAGGCATACATATCATATTAACCTCTGGCAGGTTACACAGAAGTTTATATCCAGGACCCACGAGTAGTCGACCTCCTCAATAAACTTAAATGCTCCCCACACTACAAGGCTTCTTATCAGTTCTCTGGTCGATCGCGTCTAAGTCTCTCCTGTCGCATGCTCAGTACACACCACACTAACTTGCGCCACTAGTCCCGCCCCCCTTACACAGTAAACATACTCCGATTGGCTTGTGAGCTTGACCTCAACCAGAGACAAAACAGGAAATGAAATGATTGACACATGACAGGTAACAAGTTAGGTTTCACCTGTAAACACTTCTTTTTTTCCTTTTTCTCTCAGATCACTATTATTTTATGAACTCAAATGAACTTAAAGACCTTTTAATACTTATTTATCTTTTAACTGTACATAGTTTATTTTAGTAAACCACACACATGATATTTATACTTTTATACAGCACATATTTTAACAGTTTTTAACATTATGAACTGTAGTTATCAACTTTTCCTCTTAATATCATGAGTTTTAAAACAACATGTTATTGTATCTTTTCAACTGTATTTTTTATGCACTGTACCATATATGAATTTTGTACAGGGCTACACTAGTATGCAGACCAGTTCTATCCAGTCATGGAGTCATCAAGGACATACACTGTGTAACATGAGCTCAGTGGACAGGTGCAAAACAGAAACTTAGGTTCAGTGGAGAAGTACAGAGTAAGGATAGATGATGTCTTAAAACAAAGCCAACTATAACACCACTACAACCTGGACCTCTGCCAGCTATAGCTTGCATTCACCTGCAATTATAGATTGGACCTCTGTTAGCTACTACAGCCTGGACCTCTGCTAGCTATCACTTGGTCCTCACCTGTTACTACAACCTTGACTTCTGCTAGCTATAGCTGGGCTTTCAGCTACTACTACAGCGGCAGACCTTATATAGTTATAGCTGGGCTCCATCTACTATTTTAGGTTGGACCTCTGCTGGCTATAGCTTGGCCCTCACCTGTTACTACAGCCTGGACCTTTGCTAGCTATAGCTTGGCCTTCATCTACTATTTTAGGTTGGACCACTGCTGGCTATAGTTTGGTCTTTATAGCTGGCAGAAGTCCAGGCTGTAGTAGCAAGTAGCTTGGTCTTCACCTGCCATTATAGTTTGGAACTCTGCTAGCTATAGCTATGCCTTCACCTGCTACTACAACCTGAATCCAAAAAAAAGTCCCGCCCAGCCTGTCACAACGACTACCGCCCAGTAGCACTCACCTCTGTGGTGATGAAGTGCTTTGAGAGGCTGATCAAGGACTTCATTTGCACTTCATTGCCCTCCTCTTTCGACCCCCTTCAGTTCACCAGTTACGCCATTAATCACGTCCTCCACTCCACCTTCACCCACCTGGACAGCGGAAAAGGGAACCATGTGCGCCTGCTGTTTATTGACTACAGCTCCGCATTCAATACCATATTTCCTCACAGGCTGATCACTAAGCTCAGGGACGTGGGGCTGAACTCCTCACTCTGCTCCTGGGTCCAGAGCTTTCTGACAGACAGACCACAGGTGGTGACGATTGGAAAACACACCTCCAGCCTACGCATCCTCAACATTGGCGCCCCCAAGGCTCCGTCCTGAGTCCTCTGCTCTACTCCCTCTACACCCATGACTGCAAGGCCAATCACCCCTCCAACATCATCGTCAAGTTCGCGGACGACACGGTAGTGGTAGGCCTGATCTCCAACAGTAGAGAGACTGTCTATCTGGAGGAGGTGGATGCACTGTTGTCATGGTGCCAGAAAAAACAACCTGGACCTGAACGTCTCCAAAACCAAGGAGATGATTGTGGATTTCAAGAGGGAGAAGCAGAGGAACCATTACACCCCTCTCAGGATCTATGGGACCCCGGTGGAGAGAGTGCAAAACTACAGGTACCTCGGCCTCCACATGTCCGAGGACCTGACCCACATCTCCATCCTGGTGAAGAAGGCGAGGCTGCGCCTGTACCACCTCAGACGGCTGAGGAAATTAATGATCTCCACAGTGCTGCAGAGGACCTTCTAAACCGCAGCACGTGAGTCTGTGCTCACCGAGAGCATCACCGCCTGGTATGGCAGCTGTACTGCCATGGACAGGAAAGCTCTGCACAGAGTGATCCACTGTGCTGAATGCACCACCAGGACAGCACTGCCCACCCTGCAAGAGATCTACACCAGGCGCTGCACCACCAGAGCCTGGAAGATCCTGGACGACGCTCACCACCCCAACTACAAACTTTTTCAGTGGCTGCCGTCTGGCAAAAGACTCCGCTCCTGCATGGCCAGGACAGAGAGGCTGAGGAAGAGCTTCTTAGCCCAGGGCGTCAGGACACTATACTTTCAACCCCCCACATAACACTCAGCCCCCCCCTCCCCACACACACACACACCATTCTCACTCCTCCTTTATGTAAATTTTATGTATATTTTATATTTCATATTTTATATTTATATTGCATGTTATGTATGCTTTTTTTTTCTTTTACTACTGTAAGTTTTCTTTTGTTTTATATTATTATTATTATTAAGCTATGCACAGCTTGCACAGGGGTGCTTGTTCACAAGTGCATTTCACTGAGGGTGTACTTGTAAAACCACATGTTACAAATAAAGACTCTTGAATTTTGAAACTCTGCCAGCTATAGCTTGGACTTCTGCTACACTGTAACGAATTGCTGTGTATTTACGGTGGATTCACAACAGTATCCAACTGTATTTTATAATAATTGTAAAATACTGTTAAATATTCATCCCTCAAATGTAAATTAACAGTTAAATCGGTCAATTAACAATAACAGTAAGTAACTGTAATTTAACAGCATTAAACAGTATTTATAATGAATTGCTGTAAATTTACGGTGGATTTCAACAGTATTTTACTGTATTTTATAATAATTGTAAACTACTGTTAAATATTCATGCTTACATGTAAATTAACAGTTAATGCTCAGTTAACAATAAGAAACTGTAATTTAACAGCATTAAACAGTATTTTCTGTCAAGCAGTGGAGACATGTGCTATCATCCCTTCTCAAGTCCAGTCACTATCCATCAGCATCTTACTATGATTGTAGTCTTATGTTTCTATTTTGCTGATAGCACTTCTTTATTGATCAAACTCCTCAAATTATTCATTTTTGAGTGACAAGATGTAGCATAACTAGCCATTCCTGAACTTGACTTTGGAGAGCATACCTTTGTCATCATTCCAGGCAGAGAAGTCCATGCCGAGTTCAACAGAGCGGGTAAAGTAAAGTTATGCTTATCTCCCGAGATTTGTAGTGTCCAGTGTTGCTTTGCTGCAAGGTTATTGAACTGTTGACATTTCAGACTGTTCAATAGGTCTGTTTCATTAGTTCAGGTTGCTAAATTGGGCTAAGTGAAACAAGCTCTGTTGCTAGCTTGAGCTCACTTAGCCATAGGTGTTGCTGACCTTCATAAAGTTTGTTTTATTGTAAAGTTTATTTCTCATTATCTTATCATTTATTAATTTAATTTTGTTTAACAATTCTTACTAATATAGGCCAGTCTATTAATAGCACACTAGTTTTACAGCCTTTCAGTAAATAGTTTTGTAAATAAGGTAGGGCATCATTTGACTCATTTGAAGTGAGCAAAAAAAAACAACAACAAAAAAAAAACGCAGTAAAGGCAATAATCTCAGAGATCTCAGTTTCATTCTCTGTGGTGGCACCCGTGGTGTTACAGCATTTGGTTAAGCAGTAATATTGGACTTCACTCGACCTGAGATCCAAACAGTGTCACCTATGTGACATCACGCTATCATAGACTTGGGAAAAAAAAAAAAACAGTAGGCGACATGCCAAGCGGTTTCACCTGAAGCTATGTACCTTCACACAGGTAGGTCTGCAGCGGATTTATCGATGCTCTTTTGCGGACCAACCACTGCTGGGTGTGGTAAAACACGTCACTAACTGTGCGCTGTCGAAAAAGTCCCGGGAAAGTCACCACTGACATCCACTTCGTAATAATACTCATCGTATTGCTGCAAATGCAAGGGCTCTCCCTATTGTGTTACCCCATTCGACGATAGATAGTGGCTTAACAAGCATTTGTTTAAATGAACATCTTAGAGATTACTACATTATTAAAGTTAATCGCCAATTACAATGTGAAGATATAACTAACTTGTGTTAACTTGTGATATCATAGAGCTGACTCAATGGCGGAGCAGAAGGGGCGGCCGCCCCGGGCCCACGATTGCAAAGGGGCCCACCGCCAGACTGATAACCAAAAAAAAAAAAAAGTAAAGGCAGACACTGGCTGTAAGGATAAATGTGTAAAAGTAAACTAATAGGATATATATAGTTTACTTTTACACATTTATCCTAACAGCCAGAGTTTGCACTTTATATATACTTAAAGTGCAGATCGGACCAAGATTATAAATCTCTATATGTCTGCATGTGTTTCTATTTGACATTGATGTGCGCAGCAGGTGCGCGCGCATGTTTGTTTACTTTCAGTGATCTTTGAGTAAGTGAAAGCTAGTTAGCGGTTTTAAAATGAAGAAACACAAGTCGGGGGTGCTCAACAGGAAAGAACAAGAACAGAGGAAGAATGTTGTGGAAGAATGTTATATAAGTTCATATTTTTTAAACTCCATCACCAGTAGCTCTGTGACGTCATGTCATATTGCCAATCCTTGGCTTTTGCTGATACGACGCCCCTTATATAAGGGCCCACTAGATGTCCCCCGCCCCCTCTGTAGTGAGTCACCGGCTCCGCGGCTGATTCTACAGCTCCGTCCCGTCACACAGCCGTCCATCTTTTGCTCCCGTTGCGCCGCTTCTACCTCCCTTTTCAACCTTCTACTCTCTCAGGGGAGCCTTAATTACCAGATTGGTCTCACCTGTTGGGAGAAGCACAAACCAAAACAGAACACGCCCATTCCTGGCACAGTTTCTGCCCCAAATCTCAGTTCAATATCCCACCCCCCGATCACTGTTCACACCATTTAAAGTCACAGTTCAATATTTTCTCCCTTTCAGTCGATTTATTCTCCTATTGTCACAATGTCCATCCGTGACATTTACATTCAGACAATTCTGCCAATAGGGCCTCCTTCTCTTTGGTCAACTCCTGTATTTTTTTGGATTGAGCATCATCTTTTTCTTTGGCCTTCCCCAGCTGTGTGCACAATTTTTTGGCCGACCGCACAGCTGTGGGGGACGGTGGCATAGGGTTACCTGAAATTACACAGGAAAGGACCAGTGGCAGCTAGTTAACCAAAAGTCATTGTTACTTTAGCATCATGTTATAACTTGGGACGGGAATTGGTAAAATTTTATGGTTGTCAAATCTATAGCAAATTCTGCGTATTGATCTGATTCAGAGTGGAGGGTGCCTGTTGACCTGAAAGCAGGTCAGTAGGTTATAATATCTAAATTCATATCATTAACTGCCTTTACATGGACATCTTTTTTTTTCAATACAATTTGAATCATTCCGTCTAAAAAAACGCCGTCCATGAAAACGGGACTATTGACAGAAAATGCAGTAGCCAGCTTGCTAGAGCAGTTTATTACCTATTCTCAACCTGATTCCCATCTCTAGCTGTAACGGCAGTTACAACAATTACTACTATCCTGAAAAGCACAAGCACAAGTTCTTCAATGTTTTGTGTAACCCTAACTTATCCACTTACATCAATCAGCATTGACTATGTGGGGTTAGAAAAACTATTCAAACCACACTGTCATGTCATGTTGATAAAGTTGGCTAGACTAGCTGATATAGCTAATATAGCTATACCTAAAAACCAATTATTTTTTGTTTTTGCTCAATAGTTTAGTAGATTTAGTCAGGTAAAATAAGTCAACAAATAAGTTAGCCAGCAAACTTTGAACAGTGGACTTGTAAAGTTACTCTAATAGTTATCTTAATGTTACCTGCACTGTGGCTGCCAGCTCCTTCCCCGTCTTCCATAATGTTAATGAAAGGTAGAGATATTCAGAAGTCTTTTTTTGCAAGTCCAAGTCAAGTCTCAAGTCTCTAAAAAATAAAAGTCTCTTCTCTCTTCCGGCTGTAATTAGCGTTCTATCATCTGCTGCTATCCAGTCTGTTAAGAATACTGCATAGCTATATCTAAGAAATTCAATGCATTTACTGTATTATTATCACTTCTTTATCTATACATAGCTGATGCTAAGCTACACGTTTGCTACACGTCCATATGCGCTAATGTGACTTAATGTAAGTTACCGATCCGGGTGAGTTTTCAGGTGCCTGATAAAATTTGAAGTAGTTGATCCAGCGTCCTTAATTTTGGTACCACAGACTTTGCAGTCTGCACTTCTTTTGTTGATGCCATCTTTTTTGAAGTTTTTATAACCAAACGTAATTACAAAGGGTAACATTACAGAAGCATCTGCAGGTGTGCTGGTTGCCATAGTTACCGTCATCTGAGGCACAAGTGCGTGAGGCGCACACGCAATGCCTAATATGGTTATTACCGTTACTAGCGTTCAGGGACGCACCATAAAGTCTCATTTAAAAAAATCACGGTCACAATTAAGATTCAATAAAAATTTCTAAAGCACTAATGTACAATATATTATCAAAGAAAGAAAATATGCATGTTAAAAAACTATTTAGACAGTGTGATGTTTTGATGTTGTAGATTTGTTGCATCTTTCCTCTGCACTGTAGATGAGACTTTTTAATTTCCTACGACCGTGGAATAAAGCAATTGACGCACATACAAGTTGAACTAATACGAAGTGTCACACAATGATCAAATTAACGTACATTATGGGACTTTTGGCAACACTAATTGTATGTAGAGCAAAGGGCACAAATATTGTATAGAGCTCCGGACGTCATGTGACTTCTTTTGTTTACGCCGCCATTTTGGCAGTAAATGGAACAGAAAATGGCTAGTGCTGGCGCCGCAGATTTTAAGTCTTCTGAATTAACTTCTCACATTAACTCGGATGAAATTCATCTTTACATAAAAAAACTAAATAGATTAAATATTACCGACCCATATAATGCCCCCAGGGTGCTTTTTACTAGTATCTTCGCCGAAAAGGACGTCCCAAACCTGCAGTATCTGGACATATATAACTATTTGATCAACTTCCCCTCGTCCTACACAGGGGACGCCATAAGGGCATACAAAGGTCTAGGGGGCTACAAATGGACACAGTCTGGCTTTGTAACGACCCCTTCAGCTGTGGAAACCATACACATATATACGTAGACGCCGCATGGAGTGGGTTTGGCCGCTGCTGCGATATGTCAGGGTCGCTACCATATTGGATGAGGCAAGGCTGCACTGTAAACTAATACAAGTAAATGGACTTAATTTCATAAAGCGCCTTCCTACAAAGAAATTTACGTTAATGCCTCTCATTTATTCATTCACACATGCACTACTATATTTGACAAACAGTTAGGGACCAAAAACAATGTATTTAATCTTCTCAGATGACTAAAAGAAGAACTTTATTGATCACACACACACACACACACATATAGGATATATATTGGAATAGGAATAGAGTGTGGCTTAAAAATAAAGAAACACATCTTCTCACTTGTATTTATTTATTTTTGGTCTATTTTTCAGGCAACAAAATAACATATTTTAGCCATTTTTTCTGGCAACAAGATAACACATTTCAGCCATTTTTCAGGCAAGAGAACGCATTTTAGTAATTTTTTCCAGGTAACAGAATCACATCTTTTGTCATTTTTCCAGGCAAGAGAATCACATATTTTTGCCATTTTTCAGACAAGAAAATAACATATTTTTGCCAATTTTTCAGACAAATTATGAAATGTTACAATTTTTCAGGTAACAAAATTACATATGCCTATTTTAGCCATTTTTCAGTTAACAAATGATAGTCATTTTTCACACACAATACACAGGCTATGTACACTATACACACACACACACACTATACATACAGCTATGTAAACTATATACACGCACACACACACACACAAAATACCTGATTAATACATTCACACAGAAAAAAAACCAACATAGTGTGGCATTCATTTTTTTATCCTTACTGCCTATAGTGATATACATACCCTTTGGAGATGAGCTGGGAAACTGAAGACAGAAGTGTGAGTAAAAATGTTTTATTTTCAGTTTAGTTTATGCCCATCTGTAGTAAGTTAAATCTCTTCATTTACATCACTGTCACTGAAAGGGTACCACAGATTCAGACACATTTGTAAGGGCACAATATACGCTCACAATTTTGTCAAGGTAGGTCACATCATTTTCTCTCTCTATGTCAGTGAAAACTATGGGGCAGCACTTTGCAAGACTGTAATTTTGACAAAGAACTCCAATTACTCTTTCAAAATGTATCCTAAGAGAGGCTAGGCATCTGGTGTTCTTCAAATCAACTGGATCTGTTTCTTTCCATGAGTAAATGCTGGAATCTTTTAATTCAGCTCATTCTTCTTCTACTCTTCTCCAGAGATGTCAGGTAGTGGAAGATGGAAGGAATGAAGTCCAATGACAGCGGATTGTCACTCTTTCCCTACAAGTAGAAAATGCTCCAGCAATTTAGTAACCAGCAACAACACAATCAGGCTTATTAGCTAGCTTAGCTTGTTAGTTTAGCAAACGTTGGACTTTGTTAGGCCCGCTAATTAAACTTGCTATTTAGTATTAAACTGATCGAAAAATTGCAATTATAGCCTGTTAAATAAGCAAGATACTAGTGTTTGCAAGCGTTGTATTCTGTAACGTTAGCTAACGTAATTTACCTGATGTGAAGTGGTCACTGCACAGGCGAAATCCATAGGCTGGGGGGGTCCCATTTTTCGGTCTGTTTTGTCCTATTCCGGGTTCTTTTTATCGTGCTGAGCCACTTATTCCTTCTCTCTGGATCTTTAGGGATGCGGTAAAATTATTTACCTTTGTTTTTAGCACGGCTATTTGTACACCCTGGTGCACAACAACTGTCAACTATGATGATGGTTTCAGAGAGCCTAAAACCCTGAAAACTTTCTTTACTGCCAAAATGGAGGCGCAGTGAATTACGTTGCATTCTGGGATAGTGTGACATCAACTCCCGGAGCTATATATATATATATAATAGGATAATTGTCGTATATCTGGCAACGCTGTGCTAACAGCTCTCTAAAGACGTATTACATGTTGAAGTGCCTTGTGGGAGTTTGTTCTGGCGGGCTTATCTATTCATTCATGAACGCGTGATATCCAGTCAAGCATAGGTGGTGAACTTGGAGGTTTAATTTTTGTGAGCTGTTAAAATGCTTGGTTTGGCCAGTATATTGAGAGAGCTGACAGAAGTGGAAGAAACTACCAAAAAACACCACAAACTGATTAAATGGCTGCAAAAGAAAAACATACTACAAAGGAAGGTTATATGCAATTCATGTGGGCATAAAATGAAGCTAAAGCTACGGAGAGATTGTGTGGACTGATATGAATGGTAGGTATTTTTAAAAGATATTACTAATAAGAACTACTTTAAGTGAATTGACTTGCACCACATGTTAAAAACTCTAGTTTGTCCTTACACAAAGAGGAATGACTAAGGAACTTATTTGTTTAGTTTTGTGATGATTGTGCGTGTGATATGTATTGTTTTGGATGTAGTTACTGAATCTGCCAAAAGTCCCTGCTTCATGCTGTAAAGCAATGTTCTAAATGCAATTCTATCCATCATGTGGTAATGGTTTTAAATTTGGAGATGTGCTTTTATGGTGCTAAAAATGTGTTATCAATGTTTTCAAATGAGTTTCATTACAAGCTCTATACTGGAGTAACTGTCATATTCCTGTTAGGGTACCTCAGCAATGGCCATATTTAATACATCAGTGTCATTTAAGACCCTACTTTTCTTACTGTATAATACAGGAGATGGGGCAAAACTGGGAGGAAGTCAATTCGACACAAATCTATTTTTGCAAGATCAAAAATCTCCGTTTAACTGGATGAGATTTGTATACAGGTTAGACTAATAATATCTTTTATATCTTATGTTTTGATGTTTGTATCGCTGTAGCCAGGTATTGAGAACACTAATGACAGGTTATACTTAGGGATAATGTATTTATTTATGTATTGGCCACATGGCTTGTGTTGTTGGCATACTGAATCATTGGGTTATGATGGAACACATTTTCTACTATGTATTTCAAGATTTTCTCAAGGACTGAGGTTATGCCAGGTTGACCTCGTCATGGACGACATTGCAACCCTGCCAAAGATGTCCCAGAAAGTTAGAGAAGCCTGCACAATGGCAATGGACAAGTTGCGATGAACAAAAGGACAGCGCATGGGGGGAAGAGATACTTTGTTCTGATCGATGAGAGTCACTTCAGACATAAAAGAAAAGCAAGTAAAACTTTAAGTATTAATCACTGCAAATTATTAAGCTGGTCATCATAAACTCGTCACTATTTTGGAAAAATATGGACACAGTATATTCAATATTTTTAATTTATTTATTTATAATTTTTCATAAAGAAACAACAATAGGAACAATTTCTAGAAAAGCAGGAGGGTTTCCTCACCTTCCAGTTCATTACTGATTTCAATCATGATTAATGAAAATAAATTAACTCCAACTTCTGCTCGCATCATTAATTTATCTGATTTAATGTCAGTGTCTTCCTTCTAATTTTTTCCCAAAACACAGTATGGAAGGGGCAGAATGGCTGGTGGGAAGTGGGTCTTCGGCATGCTAGGGGTGCGGAGCAGCGGGAAAAGGCCAGGGAAACCTGTGCTCCGCTTGGTGGAGCGAGGAACGAGGAGGGAACTGGTGCCAATAATTGCTCACCATGCAAGGAGGGGGTCGAGTATCATTAGTGATGAATGGCGAGCCTAGAGATTGCTTTGCCTCAGCTTGGCTACAGGCATTACACTGTAAAACATAATGTAGCATATGTTGATCCAGAAAAAGGGGCTCACACCCAGCACATTGAAAGGGCCTGGAGAACATACAAGGAGAGGGTGTGGAGAGTGAGGAGAAACCGCACAGATAAGCTACTTAAAGACCACCTGGCAGTCATTGAGTGGCATGAGTGGCTTGCTAGGAAACATTGTCATGGTCCCCTTGGTCCAGGTAAAGTAAAGTACAGGTAGTCAGAAGAAAACAGACTACACAACAAAGAAACCACGTCAATGTGCAGGCTGTTGAAAAGCACTTCTTTGTTATTGTTATAATATGTTGATTCATAGCATATTGGTTGCTGTGTTCTGTTTTAATAAAATGTTTTATATTCTTATACTCTGTAGTCCTAATTCTGTCACTGTTTGATGTCACAAAGTTGTCTACAACATTTATTTCATTGAATGAAAAAGTCTACAAATCTTTAGCAAACATTATTAGATATTTGTTAATGATGAATAGGGTTCACTTTAGATTAAGTGACATAATTTCATCTACAAATGATGTATAGATTTTTTTTAATGAATGTCTAACAAGTCATTCGTTAAACGTGAAAGACAAGTTAGTAATTTTTTGGTATCTGTATTCATAAAAGCCAGATCATTCATAACAGGTGAGTAAAAGGTCCACAAATCATTTATAGACAGACATTTGTAAATAATGAATAGTCTTCACTTTAAATTAAGGGACATAATAACACCTGCGAATGATTTATAGATTTTTTTATGAATGTCAAACAAATAATTTGTTCAACATTTACTCTGTTTACATGGTCTTTAGTATCCCGGTTTTGAGGCTTATCCCGGCTTTGAGCATAACCGGGATATGATGTTTACATGGAACACAGAGAAACCCGGTTATTCATATCCCTGTATACATGATAAATACCAGTAACCCGTTTTCTGATCACTGCATCCTATCTGCGCAGGTGTGTGTTACGTCTTATACGTCTTTTGTTTACAGTTGCCGCTCAACAGATTGAGCGGCAACTGTAAAATAGAATAAAAAGGCTTAGCCTTGTTAAATACTCACGCAGCATTACAACTTTCATCATATTAAGGCAAAATTCGGTCTCTTCGTCGCTCCAGTAATGTGATGATCTCGTTGCCGCCATGTTGTTTGTATATCTGGCGCATCACTCTGGCGCCTGCGCAGACGGTGCGCAGCCGTCAGAAACCAGGATACAGCGTATACATGCACCAGTATCCCGGCTTCTATCGGAGTACTCCAAGTGGCAAAGCCGGGTTTCTCGAAGCCGGGAAAAGAGCATAACCCGGTTTCTGAATTTGGGATACGATGTTTACATGCACAAACACAAAAACGGGATACCTCAAAAACCCAATCAAAACCGGGATACTAAAGACCATGTAAACACAGTAATTGTCAACTCCCCAGTTTGTCAAGGGGTATGGAGGGAGAGATAACAAAAGATAAGTAAACCGGGATTGAAAAGAAATACCAAACACCAAAGAAAAGCACTGAAACCGCAGTCGCTCAGGTTAGAGGAAATGCTTTTTATTATGAAAACAGAAATCAAATAAACTAAAAATCACTGGTCTCACAAGGATGCATTATAAGCAATAGGAATTGAAAACACTGGTTCACGTATAACCTAAAAACGACCAGGAAAAACAAACTGCTGATAAGTATCCAAAAACCACCAACACACACACACACACACGCTGAAGGGGAACACATACCGCGACTGTCACAGTGGCACACTGGCCCCGGCCCCGTTGCCTCTCTCCCCTTTTTATCCTCCCGGCGCTACTCCGGGGAATGCAAAACACCTGTATCAGGGGCGGAGCCATCCACCTTGAGCTAGAAAGAGAGAGGGAGAGAGAGAGCACAGCAGCCGCACATACACATACATAATTTCGGCACTAGGGCCGTAACAACAAGAATAAACAAATGATGGTTCAGTGGGTTTTTTAACACATCTACACTATTTCACTAATAAGGTTGATCATATTGAAAAAAATGATCTACAGATCATTTATGAATGTTAAAGTAGCACCTTTACAAACGATGTATTAAAAAGTTGTGAATATATAAAAATTATTTGATAATAAGCAGTTTGGTATCGATGATGTCTTATAACAAATCATTTATTAACCATGAAAAACTCAATTGGCTACATGAAATTAATCAAAGAATATTTTCTGAAATCATTCAAAAATGTTTTCCTCCATTTAAATTAACATTAGTTGATGAATAAATCACTTTCAAGCAGTGCTGATACAGCGTTTTTAATCATGCATGAATCATATATAAATGTGCAACTTTACTTATAAATGGTTTAATAATCATCTACATATGTATATAAATGTTTTTTCATGATTAGTTAACTATCCACTAATAGCTATTAAATGTCTTATAAATTATCATTATTATAAAGTGTTACTGAGGGGTGTGATCATGACGCAACCCTCTTGCAGCTAAGTACCCTCTCTACTTGTTTTAGCAGACCAGATATCAACATTTTTAATAAGGATTTTAGTCTGTCCATTTATCCAGGCTGCTCTTCTGTCCCGTGTACGTGCTCTGGAGTGACTGGGGGCCTCGTTCTCCACCTCCAAGAGCTCCCTTAAACCCAGTTGCTGTTGCATACCCTTTGAGGTGATAGCTTTTGACTTCCTCTCTCTCACTTGGCACACAGGAGGCTTTGGTGGATGAGGCAATGTAGAGATCTCACCTGCGTAGCTGCGGCTGCCATCCTTCTGGCGAGCCCCTTATCCCTGCCCGCCATCGAGGGCTGCTATCCATGGTCGCGCTCCCTGAGCCCGGTTCTGCCTGAGGTTTCTGCCTCTTTAAGGAAGTTTTTCGTTGCCACTGTTGCCAAGTGCTTGCTCATCGGGGGATCTGTTGGGTCTCTTTAAATAATTTTATAAAGAGTTTGGTCTAGACCTGCTCTATGTGTAAAGTGCCTTGATGTAACTTTTTTATGATTTGGTGCTATATAACTAAACCTGATTTCATTTGATTTGATTTGAGGGCGCACCATCCGTCACCAACATGTTGATGCACGCCAAATCCAAGTTGTTCTCCTCAAAGAATGAAGCAATTTTGGTGAAGAAAATCTACCATGGGAATTAGTCCAAGGAGATCCTCACAAAAACATTCCCCCACATTGAGACACAGCTGTGCAACATCACTGTTATCAATTGACTCATCCACAGCCAAAGACATCACCTCGGCCTTCCTCAGCTTACCCGAAAGCATCTTGAAAACATCCGATGCAAGGGACTCGACTCTCCTCATATTTGACGTGTCAGAAATTGGAATTCACTTGATCAAATCGATAATGCTTTTTCGGGTTTTCTCATCTGTTACCACCTCCTCAATAGATGCCAGCATACACTCCTTGAAACAGATAGATATTCTACCTGTTTTGCCACCATGGCTTAAAGGGGTGTATACCACCTCCTACTGCACGATAGAATGTACAATTAACCATAGTCATGCGCTGTATGAGACTACCCATGTGTAATAACCATACATCACTCCAAGGGCTGGTACAAAATTCCTCAGGGGCCAGACCTTGCCCTGGGGCCACCAATTGAATAGCCTGGCATTACAATGTCATTGGTAACTTACCAGTGCTGTTTCAGTGCTATAATGTACTCTAAATCCTGACTGAAACTCTTCAAAGAAGCCATTCATATGCAGATGTTTAAATAACTGGCTTGTGACTGCTTTTTTCATAATATTAGAAATGAAAGGGAGGTTAAATGATTAGGCTAATTATATGTCTACAATAGGAACCACCACGGCACTTGTTGGATCTGCTGCTAACAGCTTGGTACCAGATATCACAGCACATTCTCAGGGGTCTACTAGAGGCCATCCCCTGAGGGGGGAGGGAGATGTTGTGGTAGCTAAAACAGGATCAACGCAATATTAGGTAGGTGGTCATAATACCTGAATCAGAAACCATGGATGAACAAGGAGGTGCGGCTCCTGCTGAAGGCCCGCAACACCGCCTTCAGATCAGGCAACACAAAGGCCTACAGCACATCCAGGGCAAACCTGAAGAGGGGCATCAACAAAGCCAAGCACTGATACAAGCTGAAGGTAGAGGAACACTTTTTCAACTCCAACCCCCGAAGCATGTGGCAGGGCATTCAGGCCACTAGTGATTACAAGCCCTGCAACTCCACCCCGATAACCTCAGATTACTCCTTCCCGAATGAGCTAAATCACTTCAATGATTGCTTCGATAGAGACAACAGGGTGACGGTGACCACAACCTCTCACTCACCACCACAGACGTCCATGCTGCACTGAGCCAGATCAATGCACGAAAGGCTGTTGGCCCTGACGGTAACCCCGGCTGCGTTCTGCGAGTATGTGCGGAGCAGCTCACAGGGGTTTTCACTGACATTTTCAATCTGTCCCTCACCCAAGCAGGTGTGCCTAAATGCTTCAAATCTACCTCCCATCACTCCGGTGCTGAAACACTCCAGCCCGACGTGCCTGAATGATTACCGCCCTGTAGCACTCACACCCATTGTTATGAAGTGCTACAAGCGACTGGTCCTGGCACACCTGAAGACCTGCCTTCCACCCACATTGGACCCGTACCAGTTTGCCTACTGCTGCAATAGGAACATAGAGGATGCAGTCTCGATGCGCTGCACTCTGTGCTCACACATCTGGACGCTAATAATACTTACGCAAGAATGCTGTTTGTTGATTTAAGTTCAGCATTTAACACTGTCATTCCCTCCATTTTAATCACTAAACTTGGAGATCTGGGCATTAACATCTCACTCTGTCAATGGATCATGGACTTTCTGACTAACAGACCCCAGCATGTTAGGTCAGGACACACCTGCTCCACCACCATCACACCCAATACAGGCATACCACAGGGCTGTGTGCTGAGCTAATTCCTCTACTCCTTCTTAACCCACGACTGCAGGACTGTACATGGATCCAGCTACATCATCAAGTTTGTGGATGACACAACGCTGATCGGTTTCATCAGCAACAACGATGAGACAGCATACAGGGAAGAGGTACAGCATCTGGCCACTTGGTGCGCTGATAATAAGGTGTGCTCCTCCTCAACACCAGCAAAATGAAGGAGCTCGTTGTGGACTTCAGGAGAGGAAGAGGAAGCAAGTACGATCCCATTCTCATTGATGGGATGGCTGTCGAACGTGTCTCCAGGTTCAAGTTCCTGGGGACCCACATCTCAGAGGACCTCTCCTAGTCCTCATCAGGCTCATCAGCGCCTCTTTTTCCTGAGAACACTGAGGAACCATCACCTGTCTTCGGCAATACTGGTGAACTTTTATTACTGTGCAATTGAGAGCATCCTGACCAGCTGTGTCACAGTCTGGTACGGGAACTGCTCTGCTGCAGACTGCAAGGTGCTACAGCGAGTGGTGAAAACCGCCCAGCGTGTCATTGGGACGTCACTTCCAGCCATCAAGGACCAGGGGCGCAGCTACCCAGTGTCAGGGGGGTATGCAGCAACAATGTTGCTGCCCCCCCCCCAAAAAAGAATAGTAATAATAAATAAATAAGTCTGACGGACATCATCATGTATGGGCTTTAAATAATAAGGGTTTATTTTAAAGTATATCAGCCAATGTAGGCCTACCATAATTAAATAATAAAGTTACAGTTTTACAAACATTAACATCATTATAACCAATGCAACATAATGCCTTAAAGTGCAATAGTAAGCCTACAAACAAAGATCCTTTAGAACCCTCTCTATTAACACAAAAATGTAGCTTATGTAATAATGTTGCTACCAACGATTCTAGAGTGCTCTTTAGTTGCTACTAAACTGTAACATGGCGTGCCTTTGCACTTGCCCATTTTCCCGTTTACAGCTCAGTAACTTTGGCTTTGCATATTCTAAGCTAGCCATAAACCCACCTTTGGCTGCTAGCACTACATGCCCAGTGTTAGCATACGCTACCCAGTCTGTTAACATGAATATTTGCAAGCCTCCAAGCACAGACATCATACTTTAAACCATCCTACCTGTTGCTTTTCACCATCCACTTATTTAACTGTTGTCGCCTCCCTTGACATGCCATCTCCTTTTCCCTCTTTCTTTTTCTATTTTTAGCCCCCGACAGATTTTTTGCTTTATCGATCTTTTCCCATGGACGTCAACTCACTACTAGCGCCTGCTCACTCAGCGCTCACGGCGCACCTGCTCCCTCTTCTCCATTAAAATTCTATGATGGAATCTTATGAGGTAGGGGCCCTTCTCTAGGATGTTAGACCTCTAAAATGTTGTATAACCTTAAGGAAATGCAGAAGCTATTTAGAAATGCATAACAGAAGAAAACATAAAGAAAATACCAATTTTATTTTATTATCATTATTTTATTTTTACCATTGCTTTGGCGGCCCCTTCCTGGTGTGGCGCCCCTATGCATCGCATATAATGCATACCCACTTTCTGCGCCACTGTCGAGGACGTCCAGAGGAAACGCTGTCTACGTCGAGCTTGCAGCATCCTCAAAGACTCCTCTCACCCTGCCCATATACTGTTTGCCCTTCTGCCCTCCAGCAGGCACTTTGGGAGCCTCCGGACCAGGACCAGCAGACTGAGGAACAGCTTTTTCCCGAGAGCTGTCCCTCTATTGAAGTCTGCCCCCCGCTGACCTGCCCCTACACATCACCACACACTCAGGATAATCTGTATATTATGTATATTTTGTACATTAATGTAGTTCATCTGAATTTGCTGTTGTCTGGTGCCCTATTTACCAAAGTCCAAAGGCTCGGTAAGAAATTTATTTTTATATTTAAAAAATTGTTTTTTTATATAGTTTTTATAGCTGCTATAGCCTATTTTATCTTGCTTTAGCCGTTGAGTCTTTTTATCATCAGGTATTTATTTTTATATTTATTATAATTATAATGGTTGAATCTTATCTTTGAGGATAACACTAGAAATGTGCGGGACAAAGGTACTCAGGTGCAACCTGCCGGTTATCAGTTGCCAGCATTCCACTGCAGTTCCGAGCCTGTAGTGAATGTGTGTTTTATCTAATGTTTAAGCAGCAATGTAGCACTGATGTCCAAGACAAATTTCCCGCGAGGGACAATAAAGTTGATTCTGATTCTGATCAATCATTTATCATTCATTATGCTTGTTACACCCCGTAGTAGTCTAAAGGGAAAGGGACGCAACATACACCCAGAGTGTTCAGGCAAGCACAGCCGTTTATTGTTTAGCAGATTAAATTAAAATACCAAAAACCAAGACAGAGCTCTCCCCCCCATATGACCATGAACAAGAGCCCGCTTTCTTAAAAACACATGTTAGTGTCACGGATGGGCATTGTGACAATAAGAGGATAAACTGACTGGAACTGGGAATTTGAACAGTGATTGAGGAGGGGGATACTGAACAGAGCTTTTGTGCTGGGGATGGGCGTGTTTCTGTTGGGTTGTGCTTTTGTCCACATGTGAGGTGAGTCTGTAATCAAGGTTCCCCCAGTGAGGAGACAGGTTGCAAAAGGAGCTAGATGTGGCGCGACGGGGGTAAAGGACGAACTGTGTGACGAGACGGAGCTGGAGAGTGCCGTGTGCTGCGTTGAAAGGTCCTTTCACCTCACCTGAGACACCGCTTGCTATCCCCGCAGAAAGGGACGGTCCTTCCGAGACCCACATTGTGAGTGAGTGAGCTAACGTTGCTATACACTTGCGACTGAACGTGCACTCTCTCACTTTCCCAGCTGTCACCGGCTCCGATCACGGCGGGTTCCCTCTACAACGTGGATGAGGGCTGTTTTGGAATCCTGTTGGCTACACTGCCTTAATCGCTGCCGTCTCAGCAACGTCATAGCAGCCCCCGTCCCACCTTTGCTCACACCGGCATCGGGGTCGGCGCCCAAACAGGCTCTGGGCGGAGCTTACCAAGGACTGTAGTGAGACTATTCTTCCTTCCTTTATTCGTGTTCACCTGTTGTGTTATTTTAAGGTATTTTTACCGTTCTGGGCAACTAACTTAGCTGTTCTATTAACGGCTGATTGCCTTTTTGGGAGGTGGGGTTTGGGGGATGTGGGAGGTGCCAGTGGAAAATCCTCATACCTGTTGTTGTGTTTTGTTTTTTTTTTGTGCATGTGTTTTGCATGCCCGTTTGTAGTGAGTTTTTCTAAACATTATGAGCGCATAGTGTGCTAATTTGCAGTGACCCTTATCTATGTGTGTGCACTGGTAAAATTGATTCACTTTCTTATTGTTTGTTGCTGCGGCATATTACTCAGGTTGAGGCCTATCTCTGGCAAATCCAATTGGTATTACCCTGCCGCTCCTCCTCTTTCATTCAGTCGTTGTTGTCTTCTGAGAACCTAGTGTAGTGAGCCCTGAGAGTTTTATTGTATTTTTATAAACTTTTGTAATAAAAAGTATCATTGTTATTCGTCTCCGTGGTCTATTGGTGATTTGAAAAGAACCCTCGTTCATTTTTGACATTAGGAGCCACCCATAACTCCTATTATGAAGTAGACAGGAAGGTTGCGCAGCGGGCAGGGATTGCGTTAATCGAGAATTCTCCGTCATTGACGGATTTTTTTTTTTTTTTTTTTTTAAGATTTGACGGACAAATCTGAAGGCCGTCTGTCATTTTGACGGGTTGCAATTACCACCCCTGTCGTTGTATTAATTACCCATTGTGACCTCTTTGATTTCACTTGGCAAAATGTCACGGCAGCAAAGTGTGCGAAGTTTTTTTTTTTTTTTCCTCAAAAAGCCCAGTAACGGTGAAAATGGCGAAAAAGGGGGGGGGGGGGTTGATGCAGTGGAGGATGAAGAACAAACACATAATCAGCCCTCCACATCTACAGGGCGAGCAAGCGGGAGCAAAGAGGTCAGGAGAGAGTACAGAGTTCAGTGGGAGCAGGACTACCCCTGGCTGAGGCGGGAAGATGGAAAAATGTTCTGCGACACATGTAAGAAAGCCAACATGAACAACGGATTTGTACGAGGGTGCACCACTATGCAGAAATCAGCATTAAGTGACCACCAAAGCAGCTCCAGCCACATCGCGGCTTCAAAGGTGATCAACCAGAGTGTTGCTATGATTAATCATGTGGAGAAATCACAGGTTGCATGTAACGAGGCATTAAAAACACAACTTAAAGTTGTGCTGCACACGGCTCAAACAAACGACCCCTGCCACCTGTATCAGGACCTGCTAAAGCTCTTACAGTCTGCCAGCTGCCCTAACCTCAACAGCGCACACATATACACCCACCATGACACAGTCAGTCAGATGGAGGAGGCGTTAGCCAAAACCATAAGCAGCGCTATTGATGACCGTATCGCCAACAGCAAATATGTTGGAATAATAGTAGATGAAACCAATAACATCTCAGTGGAGAAAATGCTGATCACATATGTGACACTACAAGATAAGGGGGAGCCTGAAACCGGTCATTGGCAATTACGCAATACCCTCTGGCACTGCTGAATGCATCACAGCAAAAATAAAAGAGTTGCTCTCGGGCCGTGGGGTCTCCATGGCTCGGGTTGTTGGACTTGGAAGTGATGGAGCGAATGTGATGGTGGGTCGAAAGGCCGGAGTTGCACAGCTGTTGTGTCAGAATGACTGTTCCCTCCTCGTAAAGATTCACTGTAGTGCGCACAGGACAGTGCTTGCTGTGATTAAATCAATCATAAAAAGATTCCCATGTGATAATCTGAGCATCATCTCTGACCTGTACTCAACGCATCTCGCTGTCCAGTTGCTGACAGCGCGTTGAAGAGTTTTGGACAGGAAGCTTTAGAGCGCATCTGTGACCACTAAGGGTCACCAACCGGAGCAGCTGAACCACCAGTGCAGAGGGAGCTCATGGAGCGGGATTTCCTCCCGGTGAAACGAGTGCTTGCAGGATCAGGAAACCCCTCGTTCACAGAGTCCTGCCGACTTCTGATCACTTCCCTGGGAGAAATGTTCCCTGACTTCAAAACTTTGGCTGAGCTGGCACTTGTTATTCCAGTCTCCAGTGTGGCAGCAGAGCGAGGATTCAGCCTTCAGAGCAATATCAAAACAGCCATGAGAAGCCGTCTGTCCGAGACAAAGGTACAAAATTTAATTACAATCGCCTCTGCAGCAACCTCACTTGACGCATTTGATTACGCACAAGCGGGCACCCTGTTTCACTCCATGCGCAACAGGAGGAAGGTGTGAATGAGACTGAGTTCAGGCCGCAGCAGGTGAACTGAGTTAAATTAGGATGGTTTCTTGCGAAGTTTGTTCGTATTTTAATTACAAGTATTTAATTTTGTAAAACTGCGTTGTTCATTTACGCATATGGCCACAGTTGGTATTTTTAGTGGCCACCGATGTCACTGCGGGGAAATGTGGTGTTGATATGATGTATCTTTTCTCTCATGTCTTTATAAGTGCCACATTTAGATTGTTCTAATTGAATTTGCATTACAAACGAATGAATGAAAATTAAATGCTATTGACTATGTCTTTATTATAATTAAAAAACGAAAATTAAAATGACAGATAAAAATTGATTATGACGGATTTTTTTTACCTGTCCGTCAAAATGACGGACAATTAAAAAGTCTAGCGCAACATCTGGGTGCGAAGATGGGAGTTTGAACACTAACTATAAACTAAACCTAAAGCCCAGTCTCACTAAAACCTCAGAACTAGTGCCTCATACCAGTTAACATAAATCGATGTAGTTCACACCGAAACTAAGTTAACGCAGGGTTAACTGTCACAAGTTAACTACGCACATCGAGAGAGACACACACACACACACACACACACACACAGGGAGAAGCAGACTGCTCAGGTTAAATCACAGCCCTCCGGTCACTTTCACGGAGTAGCTTTTATCAGCTCAGGGACGGACCCGGCAAGCTTGCGATTGGCGGGTCGGGCCTGTGACGTCAGGAGGGGGAAGGCTAGCTGCAGACGGGGATCACTGGGCGCCCACACAGATGGGCGGTCCAAAGGTCCGAGGATGGGTGGATATCAGGTCGAGCAGCCTTAATTGACAGAACCGTCAGAATCGGTGATTACACCACAATACACAATAAGAAAACGAAATGGACTGTCACCCTGGAGACCATAACAATGGTCAACATGACTGATTACAGGTTTTTAAAAGAACAAATGAGGCATAAAGACAGTGCATGAGTAGTGAAGACTGGATAGTCTTTTGCCATCATTGTGACATAGTTGGATCATATCTTTCAAGGTTGATATATTGTCATTTGCATGTTTGCATATGAAATGAAACATGCACTGGGTCAGAAAGTATACATAAGTCATAAATTAATCTATAATAATTAGTCCTAAACTAAGCTTAAATGTATTCAAGCTGTGTTTGAGCCTAATTGTTCTGGTCTTAATGGTCTGCAGCCCCTTGCCTGAGGGGAGGGTACAAACAGTCCATGGGCTTTGATCATGAGAGTGATACTGAGGACAGAGAGCAAAGTGAAATTGAGGAGAATGAGTCTGAGGATGACAATGACGAATATAATCCTGACTGAGAGGACACAAACAAAATAGGGCCCAAATGACACAGATAACTTTAAAAAAACCCCAACAAAACAACAACTTGCCACATGTGACAAACACATTTGTAAGGAGCACACAAATAATCACATACTGTGATCTTGTCAATGTTAAATTTGAAAGTAGAATTTTGAACACAGACACGAATCAGAGAATCCTACCCTTGTTCATTTTCTTCATAAGCACTTTGCGTTTGCTATTCAAATAAATAACATCATATAAAATTAGATTTTACTAAAGGGAAATGACTTTTTACCTTTTTCCTAAAATAAATCTATATCTGTCAATTTTGATCTGTAACAGCACAGATGTCACTATGGTTAGTAAGTAGTAAAAAAGTAAAAAAGCAATTTGTTTTGCAAGTGCATTCTAATATTCTTCTAATATAATCAGATAGCATAATAACCCATTGTCCTCACGATATTAAACATCATTAAAACAAAAAAAAAAAACAAAAACAAAAAACAAAAAAAAAAAACAATAAAAACCCTATATTGTAAAAGGAAAGTTCCATGGGGACAATAGAATAATAGAAAAGACTGTTTGTGTAACCCACTCCTGGTTAATACACTATAATCTAGGTTCGTAAGGAGCTAAAAGAAAGAGCTGCAAGAACCATACAGGAAAGTACACACACAACAAGGGGAGTTGCAACTGTATGTTTTAGTAAAGTGATCTTGCAGGTGATAATTCACAAAACATGAAATAACAGATAAATGACAATGAAAATAAAAATGGGCCCTTTAAAGTAATAAGTCTGGTCTGTCAAAAAGTCAATAAAGTCCGTGTGTACTGTGATCACTGTCACAATAAAGTGTCTTTCAAATCCACTGTCCGAAGATTCCTTATTCAAGTGTCCAGTGTTCTTGTGAATGTTCCTGGGATATGAATGAATGTATGTGAATGTGTGTGACAGTCCTGGCGGCTGGCACCACCCAACCACCAGGTGGAGTATTCGATGAATCGGGTCTCAGTTCCAAACAGAACCACGCTGGGAGGATCGCCATCAATTGGAATGGATCTCCTGAAGAAGCTCTCACTCCATCCATAAGACTTGACCTGTTTTGTTTTACAAACAGGAATTTAACATATTATCTTATCTATTTGTTGTACAACTATCACTCCAAAGCATAACAACAATGTAACACTAGCATATCATACTGTATAACACTTAATTATTACATTTTAAGGCCTTGCATTACACTTCAGTTCCAGAACTTTAAATCTCAACAAATATCTGAATCATTTCACAGTATTATACAACAGCATACATTACTGTATTTTAAAATAAAGACTATAAACTAAACCTGGCACATACGGCTCTGCTGACATTTGCAATGCCCACTCTCAAGTGAAAATACAATACATTTAAATAACTCATCTCTCACAGTAAACTGTTTAAACATTCACATCTCAAAACAATAACACAATAAAATGAACATGTTATGGTATTTCAATACCCTCTTCTCATATAATACTGTTAAGTTCACTGATTAAGCAGCATTAACATAAGCATTTTGCTTAGCAGCTAGGCCGCTAGCATTTACCATCTCAACAGGAGGCAGTCTGCTTGACACAGCTTACTCAGTTAGCAACATTAGCACAACACTATTTTACCGAGATCGATTGAGGAAAAAAAACCGGGACTTTCCCAATCCGGACCGTTTCCAGGTAATTCCCCGATGTTCTGTATTGATTCATTGGCGTGCATAAACTATACGTTTTAGCAACTATGAACGTAACTTGATAATGCTCTTCTCTTTTATATTTTTTACTACTCAGTTTGCCATGAGTTCGTCTGCTTTCTTCTTTTCTTCCACACACACACACACACACACACACACACACACACACTCCCGATCATGCAGGCCCGTCGTAATCTGTCAATCACGCTCAGCCGGAGGCAGGGCTTGACCAACTGTGTTTTGGACTGGTCCGTCATCTCTCATTTTCTCAGCATAGAAATAGTACATCTAGATCAGCATATCATTACTTTTAACCCCTTTTCTTTTCAATGGGTTTCCTTTGCATGATATCAATGCATAAGTTATCTATGAGTATTGTGGGCTGAGTTAAATCACAGTCAAACTTGTCCTACCAACACCAAAGGCATGGGCAGCTTTATGACACATTAAGATGATTAGAGACACATGACATCAATGTGTTAATTCTTTGGATGATACTGAATCCAGAAAGTCCAGTATTTGTTCACTGATTCAAGTTTATCTGACAAACCAGTAAAGGCTGGATAAGGCGCCCTACTGATCTCCACTGCTATTGCGAAAACTAACACTGCTGTACTATTCAGCACCTGTACCAAAATAAGTTTGTTTATATATGGAACACAAAGCCGGTGTCGTGCATTCCAGCTGCACTGCTTTTCTGTTGTGGCTCATATGTGTTCACGCCAGTCTGCTGCATCGCTTCTACTGTAAGCTCTGTGTTTTGCATTCAGTTAGAAGATGGCAAAATTTAGATTTATCGTCCTTATAAATTAATTCAGATATTTAAAACTAATTCCAACCACTTTCACGGTCGGAACATCCTAGTGTGATCATGGGTTAAGAGACTAGCAACACTTAAGTCTGAGAAGACTTTTGTCAGATGATTACACAGATAAATGTGGAATTAATTCCATCCATCCATCTTCTACCGCTTTTCCGTTTCCGGGTCGCGGGGGGTGCTGGAGCCAATTCCAGCCAACGTTCCGGGCAAGGGCGGGGTACACCCTGGACAGGTCGCCAGTCCATCACAGGGCCAACGCACAAACAGAGACGAAAAAACACTCACGCTCGCATTCAGACCTACGGACAATTTAGGGTCACCAGTTAACCTAGACATGCTAGACATGCATGTCTTTGGATGGTGGGAGGAAACCGGAGTACCAGAGTACCTGGAGGAAACCCATGCAGTCACAGGGACAACATGCAAACTCCGCACAGAAAGGCCCCAGGCCGGGAACCGAACCCGCAACAGTGACAGCGCTAACCGCTACGCCGCTGCACTGCCTGGAGTTAATTCATTCAACTAAAACATGGTCATATGTTAAGACGTGTCTAACTTTTGAAAGTAGTTCAACATACAAACAAACCCCTAAGAGACAATAACTTGTCAGATACTAATATTGCATCAGATCCGTGCTGTGAACTCCCGTTTCTCAGATGAACATAAACCCCCTATAAGAAGATAACTTCTGTCTATCAGAGATGCACAAATGTGCAAATTAAGGGCAAGTAAACATTTTACATGAAAAAGATTTAATATGATCAGGAACATTATTGGTACATCGGCTTTGAGACATTGTTCCTTATTACTCATTATTGAAACATTAAGGGTCTGTATGTTAACAAAAGACTCCCCACATTCATGTGTGAAGCTCTGTTTTTTGAGCACTGCACTTGAAGCCTTTACTTCCTGCTAGGGAAGGCCAGTGACTTTTGAATATTTGAAAAATCATTAAATTATTAAAAAAAAAAAATCAAATACAACTAAAATCCTGTCTTAAAAAAATAAATATGTTCCCTTATTTTTTATTAGCGCTTTCTGTATGGGAGTACAACATTTGCAACAGTGCTGTGAGATGGGCTTGATGATACTATAAAAACAGTAAAAACATGTGAAGACTATTACAGCCATCAAAAGGTTCTGAGGAACTCAAAAATAAATGAAACTGAGGTTGATTGTAAACTCTGTGAGGTAAAGCTAGCATATCATAAGTCTACAACAACTACGTACAGTAATTTAAGAGTGCAGCACCTGGAAGAAGGTAGGGGCCTGTCCACAGATCAACAATCAACGACTAGCTTTGTCACCAGACGAAAATAGTGAATTTTTATCTCTGTGTCCCAGTATTTGTGTGTCTGTGTGTGTTTGGGCAGGGGGTTCCCAGTGATTATCGAATAGTATTTTTGCTTGAAATGCTAATCTTTACTTCTTATCTTCTAATGCAAATAGATAAAGTCATTTCCATAATGTCTTCCTGTTTAACAGTATTGATAAGATGATGGAAGACACAGCAGGACAACTCTGCCCTGTTCAGTCAGAGAGGAGCTGCAAAACAGACAATCCTGACCAACCTTACTATATAAGCTTTTATCCACAAACCCGCAGAGGTATCAGCCTCTATCAGCCCAGCTGTTTGCACAACAGCACACTAAAGCATAATATCCACTGTATATTACAATCCCTGCATCCATTAGAATGCAATCCGGCATGTCACATCATCAGAAAAAGAAAACAGCAGGCCATGCTGACCACCAGCTCTCTACTTCTGGATGTAGATAATGATGATGCACAGAGTTCCCACGAGCCCCAGGGCCTGAATACCCAGAAACCAGAGGAGCAGCCAGAAGAACATAATCACCACTGGCTCAACTATCTTGTCCCCAAAGTACATCTGGTTGAAGCCCATCCCCCGAAGACATTTGTTGAGCATCCCAAACAGAGTTCCCATCCGCTCTAAGTCATCCAACCGTGGCTCTCTGGTGGTGGGGTCATCCACGTGGGGCCATCTGTCATTAGGATGACTGTGCAGTCGAGGTTGAGTCTGGCTGCCATGTTGCTGTGAAAACAAAGATCCAGTCGTGATGAAAACTACTCCTGTGCTCATGAACTCCCAGATATATCTTATTAGTGCAGTGTGTCTGAGTGTGTGTATTGGCCAATTTGTGTGAGACGACAGATGTGTGAACCTTTGGCTAAAGTAATCTAGAAACTATCCGTCAGGGAGTTTATCTGTGATGTGTTAATTCTTTAAAGAAACAATCTAATAAACTGGTTATATTGAGAAATCATCAGTTCTTTGATGTATGAAATCAATGTGCATATGTGGTATGTGGTGTGTGAGTTTAATAATGATAATAATAATAATAAAACCTCAAGTCTACAATACACTAAGACAAATTAAGAATTGGGGAGAAAGTAGACAATAAGACATTAAACCATGACTTATCATTATGCTTTTGGCCTTAACCCTGTCACAAATGCACTTTGGATTTTATTGTTTTTAACTGGATCATAAGGTTGTATTGTTCATGTTGTGTATTAACCACACTACTTATTTGTGTTGCTTTGATACTTGCAATAGTAATTACTTTAACTGTTCTAGGTCTTTGTGTCAGACATGACTAGTGTTACAAACCTGTAAAAGACTAGGCCTATGTGTCTTTAACATTTCTACACTGAAGATTCCTTTTTTCCACCTGGACTTTTTGCTTATTTTAACCATAAACTGGCCAGACAGTGTCCTGTCAGTAAGTGCCAATTTGTTGTGTGTTATAAAGATTTTAATTAAAATCTAAATCTCTTTCTCACCCCCCAGCCCCTCTTCCTCATATGAGAAACTATCTCATCTGCAGAGGTTCAGGCTGCAGCCACTCCCACATGTCCACCATAAACAGGACGATTAGTTCACAACTGGAATATTGCTCACCACAGGACGCATCCTAATTCTGGCGAAGACAAGCAAGCATTTTAATTTAAGTTTCTTAGCTGTCCCGCAACTAAACAGAGATGTACGATGCCACGAGCAAAGGAGATTCAACAATTTAAAGCCGTTTATTCCTCGCTGCTCTAATATATAACGTAATCATTAAATCGTCCCTTCACTATTAACATACTTACCTACCAGCTTCGCATATATATCACGACCGCAATCTTTGAATCTTAATCTCCATAAGTCGTATTATAGAGACGGTTTGTGAAATGAAACATTTAAATGTCACATTTTCTGAATGTGTGGCTCACGCAGTTGTGTTATTAAGATCTGAGGAGCGACACTGAATTGATTGGAACGGAAACCGAAGCGGTAGTTAAGTGAAGTCTTTATCACAGGACACCTGACTAAGCTGAGTTTGACCACAAAGCCCTACTGGGTCTGAGTCAGTGTTAGCATGACGTGAACCACGGGGCTACAGCTAGCTTAAAGACGTGACTTGACTCCTGCCTTACCCGGTGTCGCTGGTGGTGGAGTGCTGTCTGCCTCGCTTCGTGGGCAGGCTCAGTCGCGATCCTACCTCCTCTCTGAGTTACTGACGGGGGTCGCTCAAATTGGCCTTGATGAACAATACAGCGGTCGTTTACAAACGAATTCACAGCAGACATTTTGCAAGCCGATCCACTAACAGCAACTTTCTTGAGTAAAACATGCGAGTGTAGTGTCGCCCCAACGTCCGCCCTCAGAGTTCGCGAGAGCTGAACATCAGCGGTTCTAGACGTCTATGGTGTAAACAGCGCCTTCACAGGCCGGGGTAGCAGATACAGCAACACGATGTACTGTACAGTATATGTAAATTGTGTCCTTTTAAAGAAGGGATTTTTTTTTAAACAGCAAATGTGAGCAAAAAACAAACAAACATTGATCAACTCTCCTGAAAGCAAATTTTCAATAGACAAATGACAGGAAATTTCATACAGGCAAACAGATAATCTTACAAAGACAAAACATTGAGTTTGAACCTATGGTTAAGTACCTGTTTTATTTTGATTTGTCTTACAGACAATCATCTGTTGCACCTGTGTTTTGGAACCAGTAAGCCTTGTGTGTATTTAGTCTCAAAGAGTCAAAGTAGTCAGCAGAAATAGCCCTTTTAGCCAGACCATTAGAGTACTTTTCAACAAAATAATATTAAACAACTACAAATCTGTGGTGATACACTACTCACGGTGTGTTTATAATCTATCTCGAATGACCAACCGGACGCCTTCATTGCAACTCTGTAGCTCTCTGTTGCTCCGCTATTTTTTTATTTCCTGTCCCTGGCAACAGTAACCATAGACATGTACTTGTCGTTACATTCCACCAGTGGTGCTGGTATTTCAGAATAAAAGCATTGGTACATGGAACATCATAAAAACATTACATCTCCCTTCAACAGAAAAAAAATAAAAAGCTGTGCTTATGCAAGTCACAAATAGCAAATAATAAAACACTTCGACGGTCCATTTGAGTGTAGTACATTAAATAACACAGTGTACTGTAAATGGGTTAATTGTGAATTTCAAAGTTCTACAAAAGAAAAACAGTATGCTGCTATCTTAAGTGTTCCATAGTGCAAACATATTCTTCATCAAATAAGTTAAATATCTCAAAATAATTAACACTCTCCTGTTGATTTAGTGCATATATGTAAATATTTCTAAACATGGCAATAAAACATTTGTAAATAAATCTGCCTTATTCTTTCAAGACATGTTTTCAAATTAAAATTCATTCAGTTTTCATTCAAATACATATTCAAATTGTCACAGCTAGATGACATACTTTTTTTTTTTTTTTTTTTTATAGAAAGTTATAAGTCAAAGGCTTTCCTTGGCTTAATCACATGACCATATCTGGTACAATAAGGCCCAGAGTGTTCTGGCTCACTCACAGACGCAGGTTGTTGCTGGTCATTTTCTGTGTCTTGTCCAACGTCGTCCTCACTGATGTCTGGCTGCTGTATGAAAGGTGTGTGGTTGTTGATTAGATGGCGTCAGTTGCGCCTGAAGATTTGCCCATCGCCAGTTCTGATGTGGTAGCTCCATGGTGTTTCAACTGGTTTGGATGACTGTTGCTGGTTTCCATGTGCCATCTCCTTGCTGGAAACGGATGGGTGCTCTGGTGTGTAGTGGTGATAGGGGTTTTGCAGATCTGCTGTAGTGCTCTTTTTGGCGCTGCTGGCAGTTCTCTCTCCTTGCTCGTACAGTGTCCTGGGGGGTTACCTGAGGTCGTAGTTGTTGTATTGGGCAGGATGGAGCGCAGCCTGCGACTCATTGGGATTTGAGCTGGTGATTTAAGTCCATCAACGGGAGTGTTACTGTACTCCAGCAGGCTGAGGTACGTGTCTCTCTTGTCCTCCTTGGCGTTGGTGAAGATCTGCTTTGCAGTCTGGACTGTCTTTTCTGCTAGGCCGTTCCTCTGCAGATAATGTGGGCTTGAGGTGACATGCTGGAATCCCCACGAGTCTGCAAACTGTTTAAACTCATGTGAGCTGTAGCATGGCCTGTTGTCACTGATCACCTTTTTTGGGATGCCATGCCCTGCAAATGCTGCTTTCATTCTGTGAATAACAGCAGTGATGGTGATGTGTCATAAGTGTTCCACCTCAAAGTACCTGCTAAGGTAGTCACAGATAACAATATAGTTCTCTGAGTTCCATGAGAATAGGTCTGTTCCTACAGTCTCCCACGGGTTCTCTGGGATCTCATGTGAGAGCATGGGCTCCTTTGTGTTGGTGCTGCGGTGTGTTTGGCAGATGTCACACTGTTTTACCATGTCCTCTATCTGCTGACTCATGCCTGGCCAAAACATAATGTCCCATGCTCTGCGTTTGCTTTTCTCCACTCCAAAGTGTCCAGTGTGAATGCAGGGTAGCATGTGAGGTCTGAGGCTGTGTGGAATGATTATCTTCTCACCTTTTAGAAGGATACCATCAGCCTCAGTGATTTCATCACGGTGGTTCCAGTGCTCACTGACATGTGGGTGACACTTTTTTCTTGTGTCCGGCCAGCCTGACCAGATGACCTGCTTGAGAGTGGATAGTTGTTCATCTTGAGCAGTTTCTGTTCTAATGTTGTTCATCCTGTCTGCAATTACAGGTGCTGCACTGATCACACTGTGTATCTGAGTCTCCATAGCTTCAGATAGTGAGCTGTCCTCATCATCCAGGGACTTCCTGGACAATGTGTCGGCCACCAGGATTTCCTTGCCCGGCCTGTGGATGAGAGTGATGCTGTATTTCTGCAGTGCCAGCATCATGCGCTATAAACGTGGTGGTGCAAGGGCTAGTGGTTTTCGGAGTATGGCCTCTAGTGGTTTGTGGTCTGACCCCATAGTAACATTTCGTCCATAGAGGTACTCATGAAACCTCCTACACCCAAATAAGACTGCATACAGTTCCTTCTCTATTTGGGCGTAATTCTGCTCTGTCTTGTTGAGCAGCTTGGATGCATATGTATCTGGCCTGCCTTCCTGCATGATGGTTGCACCCAGGCCATTTTTTGATGCATCAACTTGCAATGTCACTTCTTTTTCAGGATCAAAATAGGCCAACACTGGCCCTGGCTCCGCTGTGATGATTTCCTTCATCCGCTGGAATGCCCTCTTGTGTGTGTTCTTCCACTTGAATTCTGTATCCTGCTTTAGTAGTTGTCTTAGTGGTGCTGTTACCTCAGATAGATTGGGAGCAAACCTAGCTAGGTAAGCCACCATACCAAGAACAGTGTCCAGCTCTGCCTCACTTTTGGGGCATGTCTTTGATTGCTTTCACCTTAAGCGGGTCTGGCTTTAGGCCGTCTGCTGTGAGCCTATGTCCAAAGTAGCTCACCTCAGGCACGCAGATGCGAGACTTTTCGGGATTCAGCTTCATCCCTCGCTCTCTGGTCCTGCTGAACATTGCTCTGAGGTTGCGGTTTTTTGCCCCTGCTAACTTGGATGTTACACCCTCAAGTGTGGGTAGGGGGTAATGTGGCCTCATTATTGCCTTATTTAAGGGTCTTGCGTCTAGGCATATTCTAAGCTTGCCTGTCTTTGGTTTCTCACACACTACTGAGGCATTAACCCATTGTGTAGGCTCTGTTACTTTGCTAATCATGCCTTCCCTTTCCATGTTGTCTAATTCTGTTTTTAGATGATCTTTTAATGCAAATGGTACCCTGCGTGGTGGACAAACTATTGTTGCTACCTCTGGGTCAATAGTGAAACTACATTCACGAGGGAATGTGCCAATGCCTTTAAAAACATCTGCATACTCACTTGGAACATCATAAAAATATTACAAAATCTTCATGAAATAGCCACATGGGTGTGGGAGTGGGGCTAAATTTTGTCCTCCAGGCCCAAAGTGGCTCAGGCAGGACCTGATTGCGTCAATTAGCTACTTTGACCTGGAGGTGTAGGATTACATGTCACTTGTAAGAAGTGTAATCCCACTTTATCTGAGATTCAGTTTAACTCTGCACTGTGGATACCACTTTAAACTGTAGGGTTTTGGGAGCAGGCACTATAAATAGCTTGTCTGAGTGAAGGGTATATTTGGTGAACAATGTATCTGCTGGGCTTGCTTCACATTTTAGTCTTTTCTGTTGGCAATCAACCCCTGTCTAATTTCTATGCAACTGTACATATGGGAACAATGGACCTGCAGAACTCAGGTTGAGTGAGACTTACTTCATTCTTGTCTGTTTCTTTGTTAAACTCAGTGTAGCATATTATAGATAAAACTATTTGTCATCATAATTTTTATTGGTCCAGTTTAACAACTCTGGGGTACAATTTCAACAAATGTTAGTTTCCCATATTGCAAAAAGCAAGTGTAATCATATGGTTTACCCTTTCACATTGCAAGAACATGACATCATGTTTATTCCATGATGATGAAACATATAAAAGGAATTCTCCATTAAGGAATGCAACCTCAGATGGAATCAGACTCAGGGTGGTAAGAGCCATCTACGTCGATTAGTTGGGTAAAGTTGCTGTATAAAGTGATTTGTGACATTTAAAAAAATTGAAGTTATTAACCCTTATATGGTATTCGTTTTTTTGCTACACAGGGAGTCAAATCAAATCAAAATCAAATCAAATCAGATTTATTTGTATAGTGCCAAATCATAACAAAGTTACATCAAGGCACTTTACATATAGAGCAGGTCTAAACCAAACTCTTTATAAAATTATTTAAAGAGACCCAACAGATCCCCCGATGAGCAAGCACTCGGCGACAGTGGCAAGGAAAAACCTCCTTTAAGAGGCAGAAACCTCGGGCAGAACAAGGCTCGGGGGGGGCGGCCATCTGCCTCGACCGGTTGGGTTGAGAGAGGGAGAGAGAGAGAGAGGCACAGGGGGGCAAAGTTGGGTAGAGTAGGGAGAGAAAGAGAGCAGGAGGAGGGGATATTTAAACAGGTGTAGGCAGGAACATGATGCTGCATGAAGTTTGTAGGAATGATGCTGTATGGAATTCTTGAAGATGTGGGAGCAGCAGGCATTGCAGGAACATGGGATGGTGAAGGAACTGGGGGGGACAGAGACTTCGGGAAAACATGGTTAGTAAATGCAGTGCACATGCTTGGAACTGAGAGAAATTGGGATTTCGGAGAAGCAGGTTGTTGGTATGACGGCGCATGCGAGGGGGGGAGAGAGAGAGGGAGAGGGGAAGATAGGGGAAAAGGAGAGGGAGAGAGAGAGAGAGAGAGGGGAGAGGGAGAGAGAGAGAGAGGTGCTCAGTCCTTCCCCCAGCAGTCTAGGCTTATAGCAGCATAGCTAAAGAGTAAATGAACTTTAACTTTTTAACTATAAGCTCTGTCATACAGAAAAGTTTTAAGCCTGGTCTTCAAAATGCCACCCGGACCGATACTGGAAGTTGGTTCCATAGAAGAGGAGCCTGATAACTGAAAGATCTGCCTCCCGATTTACTCTTGGAGACTCTAGGAACCACAAGTAAACCTCCATCTAGAGAGGGGAGTGGCCTACTAGGACAGTAAGGAACTATGAGCTCTCTGAGGTATGACGGAGCTTGGCCAGTAAGAGCTTTATATGTTAGGAGAAGGATTTTAAATCCTATTCTGAATTTTACCGGCAGCCAATGAAGAGCAGCTAACACAGGAGAGATGTGATCCATTTTTCTAGCTCCTGTTAATATTGGTGCAGCAGCATTCTGAAGCATTCAACTGAAGGCCTTTCAAAGATTTGTTTGGACATCCAGATAATAATGAGTTCCAGTTGTCCAGCCTAGAAGTTACGAATGCGTGGACTAGTTTTTCTGCATCCTCTTGAGACAGGATGTTTCTGATTTTCCTAATGTTTCTCAGGTGGAAGAAAGCTGCCCTACTGACTTGTTTTATGTGAGGGTCAAAAGAAAATGTCCTGGTTAAAGGTTACTCCAAGGTTTCTTACAGTGGAGTTGGAAGCCAAAGTAATGCCATCCAGACTGATTAAATGATTAGATAGGGTTTCTCTAAAGTGCTTAGGGCCGAGTACAATAACTTCAGTTTTGTCAGAATTTTGAAGTAAAAAATTATGGGTCATCCAGACTTTTATGTCTTCAAGACATGTCTGCAGTCTGACTATCTGACTAACTTCATTTGGCTTCATTGATAAATACAGCTGAGTGTTGTCTGCATAACAGTGGAAATTGATGCTGTGTTTCCTGATAATGTTGCCTAAAGGAAGCAGATAAAGAGTGAAGAGGATTGGTCCAAGTACCGAACCCTGTGGGACTCCATAACTGGCTATAGTGCGTGAGGAGGAGCTATTGTTAACATGTACAAACTGATATCTATCTGACAAATACGATTTGAACCACCTTAGAGCAGTTCCTTTAATGCCAATTTCATGTTCCAGTCTCTGTAATAAAATATGTAATCAGTGGTGTCAAATGCAGCACTGAGATCTAAGAGGAGAAGTATGGAGGCTGATCCATTGTCTGAAGCCATTAGAATATCATTGGAGACTTTAATCAGTGCTGTTTCTGTGCTGTGGTGAGCTCTAAATCCTGGCTGAAACTCTTCAAGCAAACCGTTCCTATGCAGATGGTCGTGTAATTGGTTTGCTACTGCTTTCTCAATGATTTTAGAAATGAAGGGAAGGTTTGATATGGGTCTATAATTGGCCAAAACATCTGGATCAAGATTCGGCTTTTTAAGCAGGGGTTTGATGACTGCGGTCTTAAGAGTCTGAGGTACATAACCCAAATTTAAGGTCAAATTAATGAGATCTAGAATGAAGGGCTCAATTAGGTAAAGAATGTCTTTAAAGAGGCTGGTTGGCACTGGGTCTAATAGACAGGTTGATGGTCTAGATGAGACTATAGAAGCTAGCTCTGAGAGATTTCCTGTTGGAAACGTGAACCGGGGGCTGCTGCCTACGACTATGCCTCTTGTCTCGGACAGTCACCCAGCTGCCCTGACTAGATCCCGGCTGCTCGGGAGCCGCTGGGGGGGAGGAAACTCTCTCGGCTGCCGTAGGAGCTGGTCTAGGTCGGCCCGCACTGGCTACAGGGGGGCGGCTAGCTACACTAGCGTAAGTTGGGCTAGCTAAGGTGTGGAGCCGTGACTCTAACTTACTTATTCTCGCCTCCATTTTTACCATCATCCTGCATCTATGACAACAAGTACTATCATAAAAGGAGGCAGAGGAGTAACTGGACATGTAGCACACAGGACAGGAGAGGAGAGGAGAGGGAGAAGGAGGAAGAGAGAGTGGAGAGAGAGAGCTAGAGGCCATTGCTAATCGTTTAGTTCGAGTAGCGGAGCTACAGTATCATCTATAGGCTTAGGAAAGGGGAGAGAGGAGATTGAGTTCTATGCTAGTGTAATTTAATAGCAGTTTGCTGTCGATTAGTCAGGTGAATAGCAAAGAAATAGCAAAGACAGCACACGAGGTAACACACGAGGTAACACACAGCACAACCACCAGTGACCGGAAATGACGCTTACCGCACGTAGCAAGAACACAAAGACTGGGCGATCAGTCAGTCATGTCCTGCTGGGTCTGGTGGACCCATTGCATTTTGGGGCTTTTAATTCAACATAATCAAACCTTTTTTTGTTAAAATACTCAGCAGATTTTTACTTCATCCCAATTGCAAGTAATATAAACAATACATATGTTAAATTTGTTCCCTTTACCTTTGTAAAATCACATTTATGAATTGAAATAACACTCGTTTTTTTTATTAAAATGCAACAAAATAAGAAAATCCATCATAAAACAGGCATAACTAGAAAATAATCAGCAAATGTACAAATGAAAGAAGTTTTTCATAACCAGTGTTTTATTTTAATTTCATTAGAAATGTAACTTAACATTTACTCATAAAATCTGACAACACATTAGCCCAATTGAACACGGCCATTTCATACCAGACTACGCCATACAATAGGTGCAGAGTTTCACTGTGTGTGCACTGCAAATGTACTTCTTGCACTGGGTGCATGCATATTGTGTTTTTCTGTCCATCTTGGGTCCACACACCTCACAGCGCTTCTTTTTGTTGCTGGCCAAAATCTAGAATAATGAAAAGATAAAGATCTTTACTAACACTCCTCTTTCTCAGAAACATGAATTATACTGCAACAACATCAAACACTTACCTCAGGCTCTGCAGATGGTGGTTCTGCAGTTTGGCAGGATGTGACACCATCATCTTCCCCCTGAATCCTCCTCACAATGGCTGCAGAGACTGGGGTTCTTGGAAGATGTTGCCTTCTTTTTATTTGAGGTCTCACCAACGTTTTCCCCAATTCCTCAAGAAATAGATGCCTCTTCTGCAGCTTTCCCCTATTCCACCCTGGGCTCAGTGACATCCAAATGACGAAGGAGTTGTATGCGGCGATATCCAGCATATCAAAAAATATCACCAGAGGCCATCGTAAGGTCTTCCTTTTGCAGCCGTAAGCAGTCACCAGCTTATCGAGGTTGTCCACCCCTCCTTTTGTGGCATTGTAGTCCATGATCATTTCAGGCTTTCGATGCTCCTGTCCACAGAGTCGCCCACCATGTGCAGTGTACTCATGAGCACCACATTTTTCCCTTTCTTTGGTACATACGATACCAGGGTTGTGTCAGCAGTGTACACAAACTTTGATGACTGGACAGGCCTGTGCTCTGTTTTCAGCACAGGCCTGTGCACAGGCCAGTTGCACCCACAGTGTGCAGTTGTTCCCACACTCTCCTCTCTCTCTTTCTCCCACACACACACACACACAGAGGAGGAAGGGAACATGAAGGTGCACGGGATCTATGATTTACACACTTTCACTAGGTCCGGGTCCAGTGGACCCGAAGACCCTGTATGTAATATAAATGTGGAGAGGGGGTATACGGGGGGGTCATTGAAAATGTATTCTGATTTATGTTCCTCACAGAAAATGAGCCAAGGCCAATAAATATTAGTTTGAAAAAATAATTATTTGTATCATTTTTCTTAAGCTAAAAACTGAAAAAGGGTCCCACAGACCCGAATACTTTATAAGGGTTAATCAAGTTATTAAGTAAGTAAGTAAAATGATTTTACTAAGCATTTTTTTAATAATTACTTTTCACATTTATTATTTATTTAGATAAATAAATAATACATGTGAAAAGTGTGTGTCTGTGAAAAGTATTAATTTAATCAAATTAGTAACAGTAATATATAATTATCATTTATAACTTTAGATACTTACATAAAATAAATGCAAGATGAATTATAACATTGTTTATTTTTCTCAGTGAATTAATTAAAAGTAAAGTAACAGAAAAGTGATGAGAGCAGGCCTAGCAGGCCTAACTCTAAGGCCCCTCTCCCATGAAGTTGAATTTTGGATTGGGACCTCAGCAATGAGACAGGACTCTTAGTTTAATCCACAAATCTATTAAAGTCCAACTCACAGAGCAACAGCTGAACCTTTGAGTACAGGGATTTTACTTATCCTCTGAGAATTTTGGGACAGAGGCATTGCTGAGCATGTTGCACATCTTTGCACTGAACCAACATGGTGTTGGACACAAAGGTGTGGGGCTCAGGCAGCGATGGATAAATACAATGAGCCTTGAATCTCAGTTGTTCCAATCAATATGCCAGCTGACACAGTCGGGACTGACTGCATTTCTGTGTAGATTCTTTGAGAGTTGGGAGCCCAGATAAGACAATATGTCTCAACAGAGGACAAAGAAGTGTAAACAGGGCATATAGTAATTGGCCATCAGGCCATTTTTGGCAGGGTTCATCTATTCTTTGTGATTTGACCCAACACGAGCTGGTAAGTGAAGCCATACATGCATGTGGGCATTCCTTAAATATGAGTGAGACCATCACCAGGTCCAAGAGTTGGGGTGGGGGCCCAGGCTCCCCCAGCCGCCACCCAGTGTGCGGAAGCACAATAGACCCTGAACTCAGACAGCCACTGCAGTCACAGGACATGCCCAAGAGATCCAGAGGGGTAACAGCCAACACCACTGAACCGCCCAAGCCAGCGCAGGTAAGAGCAGGACAGGAGGGCCCCCCAGTGCCCCCCTCCCATCCACCACCCAGCCACCCACCTATGGACGAGCCAGAGGCATCCCCACGACCCGAAGGGACCCGCTTGGAGTCCAACCAATGCCCCAGTGGGTGGACGCCAGTTGAATGGCAGAATGCCTGTTGGGGGGGGGCAGTATTGACGACCCTGATGTCCCGGCACCAGTCCAGCATCCCTGATGTACCAAGACCAAAAAGACCACATCAGAGGAAATAGTCCATGCCCAAGGAACAATCCCCGCCCCCCAGAAGGGAGAAAATATGGGGGGCCCAGGGGTGGGCAGCTCTTTCCAGGGGTGGTGGGCCTGGTCGCTGTGGTGGGCTGCGGCTCGCCCCGCCTGGGCGTGGGATGCGGGCAGGTGTCGGCCTCGCAGGTGTTTGGAGGGGCCCTTGCTGGGGGCCTGGCCGGGTCTTTGGCCGGGGGGCCCTGTGCCCCTGGGCTTAGCACATGCTGTGTGGGGTGTTCTGGGGGTTGCTTGGTGCCCTGGTGGCTCGGTCCTGACCTGCCTGCTATCATGGGCCGGGGGCACCCCCCCACAACAGGTACAGTCAGCTACCCACAGCATCCAATGACAAACCGTAACATACATATACACACATATACACACATACACACACTTGGTCACATACAAGGTGCACAACTAAGATTGCATGGAAAATCCTGCAACCAATGCTCTGACTGTTTATGTTGATATTGTTGTTGTTGTTGTCGTTTCTGTACACCCCCCCCCCCCCGTCTCCCCCATGTTGATGGTGTTGCTGCTGTTGCTGTTGTTGTTCTTGTACTCCACCTCCTGTCTTCCCTATCCTGTTTCTGTTCTCTCTTTCTATCCACTCCTGAGCCTCAGCCCGGTAGCTTTACCATCAAACCAGTACCATTGCCAATAAAGTTAAACGCAGAGGGCGACAGGAGGAATATGTCAGACTCCTTCTTCACAGAGTAACTGTAACTGTAACTGTTTCAGCACAACAAGGCACCAGGAACATTCATACTGCCTGCCCCAGCTGAAGCAGAACAGGTTAAAAAAACAGACAACAACAAAAAAAAAAACCTCAATGCGGACATTGGCCGAAACCAGGCACACTCAGCAGGGGTCCCCGGCGACGTCATTCATGTAAAAAAGACGCCACCGTGCCCTCCTCCGTTGCTTTTCCCAGTGCACCGGGTACAGTAGAGAGCTACTCCAAGCTTTCTCAACGATCTGGCCGCCGAAGGGAGCAACACCTCAAATGTTTGACTTCCACCACCTTAAAGCCTAGGTTTTGGACCTGACGTAGATCGTTGTGCCATCAGCTGATCTTATGTCCCCACTGCAAATTATTTGGTTCTTACCAAGATAAAAAAAAAACTTATATTTAGAAGTGTTAGATAATTTATTGTTATAAGAGTTAATTTCTTATATTAAGTGTTCAACTTTACACTATAATCTTAAATCAAGCACAAGTTTATCTTTTTTGTCTCAAATAGGCAGGAAATCTAAAATAAGGTAAATAACTGTTAAAATAAGATATTACATCTCCCCACAAAGTCTCATCAAAATAAATCTTATTTTAAGATTCAGTAACAAGCTCAAGTTGCTTGATTCAACAGTTACACAAAAAGCATCTGAAAGAAACATCGTTTATTATTGCTCTGATTTCAAGCAGGTTCAGACAATGTGAAAGATAAATTCCTTAACCACAACTCATTATACAGTCTAGGCAATTTTTGATGAACAATGTTTGTTCACAAAACAGGCACAGGAAACAGGCAAACTTGATCACCCAATATGAATTCCTTATCGTTGTCCACTTCTGTGGGCAATAATGTCACCAAGACTATATTTTATTGGCACAAACGTAAGTTCTTTGACTGTATTTCCTATTTTTCAGTTTTTTTTCATTGCGCTCACGTACAAATTCTGTAGCCTGGGCAACAGTGGGAACTGCAACCTTGTATGTCAGCAATTCTGTACTCAAATTCAGTGTCTCATAACACTGCTACTCAAAAGCAACAAAAGAGGAATCTATCACAAAAATATCTTTTATCAGTCCAAACACTGGGAAAGCACCATCTACATCTACAATAATCATAGATTTCCCACTAATGTACTTATTCCCATTGAGGATGTACCACTTCACTTCACATAATCAATATTTTTGACAGCTGAGACAGGCCCTGATTCTCTTTCACTAGCAAAAATTGGATGCTCAATGCCTATTTCATTTTGACAACATTCAAGGAACTGATTATGGTTTGCAAGCGATTTACAGACATTTTTGAAATCTAACTTAGAAGCCCACTGCTTAAAATAACTGCTTAGCTTCAAATCGCATACACATACTTCTAATTAAAGGACCAAAAGATATGATTTGGCAAGGTAGATGCAACATGAAATGCTGCTTGGGTATTACATTGGCTTCAGAAAAAAGTTCTTTGAACTGATGCAGATGTTGCTCAATCATACGTTTGAGCCGTAATACAGTTTCCAAAGAAATAACAGGAGCAAGGACAATTTGAATAATCTCAATTAAATTGAGAATAAATTTGACATACTCGTCCATATCATTCAAAAGAAACGGTAATATTTTTAAAAGTATTAACATTATTGTCACTAGCAGCTAAAGTGCTGACACTAATAGGACATGGCTTATCCCATATATCTAGAGGTGAGTAAGGAAAATTTAGAATAGCTGAGTTAATCTCATCTAATTCTGTCTGTCCTGACAGAATCAAGTTTTTTAATACACGCTTTATTTCCATTGGTGCAACACCTTAAAAAATTACATACATTATATCCTGTGGAGTTTGTTTGATCAGGTCAAATGCTGGAACATCAACAAGTCTGCTTCTTCTGTTAATCCTGTAAGTGCTTTTGAGTGATGCTTTAAATTTTTCTCTGTTTGCTTTGTCTATTTCAAGACACTGCCTGATGTCCTTTTCCAAAGTTCTTTCAGCAAACTTATTCTCCTCAAAAATACTTTGCATATCCTCAAAGGTGCATTCACAATGTCTACATTTGCTATAAGCAAAACTGACACCTTGTTTAAATCCAGCAAGCTCATGTTGGGCAAGTGTGTCTCCACATATGGTTATCACAGCACCAAACAACTAAATTTCACCATTTGGGGTTTCAATCCTAACACCATTGTAAAGAAGTGTCAGATCTTCTAGGATTCTTTTTAGTATAACATCAACACCACACTGAGAAATATCATTTGCCTTGGCAATAGGAAGGAGTCTTATTGCAGCCAACTTGGACCTACATTTTGGATCAATATTCCCTAAACTATAATAAAACATCAGTAATTTATTTGCAGAGGCATGGGGGCCAAAAGGGTTACATATTTCAATTTCATTGGTGTACAATAGTATTTGTAATGCATTTGGCCTTTGAGAATATAATGGATGGGATGTAAAAAGGGCTCCATCAGTAAAATCATACAAGAATTCCTCTCTACTTCTTTGTGGTACAGCGTTCAACATGGTGAAGATTCTGGAATTGGTCAGTAACTGCTTAAGACTTTGAATGATTGGTACATAGTAAAAACTTTTGTTTCTTAAGGCCATGACCCTTGAAAGACCATGCTTTACCCAACAAATCATCTGGGACACCACAACTTCCTCCTGGTTGACTGGATTGAATAGTTTCTGGATGGTTTTATTCTGTCCATATGCTGTGGTTGAGAAAGGATCCATGAACGTATCAAATGTAGCCAAAGCCTCGTCTTGAAGCTGAGCAGTTGTCTCAGGATTCTGTTCAAACACCTTTCTGATTCTCTCCCTTAGCTTGTCAAGGAGAGCAGCTTGGTATTGTTGCACCCCAGAGATGACATTGTTGACAGTTCTCTGTGAACAATTTTAAAATTCAAATAAATTTTTTCCCATATAATTATTGCACTCATAATTAATTCAGTTAATTGGACATGTATTGCAATTCTTGTTGCTTAGTTTAACTTGGATAACGTCGTATTACAGAGATAAATAACTTAGCTTTCACTGGAAACAATTATATAAAAGAGAAGTGGCAGTGTACAACTGGCCTAATCTTCCGATCAGAGAAGACGCAGCAACTTCTCTCCTTTAGATGTTATTTATTGACATATCCAGATGAACAGGACAGATGAAATTATACACCGCTGTATGTGTGGTTTGTGATGTCTGTGAACAGAACAACAATAATAAAGTAATGTTAATAATAATTAACTGAGTTACAAGTCGGACCATCCATATTTCACAGGGTTAAGTTAAAGACATGCTAAATGGTGAGCTATCTAAAGCAAACGAGCATATTATTCTGGTAATATTAATGGCTCACATCGCATAGGAAATGTAAACAATCCACTCATCCAGTAACTTATATCATCACCGACGCACACTGTACAAAGGAATAATGAAGAACACTGGCGATGGGCTGAAGATTAACCCAACTAGTTAACTACAACTCTCAAATTCGTGCCTTAAAGCAGATGACACGGAAATTAGAAAGAAATTGGCGTTCCAGCAACTCGAAAGAGTCTCACCGAGCCTGGAAAGAAAGCTTAAAAACGTATAAAAAAGCTCTCCGCAGTGCTAGAAGATCATATTATTCAGCACTAATAGAAAAAAACAAGAACAACCCCAGGTTTCTCTTCAGCACTGTAGCCAGGCTGACAGAGAGTCATAGTTCAATAGAACCAGTGATCCCCTTAGCTCTCAGCAGCAATGATTTTATTGGCTTTTTTACAAATAAAATCATAACAATCAGAGACAGAATTCAACAGCTCTTACCTACATTAGACAATAATCTACTGAATACAGCAACTCCTGAATCAACTGCAACGCCTATTTTACATCTGGAATCATTCTCATCTCTGAATCTCTCAGAGCTAGCTTCTATAGTATCATCATCTAGACCATCAACCTGTCTATTAGACCCAGTGCCGACCAGCCTCTTTAAAGACATTCTTTACTTAATTGAGCCCTTCATTCTAGATCTCATTAATTTGACCTTATCTTTGGGTTATGTACCTCAGACTCTTAAGACCGCAGTCATCAAACCCCAGCTTAAAAAGCAGAATCTTGATCCAGATGTTTTGGCCAATTATAGACCCATATCAAACCTTCCCTTCATTTCTAAAATCATTGAGAAAGCAGTAGCAAACCAACTACACGACCATCTGCATAGGAACGGTTTGCTTGAAGAGTTTCAGTCAGGATTTAGAGCTCACCACAGCACAGAAACAGCGCTGATTAAAGTCTCCAATGATATTCTAATGGCTTCAGACAATGGATCAGCCTCCATACTTCTCCTCTTAGATCTCAGTGCTGCATTTGACACCATTGATCACAATATTTTATTACAGAGACTGGAACATGAAATTGGCATTAAAGGAACTGCTCTAAGGTGGTTCAAATCCTATTTATCGGATAGATATCAGTTTGTACATGTTAACAATAGCTCCTCCTCAAGCACTATAGCCAGTTATGGAGTCCCACAGGGTTCGGTGCTTGGACCAATCCTCTTCACTCTTTATCTGCTTCCTTTAGGCAACATTATCAGGAAACACAGCATCAATTTCCACTGTTATGCAGACGACACTCAGCTGTATTTATCAATGAAGCCAAATGAAGTTAGTCAGATAGTCAGACTGCAGACATGTCTTGAAGACATAAAAGTCTGGATGACCCATAATTTTTTACTTCTAAATTCTGACAAAACTGAAGTTATTGTACTCGGCCCTAAGCACCTTAGAGAAACCCTATCTAATCAATTAATCAGTCTGGATGGCATTACTTTGGCTTCCAACTCCACTGTAAAAAACCTTGGAGTAATCTTTGACCAGGACATGTCCTTTGTCCCTCACATAAAACAAGTCAGTAGGGCAGCTTTCTTCCACCTGAGAAACATTAGGAAAATCAGAAATATCCTCTCTCAAGAGGATGCAGAAAAACTAGTCCACGCATTCATAACTTCTAGGCTGGACTACTGTAACTCATTATTATCTGGATGTCCAAACAAATCTCTGAAAGGCCTTCAGTTGATTCAGAATGCTGCTGCACGAATATTAACAGGAACTAGAAAAAGGGATCACATCTCTCCTGTGTTAGCTGCTCTTCATTGGCTGCCGGTAAAATCCAGAATAGAATTTAAAATCCTTCTGTTAACATATAAAGCTCTTACTGGCCAAGCTCCGTCATACCTCAGAGAGCTCATAGTTCCTTACTGTCCTAGTAGGCCACTCCGCTCTCTAGATGGAGGTTTACTTGTGGTTCCTAGAGTCTCCAAGAGTAAATCAGGAGGCAGATCTTTCAGTTATCAGGCTCCTCTTCTATGGAACCAACTTCCAGTATCGGTCCGGGGGGCAGACTCTTTAGCAATTTTCAAGACCAGGCTTAAAACTTTTCTGTATGACAGAGCTTATAGTTAAAAAGTTAAAGTTCATTTACTCTTTAGCTATGCTGCTATAGGCCTAGACTGCTGGGGGAAGGACTGAGCACCTCTCTCTCTCTCTCTCCCTCTCCCTTTCCCCTCTCTCTCTCTCTCTCTCTCTCTCTCTCTCTCTCTCTCTCTCTCTCCCCCTCTCCCTCTTCCCTCTCCCTCTCTCTCTCTCCCCCTCTTCCCTCTCCCTCTCTCTCTCCCCGCCTCGCATGCGCCGTCATACCAACAACCTGCTTCTCCGAAATCCCAGTTTCTCTCAGTTCCAAGCATGTGCATTGCATTTACTAACCATGTTTTCCCGAAGTCTCTGTCTCCCCCAGCTCCTCTCCTCTCTCTCTCCCAGCTCCTCTCCTCTCTCTCCCTGTCCTCATCCTGCAGGTGATGAATCGTCACCATCCCATGCTCCTGCAATGCCTGCTGCTCCCACATCTTCAAGAATTCCATACAGCATCATTCCTACGAATTTCATGCAGCATCATGTTCCTGCCTACACCTGTTTGAATATCCCCTCCTCCTGCTCTCTTTCTCTCCCTACTCTACCCAACTTTGCCCCCCCGTGCCTCTCTCTCTCTCTCTCTCCCTCTCTCAACCCAATCGGTCGAGGCAGATGGCCGCCCCCCCTGAGCCTGGTTCTGCCCGAGGTTTCTGCCTCTTAAAGGAAGTTTTTCCTTGCCACTGTTGCCAAGTGCTTGCTCATCGGGGGATCTGTTGGGTCTCTTTAAATAATTTTATAAAGAGTTTGGTCTAGACCTGCTCTATATGTAAAGTGCCTTGATGTAACTTTGTTATGATTTGGCGCTATACAAATAAATCTGATTTGATTTGATTTGATTTACACAGAGAATTTCATTTAACACACTGTGCATGCGCAAACAGTCCATCAGTCTCTGCATGAAGCAGCTTGCTCTGACGTGTATTCCTTACAGCAGGGACTTCACAACAGCCGCCCCCACATTCATTCATGAATGTGTAGAAGAAGTACAAGTCCCTGCTGTTGTTAAGGGACTCTGGCGTCCACGTTGTCATCAGGCATCTTGGGGAGCGGTACCAGCTTGGTAACCGGACGAGTATTAACTGTCCCTTTGATGTTGACATCTACTGAACGAACTGTCCCATCATCACTGGGATGAACTTTGGTGACCTTTTCTATGGGCCAGAGCTCGGAAGCTGGGGGTCTACTAACATAACCACTTGGTCTGCAGCAAGGTCAACAGTAGGGGTCCTCCACTTCTGGCAGCGCTGAAGGTCGGGAAGGTACTGGCCGGTGAATTGGCTCCAGAACCGGTCTGCCAGGACCTGACTATGCCTCCAACAGCGGCGGCCTAGAAGTTCACTGGAACCATATGCGGCTTGAGGAAGTGATGTGTCGTGCCGCCCCATCAGCAGCAAGTTAGGTGTTACAGGATCGGGGTCGGCCAGGTCAGAAGAGGAGTATCCTAAGGGCTTTGAGTTAAGTATACCCTCTACTTCCATGAGGACAGTTGACAACACCTCCTCTGATACAACTTGGTCGCCCAGGACAACTTGGAGGGAGGCTTTAACCGACCTTACTTCCCTCTCCCACGCGCCACCGAAATGGGGTGAAAGAGGAGGATTGAATCTGAATGCAATGCTTTGATTGGCCAACTGTTGCTTCAATGATGGATCGAGATCTTCCAGCGATTCTTTGAGCTCTCGCTCTCCCCCCCGTAAGTTGGTACCTCGATCGCAAAAGATCTCGTATGGCTTGCCTCGTCGTGAGATAAATTGACGCAAGGCCAGTAAGAACGAGTCTGTGTCCATGTGTGGCAACAGATCAAGGTGGACGCATCTTGAGGTAAGACATTTAAATATAATGCGCCATCGTTTGTCATGCCTCCTTCCGATCATGCCTCCACTGTATAGGGCCCGAAGCAGTCGACCCCGGTGGACCAGAATGGGGATTTGTTGATCCGGAGTCGTGCAGCAGGTAAGTTGGCCATCATTGGTGCTACTGGGGTGCTCCGCCATAAGCAGCATTCCACGCAGTGTTTCTGGTGTTTGTTAATTACGTGTCGACCACGTAAGATCCAGTAATTTCTTTGGATCTCTGCAAAGATTCTCTCAGGACCAGCGTGGTGTAGACGGTTGTCGTTATCCTTCACTAAGAGCTGTGTGATAGGATGATCAGGGCTGATGACAACAGGGTGAAGGCTGTCTCCAGGCAAGCTCTCTGCTTTGCGTAGTCAACCACCAACTCGAATGAGGCCTAACACTTGATCATATTCCAGGCTGAGAGCACTTAAACGGCTGCCTGAACGGACTGGTTTACTCTGTTTAAGTCCCTTTAGTTCTTCGGGGAAGTCGTCAGATTGTATCCTTCTCAGCAGAGTAGTCTCCATATCGATACAGTCAGAGGCAGACTTAGATGGAGCAGCTGCCCCGTGAAGGGACTGATATGTAGCCTGCAGTAGTTCAGTCCATGTATTGTATTTAGCAGGATTGGGCTCATCACTGCTGGTAGTAGAAATGTGGCCACAGAAGATTCGCACTCTCAATTCATCAGGTTCCTCTGTATGCTGTCACACCGTGGTGAGGTTATGTTTGGGGTTTTTTCTTGTCTCAATGTTGTCTTGTCAGTTCCTGTTTTATTTTGAAAATTAACCGTCCTCTCGTTTCAGGTCACTTGCCCTTCCTCATGTGTCCCAGTCTGATTGTCCTAAGTGTTTTCACCTGTTCCCCTTACCCGATGTATATATTGTCTGCGTCTCCCTTTGTCTCGTGCCAGTGTGTCATGTTCGTCATGTTCGTCATGTTCATGGATCTTGCCAAACTTAAATCTTGTTCACAGATCAGTTCGCGGTGTTTTTTTTCTCTCCATGTGGAGTAGCTTTCTGTTTGTTTTGTATCTTTAGTTCAAGCAGTTTTTTCCTCCCTTTTGGAGTGATTTTTATTTTTTGTATTAAAGAAAGATTGAAACTCTGCATCTGCGTCCTGCCATCATTGCCGGTCCCTGACAGTATGCACTGAGGGGTTCACTGGCCAGTGATCTGAGGACTCATGTATATATAATGAAGGCCCCTGACTCCAACGGTTTCGCTGTGATAACTCGAGGAGGGTCTTCCCACAAGTGATATCATCAGCGAAGTTCCGGTCTGTTTGGATGTATCTCCATGATCCGGCTTTGGTAAGGTCCAGTGTTTCTGTGACTCTTGTGCCAATGAATACTTTGTACTGGTTGGACTCCGACTGTATCCAGCTCAGTACGGTTGTTGAGTCAGACCACATGACCATGGATTAGATGGGCAGAGTTAGTTCTGTCTGTAGCACTTTGACCGGCTGGGCTCCTGTGAGTGCAGCGCATAATTCCAGTCGGGGCATCGTCTGTTGTCACTTGGGTGTGACCCGCGACCTGGCCATAATGAATGACACTGTGATGCGTCCACTCGCAGGTAGGCAACTGATCCGTAAGCCTTCTCAGAGGCGTCGCAAAAAATGTGAATCTGCCTCCCTGATGAATCGTCGGTGGCTGCTGGAACATAACATCGGGGTAAAACTATGTTCTGCAACTGAGGGAACTCATCTTCCCATGCCTGCCACACTGGAAGTAGCTCATCTGCGATAGGCTCGTCCCACTGTCTTTCTGTAGCTCACAAAGCCTGGACCAGGACTTTGGCCGTGAAAGGAATTATGTATCCTAGCGGGTTGTATTGCGAGGCAAGCACCCTGTACACGTTCCGCATGGTGGGCTGTTTGGGTGACACAGGCTGACATTTGTAACCCAGTGTGTCTGTCATGCAAGGCCAAGTCAGGCCGAGAGTGGACTGCCTTGTGTCAGCTCCTTCAGCGGTTAGCCACAGCTCAGATGTTGTTGATCTCGCCTCAATTGGGAGGTGAGAGATTACCTCTGTCCTGTTGGATGCCCACTGCCTGATCTCAAATCCACCCTTAGGTAGGAGGGCTTGAGAAGATCCTTTGCCTGCTGTGATGAGTGGAACGATTTCAGACAGTTATCCATGTAGAACGAGGTTATTACCGTCTCCAGCAGGTCCTCATTGCCGCTCTGGTGGTCTTGAATGTAACGCTACACAGCATATATGGCACAACACGGACTGCAAACTGTGCCAAATGGCAGAACACGCCATTCATAGATGTCAGGTGGTTGGTCTCTTGTCCGCTTCCTCTGGCGTGACATGGACAGAGGGCAGTCCTCGGGAAGGAGTCTGACCTGGTGAAACATAGCCCATATGTCTCCGCTGATAGCTATCATGTGTTCTCGAAACCTGAGCAGAACCCCCAGTAGCGAAAGCCCGAGGGAGGGCCCTGGTAACAGGTCATCATTCAGAACAATCTCCCGGTAGCAAAATGAGCAGTTAAATACTACCGTCGCCTTCCCGTTATGATGTACCAAGTTGTGTGGGATGTACTCAGGAAATACACAAGCTAGTGGAGGCAGGATATGCTGAGCGGATCACCAGCGAGGAGGCCAGTAATTCTTCTGACTGTAAACTTGAACAAGCTCAGGATTGGCAGCCAGGTGGCGTTCTGTAGAGCGGAGGAGGGGCATCACAGCAGCAGGTGATGCGCAGGGCAGAGCTACTTTCCTCTTTCGAAGGAGAGGCGTTGCATATCTTGAGACACCATCCACTGTTACACTGATGCTTTTCTCATCCAGCATGGTGAGGACTGCTTGATCTTGCCTGGATCGTGTCACCTCCCTTTCGCTTTTATATGGCAAAATGTCAAGCTGCCACAGGCGTTGAACATCCTTGTGGAGGTCGGAGCAAGATGTATCAACTGATAGGTGAAGGAAGGAGCTCTCACCGGGTGGATGTTGAAGGAAGTTAGTGGGTCCTTGCACTGCCCAGCCAAGTTGGGTGCAGACTGCTACTGGTGCTCTTATAGGTCCTGCACGTACTGGGTGGATCCAATCAGTAGCACTGGCTGCGCCTTAGTGAATGTGTGTAGGGGGACTCCTTTCAGGTGGTTGTATTTTCTTGCCGGCTTGTCTCCTGGACATGACTGCTCAGCTAGCTGGAGTTCAGCTGCAGTGAAAGCTTGGCTGATGGAGTGATAGGTACGTGGCCGTGTGTCAGCAGACACCCCAAATGACACTGACATTCCCTGGACCTTCAATACATCTTGTCTGATGGTCTTCAGTTTAAGTGACTCCTCTTCTCCACACAACCCAAGGTGTTTGACCGCAGCAGCCAAAATCACAGTCCGCTCTGAGCTGTCATCTAACACTGCGTGTGTGTTTAATGTTCTCTTGCCATGGGGGAGCAGCAACGGTACCACCTTTAACATGACACGTCCTGAGTGGCTGGCATGATCCAGATAAACTGCATTGGTTGGGGTACTGACAGTGAGGATATTTAGCTGTGGGTCTTGGGCCACAACAACTCGTGGAGTATCAGCAGGTGTTGTTTATTGCATACAGAGCAGAGTTTCTTTAGAGTGCAACTCTCTGGTGAGTGGCCGCGCCCACATCTCCAACATTTTCCCTTGTCTTTAATCCAGGCGGCTTTTTCCTCTGTAGTAATCCTTTCGAACTCAGGGCAGCTGTTAAGGTAATGATCCTGGGTGGTCGTGCAATATGGACAATAAGGCTTAAACCGCTCCCTCTTCTTACCTGTGGGCTGATCTTTCTTTGAGCCCGGCTGGAGGAAGGCCCGTTGTCACTGTGGAGAAGCCTGCTGATGTTTGACTGTCGTGGGGTCGCTGCTGAAGTAAACAGAGGTAGGTTTGACCCACTGTGGTTTAGCTGATTTATTCTCTCTCTGTGGAGTACAACTGGACTCAGCTGGGTTGGGTTCTGCTGCACGTCGGGACAGCTGGAGCACCTGAACCTTCATATACAGCCATTCAGCGAGGTCGGGTAAGGTGTATGTCTGGTCGCTCCCACTGCAGATGATGCCTCTTTTAATACAGAATTCAGCTAAGCTATCCCTGTAGTTGCCAGGCAGCTTAGCAAGGAGGGTGTCCACGTGGGAGCCGCACCACAGCTCAGACTGAGCGGGCCCGTCCATGTGACTTAACATCCCCACCAGTGTGTTTACAGCTGAAGAGAAATCTTCGAAAGCCCTTGCATCACCAGGTTTCACGGGAGGAGAATTCAATATGGTTTTTAATTCTCCCTGGACCAACTGTCTTGGCTGTCCATAGCATTGTTCCAGAGCATCCATTGCACTGGTGTATGGTGTGGGATCATGTATATATCTGTTTGCCATTTGGTAGGCACTAGGCAGTTTAAGGTGATCGAGCAATACTTGGTATTTATAATCTTCAGTTAAGTGTCTGTGTGGGCCAAGTAAGCTATCCAGCCCCCTTTTCAACATGATGAAATCTTTCTCCCATCCAGTACTGAAAAGAGGCAGTTCGGGCTTCGGGATACCATATGAAGCCGCAATAGCCATTTCTGTCACGGTGAGTGTTGCAGGATTGTTGTAGGGAGAGATGTATCCTGGTGCTGTAGGTGGAGCAACCACGAGTGTAGGCTGTGGGTAATGTGCAGCTGACTGAGATCCAGACTGGTAGAGCTGTGGTTGAGCTACAGGGGGACATACAATCTGTGGAAGTGAACAGGCTGCTCTTGGCTCAGTAGGTGGCTGATAAGGAGGGATTGCACAGGAGTTTGGTCTGGTCCCTTGCTGGTGGAAGGGAGCAGGTCCTGGCGCCGGCCTAGGTTGAGGAGTGGCCTGATGCTGGCCATATTGAGGATAACTCTGCTGTTGTGCGATTGTGGGGAAGGGCTGTGGTATACTTTGAGACTGTGGAGGTGCAGGCTGGGCTGGCTGAGATGTATACAGAGCAGGCGGATGTGTCGGCGGGACTGCAGGCTGGTCTGGCAGAAACACTGTCAATAGTGCCTGTTGAGCTAGCTGGTGCCCTGGCTGGACATGCTGACTTGCAAGTTGGACGGGCAGAGAAGGTGAATATATGCGCTGGGCAAGCAGGATGTGGTGGACCAACTGAAGTACAGGCAGCTTTGGAAGCTCTGGTGCTGGCCCAGTTCTGGTGGCTGAATGATGAGTAGACTTACTGAGGTCCAGCGGTTGTGCTGCTACCTGGATGGATTGCTGCCGAGATCAGACAGCCTGAGTTTTTGAGCTGAGTTCTCCATGCTGTATGGACTGTGCTGTAGGTGGGCGAGGCTCACTGTTGTCTAAGAGCTGACAATATCCTCCATCAGCTGATTTCCAACTCATCCGATTATCCATAACGGGGGATACTCTGGTTCCTGTCACTCCACTGTGGTGAATATAAGGAAGGCTTGGGCTCCGGAGAGGATATGATGAGTCGAATGGATGCTGCTGAGGATGAGCTTTACCTTTAACACTGTCCATGGCTGACTGTAGCTGTTTCATCTGCCTAGTTATGTCTTTCATGCGGGCTTCCATCCCTTCCAGTCTTAAGTCTTCTGCCATAGTGGGCAAAGTGTTGTATGGAGGCTCTTCCTGGTGCGCTTCTATTGCTTGTTGTGTTTTATCTCGTCTGTTCAGATAGCCAAGGTTATCAATGACAAAGTCATGTAGGTGCCTAGGGAGTTGGTGATGCCGGCTTTTAGCAAGCCATCTGATGTTAGCTGTTGTGCACTTTTGCATGCTAGCTAGCGAACTCTGTTTGGATGTGGGTTTTTGCTAGGTACTGCTACAGTGCCCTTGGTCACACAGTCGACGAAAACACAGAGGCGTGGCAACGAGCTACCATTCATTTTCAGTGACCGTTGACGACGGGTGACAAGGGGAAGCGAGTGGGCCACACTTCGCTGGATGGGCGGGGAAAAAAATAGAAAAGCATTCTTTTTTATGCAAACCTTGGGCGACAAAACCAGGCGATTTTTTAGAATAGCCAATCCGAGTGAAGACTGCGTGGCGATTGTGAAGTTCAGAAAAGAATTCAACATGGCGGACAATGTTGAATCGACAGGGGATTTATGGATATATCTAACGAGTTTGGCTTTTCCCTGATATTTCCTTCAAAATTTAGCGAGAAATAAACCTGTCTTAACCAGAAAATCTCATCGTTATGACTGGATGTTTTTTGTAACATCAATTGTTTCGATTTAACACGGTGGGCTAACACAGGTTTGTGTTAGAATGGAACACCCACTGGGCGATAATCGTTCCAGAAGTGGTTGGCGGGGAATAGAAAACAATAGGAAAACTATGATAATCAGTAAGTAATGATCAATAAATGTTTTGCTGTGCAATATTTTTTTTATACTTGTGTTAATTGATTTGAACTATGTTTACTAATCCTACAGCAATGTAAATCGTAACATTTTCTCATTTTTTTAACTTTTATCTTTCAGATTTGACTGAGGCAGACTAACAGGTGACAAATAATGATTTGACTACACAATAAGTGTGGACTCACAACATATTGATAACTGTTCTTACAGGAAATCCATGCCCAATAAATAAAATTTAGATTTCTATTCATAGCAAATAAATGTACTTCTATCATTTTGTTAACTACTCTTACTTATCAATATCTACTTGTGTGAATTGCTTTTAAGTCTGTTACTAAACCTGTACAGTCGTTGACAGTAATAAAATATAAATATTTTCAGTTTTATGTTTTTTTTTTTTTTTTTTTTTAATGGCAGACTTATGATTTTCTAAGTAACTACAAAAGTCTGGACTCACAATATAATGAGTTCTTACAGGAAATTCATGGCAAATAAATAAAATTTTGATTTCAATTCATGGCAAATATATGGATTTCTATCCCTGCTAACTATCCCAAACTTACTCTCTACATATTATACATAATAAATCAAACACACACTCTTGGTTTTTCCAAATGTACTTAATAACAAAATGAATTCCTTTACAACAGCATAGAACTCTAATAGATCAGCATGTCTAGCCATTTGTTTTCTCTGCTGTCCTTGAATACAGTCTTCACCATGGTATGCTGTGCTGCATGGGGATGCTCCAATCCTTCAGAGAAAAGGCGTGCACATGTATGGCTTCCCCAAAGACAGGGACAGGAGGAAAATATGGATGGCTAAAGTCAGCAGGAAAAATTATGACCACCTTCATAGATTGTGAAAACAAAAAAAATATGTGAAGTAATCATATTCAAACAATGCATTGCACATTTTCAAAGACCACACCATAGGGAAGTTTAATATTTTTTTTTTAAATTAAAAACAGAGAACGTAGAACAGAGAAAATAACACAAAAGCCAAGGGAAGTTGTTTGTATCAGAAGGAAATGTATAAGGCTGAGGTTGCAGAATGTAGAAAAAAAAGACAGGAAAATCAATATCAATATCTTCATATCATGTGCTTTGCCCATCATTCCCAAGCCTCAATAATAAATTTAAATTAAATAAAAGTTTAACTACAATAGCTCTGAATACATATTAACCTCGCTATCAACAGCGATGGATGAAGTTATATTTAAGAACAGAATTTTCATTTATCAGCCTGTGGCATCTGTTGCTATCATTATCCAGTGTGCTAGCCTAAACTTTTATCAGTTTATATTCTCTACATCTACTAATCAAGACTGTGACAGTCCGTCAACCTACTTAATTACTCGTGTCAATTTGATTTCAATACACAACTGATATGGAAATATGATTATTTAAACATTTTACCTTGAAAAAGTTTAACTCCGACAATCTGCTACAGATTACATTAAATACATTGAGCGGCGGTTAGCTTATGCTAACTTCCCGGAACTTTTGAGGGCTCCGTACACCGCCATTGCTGTGAAAAAACTGAACCATTTCAGTGAACGGAGTTGTCGCCACTCTGTCTCTAAAGGCACTCTAGGCACTGCTTGTGCCTGTTATCAGAATTATTGCTTCATGGAGCTGATGAATCCAGAATGGATACTTTTGATGATGCCACTCTATCAGTGTTGGAGGGTAAGGCAGATTATAGAACTAATAATAAAAGCTTAAAACTAAAGAAAATCCAGTTAGTAATTTTGCAATTCATTATCTTATTTGTTGAGTAATAGCCATAGTTGCAGCCCAAATGTGCCTATTAATAATTAAGATGAATTAATTCAAATAATATATTACAAACACTGAACTTAACGTCATAAAATTTATGTTTAAAGTCCAGACTTTAACATTTTTACCCTTGCTTTTATTTGGGACAGTATGTAATCAGTTGAAAATAATTATAACCCTACCTCACAAAGATGCCTGACTTTTTCCTGGCCCTGAAAATTTTCTCAGTAGAAAGAAACTTTGGGATTTCATCTCTCAAAATGTAAATATGTGGCACTAAGTGTTTCCAGAGACATTAAGAGTGTGTCAGAGACATTAACACTTGACAAAAAGACTTGATCAAAATATCTTGCCCCCCATTTAAAATTTTGAGTCATTATAAAACAGCGAAGGGCTTTAAAACATGTTGAAATTACTATGTGATATTTTCAGTATGGTTTTCATTCATTTTCTGGCAGGCCTATTTGTGTTTACATGGTGGGAACACCTGGTCAGCAGAGGGCGCTGTGTGTATAAGGTATCAACAGCTGACGCTGCTCACTAGTAGAGTAAGACGTCAGACAGTACGAGTAATGCAGACAAGCACAGATGCTGAGGGCTGATATTCATGGGTTTGGTTGCTGTTCCTACAGGAATAAAAATTAATATGCTGCACAAAGGATCGGTCAAAGCATCATTCTTTAAAGTGTAACATTTTTGTGAGCCAGCCAAGGGGGGGGTGTCGGTGGACTTCAAGACCATCAACTCCCCTTCCTTCGCCCATCAGACGAACCTTCATCAATCTTCAGTGGAATGGAGGAAATTCAGCTTCTGCGAGACCGAGTGAGTGCAGCTCTATGGCAGCTGAGGGAGGAACCTCTCATGGATGTCTGCAGGTCCCTGAAATGTGATGGCCTGGACAGCAGAGAGCCCAGCAGTGTGCCCCAGAGGCTGCTCATCAGGAAAGCAGAGGATGTACTGGATGAGACAGAGATAGATCATAGTGAAGATGAAGTTAAAGAAATTCTGAATAATGTCTTGATAGAAATGGAGAAACAAGAGAAAGGACATGAGACTGCTTCAGAGAGAAGACTGGAGGAGAAATCTCCTGTAAAGGCAGGAACAGATGAGAGGTGCTCACCACTGCGTCACCCTCTCCTCAAGAGCCCAGAACCTCCACTCAGAGGCCCAGCATACACGCCGCCTGAGGTCACACTGAGGAGAGAGTTTAAAATCTGTGGACAAATAGGAGAAAGTGGGCAGAAGGATAAGTTGTCATACCTCAGTCTTGTCAGGCAGATTGAGATTGGAGCAGAAAAGGGGCATGCAGAGACTGAGGTAACTGAAGCGGTGATCAGGGCTGTGAGCTCAGTACTGCCACTGAGAGACATGTTGGAGATAAAGCGTGAGCTGACACTCTCAACGCTCCTCACCATCCTGAGAGGTCACTATAAGGTCGATAGCTCCACAGACCTTTACCACCAACTCATCAGCCTATCTCAAAAACCTAAAGAGACGGCCCTGAACTTTGTGTTTCATGCTATTGCGCTAAAGGAGAAGTTGTTATGGAAAGCTGAGAATGAAGATGCTGAGGAACATTACAGTCGAGCGACCATCCAGCGTAAGTTCCTCAGGTCCATTGAAACAGGACCAAAGAGTGATTCTGTAAAATTTTAAATCCTGCCCCACCTCAATAATGTCAAAATCACGGATGAAGAACTCATAGAGAATGTAAATGAAGCTTTGAGAGTGGAAAATGAGCGACAAGAAAAGCGAAAGAGGTTCACTGTTGCTAAAGGCCCCAAGGTGCAAGAGCTCAGCTCTGATATTCAAACTGACTCCGCCCCCTCCAAGGGAGCCTCTAAGTCCAAGGAGCCCAATACAACAGTGACTGTCAAAGTTGTGAAAGGCAAAGAGAACAAAACCGAGCAGACTATGAGCACACAACAGATGATGGAGGAGCTACACACAGAAATGAAACAGATGCCGCACGCTGTCATGGAGCCCACCATCACCCCCTCCTGTGGTGAAACAAAGACTGAAAGGTTGTCAAAGGTGCAGAAATGAGGGAGCAGGTGGAAATTGTTCACACTGCTTCAAGTGTGGGCAAGAAGGCCCCGTGGATGCAGGGCACAGAGACAGTTGCCAGGAAACAGGCCAGGACAACTGGGGTGGGACCACCAGTAGTTTAGGGTAGAGAGTCCCAAAGCCAGCAGAGACCTGTTGGCTTGTCATCGCCAGAGACAATGCACAAAGACACAGCGGCAGCAGTGAACACACTCCAGTACTTGCCCTCCAAGCACCCATCACAGCTGGTAGAACTGGTTGGGAAACGGTGTATTGTCAGCTATTATATGGACAATCATTCAGTAAAAGTGTTGTGGGACACAGGTGCTCAGTCCTGCATCATTAATGAGTCCTGGCGTCAACAGCACTTGCCCCACACAGTTATCAGGCCAATTGCAGAGCTGTTAGAGGATGGCACGCTGACAGTTCTGGTAGCCAATGACACGCTGATACCCTATGTTGGCTGGATTGAAGTCAGCTTCTGGCTGGATGATGACAGAAATGAACTGCAAGTCCCGATACCGGTATTCAGCGACCCAGCAGTTGCCAGTGACCTCAAAATAGGCTATAACGTCATTGAAGCTGTAATAAACGGGAAGGACACAAAGACAAAAGGTGAAAGAAAACAACTGGCAGACAAAGTAAGTAAAGCATTCTCCATTACTGTGGAAACTGCTCAAAATGTGGTCAAGCTAGTGCAAAGTGGCTCAGATCCAGACATTGGTGTGTGGAAAGAGTGATCTTTCCAGCGAACCAAGCGTCCACCATCTATGTCAGAGCACATGTGAATGCACAAGCACAAGGGCAGGACATGCTGTTCACACCAGACATGCTCAATCCCCCACCTGAAGGTGTGTCCCTCAGTGAAGTTCTGGTGCGTATCGCTCAAAGAAAAGTTACATACATACCAGTCCCCATTACCAACACCACTGACCACAACATTTACCTGGATCGACACAAAGTTATTGGACATTTAGAGACAGTAAAGACAGTGTATTCAGCAGGCTTTCAGCCAAAAGAGAATGAACAAAAGACACTGAGCAAAGCACAACCAGAGGGCGCCAGAGCTGAGAGGCCAAAGGTATGGGACCCACCAGTTGACCTGAGCCATCTTCCTGAGGCCCAACAAGAGGTAGCTAAGACAATGTTGAGAGAGGAATGTGAAGCCTTCGCATACGATGGTGATGATGTAGGCTGTATTCCATCTTTAAAGATGCACATTACACTCCACGACACCAGTCCAGTACAAAAGACTTACATGTCAGTCCCAAAACCCCTTCATAAAGAAGTGAAGGACTACCTGCAGGATTTGTTGAACAGGGGCTGGGTAATGCCTTCACGGTCCCCGTAATTATCACCTGTGGTATGTGTCCGCAAGAAAGATGGCACCCTATGCCTCTGTTGTGATTACAGAGAACTAAATGGCAAATCAGTGCCTGATCGCCATCCGATACCGAGAATACAGGACATGTTGGACGCACTTGGTGGGAGCTCGTGGTTCTCTGTCCTAGACCAAGGTAAAGCGTACCACCAGGGCTTCCTGTATGAAGAGAGACGTCCCTTAACAACCTTCATCACGCCCTGGGGGCTGTACGAATGGGTACGCATCCCCTTTGGTCTGAGCTGTGCACCTGCCGAATTCCAATGAAGCATTGATCACTGTTTAACTGGCCTGAGAGACACAATTTGCCTCCCATGCCTGGATGATAACTTGGTGCACAGTGGCAGTTTTGATGAACACCTGGAACATGTCCGCCTTGTTCTCCAGCGTTACAAGGAACACGGTGTAAAGTTGACACCAAAGAAATGTCAACTCTTCAAACGAAAAGTGAGGTTCCTGGGAAAGATGGTAACAGGAGAAGGCTAAACAATGGACCCTGCAGATATTGCACCTGTGATGGCTCTGAAGGAGAGGACACCTGCAACGGTGGGCGACCTGCGCCAGATGCTAGGTTTCCTGTCCTATTACCGATCCTTCATCCCCAACTTTGCCTGCAAAGCCAAGCCATAGTACAACCTCCTTGCCCCACCCAAGTCTGAACAACACGACCCAGAACCACTGCCTGAAAAACAAAAGAAACTGAGGAAGACAAAGAAAGGTCACTTACCCTCTCGCACGCCAATACAGTGGACCACAGAGCAGCAGGAAGTGCTGAATCAGCTGATCGAGACCCTCACCAAACCCCCCATCCTTGGGTATCCTGACTTCGACCAGCCTTTCACACATCACTGCGACGCCTCACAGGATGGGTTGGGTGCGGTGCTGTACCAACGGCAACAGGGGAAGATGAGAGTGATAGCGTATGGCTCCCGCAGCCTCAGCCAGACAGAAAAAGCTCGGGGAAGCTGGAGTTTTTAGCTGTGAAGTGGGCCATCTGTGAACGCTTCTGGGATTACTTGTACCACGCCCAGTCATTTGTGGTTTGTACGGACAATAAGCCATTGACGTATGTATTCACAACTGCAAAACTCAATGCTGCAGGACACAGATGGGTGGCGGAGCTGGCCGACTATCACTTCACAATACGCTGTTGCCCAGGAAAGAACAACAATGACACCAATTGACTGTCTCGGATGCCACTCAGCATCAAGGACTACATGAACAGCTGTATGAAAGAGGTCAGTGGAGAGACTGTTGGTGCATTCATGGAGAATGTAAAAATTTAAAAGAGAAACCCATGCCAGGGTGTTGGAGTCATCCAGACCTGTGCTTTGAGCCTTATAAGAGACTGTAGCAACAGTACTGGCCAGCCTCTAATTCCATCACAGATCTGTGAGGCTCCGGAAGAGGATGAAGTACTGCCACGAGTCATCTGGTACAAGAACCAAAAACACAGACCGAGTAGAGCTGAGATCAAAGCAGTGCAGCCAGCAGTCGCTACATTGCTAAAACAGTGGCTGAAAATCAGCTTAAATGAAGATGGTGTCCTGCGCCATAGGACCTTTTATGTTCTACTGGCCACAAATGCACCAGGATGTAGAAGATTTTGTGACCAAAGTCTGTGAGTGTGTAAAGAAGAAGAAACCAAATAGGCAGACCTGTGCACCTCTGACCCCGATCCAGACCCATATCCATTCGAACTAGTTTCAATCGACTTTCTCCACCTGGACAAGTGCAAACATGGCTACGAGTACATATTAGTGGTTATAGATCACTTCACAAGGTTTGCACAGGCCTACGCTACAATGAACAAATCAGCGAAGACTGTGGCTGATAAGCTCTTCACCGATTTTACTCTGAAGTTTGGTTTCCCCAGCAAGCTGCACCGTTATATGGCAGGAGAGTTTGAGAGCAGACTTATGGCAAGGCTGAAAGAACTTTCTGGCATCCAGGGCTCACACACCAAACCGTATCACCCTCAGGGTAACGGACAGGTGGAGAGATTCAACCGAACTCTGCTCTCCATACTACACACCCTGGAGGAAGAGGAAAAGAAAATGTTTAGGCTTATAAAAAATGTGTGGGCAGGTCTGAGGGGGAAACATTAATGATTAAAATTTTTACGAAATTTTCCCAGACAGTAGGTGTTGGCACAAGAGGGGAAACATTGCAAGGATTGATAAGAGAGTTGGAGACATTAAACAGAACCTGAGGTTTAATGCTATTGTTGGAGACTATGTTAGAGATGTAGGCATTTTTGCCAGTTTTAACAGCTTTCTGACAGCCAACCAGGCAGCCGTGAAGAATTTCTATGGATACATGGAGCTTGTCCTTGTCCATTCCCTCTTGGCACGTCAGTCGTGCGTGGAGTCAGTCAATCATAGTTCTGAAAGTGGCATTGTGCATTTTGTCCTTAGACAAGCAACAGAGTCCAAGCCTCAGCGGACCTGGAGTTGAACAAATAAAACATCTCATCAGTGCTAAGAGAACATTTTTCATCCACTGTACACAACAGGGATTCATTAAAAGCAGCATAAAACTGTTGCAGTCAAGGGTTAATAGCAGCGCCTGTGGCATGCAGGGGCAATTTGTTACAAACCATAAAATAACACAAGATCTAAAGTATGCGCCTTTTCATGAGTCGGAAATCGAAACCTCGTTGACTAAGTAAAATTGAAGGAATCAATTAGGTTTTAAAAGTCCCTAGCCAGAGGCCCGGGATTTGCAACACACATGAATATTAAAATTGCCGGAGATTAAAATATGATCGTATTTCAGCACGATCCTGGACAGGAGATCTGCAGTCATTTAATAAAGTCTTTGTATTTCGGTGGACAATTTGGCAGAAAAGTTGTATTTGCTACTGACCTAGCATTTAGCAGGGCCATACTATAGTTTTGCTCTGGACTGCCCAATAGAGCAGCATGTCTCAGAGGCTGGAGGTTGCTCTGACAGCTTAAGATACATTTAAACCTGTTATAAGGACGGAGGGATCTGGCAGTAACAAGGCTTGGATGGGGAGAGTCACAGCATCAGGAGGGGACAGTGATGGCTGGGGCCTGTAGGGGGAGCTGTGGTAGGAGGTAGTGCACTGTGGTTATGTGGTAGAGTAAGAAGGGGGAAGCTGTGAGCAGCTTGTAGGCAGTCAGTCACGTGGGTTGTGGTTTCACACAGCGAAGTGGAAGTTTGCTGCTAAAATTAGGCTACCCATCTTATTGGGGTGAAAGCCAACAGGTTTTTAGAAAGCTTTTCGACCCCAGAACAGGTTGAAATTATCAACAAAACACATGTTGTGTGCTCTGGATGCAGACCGGAGCCACGTGTTGAGGTAGAGGATCCTGCTGAAGAGATTTGATCTACTACCATGAGGAAAAAGTGGTCCGCTGATTAAGACTGATTTGCCACAGGTGTCGAGAAGTTGCAGAAACTTATTGAACTCATTTTTGATGAGTTTGGAGGGATGGCGGGATGCATCCAAGCAACCGACATGTATAATAATTCATTGGACTGAGGGCAGGAGTGTGTGAAGGAGGCTGGGGAGTTTAGTGAGGATGGCAGTGACTGTGGCTCCAGGGAGACAGTGAGTAATGGCATTGAAGTAATAAATATTTCGGGTGATGGAGCCTCCAAGTATGAGAGTGGTTGGATCAAAAAAGGGTCGAGGAAGTGCTGATGGTGGACTCTCAGGGTTGGATGTAGCAGGGGAGGAAATTGAGGAAGAGTTCTGTGGTGAAGACAAAGTGGATGGAGTGGGTCGGGCGTGCTGTGGCGCTGGTGTGAACCGCGATATGGAGAAATGGCGAGCCCCAAGACAGGCGGTGCAGAAGGGGAGAGTATTTTGAGGTCAGGGTGGACATTGGGCTTCCCCAGTTAGGAGAGGGAAGTCTTGCAGGTTGACTATGTCAAAGCTATTTCATAGCTGAATGGTATGATGCGCTGGATGATGTGTGTGTGTGCGTTTGCCTCTCCGGTCATGGGTAGTGGACGAAGACAGAGCCGCAGGTTCAAGTGGAGTGGAGGTGGCCCAGAACTTCAGCTTTGGCTTAGCCCCCTGCCAAATCCTGGTGTTTTCTTGGTTGGTACTCGGAGGAGCAGCAGCTGGACACAGAGTGGCAGCACCAGAACTCAGGGAAGAGGCAACTCCAGCAGGGTGGCTTCAGCAGCATGCCCGGTGGCAGACTGCACTATAAAACAAAAGATGATGACGTCCATATACAGTTTGGCTTCAAGGATCTGGTGTAGCGTGGATATCCGTTGCTACAGTTCAGCAACCTTCTCTGTGAAGTGGGATCAGTTGATGCAGCTGGATGGAGAGGTGAGAGGAGCCATAGTAGAGTGTGGTTAACTGTGGGACAGGGAATAAAACAGGAGGCCAGTACAAGGGCAAAAGTGGTTGATTCAGACTTGGTGATTAGGGTTTTGGGTAGTAGCAGCTAGCAGGGCAAGGGCACTTACACGCAGGGGCTCCAACCCGGAGCCCACAGCGTTGCACTAACAGGACAGAACAGTAAGCATGGAGATTTACCGGCACCAGCCTAACAGGTGGGCCTGCTGCTGAGTTCAGATGTTAAGTTGGCAACTGAGGTGTTTAGAGTTTCTTGATGGTGAGTCCTTAGCGTCGTTGGATATCGGCCCTGATCTCCCAGATGAAAATAGCTGTTTGTGGTTGCTGTTAGAAGCTCCTCTGGTTCTAAAAACAAGCCGGTCCTGCTAGCACCAGTCGGTGTAGATCTTGTCGCACAACGCTGAAACCTAAAGCCTGATGGCTAAAAGTATTTGCCCAAGTTAAAAGATACGCTTAAAATGACCAAAAGTTTTATGTTTGTGAGAACATAAAACTTGGTTAAAAGTGGATTTTAAGTCATGTCTGACCAAAGATGTTCGACTCTTGCTTAAGGCCAGCAACAGGGTTTTCAGGTCCATTGATGCACAACAGTACAGTGTTTCCACGTTGGAACTGAAAAGCGGCATCAGAAAAAGCCTACAGGAATAGGATTGATGACCACTTCAACAACTCAGACCCCCGATGTGCATGGCAAGGGATACGGCACATCACAAATCAGGCAAACAACGTCAACTCATCTACTGGTAACATCAACTGCATTGCCCGAGGAGCTCAACAACTTCTTCAGCTGCCATTAAGTGGTGGATGCAGAGACTGCTATGGCCCCAGCACCAGCTACATGCAACCAGGCACTCACCCTGCAAACTGCTGAGTTATGACAAACATTCCATAATATCAGCGTACGGAAAGCAGTGGGTCCAGACGTTGTTCCAGGTCCAGTCTTCCAAGACTGTGCTTTGGAGCAGGCTGAGGTCTTCACAAACAACTTGAACACATCTCTGTCACAGATCTCTGTTCCCACCTGCCTAAAAACCTCCATAAATGTGCCACTACCCAAACAGACTGCATGGTCTCCATGACTACAGACCTGTGGCATTTACACCCCTTGTAATGAAGTGTTTCGAGAGACTGGAAATGAAGAAGAGGAAAAGAAGAAATTAAACTGGGTGGGTCAGTGCCACCAAGTCCTTTCCTGTAGTCCTCATACATACATACACAGTGGTTGGTCTGATCAGCAGAGGAGACGAGACAGCATACAGGGAAGAAGTCAGGAGGAAGACAGAATGGTGTGGTGATATCAATCTGGCTTTAAACACCAAGAAAACCAAGGAGCTGTGTCCCACAACAAGATGTTTATGGCCCTATAAAACTCTGTGTGAACCTCAACAAGTTGATCTGCTAATGGCATTCCTTACTGGATTTAATCCCCAAAATCTGCTTCACCCCTTTTCACAAAAACACACGTTCTGACAGTATAAACGCTTAAGGTGATTTCAGACGGTGATAACCAAAGTATCAACCTAGGAACCTATCGCTTCAAAGATTCAAAGAGCCATTGATATGTAACAGACTATGCTTTCCTTGATACCCTGCTTTTACGACCCTGGGAACACAAAGAGCAAACATTCCAGCTAAAGACTCTACTATCCACTGGACTGCTATTTTGTGATATTATGAAAACTGTGTTATTCATTCAATATCATTCAAGTATTTTCAAGTTACAAATCCATATGCATTGATAATTGCTGATTACAGAGAATGTTCATTGAATCCTGCAGCATGATATTTGCCAAAGATTCAAGGCTGTTGATTAATCACATTCCAGTGAAGAGGAGCCGCACAGTGCTCTATTGCCCTCAAGTGTGGTGGATGAGAGTATTCCTCTCAGGTAATGCAATACCGGGAGTAATTATGTTAGAACGCTGCTTAACAAAAGAAGAAAACCTGTCAACTGTGTAGGAAGTGAATTATGTGTTTTATTCAGGTAATCATTCACTAAATTGATATTAACCATGACTACATGACCAGTTAAAATAGACTGCACGACTAGTTCAAATCTGTGTGTTAGAATAATAGTGAATTGTTCTTAGTTTATATTTTTCATTGTCCTACTGCCTTTTTTCTTTCTTTTCATTGATTCATTGCTTACTTCATGTTCTTTGTTGCTCAAATGTATTTGAATGTAGACTAGAGAAATTGTGTTTATGCATGAATATTTTATTCCAACATTAGTTAGTTAATCCACATGAGTGGGTGATTTATGATCTGAGAGAAGGATATTTGATTCTCCTCTTGTCCGCCTCTTTTAAAACTGCTGTCCCATTGGCCAACAGAGCGTAGTTCCGCCCAGGTACGCTCTCCTACAAAAACTAACGCGCTTTCTGAAAAGAGGCTCCTTGCCTAATTTTTCTTTAGCTCTTTGCTGAATTTTTCTTTATGTGATAGTCTTTGGAGTTTTCTTTTCTTACATTTTTTTTTTCAAGTTTTACCCCAGTTTTCTTGTTTCTTCACTGTATTATTGACGGCCGAGTAATAATGTTGTAAGACTGCAGACTTCTCAGTTTCCTACTCAGACGCAGTTTACTCATCTTTACTAGTAGCTCCGAGTCATTTTGTTTGGCCAACGACATTATTATTAGTTACAAAGTGAAATTGTAAAAATTAATTGCTAATCATCTCAGCTTTCACCAAGATTTTATCCCTCACTCTTCGTTATAAAGTTCACTCAGATAAAACCTACGTAGCTTAGCTTCATTCAGCTGACTTGGTCGTGTATTTAAGATTGTGTGTGTTTCCGTCTACACTGACCTGGTCCGTTTATTACTACATTTTTTAAAATAAATGAACATTTATTCTTATTTCGTTGCTCAGTCTAATTTGTTAAAAAGTGGTTTTAGCCACAGTCATCCAAAATAACTCCTTTAAATTGTATGAGATTGATGTTTCTTGTTTTTCATGAAAAGCAAGTGGTGCCCCTGTTTATTAATTACTATCATTAAATTTATTGAGGCCTCTTATCACTACAGAGCTCATCACTGACTTTAGGAGGAATAAGGAGGATCACCAGCCGCTGCTAAATGATGGGGAAATCATGGAGAGGGTATTAAAATTCAAGTTCCAGGGCACACATATCTCAGAGGATCTCACGGACACATAACACAAACTGTCTGATGAGGAAGGCACAGCAGAGTTCTCAGGAAGAACAACCTACCATAACACCTGCTAGTTTCCTTCTACTGCTGTTCTGTTGAGTGTTCTTTTTTTTTTGTCTGCATTTGTCCTCATGGTTTAACACCATAGGGTGTCAACATTATATGAGACTGATGCAGTTATAGTCTTGTATGGATTTATATATGTGCCTCAATTCTGAGTGAGTAATGGGAAACTTTGAGCGCAGGAAAATAAATTGTATGAGCACAATAATAGTATTTTGAGGAAAAAATAAAATTGAGTGAATAAAAACCTAAGGTTGAGCAACCAAAAATCTATTCTGTGCTCAGTTTCTTTCTCTGCTCGTTCACAGATTCATCCTCTCTGCTTAGTCACACAGCAGCGCGTGTGCTCAAAGCGTCTCTCCCTCTCTCCCAATCTGCCCATTGCGTCCGTGCTCAACTTCCCCTGTGCTCTCGCTCAAGTTGTGCCCAGTGTTACTAATGTGCCACAAAGTCAACCAATCAGAGGACTCAGGGGGCGTTGAACTCTGATTGGTTGCTTCGGCTCCAATCTGACTGCAGCATTTGGAAGCACTAAGGAGGAAAAACCAAACCGTAGACATAACGATCCTGGCCACGGGCTGTCACCCAGTTCTGTTTGGCAGAGAGAGCTCAGATTAGCAAAACAAAAAACGGCATCCATGTACTGTATAAGAAAAAAACTACATGGGTGACATAAATGACAATGTGTTGTGGAAATTAGTAATACATTTAACGCTATATTGAAATAAATCCTTGCTTATCAAGTTCAATGCTTGTCAGTATGGACGTGATAGCGTCTCTCTGATATGAGGGTAACGTAGCTTTGAATCGCTAACTTAGTTTTTAAGTTAAAGATACATAAGCTAACATAAAAACGCAATTTAATAAAGTTTCTCACAGTGTGGTAACATATTCATAATAAAAACACACACACTACTTACGTGTGGCTGTGGTGTTACATATTGATTTTGCTCTGAATCCATGGCGTAGCAGTCCGTAGCCAGGATCGTTATGTTTTGTTTTTTTTTTGTTTGTTTTTTTTATTGCAAAATGCAAAATACAAATACAAAAAGTATATTCAATTACAATTATAAACATTATTTCTTTCAGAAATGAGCAAGGTGTTCATTGTATAAGATGAAGAACAGAACCACAACAGAAGAGTACAATAAAACGAAAAAACAGAAAAAACAAAACAAAACAAAACAAACAAAAAACAAACAATGAAAATGAAGAAAGCCCTGTTGCTTTATGGATGTTTATCAGCTTTTACTTTTGACTGATCCCCTGAAAGAAGTTTGTTTTTTTTTTGTTTAATTTTAATGAATCAAAATAAAGGTGCAGCTCCTTCAAAAAGATAGTGAAATCTGGGGTGGTTTTTGAGATTTTACATTTATGCAGAAAATATTTGGCAAGTATAACTAAGTTATTTATATTATATTATAGTTTTCTATCCTCAATTATGAAACCAAATCTAACACTATTGTATGTCAGGGGTGGCATATCCATATTATTATAACATACCCAATTTTTTAAATCCTTCCAAAACACATAAGATACATTGCAAGAAAACATTAGGCGTTCGAGTGTTTCTACTTCTGTTTTACAAAATGCGCATTAATTACTGTCCTAGTTAAATTTAAGTCTTAAAACTTCTCCCCAGGGATAAATGTAATTTGTTGTCTTAAAAAGTACCTCTTTGGCTTGAGGAGAGATAGGAAAGCTCAAGAATCTACATCTAATTCTCTTGGCTACCAAGGTGGAGTATTCTTTTAAAATATACTTTCTTTTGAGAAGCAAGGGAAAGCATTCTTTGGTGCGAGTAGATCATAAAAATGTATTGTTACATTTTTTCTCTAAAATACAATGGACATCTATAGGAGGGTAAGTTATCAGCGTTTGCATTCGATTTCGCCAGGATCGTTATGTCTACGGATTGGTTTTTCCTCCTTTGCGCTTCCGAGATGTTGCAATCAGATTGGAGCCGAAGCAGCCAATCAGAGTTCAACGCCCCCTGAGTTCTCTGATTGGTTGACTTTGTGGCACATTTGTAACTCTGGGCATAATTTGAGCGAGAGCACAGGGGAAGTTGAGCACGGACGCAATGGGCAGATTGGGAGAGAGGGAGAGACGCTTTGAGCATGCGCGCTGCTGTGTGACTGAGCACAGAGGACGAATCTGTGAACGAGCAGAGAAAGAAACTGAGCACATAATAGATTTTTGGTTGCTCAACCTTAAGTTTTTATTCACTTAATTTTATTTTTTCCTCAAAATACTATTAGTGCGCTCGTACAATTTATTTTCCTGCGCTCAAAGTTTCCCATTACTCACTCAGAGTTGAGGCACAAATATAACTCCATAGTCTTGCAGCTATATATTTTATTATTTCAGTGTGTGTATGTGACTATCACCAGCCCTCCCTGGAAGCTAGTTTGTTGATCTTTATTGAGTGGAATGACCTTTGTGTGGCAGGGCAGTGCTACACCTCAGAGAATATGGGGGGGGGATAAAGGAGAGAGAAAGTGTAGAAGGATGGACAGGGGAAAGTAAGCAGGAGATTACTGGTAGGAACTAGTGGCGTGAAGGCTCCTGTGCTTTTCCTATCCCCTTACGTAGGATTAAGAGAGTCCAGAGGGTTTCTCTGTAGATCTCTGGAGAGATGGGAGTCCAGGTAGGTGAAGGTGTCCCAATAGAGGAGCCAAGAGGAGCAAAGATAGAATATGTAGTGATGGAATGAAAGAGCAGCTCAGCCCATTTTAGGCTGGATTAATCAATTCTTCATGATGTGACCCAACATGAGCTGGCAAGTAAAACCACACATGCATGTGGGCATTCCCTAATAGGGAGACCATCACCAGGGCCCAGAGTCAGATTAGGGGCCCCAGCTCCCCATGCCCACCACCCTGTGTGCGGGAGCACATGAGGTACCAAACCCAGAGAGCAACCGCAGCCATGTGGCACGCTACAGTCCCCAGTGTTCCAAGCGGGCAACGGCGAGCACCACTGGACCGCCCAAGCGAGCGCACGCCAGAGCAGGACAGGAGGGTCCCACATCCCCTAACACCCCCCATCCACCACCCAGCTGTCCACATCCGCCATCGACATCTCACACTCCAAACCCCACCTCCCATCTACTGGACGAGCCAAAGGCACCCCACCGACCGAGTCCCAGCAATGCCCCTGCAAGCGGACACCAGCGGAGCGCCCAAAGGGGAAGGGTTGCAGGGGCGGTGGGCCACGCTGTCGGACCCGTGCACCCGATGCACACGCAGACGGGCTCTCTTGAGGAGTGCTCTGACATATGGCATCCTGGTGTGGTACAGTAGCAGCTCTGCTGCTGACAAGAAGGCCCTGCAGAGGGTTATTAATAAATGCACAGAAAATAACCAACACACACCTAACTGTCGCGGAAGATCTTGTCACCTCTCGCTGCCTCCACAAAGCAACAAACATCTTGAAGGACTCATCCCAACCTTCCAGCCATCTGTTTAACCTCCTGCCCTCAGGCAGTCGATACAGGGCACCAAAAACACGCAGCACCAGACTGTTGAACAGTTTTTACCCCAAAGCCATCACTGCACTGAATGCTGTTATGGCAACATGACTTGCGATAACATGTACAATAATATCTATTTATTTGTGTTCACGGCATAAGCTGGTTCTGGATACCTGCTGACTGTGTACGTGTGTGTGTGTGTGTGTGTGTGTGTGTGTGTGTGTGTGTATGTGTGAATTAGTGAAATATTTGCTTAGAGAGTGAGTGAATGTTATTTATTTAAATCTTATTGCTTTTACTTTTTAGTTATGTTGAGATCCATTTTTACAGTGGTGCAACTAAATTTTGTTGTATATTTTACAATGACAATAAAGGAATCTAATTTAATCAACAGGTTATTGATAACTGTATTTATTTTACCAGCTCATGTGACATGTGGAAAGAGTTTGGTCACACAACAACAATCTACTTTATGGATAGATTTTCCTCACTTAAAGCATTGGCTGGATTGGCCCCAGCCCCCACTCCCTGCCACCCAGAAACAGATAAGTGGTAGAAGTTGAATTCATGAATGAACTCCCCAGGTACAACAAACAACACCCTCACATCCATCAGGGTGTACACCCGAGAAAGCTCAACACTTGGAGAGATACTCTGAAGACCAAGATAATTCAGCTGAAAATAAAATGTCTGTGAACCTCTTGTCAGTGTACAGTGACACAATTTGTAAATGAGCCATCTTATTGATAAAATAAGACAGGGATTCAAAATCAGAGTAAGTGATGTGCCTTTAGTTTTATAAAAGTCTTGCATTATTGGCCTGTATGTTTGATATTGTGTGCGGAATCAGGCCCCCACGTGTCCACAGTCATTGAGTTAGGTCCATAAATATTTGGAGACTGCACAATTTCAGCAGTTTGTCTCTCTACACCACCACAATGGAAGTGCCGACTTTCAGCTTTAATTTGGGGGTACTTACATCCAAATCAGGTGAACAGTGTAGGAATTACAACCCATTTCATATGTGCCCTCCAGCATTTTAAGGGTCCAAAAGTAATTGGATAATTGGCTGTTTAGCCGTTCCATGGACAGGCATGTCTTATTCCCACGTTATTTCGTTTACAATGAGCGGATAAAAGTCTGCAGTTCATTGTGTATGTGGTGGCTGCACCACGTCATCACCCAGTGTTAGTGTTTCTTTGAAGCACCATTAACACGCAAACATTTCAAGTAAGGACAGTACACATGGTCTTTTGTTTTCATACAGCACACACTTTATTGTTTGGACAGTTTGTTGCTAATTTGAGTGCATGCATTTCAGTTAACATTCTGTCATTAACATTCTGTTTTAAATGGTGTCTTACCTTTTCTGTTTTATGGATCGGGCAAGCCCTCCCCTGGCCAAAGGAAGTGGCGCCAGAAAAGATGGCCTTTTATACTCTGGCAGGCAGGAAGTGGAAGAGGCCAACTGGGTGTGCCAGAGGGGGGGAGTCAGTTAATTTAATTATTTCTGTGATTTGTTGATTTGTTTTCTTTGTTGGTTTGACAATTAGTTTATGAGAAGAGAAGAGTATGGAGAGTATGGGAAGGAACTGCTCAAGATCCAAAGCACACTATATCATCAGTAAAGCATGGTGGTGGTGTAGTGGCGTGTGCATGTGTTGCACCCCTGAATAAGGGGAGAAATAATCACGAGAGTGATAAGAATGGTGTTTCCTCAGTAGCAACGTTTATTGTAATAAAGAAAATACTGCGAATCCCCTGGTATGTGGATGGAGACCAGAGTAATCGATCTCAGATCAACAGATCAAGACCACACTGTTGATCACTGATAATACTACATCGTAACTTTTAACAATGAAAAAAAAAATAAACAATGAATTAATTAAAAAGACTTTTTAGCATTTTAACCCTTCGTAAACATACTATGAATTTTTACTAGTTTTAACCCATTTTAAAACATGAATTGTTTCTAATGACCATATGATCTTTTTAAACCATATTTTGATATCTGATTTCAGATGATGAAATTACAATCTTTTAAAACTCATTTTAAGTTATTAGTGTATCATCACTTTAACTTGTCACACACTCCCCTACAAAATAAATGTCGTCCTGACATTAAACAAATTAAACAATTTTCTCTTCTAGTCCCTCATTAACTTGACACAAAGATCTCCGTCTGAGTTGTACTCAAACAAATGTCAAAGGTCACAGTCCAATGACTGTAGCCTTGTTCTTATGGACTGTTGACAGTCCATGAGCAGTTTTCCATTCGTTTTTCATGGCCATGTTTTATGCAAAAAAGTTTATGAATTGTCCATTAAAACAGTCTGTGAGTAGCAGGCTCATGTTTGCTGGAGTCCATACATGAAAGGGGGCTGAAAGTAATATGGTTGCAAAGGTTGCAGCCATGGGACCAGTCCTGGTGTGGGGTAGATGGGTAAGATTTGGGGTGTTGGCTGGACATTATAACAAGATGGAATGCCAAGCTGATCATAGGTCATACGTTTTAGTGGGTGTCTCTCCCTTTTTGGCAGCTGGTAGGACAACTCCTCAGGTTTAGCAGCAGAACTTGATGGGGGAGAGGCTGGAGGTGCGTGTGCATTGGGCAATTTTCCTGCAGGTAAGTTTATTCCTTCACCAGGTAGAGTTGCAGCAGGTGCATTAGACTCCTCCAACTGATCTCCTCCAGGAGGCTGTGCTGGTGCTGCAACAGGAGCTGGTGTTTCAGCTCTCTCCACTGGTAGGTGCCTGCACTGAAGCTACATCTCCAGGTTATCAAATGTATCATGTATCTCTGCTGGCACTGTGGGGGCCTGCAGTGGCTCATAATGCAGTTCATATTCATCCCCACTGTCCTCATCAGATTCCTGAATTTGAGTCAGAAGTTGGGGTCTTTCTTTCTGTTTCCTTTTGTCATTTTTAGTCAAGCCTGGTTGTGTCTCAAAAGGTAAGTGATCACAGGGCATTAGCAAGTTTCTATGTAAAACTCTTGAACCCTGTTCTGGTCTCACTTCATAAATTGGCAGGACACAGCCCATTTGTCTCACTACAGTGTGAATTGTGTTCTCCCAATAGTTCCTGAGTTTACTTGGTCCTCCTCTGGATGTCAGGTTTTTAATCAAGACATGCTCACCGTGTTGTAACACTGAACTCCTCACTTTTGTATCATAGTACATTTTACTCCTTTCAGCAGCATTTTGAGCATTTTGGTTGGCGATGGCGTATGCTTCTTCCATACCTTGTTTCCATTTCTCTACATAGTCTTGCTGATGACTGGATCCTGACTCTGTATATAGCCTGTCACTTCGCAGCGTGTACAATTATAGGCATACATCAGTTTGTTCAGGGACACTTTCCAGTTTGATTTTTGTGTCTCGGTCAATGTCTTAAGCATTTGCAACAATGTCCTGTTCATCCGTTCCACTTGACCATTCCCCATTGGGTGATAGGGCGTTGTTCTGGATCCAGCCATTCCACTGAGTTTCTTTAACTGACTGAACTGATTCTCAAATTCTCTTCCTTGGTCATGATGGATGTGAGAGGGGAAACCAAATTTTACAGAAAAGTCATTGAAGATGATATTTGCAGCAGTCTTGCCTGACTTTGAGGTGCTGGCATATTCTTGGGCAAAGTGTGTGAAATTGTCAACAAGAATGTATTCGTATCCACCTTTGCACTGGTCAAGATGGAGAAAATCAGTGCTTATCAGTTTGAATGGCTGTGTTGTCACAATATTTGTCAAGGGAGCTCTTGTGTCATGGCAGGGCCTTTTCTGTTTCAGACAAGTGCAGGCCTTGGTCACATAGTGCTCTATGTCTGATTGCATATATGGCCAGAAAAAACAATCGCGTACTAGGGATACTGTGCGATCAGTGCCTTGGTGGCCCATGTTGTTGTGCAGCTCTTCCATTACCTTCCCTCTGTATCTTTCCGGCAAGACTAGTTGCTTTCAGGCAGTGGTATTTCTGTACAGAATGCCATCAATGTCTGTTGTCAATTTGTCCCATTCTCTGAACAGACATTTTGTTTTTGAACTGAATGCTCTCAGCTCCTTAACTGGTGGCTTACAAACAGACAGTTTACACTCCAACACAGGACAGATAACTGGGTCAGATCTCTGTGCTTCTTTCAACTGTTCCTTTGGTATGGGGCTGATTGATGTGGTGGCTGATTCACCTTTGGCTGAGGCAGACATAGCTACAGCTGTGAATGTCCATGTTGCAGGGGATTCTTTCTGTACCACAAAAGCTTGAATAGCAGCACTAATGGTGTTTAATGACAGTTCCTCAGAACACTCTCTCATTAGTGACTCTACATTCAAGGGCATTCTCGACAAAGCATCTGCATCAATGTTCTCTTTTCCGGGCCTGTACTTAATTATAAAATGAAAATCAGCCAACTCTGCAACCCACCTGGAAGTGGTCGCAGTTTTGCCGTTGACAGGATGTATGTGAGTGGATTATTATCACTATACACTGTGAAGGTTGGAGCATAATAAAAATAGTGATGGAACTTGTCAGTGATCGCCCATTTTAAAGCCAGGAATTCTAGCTTGCCTGCATGGAGGTGATAGTTCTTTTCAGCTGCTGTTAATGTGCAAGAGCCATAAGCAATGACTCTGAGTTTACCATCTTGATTTTGATACAGTACTGCTCCCAATCCTTGATGTGATGCATCGGTATGTACAACAAAGGGCTGACTGAAATCAGGGAAGCCTAATACTGGTGGATGTAACAGTCAATCAACTGTTCAAGTACCTGTTGGTGCTGGTCCGTCAACATTATCTGTTTGTTTGAGGGCACAACATGGCTCATTTTCTTTAACCCTGTCTTTGTTTTTCTGTTGTTGTCAGGGTTCCACCCAAGTCTGCTTTTAGCAGCTCATACAGACAGCTGGCTTTCCACGAAAAGTCTTTAATGTATGGTCTGTAGTAGGTGAGTAGACCAAACATTTTTCTGAGTTGGCCCACAGTCTGAAGTCTGATGTCTTTTAGTGCTCTCACAGCTTCAAAGTCAGCAGGATCTACTCGACTGCCCTTTTCAGAGACTATTTGGCCTAGATAGTGGACCTCATGTTTGAATAGATCACACTTTCCCGGCTTGAGTTTGATGCCGTACTCTCTAAGGCATTGCAGCACTTTACGTACATCATTTACATGGTTGTCAAAGGTTTTACTGAAAACCAGAGTGTCATCCAGATAAGGGATACATATGTCATCCCGAAGCCCTTCCAAGCATTCCTCCATACAATGCTGGAAGGCTGCAGAGCCGTTCATGAATCCGAAAGGGATGCGAATCCACTCATAAAGCCCCCACGGTGTCACAAACGCTGTCAGTGATCTGCCTTCCTCTGACATGAATCCCTGGTGGTAATCTTTTCCCAGATCTAAAAGAAAAAACCAGGACTTACCACCTAGACTATCCATAATGTCCTGGACCCGAGGGATAGGTTGACGGTCAGGATGGGTTTTCCTATTCAGGTCTCGGTAATCTATGCACAGCCGAAGGGTGCCATCTTTTTTTCGAACACACACAACAGGTGAATAATACGAGGAGTTTGACTTCCTAACCCATCCCTGTGCTATCAGGTCGTGGAAGTAACCCTTTATTTCCTGGTAGAGGGGGCCAGGTACTGAAATGTATGTTTGTTTGACTGGTTCAGTGTTCTTGAGAGAAATGGTCATTTGCAGCTTCTCAGTACAGCCAATATCATTGTCTGACCTTGAGAAAGAATGATACTCTTCTCAAAGCATCTGTTTCACTACTTGTCTCTGATCCTCACTAAGATGACTTAAATCTATGGGGGGATCCCACTGTTCACTAGCATTACTTACAGGTTTCATGCTGGTTTGACTTACTATGGCTGATGTTGCAACTTTCTCATAGGCCTGGGCAGGCAGAACTGACATAATAGTTTGTACTGTGCCAATTAAGGTGCGCCCTGGTAAGACAACGTCATGGTCAGTTGGGTTAGAAACATCAATTGTGATAACTGGAAATACACCTTTCCTAACTCTGACTAGTGTGTCAAAAAACTCAAGACCATCTGGCCACTGCGGGTTCAGGTCTGGCTGAAATAGCATGGTCAGGTCCTCTTTAAAGGGCTGTGCAGCTACACAACAGTTAACTTTGGTGTTACTGTGTTTTGAAACTACAACCTCCTCTTTCTTGGTTTTGACTGCATACTTGTCTTCTTGTTCTGTGCTAACAGCCTGTATAAAAGCTCTCACCTTGTTTCTTTTGAGACTTGGGAAGGCTTTCCTTACTGTGGTGTACTGCTTAATCTTTTCAGTGTTTATCAGGATGTGCTCAATAACATTGAAGCTAATTGTGGGATGAGACAGATCCCAACCTTTCATTACAAGCACAGGAATGATCAGTTCTATTGTTTGGTCAGTTCCACATGTTAGTCGGAAAGTGGTTTCAATCCATCCCAAGTATGGGATTTCAGTTCCATTTGCAGAAGTCAATGTCAGATTGGCGGTGAGTCAAGGATCTCTGAGACATCTCTCAGTTCTGCGGTTGGTAAGTATTCCTCTTTCCATCTTTCATCAATTATGGACACCTGAGAACCTGTGTCCCATAGGACTTGCATTTGGTGGCCATTAAGGTAACATTAAACAAGACACTAACTGCCAACTAGCAAGGTAACTCTGTGGGGGCGGCTTACTTGAGCAAGGGGGGGTAGAGTGTCAGCATTTTTCTCTTTACAGGGGGACTTTGTACTGGTGTTTGACTGGTGAGTGTATTTTCCTTTATGTTCAGTCCAGTTCTGTTTTTGACATGTTTTGGAGCAATACAGTGTCTCTTTACAGGATGAGCATTGTTTCAATTTTTCAGGTGAGTCAACACTGCCACAATTTGTGCATTTCTGGGACTCTCGGCCAGTCACGGCTAACACCTGTACCATGGTGGTAACTGTTCCTTGTTTAAAGGAGCCTCTCTAGACAGTCTGATTCCCCTGATTTCACATCCAGCTTTACAAGGCACTTTGCAGGTGGATTCCCTCCTGACTGTACTACACTCACGCTTGTAGCTGATTGTGGGGTGCATAACTTCTTTTTGTTCCTCCTCTCAGCCTCATTAGCACTGGCAATGTTTATCCTCTCTAATAACAGCTCATCTGAAGTTTCAGTGTCTAGGAGGAGAGGCTGCATGTCCATCCTGATACTGTCATTCTGGAGACCAGTGAGTAATGTGTGTAGACACATGCGCTGGACTAAAGAAGGATCATACTGAAGTCCTGATTCTGACTCTTGAGACGCGAACAGTATTTTCTGCCTCAAATCCAAAACTTGCATGAGGAAACTCTGGGGGGTTTCTTTGCTGTTCTGTGCTTCAGAATGTAGCTGCTTGTAGAGCTCTGTGGTGCTCCTTTCTTGGAAATGGGAGTGCAGGATGTGTCTAAGCGTGGGGACAGTCAGATGAGGTTTCCCTTCCAAGTAGCTGCGTAACTGGGAGCCTGGATAAATAGCTCTAATTACAGCATCTACTATTTCTATTTCAGGATAACCTCTGTTCAGTCCATTCTCAATCTGATGAGCAAGGTTGGAAAATGTCAATTTATTTTTCTGGCCCGGTTCGCCTATTTGACCCGAAATTTTGAAGTCTTTGCGCCAGCATGGGCTTGGCTGCTGTGGTTGAGTATTAACTGATGGCTGCATGCTGACTCTTGGGCTTATGGTAGGTAGGAACCATGGCTGAGACTCATTGACAGTAGCATTAACAGGGGTGAGCTGCTGAATTTCCACATTTTTATGTTGCTTTACAGATCTTTTTTCCGCCATTTCTCCCTGTGTTTCTGTGCTTTCCACATTTTCTGTTTGTGCTGCTCTGTTATCGGTGCCAATGGTCAAATCTGTAACTTTGTCTTTCAGTAACAACCATTCAGACATGCCACAATCTTCTAACTCTGCCACTTCTTCACTTTCCAAATATTTAATTAACTGGGTCACTAGTGATATGCGGGACTTTCCTTTTACATCTGCCCTTTGCTCTCCCGATATGTCAAGAAAATCACAGACTTTGAGCAAATTCACTTTCGTCAACTTTTGTAACTCAGCTGCTACCTCTTCCTGTAGCTCTTCCAAGGTCGTCATCATCTTCGCAGGGCAGGAGAAATCTTACTGTACACAGGCTGACTCCTAACTGGGTGGTTTTTTTGTGTCCCTGATGATCTCTGACTGGCTTCAGTTAGCGTACTTAACCACCAGCTTTCAGCCCTCCTTGAACAGCAGCACTCCTTGCTATTAACTGCCTGGGTTGTTTTGTGGGGGGATTTAGCTGCTCCAAACTTTGGCCGCCAGGCTGTGGACACCAGACATCTGAAGAGCAATCCCAACGGTGCCTCCAAAATGTTGCACCCCTGAATAAGGGGAGAAATAATCACGAGAGTGATAAGAGTGGTGTTTCCTCAGTAGCAACGTTTATTGTAATAAAGAAAATACCTGAATCCCCTGGTATGTGGGTGGAGACCAGAGTAATCAATCTCAGATCAACAGATCAAGATCACACTGTTGATCACTGATAATACTACATCTTAACTTTTAACAATGAAAAATAGAATAAACAATGAATGAATTAAAAAGACTTTTTAGCATTTTAACCCTTTGTAAACATACCATGAATCTTTACTAGTTTTAACCCATTTTAGAACATGAATTGTCTCTCATGACCATATGATCTTTTTAAGCCATATTTTGATCTGATTTCAGATGATGAAATTGCAATCTTTTTAAACTCTTTTTAAGTTATTAGTGTATCATCACTTTAACTTGTCACACATGTATTGCTGCCAATGGAACTGGTTTTCTTATATTTATTAATGATATGACTGCTGACAAAAGCAGCAGGATGAATTCTGAACTGTTTTGGGAATATTATTGGCTCATATTCAGCCAAATGCTTCAGAACTCATTGGATAGAGCTGGTGCAGATGGACAACAACCCGAAGCATACTGCAAAAGTAACCAAAGAGTTTTTTAAGGCAAAGAAGACAAATATTCTGCAATGGGCAACTCAATCTTCTGAACCTGAATCTAACTGAGCGTGCATTTCATGTGCTTAAGAAAAAAATTAAGGGAAAAAAATCTTAAGAACAAACAGGAACTGAAGACACCTGCAGTAGAGGCCTGGCAGAGAATTACCACAGATGAAACTTAGCGTCTGGTGATGTCTAGGGACTCAAACATCAGGCTTTCATTGAATGAAAAGGATTTGTAAAGGAGGACTGACAGAGACCAGCTTTAGCTGGGAGACATGGAAGGTGGGGTTAATTCTCAGGGAACCAGGCAGCTTGAGCCTAAAAACAGAAGGCTTGACGATGCTGACAATGTTATAGGGGCTGATACAGCGAGGTGAGAGTTCTTTAGAATCCATTTTCAGAGGAATGTCTTTGGAACAAAGCCAAACTTTCTGGCCAGGCTGGTAGTCGGGTGTGGGGATCCAGTGGTGGTTGGCCAGGTGCTTGGTGCGGTCCACTGAACGGAGCAGGGTGGAGTGGGCATCCTTCCAAATCTTGTGGCAGCAGTGGAGATGGGCCTGAACTGAAGGAACAGCGATCTCCTCTTCCTGAGCAGGGAAGAGGGGTGGTAATGAGGTGAGTTTGGTGAGAGGGGAGGCCACCTGACTACATTCCCTGATAAACCTGTGGTAAAAATTAGCAACCACTGAAGCTGTTTAAGGGATGCAGGTTGGGGCCACTGCCGGAATCTTCACCGGATCAATCCTTACTTGCCCACTTTCAAAGATGCAACTCAGGAAGGCCACGGAGGTGACATGAAATTCACACTTCTGCGCCTTGACGAATAACTTATTATTCAAGAGTCTTTGGAGCACTTGTCTGACGTGCAGGGTGTGTTCCTTCAAGTCCCGGGAGAAGATGAGGACATCATCAAGGTAAACAAACACAGAACAATTGAGAAAGTCCTGAAGGACATCATTCACCAGGGCCTGGAAGATTGTGGGGGCGTTGGTGAGACCGAAGGGCATGACCAACTATTCGAAGTGGCCAAGGAGTGTGCTGAACGCAGTCTTCCATTCATCTCCTTCCTTGATCCTGAGCAGATGGTAGGCATTTCTGTGGTCCAGTTTGGAAAAGATGGTGGCTCCCTGGAGGGGCTCAAAAGCAGAACTGATAAGGGGCAGAGGGTATTTGTTCTTGATGGTGATTTGATCAAATCAATACAAGGGCGAAGGGTCTCATCTTTCTTGGAAACAAAGAAGAACCCTGCACCAACAGGAGAAGAGGACGGCCTGATGATACGATCAGCTAAGGAGTCATGTGTGTATTTCTCCATTGTAATTGATAATTTCAGCTCCTTACATTTGATCTACTTGAGAAACCCCACTTACCTTTTCCTCACCAGGACGTCAGATCCTTTTGGGTTTTTAATTGTGATGTTTAGACCTTTTAACACCACCATAAAAAACCCTGCAGGATATCTCTGGTGTGGATCACACCCCAGGGAGTTGGCACCAACACCTACAACAAACCTTTGGGTTGGGGGGCATTCCTCAAGTATAAATATTTAGCTGACCCCATGCTTGGGGTCTTTCTTAATTTTTACCGCTTGTGTGATGATTGACCTTTTCTTTGCAAAGAAAATAAAAACTTGTCGGCCAGCAGAAGTCTCTATTTCATTCTTCACCAGCAGCAGATAATTTCCACAACACCATCATCTCTCTTTCAGGATGGGGCAAGTTGTAAAGGTGGCCAGAAAGCAGTGGGGCTCCAGGTAGAAGGTCAATGGCACACTCATAGGGATGATGTGGAGGCAGAAAAAGTGCACGCTGTTTACTGAATACCTCTTTCAAGTCATGATAGATGGGTGGGATGGAAGAATGATCTGGAGTTTTAGTGACTGGTGCAGGCCCTACAGCATGGACAGGGTCAAGAGCAGACTGAATACAGGAGGAATGGCAGAATGGGCTCCAACTTACAACCTTGCCAGTAGACCAGTCAGTGTGGGGATTGTGTTTCTTTTGCCAAGGCTGGCCAAGAACCATGGGAGCCTGGGAGGAAGGGATCACATGAAACTGGATTGAGAAGCATGTGGCGCTCACGCAGCCGATTATCTAGCTTAATGGCCAGAGAAATTAATTCATCTAAGTTAGTAGACTCATCCCTAGCCGCTAGCTCATCTTTAAGTGGGTCACTGAGCCTGCTTAAGAAAGCCCCCTGAAGTGCCTCATCATTCCACCCAGACTCTGCCGCTAACATCCTGAACTCAACTAAAAACTCAGCTACACTATGGCAGTCCTGACGAAGGGACAACAGATGCTTACTGCCATCTCTCCCCCTGACTGGATGATTGAACACCTTCTTTATTCCCATGTAATGGATGGAGAGCTCTCCCAGACCACAGCTCCCCAAGCTTTAGCCCTCCCCTTAAGCTATCCTACGACTTAAGCTACTTTGGACTTATCTGTGAAGTATATCTGAGACTGCTGCTCAAACATGAGGGAGCACTGGAGCAAAAAGGACCTGCACATCCCCAGATCTCCGTCATAGCACTCCGTTGCAGGAACATGAGGTTCTCTTGGCAGATAAGCAGGTCCCCCAGAAGGTAGAGTAGGAGCTGGAGGTCGAGAGGCAGAGGGGGAATGGTGGATGGGGACAGGGTTGAGCTGACTCTCGATCTGAGAGACAGTGGCTGTGAGGTTGAGTCTCCACAACCTTCCTGAGAACTTGGTCATGGTGACCCATGAGGGTCCCTTGCTTGGCAAGAGCCCGATGAAGGTTATCTGTGGACAGGTGGAGATTGCCCGAGTCTGGTGGGTCTATGTTGGCCAGATCGTTCTGTTGTGATTAGCGATGGTGACCCAAACGCAGACACAGACCAACATGGAGATGAATGAAGCAGGTTTTATTGCTCATTTTCCATTAATTTTCCATTAAGACTGAACCTTTCATCCATTACCTCCATGACACAAGAGCTCCAAGAAACATGTAGTACCCGGAGGCTCAGCGAGGAAGATCTGCATTTCTAAAGTCTGACTGATGGAGTGTGGGGGGAGGGCGGACACCGGAGACAGACCATTCTTCCTCAGAGAAACCGGTAACTTGCCTAACAGCCACTCGCACACGACAAAATACTAAAGCTGGCACACACATACTGATTTTGGAATGTGCAATGTATGATTACATCGAAGGTTATAAGAAATTTCCAGTTGACTTTGAATATTTCTAACTATCCTGTAACATTTTTACTCGATTCAGGAGCTACAAGCTCAGTTTTAAAAGCAGATGCTCTGCCCCGTACTCTAAAGAGGAGCAGCAGAATGTGTCTTACAATGGGATCAAGTGGAGTCCCGATTTCAGAGAGTTGTTCTGTTCCATTAAGATGTGAATTAGATGATCAAATGACAAAACATTCCGTCCCAGTTTCTCAGAACTGCCCAGCAAATTTGAGAGGAAGAGATTTGATGCTTCACTTTGGTATTGAACTGTGTTCAGATCTGATATATTTATGTAGCACTAAATCATAACAAAGTTACATCAAGGCACTTTACATATAGAGCAGGTCTAGATCAAACTCTTTATAAAATTATTTAAAGAAACCCAACAGATCCCCCCATGAGCAAGCACTTGGCAACAGTGGCAAAGAAAAACTTCCTTTAAGAGGCAGAGACCTCGGGCAGAAACCTCGGGCAGAAACAGGCTCAAGGGGGCGGCCATCTACCTTGACTGGTTGGGTTGATAGAGAGAGAAAGAGAGAGGGAGAGAGGGAGAGAGAGAGGCGGGGGGGGAAAGCAAAGTTGGGTAGAGTAGGGAGAGAATGGGGGCAGGAGAAGGGGATATTCTATACAGGTGCAGCAGGAACACGTGATGCTGTATGAAGTTCATAGAAATATGGGAGCAGCAGGCATTGCAGGAACATGCGATGATTCACCACCTGCAGGATGAGGACAGGGAGAGAGAGGAGATGAACTGGGAGAGATAGAGATTTCAGGGAAAACATGGTTAGTAAATAGTTACAGATGGTTAGAGCTGGGAGAGACAGGGACTTTGGAGAAACATGGTTAGTGGTATGTCAGCGCATGCAAGGGGGAGGGAGAGAGGACAGAAAGAGAGAGAGAGAGAGAGAGAGAGAGTGAAAGGGAGAGAGGTGCTCAGTCCTTCTCTCAGCAGTCTAGGCCTATAGCAGCATAGCTAAAGACTAAATGAACTTTAACTTTTTAACTATAAGCTCTGTCATACAAAAAAGTGTTAAGCCTGGTCTTGAAAATTGCTAATGAGTCCGCCCCCCGGACCGATACTGGAAGTTGGTTCCATAGAAGAGGAGCCTGATAACTGAAAGATCTGCCTTCCAATTTACTCTTGGAGACTCTAGGAACCACAAGTAAGCCTCCATCTAGAGAGCGGAGTGGCCTACTAGGACAGTAAGGAACTATGAGCTCTCTGAGATGTGATGGAGCTTGGCCAGTAAGAGCTTTATATATAAATGGAAGGATTTTAAATTCTATTTCTATTTCTAATTCTATTCTGAATTTTACCGGCAGCCAATAAAGAGCAGCTAACACAGGAGAAATGTGATCCCTTTTTGTAGTTCCTGTTAATATTCACGCAGCAGCATTCTGAATCAACTGAAGGCCTTTCAGAGATTTGTTTGGACATCCAGATAGTAATAAATTACAGCAGTCCAGCCTAGAAGTAACAAATGCATGGGCTAGTTTTTCTGCATCCCCTTGAGACAGGATGTTTCTGATTTTCCTAATGGTGTGCAGATGAAAGAAAGCTGCCCTACAGACTTGTTTTATGTGAGGGACAAAGGACATCTCCTGGTCAAAAGTTACTCCAAGATTTCTTACAGTGGAGCTGGAAGCCAAAGTAATGCCATCCAGACTGATTAGATGATTAGATAGGGTTTCTCTGAGGTGCTTAGGGCCGAATACAATAACTTTAGTTTTGTCAGAATTTAGAAGTAAAAAATTATGGGTCATCCAGACTTTTATGTCTTCAAGACATGTCTGCAGTCTGACTATCTGACTAACTTCATTTGGCTTCATTGATAAATACAGCTGAGTGACATCTGCATAACAGTGAAAATTGATGCTGCGTTTCCTGATAATGTTGCCTAAAGGAAGCAGATATAGGATGAAGAGGACTGGTCCAAGTTCCACGCCCTGTGGGACTCCATAATTGGCTATAGTGAGGAGGAGCTATTGTTAATATGAACAAACTGATGTTTATCTGATAAATAGGATTTGAACCATGTTAGTGCAGTTCCTTTAATCTCAATTTCATCTTCCAGTCTCTGTAATAAAATATTATGGTCAATGGTGTCAAATGCAGAACTAAGATTTAACAGGAGTATGGAGGCTGATCCATTGTCTGAAGCCATTAGAATATCATTGGAAACTTTAACCAGTGCTGTGTCTATACTGTGATGAGCTCTAAATCCTGACTGAAACGCTTCGAACAAGCCATTCCTATGCAAATGGTCATATAACTGGTTTGCTACTGCTTTTTCGATGATTTTAGAAATGAACGGAAGTTTCGACATGGGTCTATAATTGGCCAAAACATCTGGATCAAGATTCGGTTTTTGAAGTTGGGGTTTGATGACTGTAGTCTTGATAGTCTGGGGTACATAACCCAAAGATAAAGTGAAATTAATCAGATCAATAATGAAAGGCTCAATTAAGTAGAAAATTTCTTTAAAGAGGCTAGTTGGTATTGGGTTTAATAGGTTGATGGTTTAGATGGTGAAACTATAGAAGCTAGCTCTGAGAGATTCAGAGATGAAAATGATTCCAGGTGTACAATAGTTGTTGCAGTCGATTCAGGAGTTGCTGTATTCATTAGAAGATTAGAGACTAATTAGCTAAGAGCTGATTAATTTTTTCTCTGATTGTTATAATTTTATCTGTAAAAAAGCCCATAAAGTCATCACTGCTGAGAGCTAAGGGGATCACTGGTTCAATTGAGGTATGACTCTCTGTCAGCCTGGCTACAGTGGTGAAGAGAAACCTGGTTCTTGTTCTTGTTTTTTTCTATTAGTGCTGAGTAATATGAGCTTCTAGCACTGCAGAGAGCTTTTGTATAAGTTTTTAAGCTTTCTTTCCAGGCTTGGTGAAACTTTCGAGAAACTCTGAGTTGCTGGAATGCCATTTTCTTTCTAATTTCCGGGATGTCTGCTTTAATGCACGAATTTGAGAATTATACCACGGAGCCAGCCTCCTCTGTTTTATTACTTTCTTTTTGAGAGGGGCAGCATCATCAATATTTGAACACAGTGTGGCCATAGTGCTAATCACAAGGTCATCAACCTGTGTGTGGGTGAAATCCTCATTTGAATTTAGACATGGCATTGCTGCAAATGATGACCTAATGTTCTCTTTAAATTTAGCCACAGCATTTTCAGATAAACATCTTCTATAGCCAAATTTATTCCTCGATGCTGTGCAGTCAATTAATGCAAACTCAAATGTAATGAGGTAATGGTCGGTCAAGAAAGAGTTTTGAGGAAAAATTGTTAATTTGTCAATTTCAATGCCATATGTCAGAGCAAGATCAAGGATATGATTGAAGCAGTGAGTTGGTTCATTGACATGCTGGGAAATCCAGTTGAGTCTAGTAAGGAAAGAAATGCAGAACTAAGGCTGTCACTTTCTACATGAATCTACATGAATATTGAAATCTCCCAGAATAATGATTTTATCTGTACTGACTACTAACTCAGAAAACTTTGATAGGAATTCTGAGTACAGACCAGGGGGACGGTATACTCTAACTAGCAGAACTGTTTTTTCAATGTTCCTATTCAAGTGGGAAAGACTAAGAGTGAGGGTTTCAAAAGACCTATAGCCAGATTTTGGGCTAGGGTTGATTAATAAGCTTGACTGAAATATTGCAGCCATCCCCCTTCCTCGACCTATGGTACGAGGGATGTGTCAGGGTTTTAGCTTTCTTGTAAAATTGGTCAGATATGAGAGCGGCACCATGCACGGTGGGATGGACACCATCTCTCCTAATCAGACCAGGTTTCCCCCAGAAAGTATTCCAGTCATCTATGTAGCCCACATTGTTTTCGGGACACCACCTCGACTGGCAAAGTCGGGTGTCTTTACAGCGGAGCCGCGACTCTAACTTACTTATTCTCGCCTCCATTTCTGCCATCATCCTGCATCTATGACAAGAAGTACTATCAGAAAACGAGGCAGAGGAGTAACTAAACATATAGCACGCAGGAGAGGAGAGGAGAGGGAGAGTTGGAGAGGGAGAAGGAGAAGGAGGAAGAGAGTGGGGAGAGAGAGCTAGAGGGCATTGCTAATCGTTTAGTTAGATTAGCAGAGGAACAGAATCGTCTGAATAGTTTAGGAAAGGGAAAAGAGGTTGAGTTCATAGCTAAGGATAAGTTTGATAACAGTTTACTGTCTACTAACCAAGGTGAATAGCAGAAACAGCACACAAGGTAACACACAGTACAGCCACCAGTGACCGGAAATGACATAACATGCTTACCGCAAGACGCTTGCGCAGTCAGAACAAAATGAGAAGACAGTAATGGTTGGATGAAATTAAAGAATTGGAAATTAACATCAAACCACGTAGATTCCATTAATGGTGATCTTACTGCACAAGCACGCACACACAGCACCGCTGCAGCAGAATATATATGTGACCAGTTGTTACACTATACAGCTTATGTAAGAATAGGTGTCATGGTCATGCCTATATGTTTTTTGTATTCCCTTACTTACCTCTTCTCTGTGCTTCCCTCCAGATCCTCCAGATGTCCTCCCACCCTTCTCACGTGGTGTCCTTCCTTCACAGCTGTCTCCACTCATATCATCACTGGGTGTCCTTTGGGTTCCCCAGGTGTCTCCCATGTGTGATTAGTCCACTAAGTATTTAAGCGGTCCTGTGTTTGTCTCTTGCTGTTGAGTTGTCTGTTTACCTGAGCACTCTGCCATTACTGAATAAAGCATCAAAGTGTTGGATTTTTTGCACCATTCCTGCCTCTGACCTGTTTTTGTCCTCTGCATTTTTGGATTTTGCAAACTGTTACAATAGGGCCAGATAGAAAGTATGAGAAAGTGTGGTATGATGGGCAAATGGAAAGTGAAGAATTGGTTCTGAAATATGTGTTTGTTGGACAGAGGACGCTGCTGCTGTGTCTGTATCTCTCTCTCCCACTCAGGAAAAATAGTTCCGTGGTTTTACCCCATATGTTCCACTAGCAAAACCATCACACTGGTAGTGGCAGGATCTGAGCCCGTGGTTGCTGCATTGTCTTGGCCTAGGTGAATTCAGACCGGTTGCAGGGGATCCCAGGATTGAGCCAAGCGATGAAGGAGAGGTGTAATGAGAAGTGGTGAACGGTACTGTATGTGTGCACAGAACACTAGAGCTCATAGAAGAAAATGTAAAGAACGTCAGCGATCAACGATTACAGAAGCCGATAAAATTCCTGAGTTGCTACAGGTGCCATCTTCTTTATGGGCAATCCATAAATATGATGTGGGACTTATGAAAGATGCCGCCCCCTTGGTAGTGCAGCCTAAATCTGATTACAAGCCATGCCTTAAATAATACCCACTAAAACAAGAAGCCATAGAAGGAATAATACCGTGTTTGAATCCTTATTAAAATCAGGCATTATAGACCCTTGTGTGCACACCCATTGTTCCAGTCAAAAGATTCAAGATGAAGGCCAACCCACTGAATGGAGATTGCTGCATTTACTCTTTGAAAATCCTGCACAAACCTACCAGCGGGCGCCAGAAGTTTTTAAACGATATAGCATTGTGTCACTCATTCCACCCGGCACTAATCATTTTTCTGTTGTAAGCTAACACTTTTTTTCTATCCCAGTTCATCCAGACAGCCCGTAATGGTTTGGAATCTCCTTTAAATTATGTGGATACATGTGGACTAGATGTCCAGTGGGGTAACACGAAAGCCCAGGTGTGTTTCATAAAGTGCTGAGTGAAAATTTTAAGTTTTAAATTCCCTGCAGGGTCAGCACTCTTAAATTATGTAGATGATATGATGATCTGTAGTCCATCAGAGGAAGCTTGTAAAATAGACACAGTAACGCTACTTAAACATTTGGCAGAGAATGGACATTAAGTTACCTTGCAAAAAAAATTTGCACAAGTAAAGGTGCTGTATCTGGGACATGTGATCACAGCAGAGGGGAAATCCCTCTCTCCCAAACGTAGAGCAGCAATTCAATCAGTATCAAAGCAAATCACAAAGAAACAAATGATGAGTTTCTTGGGGATTACTTCATACTGCAGACAGTGGATCCCAAGTTATTCAGAAAGAGAGGCACCCCTCTCTTCCATGGTCCATGGTTAGCTCTCGGTGCACATGACAGACTGACTTGGACTTCAGAAGCTGAAAAAGCTTTTGATGACTTGAAAACTTCTCTGACTCAGGCCCCAACTTTGGGCCTGCCCAGACCTGACCTACTGTTCACACTGTTTGTGGACCAGAAAGACTGTAAGGCTGACACACCACTGATGTCATGAAGCAGAGGGAAACTTACTTTTCTTCAAAACTAGACCCTGTAGCAGCAGGTTTTCCTCTTGTTTGCAAGCTGTGGGAGCAGTTGATAAAAGCTATATTGGCATCAAGTGATATTGTTGGGTATTCTGATGTGACACTCATGGTCCTGCATGCAGTAGCCCACATATTGCATACTCAGAAGACCTCACACCTCTCTGCTCAGAGGTGGCTCAGGTATCACACAACCTTGTTGGAAATGCCTAATGTTACAGTGAAATGTTGCAATGTCCGTAACCCAGCAACACTTCCTCCTACTGCTGATGATGGTGAACCACATGATTGTGTTGAAGTTTTACAGCAAACAGGTGCTCCAACGCCTGATTTGTCGGACACGCCTCTGGCCAACGCCGATCTTGATTTGTTTGTCGATGGTTCTGCTTCCCGTTCACATGAAACAGGCAGCAGTCAGGTTGGATTTGCAGTGGTTACATTACATGAGGTACTTGTTAGTGGTAGACTTCCGTCCCACTTCTCTGCACAGGCAGCAGAACTGGTAGCACTTACAGAAGTGTGTAAGTTGTTGGAAGGTAAAACTATAAATATCTAAACTAATTCAAGTTATGCATTTGGTGTGGTCCATGATATTGGATCTCTATGGAAACACAGAGGGCTGGTAAACCTATTTCACATCACACTCTTGTTTCAGCTCTCCTGGATGCCACTTTTTTACCTAAAGCTGTGTCTGTTGTGAAATGTGAAGCTCACACTTCTTCCGACCCTGTTTCTTTAGGAAATGCAGCAGCAGATGTGGCAGCAAAGGCAGCAGGCTCATCAGGCTTCTTCTTTTCTCTTACTCACTTGCTTTCTACCCTGACTCAGCCTAAGCTAACCTTTGCACACTTCAATCCCTTGCCAGTGCACAGGAGCCCTCCTTGTGGTCACGCTCTGGTGCTACGTTCAAAGGCGGAGTTTGGACAGGCCCTGATGGCAAGCTGTTTGCCATGGGCTCTCTTCCATACTTATGCTAAGTTATCTCATGGAGGAGACCACGTGGGCAAGGGGGGATGTGTAATGCTATCAATGCAAGTTGGTACACCAGAGGGTTTTCTACATTTGCAGCGGATCCTCCTCCAGACAAACCATTTGAACATCTAATGATGGATTTTATTGAACTAATGCTATCTGAAGGGAAAAAATATTGCATGTGATAGTGCCGTGGAGCGAGAGAATACTACCATCAAGGCTAAATTGGCTAAATGTTGTGAAGATACAGGATTGTCATGGATTAAGGCACTTTCACTGGTGCTTTTTCACATACGAATGAGAATTAGGAACAAGCATGGCCTTAGCCCTTTGAGATTGTGTTTGGAAGGCTGCCATGCACAGGCATTGGTCCGATAAAGTCAGCCTTGACAACAGGCCATTATGACGATAGCATGTTGAGATATTCTGCTAAACTAACAGCTGCACTCTCAGCTCTCCCTACACAGGTGAAAGCTACCATCACCAGCATCGCATTGTAGTCCAGCATCACCTGAAACCAGGAGAATGGGTACTCATCAAAGATCACAGGAGGAAGCACTGGAAACAAAAACACTACACAGGCCCTTTCCAAGTTTTGCTGACCACGGAAACGGTGGTGAAAGTGGAAGGGAGGTCGACTTGGATCCACGCTAGTCATTGCAAGCAGATCCTGAGTCCAGAGAGTGAGAAAAATTATGCTGTCACCAGCTAAGAGAGAAGGATGAAATGGAGCTTGACACGCTACTGGTGGAGGAAGGCACTAACAAGTGACAGCTGTGCAGAAGGCCTGTGCCACCACCGGCAATGGGTAATCGATCACATCGTTCACATGCCCGCACTCCGAGCCTTGATAACCGCCATCCACAAGCGATAGTTTGCAGTGACATAGGAGATGAGACACTGTCCAGCGATGGAAGGATCCAGATTTTGGCACCCTCACAAAATGTTTGGATGGAAAATGGATAAAGGCGTATGCTTTTCCTCAGCACGCATCATACTTATGATGATACCTTTAACTATTTCTGAGCTGGACAAACAAAATGTTGTACTGACTAGGATGACCGAATTCGTGAGGCAACAAAAAATGCAAAACTGTTGGATATGTCAACACATGCCTGTTTCATCTAACTCTCCCATGCTCACTCCAATCCCATTCACACAAGCAGATTGGAGGATCATGGGGTGGCCTGGCATAGCAGACTGGTTTGCAAAAGATGATGTAGATTGTTATACACCTCCATCACATTTGACATCACAGATAAGGCCTACGTTTAATTATAAGAAATATCAAGGTGAAGTGATACATTTTGCAGTGAAAACATTCAATCATAGATTTAGACATTAAGGTGTAAATTGGGTAGCATTGTTTAGATTGTCATACTGTAAGAGTTATGTGCAACAAGGATTGAAACATTGTGCTGCCTTACTAGTTAGGTAATTTGTCAGCAGTTTTTTTTTTTTGTTTAGCACCCTCTGCTGGGGAGTTTTATGGCAGTGGTTTTGGTCACATGCTGTGTTACTCCAGCTGATGACATCATCAGTTTGCATTGGGGCAGTTCTCCATGTTAGACCAAGGAAAAGCACATGCCTTGTTCATCTGACACCATCTGAGGGAAAGGGGTTTTGAGGCGTTGCAGGGGACGACACACACTCATGGAATCTCCAAGGTTTCTCTCTTTTGTTCCTCTTAAATTTGACGGTTTATGTAGAACCTGATTTGTGAATGGGTCTGGATAATAGGATGGAAGAAGGTAGTGATGGTAGTGGTGAGGATGAGGGAAAGTTTAATGATCCTGAGATTTGGAGTAGTCAAAAATATGGACATGGGAGAGAGAAAAGGTATTTGGAGCAGGATGAAACAAATGAGGGAGGTAAAGTTGTACGAAGGAAAGTATGTCAGGAAGACAATTTGAAGGTCATAGTTAAATTTATGGTAGGGCATGACATAAGTGAGGTTGGCTTGTTTGCCATAAGTACCTCTCCTAGCATTTTCTTTCATTTGTCAATACAAAGGTACTGCGGGATGGAAGACTGTTGATTAAGTGTAAGAATATTGGGCAAAGGGATAAAGCGCTGAAATTTCAAACAATTTGTAAGAAAGAAGATAGTGACGTTAGGATGTTTGGAGAGTGGGGATCGAATGGAATTATATCAGGAATACATCTGGGGGAAAAGTTGGATGAACTTAAAAAAATCATTAAGGGAGGAACAGTAGTTAGTGTGAAAAGACTTCAAGCATAGCGGAATGGTGAGAAATTGGATAGCACTTCAGTCCTCTTGGATTTCAAAGAGCAAATCTTACCGGAGAGAGTAATGATAGGCTACATGACTTTTAATGTATGGGAATATGTCCCGCCTACAATTAGTTGTTACAAATGTCAAAGATATGGGCACATCGCAAGGGTGTGTAAAGGCAAACAGTGGTGCGGGAAGTGTGGAGGGGAACATGAATATGGGGAGTGTGGAGAAGGGAAATGCTGTAATTGTGGTAGGGACCACACGGCTGCATATGGTGACTGCCTAGTAAGGAAAAAGGCAGTAGCAGTCCAGCAAGTACAAACACCAAGAAAGACACTCCAGGAGCTGAACAGCACATTAAAGAAAGTAGGTAAGTCAACACCAGGGACGGATAAGATATGTTACTCAGTGTTACAAAATCTGAGTGATGGGGGTAAAGAAGTATTGCTTAGATTATATAATAAGGTGTGGGAAGAAGGAACACTCCCTCTTTCCTGGAAGGAGTCCATCATTATTCCAATAAGAAAACCTGGAAAGGATCCAAAATGTCCAAGTAATTACAGGACAATTGCACTAACTTCCCAAATGGGGAAAACTTTGGAACAAATGGTTAATGATAGAATGGAATACTTTTCAGAAACTAAAGGACTAATACATAATTATCAGTCAGGTTTTAGGAAAGGCAGAAGCACCATCGATCCAACTATAGCCCTTGAAGATATCATAAGAAGGTCTCAGGTTAATAAGGAGATTGTTCTTGCAATATTCTTTGACATAGAAAAGGCATATGACATGATATGGACGGAGGGATTACTTGTTAAATTGTTTCAATTGGGAATAAGAGGTAGAATGTTGCAATGGGTTAAAAATGTTCTATCCGAAAGTAAAATTAAAGTTAAGATAAATGGAGTTTTTAGCAATGACTATAATGTTGACAATGGTACCCCACAAGGTAGTATAATGAGTCCATTGCTATTTACCGTTATGCCTTTATGATAAATGATATTTTCAAGAACATAGATAACTCCAAAGGTGTTGTGCTATTTGCGGATGATGAGGCCATGTGGAAAAGAGGAAGGAATATAAATCATACTGTAAATAAGATGCAACAAGCAGTAGATACAGTTCAAAAATGGGCTCTTGAGTGGGGCTTTAGGATATCTGTGGATAAGACAAAGGCTATGTTCTTTACAAGAAGAAATATAAATCAGGACATAAAGATTAGAATTTATGGTAAAGAGTTGGAAAGGACAGACCAGTTTAAGTATCTTGGTATTTGGTTTGACAAGTGGTTAACTTGGGCTGTACATATTCAAAAAAGGATACAAAAGTGTAAAAAAAGTATTGAATGTAAGGCGATGTCTGCGAGGTCTGGAGTGGGGTGCTAATAGGCCTGCCTTGAAATCCATTTACACAGGATTAATGAGATCAATATTTGACTATGAGCGTATTGTGTATAGGTCTGCTGCTAAAACTGTATTGAAAAAATTTGACAATATACAGTATCAAGCTCTAAGGATATGTAGTGGAGCTATGACAACTACACCTGTGGCAGCTCTACAAGTGGAGCTGGGAGAGATGCCTTGCATCTCAGGCGAGACCAATTATCTCTTGTGTATTGGGCTAGTCTTAAGGGTCATCAGGATGGTGACATAGGTCTAAATTAATTGAAAAACGTTCAATAGAGAGAAAGTATGCAAGTTAAAAGCTTTGGATGGATCATTAAAGAAAAGGCAAGAAAAATGGAGTTAGATCATTTAACTGTGTGTCCTACAGTATCCTACCCTGCTGTTCCTTTGTGGACCCTTGAGGCACCCTCAGTTGATTTTGGGATCCTGGAGGCAAAGAATGAAATTGAAGAAATGGACAGATTTTATGTAGAATAGTATATTCATCACAAGTATGGAGATAAGGCTATTCTGTTTACAGATGTGTCAAAAAGAGAAAATAAGCAAGTGGGGGCTGCATTTGTCATCCCTAAATTAAGAATAGCTGTAATGAAAAGATTAAATAATAACTTAGCTGTATACACAGCAGGACTGGTGGCTATTCTTTTGGCTCTGTCATGGAGTGAAAGTAATAGGCTACTAAGACAGTAAGGAACTATGAGCTCTCTGAAATGTGATGGAGCTTGGTCATTAAGAGCTTTATATGTAAATAGAAGGATTTTAAATTCTATTTCTATTTCTAATTCTATTCTGAATTTTACCGGCAGCCAATGAAGAGCAGCTAACACAGGAGAGATGTGATCCCTTTTCCTAGTTCCTGTTAATATTCATGCAGCAGCATTATGAATCAAATGAAGGCGTTTCAGAGATTTGTTTGGACATCTAGATAATAATGAGTTACAGTAGTCCAGCCTAGAAGTAAAGAATGCATGGACTAGTTTTTCTGTTTCTGAATGTTTCTGAATTTCCTAATGTTTCTCAGGTGAAAGAAAGCTGCCCTACAGACTTGTTTTATGTGAGGGACAAAGGACATGTCCTGGTCAAAAGTTACTCCAAGATTTCTTACAGTGGAGCTGGAAGCCAAATTAATCACATCCAGACTGATTAGATGATCAGATAGGGTTTCTCTGAGGTGCTTAGGGCCAAGTAAACTAACTTCAGTTTTGTCAGAATTTACAAGTAAAAAGTTATGGGTCATCCAGATTTGAATGTCTTCAAGACATGTCTGCAGTCTGACTATCTGACTAACTTCATTTGGCTTCATTGATAAATACAGCTGAAAAAAATCGCCACCATATCCACTCCCCCCGCTCAGTCTTTTGAAAACATCGCTTTTAAACTCCCTGGTCCTGCTTCCCTGGTCCTGCTCCCCTGGTCATTGCAGTTATTTATTGCCCTCCTAAACCCAATCCATCATTTCTTTCTGACTTCTCTGATTTTGTTACACAGCTCTCAACCATCTCATCTTCTGTCCTTCTCCTTGGCAACTTCAACTACCATATTGACAACACTAACTGCAAACATGCCTCCGACTTTCTCGATCTTCTGGACTGCCACAATTTCATTCAACATGTCAACTTTCCAAATCACAACCTTGGCCACACTCTGAACCTAGTCTGTTACACCGCTCTCACCATCCAGCAACTTTCCAGCATCAACCTCCACATCTCTGATCACCTGGCCATCTCCATGGACATCCATCTTCCCATCTCCCTCCCCAAGGTCAAACACATAAAATCTTTAAGAAGCCTTCAAGCCATCTCCCAAGACTTCTCAGTTTCCATTTCCAACACTCTGTCCACCTCTCCTCCTCCACTGTCCAATGACCCCAATGAACTTGTCAACCAATACAACAACATTCTCTCCTCCCTTCTTGATCAACTGGCTCCCACCAAAACCAAATCTGTCTCATTCACACACTCAGCCCCCTGGTACACCCCCGAACTCCGCCAAATGAAATCCCACAAGCGCCAGCTCCACAGACTCCATTAAAAAAAACGGTTTAGTAGTCCATCTCCAAACCTACACTGACCACCTCCTACAGTACAAAGCCGCTCTCAACACTGCCCGCCCCACCTACTTCTCAAACCTAATTCACACTGGCTCCAATAACCAAAAGGCTATTTTCTCCACTGTGAATAAACTCCTTAAACCCAGCGACAACACTTCAAGCTCCTTCACCGCAGATAAATGCGATTCTTTTCTCTTATTTTTTCAGTCCAAAATCGACACTATCTACAGTTCTCCAACCACCTCCCCTATCCCCCTACCCTCCTCATCCCCCCTCCACCCAACTCATCACACGGCCCCTCTCCAGATTTGCATCCGTCTCTCCACCTGAACTGTCCAAAATCATTTCATCCATGAAGACCCCATCCCATCTCCCATCATCAGGCACTGTTTCCTCACCATCTCCCCGCTTCTTTCCAAAATTATCACCTCCTCTTTCAGCTCTGCCTCTGTTCCATCGTCACTCAAAGTGACTGCTGTCACCCCTATCATTAAAAAACCCAGTCTCAACCCAGACATTATGAGCAACTTCCAGCCCATTTCCAACCTCCCATTTCTGTCAAAAATCCTGGTGTCATCGCCTCACAAATCAAATCCTGCCTCAACAATAATGATCTCTTTGAACAATTCTAATCTGGATTCCGCTCCGAACACAGTACTGAAACTGTGCTTCTTAAAGTTACCAACAACCTCCTCCTCTCTTCTGACTCAGGACTACTCTCCATCCTCATCCTCCTGGATCTCACCTCTGCCTTTGACACTATCAAACTTTCCATCCTCCTCTCCCGCTTGCAATCCCTCAACATTACTGACGCCGCCCTCACCTGCTTATACTCCTACCTCACTGACTGACAACAATTCATCTTCATCAACCACTGCTCCTCCTCAACTGCCCCCCTGTCCCAAGGCATGCCCCAGGGCTCAGTGCTCGGTCCTCTCCTCTTCATCCTGTATCTCCTCTCCCTTGGTCAAATCATCCATCATCATAGTCTCCGTTTCCATTGCTACACTGAGAATATCCAGTTATATATCTCCACCAATTCCATCACCCCCTCAACCCACTCCACCCTGTCAAACTGTCTCTCTGAAATTAAATCCTGGGTGCAAATCAATTTTCTCAAACTCAACTGTGACAAATCAGACTTGATTGTAATTGCTCCAAATTCCATCACCCAAGCAGCCAAAGGCTTCCACCTCACTACTGATATCTCCACTCTGTCACCCTCCACTAAATTTTGCAACCTCGGCGTCATCTTCGACAGTAATCTCTCCTTTGACCAACACATTAAACACATCATAAAAACAGCCTTCTACCACCTAAAGAACATATCTCACCTTTGCCCCTCACTCCCTTTCACTGCCGCCGAAACTCTGATTCATGCTTACATCACATCCCACCTCGACTACTGCAACAGCATCCTCTATGGCACAACCTCCAAACTCCTCAACAAACACCAGTACATCCAAAACTCCGCTGCACGCCTCCTCACCCACACCTGCTCCCGAGACCACATCATCCCCATCCTCCGGAACCTCCACTGGCTTCCTGTTCTACATCGTATTGAATTTAAAATCCTCCTCCTCACCCATAAAGCACTCCACAACCAGGCCCCCTCCTACCTCACAGACCTTCTCCACCCTTACATCTCTTCCCGTAACCTCCGTTCTTCCGATGCCAATCTCCTCACGGTCCCAAAGACCAAGCACAGAATCTGGGGGGACAGAGCCTTCTCCATCGCTGCACCTACCCTCTGGAACTCCCTCCCTAAATACATCCGAGACAGCACCAACCTCATATCATTCAAATCATTACTTAAAACTCACCTGTTATGCTCCACTTTCAAAAATTTATATTTTATGTTCTCATCTACCTACACTATTTCTTGATTTCCTTGGTATTGTTTTATTCTGTATTTTAATGTATATTCCGATGGTTTTGATGAGTCTCTGATTATACACTGCTCAAAAAAATAAAGGGAACACTTAAACAACACAATGCAACTCCAAGTCAGTCACACTTCTGTGAAATCAAACTGTCCACTTAGGAAGCAACACTGATTGACAATCAATTTAACATGCTGTTGTGCAAATGGAATAAACAACAGGTCAAAATTATAGGCAATTAGCAAGACATCACTCTAGTGGTAGCATGAGACGGAGTCTACAACCCACACAAGTGGCTCAGATAGTGCAGCTCATCCAGGATGGCACATCAATGCGAGCTGTGGCAAGAAGGTTTGCTGTGTCTGTCAGCGTAGTGTCCAGAGCATGGAGGCGCTACCAGGAGACAGGCCAGTACATCAAGAGATGTGGAGGAGGCCGTAGGAGAGCAACAACCCAGCAGCAGGACCACTACCTCCGCCTTTGTGCAAGGAGGAACAGGAGGAGCACTGCCAGAGCCCTGTAAAATGACCTCCAGCAGGCCACAAATGTGCATGTGTCTGCTCAAACGGTCAGAAACAGACTCCATGAGGCTGGTATGAGGGCCCGACATCCACAGGTGGGGGTTGTGCTTACAGCCCAACACCATGCAGGACGTTTGGCATTTGCCAGAGAACACCAAGATTGGCAAATTCGCCACTGCTGCCCTGTGCTGTTCACAGATGAAAGCAGGTTCACACTGAGCACATGTGACAGACGTGACAGAGTCTGGAGATGCCGTGGAGGACGTTCTGCTGCCTGCAACATCCTCCAGCATGACCAGTTTGGCAGTGGGTCAGTAATGGTGTGGGGTGGCATTTCTTTGGGGGGCCACACAGCCCTACATGTGCTCGCCAGAGGTAGCTTGACCGCCATTAGGTACCGAGATGAGATCCTCAGACCCACTGTGAGACCATATGCTGCTGCGGTTGGCCCTGGGTTCCTCCTAATGCAAGACAATGCTAGACCTAATGTGGCTGGAGTGTGTCAGCAGTTCCTGCAAGACGAAGGCATTGATGCTATGGACTGGCCCGCCCGTTCCCCAGACCTGAATCCAATTGAGCACATCTGGGACATCATGTCTCGCTCCATCCACCAACACCACGTTGCACCACAGACTGTCCAGGAGTTGGCGGATGCTTTAGTCCAGGTCTGGGAGGAGATCCCTCAGGAGACCATCCGCCACCTCATCAGGAGCATGCCCAGGCGTTGTAGGGAGGTCATACGGGCACGTGGAGGCCACACACACTACTGAGCCTCATTTTGACTTGTTTGTGACCATCCGTGCACACATTTTCCTGTCAAGTCTGTTTTTTATAGATCACAACATTTGTGTAGAAGTGACGTACGCAAGTTTTAGGTCCAGTTTTTTGCATACACAACATTTGTAAAGAGGCCCCCAGAACCTTTTCCCGCTAACCCGTATTTTTTCTAATGAAGTTAATAACTCATTAGTGGTCAGTGGCGCATCTAAGATGTTTACTTGCTCTTTGGTTAGTTGAAACAGATTTAGATATTAGTTGAATATTTGTTTTGATAAAAGATTTAGAAAATATGATTGATTTCCTTGGGTAAATGTGTATATTTGCCATTGGAGTCCTGAATTGCAGCAAGAGAGATTTTTCCTTGGTGAATTGGTGTTGATTTGAAAGAAATTTGCCTGATTTGTTGTTGTGTTTGAAATTTTGGTATCTGAGTTGTTGTAGTATGAACTCAGTTTTTTTGATGCGATATTGTCTAGTTATAATTTAGCATTTTGTAGTTGGCTCCATAATTGTTGATTTGGTTTTGTTGTATATTTTTCTATTAGTTCTTTAATCTCACCTTAATTTTTTTTTTCTGCCCGCTGTTCCTGTTTTTTCTTGTAGGAGGAATAAGTTGTAGTTTTGCCTCTGATTACAGCCTTCTCAGCTTAACAAATCAGAGATGCAAATACATTTGGAGATCCTCTGTTTCCAAAAGTTTGCCCATTCCTTCCTAATTAATGTTACAAATTCTGTATCCTTTAGTAATGATGTGTTGAAGCACCAAGTGGGTAATGGTTTCAGCGTGGATTCTATTTGAAGGTGGATGGACACTGGTGCATGATCACTGATGATGATTGGGTGTTTGCTGGTGTTGATTGTGCAATGGAATTATTTGAGATTAATTCAATTCTTTTTGACTTTCCATCAATCGCCAAGTCCAAAGACTTCCCTATATTCCTGTAGGACTTTGTTCTCATAACTGAATGTACACAAAAAAAAATCACAATCAGCCAATCTACAGTGTATCACAAAAGTGAGTATACCCCTCACATTTCTGCAGATTATTTTCTTTTCATGGGACAACACTGAAGAAATGTCACTTTGACACAATGGAAAGTAGTCTGTGTAAAGCTTATATAACAGTGTAAATTTATTGTTCCCTCAAAATAACTCAGTATACAGCCATTAATGTCTAAACCACCGGCAACAAAAGTGAGTACACCCCTAAATGTCCAAATTGAGCACTGCTTGTCATTTTCCCTCCAAAATGTCATGTGACTCGTTAGTGTTACTAGGTCTCAGGTGTGCATAGAGAGCAGGTGTGTTCAGTTTTGTAGTACAGCTCTCACACTCTGTCATACTGGTCACTGAAAGTTCCAACATGGCACCTCATGGCAAATAACTCTCTGAGGATCTTAAAAGACGAATTGTTGCGCTACATGAAGATGGCCAAGGCTACAAAAAGATTGCCAACACCCTGAAAATGAGCTGCAGCACAGTGGCCAAGATCATCCAGCGTTTTAAAAGAGCAGGGTCCACTCAGAACAGGCCTCGCGTTGGTCATCCAAAGAAGCTGAGTGCACGTGCTCAGCGTCACATCCAAATGCTGTCTTTGAAAGATAGGTGCAGGAGTGCTGTCAGCATTGCTGCAGAGATTGAAGAGGTGGGGGATCAGCCTGTCAATGCTCAGACCATACGCCGCACACTACATCAAATTAGTCTGCATGGCTGTCACCCCAGAAGGAAGCCTCTTCTGAAGTCTGTACACAAGAAAGCCCGCAAACAGTTTACTGAAGACATGTCAACAAAGGACACGGATCACTGGAACCATGTCCTGTGGTCTGATGAGACCAAGATTAATTTGTTTGGTTCAGATGGTCTCAAGCATGTGTGGCGGCAACAAGGTGAGGAGTACAAAGATAAGTGTGTCATGCCTACAGTCAAGCATGGTGGTGGGAATGTCATGGTCTGGGGCTGCATGAGTGCAGCAGGTGTTGGGGAGTTACATTTCATTGAGTGAAACATGAACTCCAACATGTACTGTGAAATACTGAAGCAGAGCATGATCCCCTCCCTCCGGAAACTGGGTCGCAGGGCAGTGTTCCAGCATGATAATGACCCCAAACACACCTCTAAGACAACCACTGCTTTACTAAAGACGCTGAGGGTAAAGGTGATGGACTGGCCAAGCATGTCTCCAGACCTAAACCCAATAGAACATCTTTGGGGCATCCTCAAGTGGAAGGTGGAGGAGCACAAAGTCTCGAATATCCGCCAGCTCCGTGATTTCGAACGGACGACGTCCCCGTGGGCAGACCAGACACAACTCCCTGTGTGGAAGGCCCCCATGAGGAGACACTGGAGCTAAAAACTAAAAGATTAAGATGATGGAATAAAAACAGGCAATAATGATAAAATGTCTAGAAATGTGAAGGTTTAAAAATTTTAAAGTAATAAAATGCACAAGACTTAAAAAATAAAAAAAATTAAAATAAAAGTAAATAAATAAAATAAAGATGATTAAGGCATAAGAATAGTAAAATAACAGAAATAAGAGAGTAAAAGAAATCAGTTAAAAGCCAAATTAAAAAGGTGAGTCTTGAGCTTCCTTTTAAAAATATTAACAGTCTCTGTGGCCCTGAGGTTCTCAGGGAGGCCGTTCCACAGATAAGGGCCATAATGGCTGAATGCAGCCTCACCGTGGGTTTTTGTTTTAACTCGGGGTATGGTTAAAAGGCCGGTACCAGAGGACCTCAGGGTCCGCGAGGGTTGATATGATAAAAACAGGTCAGATAGATAGGATGGCCCAAGACCGTTAAGACATTTAAAAACTAATAAGAGAACCTTAAAATCGATCCTGAAGCGGATGGGGAGTCATTGCAGCGATTTTAAAACTGGTGTAATGTGCTCCCGCCCTCTGGTCCTCGTCAACACACATGCGGCTGAGTTTTGTAATATTTGTAGATTATTAATACTCTTTTTGGGAAGACCAGAGAGCAGGGCATTACATTAATCTAATCTACAGGAGATAAAAGCACTCATTAGCGTGCTGGGCTGAGAGAGAAACGGGCGGACTCTGAGCTTTCTTTTGTTCCACACATAAAAAATATTACGAGGATAGGTTTTTACCATCTTAAGAATATAGCCAGAGTCAAAAATAAAGCCCAGGTTCTTTACGTATTGTGAGGGTTTAAAATCGTGTAGTTTTGGTAAAAGTTTCTCCATCTGGCCTTCAGGACCAATGACTAAAACCTCTGTTTCATCCTGGTTGAGCTGTAGGAAATTCTCTGCCATCCATGACTTTATATCTAAAATACAGTTAAAAAGGGCATCAATTAGCCCCGAGTCATCAGGAGACACGGCGATGTACAACTGTGTTTCATCAGCATAACTGTGGAAGCTGATGCCATGTCTCCTGATGACGTCCCCCAAGGGAAGCATGTAAAGATTAAAAAGAATTGTTCCTAAAATTGACCCTTGGGGCACCCCACACCTAATTTCATGTGTTCTGGAGGAGCATGTATCCATACTTAAAAAGAAACATCGATCTGTGAGATAAGAGCGAAACCAGTTAAAAACAGTACCAGAGAGGCCCACCAGGTTTCTCAGTGTATTCAATAAAATGTGGTGATCTACTGTATCAAAAGCAACGCTTAAATCCAGTAGTACCAAGACTGAGTTTTTGTGAGTCTGCGTTACACCAGAAGTCATTTAAAATCTTTAAAAGGGCTGTCTTGGTACTGTGGTTTATTCTGAAACCAGATTGATATTTCTCTAAAATATTGTTTGTATTTAGAAAATCATTTAATTGGATAAAAACCAGCTTTTTCTAAAATCTTACTTAAAAATGGTAAATTGGATACAGGTCGGTAGTTATTAAAAATATTGAGGTCTAAATTGCTCTTCTTCAGAAGGGGCTTCCCCACCGCCGTTTTAAAGGAGGTGGGGAAGACAACCGTCTGAAGAGAGCAATTTAGACATCTAAAACATCTTTAAGAGTGATGTGGGAATTGGATCTAAAGGCAGGTTGTGGGCTTTACTTGGGAGAAAACTCGACCAAGTGTCCTTGCATCAACCAGGGCAAAACTCTCCAGTGTTTCCTCGGATAGAAGCAACTGTCCAGATGTGTTAAAAATTACAGGTTGATGTGTTAAAAGACTGGACCTAATGTCATTGATTTTGCTTCCGAAGTGGTCTGCAAAATCTTCGCAGAGAGCGTATGTTGGTGCCGCTGGGGATTTTTTAAAATTGAAATTAGTTAAAAGATTGAAGGTGGAGAAAAGAAATTTAGGGTTGTTTTTATTATCTGTGATGAGTTTTGAGAAATGGGATATTCTTGCCTGTTTGACGGTTTTATTGTAGGATTTGAGTTGTTCACGTAATATTTCATAAAGAACTGTAAGTTTACTTTTTCTCCACCTTCTCTCTGCAATCCTGCATTTTCCCTTTGATTTTTTGATATCATCACTTCTCCACGGGGGTATAGGTTTAATTTTTATGGTTTTAGTTAAAAGTGGAGCCACAGAGTCCAATGTTGATTTCAATTTACTATTAAAATTGTTAACAATAAAATCGCAAGGTGCGGGTAAAATTTCAGCAGGAGTGCTCTGTAAAATCTCGATAAAATTTGCAGCCACTTCGGAAGCGTTTCCTCACTGTTCTCAACGGGGCTTCCTGATGATTAAAACTGGTAATGTTAAAATACATGCAGTAGTGGTCAGACACAGCCAGGTGAACAACAGAGGACACACCAGTGGACAGGCCATAGGTAATGACCAGGTCCAGGGTGTGTCCTCTGTTGTGAGTCAGCTGTGTTACATGTTGGTTAAAATCCATGCAGTTTAAAAGATTTAAAAATTCTCTCAACAATGGGTCGGAGATGTTATCAATGTGTTGATTAAAATCACCAGTTATTAAAATTCTGTTGTGGGTGGTGTGTATGATTGATAAAAGCTCAGAAACTTCACTGACAAAAGAAGTGGAGTGGTGGGGTGGTCTGTAAACAGTAATGCAGAGGATAGGAGGACTGCTAAAAACAAAGTCATGAAGCTCAAACGATGAGTAGCTGTTAAAAGACACTTCCTTTGAGTTTAATATATTTTTAGAAATTGAAGTAGTTCCGCCTGCTCTTTTACCACCCCTGGTTGTTTGGACTTTTGAAACTTGGCCCTCCGAAAAGGCAGAACAAGAAGCACACTGAAGCTACAACTCGTGGTATTTATCCTTGGTGTTCCTTTATTTTAACAAATCACCAAAGGTGGCCACAGGTCATAAACCTGAAATTAAACCCAAATAAAAAAGGTTACATAATATTATTACAGAAATTGTGACTTATTAGCTACATTCATTTCTTTAATAAACGAAGTATTAATTCCTTTAAATACACAATCAAATTGTGCTTATAAATAAATGTAATGAATTGAATCAAACTCAAAAGACCCATTTGACCAAACACTAGTGTTTTTTACCAGCTAACATTAGCGCTAACATTAATAGCTAAATGCTTATGGAAGCTAGCTAAGCGCTAGCGTTAACCTAGCATGCCAGCGGGATGTAGCATAAATGCCAATTAGCGCTAGTAACGCTAACCCAGCGCTAACCGCGAATACTCCATGAAAGTCTCACCAGAGCAAGACAGTTTAACAGCCAGTATCATAAACACATTCATTTACAAATTATATTATTAGGCAGGCTATTTCTCAGCATGCTTACCAATGGGCGGTGTGCTTCTGTCTAAACCTTAGATGCAACTGCCATGATCACAATAAAACTGGAAGCCACCGAGACTTTTCACAATAAAATGAACCATTTCAGAATAAAATGAAAGAAGACTAAATCCTTAAATAAATTATTCAGACCTTGAAATAGTAATAAAATAATGTAAATAGCAGAAGTCTTGACACTGGTAGAAAATAAAAAGTTAAAACCTGGTGGGCAAGCCTCGGTGAGAACAACTGGTGCGTCTGTGCCAAGCCATGTCTCTGTTAAAAGAATGCAATCTAATTTACTGTCTAAAATCAAATCATTCATAATAAAAGATTTGTTCGCAAGGGAGCGAACATTTAAAAGTGCCATGTTGATTGTGACGGCCCTGCCTAAGCTGCTTAGGCTGCTCTGGGTTTTCCCTCTGCTTGATGGTGACGCAATTGTGTGTGTTTTTCCAAGGTGATCAGCTGATCCCATCAACCTGATCGGGAGCACCTGGGCCCGGTGCTCCAGACGGATAAAAGTGCCAGTTGCTGCCTGCCAGATCTCTCTCTTCCTCCTCACCAGCGCCCACACCTTTGATTCCTTTGGCTTTTTATTTATTTTCACTCCACAACACTAAACCTTACATGGTCAATGCACCCACATGTACATGACTGATGCCACTGACTTACACACCTCATACCTGCGTTTCTTTAGTTTATTTCGCTTTATTTAAATAAATATATTTTTCTATTGGCTTTGCACTGTCTCTCCCACTTTGTCATCTCCTTCAGGCCAGGTCATGACAAAATGGGGGCTCGTCTGCTTGTTTTGCGCAATTTAGTTGAAATGTGTTCTGTTTGAAGTAAGTTTGTAGTTTTCTAGCATTTGGGTTTTAGTTGCACGTTGGGTTTTGGTCTGTTTGCAAGCAGGATTTGGCGATATAGTTTGTATAGTATTGTTTTCTTTCAGTACAGATTTTTTGGTTGGTGCCGGCGGTGGTGCGCGTGGATAAAGTTGCGGTGGAGCGCATTTGGCGTGCCTAGTGCCTTTGTTTCTGTATTTACCTTGATGGTAAAACATTTGTCGCTCATTTGCGAGCGTTTGCCGTGATTAAGGGAGAGTTCACAGTGCGTTTTGGCTGACTGATTAGGGGGAGTATGGTGTCTGTTGTGGAGGCTTTTTCTATATATTTGTTTTGACGCATGAGTTTGTGTTTGTTTTTTTTTATCTGGGGCTTGGTTTGTGTCCTTTGGGCTGGTCTTTTGGTTTATGCCAGTAACAGGTGGCCGGGTGGCGAGTGTTGGCCCTCAGCGTGTGTAGTGGTCATAGTGCGGAGTTTTCCCTTGTAGGTTTAGCGGCGTTCCCCTTTGGGTTCGTTGCGTGGGTTGTGGTAGTGCTGTGGCGGCATAGTGGTTGAAGCATTGTCTTGGGAGCATGTCCGTGGTTTCAGGAAGGTTGCTGGCTTGCTAGTTGCCTCCCCGTGCCAGCGATCTCTAGTGCATAAATACCCACCACTGCTCGCTGCATGAAGACTAGGCGGGAGCTTAGTTAGGTGGGTTCATGTTTAGATAGCGGGGAAACTTCAAACCAGGATCCTCTTTGTGCACACGGGGATACTTCACTAGCTTGCTGGCCCTGTTCAGGCACAAAGTTGTATTTTGTTTGTCTGGTCCTAATGGTAATCAGGTGGTATTGGAATGGAGTGTGATGCGTTCATGGTGGCTCCGTCAGAGGATGCTCTGGAGAAGTGTACTAAAGAGCAGTTATTGAAACTGGCTGAGCATTATTTAGCGGCTGTGGGGGATAGGAAGCGGAAAGAAGATATTAAAACTGCTTTGAAATTAAAATTTGTGGAAGTGGGAGTGTTTACATCTGGTCCGGTGTCAGTTTCTTCACCTGCCGTAGCCGTGCCTGTCCAAACTCAGGGGCTGACATTTGAACAGCAAAAAGAGCTTCTCTTGCTGCAGATGGAGCATGAGAAACGCAAGTGTGAATTGGAAGCTAAAAAACTAATTGAGCTGGAGGTGATCCGCCAGCAGACAGAGAAGGCAAAGTTGGAGATGGAGGGTTATCGTTTGTCTTTAGGTAAGGATGGTAAGGAGGCCGTTGAGGGTCAAGGTGGGCAGGTGCCGGGAGTCGGTGCGCGTCAGTTTGACTAACTTGCAGCTGTTGCCACCATTTAATGAGAAGGATCCTGACTCATTTTTTGTGCTGTTTGAGTGTGTTTCTGCGGCGAGGGGCTGGTGTGATGCGGACTATGCTCTGCTGCTCCAGTGCGTCCTCACAGGTAAAGCGCAGGGGGCGTATTTGTCTTTGAGCGCGGCTGATAGCTCTAGTTATTCTAAAATAAAATCTGCCGTGCTTAAGGCTTATGAGCTTGTGCCTGAGGTGTATCGCCAATGTTTCCGAGCTTGGGAAAAGAGAAGTGGCCAAACATATGTTGAATTTGTTCGCGATTTAGCTACCCATTTTAAATGTTGGTTGGCTGCGCTGGATATTACAACTTTTGATGATTTGTGTGAGATAGTCATTTTGGAGCAGTTTAAGAACACACTGCCTGGTCGGATTGCAACTTATATTAATGAGCAGAAGAGTGCTTCTGCTGCTGATGTGGCTGTGTCAGCAGATGAGTATGTGCTGCTCCATAAGGGCGGTTTGAGAGAGCGCATGTCTGGCTGCGATGATTCTGGCTGGGGGAGACACAGTCGAGGCGCTGTGGTGGCTGACCAGACGCATTCTGGGAAGCCTGGCCCGTTTAAATCTGAGTTTAATTCATGAAGCAATTTTGACAGCAGTAAAAACTGTAACTACTGTTGTGTGTTGTGGTCTAAACATAGGGCAGTCAATTCTAATGTTAAGCCTGCGGCGGCTGCTGCACTGGTAGTTACTCTCTGTGTTTCTGAAGTGTTTTCCTCTGTCTGTGAGCCGGATATCCTGGATGCATACGCTCCTTTCATCAGACGTGGGTTTGTGTCATTGGTTGGTAGCGATGTTGATGTCCCGGTTACAATCTTGAGAGACACAGGGGCATATGATTCCTATATGGTCGAGTCTGTGCTGCTGACAGCGGTGACCGTATCCTCTGTCGGGGGATGGGGTTGACTGTTTTGCCCGTGCCTTCGCACAAGGTGGTCCTAGACTGTGAGCTGGTGCAGGGTGAGGTGGCTGTGGGGGTGCGGCCGGCGTTGCCTATTGAAGGGGTTCATTTTATTTTGGGCAACGACTTGGCTGGCAGCCGCATCTGGGCTGATGCTCCTCCCTCACCTGTTGTTTCCCTCTGTCCGGTTGATACTGCTTTTGATGTGAGCTCCGGTGCTGTACCTGAGGTTCTTTTAGCCTGTGTGGTTACACGTGCAATGTGTAAGGCTGAGCCTGAGGTATCTGAGGAGCTTGGTGACGCTGATTTTGAGGCTCGGTCTTTGTTTGATTTTCCACTGTCAGTGCCACAGAGTGAGTTGATGCAGGAGCAGGTGTGTGATTCCTCCCTAAAGGAATTATTTGACCGTGTTTTGTCTGCTGCCGAGATAAAGAGTGCAGCCAGTGGCTACTTTTTGCACAATGGATTGCTGTTCAGAAAATGGGTGGTTTTGGATAGTGACTGTGTGGGGGATGCTGTGTTTCAGTTGGTTGTCCCGACTAAATTTCGCCCTCTTGTCCTGAAAGTGGCACACGACGAGAGTGGGCATTTTGGGGTCAGGAAAACTTATTTAAACATCTTGAAACATTTCTTTTGGCCGCGCGTAAAAACAGATGTTGCCGCGTACATTAAAACTTGTCATGTGTGCCAATTGACAGGCAAGCCGAAGCAGTGTGTGAAGACTGCTCCTCTGCAACCAATCCCTGACGTAAGCCAACCATTTGAATATTTGATTGTGGACTGTTTTGGCCCGTTGCCGTGCTCTAAATCTGGCTGTAAGTACTTACTGACTGTTATGCGCCAAAGTACCAGGTATCCGGCTGCGTACCCGCTAAGGTCCATAACAGCTAAAGCTGTGGTGAGGGCACTGTCTCAGTTTATTTCAGTTTTTGGCATCCCAAAGGTTATCCAAAGTGACCAAGGGTCTAATTTTTCTTCTCACATGAAATCATTGCGCATAAAACACAGTCAATCATCGGCTTACCACGTGCAAAGTCAGGATGCCTTGGAGAGGTTCCATCAGACTCTCAAGTCTCTTCTGCGTGCATATTGCACTGAGCTGGATCGAGACTGGGAGGAGGGGCTCCCATGGCTGATGTTGGCTGCAAAAGAGGCCGTGCAAGAAAGTACTGGTTTCAGTCCAAATGAGCTGGTTTTTGGGCATTTGGTGAGGGGCCCTTTGGCTGTATTAAAAGATAACTGGGTGGATGCTGAGCCACCAAAAAATTTGATCGATTTTGTGAACGGGTTTCGGCATCGGTTGTTTGTGGCGGGTGGTATGGCATGGGATAAGTTGCAGGTGCCTCAGAGCAAAATGAAAAAAAAATTATGATTGTCACACAGAGTGGCGGGAGTTTAGTCCTGGGGACCAAATGTTGGCACTAATGCCTATTGTGGGTTCGCCCTTTCCGGCCAAATACATAGGTCCGTATACAGTCACTGAGAAGCTGTCGGATTTGAATGATTTCATTTTGACACCGGGACGGCGGAGATCCAAACAGCTTTGTCATGTTAACCTGTTGAAACCATACTACAGCCGTGGTGGTGAGTTGGGTCAGGCTGGGGATGGCGTGCGCCCGGCCTTTGTGCGTCCGGCTCTGGTTGCCAGTTCAGTGGCTGTGACACACGAGGATGGGGTGCCTGAACCTGATGACAGTTTGCTTTGCGGTCGCTTAAAAAAATCAGAATTTCTGTGTAACTTGGACAGGCTGCTGTCTCATTTACCGGAGTCGAAGCGTTGTGAGCTGGCTGAGTTGGTCCAGAAATTTCCTTGTCTGTTTGGTGATGTCCCTTCGCGCACCGATTGGGTGGAGCATGACACTGATGTGGGAGACGCGCAGCTGATAAAACAGCGTTTCTATCGTATGTCACCAGAGAAGCTTAAATATCTTGACTCTGAAGTGGCTTATATGATTGAAAATAACATCGCTGTGCCGTCCTCCTCTAGTAGGGCCTCCCTGTGCATATTGGTGCCAAAGCCGGACAAAACACCTCGGTTTTGTACAGATATGCGAAAAGTAAATTCAGTTACAAAGCCAGACTCTTTCCCTTTGCCGCGAATGGACGACTGTATTGACAGTGTCGGGTCTGCTAAATTTGTGAGTAAATTCGATCTGCTCAAGGGATATTTGCAGCTACCTCTGTCCAAGCGTGCTCAGGAGATATCGGCATTCATTACACCGTTGGGTCTGTATTCGTATACTGTAATGCCATTTGGTTTAAGAAATGCTCCAGCTACGTTCCAGCGGTTAATGAACCGAGTCGTGTCCGGGTTGGAGGGATGTTCAGTTTACCTGGACGACTTGGTAATTTATAACGACACATGGCATTCCCATCTGCAGCGCATCCGGGCGCTGTTCGAGCAGTTGGCAGAGGCATGGCTAACGGTCAACTTAGCCAAGTGAGAATTTGCTATGGCCACGGTTACTCATCTAGGGTGGGTTGTGGGGCAAGGTCACGTAGCCCCAGTCCAAGCTAAAGTTATGGCCATCGAAAAGTATCCATGGCCCACAACAAAAAAAGAGTTGCACCGGTTCTTGGGTCTGGTGGGGTATTACAAGAGTTTCTGTAAAAACTGTTGTTCCCTTTTACTGAGCTTTTGAAGGCCAAGGCAAAATTTGTATGGTCTCTGGAATGTCAGGAGGCCTTTGATAATGTAAAGTTTGTGCTGTGCTCTTCTCCTGTTCTGGCAGCGCCGTGCTTCAACCGGACCTTCTTGCTCCAGGTTGATGCCAGCCAGGTGGGAGCAGGCGCCGTCTTGCTGCAGAAGGATGACTAGGGGGTGGTGAGACCAGTGAGATTCTTTTCCCGAAAATTCGATCATTGCCAGTTTAATTATTCGGTGATTGAAAAGGAGGCATTGGCGCTGATCTGGGCGTTGCAACATTTCGAGGTATACAGTATATCACAAAAGTGAGTACACCCCTCACATTTCTGCAGATATTTAAGTATATCTTTTCAATGGACGACACTGACAAAATGACACTTTGACACAATTAGAAGTAGTCTGTGTGTAGCTTATATAACAGTGTAAATTTGTTTTTCCCTCAAAATAACTCAAAATATAGCCATTAATAGCTAAACCCGTGGCAACAAAAGTGAGTACACCCCTCAGTGAAAGTTCCTGAAGTGTCAATATTTTGTGTGGCCACCATTATTTTCCAGAACTGCCTTAACTCTCCTGGGCATGGAGTTTACCAGAGCTTCACAGGTTGCCACTGGAATGCTCTTCCACTCCTCCATGACGAAATCACGGAGCTGGCGGATATTCGAGACTTTGTGCTCCTCCACCTTCCGCTTGAGGATGCCCCAAAGATGTTCTATTGGGTTTAGGTCTGGAGACATGCTTGCCCAGTCCATCACCTTTACCCTCAGCGTCTTTAGTAAAGCAGTGGTTGTCTTAGAGGTGTGTTTGGGGTCATTATCATGCTGGAACACTGCCCTGCGACCCAGTTTCCGGAGGGAGGGGATCATGCTCTGCTTCAGTATTTCACAGTACATGTTGGAGTTCATGTTTCCCTCAATGAAATGTAACTCCCCAACACCTGCTGCACTCATGCAGCCCCAGACCATGACATTCCCACCACCATGCTTGATTGTAGGCATAACACACTTATCTTTGTACTCCTCACCTTGTTGCCGCCACACATGCTTGAGACCATCTGAACCAAACAAATTAATCTTGGTCTCATCAGACCACAGGACATGGTTCCAGTAATCCATGTCCTTTGTTGACATGTCTTCAGCAAACTGTTTGCGGGCTTTCTTGTGTACAGACTTCAGAAGAGGCTTCCTTCTGGGGTGACAGCCATGCAGACTAATTTGATGTAGTGTGCGGCGTATGGTCTGAACACTGAAGAGGTGGGGGATCAGCCTGTCAATCTCTGCAGCAACGCTGACAGTACTCCTGTGCCTATCTTTCAAAGACAGCATTTGGATGTGACACTGAGCACGTGCACTCAGCTTCTTTGGACGACCAACGCGAGGCCTGTTCTGAGTGGACCCTGCTCTTTTAAAACGCTGGATGATCTTGGCCACTGTGCTGCAGCTCAGTTTCAGGGTGTTGGCAATCTTCTTGTAGCTTTGGCCATCTTCATGTAGCGCAACAATTCGTCTTTTAAGATCCTCAGAGAGTTCTTTGTCATACTGGTCACTGAAAGTTCCAACATGGCACCTCATGGCAGAGTGTGAGAGCTGTACTACAAAATTGAACACACCTGCTCCCTATGCACACCTGAGACCTAGTAACACTAACGAGTCACATGACATTTTGGAGGGAAAATGACAAGCAGTGCTCAATTTGGACATTTAGGGGTGTAGTCTCTTAGGGGTGTACTCACTTTTGTTGCCGGTGGTTTAGACATTAATGGCTGTATATTGAGTTATTTTGAGGGAACAATAAATTTACACTGAAGAAATGTCACTTTGACACAATGGAAAGTAGTCTGTGTAAAGCTTATATAACAGTGTTGTCCCATGAAAAGATATAATTAAATATCTGCAGAAATGTGAGGGGTGTACTCACTTTTGTGATACACTGTATGTGGGAGGAGGTGCGCTGCTTGTGGTCTATACGGATCACAATCCTCTGACCTTCCTCCGTTCATTGCGCTGCCCGAATCAGAGGTTAATGAGATGGTCTTTGTTTCTGCAGGCGTATGACCTTGATATTCGGCATATCAAAGGGTCTGAAAATGTTATTGCTGACGGGTTGTCACGTGCTCCTTTGCCGTGAATTCTTGGCTAGGGGTTTCTCAGTCAAGAATGGGGAGCTGCGAAGTTATAATGCCATTTCATACTGCTTATGACATGCTTTTGCTGTGCCTGTTCTCTTAATTTGCTTCTCAGGTACCGGGGTTGCTGAGGATAGGTGGGGAAGGAGCAGGACATGGGCAGGATGGAGGTTATGTGTTTTATACATTTTTTTTTCATTAGGCTTAATATTTTTGGGTAATTTTGTTTATTTTCTTTAATATTTTCCAGTGATTTCAGTTGCTTATTCTTTAATTGTTGTTTTTTTTAGGATTTCAGGTTGTTTTTTTTCCCAGTATTTGAGTTTTTTTGGAAGTGTTAGGGGTTTATTTTTTATTGGTTTTGATATTTAGGTTTTTGGGGAGACAATTTCAGTGTTAATTTCATTGGTATAGATGCTAGTGTGCCGGTGTTCCCCTTGGGACACCGACTTTATGGGGGGGGGGTGTGACGGCCCTGTCTAAGCTGCTTAGGCTGCTATGGGTTTTCCCTCTGCTTGATGGTGACGCAATTGTGTGTATTTTTCCAAGGTGATCAGCTGATCCCATCAACCTGATCGGGAGCACCTGGGCCCGGTGCTCCAGATGGATAAAAGTGCCAGTTGCTGCCTGCCAGATCTCTCTCTTCCTCCTCGCCAGCGCCCACACCTTTGATTCCTTTGGCTTTTTATTTATTTTCACTCCACAGCACTACACCTTACATGGTCAATGCACCCACATGTATATGACTGATGCCACTGACTTACACACCTCATACCTGCGTTTCTTTAGTTTATTTCACTTTATTTAAATAAATATATTTATCTATTGGCTTTGCACTGTGTCTCTCCCACTTTGTCATCTCCTTCGGGCTGGGTCATGACATGATGGTGACAGGTGGCCTACGGACTGTACAGGTGGATTGTTGATATTTTGGGAGAGGTCTGAGGTTACTGAAGTTCGCAGAGTGAACACTGAGGGATTTGCTTTGCAAGCGGTACGTGATGATGACAGGAATTGGTGAGTTGTTGGTGAAAACAGAAGGTCCAAGTACAGTATTGTGTGTGTTATGATCAGAGGTGGAACTAAAAACATAGGAGCTGGGACCTGGAGGACATCAATCAGTAGCGGAAGGGTCAGACTGTGTAGATTTCGGGTGGTGGGAGGAGAGCATGGTGACGTGCGCGTGTTGAACACCGTATGCCAGACATTCTGGAGGATGGAGTCCCCGATAAAGAGTGTGGTAGCCCGTTGTCCGGGGCGGTGGCTGGTTCGGTGACCCCATCGTCCCCGTTAGCGGCCCGGTGGAGCTGCGTATCCCGGTGAGTAGGACGCCAGAAGTGCCACCACACAGCATCAATGAGGAGCTGCCTCCGCTGGGCTGAGGAGCGGAGGGACGAAGGTGAGTGCCCCGATGCTGGACGTCCATCCGCTGGGGCGCAGGCAGCCATGAGTGGAGAGAAGGCTTTGGTGTCTGTCAGCTGGGGCATGACACCAGTCGGAGAGGAAGCATCGGGATCAGCAGTCGGCTGCACTGGATGGAGGAAATTGTTGGTTCAGGTGGCCCAGCATTTGGCGTGGCTGTCATCTGAATGCACAAAGACTGACACGCCACACCACAGCCACCACGGGAGTAAGCGAGAAGCAAGAGAAAGGATGGCATGCGGCTCCACATCTGAATATAAGGATGTGTATGGCACTGCTCCACAATCACAGTGCCGGGCACTGGGCATAGTGCCAAATAGTGGCATGGAGGGAAACAACCTCCGGTTACATCTGCCCCCCACTTTTGCATAGTCAACCTGACGATGAACAGAAAATGGTAGTAACGAGCGCCAAGGCCTAAAAATGGCAACTTGAGCATTAGATGCAGGGTGTCCAACTCCAGCCGCATTGTCCTGACGACCAGCTGACCGAAGAAGATAATGAATTAGAATGGTGGCCAGCTGTACAATGAGCAGTTCTATATAATGCCTGCTGACTAGTACTTGGTTGATCAGTTGGGGACAACGAAGGAGCTGGCGGCAAGGAGCTTCCTTGTCCTGGAGAAGTTGCTGGACTAAGACAAGTCTGCAAAGAGGTCACGATATAAGTGCCTGGGGGGCCCGCAGCACCTGTAACAGCTGCAGTCAGCAGAAGAGATGTTTCAGGGACAAACACGCACCAGTCACCGTCACTGGAGGACACAAGATCCAGGGCCCCTGGGGCAGGTGAAGCAAGCACGATTGGTGAGAGAGTGGCAGTTCTGGGCCGGACCACAGCCCTCAGCATCCCCCAATGTACGTTTTGGACCTTATGCAGGTCAGTCACGAGAGCAACAGTATAAACCGCCCCTTTACCAGCAGGGGCCTTCACCACCTGGTGGACATCGGCGCTCCAGATGTCCGGAATTTTCTGGCGCCCCCTATTGCTGTCGTTCTTCAGGTACACCAGCTTGCCCACAGCTGATTGTGCCACTCTTCATGTCGGCCAGCAGCCACCAGCAACTGGCTTGGTGTTCAGCCACCCAATCTTGAACCTCGCCTGGCACTGGGTCCTGGACTCAATACAGGAGAAAGTAAATAGGGAGCCGCAGCTCCTGGCCAAACATTAGATAAAACAGTGATTTGCCCGTGCCCAGGTGAGGAATCGTGTTATAACAAAACAACACCTGGGGCAAACAGGAAGCCAAGTCCCATTTTCACAATGCTGGAAGAGTTCGAAGGAGGTTGTGTAGTGTTTGACTGAATTGCTCACATTGCCCATTACTGGCAGGATGGTATGGAGTGGTTTTGGATTTTACAACACCGTACAGAAGGCAGAGCTGGTGAATCATCTGTCTCTCAGAAAAAAAAAACACTCAGAAATCAAGACCTGGGCCATGGTAGAGGCCCATTTATCTTGCATAAGGACAGCCATGGTAAATTTACTGAACATGTCAGTCATGACATTTTCAAACCCACTGCAGCAAGGCTCTAATTGATATTGTCAATATAGTTATGTGGTTATTGTCAATGTAGACAATGCACTCATGCCCTTGCAGATATTCACGGAACTTCTCCGTCATGACCCACTTGGGCGCAAGAAATTCCAGCTTCATAGAGCTCTAGTTGGACATTTTGCTCTCAGTGGGCCGAAGACCCCTGCTAGTGTAAGCCACCAGTCTCACAGCACCGTTCGTCTCCTGTGAGAGGACAGCCTCCAGGCCAACATGGCTTGCATCAATCTCCAAAATAAAAGGGGTGAGAAGTGAGAAGTCAGCATAAGTGAGAAAGGGGGCTGCGACCAACTTCACCTTTAAGGCCTCAAAGCTCTCTGTGGTGGCAATGTTCCTATTTCCAAGGTGAGAGAATGGATGTGCTCAACGCGGCCAAGCTTGAGAGTGATTTTGGAGATCTGAGAGACTCCATGATCCGTGATCAAATTGTGTATGGCATCTATAATAAGCGGACAAGAGAATGGCTGCTAAAAAATGCTCAGCTAACTCTCTAGGAGGCAGAGAGACAGTGCCATGCAAATGAGTTAGCACAACAGCATGCAAAGACATTCAATGAAACAGGTGTGACTGCGGGACATGACAGTGCAAAAGTAGCTGAGGTGAAAAACAAGATGAAAAGGAATATGCCACAAAAGAAAAACACAGATGACACAACATACACTGTTTTGCAAAATGATTTTTTCCATTACATTTTGAAAATTGCCAGGGCTCAAGTCTGCCACCACATTGTTTGTAGGAGTATGTCTAAAGGCAAGCCCAAATGACTGACCTGAGTGAGACTTTCTTTGTGATAATGCACATATTGAGCACAAGGACACGGAGGAAAATGACGGGCGCTCCGAAAATGAAGACACTTGGATTGTCTCACTTCCAATAAATGGAGCTATAGTAGCACTAAGGATTGACACAGGTGCACAAGCGAACCTGATCAGCATGACAGAAATCAGTGCTATGAAAGTAAAGCCCAAAATAATCAGGAATAGAGTGCCACTGAAAGAGTACAATGGAAAAGACATTGAAAGCAAAGGTCAGTGCAGACTAAAAGTGACAGTAGATAATAAAAATTACCATGTACTGTTTTCAGTCGTACCTGAGGGCCGTGAGTCACTGCTTGGTGGGGTTGCATCAAGGAAACTGAACCTGGTGAGGAGAGTGTACCACATAAACAGCTCAGAAGCAGTAAGTGTACACACATGCTCAGTTGATGCCATTGTGCAGCATTATCATGATGTCTTCAAAGGACTGGGATGCCTGCCATACACATATAAAATTTGACTAGAAGAGGATGCAAAACCAGTGATCCATGCACCACGCAGGGTTCCAGCTCCACTTCGAGAGCTTCTCAAAAAGGAACTGGACAGAATGTCTCAAATGCAAGTCATCACAAAAGTGGAGGAACCTACTGAGTGGGTAAACTCAATGGTGTGCGTGGATAAAAAGAACAAAAACAAAGAACTGAGAATATGCATGGATCCTGGAGATCTAAACAAAAACATAAAGCGTGAGCACTACCAGATACCAAAGCGTGAGGAGATTGAGAAATATTTGGCTCCTGCCATTTCACTTGCAAAGCTAGATGCTGCGAAGGGATTCTGGCAAATGAAGTTGGATGAGAAAAGTTCAAAATACTTCACTTGTTATGGCAGGTACAGGTTTCTCAGAATGCCATTTGGTATAATCTCAGCTTCTGAGATTTTTCATCGTGCCATGGACAACATGTTAGAGGGACTAGAAGGGGTGCGTTGTTATGTCAATGACGTGGTTGTCCGGGGCTCCACCCTTCAAGAACATAATGAAACACTGACTAAAGTGCTCCAAAGGGTATATGAAAATGGACTGAAACTAAACCGTGCCAAGTGCCAATTTGGTGTGCAGGAGATAAAATTTTTTGGTGACAAAATATCTGCTCGAGGCATTGAGCCTGATGAAAGAAAGATAAAAGCCATCCTAGGCATGCCACGCCCAACAGACAAGAAAGGCGTGCTTGGGGATGGGGATGATAAACTTTATTGGAAAGTTTACACTAAATTTGTCAGTGAGAACGTCAGCATTGAGAGAGCTCCTTCATGATTCCACAGAATTCAAGTGGACATCAAGAAATGAGAGAGAGTGGAATGGTCTCAAGACTACACTGACAACTGTTCCTGTGCTTGCTTATTATGATCCGACCAAGAATCTAAAGATTTCCACAGATGCTTCAAAGGACGGGCTTAGAGCCGTCTTGCTGCAGTCGGAAGGAGATAGTAGGATCTGGAAGCATAAGCCACTGGCTTCCGTTACTAAAACTGAGATCAGATATGCTCATATTGAAAAAGAATGCCTAGGGCTGGCTTATGGACTGGAAATCTTTCATTGCTATGTATATGGTCTTCCCACCTTCACAGTTTTGACAGATCGTCCTCTCATGTCGATTATCAAGAAAAGCCTAAACGAGATGTTGCTGAGGATTCAGCGCCTCATCATGACGATGCAAAGCTATGACTTCGACTTAATATACACACCAGGCAAGCACCTAGTGTTAGCTGATGCACTATCACGAGCTCCAGAGATGCTTCATGTGAGTTCCACTGAAAAAGAAGTAGAAAATCATGTTAACATGATAGTTGGGTCTCTGCCTGTGTCTGATGCTCAATTAAAGCAAATAAGTGAGGAGACTGCTAATGATAAGGAGCAACAAACAGTGATAAAACACCTCCAAAGTGGCTGGCCCAGGGGATCCTGTCCAAAGTATTATCACATTAGATCAGAGCTAAGTGTGGCAAATGACTGTTGTTAAGAGACAATAGAATTGTAATTCCACACAGCCTGAGACTGGAGATACTTCAGAAACTACATGAGGGCCACCTGGCGATACAAAAATGCAAAAGGAGATCAAGAGACACTGTATACTGGCATGGTATAAATAAGGACATTGGAAACTTGATAGGAAATGTTGAAACATGTAGAAAGTACCAGAGCAAGCAGGTAAGAAAACCCATGATGATTCTTGATCTTCCCACTGAACCCTGGAAGAAAGTAGGAACGGATTTGTTTCATTGTAATGGGAAAGATTACTTGATAGTCACTGATTACTATTCAAACTTCCCAGAAATTGCTCTGCTCACAAATGCAACTGCCAACAGTGTTATTACTCATGTCAAGTCCATATTTGCTAGGCATGGAATACCAGAGACTGTAGTTGGTGACAATTGCCCGTGTTATAACTGTAAAGAATGGCAGCAGTTTGCAAGGCAATATGGTTTCCACCATGTCACATCCAGTCCCCAGCATGCACAGGCAAATGGCAAGGCTGAAAGGGAGTGCATATCATTAAGCAGCTTCTGAAGAAGGCCACAGACAGCAAGTCAGACCCTTATCTAGTTCTGCTGAACTACAGGTCTGCCCCCCTTGACTGTGGTCTGTCCTCAGCAGAACTTTTGATGAATCGCAAGCTGCACACTACACTGCCCTGCTCCACAGCGATCAAACAGAGAACTTAGATACAGTCAAAAATGGAGAACCTCAAATGGAAACAACAACAGCTTTATGACAAGTCAATGGAAGCTCTCAAACCACTTACAATTAAACATCTCCAAAACAAAAGAACTGGTCTTCAACTCCTCCAGCAGGTCAGCCTCTAACTCCACACACAACCTATCAGCATAAATGGTGAAACAGTTGAGATGATGGAGAGCCACAAATATCTCGGATTCACCCTGGACAATAAACTAAACTTTGAACAACACACCACTGATAGCCAGAAACACTGCCAGCAAAGACTCTCTGCCATCTGTACACTCAGTTGCCCCCGACCTCCTGTTACTACTCTACAAAAGCATCATTCAACCCATACTCCTCTACTGTTCCCCCTGCTTCTTCAACATGCTGTCAGCACACAACAGAAACAAACTAACACAAATCACACTCAAAGCTTCCAAGATCATCAGGCTCCCCACCCCAACCTCTCAGACCTCAACAGTATAACCACCACATGCAGAGCACATTACATAGCACTCGATCCCAGTCATCCACTCAACTCATACTTCTCACTCCTTCCATCTGGCCAACGATACAGGTCGCTGGCCTGGAAGAAAATAAAATTCAAGAAAAGTTTCATCCCAAATGCAATAACTGAACTAAACAGAAAAATGAAAAGACTATAAATCTGGTGAAAGGGTTTAGATGTGTATACGTTGGCGTACTGTACGTATGTTTATGTGGTACTGATGTTCCTGATGTTTCTGTCTGATATTTCCGATGTACTGATGTCTTTGTCTGTTTGTGTAACCTCTTATCCAGGCTGTACGGAAGGTGGAAACACATATCTTGAAAAGGACAATAAATATCTATCTATCTATCTATCACACCGGTGGATGACGGTTGTCAAGGCTCGGAGTGTAGGCAGAGCCCAATTCGCACTCCTCCCCTCTCACCGAGGTGTTAGCTATCTAGGTGATGTGATCGATTACTCACTGCTGGTGGTGACACAGGCACAGATGTCACTTGTTGGAGCTTGGCACGCTACTGGTGGAGGAAGGCATTATTTCATCCTTCTCTCTTAGCTGGGGACAGCATCTGCCTTTTTCTCGCTCTCTGGACTTCGGATCTGCTTGCAATGACTAGAGTGTATCCAAGTCGACCTCCCTTCCAGTTTCACTGCCATTTCCATGGTCAGTAAAATGTGGAAATGGCCTGTGTAGCATTGTTGTTTCCAATGCTTCCTCCTGTGATCCTTGATGGGCAGCCAGTCTCCTTGCTTCTGTGGGGGAAATCTAAACTGTGAGATCCCAAATGCCCTGTTTTCTTAAGGCATATGGCTCCTGACTGACCTCTTGAACTGATTAGCCTGGTTGTTGAAGTGGTCATTGGTGAGCAGAATACCCGGAGGCTCAGTGAGGAAGATCTGCCTTTCTAAAGTCTGACTGATGGAGTGCGGCGGGGGGAGAAGTGGTGAACGGTACAGTACATGTGCACAGAACACTAGAGCTCATAGAAGAAAATGTAAAGAACATCAACTTGTTACAACTTACGATTGTAGAAACCGATAAAAATCCTGAGTTGCTATGATGTGGGACTTATGAAAGATGCCGCCCCCTTGGTAGTGCATCCTAAATCTGATTACAGGCTGTGCCTTAAATAATACCCACTAAAACAAGAAGCCATAGAAGGAATAACACTGGTTTTTGAATGCCAAATTATTAAAATCAGGCATTATAATTCCTTGTGATAATTCCCCTGTGCGCACACCAATTTTTCCAGTCAAAAAGAGTTGAGATGATTCTAAATTGTCCGTAAGTCTGCGTGTGAGTGTGAGTGGTTGTTGGTCTCTGTCTGTCTCTGTGTGTTGGCCCTGGGATGGAGTGGCGACCTGTCCAGGGTATAGCCTGCCCTGGCCCAGTGTGAGCTGGGAGCTGGGCTCCAACACCCCCCCGTGACCTGGACATGGATAAGCGGTTGAAGATGAGTGAATGAATGACTATGATGATCTTTAGTCTATCATAGGAACCTAAAAAAATAGACACAATAGTGCTACTTAAACATTTGGCAGAGAATGGACATAAAGTTAACTTGCAAAAACTTCAATTTGCACAAAAAAAGGTGCTTTATCTGGGACATGTGAGAGGTGCCTCTCTTTCTGAATAACTTGGGATCCACTGTCTGCAGTATGAAGCCATCCCCAAGAAACTCATCATTTGTTTCTTTGTGATTGGCTTTGGTACTGATTGATTTGCTGCTATACGTTTGGGAGAGAGGGATTTGCCCTCTGCTGTGATCAGTTTTTGCAAGCTAACTTTATGTCAATTCTCCATGCCAAATGTTTAAGTAGTTTGTGTGTTTATTTTACAAGTTTCCTGTGATGGAGTACAAATCATCATATTATCTACATAATTTAATAGTGCTGAGCCTGCAGGGAATTTAAAACTGTAAAATTTCACTCAGCACTCTAAGAAACACGCCTGGGCTTTCGTGGTACCCCATTGGACATCTGGTCCATGTGTACCCACGTCCATTAAAGGAGAATCCGAACCATTACTGGTTATGTGGACGAACTGGCATAGAAAAAAAAGTGTTAGCCAAATTTACAACAGAAAAATGAGTAGTGCCTGGCAGGATGAATGACAAAATGGTATATGGATTAGAAACTTTGGGCGCCCGCTGGTACGTTGCTGCATTTACTGCTTGCAAATTTCCATTCAGTGGGTTGGCCTTCATCTCAAATCTTTTTAACTGGAAGAATGGATGTGCACACAGGGGAATTATCACAAGGGTCTATAATGCCTGATTTTAATAAGGACTCAAACACCGGTATTATTCCTTCTAAGGCTTCTTGTTTTAGTGGGTATTATTTAAAGCATGGCCTGTAATCAGATTTCGGATGCACTACAAAGGGGGCGGCATCTTTCATAAGTCTCACATCATATTTATGGGTTGCCCATAAAGAAGACGGCACCTGTGAAGACTCAGAAGAAAATCAACTTGTTTAAAATTACAGAAGTCGATAAAATTCCTGTGAGCTCTAGTGTTCTGTGCACATGTACTGTATTGTTCACAACTTCTCGGTACACCTCTCCTTCATCGCTTGGTTCAATCCTGGGATCCCCTGCAGCTGGTCTGAATTAATTTACGCTAAGACAATGCCGCAACCACAGGCTCAAATCCTACCACTGCTAGTGTGATGGTTTTGCTCGTGGAACATGTGGGGTAAAACCACAGAACAACTTTTCCTGAGTGGGAGAGAGCGATACAGACACAGCCGCAGTGTCCTCTCTCCAATACACATATTTCAGAACAAATTCTTCACTTTCCATTTGCCCATCATACCACACTTTCTCATACTCTCTATGTGGGAACGGGTGTGAGCTGGACCAAAAATGAAGACACAGTTGGTGGTGGCCAAAAAACAATAATTTATTGAAATTAAGATGAGATGGAGGGGAATGGAGTCCGGGGGGAATGGGGGAAGTGGTGAGCTGGGGTGCTGATGGCGGAGAGAGCTGACGGAGGGGAGGTGAGGGTATGGGTCCAGGGAGGCAGCGAGCTGGCAGGTCTTCCTGAGAGAAACGAAAGACAAGAATTACTAGGAGCACAAGGGGAATCGAAAAATAACTCAAAAAAGACTTTAGCAGGACTTCCGGTAGGCGGCAAGATGGAGTAGTCACACTTTTCCACATTCCCGACCTGCTAACTTTTAAAAACTCCTAAGAGTTCTACCTCGACAATATAACCAGCCATAAATACTTAGATATAGCTAACAGTGTTCCCCCACGTCAAAAATATGTCTACCAGATCTAAGAGAGATGAGCAAAAGAAATACGTCTCGGTGACCGACACAGCTACAGCTACGCTAATGGCTATGCTAACAGACCACAAGGCATCGCTACAGGCAGCATTTAATGCAGCGTTCTCCATGCTCGAAACAAAGTTGTACAATATCCAGGCTACCTTACTAGAACAACAGCACCTCTCTTCGCTGGAAACTTTTGGCATGACGACCACCCAGGAAATACAAGCTATGGAGATGAAGCTAACCAGAGTAGCTGAGGAGAACACCTTGCTGAAAGCTAAACTCATCTGGATCTGGAAAGCAGAAGCCGCCGAGCAATATTAGGATCGTGAGCCTCCCCGAGGTCATCGAGGGTCCCCAGCCAACAGCATTCTTCTCTCAGCTCTTACTTGACGTCTTTGGAAAACACACTCTGACATCAGCCCCAGAGCTAGACCGGGCTCATCGCACGCTAGCAGCTAAAACAAGCCCAGGTGAGAACCCCAGGGCAGTTGTGATATGCTTCCACGGATTCCAGACCCGCGAGCTGGTGGTGCGCGAGGCTCGAAAACTGCGGAGCAAACTGAAATATAAAGACTTGCCGATCCACATATTCGAGGACTACTGCCCTGAGATATTGGAACAACGCTCTGTGTATCGCGACGTTATGAAGGAGCTCTACAACCTCGGCCTCAAGCCTGCCCTCCACTACCCAGCCAAGCTGTTCATCATGACCACAGAGGGAAAGAAGAGACGGCTCACATCCCTCAAGGACGCAAAAGATTTCATCATATCTCACCGACAACACAGCACCGGGATCACAGAGGGCTGATTTAATCGGATTTCCCCTCACAGGTTCACCATCAAAATTCAACAGTTTATGCTAAATGGGGGCTTTGCTCCAGCTCTGTTGCTATTGGCAACTGGCCGTGGCTGACGCTCGGCTGAAGACCAGCAGAACAACGGACTCTTTTCCAATGTTAATTCTTGTGACTACCATAGCATTGTCATATTGGACCATGCCCCAACCTCCCTTGACCTCAACTTTCGCGTACAGATCAAACCCTTTAGACAATGGAGGTTTAACTCTGCGCTATTAGCTGAAGACTCCTATCAACAATTTATCTGCTCTCAAATGACTTTCAAATGTTTTTTGAATTGAATGATTTACCGGAAACTAAAAGAGGAACGTTGTGGGAGGCCTCAAAACCCTATATCAGAGGTCAACTCTTTTATCTCAAACCTAAAGAAAACTGAAACATCCCATATGGTGAAACTGGTGCAACAAATAAAAGATGTTGACAACAAATATGCATCCAACCCAGATCCTAATCTTTATAAAGAACACCTTAAGTTACAACAGACTTCAACTTGGCATCCACAAATAAAGCAAAACTACAAATACTCAAATCTAGACAGCGCTTTTTTGAATCTGTGGATAAGGCTGGAAACCTTCTGGCTCATCAGATCAGAGCCGAAGCTTCTTCGAGATTAATCTCAGCTATTAGCTCCAATCAGGGAGAGACTTATACTGACCTGGTCAAAATTAATGAAACCTCCGTCAAATTTTATATTGACCTCTACACTTCTGACCACCCCTCAGTTAACCATGATACATTTAGTAATATTATCTTTCCCCAAATAGACGACGAAATGAGAAGAGGCTTGGGAGGACCTGTAACAACTGTCAAGGTTCAGGAAGCCATTAAATCACTACAGAGTAGTAAATCGCTGGGTCCGGACGGCTTCACGGCGGAGTATTATAAAAACTTCTTAGATCTCCTTTCTCAAGTTCTTAGAGACATGTATAATGACGCATTTCTGCTTGGCCAACTGCCAGACGCCTTGTCAATGGCCACTATCTCGCTAATTTTAAAAAGAGAGAGGGATCCACTATGCAAAAGCTACACACCGATCTCACTTCTTAATGTATATCTTAAAATTCTCTCAAAACTTCTTGCTCTCCGTCTCCAGCGGGTACTACCTGCAATTATCTCATTAGACCAAACAGGTTTCATGCCGAACAGACAGTCCTCTCACAACACTAGGTGACTACTGAACATTATCCACTCGTCAAGCTCTGAGACTCCTGAGACGGTAGTATCCCTGGACGTGGAGAAGGTGTTCGATAGAGTACAGTGGAAGTTTTCTTTATGAGGTGATGGACAGATTTGGCTTCGACAACAATTTTATTCTCTGGATCAAACTCTTATATTCCTCTCCCAGGGCCTCAGTACAAACACATAACACACTATTGCCCCCCCTTCTCTCTCCAGAAAGGCACGAGGCAAGGCTGCCCCTTATCACCTTTCTTATTTGCTATCTCTATAGAACCCCTGGCGCCCTGGCTGCACTCAGAGAAAGGTTTTGAGGGTATCTCTCGATTGGACACAACACATAAGGCCTCATTATACGCGGATGATCTGCTCCTGTACATTTCAAACCCAACTACCTCTGTACACGTGATTTTTAACATTCTGGAGTGGTTTGGTTCATATTCCAGCTATAAACTAAACTATCAAAAGAGAAAACTATTTCCAATCAATTTATTGGCCAAGCAGCTCTGTAACTCCATTTAAGTGGGCTGATAGCAGCTTTCGCTATTTAGGCGTTTTCATCACAGAATCTATGCCCGATATGTTCAGTGCAAACTTTTGGCCTCTGGTTGAGAAGACTGAGAGAGACTTTGACCGCTGGTCCGCCTTACCACTATCTTTCACAGGTCAGATAAATCTGATTAAGATGGTCGTCATGCCCAAATTTCTCTACCTCTTCCAGCACATCCCCATATACATTACTAAATCATTCTTTGATAAATTAGATGGGATAATATCAAAATTTTTATGGGGAAACAAGCCGGCTCAAATTCGAAAGGCATTATTGCAATCCCCAAAAAGGGATGGAGGCCTTGCACTCCCTAACCTTAGATGATATTATTGGGCTGCTAATGTGCAGAAAATCTTATACTGGATGGATGATACATGTGATTCCCCCCCTGCCTGGACACATTTAGAAATGGCAACCTCACACCTCTCTTTACGTTATGTCATATGTTCCCAGCTTCCCCTCCCTGTATCCTCTCTGAGAGCAAACCCAATTGTCTCTTCCTCACTGAAAATATGGAACCAACTCAGGAAGAACTGTGGCCTACAGACCCCCTCTATCCTCTCCCCACTTTTTAAAAACCATGCCTTCAGACCCTCTATTAATGGACCCAGCATTCAAAATTTGGAAAAGTAAAGGTATCATCAGCATTAAAGATCTGTATACAGACGGCATTTTCTCGTCTTTTATAGAGCTCTCATCAAAATTTCATTTGCCAGGCCTCCACTGCTTTCGTTTTTTCCAAATTAGAGACTTTGTTAAAAATAATTTTCCTTATTTCACTAATCGACCCCCTGAAACCCTGACAGACAATTAACTAGCAGTGAACCCCAAACAAAAGAAATGCATTTCACTGTTGTATAACTTACTTTGGTCGACTACCTCTGAACCTCTTAATTTAATCAGGACTGCATGGGAGAATGACCTATCCATGGTGCTGACAGATCAGCAATGGTCCTCTGCCCTAAACTTAGTTCACACCTCCTCCATCTGAGCTCGTCATGGCCTGATACAATGCAAGTTTCTCCATTGAATCCATTACACGAACGCAAAACTGGCCAGAATCTATCCCACAGTTAGTGATGCCTGCAATAGGTGTAACCAATCCCCTGCTACTCACTGTCACATGTTTTGGTCGTGTCCTAAATTGTCAATTTTTTGGCAAAACATTTTTGACACCATAGGCGCCACTTATGGCCAGACTATTCCCCCTAACTCAATATCAGCTATCTTTGGCTCCCCCCCGACATCGATCTCCCTGCTGCAGCGAGGCGGGCTCTGACTTTCTCAACCTTGCTAGCTCGTCGGCCGATTCTGCTTGACTGGAAGCTCACTCGCCCCTCATCATATAACCGCTGGGTTAAAGAAGTTTTATACAATCTGAAACTTGAAAAACTTAAGTCCTCACTCAGTGGCTTGACCAACAGATTTTATGATACTTGGCACCCCTTCTTGGAATTTGTCAATTCTCCTGATATATTCCTAGGTATGGAGGAGGACTAAGTGCAGGCCCTTTAACTTCAAACTATTTTATTTTATTTTATTTTATTTTTAATTTCTTAGTTTTTATTTTTCCATGTCTCTCTCCTTGTCTATGCCCTATCTTTTTTTTTCTTTCTTTTTTTTTTTTTTTTGTCTCTCCTGTTTGTTTGTTTTGTACATGTACGTGTGCGTGTGTTGCTTGTCCCAGTTTGGTGCTGACCTGAAGTGGGTGGGTCGGTTGGTAAGTGGGACTGGGTTTAAAGGATTTGTTGACATACTGTTGTAAATCTTGTAAATCTCATTCTGTTGGAAAAGTGCAAAAAAAAAAAAAAAAAAAGACTTTAGCAAAGGCTTCAGCCAGAGCACTAGTTACCGCTAAGAGAACTGTAACGATCTGGCGATGAGTGAGTGAAGAGCTGGGGTATTTAAACAGGAGTGATGACTGATAAGACACAGGTGTGTGATTGGGACCTGCCACTGCTGCTTGTGCCTGGGACCCACCCCCTGGGGAGAGAGAGAACGCACACGGACCGGGAGGAAAACCAAAACAAAAGCCATGTGCACAGAATGTGGATATGACACTCTATCTGGCCCTATACTTACATATGCTGCACAATGTAACGACTGGTCATGTATATATTCAACTGCAGCAGTTCTTTGTGTGCCTGCATGTGCAGTAAGATGAAGATTAATGGAATCTACGCGGTTTGATATTAACTTCCACTCATATACATTTAAAGTGAGCTTAGACTACAGTCTGCCATGTGAAACTCTGTGAATTGTGCTTTCCTCAGCACTTTAATGTCATCCAGCTCTGAGCACATAACAAGTATTGTCGTGTCTGTTGATGAATGGACAAGATGGCGGCACGCACAGACGCAGCTGCCCCTGACTACAGACTACAAAACCAGGCTAATATGGGCTGAGGAAAGGGATGCTTCTCTGCCGGACAGGCTCAGCAACTTTTATACTTGGTTTAAAGCATCAAACTCAACATTCAGTAAGAGAGCTGGTCCCTCTCCACCATCCGTCCTGCCAGCTTTCGTCATCAACCCAGCTGACACACGGAGGACCCTAACCAGGGTCAATCCACAAAAGGTGGCAGGTCTGGACAACATCCCAGGATGTCTGCTCAAAGTCTGTGCATATGAACTGGCAGATGTTCTGACTGACATCTTCAGCATCTCCCTCAGTCAAGCCATTGTTCCCAGACTCTACAAAAATTCCACAATAATAGTGGTTGCAAAAAAGTCAGTTGTGTCTTGTTTGAAAGACTATTGCGCTCCCTGTTGCGCTAACCCCCATAGTGATGAAGTGTTTTGAACTGCTGGTCAAAACCCACATCACAGTCAGTCTCCCTGCATCACTGGACCCATACCAGTTTGCCTACTGTCCAAACCGTTCCACTGAGGATGCAATATCTACCACCCTTCACACAGTTCTCACCCACCTGGAGAACAAAAACACCTATGCCAGAATCCTGTACAATGATTTCAGCTCAGCATTCAAATCAAATCCAATCAGATCATATTTATTTATATAGCACCAAATCATAACAAAGACATTACATCAAGGCACTTTACATATAGAGCAGGTCTAGACCTAACTCTTTATAAAATTATTTAAAGAGACCCAACAGATCCCCCCATGAGCAAGCACTTGGCTACAGTGGTGAGGAAAAACTTCCTTTAAGAGGCAGAAACCTCAGGCAGAACCAGGCTCAGGGGGGGCGGCAATCAGTCTCGACCGGTTGGGTTGACAGAGATAGAGAGAGAGAGAGAGAGAAGGAGAGAGGGAGGGAGAGAGAGAGAGAGAGAGAAGGAGAGAGGGAGGGAGAGAGAGAGAGAGAGAGAGAGAGAGACACGGGGGGTGGGGGGAAGGAAAGTTGGGCAGGAACATATGATGCTGCATGAAGTTCATAAAAATGATGCTGGATGGAGTTCATGAAGATAGGGGACCAGCAGGCATTGCAGGAACATGGGGATGGCGATGATTCACCACCTGCAGGATGAGGACAGGGAGAGAGAGGAGAGGAATTGGGAGAGACAGAGACTTCGGGAAAACATGGTTAGTACATAGTTACACATGCTTAGAATTGGGAGAAGCAGGGACGTCGGAGAAACATGGTTATTGATATGACAGTGCATGCAAGGCGGGGGGGGGAGAGAGAAGCAAGAGCGAGAGGGGGAGAGGGAGAGAGAAAGGGATGGAGATTTTTTTTTGTTATTTTAACAAAACACTTTATTATAACTGAAGCCAATGTCTTGAAATGTGAAAGATGTAAATAAAGTGCTTCTATGCAAAATCTTTCAAATAAAATAAATTATTTCATAAAAAAATGTACAAAATGCAAGTCATCTTCCTTGACACAGCAAATTATATTTTTATAACACCAGACTTTTTCAAAACCCTCCAAATTTCCCATCTGTTTATAAAAGTTAAACTCTAAACTGAGTCTGGCCCTCAGTTTTGCCTGCCACATAGTTTTTACGTTTTGTCCTTCTCTGTTCTCAATTCTGTTTCTTCTGCTTAAATAAATGGCCATTTTTGCTTCCCCTGAGACAAAGTTAAGGAACTGCCATTTGTCTTTGTGTGTTTTATTATAACCAGCTCCCATGATAAAAAACTTCTCAGTAAAAGCAACATTAAAAAGATTAAAAACCAACGTTAGAACCAAGAAGATCTCCATGAGCCTGTTGCATTCAGTAAACGTGGAAAACAGCTAGATTAAGAACAGAGAAAAAAGCGTTTGTGGCAACAGCGCTGTGTAAAATTCTCCACTGGAGGTCACCGGTCCATTTTTCCAGAGCTTGCTTGTAAAAAAAACTCTCCACTGTGGTTTCAGGTCATTCTGACACAGTCTCCGTGTCCACACAATGGAGGGCTTGTCACTCAGTCCAATCTTGTGGATGCTTTTCACACAGTTTGTATATAGCGTTCTTTTGTCCGCTTTGTGCAGAGTCAGTTTCTGTGGGTTGTTCACCATCAGTAGGAGGCTGGTCAAGTCTCCCAGCCCTGGGCTCAGGAAAATTTCAAGGAAGGCATCCGCAGCGTTGGGCTCAGGTTTCCCACTTGCGTCGTCCATGAGGAGTCTTTTTTCTTCACCAGTGAGCCTCTGGGCCCACAGCCCCAGGGGCCTCTGTGCCACCCGAGCAGAATTCAATCCCAGCAGAGAGCCCAGGGCCTGGGCATCATTCAGCGCCGGCCCAACTGCATCCACAAGCTGTTTCAGGGTCAGGATCTTTGACGGGAGCAGCAGCCTCCTCAGACAAGGTGATGTGCTGCAGTTTGAATCCAGTCTGGCCCCGTTGATCAAAGGTTCATTTAGAAGCCAATACAGAGAGTCAGCTTTCTGTGAGAGAAAACATTCCAAGACTTAAAAATACTTTGATAAAATGGAGGTAACCTGCTTAAAACTAGAAATTTTCGGTCCGTTAAAAACAGAGCTTTATCCAACCCCAAGTTCTTGGCACGCCTAAAGATGCAGCTGGCCACATGCGTCTGCATCAGATCTGTTGGATTATTAAATATTTTGTCACGGTCTCCCAGTTTTTCTCCACTATGTTTTGTTTCCCTGAATATATACCCAAATACTTAAAACCATCTTTGGTCCATTTGAGATCTTGGGAAAAAACTGGGAGACTGCCACGCCATTCACCAACAGCAAGGGCGTTACTTTTTTTCCAGTTCACCCTTGCTGCTGATGTGCTAAAATCATTGACAATGTCAGTTAAAAGGTCTGCATCTCTCTGATTCTTCATAAAATTAATGACATCATTGGCATAAGCCGAAAAAACCATGCTTCCACTAAAACCAGGTAAAACCAAACCTTGAAGGCTGGAGCATATCTTGTTGAGGAGAGGTTCCAGGGAGAGTGCATTGAGCATTCCCGACAGGGCACAGCCCTGCCGGACACCTCTATGCACCCTGAAAGGTGCACACAGACTTCAATTAAACTTCAGCACACCCTCAATTTCACAGTACAAAACCTTGATCTTAGCTACAAAACCAGCACAGAATCCAAACTTGTCCATTACTTTCCAAAGGAAGTTGTGTTCAACACGGTCAAAAGCCTTTTCCTGGTCTATGGAAATCAGACCAATGTCTAACCCCAATGAATAAGAGACATCCAAAACATCCTGAATTGGATGGACATTGTCCATCATTGACCTGCCGGGCACACAATATGTCTGGTCCCAGTGGATGACCTCCTCCATAGAACTCCCCAGCCTGGAGGCCAATACTTTGGACAGAATCTTGTAGTCCACACAGAGCAATGACACGGGGCGCCAGTTCCCTATGTCCTGCAGGTTCCCTTCTTTTGGCAGCAGGGTGAGCTTTAACATTCAACAGGTTGCCTAAAGCAATTTATTTTTTACTTTGAGGCTTTCAATACAACCTCGATTTTCTGTAGACTCAACCTCCACTATATCAGTCTCCAGATCCTTCATAGATCTGGTAATGTCTCGGGTGATATTAAAAGTGTGCTGCTGACACAGGCAATGGTTGGATCATAGTAAGACTCAAATCCAACTCCTAAGACTACTAAAATCACCTTTCCTCTGTCTAAAAACACCCCAGAAATACTTTAAGACCTCTCTAAAACTTTTATCATGCACTAAAACAGAATTAAAACACCAATAAGCACTTTTAGGTTTATAATTTCTGATAAAAACCTTACGTAAAAGCAAAGAATGATCAGTAAAAACAGCTGGTAGAATACTACAGTCTTTTACAACATTAAGATGATCCATCCATCCATCCATCTTCGTCTGCTTATCCGAGGTCAGGTCGCGGGGGTAGCAACTTCAGCAGGGAGCCCTAGACTTTCCTTTCCTTGGCCACATAGACCAGCTCTGGCTGGGGGATCCTGAGGCGTCCCCAGGCCAGAGTGGAGATATAATCTCTCCACCTGGTCCTCGGCCTGCCCCGGGGCCTCCTCCCAGCTGGACGTGCCTGGAACACCTCCCAAGGGAGGCGCCCAGGAGGCATCCTAACCAGATGCCCGAACCACCTCAACTGGCTCCTCTCAATGCAAAGGAGCAGCAGCTCTACTCTGAGCTCCTCTTGGATGACCGAGCTCCTCACCCTATCTCTAAGGGAGAAGCCAGCTACCCTTCTGAGGAAGCTCATTTTGGTCGCTTGTACCCGTGATCTTGTTCTTTCAGTCATGATCCAGTTCTCATGACCATAGGTGAGGGTAGGAACGAAGACTGACCTGAAGATCGAGAGCTTCGCTTTCCGGCTCAGCTCTCTTTTCATTGCAGTGGGAGCGGTACTGCAGTCGTTGTACCCCTCACCCCATACTCCCGCAGCACCCCCCAGAGAAGTTCCCGGGGGACCCGGTCGTATGCCTTCTCCAGGTCCACAAAGCACATTTAGACCGGATGGACATTCTCCCAGGCTCCCTCCAGGATGCTCGCAAGGGTGAAGAGCTGGTCTGTTGTTCCATGACCAGGATGGAACCCACATTGTTCCTCTTCATTCAGAGGTTCGACAATCAGCCTGACCCTCCTTTCCAGCACCTTGGAGTAAACTTTCCCAGGGAGGCTGAGTAGTGTGATGCCTCAATAGTTGGCACACACCCTCTGGTGCCCCTTTTTAAAACGTGGGATCACCACCCCAGTCTGCCACTCCTTCGGCACTGCCCCCGACCCCCAGACAATGTGGAAGAGGTCTGTCATCCATGACAGCCCCTCAACACTGGAGGACGGATCTCATCAATCCCTGGGGCTTTGCAACTGTGGACTTGTTTGACTACCTCAGTGACTTCCCTCAGGGAAATTGCCGATGACCCCCCTTCATCCTCCAGCTCTGTCTCTGAGGAATTCCTGAACCCGACGTACCCACCCTCTTAAACAAAGTGTTCCTTCCACCGCTCGACTATCTCCTCATTTGAGGTCAGCAATGTCCCACCCTTGCTGTACACGGCTCGGATGGTTCCCTGCTTTCCCCGTCTGAGGTGCCAGACAGTCTTCCAGAACAGCTTTGGTGCCAACCAAAAGTCCTTCTCCATGTCCTCTCGAGCCTCTCCCACACCCTCTGCATTGCCTCAGTGACCGCCGAGGCCGCAGCCCTTTGGGCCTGATGGTACCATGCAACTGCCTCTAGAGTCCCCCAAGATAACATACCCTGGAAAGCCTCCTTTTTCAGTTGGATGGCTTCCCTGACCACCGGTGTCCACCAAAGTGTCCGAGCGTTGCCACCCCTTAAGGCACCCAGGACCTTGAGGCCACAGCTCTACGCTGCAGCTTTGGCAATGGAGGATTTGAACATCAACCAATCGAGCTCAATGACCACAGCCTCCACAGGGATGTGGTAAAAGCTCTGCCAGAGGTGGGAGTTGAAGGCCTCCCAGACAGGGGGCTCCTCCAAAAATTCCCAGTTCATCCGCACTACACATTTGGGCTCACCAGGTCTGTTCGGAGGCTTCCCCCGCCACTTGACCCGACTCACCACCAGATGGTGATCATTTGACAGCTCAGCCCCTCTCTTTACCCAAATGTCCAAAACATGCGGCTTAAAATCCGATGATGCAATAATACAATCGATCATCGACCTTCGGCCTAGGGTGCTCTGGTACCATGTACACTTATGAGCCTCCTTATGCTCGAACATGGTGTTTGTTATGGCCAGTCCATGACAAGCACAGAAGTCCAACAACAAGACACCAATCGGGTTCAGATTGGGGAGGCTGTTCCTCCCAATCACGCCAGTCCAGGCTTCTCCATCATTGCCCACGTGTGCATTTAAGTCTCCCAGTAGGACTTTGGAATCCCCTACCGGGGCCCCATGCAGAACCCCGTTCAGGTTCTCCAAGAAGGCCGAATACTCCGAGCTGCTGTGTGGTGCATATGCACAAACAACAGTCAGAGTTTTCCCCCCTGCCACCCTAAGGCGCAGGGAGGCGACGCTCTTGTCCACCGGGGTAAACTCCAACACAGCGGCACTCAGCCGGGGGCTTGTGAGTATCCACCACCCACCTGGCACCTCACATCTTGGGCAAATCCGGAGAAGAAAAGAGTCCAACCCCTATCAAGGAGCACGTTCCAGAGCCTCGGCTATGCGTGGAGTCCCACCAGATCCAAACGGTAGTGCTCCACCTCCCGCACCAGCTCCAGCTCCTTCCCCCACAGTGAGGTGACGTTCCACGTCCCCAGGGCCAGTCTATGTCACCCAGGTCCGGTCCGCTGGGACCCCCTTCTTCCACTGCCACCTATTTGGCAGTGCACCCGACCCCATCGGTCTTCCCTGCGGAAGGTGGGTCCACATGGGGGGGGGGCATTAGTCACGTGGCCTCTTCCAGCTTGGTCCGGTCGGGCCCTGTGGCAGACCTGACCACCAGATGCTCGTGTCCAGGCTCCCCATCTGGGCCTGGCTCCAGACGGGGGCCCCGGGCTTCCTCCGGGCAGGGTCCTCTTGTTCCCTCTTTTCTTCTTCGTGGGGTCTTTGTGGACCATTCTTTGTCAGGCCGCTCGCCTGAGACCAATTTGCCATGGGAAACCCTATCAGGAACATGAAGCTCCAGAGAACATAGCTCCCAGGTTCACCTGGACACGCAAACCTCTCCACCACAATAAGGTGATGGTCCCCGGAGAGGTTGTTTAAGATGATGTTGAAGATGATTTTTAAAACAATAAATACGATCAAGCCAGGCTAAGGAAATCCTATTCTCTCTGAAGTAGGACCAGGTATATTGGTATATTAGGTGCATCCTTCTCCACACATCCACCAGGCCATGAGTGTGGACCAGCTGCCCTAAGGCGTGCTGAGAGGTTGGATGAGGCTCTGTGTGATTGCGATCTAATGTCGCATCTTCTGTACAGTTAAACCACCCCCCCAAGAATAAAAAATCCTCCGCAGTACACGCATTTAAAACATCATTTACTTTTGATAAACACTGCTTCCTCTCTGCACCGGCTGTTGGGGTATAAATATTGATAAAAACAGCTTTAAAATGGTTGAACTGAGCTCTGATCAAAAGCCACCTGCCATCAATAAAATGTTGGACCTCCAGGGAGTTGTGTTTAAAAGCTTTGGAGAAAAGGTAAGCCACTCCTCAACTAACAGAACTGTGGTGGCGTAAAACCACCTCCCCTCCCCATTCCCTCCTCCACTCAGCTTCATTTTTTAAATCGCTGTGGGTTTCTTGTAAAAAAAGAAAATCTACACCCCATCCAAGCCAGAGGAGCCGCCGTTCCAGCAGCCGCAGACTTCCCCGGACCGGGTGGAGCTGGGTCACCACTCCCCAGATAGGACTTCACCATGTGTCCCTCCCTTCCACAATCAAAACATTTCATCATGGATGAAGAGGCAAAAATCACGTACTCATAATCATCTACTTTCACCAGGAATCAGAGGTTAACCTCCTCATCCCATTTGTTAAGTATCATATAGAGCTGTTTCCTGTTAGACACGATGTGTTTCAGCAAAGGAGACTTACATCCAGAAGGGATCTTACGGATCTGGACAGCTCTCTCATCAGAAATGAAGCGGAGGATGTTTGTGAGGACTACCTTTGTCGCAGCCAGCGACGAAGGTAGTACCTGTACGAAGGTGTCTCTCACGGTGATTCCTGTCTCAACGAGCTGGTTTACCTTCTCCACCCAATCTAGAAAAATGACCACGGCACTGTTCATCCGAGTGGCTGGTTTAATGTCGACGTGTCTGACCTTATCCCCCACAGCAAGGCCGATTTCCTCCAGGGGAAAGTGGCCGTGATCTTTAACCTGTTTTTACGGGTCAAAGATTTGAAAGTCTCGCTGGCCATGGCGTCAGCCACGCCACCGGCAGGAAAACCCGGTATGGGGAAAAACAAAAGAAAATAGAAAACAATAACACTTAAACTAAACCAAAGTGACCTGTGATTAATAAACTGTGTGACCAAAAACCATAAAACAATAAGAGGAAATCAGAAAAAGTACGAAATTAAACGCTCCAGACACTCACTCACACACCTCACTCTGTACACTCAGAGAGAGAGAGAGAGAGAGAGAGAGAGAGAGAGAGAGAGGGAGAGGGAGAGACAGAGGTGCTCAGTCCTTCCCCCAGCAGTCTAGGCATAGCTAAAGAGTAAGTAAACTTTAACTTTTTAACTATAAGCTCTGTCATACAGAAAAGTTTTAAGTCTGGTCTTGAAAACTGCTAAAGAGTCCGCCCCCCGGACTGATACTGGAAGTTGGTTCCATAGAAGAGGAGCCTGATAACTGAAAGATCTGCCTCCTGATTTACTCTTGGAGACTCTAGGAACCACAAGTAAACCTCCATCTAGAGAGTGGAGTGGCCTACTAGGACAGTAAGGAACTGTGAGCTCTCTGAGACATGATGGAGCTTGGCCATTAAGAGCTTTATACGTTAACAGACAGATTTTAAATTGTATTCTCAATTTTACTGGCAGCCAATGAAGAGAAGCTAACACAAGAGAAATGTGATCCCTTTTTGTAGTTCCTGTTAATATTCGTGCAGCAGCATTCTGAATCAACTGGAGGCCTTTCAAGGATTTGTTTGGACATCCAGATAGTAATGAGTTACAGTAGTCCAGCCTAGAAGTAATGAATGCATGCGAAAGACTTGTTTTATGTGAGGGACAAAAGACATCTCCTGGTCAAAAGTTACTCCAAGATTTCATACAGTGGAGCTGGAAGCCAAAGTAATGTCATCCAGACTGATTAGATGACTAGATAGCGTTTCTCTGAGGTGTTTAGGGCCAAGTGCAATAACTTCAGGTTTATCAGAATTTAGGAGTAAAAAGTTACAGGTCATCCAGACTGCAAGCATGTCTTCAAGACATGCTCGAAGAGTTTCATTGATAAATACAGCTGAGTATCGTCTGCATAAGAGTGAAAATTGATGTTGTGTTTCCTGATGATGTTGCCTAAAGGAAGCAGATATAAAGTGAAGAGGATTGGTCCAAGTACATAATTGGCTATAGTGCGTGAGGAAGAGCTAATGTCAACATGAACAAACTGATGTCTATCTGATAAATAGGATTTGAACCACCTTAGTGCAGTTCCATTAATCCCAATTTCATGTTCCAGTCTCTCTAATAAAATATTATGGTCAATGATGTCAAATGCAGCACTGAGATCTAAGAGGAGAAGTATGGAGGCAGATCCATTGTCTGAAGCCATTAGAATATCATTGGAAACTTTAACCAGTGCTGTTTCTGTACTGTGATGAACTCTAAATCCTGACTGAAACTCTTTGAGCAAACCATTCTTATGCAGATGGTCATGTAATTGGTTTGCTATTGCTTTTTCGATGATTTTAGAAATGAATGGAAGGTTCGATGTGGGTCTATAATTGGCCAAAACATCTGGATCAAGATTCGTTCTTTTTAAGTTGGGGTTTGATGACTGTGGTCTGGGGTACATAACCCAAAGATAAAGTCAAGTTAATCAGATGTAGAATGAATGGCTCAGTCAAGTGGAAAATGTCTTTGAAGAGGCTAGTTGGTACTGGGTCTAATAGACAGGTTGATGGTTTAGATGATGAAACTATAGAAGCTAGCTCTGAGAGATTCAGAGATGAGAATGATTCCAGATGTGTGAGGTTGTGTGAGCGACATCTCAATAGTCATTGTATTACCTACAGTAGATGGTGTCAACAACCCCCCAGTTCGGAGAAGTAGAGAGGCCTAGTGTGTGTGTGTGTGTTTATATATATATATATATATATATATTTACTCTTAAAAAGTAAGGTGTATACTGATATTTACACATCTGGACAAATCTCACAGGTATTCCCTTCACTTCTTCTTCTTCTCCTTTCAGCTTTTCCCTTCAGGGGTCGCCACAGCGAATCAGTTGCCTCCATCTAAGCCTGTCTTCTGCATCCTCTTCTCTCACACCAACCACCTTCATGTCCTCTTTCACTACATCTATAAACCTCTTCTTTGGTCTTCCTCTAGGCCTCCTGCATGGCAGTTCAAAACTCAGCATCCTTCTACCAATATATTCACTATCTCTCCTCTGGACATGTCTGAACCATCTCAGTCTGGCCTCTCTGACTTTATCTCCAAAACCTCTAACATGTGCTGTCCCTCTGATGTACTCATTCCTGACCCTATCCAACCTGGTCACTCCCAAAGAGAACCTCAGCATCTTCACCTCTGCTACCTCCAGCTCTGCCTCCTGTCTTTTCCTCAGTGACACTGTCTCTAGACCAAACAACATCGCTGGTCTCACCACAGTTTTGTACACCTTTGCCTTCATTTTAGCTGAAACTCTTCTATCACACATCACACCTGACACTTTTCTCCACCCGTTCCAGCCTGCCTGCACACGCTTCTTCACCTCTTTTCCACACTCTCCATTGCTCTGGACTGTTGACCCTAAGTACTTAAAATCCTCCACCTTCTTTATCCCTTCTCCCTGTAACCTCACTCTTCCACTTGGGTCCTTCTCATTCACCCACATGTACTCTGTCTTGCTGTGGCTAACCTTCATTCCTCTCCTTTCCAGGGCAAACCTCCACCACTCTAGCTTCTCCTCCACCTGTTCCCTGCTCTCACTACAGATCACAATGTCATCTGCAAACATCATAGTCCATGGAGATTCCTGTCTAACCTCGTCTGTCAGCCTGTCCATCACCATAGCAAACAAGAAGGGGCTCAGAGCTGATCCCTGATGCAGTCCCATCTCCACCTTGAACTCCTCTGTCACACCTACAGCACACCTCACCACTGTCTTACAGTCGTCATACATGTCCTGCACCGCTCTAACATACTTCTCTGCCACTCCAGACTTCCTCATACAATACCACAGTTCCTCTCTGGGTACCCTGTCATAAGCTTTCTCCAGATCTACAAAGATACAGTGCAGCTCCCTCTGACCTTCTCTGTACTTCTCTATCAACATCCTCAGAGCAAATATTGCATCTGTAGTACACTTTTTTGGCATGAAACCATACTGCTGCTCACAAATGCTCACTTTTACCCTTAGTCTAGCTTCAACTACTCTTTCCCATAACTTCATTGTATGGCTCATCAGCTTTATTCCTCTGTAGTTGCTTCAACTCTGTACATCTCCCTTGTTCTTAAAAATGGGCACCAGCACACTTCTCCTCCATTCCTCAGGGATCTTCTCACTATCTAAGATCCTGTTGAACAACCCAGTCAGAAACTCTACTGCTACCTCTCCTAGACACTTCCAGACTTCCACAGGTATATCATCAGGACCGAGTGCTTTTCCACTCTTCATCCTCTTCAATGCCCTCCTCACTTCATCCTTACTAATCTTTGCTACTTCCTGGTCCACAACAGTCACCTCTTCTACTCTTCGTTCTCTCTCATTTTCCTCATTCATCAACTCTTCAAAGTACTCTTTCCATCTTCCCATCACACTACTGGCATCTCTCAGTACACTTTCATCTCTATCCTTAATCACCCTAACCGCCTGCACGTCCTTCCCATCTCTGTCTCTTTGCCTTGCCAACCTGTATAGATCAGTTTCTCCCTCCTTACTGTCCAACCTAGCATACAAGTCATCGTAAGCCCTTTGTTTTCCCTTTACCACCTCTACTTTCACCTTACGCTGCATCTCCCTGTATGCCTGTCTACTCTCTTCAGTCCTCTCAGTGTCCCTATTCTTCTTAGCTAACCTCTTTCTCTGTATACACTCCTGCACCTCCTCATTCCACCACCAAGTCTCCTTATCCACTTTCCTTCCAGATGACACACCAAATACTCTCCTACCTGTCTCCCTGATCACATTAGCTGTAGTTGTCCAGTCAACTGGAAGCACCTCCTGGCCATCCAGAGCCTGTCTCAACTCCTTCCTAAAAATCATACAACACTCTTCCTTTTTCAGCTTCCACCATTTAGTCCTCTGCTCTGTCTTTGCCCTCTTCATCTTCCTCACCACCAGAGTCATCCTACACACCACCATCCTATGCTGTCTGGCTACACTCTCACCTACCACTACTTTGCAGTCACTGATCTCCTTCAGATTACACCGTCTACACAAGATGTAGTCTACCTGTGTACTCCTACCTCCACTCTTATAGGTCACCCTATGTTCCTGCCTCTTCTGGAAGAAAGTATTCACTACAGCCATTTCCATCCTTTTTGCAAAGTCAACCACCATCTGTCCTTCTGCGTTCCTCTCCTGGATACCAAACCTGCCCATCACCTCCTCATCATCTCTGTTTCCTGCACCAACGTGTCCATTGAAGTCTGCACCAATGACAACTCTCTCACTTCTAGGGATGCTCTGCATCACTTCATCAAGGTCCAACCAGAATTTCTCCTTCTCCTCCAGCTCACATCCTACGTGTGGAGCATACCCACTAACAACATTGAACATCACACCTTCGATTTCTAGCTTCAGACTCATTACTCTATCTGATACTCTTTTAACCTCCAGGACATTCCTAACAAACTCCTCCTTCAAGATAACTCCTACTCCATTTCTTTTCCTATCTACACCATGATAGAACAACTTGAACCCTGCTCCTAAACTTCTAGCCTTGCTACCTTTCCACCTGGTCTCCTGGACACATAGTATGTCTACCTTCCTCCTCTGCATCATGTCGACCAACTCTCTAGCTTTTCCTGTCATAGTTCCAACATTTAAAGTCCTTACTCTCAGTCCTAGACTCTTGGTGTTCCTTTTCTCTCTCTTCCTACGAACACACCTTCCTCCTCTCTTTTTTCGACTAACAGTAGTCCAATTTCCACCTGCACCCTGAAGGTGAACAGCACCGATGGCGGTCATTGTTAACCCGGGCCTCGACCGATCCGGTATGGAAGTCATAGATTTGATTCGCATGTTTGATTTGGCAAAAGTTTTACGTCGGATGCCCTTCCTGACACAACCCTCTGTATTTATCCGGGCTTGGGACCGGCACAATAAGGCACTGGCTTGTACCCCCTTGCGGCTACATTACAGGTATTCCCTTCAATATGACACTAAAATTATTCAAATAGACCTTGTGGTTGCAGAGATATAACCTTTTTATTTAGAGTATGCAATTTTCGAGCAGAAACCTACAAAATAGGCTTAGGGTTTAAATTAATCAGCATTGTGTGAATTCGTTTAGCAAGGACTTGAATGTAACAGACATCTTAAGGTCAATTTCTGAAGGTCTTTTAAAAGATTTTTGTTTGATGTTCCTGTTGGCGCATGAGTAGGTTGTTCTCATTCAACTTTGTGGATTTAAAAATGTGTTGCTGGATACAGTGCTGAAGAGAAACCTGGGGTTGTTCTTGTTTTTTTCTATTAGTGCTGAATAATATGAGCTTCTAGCATTATGGAGAGTTTTTTTTATACATTTTTAAGCTTTCTTTCCAGGCTCGGTGAGACTCTTCCGAGTTGCTGGAACGCCATTTTCTTTCTAATTTCTGTGACATCTGCTTTAAGGCACAAATTTGAGAACTATACCTCAGAGCCAGCCTCCTCTGTTTTACTACTTTCTTTTTGAGAGGGGCAGCATCATCAAGAATTGAACAAACTGTGGCCATAGTGGGGCAGTACGTAGTGTAGCGTAGTGGTTAGTGCTGTCGCCCTACAATAAGAAGGTCGCGGGTGCCCTCCGGGTACTCCGGGTTTCCTCCCACTGTCCGAAGACATGCATTGTCTAGGTTAACTGGTGACTCTAAATTGCCCGTAGGTCTGAATGCGAGTGTGAGTGGTTGTTCGTCTCGGTGTGTCTTGACGACTTGTCCAGGGTGTACCCCGCCCCTCACCTGGAACGTTTGCTGGGATAGGCTCCAGCATCCCCGCGACCTGGAAATGGAAAAGTGGTAGAAGATGGATGGATGGATGGATGGATGGATGGCCATAGTGCTAATCACACAGTCATCAACCTGTGTATGGGAGAGATCCTCAATTGAATATAGATATGGCATTGCTGCAAATGATGACTGAATGTTCTTGTTAAATTTAGCCACAGCATTTTCAGATAAACATCTTCTATAGTCGAATTTATTCCTTGATGCTGTGCAGTCAATTCATGTAAACTCAAACGTAATGAGGTAATGGTCGGTCAAGAAAAAGTTTTGAGGAAAAATTGTTAACTTGTCAATTTCAATGCCATATGTTAGAACAAGATCAAGGATATGATTGAAGCAGTGAGTTGGTTCATTCACATGCTGGGAAAAGCCAATTGAGTCTAGTAAGGAAAGAAACCCAGAACTAAGCCTGTCACTTTCTACATCTACATGAATATTGAAATATCCCAGTATAATGATTTTATCCATACTAACTCAGATATAAACTCAGAAAACAGAGACAGAGACTCTTTACTATTCTCGGCAGGGAACCGCTCTGACTGAGGTGCAGAGGAGCGTGTTAAACTGCGGCTCTGCCTCCTGGTCTCAACTCAGGGTTATCAGGGTTTTAGCTTTCTAATAAACTTGGCCATATTCTTAGATGTGAGAGCGGCACCACCCACGATAGGATGGACACCAATTCTCCTAATCAGACCAGGTCTCCCCCAGAAAGTCTTCCAGTTGTCTATGTAGCCCACATTGTTTTCGTGACACCACCTCGACAGCCAGCGATTGAAAGATGACATGCAGCTATACATGTCATCACTGGTCCGATTGGGGAGGGGCCAGAGAAAACGACAGTGTCCGACATCGTTTTAACAAAATTACACACCAACTCCACATTAATCTTTGTCACGGGTGTCATTACTGCCAACGTGAATAACAATTTTACCATATTTACCTTTATCCTTAGCCAGCAGTTTCAGATATGACGGATGTCGCCTGCTCTGGCCCCCCGAGATACACTTAACTATGGCCGTCGGTGTCGCTAACTTCACGTTCAATACAATCTTACCCCAGAGACTAACAGAGAAAATTCTCCTTGGCAAAAATGACTCACAATGTTCGGATATGATAGTGTCAATGTCATTCCAAGTATCACACTACTTATTGGCTTTACCTTTAATGGTTTTATTTCGGTCCATCTACACTGATATGGCAATATGCAAACATTGCTGAACACCACAATATGGAACACAACCTTGCTATTCACAATTTCAATTCAAAAATAAAAATGGGAAGCTTCAGCTTATATCGGCATTTATGGCTGAAATAGTAAAAATGGTGTAGATCACAGCCTGGACTGGCTGGAACTGTCCATTCACATGGCCACTAAAGACACTAAAAGTTATATTAAACACTTAAATATTTCTGGTCAAATTCATTATGAAAACATCATATAACATCACATCCATTAGGCTATTTCCTGATATAAATAGGCTATCAGCTAGTTCTTCAAGGCCATTTTCTTCCTATTCTCTAGTCAGCATTTCCAGATCAAGCTTACCCTTGGAAATAATCTGTGATCCTCTGTTTGCATCCTCTCTTTTTTTCTCCCTCTTCCATCTTTAAGAATGAAGTTATGAAGATAGTAACATTAGCCTACCAACCTTTTTTTTCCAATTAGGAAACAAGTATTCATGGACATTTCTTTCTGGCTTTGCAGTTTAAACCCTAACATTTGTTATTGACCAGCAATTGGACAGTTAGCTAGAGCCGTCTAGCCTTGTTTTTTCTTAAAGTTGTGCTCGTTGCAATGTTAACATTTCAGAATTTTGACATTACTTCACCTTCAACATTTAACTCCACTCCAACATCCATTTGCTTTGGCTAGAACTGCAACTGTAAACGCAACAACTTTATCTGCATGTGTGAAGCACCGGCATCAACTCAGACAGGAGATATGAGGACCAGCACTGAAAACATAACGTTGGGAAGTGACAGGTTGAAGATAGGCAGATAGCCGAGTATTTGTGAAGGCGGGGCCAGGAGATAACATTAGGCTACGTTTTGATTTGAAGAACAACGCAATGAAGAGAGAGGAGGAGAGCTGGGTTGAAATTTGACTGTACACCATACACTGTATATAAAAACTACATGCAATTTTTTTTTTTTTTAAACAGCATCGTGCAATCATTGGTAAGAATTAATCTATTTATTTATTAATGTATCTGAGGTGCTGGAACGCAGTTCCCAAACGTTCCAGCCCACTTTAACCCCTGGTTGAGAGTGTGCTCACATACTGCATCTCAACTTGGTATTCCAGCTGCAACATAGCAGAAAAGAAGACTCTGCAGCGGGTGGTGAGAGATGCTGAGATGGTCATTGGTGTGTCCCTTCCCTCTGTCCAAGATCTTTCCCAGAGATGCTGCAGAAACAGGGCACGGAACATTGTCAGGGACAATCTGCTACTTGCTTGACGTACACTGCCAGTCAAAAGTTTGTACACACTTTCCTATTCATTTGAATGAGAAAGTGTGTCCAAACATTTGACTGGTAGTGTACAGTGCAGCCAGTCTGAAATCTCATCTCTCATCAACATGCAGTGTCACTGCGCATGCTCGGCTAAACCGCACAGGCTACTGCAAAATTCAGATGAACTAGTTAGGGGTTTCCAATTCATTCTTACAAAAGAAAGGGTCTAAAAATTAGTGGAGGAGGTGGACCAGGTAAGAAACCACTGAAGAAAACTACCTAAATCTGAGGAAATGTGCTACCTTCTTGACTGCATTATTCTGCTCAACTTATTTATTTGAGTCAGCCTTTTCCCACATGAAGATTATTAATACCAAATACAGTTTTCCTGGTTGAATTTGATTCACGCATGATTCACACATCTTTTTAGAGGAGGAGTAATTGTGTTTTCATTAGACGCTGCAATGTGCCCAAACAACCACCAGGGGGTATCTGTGAGTAGGAGGACGCCACCATAAGACAGGAGCAGGGAGCAGTGAACATGAACTCAGATAAAGAAGAGTAGAAAGACTAAAAACCTTCTAGTGATAAAGTTTTTCTGTATGCTAATAAAAGTCACAACATTAACTAAACAAGAGGAAGGTGTGACGGGTTTTGCTTAGTGTGTATGTGTTTGTCTTGAGGAGGGTAACAAGTAGGACAGGAGAGTTTGTGTGTTGAACAACCCCCCTAGACTGAGCAAAATACTTGCAATTATTTATTATTATTATTATTATTATTATGGTACAATAATTCAAGTTGGGATTATTTTACCAGTTAACAAATGTTCCAAACAAACCATAAAAAAACAAACAAACTTAAGCTTAAGCTTAAATATGGACTTAGTTGTTTTTGTTTAAGTTTATTTAAGTTTATTTGTGCTGTTGTGAACGTAACCGCTGTACATAACAATCAGAAAAATAAGGTTTTATTGATCAGATTCACCGGCTTTCTTTCTACCTGTAGGCTAATGGTTGTTTACTCTCCTTGACTCTATTGAAAGCTACGAGCTTACATTAGCACCTCTTTAAGTACAGTAGCCTTCTGTACATTGTCAGACAAAAGGCGAGCCCTGCCCCCTTTTTTCACAGCAGTTCAGCTTGGAGTCAGTTCTTTGCCTGTATGAACAGGAAAACCAGTTCCAAATGAAGCACTCTCACTCACACACACACACATGCATGCATGTGTGCATGCAAGCAGCTTTATGATTCCTTTTCAGTTCACAGAATTGTTTTGTGAAGATGTAAAAACTGATACTTATAATTTTTTTCATTGAGTAAAAAACCTCTCTGAATTATTGAACTGATTAGAATCATTTCTTGTCAACAAATATGCTTGTATGGAATTTGAAACTTCTGTAGTCTGTGCGTAATAGTTTCTCTCTCCGCTTAGCCGTGGCTGCTGCGAGCAAGGAAAATCCCAACCTCAGACATCTTTATATATTACTTTATAGGCTGTAGGCTAATTATTCATATCAGATTTTATTATATTCTTATGTTTAAGCAACATCCAGTCAGGTCGTGATATAGGCTAACACGGGTAGACTGGGACAATAATTCAGGCCGGCAATTTCTATTTTACCTGTTAACAAATGTTACAAACGCTAAAAAAAACAACAACAACAACAAAAACCAACCGTAATGTCCATATTTTAGCTCTGAAGCAAAGAAAGCACAACTGATTATCCAAGGTCATCTAGATAATTGAGGAACATATAAAACCTCGTTAGATTTTGACATTTTTCAGTAGATATCTTTTTTGTTTCTCTAAATAACTAAACTAAATGTCTGCTAAAAAAAATAAAAGACTTACAGATGACTAAGAAGTGAATCAGGATCAGAGTTGATTTATTGTACAGATGCTTGAGCATTTTTAAACTGAACCAAAGCAGCAAAAAGCTGCTGCTGTGTTTTAAACAGCACAATGCAGGTGTTTCGCATTCAGAATTTTGAGGTGGAGTTGCAGGGTTGAGTGGTTTATTTGTCCTGTTGAACATAACCGCTGTTAAAAAATCAGAAAATTAAAGTTTTATTGATCTGATTCACCGGCTTTTTTACTGTTAGCGGCCCCTCTCTTCCTTCACTCTCTAGCTCTCTCGACCATAGCTGCTAATAACAGCGTTCACATCGCCACTCTCCATTGCAGCTACATTGTCATCAAACGTGGAATTGTCCCCAAATACTCTGAGCTGCATTTCAGTACTATGCTTCCACCTAGTGGCTACAGTTATGACGTATATTTCACGCAAAGTGTGAATCACACGCCCCGCGAGTGAAGTGACCATTTTTAACCTGTACCAACTGTACCGTTCCACCATGACTGATGATAATTTGGAAGTCTGTTTGAGGATGGCTATCAGTAGCTACTGTCCGGACTATGCAACCCTGGCTGATTCCTTTCAGTGCAAGTCATCAGAGTAAGGTGATGGCCAAAAATTTACAGAATTGTATTGTGCCATACAGGTTCATGCTGCTATGCAAGGTACACCGACATATATTGTAAATATAAGGTATACTTAGTATATATATAAGTTAATATATGTTTAGCATTTTCATTGTAGGTAGATTATTCTTGACTTGGTAATTTAAAAAATTGCTCTTTGTTCGTACTACGCCGTGGTCACAGAGAAAATGACAATAAATACTGATTTGATTTGACACATCAAATCTCTTCCCATCAAAGTCAGACTTTAGAAATGCAGATCTTCCTCGCTGAGCCTCTGGGCATTCTGCTTACCAATGGACACTCCACAGTTGTGAAAAACATTAGGATCGTACCTGCCGGCAGTCCAGGCTGATCTGCCTTTGCCGTGCCAGCTTCTTCAGCCCCTGCCCCTTCTGACTTGGAAGGGTTAGGGTTAGGGTTGGAAGTGCACATTGTTGGCATGTCGATATTCAGGATGTTTCAGGCGGAAAGCCGTTATTGCTGGAGTAAACACACCCTGAATCTTTTGATAATAATTTATCAGAGATCCACTCATCATTCATCACAACTTGGTCATAGTCGGTCAGTATTCCGTGACGAATTGTTTTACGTCAGTTTCCCATTTGTTAAGATTGTCTTTGGGATTACAAACATGGGTCATTGCGTCAGTCATCTGTATCTGGCCAGGGTCTGAACAGCAGCATTGGACCTTGTGCCCCCGCCACCTCTATCATCTGCATCATTGTCACTGGGGTTGCTGATGTGTCTGTTGCCTCACTGGCTTGTTTTAGGCTCCACAGGACTCTTTTGCGGGTCATGACAGGGGAAAACACTACCTCCCCCTTGCCAGTGGATGAGTCTGGTAGGGCCTCTTGTGACGGAGGTGCGACGTGTGCTGGCATTGCTGTTAAAACGGGCTGAGGGATTTGTGCCGTGGCATATGGTGTTGGTGGAGCAACAGGAGGGGTGGAGTCTAGATCAGGAACCATTGATTTCCTCAGCACCTCAGAAAAACAAGGATAAAGTGTCTGTGGATCAGTAGTTGTTACATATTCTTCAACATTAGTTCCTAAATCAGTAATTTCTAGCTCTTTTTCCCACATACTACACACATTTTCTTTTTGCTTCATTTTAGACAGGGCTGCATGGTGGGTCACTTCTCAATTCCTCTTTTCTCAATTGTTCCTTTAGCTGTTTTAACAGATTTTTACTTAGACTACCTTTTGAAGGAAATCCCAACTCCACCCACTTCAGTTTTGTAACTTCTGGGGAGATCAAAGGATGTTGATAGTCCTTTGTCCATTGTTTTCCTGGGGGGGTCAGATGAGCCTTACTGTCCTCTGGTCATGTTTATGACCTCAGGTGACAAATGCCACTTCCTGGCTCTCCACAGGATCTTCACAAATGAGGCCTTCAAAGACCAGGTTAATCAGTTGAAGGAATCAGTCAGCACCCACATATGTCTGAAGAAAACAGGGCATTTGGGGTCTCACAGTTTAGATTTCCCCCACACTCTTCTCACACTGAGGTGTCCATGTAGCATCCAGAGCCTGGCCTGGCCCCCTTTTGGACCTGGTGCTCCCAACTCAGCAAAGGAGTGGCCAGTTTGGCAAGTCTGTCTACGAAACGCGGGTGATAGCTAGCGAAACCTAAAAAGGAACACAGCTCTGGGACATGGCCAGTTAGCCACAGCTTCGATCTTCTTGCGGTCCATGGAGACCCCCTGGCTCGAATTACATGCCCCAAATAACCAACCTCCCTTTGGAAAAACCCACACTTTTTTAGTTTCGCCTTGAGGCCTTCCTGTTGGAGTTGACCAAGCACCATTCCAGCAGTTGGAGATACTGCTCGACAGAGGAGGAACAGACGATAATGTCGTCTAGATAAAGCAGCAAAGACTGACATTGCTGATTGCCAAACATCCCCTGGTGGGCAGAAAGCGATTTTGGGCAGGTCCTGCTCTGACACAGGGACCTGGTTGTACCTGCTGGCCAGATCAATGATGGAGAACAAGCGGGCCCCAGAAGGCACATCCAAATTCTCCTCAATATGAGGCAAGGGGAAGGCATCCTTCCTGGTCTTGCTGTTTAGGAGGAGGTAGTCCACACACAACCGCAAGCTCCCATCTTTCTAACGGACCAAAACAATGGGTGAGGCACAGACTACTGCTCTATCTGATGGCCTCGAACTCCAGAAGTTGACTGATATGGGCCTTCACGGCTTCATATTCTGAGGAGGGGGGACGCGTCGGTACCTCTGCTTGATAGGAACATCATCGAGCAGAAGTTTATCATGGGAGATGGGCTGAAAAGACGGAGTGGTACTTTAGCAACGACCTATAGCAACGACCTATACCTATCTGCTCCCACCTAATAGCCTCACCCCATAGCTCCAAAAGGGTGGCAGTCGGCTGGCAGCGAGCCAACTGCTTCAGCACCTGCAGGAGAGACGTCAGCATTGAGTGTCCCATCAGGCGCACACTGTTTTACCTGTGTCATCAAAGCCATAAGAGCCAGGGAAACCTCCTGTGGCGTCTCTCCTTCGAGTTGGTGTTGGGAAAAGAAAGCCTGTTGCAAAGTGACTTCGGAGTGAGTAGCACCATACAGCTCCTTTAAGATGACAAAAACCTGGGCTAGGTCTCCTTGCTTTGCACTAAAGCGAAATTTGATGTCTTCCCTTGCTTCTCCCTCCAAGTGATCAAAAATGAAATAGGTTTGATCATCCACAGACAGATGATGGGTAAGCACACATGCCTGAACTTCCTCTACCCATTTGGCTATCCCAATGCCAGTTTTAGCATTGAACATGGGACACTTAAAGCTCTCTAGGCAGAACAACCAGCCACTCTGTACCAGCAGCTTCAACATCTGCAGATGGGGTGTGACTAGCTGACAGGGAAGAAGTGGAAGTGGCTCCACCAGAGCCCAAAGCAGCCTGCTCCTGACTGTGTCCCTCGTTGTCTGCCTTAACCTGTAACAGCAGCTCCCTGAGCTGGTGCACATCCTCCTCCATGCTGTCTCAGGGAAGCTGCACCAAAGCCCCCCCAAAATAGTACATATATATATATATATATAAGGATCTCTAAAATAGACACTGCTGTCCTGACTCTCAGTACAATATGGATAAATTACCAAACATCAAAGACAGAACACCTACTAATACAGTAGCCCGACCACAATAAGGAAAAGAAACATATAAACCCAAATAAAGAAATGAAATTCCCCAAACAAATTATAACCTGAATAATGACGCACATGGCACCGCTCCGCAAGCAAACAACCTCCAGCTGCACCTTAAAAGTGGTGGCAGTTTATCAGTATTCAGAATATGGTGAGCTTACTTACATTTGGAACTGACGAAGACATCTTTACATTATCAAACATTCTTAATCAAGTCAAATCAGCGGAGGGGAGAAGGCAAGAAAACCCTCTCCGGATGTCAAATATGTATATCTCCTCAAAGGTCATCAGTATTCAGTAAGCTTCAACAGAATAATCTTAGGGGTTCTGTCCCTTTCTATAATGCCAGTTTTTAACCTCTCCAACATGTGTGGCTGCTCTTAACAGGTAAGGAACTTGACCAAAGATGTCAAGTTCAGACATTTGAGCATAGGGAAGCTCTGATTGGCTTTGTTTTCTGAAAACAGATGTATCTACAAAAGACCACAAGGGTTGTGTCTTATGCAGATACTTCTGAGTTCAAAGATAAGAGAACCTTAACTTTATGAGTCTTATCTCTATGAAAACTGAAATAACAATAAAAACTACAACATGAGGAAGAAACTCAGGGTCAGGATCCTACAAATGGTTTGATTCAGGTGCTGTGTAACATAGTCAGTTTGATTCAGGTGTATATTACTTGAGACTGTGGAGGCAAATGAAAACATGATGTTGCTGACCATTTTTAATTTGTGATTTTATTAAATCTTCCATTAGAGGGTTATAAGCAACAGCTTCAAGCTACCACAAAGAAAAGAAAAAGAAGGCAACTTATTTGATAAATTGGGATATCAGTCATCAGACTTACACTGAGGAGACACAGAGGAATACATAAGATCTGTTTGGTAGAAATTTTACATTTCTGTAGTTTTTTCAGCATGGTTTTTCTTTGAGCTGTGACTGTTGACATCATCTCACTCGTCAAATAAAGTACTTTAATAGGAACCACCTAGAAAATTAGCATCAGTAACATTTCTCCCAACGTTCAACATACATGGGAAACACAGATCATGCAAATTTCAAGTATAACTAGTTTCTGTTATGGTACATATTGTTTACTGTTCATTTGTCAAGTAGAAGCTAATGGTTCTACACCCTGGATTGATAATTTGAAGAGAAGCCAGGCTTTGCTGACATATAAATAGTGGATTTTCCTGGATTATGTAAACAAAAAAATGTTCTTGCTACCAGGGAATTTGTTCTTTTCTTTTCTTTTCTTTTTTTTTTTTTTTTTTGTAGAATAAAACTCTGTCATTATAGAGCCTGAACTGGGCAGGAATGTAATTGTCCAGAATTTGATGGAGGTAGTGGGTGACATGGATCTCACATTTTCTGGTTGGTCACCCAAAAGAATGTTAATCTATGATGAGATGGTTTTTTTCTGAAATGCAACTTGTGGGTTGTAGATTTTTTGGTTTTATATAAACAGTCTTCAATCAAAAACTAGTTATTTGTTAACATGGTTGTTCATCTTTTATACAGTTGAACTGTGAATATTCACAGTTTGCAAATTTCCTCAGTATAAATGAAATAACTCCTTTATTTCCTTCTTTATTTACTTTATTTATTTACTCCTGCATTCAGTTCCTTTTACATTTAAATCTCCAGGGTGAAACACTGGAGACTGGTTCACTTAGTTAGGAGGTTATATGTATTTATGCAGAGAGCAAGAATAACATGGAGTTGTTCTGAAACACACACACAGTTTGACCTTAAAGGTGTTGATTACAGACAAACAGTAAATGTTTAACAAGAGAAGGCATGTCTACAACTCTGAGGACAGAATAAATCTCTGGCTCAATCAATAAGATTCTTCACAGCGATCTCCACCCCATTGGGGCAGGCTTTGGTTCAGTTCACACCACCAACATAAATACTGAGTGTCTGTTGTCAGGTCAGTTTCAGGACCTTTCCCTTTAATAAAGTTGCATTTCAGTGAGAGAAAGTTGGACTTTCTACAGTCACTATGGTTGACAACATGGACTTGGAAAAACAGCAGAAGCGTTACTGCATTCGTGGTAAGCATGTTGTCATCATATGTGTGACAGTGGCGGTGTGCTCTTTGGCGGTGGGTCTTGGGGTGGGCCTTGCTAGATCAGACACAACCACCCTGACCCCCACCACAGCACCTCCCCAGCCCCCTCCACCTGGCAAAGGGCCTTGCGCACCTTCCACTGACTCCAGTGGGGACTGGAGGAATTTCCGCCTGCCCAACTATGTGAAACCAGTCCACTATGACCTGTTGCTGGAGCCAGACATGGTTGAGGACACCTACACAGGCACGGTGGACATCCATGTAGAGGTCAGCAAGCCAACACACCATCTGTGGCTCCACATCAGGGAAACGTTTGTCAGTAAAATGCCCAAGCTGAGGATATTGGACAACCAGGGACGCCAAAGGGAGATCCCACTGAAGAGATGCTTTGAATACAAACCCCAGCAGTATGTGGTGGTGGAGGCTGCAGAGGAATTGCCTGTCACCGGCCCTGGGATGGAGTATGTGCTCACTCTGGACTTCCAGGGCTGGCTCAACGGTTCGGTGGTGGGATTCTACAGAGTTATCTACAAGGAGGGAAAGCTCACCAAGTGAGTGCTTTGGTCAGAAATACACATTTAAAACTACTTATTCCAACTTCACATCTAGGCACCAGGATTATTTCCACAGGATAGACTATAAGTGCACAGCTCCACCACCAGAATTCATACCTAGAGACCAGGTTCACCATTCACATATCATATCCAGAGACCAGGTTCACATCCACAGATCATATCCAGAGACCAGGTTCACATCCACAGATCATATCCAGAGACCAGGTTCACATCCAGAGACTAGATTCATATCCAGAGCTCCGGTTCACATCTATAGACAAGGTTATCGCTCAAAGTGGCCTATGTTTACAGATGAAACAGTTCAAGCTAACAGATTCATGATCACTTCAGTCTTTATGTCCAGTAAGAAGTAGATGGACAGAAGAGATTATACTGGATTATACTGTTAATGCTTTAATGAAAATATTCCATAATGAACTTTTAACTTAAAATTTAAATTCCAAATACATACCAAAATTTGAGATGAAAAGTGTTAAAATGACAACACACAACACATACCACTCACCTTATAACAGTCAATACTGTCTGGTCTCTATTGCTGGAGCAAGTGTTTTACTGACCTACACACAAAGGAAAATGATAAAAGATAAAGCACCTGGTGTAAAAAATGTCACTGTTTGCTTTTTATATGATCTCCAGAAAAATAGCTGCAACTGATCATGAGCCAACAGATGCCCGCAAGTCATTTCCATGCTTTGATGAGCCCAACAAGAAGGCCACATTCAAAGTCACCATCATCCATGAAGAAAACTATGAAGCTCTGTCTAACATGCCCCTCGAGGTAGGACTCGAGACAGCCTCTGCATGCACAAGATGGTCTCCTCCCAGACAATTGTCACCTTTGTCAAAATGTCTGCCATGAAAATAAAACACACAGCAGCATTGTTTGTATCAATTATTAAAATTTTTTTATTGCACCATGGGAAGAAAAAGGAGTGTCCACCCCCCACATGCATATGCACCCACAGTGACTTACCATTTTGCTCTGCCCTCCAGGACACCCCTCAACAGCTGCCTAGAAATAAGCTGAAGACCTCGTTCAAGAAGTCTGTCCCAATGAGCACATATCTAGTGTGTTTTGCTGTGCACCAATTTGGCTACGTCGAAAGAAAATCTGCTCAAGGCATTCCTGTAAATTTACCTTTGTGTTTAACTATCAGTGACACCACTGTACACTTTGCTAGATCTCAGACAGATCCCAATATACAGTCATACCTGTGTTTTTGTCTCCCTCCTTCCCCTTTCTGTCACAGCTGAGGATCTATGCTCAGAAAAGTCAGTTGAAAACTGCAACGTATGCAGCTGATACTACCAAGGTCATCTTCGATTACTTTGAGGAATACTTCAGTATGAACTACTCCATCTCAAAACTGGGTATGTTTTGATAAACTCCTTCAGTCATTTACAGAATATCTGTGCTTCACTGCAGTGATCACAGTGAGATACTGGGGTCATGGTGTTTTCCTAGCCACAATAAAAGCCTAACTGCTCCTGCTATGGCCCTCAGTGTTGACTTCCGATGATAAGTACTAATATCAATCTGTAGTGATAAAAATCCTTGAAAATGAATAAAGAAATATTAACATATTTTTGTTGGATTTTCACAGACATATCCCAAATTATTTACAACCACGTTGGTATTTAATTAAGATTGCATGTTCAACTGATTTAAATCAGTGCAATATGAACCAGACAGAGATATAAAGCTTTTAGAGGACAATGTGAGGAAATACTGTTATATCCATTTATACATTTCCAAACTGAAGAAAAAGCATTTTGAAGCTCATTCAACTGAAAACAGATGACTTTTCAGAACCTGACAGTTTAACAACTGCAAGTCATCAATCTGTGAATGAGAAATTCAATTCCTGTAAACACTCATGGGTCTGTTGATCAGCAAAGATCATGGCAATCTTCTCAGTAGATCTTAAATTTCTTGTGTACTAGTTGAAACCATGTTTTAATATATTTGCTAGAGAAAATATCATGTTTTATCCTGGAATAAGTTAAGAAAAGCAATTAAGTTCTGCATTCTAAGTGAATAGAGAATGGTCTTCCAGATCTTGTTAGTTATATTTCTGGTATTTGTCAAGATATCATCTTACTATCAGATAAAAGTTGATAATGCAGTGATGCCATGAAACACATGACAAGGTCTTACTTCTTTGGAACCTCTGTGTTCTCTTGATACAGATAAAATTGCTATCCCTGACTTTGGGACTGGTGCTATGGAGAACTGGGGCCTAATCACTTACAGGGAAACAAACCTGCTGTTTGATGAGAGCCAGTCTTCCTCCTACAACAAGCAGAGAGTGGCCAGTGTTATTGCCCATGAGCTGGTTCACCAGGTACCACTGTCTGGTTTTGTTTTACTCACTCTGTATATTGTATTGTATGTATTGAACCACTTGAATCCAGTGGAACGCCTTTGGGATGTGTTAGAACAGGATATTGGATATTGAAAAAATGTTGTGACAGCTGAATATACTAATCAGAGCAGGACAGGGACAAAAAGGCTCCATGGCATTTTTCATCACAGTCCGTTGAGTCTGTGAGGGTTTGCTGACCAAAAGACTTTTCCAATTTGGTAATCTATTCATTCACAGATCATTCACGACACTGAAAGCAATTTGCAAGTTTAGAGGGGATGACACTCACTGACACCATTTCAGCCCCATATTAGTGAAGAAAAAATACTATCAAACTAGCCCAGCTGACAATACTTGTATCAGCATGTTTACAGAAGGTTTAGAGTTCAGAGCAATAAATGTTTAAAACACTGTATGTGCTTTTGTTCAAACTCTTTATGATGCATGGTGGAGTAACATGCCACCTATTCCACTGTGATAAGAGATAAGATGTCACAAGGCAGTCAGTCATTTTTATGGATTGTCCAAAGTTACAGCAGTGAAGGATCAAGGTCATTTTGAATGTGATGGTGTGAAAAATTTCTTCTGAGAACAGAATGAAATCCTGTGTAAAAACAATACTGAATAATTGTTTGACCAAGTCCCCAAATTTAAATTCTTTTTGGTTGTTTATTCTGTTGCCCTTTAATTTACGGTGAGCACTCAAAACACTGCAACGGACCACACATGCAAACAGACTTCAACTTCAACTATTTCATAGCACATGCTCCAAATTCAACACATTTGCAGTCTGTGTGTATTTAGTAAAGGGATGATCAGGGTCACAGGTAGTCAACACAATCAAACCAAATGATTTCAAAGGAGCTTAGGTGAGGTGAAAAATCTGCCTCGACTGGCTGGGTTGAGAGAGGGAGAGAGAGAGAGAGAGACGCACTATTAGATTAATCATGTAAATTCCTCAGTTTAGACCTTCAAGGTTAATGTATGTTATGTTTTCCAGTGGTTTGGGAACATAGTGACAATGGACTGGTGGGATGACCTCTGGCTTAATGAAGGCTTTGCCAGTTTCTTTGAATATGTGGGTGTGGAGAGAGCCGAACCTACATGGGGCATGGTGAGTCAGTCCCACTGACAGTCAACCAGTCATTTTGTGTGGCTCACTCTTTAACTTGTCCTCCCATTGCCTGCAGCGAGACATTATGCTAATCAGTGATGTGCTTCCTGTGATGGTGGACGACGCCCTTCTTTCTTCCCACCCAATCATTGTGAATGTGTCAACCCCTGCAGAAATTACCTCTGTGTTTGATGCCATCTCATACAGCAAGGTATGACATCTGTGAAACAATTAGGAACCTTAATTCCCATGGAAACCTTGATGTATCAGTTACATCACAAATGAAACAAACAAAAACTATCATAGAAATAACCCAACTCTTTCCAGGGAGCGTCAATCCTCCGGATGCTCGAGGACTGGATGGGTAAAGATGTGTTCAGAGATGGCTGTCGAGTAAGTATGACAGCTGCAGCCATCACAGATTATTATCAACAATTAATATACAAAAGAGACTTTTTAAAATTCTTTTTCTTATTTCCTCAAATAGAAATATTTGAAAGACTACTACTTCATGAATGCCAAAACAGCCAACTTCTGGGACTCACTTTCAAATGTAAGTTTGACCTTGAACTTGATCAATTTTATTCTCAGTTTCATTGTAATTTTAGATAATAAAACATCCATTTATCAACATAAGGGTGGGTAGTCAGACATGGTCAGTGGACAGGGGTTATAGTCTTATTTTCTGTAAGGGAACACTTTTTACTGGCTTTATTGTGTCCACACCCAGGGATCCAATGTCTCATACAATCACTGTGCCTTAAAATAGTTCCAACACACAACCCCTCCTTCATCACTGTGTATATGAAAGAAAATGTTAATCAATGAGCTTGAGAGGTGATCAATTTAGGCAATACCAGCTAGCTAACCTGCCTTGACTCCAACCCTGAAATGAAAATCGGGGAAATTTGAGCATGGTGGTCAAAAATCAAATGTTAAAAAAATAGGGGCCATACATGTTCATGTATTTTGACAATGTGTATTAAAGAAAATGAATAGCCAAGAAGAAGTTTCAAAACTTCTCAACCCAAGTAAGAGTTCCAAAAGGTTCCTAAATCTTGCAGACCACCTGCCATTTTCTACTGCAGGTATATTTTTTTCATAAAATGATTTACCTATGCGACAGCAACAGCAAGATTAAACGACATCAATAAAATGCTACTGTAGTAAAATTAAAGAATAGCCTACTCTGTTGAAGCTTGCTGGAACGCTTTATTCTATCATGTCTTCAGCATTTAACATTAGCGCTGTAACAATCAAAACCAGAGATGAATCAAGAACAACCAGGACAAAAACAACAATAAAGCAGAAACCAGTGCTTAAGGACGATTCTGTCGCAAACAATGAAACACTTTCCTTATGAGTAGACTTCTTCTGCCGTGTGACTCCAAATTGTGGTGCACCAACCAACAGTAAACAATTCTGCCACATATTCTGTTTCTGAGTGCCGAACATGCTTTCTGATAGTAACGTCAGCACATTAGTTTAACTGGCTACCTTAATAACTGGAGTTTGAGTCTGCGCACAACTTTTTTTCTCATCCATTCAAATCGGGCCAGCCTTAACCAGTCCGTGATTTGGGCAACCTGTCCCCAAAATTCGGGGACGTCTGGTCACCCTATTACAAGAAAATTTTCCTTAAATAATGTTCCAAAGTTTGACAGTGACTTTTTGTCTTCTCAGGTGAGTGGGTTGCCAGTTGCAGAGGTGATGGACACATGGACTAATCAGATGGGTTATCCTGTGCTAGAGCTGTTTGTCTCAGAGACAAAGGCCAAACTGAAACAGAAACGTTTTCTCCTGGATCCTAACGCCAATGCCAGCCAGCCCCCTTCACCTCTTGGGTAAGGGATGAATGAATCTGTTAAAAGTAGATTATGACAATATTTGTTACACTTTGGCATTTTACCTATCAAACAATGCAAAAAGCCTAAAATACTGCTAAATAGACTGGACAGCATTTGTCGTCTGCTATCCAAGTTCATTCATTAATACAGAGCAGTGATTAGGGTTTGTAATAGCTTTGGAACTTATTTGTTACTAACAAAGAATAAATACAGACATTTTCTTTTCCTGATATTGTCTTTACTTTCAACAAACAAGCAAAAGCAGACAATCATCAGTGTTGGGCAAGTTACTTTTAAAAAGTAATTAGTTACAGTTACTAATTACTTTTCCCAAAAAGTAACTAAATTAGTTACTCAGTTACAAATTGTAAAAGTAATTAGTTACTGCGGAAAGTAACTATTGCATGTTTTCTATTTTATGTAAACAAAACCCACCCACGTCAACCTCTGATTGGCTCACCATGAAATTTTACTCTACCTCAGCCAATCGTCATCATTTATGCGATTGTCTCGTGCCCACTAACCAAAGAATAACAGTAAAAACGGTCTTTGCCTCTCGGCTCAGAGATCTGGTTGGTGTAATGAAAAAAAAACAGTTTCAGTTATAGTAATGTGCTGGATTTTTTGGATTTTTTTATTCCCATCACTGACAACCATAATCTCCGCTGTCCACATGTGGTATCTATCTTGACATGTAGTTACATTATTTAAGGGAGGGGTCTGCACAACCTTAAATTCTGTGTATGTCATTGCCATGGTTACAGTTAGGTTCTGGTGAACATAATGTAGCATTTATCAGTTTAAGTGCAAGGTCCTACAAAACAGAGTTAATTGTGAAGGAAAACTGAAACTTTAACAATTCAAAAGAAAATATATTTTAATGTCATTCAATAAAGTTTCAAAATAAGTTTCTGTTGCAGGTACAAGTGGACAATCCCAGTGAAATGGCACTCTGTGAAAATTGACAAGAATATACTGACTATGTTTAACAAGAGCAGCACAGGTACACCAATCAGCTCTCAGCTTTTAAACCAGTGAGATGTGGTTGGACTAAATGTCCATTTTCACATACACAAAAACACACACGCAGACACAGACACTAATGACTGTTGATTTCCAGAGCACATCATCACTGGCTATTCTCCATCAGAGGATGGTCTGCTGAAGGTCAACAATGATCAAATCGGATTCTACAGGGTCAAATACGACAACCTCATGTGGATCGCCATTAGTCAGCAGCTTCAGAACAACTACACGGTAAAAGTTTTCTTGCAAATGCACCAGTTTCACAGTGTTACACAAAGAGATTTTCAGAAGAAATTTAAAAAAATTCCAGGGAAAACTGATTAATCACAAAAAAGTAATTAAAAGAAAAAGATTGACTTGATCTTTCATCTAAATGTACAGACTTTTATTTTAGAGGATTATAATTCTGAAAATTCTGACTTTAATATCAGAATTATGGGGAAAAAGTCAGAATTTTGAGATTAAAGTCAAATAAATTAATTGCATTTTTCATATGCAGACTTTCAATGTTTTGTACCAATATCTTGTGAAATTTCAAATAGTATTATTTTAGCAATAGTACACTTTTCCTCATCACATTATAATGTAGAGTATGGTGGCAATTTTCCATTTCCCAAGGGAGAGAATGAACTTGCTCAACACGGCCAAACTTGAAAGATTTAATACAAACAAACATTAAAAAAACACAACACAGATTACAACATAAAACAATCACAAGCAAACAACTAGTCAGCTGAGTTCTTTCCCCCAAGTTGGTTAGAGAAGTCTGACAATTACCATGTGACCTGAGTTCAGTTTTATACATGTAACCTTTGGGGAGAACAAATGGTGTTGATAGTCCTTTGTCCTTCGTTTGCCTGGGGGATCAGATGAGTCTTCCTGTCCTTTGGTCATGTTTATGACCTTGGGTGCCAAATGCCACTTCCTGGTTATCTCCACAGGAGCTTCGCAAGAGGTTTTTAACGATCAGGCTAATCAGTTGAAGAGGTCAATCAGGAGTTATATGTCTAAAGAAAAAAGGGCATTTGGGGTCACATAGAGACACTTAGGTCGCTTTCACACCAGAGCTGTTTGGTCCGCTTTAAACGGACCAGAGTTCGTTTCCTCGGATAGTCCGCTTCGTTTGGGCAGGTCTGAAAGCTCATACGAACTCTGGTGCGGACCAAAGAAGCGAACTCTGGTCCGCCTGAAAACGTGGGTCTCAGTTCACTTGCAAGTGAACCCTGGTGCGGTTCGTATGCAGTGTGAATGCTCACCGGACCAAACACAGGACCAAATGTACGTAGCTCATTAGTCTTTACGTGAATGTTTACTGTTGCTATGGCAACAAGTGACCTCTGACATTAGCAGTTGTTAGCTAGCTTAGCTCAACTGTCTTAACAACAATAACCCATAAATTCACAATTTGGCATATTTAAACAAAATCAACCACAACTACCAACAGTCACAGTCCTTAAACTCTGAGCTAATTGTTGTCACATGTTAAATTGTCAAAGTTAGAAAAATAACAACTTCAATCCCTGACAAGCTATGATAGCATTATAGTAATTGTGTTCATTAGTATGTAGTTAGGTAACGTTGTAGCATTCCCTCAAATAAATTTCCGGGTCGGGAGGGAGGGAGGGATTTCCCCTCCCACTTTGTCCAATCGACGAGCACCCCTTTCAACCGCGGGATGCTGCTCACAAAGTTTGGTGCGCTTCAGAAATCACAGTGTGAAAGCAGAACCGAAACAAATGATAAATGCAACAATGTTATGACTTTCAGCCCCCCAACTGAACCGAGTCCGCTTGGTCAGGTGTGAAAACGACCTTAGAGAAATTTAAACTGCTTGAACAGAGTATACAGCACATCTTCAAGATACTGACAGGAAACCATGTGGTTTTTAAAAACCAAAGAAGTAAAACTAACTTCCACTATCAGGAGAACCCTTTTCACTATGGCTATACCAACCACGAAAGACAGCCTGGATGCTGTCACTTGACTTATCACAGATATCAGGGCCCCTGTCATGCAAATCAATTATGTGACTAATTTTTATGTCTGGAACAGGTGTTTGACAACGCAGATCGTACAAGCTTCATTGATGATGCTTTTGCACTGGCAAGGTGAGTGTTTCTTAAAAAAAACTGAACATTCACATCTCCAGTGATATACTGACTGACTGCTTCATCTCATTCTTCAGGGCTGACATAATAGATTATGGTAATGCTTTCAATCTCACAATGTACCTGGCAAAGGAGACAGAATACATTGTCTGGAACCGCGTGGCCTCCTCTATCGCCTATGTCCAAGACATGCTGTCGGGCAACCCTCCACTCTACCAAAAGTTCCAGGTAAGCATGCAGCTGATCCATCCATGTGTTTAAGATATTTAATTTCAGGAGAAAGCTCTTGAAACAGAATTAAACAAAAACTTAAAGCTTTGGAGACAGCTGATGCTGCCTCCCAAGAGGAACGTCTACTGAGAGAACTAAGGGAAATTAAAACTAAAACTAAATGAATTGCTCAACATCAAAATACAATTTCAACTGCAGAGATTACGCTTGGAGAACTTTGAAGATAGCAATAAATCCAGCAGATTTCTAGCAAACCAAATAAAACAGAACAAAGAAAGAGCAACAATATCATCAATGAATAACTCCACTGGGAAAATAACGTGACCCAGAAGAAATAAATCAAATTTTTAGGGAATTCTATAAAACGCTTTATTCGTCTGAGATTAACCCCTCCAAATCCAGCATTGAAACTTTTCTGAGCACAGTCGACTTGCCAAAATTAAATCAAGAACAAATAACGGCTCTGGAGTCACCTATTTCGACCGAGGAACTCCAAGAAGTCCTTAAACATATGCCAAACAAGAAAGCCCCAGCACCAGATGGTTTCCCTACAGAATTCTACAAAGAGTTTTGGCCAGAGCTTGCACTAATATTTTACAGAATTCTCAGCGAAATGCAGGAAACCTTGACCCTTCCACCCAACATGAACTGTGCAATTAGCCTTATACTTAAACCGGACAAAGACCCTGCACTCCCATCAAGCTATCGTCCAATATCACTTATAAATGTAGATATTAAAATTATTTGCAAGGCGCTAGCTACCAAAACTCTACCAACAACACCCGCAGACTTATCAACCTGGTAGACTATTGTAACAGTCAGAGCAAAGATGCCATAATAGTCTCCCTAGATGCAGAAAAAGCATTCGACAGGGTAAATTGGAATTTCCTCCTCACCACATTACAAAAGTTTGGGTTCGGAGATAACTTTGTGAACTGGATCAAAATATTATATAGCTCTCCCAGTGCCTGTGTCAGAACAAATGATCAAACTTCTCCAAGCTTTTCTCTCCAAAGGGGAAGCAGGCAGCATTGTCCACTTTCTCCCTCCCTTTTTGCTATATTTATTTGAACCACTCACAGCTGCAGTTCAGCAGAACCAAAATATTAAAGGAATCAACATAGCATATGTGAACCATAAAATAAGTCTTTATGCTGATGATGTATTACTTTTCCTACAAAATGCACAAATGTCTCTCCCTGAAACAATAGCACTCATCGACAAATTCTCAACCATCTCTGACTACTCTATTAATTGGAGCAAATCAACTGCCTTACCAATAAACTCAGATTTCCAGAGTATGTCAACTGCTCCACTACAGCCAGGAAACATTAGATATCTAGGTATCAACATCAACGCCAAACTTTCCGACCTGACATGGCTAAACCACACCATCCTAATTAAAGAAATAGAGGACGACCTCACCTGGTGGAGGACACTACCCATATCACTTATGGGAAGAGTAGCAACAGTGAAAATTATGATCTTGCCAAGAATTAACTATGTTTTTTTGATGGTTCCAATCCAACCTCCCCTGACTTGGTTCAAATCACTAGACTCCAACATCTCCAAATTTCTTTGGAAAGCTAAACCACCATGTATAAGCTTAAAGACTTTATAAACAAGTAAAGACCACGGTGGTTTGGAATTACCAAACTTTTACAATTACTACTTGTCCAATAGATTACAATATATACTAAAATAGATTAAGCCCAACTCGTTAGACCAAGCGTGGCTCGATATTGAACAAACATTTTGCAAAGAAATCCAAATCTCTGATCTGCCCTTTATCAGTCCTACTATCAAGCGGTACAGCTGCTTCAAGTGTATTAGCATCAGCAACACCCTCACAGATTGGTGGGAATTCCTCAAAAGGAATGGGTTCTCGAACACCCCTTGCAGGCTCACACCTATCTGGAACAATCCTGACATCCTGCAAAATAAAAAATCAATACATTTCTCAGCATGGGTTGATAAAGGGATAAAACATTTAAAGCATATCCTACAAGACAACAAATTCATACAATTTAATGAAATCACAGCAAAATATGTTATTAACAAACACAAATTTCTGGAATATCTTCAGTTCCAATCTATAATTCAGGCATGGTTTGACCTTAGCCAATTAGATTTAGAGCTTCCAACCAGAATAACAGATTTTTTACAGCTTTCACTGCCAAATTACTGTCTAAAATTAACTTGATACTATCTCCAACAGATCTAACAATCTCTGTTCCTACCTCCAAATGGGAGAAAGATCTGTTGATCAACCCAGACTCTAACTTTTGGATAAAAATCCATTCCAACACGTTCAAAATGACTCAAAATAGCAACCTACAATAAATAAATTACAAGGTTCTACACAGAACACACTTTACAGGACAAAGGATGTTCAAGATGGGCGTAGGGGTAGTCGGGAGGGAGGCCTGGACAATGGGAGGGTGGGGGGAAAATAGGAGGGCGGGGGCCGGCCTCCTCGGTGCGGACTGGGCTGGGGGCCCTGGCCATGGGCCACCGGTCCTCCGTACCCCCACATGATGGAGTGGTGGGCCCTCTCTTCGGGTCTCTGGGCAGTGCCCCTGGTTGCTCCGGTTCGGTCCCAGAATCAGTTGAGCTTGTTGTGAGCGGTGGCGAGGATGGCCAGTGGGGTCAGTCTGGAAGCTGGCCCCCTGTGGGACTGGCCCATGCCTCACCCTCTCATCGCCTCTCCATCCCTTCAAACCCCACCTTATGTGACACTAGGCCTTGAGGGGCTGGACCCCCTAATTTTAATCAGCTCTGTCTGGGGGCGGATGCTGGTCGCTGTGGTGGGCTGCGGATCATCCCATCCGGCTGTGGGGTGTGGGGTGTGGGCGGGCGTCTGCCTCACCGGTGTGTGGCGGGGGCCTTGCTGGGGGCCTGGCCGGGTCTCTGGCCGGGGGGCTCTGTGCCCATGGGCTTAGCCCGTGCTGTGTAGGGTGTGCCCAACAGGCCTGGGGTCCTTTGGTTCCCTTGTCTCTCTATGGGCTGCCTCCATGGTAGGGGTTGCAGCTCCGATGTTTTCCTGCGTGTCCTTCCATGGGTTGGACCTGGGGCTGTCTCTTGGGGGCGGGGGGGTGGCCTGGGGCTCCCTGTGTTCTGGGGGTTGCTGGGTGCCCTGGTGGCTTGGTCCTGAGCTGCCTGCTATCCTGGGCCAGGGGCGTGTTGTACCGGCCCCCCACATCAGCTACAGTCAGCTACCCACAACATCCAATGACAAACCGTAACATACATATACACACATACACACACACGTACACAAACTCACACACATACAAGGTGCACAACTCAGATTGCATGGAAAATCCTGCAACCAATGCTTTGACTGTTTATGTTGATATTGTTGTTGTTGTTGTCATTTCTGTACACCCCCCCGTCTCCCCCATGTTAATAGTGTTGCTGCTGTTGTTGTTGTTGTTGTTTTTGTACCCCCCCTCCTGTCTTCCCTATCCTGTTTCTGTCCTCTTTTTCTATCCACTCCTGAGCCTCAGCCCGGTAGCTTTACCATCAAACCAGTATCATTGCCAGTAAAGTTATACACAGAGGGCAACAGGAGGAGTTTATCAGACTCAGTCTTCGCAGAGTAAAACTGTTTCAGCACAACAAGGCACCAGGAACATTCATACTGCCTGGCCCAGCTGATGAACAGAACAGGTTAAAAAAATATATATATATATATATATTTAATTTCAGAAGAGAAGAGGAACATTTTCAAATAGACATTTTCCAGGAGTTATCCAAAGAAAATTGAATAATGTAGCCGCAAGGGGGTACAAGCCAGTGCCTTATTGTGCCGGTCCCAAGCCCGGATAAATACAGAGGGTTGTGTCAGGAAGGGCATCCAACGTAAAACTTTTGCCAAATCAAACATGCGAATCGAATCTATGACTTCCATAATGGATTGGTCAAGGCCCGGGTTAACAACGACCGCCATCAGTGCTGTTCACCTACAGGGTGCCGGTGGAAATTGGACTACTGTTCGTCGAAAACGTAGAGGAGGAAGGTGTGTTCGTAGGAAGAGAGAGAAAAGGAACACCAAGAGTCTAGGACTGAGAGTAGGGACTTTAAATGTTGGAACTATGACAGGAAAAGCTAGAGAGTTGGTTGACATGATGCAGAGGAGGAAGGTAGACATACTGTGTGTCCAGGAGACCAGGTGGAAAGGTAGCAAGGCTAGAAGTTTAGGAGCAGGATTCAAGTTGTTCTATCATGGTGTAGATAGGAAGAGAAATGGAGTAGGTCTTATCTTGAAGGAGGAGTTTGTTAGGATGTCCTGGAGGTTAAAAGAGTATCAGATAGAGTAATGAGTCTGAAGCTAGAAATCAAAGGTGTGATGTTCAATGTTGTTAGTGGATATGCTCCACAGGTAGGATGTAAGCTGGAGGAGAAGGAGAAATTCTGGTTGGACCTGCAGGAAACAGAGATGATGAGGAGGTGATGGGCAGGTTTGGTATCCAGGAGAGGAACGCAGAAGGACAGATGGTGGTTGACTTTGCAAAAAGGATGGAAATGGCTGTAGTGAATACTTTCTTCCAGAAGAGGCAGGAACATAGGGTGACCTATAAGAATGGAGGTAGGAGTACACAGGTAGACTACATCTTGTGTAGACGGTGTAATCTGAAGGAGATCAGTGACTGCAAAGTAGTGGTAGGTGAGAGTGTAGCCAGACAGCATAGGATGGTGGTGTGTCGGATGACTCTGGTGGTGAGGAAGATGAAGAGGGAAAAGACAGAGCAGAGGACTAAATGGTGGAAGCTGAAAAAGGAAGAGTGTTGTATGATTTTTAGGAAGGAGTTGAGACAGGCTCTGGATGGCCAGGAGGTGCTTCCAGTTGACTGGACAACTACAGCTAATGTGATCAGGGAGACAGGTAGGACAGTATTTGGTGTGTCATCTGGAAGGAAAGTGGATAAGGAGACTTGGTGGTGGAATGAGGAGGTGCAGGGGTGTATACAGAGAAAGACTTTAGCTAAGAAGAAGTGGGACACTGAGAGAACTGAAGAGAGTAGACAGGAGTACAGGGAGATGCAGCGTAAGGTGAAAGTAGAGGTGGCAAAGGCCAAACAAAGGGCTTACGATGACTTGTATGCTAGGTTGGACAGTAAGGAGGGAAACTGATCTATACAGGTTGGCAAGGCAGAGAAACAGAGATGGGAAGGACGTGCAGGTGGTTAGGGTGATTAAGGATAGAGATGAAAGTGTATTGACAGATGCCAGTAGTGTGATGGGAAGATGGAAAGAGTACTTTGAAGAGTTGATGAATGAGGAAAATGAGAGAGAACGAAGAGTAGAAGAGGTGACTGTTGTGGACCAGGAAGTAGCAAAGATTAGTAAGGATGAAGTGAGGAGGGCATTGAAGAGGATGAAGAGTGGAAAAGCACTCGGTCCTGATGATATACCTGTGGAGGTCTGGAAGTGTCTAGGAGAGGTAGCAGTAGAGTTTCTGACTGGGTTGTTCAACAGGATCTTAGATAGTGAGAAGATGCCTGAGGAATGGAGGAGAAGTGTGCTGGTGCCCATTTTTAAGAACGAGGGAGATGTACAGAGTTGTAGCAACTACAGAGGAATAAAGCTGATGAGCTATACAATGAAGTTATAGGAAAGAGTAGTTGAAGCTAGACTAATGGCAGAAGTGAGCATTTGTGAGCAGCAGTATGGTTTCATGCCAAAAAAGTGTACTACAGATGCAGTATTTGCTCTGAGGATGTTGATAGAGAAGTACAGAGAAGGTCGGAGGGAGCTGCACTGTATCTTTGTAGATCTGGAGAAAGCTTATGACAGGGTGCCCAGAGAGGAACTGTGGTATTGTATGAGGAAGTCTGGAGTGGCAGAGAAGTATGTTAGAGCGGTGCAGGACATGTATGAGGACTGTAAGACAGTGGTGAGGTGTGCTGTAGGTGTGACAGAGGAGTTCAAGGTGGAGGTGGGACTGCATCAGGGATCAGCTCTGAGCCCCTTCTTGTTTACTATGGTGATGGACAGGCTGACAGACGAGGTTAGACAGGAATCTCCATGGACTATGATGTTTGCAGATGACATTGTGATCTGTAGTGAGAGCAGGGAACAGGTGGAGGAGAAGCTAGAGTGGTGGAGGTTTGCCCTGGAAAGGAGAGGAATGAAGGTTAGCCGCAGCAAGACGGAGTATATGTGTGTGAATGAGAGGGACCCAAGTGGAAGAGTGAGGTTACAGGGAGAAGAGATAAAGAAGGTGGAGGATTTTAAGTACTTAAGGTCAACAGTCCAGAGCAATGGAGAGTGTGGAAAAGAGGTGAAGAAGCGTGTGCAGGCAGGCTGGAACGGGTGGAGAAAAGTGTCAGGTGTGATGTGTGATAGAAGAGTTTCAGCTAAAATGAAAGCAAAGGTTTACAAAACTGTGGTGAGACCAGCGATGTTGTTTGGTCTAGAGACAGTGTCACTGAGGAAAAGACAGGAGGCAGAGCTGGAGGTAGCAGAGATGAAGATGCTGAGGTTCTCTTTGGGAGTGACCAGGTTGGATAGGGTCAGGAATTAATACATCAGAGGGACAGCACATGTTAGAGGTTTTGGAGATCAAGTCAGAGAGATGGTTCTGACATGTCCAGAGGAGAGATAGTGAATATATTGGTAGAAGGATGCTGAGTTTTGAACTGCCATGCAGGAGGCCTAGAGGAAGACCAAAGAGGAGGTTTATAGATGTAGTGAAAGAGGACATGAAGGTGGTTGGTGTGAGAGAATAGGATGCAGAAGACAGGCTTAGATGGAGGCAACTAATTCGCTGTGGCGACCCCTGAAGGGAAAAACCAAAAGGAGAAGAAGAAGAAGAAGATCCAAAGAAAATTGAATCAAATGCAACTGGACAACCATCCCTCAACAGAGGAGGAAGTCTGCAATTGATTCAGTTTTCTTTGAATAACTATCACCTGGGTGAATGAGAACATTTACAGACATTTCCAGGGGTGTACTTTTACTGTGATTCATTTTATAGAGGAACTATTACGCTTTTTTAAGTTAACCCTCTCTCATAGTGTATAATAGTTTTTTTATGTGCAACAGCTTACCCCCTACCACACACCAACCACATAAACTAAATGTACTATGGAGTTTCAAGTCTCAAAGTTCACAAGAAATACTACCAAGGCTTCCAATCCTTACTTCCAAGACCCTTTGACATCAATGAATTCGTTATTGCTGCCCACCTACAAGCTGGGCATCCTTTGGCAGTTTGGCATGCCTCCATATAATGCTCGGCACATAACTACTTAAAATGTCTTTTATTTAGTTTTACAGCCAAAAAGACACTATGAGAACAAGAGTCCACATATAATGTGGCCAAACAGGAAATTCAAGCTCACAGCCTGTCCATCTGCACTATCTGCTCAATATATTGTCGTAGATTTGTGATGTTTAATTGGGACACCAACAGCCTGTTCAGATTAGTGAGAAGCAAATTAATGCTGTGTGTGTGTGTGTGTGTGTGTGTGGATGTGCGTGTATGAGTGAGACAAACCATAATCTCCACTAGGGCACCAAAATGGCTAGAGCCAGCTCTGAGGGAACTAGTCAGAATCTCAGTTTTCACACTACTGGTATAATCATGGTTTGACCAAGTAACTCTGTCAGCCACTGTTGCAAGCAGGTGTATTAATGTGCAATGTTTCATGTGTTTCTCCTTTAAACAATTGAAGTGGGTCAATGATGTTATCTTTACCTGTGTTTAAAAACCATGGTCTTGATATTTTTCTCTAGAAACACTTCCGTGATCATGTTAAAAGAATTTCAACACAACTTGGATGGAATGATGAGGGAACCCAGACAGAGAGGTACATTTGGAAACATTACAGAATTACACAATCAAGGCTCACCCCAAGCAGTTACCCAAGCACCCTATCTCCTCCACAATGTATAGTATGTAAACATGAGAACAGTAACAAAATCATGCATTACTCCATCAACTGAAGTAAGATGGCGGTCGGATATATCCTGCAGGTTACTGAGGGAGACTGTGCTTAGTTTGTCTTGTCGGATGGGGGATGAGAAAGCTCTGAAAGAAGCCTCTGCCATCTTTGATAAATGGATAAATGGAAGCCTCAGGTGAGATCATTCCTCTATCAGTTTTAAACTCCACAGACAAAATGAAGTATTAACCCCTGATACAATAACAGACCTACAGTTTAGAAATATTGCATTTTTATCGTTCATGTGCATAACCAGCAGAATGGACACTAAGATATACTGTCAGGTCCATAAATATTTGGACTTTGAAATTTTAAACATTTTGGCTCTGTGCTCCACCACAATTGATCTGAATCAAAACAATTAAGAGGTGCTCTAAGTGCAGACTTTCAATATTTACATCCAAATCAGGTGAACGGTGTAGGAATTACAACACATTTTATATGTGTCCTCCTCTTTAAGCGACCAAAAGTAATTGGACAATTGGCTTCTCAGCTGTTCCATGGACCAACATGCTTTTCCCTTGTTATTTAATTTACAAGGACCAGATAAAAGGTCTAGAGTTCATTTCAAGGATCTGTCACTATTAGTGAAGCAAGCCATTATTGGGCTGAAAAATCAAACCAAACCCATCAGAGAGATAGAAAAAACATTAGGTGTGGCCAAATGAACTGTTTGGTACACTCTTAAATAGAAACAGCACACTGGTGAGCTCAGCTACGGCAAAAGACCAAGAAGACCACGGAAAACAAGTGTGGTCGATGACAGAAGAATACTTTCCCTGGTCAAGAAAAACCCCTTCACAACAGTTGGCCAGATTAAGAACACTCTCCAAGAGGTTGGCAAATCCATGTCAAAGTCAACAAATAAGAGAAGACTTCACCAGAGTGAATACAGAGGGTCCACCGTAAGGTTCATGACACAAATGGACAGCGACCAAAAACTTACTACAAAAGCAACCAAGAGGTTTTTTTTTTTAATCCAAAGAAGTAGAATGTTCTGAAATGGCCAAGTCAATCACCTGACCTGAATCCAATCGAGCATGTATTTCACTTGCTGAAGACAGAAGTGAAGGGAAAATGCCCCAAGAGCAAGCAATAACTGAAGATGGCTGTAGTAGAGATGAAATGAAGGATGAAAACCAAGGAGATGTTTTTAGGTTTGAGAGTTCAGGTTGTCATTGACTGCAAAAGATTTGCAAAGTATAATAGTGACAATTTGAATTATGAATATATTACCTTGTCCGTTTACTTTGGTCTCTTGAAAAGATGGAGAGCACATATAAAATGTGTTGTTATCACTACACTGTTCACCTGATTTGGGTGTAAATACACTCAAAGCTGAAAGTCTGCACTTAAAGCACATACTTATTGTTCCATTTCAAATCCATCGTGGTGGTGCATAAAGCTGAAAAGCTGAAAACTGTCAACATCCAAATATTTATGGACCTTACTGTATTGATAGAAACCATTGCTCTTGTGATCCTGACATTTACCACAGTCACCTTTACTGTGTGTTGGGCTACATGAAACTGTTTGGTATTAAATTGTCCTGACCCTTTGATCTGTAGCGTTGCTGTGAACCTCAGGCTACTGGTTTATCGGTATGGCATGAAGAATTCTGGCAATGAGGAAAAGTGGAGCACCATGTTCCAGAGGTACAGAGACTCACCTTTGGCTCAGGAAAAAGACAAACTTTTGTATGGACTGGCTTCGGTGGAGGACGTCAGCCTTCTTTACAAGTAATTTCAACATCTTATCATATTGACACCATGACTGATCTCATAACCCTCCACTGCAATTTTCAGATGACATAAATTGAGAGGCACAGAGACTGACTTCTCTCATCAATGTCAGCTACCAATTTCCTTTAGCACAACATGACTTTTATGGCGTAAAACCTGAGATGGACGATATGCCACAATTAGAAAGAAGACGAGCTCCATCACCTGACCCTGTGATGTCAATCATTGATTTGTGAACTACTATTTTGAAGCCTAGAGCTTGTAATTTGAATATTGCAAGTATTGCCAAGGAGGGGTGCTGTAGAATTCAGTATAATACAGCATAGACTTTAGGTTTACAGGTTTATTCAGATTCAGGTAGAAGACTATTGACGTGAATTACCACTGCCCTTCCTTCACATCAGATAGCAGGTTATGATTTTGCAGTCAAATAGGAAGACAAGATATGGAGAAGATTAAAAATGAAATTTAAAATGAAATGAGAATTAAAATGAGAAGGTGATATGACTAACCACCTTGAAAAGAAGCTGAGCAAGTGGAGCAGGGGAAATTCTGGGGAAAATTTGAGTTGATAGATCTGAGGAGAAGAATATGGCTGAATGAACAGACATGTATCTATCTTTTCAGCCAAAGATTGGGGCTTTGTTGTCAGTTAAGAGACTTCTCTGTTCTATACTGGGCCAGTTACCTCTGGAACGTATAACATGCAAAATCCAAAAGAGGAAACTCAGCCAAGAGTCAGAGAGAAATCAAACTGATGAATCAACTGTAAAGTTTGCAGCATAGATTTTCATCCTAGAAAAAACAGTGGTCTTTAGAGCATTTTATTAGATGTACAGTTTCATTTGAAGACACTGGACAGGGAGGACATTTCTGTCTTGTTCCTTTCACACTGATGCCATAACTAAATTTGATTAAAGCTTCACTGTAAGACGATAATGCTTATAGAAAAAAACTTTGTTTTGCCCCACAGGCTCCTGGAGGCCACCAAGGATGAGACTGTAGTGAGAAGTCAGGACTTGTTCACTGTGGTGCGCTATGTGTCTTACAACCCTCTGGGACAGAGCATGGCCTGGGACTGGACCACACTGAATTGGGACTATCTGGTCAACAGGTCAGCCCACCAAGTTAAGAGATACTGAGACAGACAGAAAGAGAAAGAAACACAGACAGAAACAGACTGACACGGACATAGAGTAAACAGAAAGAAATGGAGAAGGACAGACAGGGTGACTGACAGAGACAGAGAGAGACAATTCGACTGAAACAGACAGACAGAAAAAAAGAAAGAGAGGCAGACAGACAGAGGAAGACGGACAGACAGCGACAGTCAGACACTTCAAACTGAAGCTTTCCACTGCATCACATTTATCAATACCACCCATATATTTCAGTCTGACTTATAGTTTGCAAAGAAATGTGCTGCAGATAATGAATAGATTAGGTTATGATATCTACATCACAATGATATCTGTTGGCAGATATAGCATCGATGACAGGAACCTGGGTCGCCTGCTCAGTCAAATCACCACCACCTACAACAGCGAGCTCCAGCTGTGGAAGGTCAGTGCCCTCTTTAGTTTTCTCTGGTTCATTAAGAGGCTCAGTACAGACACAGAAATTTATCGACATTTCAAACACAAATTGCAATTGAAAACACTGCCTGTTTTACGTTTGGGAAGATCGTACAGAAGCTTGAGGAAGAGGATTACAATACAAACAGCTGGAATAAGATATTTCTGTTGACACCTCATCTACCTATAACTGAGACTATGAATCTTTTCAGGGTTGGAGATTAAAACCAATTCCAAATTGTTTGAACCTTCGGCCCTTAGGCTTGTCAATCTTCAAAGTGTGTTCACCAGTCAATATGTGTGTGTCCCCCGTAATTAACCCTAACCACTGAAGGAAAAGGCACAGCTGGGCAGTTGAGCGCTATGACAGACTCGCCAAATTCCGCAAGGAAACACACAGGGAATGAATGAAGAATCAGACTGAAAAGCAGAATTAATGATTTCCTTTCTGTAGTTAAAGCCATGTAAGGTTTTTGTTGGACAATTATTTAACACTTGTTGTAAACATATAGTTAACACTGTTTCATTCACAAGCTTAGGTGTCATGTGACATGTGTCTTCCTGCTGTTCTTGTAGATGGAGCATTTCTTCAGTCTGACTCCAGAAGCCGGTGCTGGGGAGATGCCACGGCAACAGGCACTGGAGACAGTGAGGAACAACATAGAATGGATCAAGAAGAATGAAGATGAGATTAAAAGCTGGCTGGAGGCCAATGTACCCTAAAACAGCAGTTGCCACCAAAGCTAAAGATAGACAACATCACAGCGCCTCCCTTTCCAGTCAGTACAGATTTGGTTGCACGTTCTTTCTCCTTGGCAGCATATTGTGTGTTTCATGATCACAATGTAGGTACATTACATTATGATATTTCAGCTTGTCAGCACCAAACATAAACGATAAATCCTGCACTTTTCTGTCATTCATTATTCTCAGAAAGATGGAACAATCAATCTAATATCATCATGTTTCATGAAAGGCAGCCTCACTGCTCATCCAGATCAATGACATTGCGTTATTGAATGAAGATTATCTTATTTAGTCATTCATTTGTGATGATGTCGTCCTGAATATTCACCCACTCTGGCTTTGGTCATTGCTGTTCTTTGGCTCACTTACCTTCTCATTCAAACATTTACTGAGTAGATCACCCACTGGCTAGTTGGTTGGTGTAGTATAGTTTCCACTCTCTCCATAGAGCAGCATCTGACCATTCAGAATAGAAGCTATCGTGCTTCCGTTGTGCATCTCCTGTGCTCTTGTGTATTTTGTATTTATTTTTGTGTACAGCCTTGTAATTATAATCCCTTTGACCCCAGTGATACTGCCTTCTTACAGCTTGTTATGTCCCTTGGGCAAAGCCAGGGGTTAAGAGGGACCATAATCTGACAAACCAAAAATTTCACTGAGTAAACCGGTAGGGGAAGACCATTTAAAATGATTCTGAAAAAGGTTTTACAAAGGACTCAAAATGCAGTGGGGGAAAAGGCAAGGGTGGTGTGTCAAAGAAAAGAAACCAACAAAACAAACCTACTCTTCTCCCACCACAACTCGAATTCAGCTTTTACCAAATATGAAACACATCACAGGCATGCTTGAAAAAGAGAGAGGGAACTGTCCCTGCTACTCATACAAGCTCCTTTTTAGAAGGATGACTCCCGGAAGGCCTTTGGTCCCTGGGACAACCAGCCCTCAGATGATGAGTGTCCTCAGGTGGAGCCCATCCACCCCAATCAACACCTGGAGAAGAAACAGGTGAGGGTGAGAGAGAGAGAGGAGGAGAACAAAACATACTGCCCCTGCCTGGCACGTAATGCAGCTTCATTCATTATGCTTGTTGGACAAACAGGAATAGAGCATTTTTATCAGCTCAGCCATCCCCATTTACATTCCAGCGAGCAGATAATTCATAATGCTGAGGTAAAACAACATCACAGAAGGAACATTTTCCCTGAGAGTCAAGTAACTTCTAAGATATCAAGTTGTGAAGGCAGGAGATGTTAGAGAATCCCCCAGTTGCCATTGTTTCCACAAGCCCAGGGACTGGGGGATATATCAGCTTTGTTACTGGATTCCATACTTTCTTATTGTCGAGGACAGAAGTGGGTGGGGCTGTGACTGAATGTGGTTTAAAACCTGGGTAGATAATCCCACCTTCATCTGAGAGCCAGAGCTGTATCAATGTAGATATCAATCAGAATTGTGAAAACAAAGAATAAAAGAATTTGTAAATTTTATTGAAAAGGAAATATCATGAGAAGGCACAATCATACATATAGTCTTTTAAGCCCAGGTCCTGTAGAAGTAACTGAAACACAAACAGCTACAATGTCACATAAAGTGGAATTTATACAGTAAACACCATGACGCACAGTCAAGTATTTAACTGAACAACTACAACAAAAAAATTTTACGTTATCAGACCAACCTTCAAAACGAGGGTATGCAACATAAAATACATTTGTTTCATCTCACTGGGTGGGAGGTTGCTGGGAGGTTGTCATGGGAATTTGGTTATTGATGGTGATTTGCTGCCTAGTTTGACATCGGAGCATCCCTGTGATAGCTCTTCTGAACCTGGAAAAAAAGATTAATATCCTTGTTTGCACCATCACTAAAAAAGTGTAACAACACACAAATTTGTCTTTCATAAGGATATTTAAAAGGAAAAACACTCACCTCTTGTTGGCTATAACATATATACAGGGGTTGTAAAAAGTGGAGGACTTGGCAAAGAGTGGAGCGATTATTGCAATAGGGGCAGGTATAGTCCTGGGGTCACCAAATGATGCCCAGAGGCACACCATGGAGTATGGAGACCAGGCCACAAGGAACATGACGATCATTACTATTGACATCTGATGGCCACAGACATAAAGGAAATAGTTGAGATCGTTAGGAGAGAGACATTAAGGTGAAACAGAAACCAAAAGGAAAAATGTCCTTGAGATTGACATAAGGATTATTGATTTTGTCTGAAATATGTACATGACTCTGACGTGTAACTGACATTCACTCCTCAAGACCAAGGCAATCCCAAGACGTTCCATTGTGAATAATCACAGAGCTGAGTGGTGACTTAGACTAAACTGTGTGCAGTTATCATTACTGCTTTTATCAGATCTAATTGAATAACTTGTCAAAGTAATGTCCCATTCCTCTTTGTAAAATTTGACACCCTGCCACCTTTCACACACAATCACTCAGCGGGTGACATTCATTAAGTCTGTGAGGGCTAAGACGTAAGGACACAGGCTCTGATCTGAAAGGCTTGGCAGTGAGCCCAAAACTTGTCTACAAAAGCAGCGTAGCAGAGACAGTTGCTGCAGACCGGTACTAGATTGGATCTAGTCCAGATATCCTAGACTTGTACTGAACACTGTTTGAAATTGACTCATGACAAAATGAAGTTTGACTGGACCTTGCCCATATCACATCTTTGCCATGGTTACAGGGACCTACTGAAGCCTTTCAGAGGTAACTTGTTTAGATGACTCTGGCTTCGCGTAATACTCATAAGAACTCAGTGACAGCAGCAGTATGATAGTCTGACTGTGACTCAGTTCTCACCTTGGTGACATCCATCTGGTCTGACCAGTCAATATTGACGTTGTTCAGGCATTTTCCAGATTTATATCTCCTCACAGTGACTGATACGTTGTAGTAGCAGTAAAACATGACAGACAGAGGCAGCACAAAATTCACAGTGATCACTGCCATGGTGTAAGAGATGAAGGAACTGTGGAGGAGAAGCACAGTTGGAATTTGTTTATACATTCATACACTGGGTCATAGCCAATTTCAGCTATTCTGAATATTAATGTTTGAAAAAAAAGTTTTTGTCACATCCTTCAAGTCACTCTAAGTGCACAGGGGTGCAAGGGACTGTTAAATGCTTGCTTTATTACGCTGACTGTAGTTAATACAGTCACTCTAACAGGTTTATCTTTAAGACTAATAACTCAGGGTGCAACAACAAAAAAAAATGTCTACACCATACAAGACACATAAATTGTGCTACATTACATATATTTAACTGGATAGAATGTTTTAATCATCATACTGTATTAAATTCTGATCAAATGGGATGTCGCTCAGTGGTAGATTGCATGGTTTTGCAGAGGCCCTGGGACCAAACCTCAGCCACAAGGCAAACCAGTGTTAGGCTTGTGCTGGTCCCAAACCTAGATAAATGGGAAGGGCTGTGACAGGAAGGGCATCCGGTGTAAAAACTGTGGTCAAATCAATCATCAATCAAGTCACAGAGCTGACTTGCTTTGGCAATGCCAAATAGGGAAAAGCTCAAAGATTTATTTTCCAGCAGGAAAATGAACCAAACATACAGCAAATACTACACAGAAATTGTTCAAAGACAACAAGATGAATGTTCTGGAGTGGCTATGTCAAAGCCCAGATCTCAATACAATTGAGAAATTGTGGCTAGACTTGAAAACAGCAGTTCAAGCCCAATTCCCAAGCAGCCTGCCAGTTGGATTGAGACATATCCACACAGACTCGTTGCTGTGATTACAACCAAAGGTGCATCTACCAAATACTGACCTGAACATTCTTTTTTTTAAATCAGTTTTCTTTTTCATATCAAAGAGTTTTGGCAGCACGGCGGCATAGTGGTTAGCGCTGCATGTTCTCCCTGTGCTTGTGTGGGTTTCCTCCGGGTACTCCGGTTTCCTCCCTCCATCCAAACTCTGACTCTAAATTGTCCGTAGGTCTGAGTATGAGTGTGAGTGGTTGTTTGTCTCTGTATGTTGGCCCGGGGTTTGCATGTTCTCCCCATGCTTGAGTGCTGTAATGGGGGTGGGGAGCATTGGACGTCACACTGTCAGCTTTTCCTCTGGCTTCATTGACAGAGCCCACCTTGTATAATGGGTTACACTACAAACTGGAGGAATTACTGTATTATCTTCAGTCATTTGCTTTTTTTAAAGGCTAAATGTTAAACTAAGTGTCATGCTGCAATCTGTTGATAACTCACGGATCATTTTGTCTCCAGTTGATGGTGCATGTAGCTCCAGTGGGGTCTGGGGCATAACCAGCCCATCCCACTGTAGGCATGGAGGACCAGAACCCTCCGTTCAGCCATGCTGCCAGGATGAGAAGGTTGTATGATCGCGCTGTTATTTTCTGCCCTGGAGAGAGGGGTGATAGTAACAATACATTCACAATTAACACTGCTGCTTTGCGCATCTAGTGTGCACATACTGGAAAAAAAGCAGGCAAAAAAGTAAGAGGTTTATGTGTGTGTATTTTTACTTGAATGAAAAACTGTAAATCAATACCTATGTCTGGTCTACAGATGGTAAGATAGCGGTCGATGGCCACCACCATTAACAGGCCAATGCTGGCCATGCCGAAGAAAATGTTGAGAGCTGCATAGATCTGAAGGCAGAAGAGAGATTTATCAGCTCAGTGTGATGTGTGCTACTGTGTGGGGATAATCCAGCGATCCACAGGCAATTACATTCTAGATATTTTGTCTACCCCCGCAACTTGGAAACTGATAAGCGGTTGAAGATGAATGAATGAATGAATGAATGAATATTTTGTTTACAGTGAGTGGTTCTCAAAAGATTAATTGAATTATGACCTCTTGGATGTAAATGTCACCACTTCATTTCATCTTTAGATATTAGTCAATGAATTCATGACTTGTAGCTAAAAAATGTCAGATCACTGTGACTTTTGACTATCAAAATCCAAAATCCAAGTTCATCTTTGGATCAAAGCAAATCTTTGTGCCAAATTTCCATAATGCATATTTGCTTGAGGCATTAGGCCTAATACCTGTTTGGATCTCTACCTATGTGCTCTGAAAAGAACAATAGAGAGGCCTACATGTCTCTCCAAAAGCCTGAGCCAGAGTAGGCTCAGAGGCGGACTGGCCATCAGGAGTACCGGGAGTTTTCCCGGTGGGCTGCTACGTCAGTGGGCTAGTATGGCTGGAGGAAAAAAAAAAAAAATTTTGCCGCAGTTGGGCTTGCCTTTAATTTGATAACCAATGTTAACAGTTTCTCTAGTGTCTGGCTAATCAACATAGGCCTATATGGGTGTGTCAGACCCCTATCACCTCGGTTGTGGGGTTGTTGGCCAATCACAGCTGAAGGCCAAGGGCCTCCGTCCCCTCCTCCCTCTGCATCGTCAATCAATCAATCAGACTGGCAAAAATGGAGAAAAAATGCAAAGGAGGAGCGGAAAAGTTAAGAGAAAAGGCAGGCATTACAAGCAGATGCTGCCAAGTGTCAGAAGTTGACAAATATATTTTCTGCATCAGCTTCTCAAGCAGGACCTTCATCTGCAGCATCCGCAGCAGCACCAATGGCTAAAGACTTTTTAGACTTGACTGATGCTTTTACCCTTGTAATATGTTACTGGGCCCACACAAGAACATGGACACACGTTAGACCTTGTTTTATCACGATTTGCCTATTTTAAATGTTCAAATATGTGACGCAGTATCTCTTTCCACCTGTGCCGGCTCTCTGGACACTGTCGCTCCAGTGTCCAATTATGCGCCCCAGACCCAAATCTGACCCAAGGGTCAATGATTCCACCCATGTGGCCAGGTCTGAGCGCAGGTGGAAAAAAGACAAACTTCATGTGTCCTATGAAATTCTTAAAGAAACCTGGAGAAAACATCAGAAGACTGTTAAAGCAGAAAAAACTGCCTCTTTTTCTGACATAATCTCCCAAAATCTTAATAAACTATGTGTTCTTTTTAAAACCATTGATTCAATTTTAAATGCCCCCCGATCCAACTGTCTGGAAGCTTCATCCAAAGTCTGTGAAGATTTTCTCTGCTATTTTATTGATAAGGTTGCAACCATCAGAACTCATGTCTCACCCCCCTCTTTTGAACCTTCCATATCCATCACTTACTCAAATGTCTTAAACCGGTTTGAGCCTGTGTCGCTTTCATCTCTCACTAAAATTGTCACTCAACTTAAACCCTCCTCCTGTCCCACAGACATTGTTCCTCCTTGCCTCTTGGTGTTGTCCCAGCATATTTCAAATAACTAGTTGTGGAACCCCTGTTAAAGAAACCAAATGTGGACACTTTGGTTTTTTCTAATTATAGACCAATCTCAAAAGCTTCCATTTATCTCAAAAATCTTAGAGAAAACTCTACTTGTACAACTACAGTCCTTTTTAGAAGTACATGGCATTCTGGGGTCATTCAGGGATGCTGCCTTGGAGTGGTTCCGATTGTATCTGTCCGAGAGATTCTTTTCAGTGAGGCTTGGTGACTCTGCATCGTCTTCTGCTCCCCCTTGATTTAATCTTTAAAAACATGGCATTTCTTACCATTTTTATGTGGACGACTCCCAAATCTACCTGCCGCTTAAGAGAAATTATAAGAGCTCCCTGATACCCTTACTAGAGTGCCTAAAGGATATAAAGGCATGGATGGCTTTTAACTTTCTAAACCTTAATGCAGAAAAAACCGAGGTCATTGTGTTCAGATCCAGTTGAGCCTGTGGTGTCTCCCTTATAGACCTGGGTTCACTGCAGCCATATGTAAAGCCCATGGTCACAAACGGGGTAAAAATGTACAGTGATTTTAAACTTGATAAACAGATAAACTCAGTAGTTAAAACCAGTTTTTATCATCTGAGGCTTTTATCCAAAATCATTATAAATACAACAGATTTAATTTTAAACACTTGATTCATGCTTTTATCTCAACCCATTTGGACTACTGTAATGCACTTTACACCGGCATTAACCAGGCCTCCCTCGCTCACTTACAGCTAGTCCAAAACACGGCTGCTGGTCCTTTAACAGGGACTCGCAAGCATGATCATATTACCCCTGTTCTCGCCTCCCTCCACTGGCTCCCTGTCCATTTTAGAATTACTTTTAAGATTTTACAGTTTGTTTTTAAGTCACTAAATGGTCTGGCAGCTTAATACATCTCTAACCTTATACACGTCTACGCCCCTTCAAGAGCATTGAGATCCGCTGATCAGCTGCATCTTGTCGTGTCAAAAAGTAGACAAAAGACCAGGAGGGACCGTGCCTTTTCAGTGGTAGCTCCTAAATTATGGAATGAGCTACCCACTCACGTCAAAATGGCCCCTACCCTGGATACTTTTAAATATTGCCGTAAAACTAATTTTTACACCTTGGCCTTTAATACAGCATGAGAGTTGTGTGGCCTCTGTTTGTCTCAGTTTGTCTTTTATTGTATTTTTATATTTCTTAGTGTCTTATCTGATCTTATGTTTTTCTTTTATCTTTTTTTTTGTGTGTTTTTATATTACTGTATTTTAACTATTTATTTTACAGTTTTGTATCTGTTGTGCAGCACTTTGGTAACCTTGTTGTTTTTAAAATGTGCTATATAAATAAAGTGGATTTGGATTTGGATTTGATCAACAGTAAAATTAATGTCAGTTTTATTCTTTTTGTGTGGGTATTGTTGGATAATATAGAAATTGAGACAGTCTACATTCACCGTAAAGGGGAAATGTGTATGTGATGTTCTTAAAATGTATTATTTGCTGCCCCGGCCCCTGAGTGGGACACTCAGGTACTAAATTCCCGGGCTGCTTTTTTGCCCCAGTCCGCCCCTGCGTAGGTTGACTGTTTGGAAACGGTGCTGCCACCTCGATTTCATACCTAGATGTGAATCTGAGTTTGAACAAAAACTCGAACGTGTACATTGGCTGAAACCAGGCATACGCAGAAGGGGTCCCTGGCGACGTCATTCAGGAAATAAAGACACCACCGCGACCCTCTTCCGTTGCTTTCTCCCAGTGCACCGGTTACAGTAGAGAGCTACTCCAAGCTTTCTCCACGACCTGGCCTCCGAGGGGAGCAACACCATCTCAAACGTTTGACTTCCACCACCTTAAAGCCTAGGTCACAGTCTTCAACTTGCGGAAAGAGCACATACTGTTGTTGTTATTTTTCTTTTCTTTTTTTTTTTTTTTATGGACCCGACGTAGATTGATGTGCCATCAGCTGATCTTATGTCCTGTAAAGTCAAGCGCGCCCACTTTGTTAAAGAAGCAACAAAGTGCACCGCATTCCACCCGTGATCTGCCCCACTGCTGCCAAGGAACTCATCACATCACCCCGCCAGAAGAGCGAGGCACAGACCGCTCTACCCCCAGCCACGGAACGCGCTGCAGACACCCGAAGCGGATCTCTTTACCTTTGTCCCTCAAACTCCAAAGGATTGGAGCAACGAGAAGTAAGTCCGGCCAACAATTTGTCAAAGACATTTAATCTCTTATCCAAGGGGCTTCATCAGTTCATCAGACTAGTGAGGACTAGTCAGACCAATGCTTTACAAAGTGCTGCTCCCCTTTCCCTTTGTTCACGCGAACCACATCTCATGACGAGTCGCCATTTTAGCTCTGGTGAGAGCGTAGCCAACGTCACTCCGCCGCCATCTTGGCTCCTAAAGACTCGTCACCTATGCCAGCACCAGGGGGGCGCTAGGTAGTGCTGTAACTTCCCCTATAATAGCCATAGCACCCACTTGGCACCCCCAAGAAATTTCTGTATATATATAGTTGCAATTAAATGCCCAAAATTCAAAGCACCTTCTCTTGAGTGTTGCACATCCCCATAGCACCTGTAACAGAAAATCTCTGGAGCTGCCACTGCTCGTCATTCATGTGACCCTGCCGCCATTTTCCCCTTTCTCTCTCTCTCCCTCTAACTCCTCCCTACACCTCCCCCCCTACTATTTGTAGTAGATATTCTGATTATTAATAATTAGTCCCCTCAATTATTAATATTAATCGCCAATAACCAAATTGCCCCTACTAGTGCACAGCATACCACTTGCTAGATGATGCCAATGTGGAAGCATAAAAACCTCAAGAATAGTTGGCTTCAGCTTGATGAAGGAATAAAAACAGAACAAACAAATAAAATCCTGCACTAGAGTAATTTCCCACAGAAAACCCAGTTTGTATTTTTTGGCGGAGTAGAACTTCAATTTGAATATTATTATGCTGACTGTTTTTTTTTTGTTTGTAATAATAATGTTATATCCCTATAATTCATGAACACGTCAATTTCTTATGACTGTTGCTTACAAAATTTACCACAAGTGTTTGAGAGTAGCTCTCACTGTAGATTAATATCACATGGTCAACATCCCTGTGAAATAACAAGAAAAAAACAGCTAATCTTCTCAAATATTCTAAACACGCGGCCATGTGCAGGCCAGGATCTGAAATGAATGTGCGTTTGTCTGTTCACTAATTCAGTCTCATGGGCAGATCAGTCGGGGTTAGTCTGACATTTCAAAAAGCTTTAGAAAAGGAAACTACAAGACCAGGACTTTTGAATAATTAAATACATTTATATACATGTGGACTTTAGAACTTGTGAGAACAAGAGAAGGCAAAGTTCAAACTCATCCTGTACTGCCCATTACCACTTTTCCAGATTTTATTGAAATTATCTTTTCAGTGATGGAGAAAAAATAAACTTTATCTTTCCTGCAGCAGTGGAGGTAACTGATGAACTGAAAGTTGATATGAAAAACTTCATCCAAGTGGATGATGGCAAACCCACTGTTTTTACAGGGGGTTGTACAAACTATATCACTGCACTCACTGCTCAACACCTTGACAGTACTATGCCACAGTAAGTGGAACTGGAAGTCAAGAAGTCAGCAAAATAATAAGTCACAACAGACGTGCACAACAGCAAACTGACAGTGATATCAGATGGAAACGTCTATATCATCCTTTATTTCCCTGTCCACCACATACTTTTTTCTTGTAAATCAAGAAAATAATTTTTCTGAGACATTTTGTGTCTAGTGGCAGAAATAATTACAAAGTGAAAGCTGAAAAAGAACTAGGATAATTGCAGATGGTGTTGTTATTCTACAGTCATTGCATATGAGTAAGAAAAAAAGACCAAGCACCTCCCTTTGTGAGTACATGAGTTTTTAATGTAAATCTAGTTTGATCGGAAGTAACGCAGCCCCATATGACAAATCACTAATTTGTCTCAAGGGGGAGATACACAGTACACTGTAAAAAATAGCAATGGATTTTTGTTGTTTCAAGCGTAATTGTTGTGTTCAAACAACTAAAATCTACTGAAATTGTCCAAACAATGAGAAATACAAAGTTTTTACTGACTCAACTTCATTCTAAGTTAAATGAACAAGCATGTTGTTGTTTCAAAAAAAATAAGCAAGTTATCATAACTTGGCCTACACATGCAATACTGCCACCTATTGCCAGTTCTGTCCACCACACCATCATTTGCCTTGTTCAAAGGAAAGCACATGGAGGAAGATGAGCTTGCATCCAAAGTAATCCTTGACCATCCAATGCTTGTGGTGAGTAAAGTTAAGAACACAACCACTTAGTGAATAGAGCCGTTTCTATATTATTAATATAACAGTTGGATTCGTGGATATTATTGCTGAGCGAAATATTTGATAGCATATCAAAGGATATCTAGGATAGCTAGTCATGATGACAGCAAAAGCTAGCTATCAACTGACATCTTATATGTTGTAATTGAAGAAAACATTTCCTCTATCCTTTATCATTATTCCTCCTCATGTGTCCTACAAAAACAGTTTAGGAGGTGTTGTTTTTTTGTTTGAGCCGAGTTAGTCCAATGGTTAGCATCACAAGGTGATATTAGTTTTCATAGTTCCTGGTAATGCCAGGCGGTATACCAGATACTGGAGTACTAACACTCTCTGGTATGATTCACACCAAATACCAGTGCATATTTTTGTGATGATCTGAATTTTTCATATAGAACTAGCCTACTGCGACATACTGTAAGTATAGCACATGAATATTTCATTTTGTGATGTGAAAATGAACTTTTCTCATTCCAACACTGTCTGTGTGTTTGCTTTTGCATTTGCAGGATTCTAATCAGAATAAGCGAACAGCAGTCTTACTTGGCATGCCACATCTCCTTCATGAAGAGCCCTCAAGCTTAAGACCTGTGAGGTAGGTTTAAAGGTTCAGCAAATTACTTGACGCATGATGTGGAACCACTGGTTGAATTGAAGAGATAGATTTAAACCAAAGATGGAAAAGGCACCATGAATAGCATGAGACACTTACATATTGTATTTGTATTCCAAACTGCAATATAATAAAAGCATTTCCTGGTTTTGAGTTCAATATTTACCTTAATGTTGATTTGTTTTTCAGCCAACTGATCCAGTTCAAGACACCTTGAAAGGAACCAGTGTTGGGATCCTGATTGTGTCTGAAGAGATCGGCAGATGCACTCCCAATCGAGACCAATGACATTTGTCTCGTCTTGGAGGAACAGCTGGTTGTCATGGATATTTCTGATATTCCCAAAGCCTTCGTACTAATGATGGGTCTGATGTATGCGCTCAATATTGACTACCCAAAGCATCTTAAATATACCTTTCAAGTAATGCAAAAGCTTTTCTTGAATATCGGAGGGTGTAGCTGCTCTTCACGTGTTAATAGTCTCTGTAACAAGCTGCTTAGTGGAAAGTTGTAGTGCAGAAATCTCCCTTAGCATTTGGAATTGGTCTTCAAATTTGATAATTTTTGCACTTGTGTAATTTTAAGTTATTTCTATTTTGCTTTGATATGAGGACTTGGAAGGTGGGAATTGAAACTGTCATGCACCAACAGCCTTTTTGCCCCTTCAAATATCTCTTGGCACCTTGTATTTATGATGTGTCCTTTAATGTAATGTAGCACATGGGTTCGGTCCCGGACATTATGTTCATCAGCATCTCTTTGAGTTTTTTTTTTTTTAAAGTCATTTTTGAATTGTTTTATGCCTTGCACCCATGTGTGATGTGCACTTAGAGAATGTTGGGATCTTTGATTTTTTTTTTTTTTTTTTTACTGTTTATTACTGTGTTCATAGACAAGTTTTCTACAAAGGTTGAGTGCCCTGCTTCACATGCAATTATCTAATATTTGTACACATACACACACACAGGTACAGTAAGTAACCAGTGTATTTTTTTTACTGTTTATTACAGTGTTTACAGACAATAGTTTTCTACAAAAGTTGAGTGCCCTGCTTCAAATGTAATTGTCTAATATGTGTGTGCTCTCTCTCACACACACACACACACACACACGTACAGTAAGTGACTAAGTGTAATTAGATATTTTTTTGCTGTTTATTACAGTGTTCATAGACAAGTTTTCTACGAAGGTTGAGTGCTCTGCTTCACATGCAATTATCTCATATTTGTGTGAACACACACACAGGTACAGTAAGTGACCAGTGTCATTTTTGGAAGCTCACTGTTGATAAATATTTTGTCATCTTCCTTGTTTAATGCATGTGGCAGTGGCAGTGAATGTTAATAAATATAGCAAAGAAAAGAAATTTCTTCGTCTCATCATGGTATTTTATTCAACTCGTGTTCTTATTTTAAACCAACATGCAAGTTAATCAAGTTAACTTACTTGCCTTTTTTGACACAAGTTCAAGTATTTGATTCAACTAGTGTTCTTATTCTGAAAAAACATGCGAGTTGGTCAAGTCAACTTACTTACCTTTTTTGACACAACAAGAGCTGAAGAATTTTTTTGTTGACTTGACAAAGTACGGAAATTTATTTGAAAATTTGTTTCATTGTTTAGTTAAATCAAAAATGTAAGGCAGCCCAGTAACAAACCTTTATAAGTTAAAAGGGCTTTTTTTTACAGTGCAGATCCACAGTTCAACACAACATTATTACCTATTGCTCACCTGACAACCAGTGTGACCAAATTTCCAGCTGCCATGGATGTCAGAGGCAGCTGACATGGGGTAACCGATACCAGCAACTCCAATGTCAGTGAAAGCTAGGTTGATTATAATGAAGTTGGTGGCAGTACGCAACTCCTTGAACTTCACAAACATGAGCAACACCACAATATTGCTTGTTAAACTGATGACACCTGTGAAGAGGGAAAAAGACAGTAAGTCTCAATCATTTCAAATCAAATCAAATCCGACTTTATGTGTATAGTACGTTTCATACAAAATAAATAAAAAATTTAGCACACTCTGCTTTACATAGACACAAGAGCACCCTGTTCCCAAAACATACATAAAATTAAAAAGCATAACGATGCATTTAACTAAATAAGAAACTAAAAACAAACAGGAACTGATGGACTGAAGAATATGTGAAGATGTCAATGTGAATTTTCAATATGAAAATGAACTTCTAATGTACCTGCTAATGTTTTGGTACATCCTGATGTTTTGAATTTCTGATCCATAGGATGACAAGAAACTAAAAACAGTGAGCAATTATCTGCTTTACCTTTAACAAAGTGTGGAAATGCTAGTCAACTATAAACTTGATTATTACAATAATCCAACATTATGTGACATACAAATACAACACATCAATGGTACACCTCATCATACATCATTGGTATAGACTTTGTAAGTATGATTGAATTTTATAATAATCCAGTTACTCTTCAAACAATTTGCACTTAATTGTGTATGGACAAGGTTCCTATTACACTGAGTTTAAGGGGGTATGTTCTGTATGTTTTTACTCTGGAACTAGTGGTTTTTGAATTACTCTGATATTGGAAGCATTTTTTTCAGATTAGAAAAGATGTGAAATAGTCTTTAGTCAGTATGTCAGTGCATATTCTCATTCATCCAGGTCATAGTCATATCTGGCCAACAGTCGAATCGAACACAACTGGATTAAGAACTTAGGTTTGTCAAGACGTTTCACCTCCTTATCCAAGGGGCTTCATCAGTTTGGAACGCATCGGTTTGACTAGTCGTCACTAGTCTGACAAAACGGTGGAGTTGGACCCAGGTATTTAACCTCTGTGGTCCAGTTTCAGCTGTCTTTTTACACTTAAAGGAAAAGGCACACTCCTTTGAGGACAGCAATGTTAAAATCCTGGACAGGGAGGACAGATGGTTTGAAAGACGGGTAAAAGAAGCCATCTATGTAAAAGTGGAGAAACCTTCTCTAAACAGGGGAGGGGATCTGTGACACCACCTATCTCCCATCAACAATGCTGCCCTGTCAACCTTACCCAGGAGAATTAACAACTCAGCCTCCAACAATGGCTGCCCAAAACTGACCTCGACAACCACAACAACTGTCGTTCACCAGTGGGCTCACAAGACTCCTAACCACAGGCGTTCTCTGGAGACCTCACATGACTAACAACGGTCAGTGAAACTCCACTAACAAACTATTGTGCACCAAGAGCTGTGTGAACACTCCCACAGAGGTTAAATACCTGGGTCAAACTCCACCATTTTGTCAGACTAGTGAAGACTAGTCAGACCGATGTGTTCCAAACTGAGGAAGGCCCTTGGATAAGGAGGCGAAACGTCTTTGACAAACCTGAGTCCTAAGTCCAGTTGCGTTCGATTCAATTGTTGGCCGGATAAGTCTTGAGTCAGCCATCATCATTCACATTTGGTTAGCTATGTTCATGTGGTGGAGTATTTTGTCGTTATACTCTTGTATTTCATATTTTTCTGGGTTAACCTTTTCTGTGGTGGATGTCAATAAAAAGAATCATCAAGGGAGGTCGGTTTGGGAGCAATACAGGAAATATTGCAACCCATTCGAAGGAAGATGCATTGATATCTTGTCTTGATACAGGATGATATTTGTCCTGTATTTCTGTCGTGTCATTCATAAACTCTATCCAGAAACTATTGTGAATATGCATGTTTAGCAGCTGTTAGGGAGTCATGTCTGATTTGATGCAGCATTGTAACCTTCTTTTTAAGATGTATTATCAGTTGCCCAGAGTCAAAGCAACTCACTTACTGTCCTGTTTCCAGATGTCACTATATTTTCTCCCTAACTCCAAAACTGAACCAGTGAGTTTACCATATATTAATGCAAGCAAACGTTCATGCAATTATGCACTATAAACTTATTTTTTTCTCTGGAAACCCATTTTGGGGGTTTAATTGGCTAAAAAAAATGGTACAATATAATTTAATCATTACAATATAATGATCATGGTACAATGCTTTGCGAGAACAGAATTTTCATATAATTCATCAACACAATCTTTTTCCATTAAAATACTGTCTTTTAATTGTACATTCAGAAGGAATTGTCTAGGTATATACAATTTGTATCATTTGATGTCTTTTTACCTTTAACTAAACTTCTATTATGACCTGTCAAACAGGTGTCACTGAGTAAATGAGAGTGGTGAACAGATTAGTATTTAGTATTTATTATTAATACTAGTCACTTAGTATTTCATATTTAGTATTTAGTATTAGATTAATATTTAAGTCATAATGTCACTTGGGCTACTCCTGCTGTGAAAAACACGTAAATCAAACACTACAACCATTCATTCATTCGTTCATCTTCTACCGCTCATCTATCTCCGGGTATGGAAGCCCAAAAGATGAATAATTAAATAAATAAAAACAACATTTGGAAATAAATACCATTTTGATAAATTCTTCTTCTTCTCGTTTCGGCTTTTCCCTTCAGGGGTCGCCACAGCGAATCAGTTGCCTCCATCTAAGCCTGTCTTCTGCATCCTCTTCTTCCACACCAACCACCTTCATATCCTCTTTCACTACATCTATAAACCTCCTCTTTGGTCTTCCTCTAGGCCTCCTGCCTGGCAGTTCAAAACTCAGCATCCTTCTACCAATATATTCACTATCTCTCCTCTGGACATGTCCGAACCATCTCAGTCTGGCCTCTCTGACTTGATCTCCAAAACCTCTAACATGTGCTGTCCCTCTGATGTACTAATTCCTGACCCTATCCAACCTGGTCACTCCCAAAGAGAACCTCAGCATCTTCATCTCTGCTACCTCCAGCTCTGCCTCCTGTCTTTTCCTCAGTGACACTGTCTCTAGACCAAACAACATCACTGGTCTCACCACAGTTTTGTACACCTTTCCTTTAATTTTAGCTGAAACTCTTCTATCACACATCACACCTGTCACTTTTCTCCACCCGTTCCAGCCTGCCTGCACATGCTTCTTCACCTCTTTTCCACACTCTCCATTGCTCTGGACTGTTGACCTTAAGTACTTAAAATCCTCCACCTTCTTTATCTCTTCTCCCTGTAACCTCACTCTTCCACTTGGGTCCCTCTCATTCACACACATATACTCTGTCTTGCTGCAGCTAACCTTCATTCCTCTCCTTTCCAGGGCAAACCTCCACCACTCTAGCTTCTCCTCTACCTGTTCCCTGCTCTCACTACAGATCACAATGTCATCTGCAAACATCATATTCCATGGAGATTCCTGTCTAACCTCATCTGTCAGCCTGTCCATCACCATAACGAACAAGAAGGGGCTCAGAGCTGATCCCTGATGCAGTTCCACCTCCACCTTGAACTCCTCTGTCACACCTACAGCACACCTCACCACTGTCTTACAGTCCTAATACATGTCCTGCACCGCTCTAACATACTTCTCTGCCACTCCAGACTTCCTCATACAATACCACAGTTCCTCTCTGGGCACCCTGTCATAACCTTTGTCCAGATCTACAAAGATACAATGCAGCTCCCTCTGACCTTCTCTGTACTCTCTATCAACATCCTTAGAGCAAATACTGCATCTGTAGTACACTTTTTTGGCATGAAACCATACTGCTGCTCACAAATGCTCACTTCTGCCCTTAGTCTAGCTTCAACTACTCTTTCCCATAACTTCATTGTATGGCTCATCAGCTTTATTCCTCTGTAGTTGCTACAACTCTGTACATCTCCCTTGTTCTTAAAAATGGGCACCAACACACTTCTCCTCCATTCCTCAGGCATCTTCTCACTATCTAAGATCCTGTTGAACAACCCAGTCAGAAACTCTACTGCTACCTCTCCTAGACACTTCCAGACCTCCACAGGTATATCATCAGGACCAAGTGCTTTTCCACTCTTCATTCTCTTCAATGCCCTCCTCACTTCATCCTTACTAATCTTTGCTACTTCCTGGTCCACAACAGTCACCTCTTCTACTCTTCGTTCTCTCTCATTTTCTTCATTCATCAACTCTTCAAAGTGCTCTTTCCATCTTCCCATCACACTACTGGCATCTGCAATACACTTTCATCTCTGTCCTTAATCACCCTAACCGCCTGCACGTCCTTCCCATCTCTGTCTCTCTGCCTTGCCAACCTGTATAGATCAGTTTCCCTCCTTACTGTCCAACCTAGCATACAAGTCATCGTAAGCCCTTTGTTTGGCCTTTGCCACCTCTACTTTCACCTTACGCTGCATCTCCCTGTACTCCTGTCTACTCTCTTCAGTCCTCTGAGTGTCCCACTTCTTCTTAGCTAAAGTCTTTCTCTGTATACACCCCTGCACCTCCTCATTCCACCACCAAGTCTCCTTATCCACTTTCCTTCCAGATGACACACCAAATACTGTCCTACCTGTCTCCCTGATCACATTAGCTGTAGTTGTCCAGTCAACTGGAAGCACCTCCTGGCCATCCAGAGCCTGTCTCAACTCCTTCCTAAAAATCATACAACACTCTTCCTTTTCAGCTTCCACCATTTAGTCCTCTGCTCTGTCTTTGCCCTCTTCATCTTCCTCACCACCAGAGTCATCCTACACACCACCATCCTACGCTGTCTGGCTACACTTTCACCTACCACTACTTCGCAGTCACTGATCTCCTTCAGATTACACCGTCTACACAAGATGTAGTCTATCTGTGTACTCCTACCTCCACTCTTATAGGTCACCCTATGTTCCTGCCTCTTCTGGAAGAAAGTATTCACTACAGCCATTTCCATCCTTTTTGCAAAATCAACCACCATCTGTCCTTCTGCGTTCCTCTCCTGGATACCAAACCTGCCCATCACCTCCTCATCATCTCTGTTTCCTGCACCAACGTGTCCATTGAAGTCTGCACCAGTGACAACTCTCCCACTTCTAGGGATGCTCTGCATCACTTCATCAAGGTCCAACCAGAATTTCTCCTTCTCCTCCAGCTCACATCCTCCCTGTGGAGCATATCCACCAACAACATTGAACATCACACCTTCGATTTCTAGCTTCAGACTCATTACTCTGATACTCTTTTAACCTCCAGGACATTCCTAACAAACTCCTCCTCCAAGATTAATCCTACTCCATTTCTCTCCCTATCCACACCATGATAGAACTTGAACCCTGCTCCTAAACTTCTAGCCTTGCTACCTTTCCACCTGGTCTCCTGGACACACAGTATGTCTGCTTTCCTCCTCTGCATCATGTCAACCAACTCTCTACCTCTTCCTGTCATATTTCCAACATTCAAAGTCCCTACTCTCAGTCCTAGACTCTTGGCGTTCCTTTTCTCTCTCTTCCTACGAACACACCTTCCTCCCCTCCTTCTTCGACGAACAGTTGTCCAATTTCCACCGGCACCTTGTAGGTGAACAGCACCGATGGCGGTCATTGTTAACCCGGGCCTTGACCGATCCAGTATGGAAGTCATAGATTTGATTTGCATGTTTGATTTGGCAAAAGCTTTACGTCAGATGCCCTTCCTGACACAACCCTCTGTACCCCCTTCCGGCTACATTACCATTTTGATAAATAACAGACAAATATATAATATGGCCATGAAATTGTAAAATAAGGTAATATTATTATGAAATATGTTTCATCATTCTTTAAAATCTAATTATTATTATTATATATTTCATAATGATTATTTCACAATATCATACTTTTTAAAATAATGACTTTTTATTTAATTTTCTAATATTTTATAAAGTAAAAAAAACTTTTATTATAAAGTTATTTTTTTATTTCATAATGCCCTTTTTATTTCATTATGTAGTTTTTCAGTAGAATGACTTCGTCTGTCAATCAAAGCTAGTAGGTTGGACCGCTGCTTGATCCTTTAAGATCGATTAGTTTTCCTAGACACCGGTCATGGGCGTTCTTTAGGCGGCTAACTCCAACATGCAGGATCAGCAATCAGAAGAGATGACAGACTCCAGCGGAGTTTCTGCAGCTCTGCTGACCCTAGCGGATCAGATAGAGTGTGAGAACTTGTCAGGAGATGCTGTTTTGACTCGTTTGGATGATATTTTTGAAATGCTCGGGATGGTAGTTGCTGTTCAGGATGCTAACATCGATGATAACATTTGTTATCATAGATAAACAGTTTGAGAGCAATTGAGCACCGGGTGCATATGGAATATGCACAGTAGGAACTGTCTTTACGTGCTGGTCGTCCACGTCTTGAAACTCCGCGTGAGGCACTCAGGACTTTGGTGCTCTCTGGTATAACCATCCGGAGTATTGCTAACATTTGGTGTGTCACCCAGCACTGTTCGGAGGAGAATGGTGGAAGAAAGTTTACGGTAAGTTACTTTTAACATTTTTATGGAAATGGAATGAAATTTTGTAGATAGATAAATTATGCATACCCAAACTGCCCCAAAATTATCTTACATATTGCATAATTATTGTATAGTTGGCTGGCTGCTAACTGCACACCGGTATGTTGGAACTTTCTACACTAAGAGTCTAATATTACGAGTGTCTACATATTGCACCATGAGCCTTAGAGTTCTGATTCTCTGTATGTACCATGCATGCAGCAGAATTGACAATAAAGCATATGATTAGCTGATTGTCACTGTGATCTTCAAGCTCTTGATCACCACAAATGTCATGGCAAACAGCCAATTCATGTCATTACTAGCTGAAAACAACAGTTTCTCTAGGCTCTTTCAGAATAACATGTTAGACAGTGTATATTGATGTTGCAACATTATGATCTGTTTTTCTTTGCAGGAAATCTGATAGGTATTCTTCTGTTGGAGATGAAGAACTCGATGCCATAGTGCTGGATATTCAGCATTGTCACCCAAATGCCGGCTGCAGAATGATGTTGGGACATCTACGATCCAGAAGATTACACATTCAAAGTAAGGGGATACTGTTTGGATATCCAAACACTACATTTTATAAGATTTTTTTTTTTTTTAAACCTAGTTGAACCAGTCAGTACTAGAGTGTACCTTGTCATTACCTCTGTAAACCATCTATAAAGTCACAGCATCATGTCAGTGAAAGTAACTGTTGAAATTGCCTTATCAGGATCTCGACTGGTAGATTCCATGAGACGTGTCAATCCAGAGGGGGTCATGATGTGACGGTTATCTATTCAGACTGCAAGGCGCCGTCAATACAGTGTGCCAGCACCAAATTACCTCTGGCATATAGATGGAAATCATAAGCTGATTCGGTCAATATTTTTTATTACTTTTACAAATGTACAAATTTTTTACTTGTACTATTTGTACTAATGTACTGTCTTCCATGTGTCTAATTCTTGGCACTGTCTCATGTATACTGTAGAGAATTGGATATTCATATTACAACCTTATAACATACATCTATTTTCTGTACTGCTTATTCCAATTCAGGATCACAGGGAAGCTGGAACCTATTCTAGCATTTAGCAGGCAAGAGGCAGGTTACAACCTGGACAGGTCGTCAGTCACAGGGCCAACACAGAGAGACAAACAACCATTCTCTACAACATACAAATCTAGATAATTCAATCCCTTGGATTAATTTTGTACACATTCCATTCAAACACCTGTCGTTGCAGAAGCATTCCTACCATGTAATACACTTCCACCACCTTTCTATGCACATTTGAACTTGTAACTTTTTGTCGTAAAAGTCCTTCCTTTAATATAATTCTTTAAAAGTTGCATGAAAAAAATAACTCTCGAGTTGACAGGGATCCTTCTCTTCTTTTAACCAGATGGAGATTTGTTGTCCATGGAGGAATAGATGGTTTTTCCAGGTTAATTATCTACCTCAATGCTGCCACTAATAACAAAGCCACAACTGTGTTTGATGGGTTTTTGTCAGCTGTCAGGCAATATGGCATACCATCACAAGTTAGGTAGGGAGTGAAAGACATAATTTGCTTAACATTCCTCTTCTGGGCTCTTCCAGACAGCAGAATTTCACTGTCAGATTTTACTGTTTATAGTCATATCTGACCTCATCTCGCTCTAACCTCAGGTCAGACAAAGGGGGTGAAAATGTGAAGGTGCCTCATTTCATGGTCCAGATGATGGGGGAGAACAGGAACTCTCACATTACAGGCAGAAGTGTGCACAACCAGCGGTATGGGATCTGGATTATTGAAAATGGCCCATGAACAACAACTAATTAAAATAAACTATTTTTTTCACTGTGTATATCTTTACAGAATTGAATGCCTGTGGAGGATGTGTATGAAAACGTTCTTGACCTTTTCTACGCAATATTAACTCAGCTGGATATTCAGGGACTACTCAATCCTGGTGAAGAAATTGACCTGTTTGCACTACACAGATCCTTTTTGCATCACATTCAGCATCATCTTCAGGCATTCAAAGAATGGAATCAGCACGGACTGAGAACAGAAAACCACTGTTCACCCCTTCAACTTTGGCCGCTGTACAGAAAGGATGGGCATGACTTTTCACAGGTGCACAAGTATCTAATCAAAATGTGTTATTGTATATAACATTTTACTGTGTAGATGGCACACAAGTCTACTTCTGCTGGGACTAAATAAAGTTGTTTTTACCTGAAAAGAGCTGATCGTGGCTTTGGATAACCCCAAAACAGGTGCACCTGCTGGCTCAGCAGGAGAGGACAGTGCTACAGCTAATGTGTAAAACATTTTGAATTCTTTTTCAGGTTCATGACGACTACGGTGTGGACTGGACGGGACCACATAGTCACCGTCCATCAACTGAGATCACCATTCCTGAGATCCAGCTCCCCCGTTCATTCAATGAACAAGAACTTGCAGAATTGCCACACACCAACGTTCCACTCAGCCAAGCTCTGCAAGTTTATGTACAAACTGTTCATGCACTCAAACATATGCTTAATAACAACCTTTGAACTGAGAGTACAAGATGTGTCACTCATTTTTATGTCATTCCTCGTGTAGTTTCTATGTAAAATATATGTTTATTAACTGATATAGGTCATCCACTAATGGTCCGATTGCTAATCTGTGGTAACTAGACTTTCAATCAGATGTGTCACAGTAATAAAGACACTGTATATGACTTTGTTGTCTGTCTCCTTTATTCACTTCTGAACGTGATACAGTGGTTGTTGCTTTCACATACTGTGTTCACTTAGAAGAAATTTTCAGAGTTAAGTCCCTTGTAACCACTGGAACAACTGTGGCAACCCAGAAAAAACATTTTCACTTACAACCTTCTGTACCAGCTCTGTACGTAAATTTGTACACATGTAACTATAAAGTTCTTAAAACATTAATTTTCCACGACAAGTCTATGCATTTGTATGAAGCAAATATTAACAAGACATGCAATAGACATACAGAGAATCAGAACTCTCAGACTCATGGTGCAGACATGTAGACACTCATAATATTAGACTCTCCAACGTACCGGATTATAACGCAATTTAAGAATGGTAGTGCAGTTAGCAGCCAGCCAACTATACAATAATGATGCACTATGTAAGATAATTTTGGGGCAGTTTGGGTATGCATAATTTATCTATGTAAAGGGTTCTTGCAGCTCCCATTTTACCCAGAGCTTGAGTTTAAATGAGCTATACGTAAATGTACGTGTGGCTTAGAACGCATCTTTAGGCGTGCCACCTGAGAAAACACTTAAAGCTACTGCCGTGAAAAGTATTTATTATTCATTCTTATATGTATTGACAGCAACCACTGCACAGACTGTTGTGAAAATAAAGTTGTGAGCAAAATTTAATTCCATTTCCATAAAAATGTTAAAAGTAACTTACCGTAAACCTTCTTCCACCATTCTCCTCCAACCAGTGCTGGGTGACACACCAAACATGTTAGCAATACTCTGGATAATTATACCAGAGAGCACCAAAGTAAAGCACCACGTGAAGATAGTTCCTCCTGTGCATATTCCATATGTACCCGGTGCTCAATTGCGCTCAAACTTTCGAAAATGTTATCATCGATGTTAGCATCCTGAACAGAAACTACCATCCCGAGCATTTCAAAAATATCCAAACGAATCAAAACAGCATCTCCTGACAAGTTCTCACGCTCTATTTGATCCGCTAGGGTCAGCAGAGCTGCAGAAACTCCGCTGGAATCTGTCATCTCTTCTGATTGCTGGTCCTGCATGTTGGAGTTAGCCGCCTAAAGAACGGCCATGACGGTGTCTAGGAAAACTAATCGATCTTAAAGGATCAAGCAGAGGTCCAACCTACTAGCTTTGATTGACAGACGAAGTCATTCTTCTGAAAAACGACAATATGAAATAAAAAGGCCATTGTGGAAAAGGGCATTATGAAATAAAAGAATAACTTTATAAAAAACGTTTTTTATTTTATAAAATCTTAGAAAATTAAATAAAAAGTCGTTATTTTAAAAAGTATGATATTGTGAAAATAATCATTGTGAAATATATAATTATAATAAAAATAATAATAAGTAGATATTAAAGAATAATGAAACATTTCATAATAATATTACCTTATTTTACAATTTCATGGCCATATTATATATTTGTCTGTTTTTTATCAAAATGTTGTTTTTATTTATTTAATTATGAATCTTTTGGGCTTCCATATCCAGAGACAGATGAGCGGTAGAAGATGAACGAATGAATGAATGGTTGTAGTGTTTGATTTACGTGTTTTTCACAGCAGGAGTAGCCCAAGTGACATTATGACTTAAATATTAATCTCATAGGCACAGGGAAAGCATGCAAACTCTGCATAGAAAGGCCCCAGGCCCAGGAACTGAACCCCCAACCTTTTTATTGTGGGGCAACAGTGCTAACCACTATGCTGCCGTGCTGCCACACCAGAACCATTTCAAACAATAAATATTTTAATATTCTGTCACATTTAAAATCTTTAAAAAGTAACATGTCTATACATGGACATCAGGAGTTTATCTACCCATATCCAAACCTTCTTATCATATGTTAAGATATTTTTGGATGAAAGCAAAGATTAAAGAACTGATAGAGCACTCCTGAGTAAATTAAAAGGATTATATACAGAAAATGTGGGAGACCTATGGATAATTAAAAACCCAACATCTACACCAAAATCTAACCAACTAGCAGTGCTGTGTTCCATTCGCAACTAGCAACTACAATTGCAACTGGAGATTGATGAGGAACAAAATGAATGCTATGGCAGGGCAGAGCCTGGACACCAAGTCATATTATCATGCCTGTATTCTGAGATTGGATACCAAGCCCGAATAAAAAGCCCAATGAATGTATGCTTAATGCTGGATCAGAACTGAAATGCGATTGAAGAATGTAACCAAGCACCTGGATCCTCTGCGGTAGATTACAGAGATGAAGAAAAGTTTTCAAAGTCTACTTGAGGAAGTCAGCACTGCAGACGATCCCTACTTTGACTATCACTGACACCAACAAGAAGATTCCCACCACAATGATAGTGATCCTTGAAGAGGTACGCCAGAAAAGTAGCGAGTGATGAAGCCCCTTGGATAAGAGGTGAAACGTCTTCTTTGACAAACCTAAGTCCTAAATCCAGTTGCTTTCGATTCAATTGTTGGCCAGATATGACTATGACCTGATGAATGAGAATATACACAGACACCAGAAAAGTAGAAAGAGAAGGATGTTCTCCACCAATCCAAAGTGCACTCACAGAGGCAGGGGATAATACGAGAACAAACCAACCTATACTGAAGACTGAAAAATATTGGAAAACCATATGTGAGAAGGAGGCATCACATAACATCAATGCTCAGAGGCTGGTAGATCTGAGGGAAGACCACAGCAACCTCTCTTAATATGATGCAGTAACTATCATATTGGTAGTCATCCAAGAAAGATGGCAAGATGGAAAGATGACCCACAACCACTGTGCTAAAGAAGCTAACTGTGCTCCAAAAATTGCCTGGCAGGAGAAATGAACCAGGGTCTAATGGCTACTTAACCCAACCTGTGCTATCAATCAGAGATGTTCACAAGTCTCTTTTTGCAAGTCCAAGTCAAGTCCCAAGTCTTTGGTCACGAGTCCAAGTCAAGTCTCAAGTCTCTAAAAATAAAAGTCTCATGTCTCTTCTGGTTGTAATGAGCGTTCTATCATCTATCATCCAGTTTAATGGTAACCTGATAAACCTGTAACATTTAAGTTACATGGTCAACAATAAACCTGTAACCTGCCTGTAAGTAGACAGTATAACTATGTATTTTTCTCTGTTTAACGTTACCCAGTAGATGGTGGCAGTGGATCGTAACGTTACCTGTCCATTTTTTACGTCACGTCAACGTCACTCAATGCAAACAAGTGTGACAAGCAAACTAACACACACTCATCTTTTGAAGTATTCGGTTACAAAGCTAGTAGCAAACTAAGTTTAAGTTACATAGCTGATGCTAAGCTAAACATTTAGCTTAGCATCAGACAGTTTGCTAACCGTCCATATGTGCTAATGTGACATAATGTAAGTTACCAATCCGGGTGAGTTTTCAGGTGCCTGATAAAATTTGAAGTAGTTGATCCAGCGTCCTTAATTTTGGTACTACAGACTTTGCAGTCCGTGCTTCTTTTGCTGATGCCATCTTTTTTGAAGTATTTATAACCAAACGTAATTACAAAAGGTAACGTTACAGAAGCAGCTGCAGGTGTGCCGGTCGCCATAGTTACCATCGTCTGAAGTACGAGTGCGTGAGGTGCATACCCAATGCCTAATATGGTTATTACCGTGACAAAAAGGAGGTCGTTAGGAGGTCCCTAACCCTAACCCTTTCAAAGTTTCCTCAATGTCAATACACCAGAAAAAGAAAACATAATGATTGTTCACAAGTCCCAAAACATGAGTCTGAGTCGAGTCTGATGTCTTTTCGGTACGAGTCCAAGTCAAGTCTGAAGTCTCTTAAGTATGCGTCTTAAGTGCGACTCGAGTCCGAGGCACAAACTCGAGTCCCCAACTCTGCTATCCATTGAACAGAGTCCTGATCCTATAAGATCCCCATGAGGTAGTAATTCCCTTAAACTACTGACTGATAAACTGCTTCTGCAAAACAGGCATCATTGTGGATAAAATGAGTAAACAAATGGTTCAATACATGAGAGGGCCTATAGAGGAATTGGTGGGAACACTACCAGTAGACTGAGCAGTCTTTTGTGATTGTAAGACCAGACAGACCAACCTGCGAACCCGCCTGGACCAACTACAAAAAACTTACAGCACCATACCACACATGGATCTTGGGATGCTTGAAACTGTTCAACATCAACAGGCCACTAAGAGTCTTCATCAAAAAGACAATAGGATTGTGGGAAATGATCCTGAAGGCTAACTTCCAATTGCACAAGTCACCGTCGACATATACCAAGGAGATGCTCTGTGCCACTTGCTGTTCTGTAAAGGCCTGAAACCCGATGATCCATGAGCACATTAGGAAGATGGCCCCATGATCGAGTAGGAAGAAGGCCCCTGACAAGGAAAAGTATGTGGTTCATCATTCAAAACAACTGTAACTTATGTGTAGGAATAGTTTCTTGCTAGTCAACATAACATGAGCCTGGGGAAGATGTGCCATCTGACCATCCATGTAGGGTTGTAGTTAAAATTATCTTGAACAGGAATGTGTTCAAACCCCTATATAAGTGCTGAACTTTGTAACTTTAAACAGTGCTTGTATAATCCTGTGCGTATGTCTGTGTATATTCTCATTCATCCAGGTCATAGTCATATCCGGCCAACAATTAATCGAAAACAACTGGACTTAGGACTCAGATTTGTCTAAGAAGACGTTTCGCCTCTTATCCCATGCAAACCTCTCCACCACGATAAAATGATAGTCCCCTGGAGAGGTCAAACAAACATACGGTTGGCAAAAATAAAAAAAAAACAGAGTGGCAGAGGTTGGCAGTTCGTAGCAGGCACGCTGGAGATAACCCAGAGGAGCAAGATTCACCACACTGGAGGCACAGGGAACAAACACAAGTTAAGTGGAGACACTGGAGCAACACTGGAGATGACCAAAATTCTGTCAGCGGATCAAAAAATTGCCAACAGGAGAACATTAAGAAAAAACCAAGAGTACTACCGAACGAGACAGAATTATCTGGCAGAGGAGTGGAGTTTAAGCCGGTCTTTTATGGAGAGTTTGATGAAGATGAAATGGATGACAGGTGTGTCTCAGCTACAGTGCGTGAAAATCAGTACAGGCATGCCTCCTGCCACACACACTGCAGAGCACAACAGAATGGAAGGGGAGGGGGAAAACAGGAAACCAAAACAAAACTGAACATCCACTACACCAAAACCCCAGACCATCATACATAGAAAGGTAACTGCTCAGTGGGCAAAACAACTTGAGATCTTTAAGTTGTGGGGAAAAAGAAGCAGACAATAGAGACCAAGTTTAGGAAAAATTTAAAAATGTAAAAGCCTTTGTTTCTTTGAGCATAGATGACGAGCTCTAGTTGAAGAGACATTATAGGATCAACTTACGACACAACACCATTTTGTGACCAGATAATGGACTTTGATCCAACATGGCCATGAAATGGCTCTTTTGATACTTCTCTTATAAAACTATTACATGAACTCGTTGAATCTCCCAGTCCCACAAGGCCAGCCAAATAGGACTATGAGTACATGATGGAGTGTTTGGGGTATGGTATGCCATAAATCAAAAGGTCTGTCATACAAATCAAAAGATATCAAGTCATCCTAAAACTGTTCTGGTTAGTGTGCATAAACTTAATGATATTTATTATCCTGTACAAGCACAATTTCAACAGCTAGGAGCCATGGCATCCTCAGTGAGAACATAGCAACATGTGAACAAGGTCACTGTTCCCATGACCCCTCTTCCTCTTTATTCTGGGTTGTTGGTAGAGGCTTTAAATACACCGAGAGCTGCAGACGATGGTGATCTCGGAAGACGAGACAAGGAACTGTACATCAAATAAGGACTCCAAAACTGGCTCCTAAGTTTTCACCTGGCTAACCAGAAGTAAGTGAAGATGTTATGGACAGCTCATTCTTAGGGCCAATGTCAGAATGTCCTGGTGGATCAGGAGCAAGTTAGCATGTTTTCGGTCCATGGAAAATAACTAAATTACCGACCATTATTGATAAGCTGCAGGAGCCTAAGCATAATGGGAAACAATTTGCAGATGCTTTGGAAAAATTGGTTGCCCAGTGTAGACCAACAATGGCTGACATAAATATAAATGTACAATTTATGAAGCACGACTGTATATGGATGACTCTTTTGGAAAACAGTGGAATAGCCTAGGAGACCAAGAACAGTTACTGTAACGGGTATAGGTTGGACCCAATTGCAGCACAAAACACACCACTATGGTTTTACAGTCTTTAATGAGCTCAATAATCCAAACTGCGGCAGCACAGACAGAAAAACACACTTCAGGGTATGGGTCCACGGGGAATTGAACCCTGCTCCTCTGTTTCCCGGACAAACACGCAACCCACAAGGCTACAGCAGTTGCAACAGTCCAAAAGTCCAGATCTCCACTAAACCCAATAGTATGTTCAGAGAGAGGGCTACTGGAGAGGGTAGAAAAGGGGAACTCCCTGTTGGAAGGCTGTAGAGTGGGTAATGTGAACTGGGTTGCGTCGGCAGCAGGAAACCCAGCAGCAGAGCAGACACAACCTGCGTAGATGGCTGATCCAGAGTCGTCCTCAGATGACGATAGTGAGCCCTCCTCATTTGGACTGGGGATGGGAGGGACAGGAGGGGTGCTAGGGCGGGGATCCCCAGTCGATGGGAGGGTTCTGGAGGGCTGGTCCGCGTGCTGCTGGTGGAAGTCTGTAATGAGGTCAGGGTCGACGATGAAACGAGCCGGGACCCAGGACCTCACAGTCCACCAAATACTGGAGGCCTCTCCCCCGCCGGCGGGAGCGCATCAGGCGGCGCACTGCATAAACTGGACCCCCGTCAACGATGCGTGGAGGAGGTGGTGGTGGTGCTGTAGGGACCAATGGACTGTCATGGACTGGCTTTACCTTGGAGACATGGAATGTTGGATGGACACGCATAGAGCGTGGGAGCTTCAAACGCACTGCAACAGGATTGATGACCTTTTGTACAGTGAAGGGTCCAATGTGCTTAGGAGCCATCTTTCTGGACTCTACCCGGAGGGGCAGGTCCCTGGTGGAGAGCCACACTCGCTGACCTGCATGGTAAGGAGGTGCAGGGGTGCGGCAGCTGTTGGCTGCAGCCGTGTAACGGCCCACAGACCGGAGGAGGGAGGAACGGGCTCACAGCCAGGTTCTGCGGCAGCGGCGGATGAAGGCTTGGACAGATGGACAGGAAACCTCCTTCTCCTGGGTGGGGAACAGTGGTGGTTGATAGCCGTAGGCACATTGGAAAGGAGAAAGGCCGGTGGCAGAGCAGATGAGGGAGTTGTGGGCATATTCTACCCAAAGCAGTTGCAAGGACCAGGAAGAGGGGTTCTGGGAGGCCATGCAGCGCAGGGCCGTTTCCAACTCCTGGTTCATGCGCCCTGTTTGTCCATTAGACTGAGGGTGGAAGCCGGAGGACAGACTGGCGGTGGCGCCGAGCAGGCTGCAGAACTCCCTCCAAAATACTGAGGCAAACTGGGGCCCACGGTCTGACACCACATCGACAGGGAGGCCATGGAGACGGAATACGTGGAGCAGGACCAACTGAGCAGTCTCTTTAGCAGAGGGGTGCTTGGGCAGAGCCACGAAGTGGGCCATTTTACTGAAGCGGTCCACGATGGTTAGGATGACTGTATGGCCTTCAGAAGAGGGAAGGCCTGTAACAAAGTCCATAGAGATGTGGGACCAAGGGCGGTGAGGAACAGGGAGAGGCTGCAGAAGGCCTGCCGGGGCCTGGCGTGAGGTCTTGTGTTGACTGCAGACTGGGCAGGCTTTGACAAAGTCGTGGGTGTCCTCTCTCAAATTGGGCCACCAGAAGCGCTGGAGAAGGACGTGCCGTGTCCGTTGGGCACCAGGGTGGCAGGAGAGCTTAGAGGAATGGGCCCACTGCAAAACCTCGGACCTCAAGGCCGGAGGAACGAACAAACAATTCGGCGGGCAGGAGCTGGGACCAGGCTGTCCCTCAGATGCTGCTCTCACCCTCTCTTCGATGTCCCAGGTGACTGTAGCAACAAGGCAGGACCCCGGAAGGATGGGCTCAGATTTCTGCTCAGGTTCCTCCGCTCTCTGGAACTGCCGGGACAGGGCATCGGGCTTGGTATTACGTGACCCTGGGCGGTAGGAGAGGGTGAAGTTGAACCGGGCGAAGAACAGGCACCAGCGGGCTTGGCGGGAATTAAGTCTTTTAGCTGATCGGATGTATTCCAAGTTCTTATGGTCAGTCCAAACAAGAAAGGGCTCTTTGGCACCTTCCAACCAATGACGCCACTCTTCTAGGGCCATCTTTACTGCCAGCAGCTCCCTGTTGCCGATATCATAATTCCTCTCAGCCGGTGACAAACGCCGAGAGAAGAAGGCACATGGGTGGAGCTTTTGGTCAGTGGCAGAGCGCTGAGATAGGATGGCCCCTACCGTCACATCTGAGGCGTCCACCTCCACAATAAACTGGCGATTAGAGTCAGGCATCAGAAGAATTGGTGCTGAGGTGAACCGTGTTTTGAGGGTTTGGAAGGCTTTGTCAGCAAGGGGTGACCACTGGAAAGGCACCTTGGTGGAAGCCAGGGCGGTGAGAGGAGCTGCCACAGAGCTGTAATTGCGGATGAAGCGGCGGTAGAAATTGGCAAATCCTAGGAAGCGCTGAAGCTGTTTGCGGTTCTCAGGAATAGGCCAGGAGGTGACGGTGGAGACTTTAGCTGGGTCCATCTGTACACTGTCTGGTGCAACTATGTACCCCAGGAATGAAACTGACGAGGCATGGAACTCACACTTCTCAGCTTTAACATACAGTGAGTTATCAAGGAGACGCTGGAGGACAGCTTGGACATGATGGATGTGTTCCTCCCTGGACTTGGAAAAGATGAGTATGTCATCCAAGTAGACGAAAACAAAACGGTTGAGCATGTCTCGGAGGACGTCGTTTACCAGGGCCTGGAAGACAGCGGGGGCGTTGGTGAGGCCGAATGGCATGACAAGATACTCGTAGTGACCCGTCGGGGTGTTGAAGGCCGTCTTCCACTCATCTCCCTCTCTGATGCGAACAAGGTGGTAGGCGTTGCGCAGATCAAGCTTGGTGAAAATGGTGGCCCCCTGGAGCAACTCGAAGGCGGAGGAGATGAGTGGCAGAGGGTACCGGTTCTTGATAGTTATGTCATTAAGACCTCGGTAATCGATGCAGGGTCTCAGAGTCTTGTCTTTCTTGTCCACGAAGAAAAAACCCGCCTCCGCAGGCGAGGAAGAAGGACGGATGAGACCCGTAGCCAGAGAGTCATTGATATAAGTCTCCATTGCTTTTCTCTCGGGTTCAGACAGGGAGTACAGGCGTCCCTTGGGGGGTGAAGTCCCAGGCAGGAGGTCTATGGCGCAGTCGTAAGGGCGGTGCGGAGGCAGAGATGTGGCTTTGGCTTTACTGAAGACCTGGTTGAAATCGTGGTACTCAGGCGGCACCCCGGTGAGATCGGGCGAGGAGCTGGGGCTGGGGGAGTGAGGTGGCAAGGAGGCTTGCTGCAGGCACCGACGATGACATGAGGAGCTCCATTCCCGAATGGTCCCAGTGACCCAGTCGATGTGAGGGTTATGAAGACGGAGCCAGGGATACCCCAGGATGAGAGGCAGACGGAGTGAGTTCAGGCTGTGAAACTGGATTGTTTCGTGGTGGTTACCGGAGAGCAGCAGATGGACCGGGGAGGTTTGGTGTGTGACGGTGCCCAAAATGTGTCCATCCAGGGCTGAAGCGGGAACCAGCTGTGGCAAAGGAACCCACCCAAGCCCCAGTTGATGGGCCAGCTCCCCGTCAATAATACAGGCATCAGCCCCAGAGTCAATGAAGGTTGCCAAGGTGTGGGGAGAGTCCGTAAGGAGGAGCTGGGCCTGAAGCAGAGCTCTTTGGGGACGGGGAGACGCTAGGGAGGTTGGGCTCACCAGGGTCTCCCCCATTACTGATGAGCCCTGGCTTTTGCTGGACATCTCGATACGAAGTGACCTGCTGCTCCACAATACAGGCAGAGGTTGGCCTTACAGCGACGCTCCTTCTCCTCTGGAGTAAGGGAGGTGCGTCCCAGCTGCATAGGCTCAGGGTCCCCTGTCTGCAGAACTGAAGAGGAGGTGGATTTGGCTGCGACAGCACCCCTACGGGAGCGGGGTGTCAATGGTCGATGGGCTCCCCCTTGATGCCTTTCTTGTCGCCGGGCCTGGATGCGGAGGTCAATGCGGGTGGCCAACTCAATCACCCCATCCAACATGGTGGGCATATAAGAAATCAGTTTTTTTTTTTATACAATCGGCCAACCCGTGGAGGAATGCGTCGCAGAGGGCTGGGTTGTTCCACTTGCTTCGGCTGGCTCTAGTCCGAAAGTCAATGGAATAGTCAGCCACTGTTCTCTCGCCTTGTTTTAGTCCAATCAGGCCCCCAGTGGCTTCGGAGCCACAGGTTTCCAACCCAAACACCTTGCGAAGCTCTGTGGCAAACAGGTCGAAGGACGCACAGGGTGGTGACCGTCTCTCCCACTCGGCTGTTCCCCATAACCAAGCTTTGCCCGTCAGGTGATTGATGACAAATGCAACCTTTGCTCCTTCAGTGGCGAAGGTGCGAGGCTGCAGAGCGAACAGGAGGGAACAGTTGGTGAGGAAAGGGCCACAGGTCTCTCGGTCACCATCGTAGTGCTCGGGGGTTCCCACCCGGGGCTCAGGGGCATCCATAGTTGGCAGAGGGACTGGAGCAGGTGCAGAAGCAGAAGCAGGTGGAGCAAGAGGAGGAGCGGCCACAGAGGCTTGAGGGGCTTGGGTAAGCAGGAACGACAACTGCTGCAACTGTCCAGCTAACATTGTTAGTGCCTGCTCCTGAGCTGCTGCTGCCTGTTTGGCTTCAGCAGCAGATGCAGTCATCTTGGCCTCATGCTGTTGAAGGACACCCTCAATCCTTTCAAGACGACTCAGAGGTGTGGGATCATGTGCTGGATCCATCACTGGCCAGATTGTACTGTAACGGGTATAGGTTGGACCCAATTGCAGCACAAAACACACCACTATGGTTTTACAGTCTTTAATGAGCTCAATAATCCAAACTGCGGCAGCACAGACAGAAAAACACACTTCAGGGTATGGGTCCACGGGGAATTGAACCCTGCTCCTCTGCTTCATGGACAAACACGCAACCCACAAGGCTACAGCAGTTGCAACAGTCCAAAAGTCCAGATCTCCACTAAACCCAATAGTATGTTCAGAGAGAGGGCTACTGGAGAGGGTAGAAAAGGGGAACTCCCTGTTGGAAGGCTATAGAGTGGGTACTGTGAACTGGGTTGCGTCGGCAGCAGGATACCCAGCAGCAGAGCAGACACAACCTGAGTAGATGGCTGATCCAGAGTCAGCGGGGAGCCACTCAGCCACAAGCAGACGAAGATCCAAAAACAGGCAGGCAGAACTCGGAGTCAGGGACAGAAGGCAGGTAGGTTTACCGGGGCTGAGACAAAGAGCGTTGGTCAGGGACGAGCCGATCAGAAACCAGGAGGACAGTCCGTTGAAGAATGCTGGAAAGTCAGGCATAACACGAGAACAATCAACAACTGGCAAGGAGTGTCTGGAGAAGGGTGCTTATATCCAGGGTTGATTGCTGATGAGGAACAGGTGAGGAAGGTGGAGCAGACAGGTGAGTGGAGGTAAGTGGAAAAAGCTGGCAGGAACCGGAATGGATCGTGACAGTTACAAGGTAGTGGAATGGTTACAAAGGATTTTGTTGTTTTGCTTATTGATTTCAGTAATATTCAAAAGAAATTGTTTTGGAAATCTGGCATTCCACGTTATCCTTGCAAAGGCTTCAGATTTGTGGATCATGTGGATTTAGCGTCAAGGGAACAAAATCTGACCAGTCCTGACATTAAAGGGGAAATCACTATTCATCCTTTCCACTGTGTTTTAAAGGTTTACAAAAAGTTCAACTGTCAGTGATGAGTCCATCATTAATGATTCAGGATTCTGTAGTAACAAATCCAAGAACAGAAAACTCTCACCCAGCTTTGGACAGAGTTCCTGATCATTTATGGGCAAAAAACAAATATGATGTGGGTTTAATTAAAGATGTGGGTCCAGTAATAATGGTCCCCAAGAGTGATTATACACCAGATAAGCGACAGTATCCTTTAGGACCAGATGCAGAAGAATGCATGATGCCTGTTATTGAGCAGCTCTTAAAAGAGGGAATTATTGTCCCGGCTCCTACTTCTCCCTGTAATACGCCACTTTATCGAATAAAAAAATCTGATGGCACATCTTGGAGACCTGTTCATGATTTGCATGCAGTAAATGAGGTTGTATTCGCCCAAGCATCAGTCATACCTAATACAGTCACACTTTTATCTTCTGTTCCTGGTGATGTAAAATGGTTCAGTGTAATTGATTTAGTTAATGCTTTTTTTGGTGTTCCAGTTGATAAAGAATCCCAAGACTGGTTCACTTTTACCTTTAAGGAGAAGAAATACAGGTGGACAAAGTGCCCACAAGGACATGTCTCCTCACCAACAATTTATTCAGCTGCATTGCAAGAAAATAAACAAGGATTTTCTTTTCCAAAAGGAAGCACCTTAATTCAATATGTGGATGATTTTTTAATTTGCTCCACATTTGAAGAAAAATTGTATTGCCAATTGTTACTTCCCCAGTTTGTCCCAGGGGATGGAGGGAGGGGTAACAAAAGATTAGAACCCGGGGTTGAAAAGAAATACCAAACACCAAAGGAAAAACGCTGGAACCGCAGTTGCTCAGGTTCGAATGGAAATACTTTTATTAGGAACACAGAAAACCCAAATAAACCAAAAATCACTGGTCTCACCAGGATGCTCTGAGTAGTAAAACTGAAAACACTGGTCCACAGAAAACCTAAAATGACCAGGACAACCACAACAAACCGGTAAGTATTTGAACCACTTTTCCACAGAAAAGGGACCAAAAAGGGATTTCCAAAACCACCTTTCCACCAAAAGGGACACGACTTTGATATCAGCACCGACACACACCGGAGGGCAATCACACACCACAACTGTCACACAGTGGCACACTGGCCTCGGCTGTTGCCTCTCTCCCCTTTTTATACTCTGGGGCTGCTCAGGGGAACGCGACGCACCTGGATGTGGGGCGGAGCCATCCACCTTGGAGTAGAGAGAGAGAGGGAGAGAGAGCACAACAGCCACACAAACATACACCGGCACTAGGGCCGTAACACCCCCACCCATAAAATACAGGCCCTTGGCTGTATTACAAAAAGTGGTAAGGGTCCTTACAAGAAACAAACTATCCACCAGACTTACTCACTCTACAACCGATACAGGACTCCGGGACAGAGCATCGGCCACCACATTATCAGCTCCACGCTTGTGTCGGATCTCCAGGTTATAGCCTTGGACTAATAACGCCCACCGCATGAGGCGCTGGTTACTGTTGTACATTCGGCTTAGGAAGACAAGCGGGTTATGATCCGTGTACACCGTCACCGGGAGTGCAACAGACCCAACGTAAACCTCGAAGTGCTGGAGTGCTAGTAACAGCGCCAGGGTTTCTTTTTCGATGGTGGAATAGTTTAGCTGATACTGTTTGAACTTTGCGGAAAAGAAACACACTGGGTGAGCCACACCGTCCGCATCATCCTGGAGCAGCACGGCTCCAGCACCAGACGCACTGGCATCCACCTCTAATTTGAAAGGCGCCGAGAAATTCGGCGCTGCCAAGACAGGAGCACTACACAGGAGGGATTTGGCCGCTTCAAATGCGTGCTGGCATTCTGTGGTCCACACGAAAGGGATCTTCGGACTGCACAACGCGGTGAGAGGGGCAACTAACACGGAGAAATTCCTACAGAAGCACCGGTAATATCCGGTCATGCCGAGGAAACGGCGAAGCTCTCGCCTGGTGGCAGGGACTGGATATGCCACCACAGCTGCTATTTTAGCATTCACCGGGCGGACTTGCCCATGACCCACTTGTTTTCCTAAATAACAAACCGTGGCCTTACCGAACTCACATTTGGTTAGGTTCAACGTTAAATTAGCCGCTGCTAACCGCTGGAATACTGTCCTCAACCTGGAAACGTGTCTCGTCCAATCACTGGTGTAAACGACCACATCATCAAGGTACACCTTACAGTCTGGAACCTCACCCAGTACCAACTGCATTAATCGTTGGAACGTGGCTGGTGCGTTCTTCAACCCAAAAGGCATCACCGTGTACTGCAGGAAGTAATCAGGGGTGACAAAAGCAGAAATTTCTGACGCCCGGGGGGTTAATGGGACCTGCCAGTATCCTTTTAGAAGATCCAACCGCGTTATGTACGTGGCACGTGGTACGGGGAAAGCAATCAGGCACTGTAACTGCGTTTATTTTCCTAAAATCCGTACAGAAACGGGGTGTTCCGTCTGCTTTGGGAGCCAGTAAGCACGGGGAGCTCCAAGGACTGTGGCTGGGTTTCGCTAACCCGTTTTCCACCAGGTATTCAACCTCAGATCTCATCACCTGTCGCTTGTCCATAGAACACCGGTATGCATGTTGCTTAATGGGGGTAGCACCGCCTACATCAATGTCATGGTGCAGGACATTGGTACGTGATGGTACATCTCCAAACAACGTGGGGAATATTTTAAAAAGGCCCAAGATGTCACAATGCTGCTCATCAGAGAGGTAAGATAGACGGGAGTCAGCGCATGACAGGAACTCTGAGTTGGTCAGCCGACCACTCTGTTGGCCACCAGAGGGTATCGTGAGTCCATCATCTGCTGCCAACTCTGAACACACCAGAGAAACAGGCTCTTGCTTCTTCTCCGGGGTGGAGTCTCTGGTGAAATATGGCTTAAGCATATTCACGTGACACAGCCTCATTTTCCTCCTACGTTCGGGCGTGGAAATAATATAATCGGTTTCTGACACTTTTTTGGTCACCACATATGGACCGAGAAACCGAGCGGTAAGGGCAGAACCTGGCACCGGCATCAACACCAACACTTGATCCCCGGCAGCGAACTGGCGAATCACTGCCTTACGGTCAAACCGTGCTTTCATGCCTCTTTGAGTGGCGGCTAAGGCCTGCTTAGCTAGCGAGGTGGCTCTATGTAGCCGGGCCCTGCAATCTGAGACAAAGTCTAACACATTGGTTTTCGGGGGGAACTCACCATAAATTGATCGTGTAGGACCTTTAACGGACCTCGCACATTATGCCCAAACACCAGTTCAGCCGGACTGAACCCGAGGGATTCCTGCTTTGCGTCACGAATGGCAAAAAGCATGAAAGGTAAGCCCTCATCCCAGTTCCTACCAGTCTCGAAGCAGTATTTCTGGAGCATGGATTTTAAGGTCTGGTGCCAGCGTTCCAATGCTCCCTGTGACTCGGGGTGGTATGCACTACTTACGGAATGGGAAATGCCTAAAGATTGCAAAGTCTCTCTAAAGACTCTAGACAAAAAGTTGGTGCCTCGATCGGTCTGCACAACATGAGGTAAACCAAAAGTGGTGAAAAATCTAACCAAAGTTTTACTCACTACTGATGCTGTAATTTTCCTCAGAGGTATAGCCTCAGGAAAACGTGTCGCCACACACATCACTGTTAATAAGAATTGGTTACCGGCTTTTGTCTTTGGCAGGGGTCCAACACAGTCGACAATGACATGCTCAAAAGGGGAGCCGACAGCTGGAATGGGGTGCAGAGGAGCAGGAAGGATTTTCTGGTTCGGCTTCCCCGTCAATTGACAGGTATGACAGGTTCTGCAGAACCTCGCCACATCTCGTTTTAAGCCTGGCCAAAAAAAGTGTTTCAAAATCCGGTCATAGGTTTTTGTCACGCCCAGGTGACCAGACCAGGGATGCTCATGCGCCAACATCAGTATATGCTGTCTGCAACCAGCGGGAACAACAATCTGGTGGACAGCACTCCAGTCCGCATCCGCCGCTCTCGACGGTGGAACCCACCTTCGGACTAGTAATCCATCATCCTTAAAATAAACAGTGTTGTCTTTCACAGTTGTAGAGGAGTCATTTATATCAATCACCACCGCAAAATACTTAGCAAGAGACCGGTCACGTTGTTGAGCCTCGATCAGGGCCTCACGGTTTAAAGGCAGCGTGATCCCTGAAGTAACATTTGACTCTAATGTGTTCCCTCGCTCTCCAACTGTGTCATCCTCCAGCTCAGCCAACCGGGGCAGCTTATCCTCCGACAGGGCAGTCGCAAACAGGGAGTCAGCTAGCACACACTCCTTTTCACGGGCCTGAGCTCGGGTGAGGACACTTACACCAAACACGTCCGGGTGACGAACCGCTAACTCATCTGGCTCAGACTCGGGGAGAGGAACACTCACAACTTCAGGGCTTGGGTAAACCTTACCGCCCACAATATCATTCCCCAAAATAAAGTCAATCCCCTCTATTGGGAATGTGTCGCGAACAGCCACCGTGAAGAAACCTGTTACTAATTCTGAGGTTAAGTGAACACGGTGAAGAGGTGCTGGCACAAAACTCATGCCAATCCCCCTCACCACGGTGCTTGCGTCACTGGCGGACTCACTCCCCAAAGGCAGGATACCAGACAGGATAAAGGACGGGGAGCCACCAGTATCACGGAGAATGGTAACGGGGCGCTGATCCTCACACTTGCCACTAAGAGACACGAACCCCTTCGAGGTAAAAGGTTTAAAACAATCACCTGGCCCCGACTCTCTGACTAACTGGAGGGATGGTGGTCACTGCACTTATTAAACCAACTCCTTTTGGCTGTTTCCCCAAACCGGCCTGCTGTCTCCTCTTCAGCGCCTCACAATCTGACACCAAATGACCTGGCTTTAAACAATAAAAACATGACCTCGCCTTCCGATCCTGCCCCGGCACACCAGTACGGGGAACGGGAAGTATCTGGGAAGTATCAGCTGTAGGTTGGGGGCCGCGGGTTGAGGGCGTGTCATATTTTGTGAAGGTACTCCTATGCGTCAGGACAAACTCATCGGCTAGTACAGCCGCCTGCCGCAGGGTGGTAACCTTCTGCTCATTTATGTACGTCACAATTCTGTCAGGGACGCAGTTTTTAAACTCCTCTAAAATCATCAGTTCACGCAAGGAAGCCATGTCCTTCACTTGGCACGCAGAACACCAACGGTCAAACAAAAGGACCTTTTCCCTAGAAAAGTCAGTATATGTTTGACTCTGGCTCTTCCTGAGCCCACGGAAGCGCTGCCGATATGCCTCCGGCACCAGCTCGTAAGCTCTCAGAATAGCTCCTTTCAGTTTTTCGTAACATAAGCTATCAGCCGCCGAGAGGGAAGCGCAAGCCCCCTGGGCTTTGCCGCATAACTTGCACTGGAGTAAGATCGCCCAAACCTCCTGTGGCCAGCTCAGCGCAGTCGCTATGCGCTCAAACGCATTAAAATATGTGTCCACCTCGTTTTCTCTAAAGACCGGGACTAGAGGAATATTTCGACTCACGTCAAAAGTAGTACCTGTGGCGGGGGGCGACAGGTTTTGAGCCGAACCTGAACTGGTTTGGAGTTCCAGTTGGCGCATCCTCACCGCAGTATCCGCCTCTATCCTCCGAAACTCAAGCTCTCGACGGAGCTGAAACTCCCTCTCTCGCTCCTCCTTCTCCATCTGGAGCCGGGCGAGACGCACCTTAAGTCGCGCATCTACTCTAGAAGCGGGGGTGGACTCAATCGAGAACAGGTCGAAGTGCGGCAGTGTTACCGGCTTCTGCTCTGGCAACCCACGAGCGCCCGGAGTAGCACCCACCGGCTGCGCCTCGGACACCTCCACTGGAGATGCAGGGCGGCTCACTTCACCCACTCCCGCTGTAGTCAGCGACACACTCTCGGTATCCTTACTAAGGATCCCCTTAAAAACCAGCGCATCCACTAACGCTGCTCTAAGAGCGTCTTTACGGAGGGAGAGAGAGACTGAGACACCATAGTGCGCCGCGATCTCCACAAGATCTCTCTTACGGCAGTCAGCCAACTTAGTCACACTAGGCTCAGCCAAAAACTCCTCCAAATCAAAATGTGCCATTCCTACACCTGACACCCTGCCTTCGCAGTTCCGTCAATACTAAACGAATGCAACAGAAAACAAGCTCCAAAACGAGCCATAAACACAGGTCTCACCTGATCAGCTGCCCCCCCGGACCCTGCCTAGCCCAAGCTAAACCTCCCACTGGTCTTCTCGGAGCGTGCTGGGCTCGAGGCGACTTTAAAAGCTGAACTTCGGTGACCTGTTATGGAGGCCCCGAAATGCTTACCCCCGCCAGGGAATTGTATCCCCACCCAGGGTTACTCCAAAAACAAGAAAGGCAAAATAAAAAATGAGTGCCCGATGGATAAGTGTGGTCACTTAGCTGGACACTCACCTGATCTAACCGGGGAAAAAGCAACCAGAACAGGTCGCAACGCCTTCCCTACTAAAGGTGAAGGATCAATTCAATGCATCCCGGACGAGCCCCCACTTTGTTACTTCCCCAGTTTGTCCCAGGGGATGGAGGGAGGGGTAACAAAAGATTAGAACCCGGGGTTGAAAAGAAATACCAAACACCAAAGGAAAAACGCTGGAACCGCAGTTGCTCAGGTTCGAATAGAAATACTTTTATTAGGAACACAGAAAACCCAAATAAACCAAAAATCACTGGTCTCACCAGGATGCTCTGAGTAGTAAAACTGAAAACACTGGTCCACAGAAAACCTAAAATGACCAGGACAACCACAACAAACCGGTAAGTATTTGAACCACTTTTCCACAGAAAAGGGACCAAAAAGGGATTTCCAAAACCACCTTTCCACCAAAAGGGACACGACTTTGATATCAGCACTGACACACACCGGAGGGCAATCACACACCACAATTGTCACACAGTGGCACACTGGCCTCGGCTGTTGCCTCTCTCCCCTTTTTATACTCTGGGGCTGCTGGATGTGGGGCGGAGCCATCCACCTTGGAGTAGAGAGAGAGAGGGAGAGAGAGCACAACAGCCACACAAACATACACCGGCACTAGGGCCGTAACACCAATATAAATGCATTGCTGAAGTATTAGGCATCGCAAGGACATTAAGCATTGCTTGAAAAATTCCAGCTGGTGAGGCTAACAGCAAGTGCATTACTGAAATTTTGTATAATGAAAGGAAAATTGATAAGGCACGAATTCAAGCTGTATTGTTGATACCTAAGCCAGTAACAAAGAAACAAGTGATGACCTTCTTACAATGCACAGGTTATTGTGGACAATGGATCTGTGATTATACTAAGCTGGCACAACCTCTTTCTAATATGACGCATGTGACTGGTCTGACTGCATACAATACATTGGAATTGGAATCCCGATGCTACTGAGGCATTTAAAAAGCTGAAAGAAGCTTTAGCTTCACTATCAGCTTTAGGCACCCCTGATTTGTCTAAGAACTTTGACTTAACTGTGGATGAGAAAAATGGCTTCTATAGTGCTATGTTGTTGCAGAAACATGGGGATAGATTGAAACTTGTTGCTTGCCATTCTTTTTCTTTTTCTTTTTTTTTTTGGTCTGGATTAGTCCTCATAGATTAACACTGTTAGGTGTTTTAACTTTTTATGAGAGGCAGGGAAGCAAGGAGGGCAGTGCTACACCTCAGTGAATATAGGGGGGTAATAAACGACAGACAAGATGCAGAAGGATGACCATGGGAAGGGAAGCAGGTGGTGCTGGCAGGAACTATTGAAGGATTCTGTGCTTTTCCTTTCCACCTCACTCAAGATTATAGAGCCCACAGGATTTCTGAGTAAATCTCTGGAGAGATGGGAGTCCAGATAGGTGAAGGTGTCCTAACAGAGGAGCTGAGTCAAAGATAGGGTACATAGCGATGGAAGAAAGAACTGAACTGACAGAACAGCTCAGCCTATTTTTGGTAGGTTGCTCATTATTCTCAGAGGCTTCCAGCAGTAGTGAGGGCTGCTGCAATCACATCATCATCTCCCCTTGTTGCTTATAGATGTTGGGATCTTCATCCATGTGCTCTGAAGAGAACAATAGATAGGCCTACATGTCCCTCCAAAAGCCAGAGCCAGAGTAGGCTGACTGTTTGGAAATGGCGCCACCACCCCCACGATTCACACCTAGATGTAAATCTGAGTTTGAACTCAGCAGGGGTCCCTGGCGACGTCACTCAGGTAATAAAGGCACCGTCGCAACCCTCCTCTGTGCTTTTTCCAAGTGCACCGGTTACAGTAGAGAGCTACTCCAAGCCTTCTCCAAGACCTGGCTGCCAAAGGGAGCAACATCATCTCAAATGTTTGACTTCCACCACCTTAAAGCATAGGTCACAGTCTTCAACTCGCGGGACGAGCACAAGGACTGTTGTTGTTGTTTTTGTTACACGTGCACAATAATGATAGTGTCCATTGAGTTGCCAGTGTTTTTATTGTGCCACAAATACTGTAAATACAACAGAAAAGACAGTCATGATGAGCATAGGCTCTCTGTGCTGCTATCTTGGCCGTCTCCATTACGACTGGGCTTACTTCTCTTTACGGGACCACAACCAAAAAAGGTGATAATTATAAACAATGTAGTTCGTCCTAAACATTTATGAATACTTAATACATAACCTGCAGTTTACTCACCACGACGTTCATACGTAAACTGCTGATATTAGCATCATCAAACACAATACGTATGTCACAATCCATTCCGGTCTCCTGCCTGCTTTTCCCATTCACCTGCACCCAGGAACTTTCCACTCACCTCCACTCACCTGTCTAAGCCACCTCCTCATCAGTCATCATGGTTTCTCCCACTTTCCACACCTTCTCCTCATCAGTAATCAACCCTGGATATAAGCACCCACCTCCAGACGCTCATTGCCAGATTGTTCTTCGCGTCATGCAAGTCTTTCTAGCACCTTTGTCCGGACTGATCTCCGTTGCCGACTCTGCCTGTTTTTGACCTGCTCGTCTGTCTCAGCCCCGGTAATCACCTCAGCCTTTCGTCCCCGACCGAGAGTTCTGCCTGAGCGTCTCTGGTGTCTGTCTGCCTGTTTCCCTGGCTGTTCGGTGATTTTCCCCGGTGATCTGTTCCACTGCCCCTGTTCACGTGCCTCCAGATCTGCTCAGCACTCCGCCACACTTCCTACTGGTATCCGCTTGCCTGCCATCCTGAGCGTCATCACAGCTACTCTCCCCCAGAAGTCCGGACTCATTCACTCCATCTCATCTGCCATATTTCTTGCTGTGAGCTCAATAAAGACCAGTACAAGTTATTTCTTGCTGTTGTGCTGCATTTGGGTCCTACACGAGCCTGTTACAACATATGCCAATATACCCCATCAGTTATACACACCACTGAACACAATTTTTATACACCAAAGATCGGTCCACTCTAACATGCTCGGTGTGCCTGTATTAGCCGCTGATGATAGTGTGAGTTAGCTGCCTTATTTTTGACAATTTATCACACTGTAAACATAAAATATAGCCCCACAAACAAAGGAATAAAGTTAACACTAATGGATATGGCGCTTGTGTACTTTTCCTACCTGTAAATACAACAGACAAGACAGTCATGATGAGCATAGGCTCTCTGTGCTACTATCTTGGTGGTCTCATTTACGACTAGGATTACTTCTCTTTATGGCAGGATTTCAGCACCAGTCACTCACAATCACAATCCAACACTGACCTCCTACTGGCAAGAACTGGTATCGCCCTATGGTTACTTCTGGTGAAGCAGGTGGATTTCGCTTGTATTTTTAAGATGACAGAAGTCCTATTAAATTATCAGGAAGGTAATTACAAGAACTGAATAATAATAATTCTCCACATATTAAATATTCAGGGTGCCACATTTTTTTTTTTTTTTGGACCAGACATAGATCACCGTGCCATCAGCTGATCTTACGCCCTGTAACGACAAACGCACCCACTTTGTTGAAGAAGCAAAGTGCACCACCTTCCACCCGTGATCTTCCCCGTTGCTGCCGAGGAACTCATCACATCGCCTCGCCAGAAGAGTGAGGCATGGACTGCTCGACCCCCAGCCACGGAACACGCTGCGAACACCCGAAGTGGATCTCTTCCCTTTCTCCCTCAAACTCCGAAGGATCAGAGCAACGAAAAGTAAGAGGCTTATGTCTGGGTAGAAACAATTAGCATAGAGTGCAGTTGTAGTTGTATTTTTTTTTTTTTTTTGTCTGCATTTGTCCTCATAGTTTAACATGACAGGGTGTCAACATTGTATGAGATTGATGCAGTTATAGTCTAGCAGCTACATATTTTATTATTTCAGTGCGTGTCTGTGACCATCAGCAGCCCTCCCTGGAAGCTAGTTTTTGATCTTTATTGAGTAAAATGACCTTTGTGTGGCAGGGAGGGCAGTGCTACACCTCGGTGAATATAGGGGGGATAAAGGACCGAAAAGATGTGGAAAGATGGACAGGGGAAGGGAAGCAGTTGGTGCTGGTAGTAACTAGTGGGGTGAAGGATGCTGTGCTTTTCCTGTTATCTCACACGGGATTAAGAGAGTCCAGAGGGTTTATGTGGAGATGTGGGGAGATGGGAGTCTAGATAGATGAAGGTGTTGCAAAAGAGGAGCCGAGTCAAAGATAGGGTAGATAGTGATGGAATGAAAGAATAGTTCAGCCCATCTTAGGCAGGATTAATAAATTCTTCATGATGTGACCCAACACGAGCTGGCAAGTGATACCACACATGCAAGTAGTCATTCCCTAAATATGAGTGAGACCATCACCAGGGCCCAGATTTGGGTCAGAGGTCCCGGCTCCCCATGCCCACCACCCTAATGCAGGAGCGCATGAGGTATTACTTTTCAGAAGTAAGATTGAACATTACTATTGGTTGTATTTTGTGAATAGAATATTACTGTATTGTATTTATGTCCATCAGCGTGGACATAAATCATAGCCAGCTAGCTAGGCTCTGTTTAGTCCCGGTGTTCACCTGACTATGAACTGAGACTTTATAAGTCATATTCCATAACACTGACTTAGATTACAACGGACACAGGAATGCTATTTTAGAAATAAAACAAATATTACTGGTGTATCACTGACCGAATTTTACACAGGCGGCACAGACTGTATTATGCACATGTAATGCACCCTAACAAAAGTAATATAACTCTCATGTCTTATACTCACCCCACTTACTTAAAAATACAGACAACAGAGGATCTGACTGTAGAATAGTTTGAAAATAAGCTTATTCACAGTTTCAGCAGCTTTGGTTCATTATCACCAGATATGCATCAAAATAGGAGTTTTGTTGAAGAAAAATTCTAAGAAATTTGAAGGAATAAAATAAGCTTGACCTCCTTTGTAAAATCTTTTTGTGTAGACTCTCCCAAATCTCCCGTTTTCATTTTGAAGGTTTCCCAAAGACAATGATGTGAGGAAGAAGTGGGAAGTGGCTTTGAGGAGGGAAGGATTCACTGCAAGTGATTCATCAGTGCTTTGCTGTGAACATTTTAACCAGGACAGATTTGATAGGACAGGTCAGATTGTCTGACTCAGGTCGCTTTTACACCAGAGCTGTTTGGTCCGCTTTAAACGGACCAGAGTTCGTTTCCTCAGATAGTCCGCTTCGTTAGGGCAGGTGTGAAAGCTCATACGAACCCTGGTGCGGACCATATATCAGAATATTCTATTACTGTTAAGCCCACTATGAATATTAAAATATGTCGAACCATGTTTCCTGTATCATAGCTACATGTATGACGTTTGCAGAAAAAAAAAAAACGAGTGGTAATCAGTTTAGTATTCAACGAGTTATGATTGATTAAATGACAGTTCATTGCGCCTGCTAAAAAGATTACACTGAGTGGAGCGGGTGACTGGTCCAAGATGGCGGCCCCACGGCTCGTCAGCGCCAATAGGCAGTAGCAGTAGATGCGGCGTCTCCTCTTTATATGTCTATGGGCTCCCCCCTTTCCCTTTGTTCACGCCAACCACATCTTGCGACGAGTCGCCATTTTTGTCACTCACGTGACCCTGCCGCCACTTTCCTATGGAGTCAGAACAGTCTGACTCCATACTTTCCCTCTCTCTCTTTCCCTCTATATCCTCCCTATACACACACATATACAATCCACACACACAAAACCATTGTAACTGCTGTTGCTGTTGTAATTTCCATTGCTATCGCTAGTGCTAGTGCTGTATCCATAGACATATAAAGAGTAGACGCCACATTGACTACTACTGCCTATGCGCTGACGAGTCGTGGGGCTGCCATCTTGGACTGGTCACCCGCTCCACTCAGTGTAATCTGTCTGACAGGCACAATGAACTGTCAGCATTTAATCAATCATAACTCGCTGAATACTAAACTGATTTTCACGCGGTTTTTTGTTGTTGTTTTTTTTTTTGCTGCAAACGTCATACATGTAGCTATGATACAGGACACGTGGTTCGGCGTATTTTAATATTCATATTCATTAACAGTAATAGAACATAACAATAGATAGAAGTTATATATCAGAGAAAATAAAAATATATATAAACATATATAGAGTATCAATATAATTCATATATATGTATATCAGGTCTGAGAGAAAGAGAGAGAGACTGTTCCGAGGCTGTTCTATACCAGGGGTCCGTTTCAGAAAGGAGGTTCAAGAAACTCTGAGCCTAATCCTGAACTCTGAGTTGAGTTACCCTCAGATGGGAAACTCTGGGTTACCAGTTTCAGAGATCAAAGACATAAAGACTCACTGTAAGCTCACAGTCTGACCCAGTAATAATATGGTAGTATGTTCAATCTTACTTGAGAAAAGTAATCTCCCGAGCCTTGCTTTCGATGGTCCGCCAACTGGAACAGGAATATGCTGCACAGTGCTCTGACATCTTCTTTTCTGCTGCTGCAGGGCATCTAGTAGGATGACAGGTCCAAGATGGCAGCCACATTTCTTGCGCCCCAGCAGCCAATGCAGTGTCTACTCTTTATGTCTATGGCTGTAGCTACTGCTGCTGCTATTGCTTAATGCTATTGCTATTGCTACTGCTAATGCCATTACATGTTTGTGCCTGTCGTAGTTAGCAATCAGTCTTTAGCTTTTGATAATTGAATATTGATAGTCTTTATGTCAAGTAATGTTATTTTAAATAATCATTGCTGTGAATAAACCCCATTATAATTTAAACTGTTGTTGTTTGTGATTATTGTAGTTATAAAATTGTGACAGCTGCTGGATTCATAACAGTCAGTGCTCGAGCTCCTCCTTTAGCAACCTTCTGAGACTGTATTTCAGTTTGTGTCACAACAGTCCCCAGGCCTTAGTGTTTTATGTCTGTCTTGTCGTTTCCTGTTTTATTTTGGAAGTTTCCCTCCTGTGTTGTGGCTGGTGTCTTTACTTCCTCCTGTGTGATTACCTCCCTAATGTGTGTCACCTGTTTTCTCGTTTACTTGCCTTCCAGCACTATATAAGCCCTGTGTTTTCCTGTCTTCACTGCCAGTTTGTTTTCTTCCATAGTGAGTTACTTACCAGCGCTTTTCTGACTGCCATACTGAGATCGACCGTTTCTGCTACCTGTTCCCTGTTGGTACCGTTCCTGTCTGTGTTTCAACCCTGCCTGCCTGACCACGTCTCTCAACTTTGTCCCCACTTGATTCCTCGCCTGTTCCTTTGGGCTCGCCAGTTCATCCGGAACGCTGGTTCAGCATTTATTAACTGTCATTCAATAAACTGCCTGATTGACAAGTGCCTCTCTGGTCATGCTTTTGGGTCCAACCTTTGTCTGTCTGGTCCTGACAGTTTGTCAATTTAGTTATTGGTTCCTGGTGACAGGGTGGTGCCCGAGATTTACTATTTTTAGTAGATATTTCTGATTAATAATTAGTCCCCTCAATTATTAATATTAATTGCCAATAATCAAATTGCCCCTACTAGTGCACAACATAGACCATTGAAAGTCTTAGTTCCACATACTGTAGCTGCTATTTTGTTACAAGCAAAGACTGCTTGTTTTACACCAGCTTCAATTCTTCATTGGTATAATATTTTCAACTTACTATATGTTACAATCTTGAATCCAGCTACTCTTCTCCCAGCAGAGTAAGATGAGGAACAACATCAACTAAACCATCAACCTGTCTATTAGACCCAGTACGGACTGGCCTCTTTAAAGAGATTTTCTATTTAATTGAGCCATTTATTCTAGATCTGATCAATTTGACTTTATCTTTGGGTTATGTACCCCAGACTCTCAAGACTGCAGTTATCAAACCTCAACTCAAAAGGCTGAATCTTGATCCAGATGTTTTGGCCAATTATAGACCCATATCGAACCTTCAGTTCATTTCTAAAATCATCGGAAAAGCAGTTGTAAACCAATTATATGACCATCTGCATAGGAATGGCTTGTTCAGAGTTTCAGTCAGCATTTAGAGTTCATCACAGTACAGAAACAGCGCTGGTTAAAGTCTCTAGTGATATTTTCATGGCTTCAGACAATGGATCAGCCTCCATACTTCTCCTGTTAGATCTCAGTGCCGCATTTGACACCATTGATCATAATATTTTATTACAGAGACTGGAACATGAAATTGGGATTAAAGGAACCGCACTAAATGGTTCAAATCCTGTTTATCAGATAGACATCAGTTTATTCATGTTATCGATTTCCACTGGGCTCAGTACTTGGACCAATCCTCTTCACCCTATATCTGCTTCCTTTAGGCAACATTATCAGGAAGCAAATCATCAATTTTCACTGTTATGTAGATGATACTCTGCTGTATTTATCAATGAAGCCAAATGAAGTTAGTCAGATAGTCAGACTGCAGACATGTCTTAAAGACATAAAAGTCTGGATGACCTGTAACTTTTTACTTCTAAATTCAGACAAAACTGAAGTTATTGTATTTGGCCCTAAGCACCTCAGAGAAACCTTATCTAATCATCTAATCTCTCTGAATGGCATTACTTTGGCTTCCAGCTCCACTGTAAGAAATCTTGGAGTAATTTTTGATCCAGGACATGTCCTTTTGTCCCTCACATAAAACAAGTCTGCAGGGCAGGTTTCTTTCATCTGCGAAACATTAGGAAAATCTGAAACATTCTGTCTCAAGAGGATGCAGAAAAACTAGTACATGCATTCATTACTTCTAGACTGGACTAGACTAGACCTTTTTCTAGTTCCTGTTAATATTCGTGCAGCACAATTCTGAATCATCTGAAGGCCTTTCATAGATTTGTTTGGACATCCAGATTGTAATGAGTTACAGTAAGTACAGTAAGTAAATCATTACTATCTGGAAGTCCAAACAAATCTCTAAAAGGCCTTCAGATGATTCAGAATGCTGCTGAAGCTTCTCTTCATTGGCTGCCGGTAAAATTCAGAATAGAATTTCTTTCTCTCTCTCTCTCTCTCTCTCCCCCTCCCCCTCTCCCTATCCCTTGCATGCGCCGACATACCACTAACCATGTTTCCCCGAAGTCCCTGTTTCTCCCAGTTCTAAGCATGTTTAACTCTTTACTAACCATGTTTTCCCTGAAGTCTCTGACTCTCCCAGTTCTCATCCTGCAGGGGTGAATCATCGCTACCCCATGTTCCTGCAACGCCTGCTGCTCCTATATTTCTATGTACTTCATACATTAACATATGTTACTGCTTGCATCAATATTGCATATCCCCTTCTCCTGCTCTCATTCTCTCCCTACTCTACTCAAACCCCCCCACACACACACACACACCTTTCTCTCTCTCTCTCCTCTCCCTCTCTCTTTCTCTCTCTCTCAACCCAACCGGTCAAGGTAGATGGCCGCCCCCCTGAGCCTGGTTCTGCCCGAGGTTTCTGCCTCTTAAAGGAAGTTTTTCTTTGCCACTGTCGCCAAGTGCTTGCTCATGGGGGGATCTGTTGGGTCTCTTTAAATAATTTTATAAAGAGTTTGGTCTAGACCTGCTCTATATGTAAAGTGCCTTGATGTAACTTTGTTATGATTTGGCGCTATATAAATAAATCTGACTTGATTTGACCACATGACTAAACCTAATTACGGAGGTTATAACCCCTAGACCTGATCTTTCCAGTGTACCCCTTCCTAATCCAGATAGGATTTTTTATGTGGATGGATCGGAAAATAAAGAATGAAGGATTTGTTGGTTATGCTATTGTCAGTGACAATTAAGTTGTTGAGTGTGCAAGGCTTCCTTGTAGTCTTTCTGCCCAAGCAGCCGAATTATTTGCATGAACTCAAGCATGCATTGTTGCATTGTCTGGTATTATCTTTACTAATAGTAGATATGCATTTGGAGTTGTACATGATTTTTGAACGTTGTGGAAAGACAGAGGACTAGATCATGTTTCTAAGGGAGGAATGGTTGATTTTTTTGCAATGAACTGGGATTCCATAGCACAATGGCAGAAAATGTTTGTAAGAGATGTCTGGTTTCTGCTCAGCGTAATTGAGGAAAAACTCCCCATGCAAAAGAATCAGCATTTCCTATTCTTGATTCACCATTTCAACATCTCATGATAGATATTACTGAGTTACCTCCAGCCAGAGGATATAAATACTATACAATATTCCTTGTAGACATGCAGATACAAAACAACTGCTAAACATCTCTTACAAGACATTGTTCCAAAATGGGTAATTCTTTTTAAATTGTCTTCAGATAATGGGTCGTATTTTGTCAACAATGTAAGTTCATATCTGGCCAAAATATTAGGCATCGATTTAAGACAGCATTGTACTTATCATCCTCAAAGTGAGGGTGCTGTGGAAATAGCTAATGGGGTGTTAAAGAATAAGCTAACTAAAATGATGGAAGAAACACAGTTAAACTGAGTTTCCTGTCTTCCTCTTGTGTTGATGTATTTGCAAGGACGGCATCATTTTTCAATTGGTTTATCACCTCATGAAGTTGTAAGAGGAAGAATTCTGCCCATGCGCCAGAATTTATAAACTGGAAAACCTACATGTCAAATTCTTGTTAATGAAGCCATAGTGGCCTATTGTAAACAATTAACACGTTTTGTTCCATTTCTGCGCAGATAAAAGCAGCCCTTCCATTACCTCTGGAGGAAGGAGAAACAGCTCATCCTTACTAGCTGGGAGACTCAGTGTTGGTCAAAGATCTGAAAAGACGCCACTGGTATTCTCCAAGGTGGAAGGGTGCATATTAAGTGTGACAACAACAGGAATTAAGGTTAAGGAAAGGGTTACATGGATCCATGCATCTCATAGTAAGAAAGCCCCAATACCATGATTAAATATTAATCAAAATGGGAAATTTAACACTAAATTTCCTTGCAGCCTACTTAACAGCAGTGGCAGTTATTTAATTTCTGGCCTTCCCAAGGAATGCAAAGATGGAATTATAGAGCAAAGACAATATAAGCTAATTAACCTTCCTCTAGTGTTAGGGTCCCGTTTTAGGTTTTAAATGCATATAAGTAGTACATAATTTTTTTTATTGCAAGACTTTTTGACTTTGTCAGGAACTTCTATTTAAACAAAATACAATTTAAAAAAAAATCTATTTTACTAAATTTTGCTCTGGTGAAAATTATGACCTTTGTGGTGTTAGGGTCAGTTTGGGCCCATTTACAATATAAGATTATAAACAATAATAAGTGCCAAAACTGAAACCATAAACACACTATCAGCCAACAGCCCAGAGCCAGCTCCTCTTCCAACCACATGAGCTTCAGTTAGGGGCTTCTCTCTTTACCTTTTTGACAAAACAAAGACAGACATGTCCAGGCATGAAAGGCCAATTCACTTTAGAGTTGGTGACTTGTAGAATACACGTCTTCAGTTTACAGCATGCAACAATGAGAAGAAGACTTACTGTAAGCCAAGCTCTGGATCATATTTTTGCTGATAATGAGGCAGAGGACACGCAGCACCATAGCGATACGGATGAGCAGGTTTCTGAGGAGGAAAACAATGTGGAGTATCAACCGGAAGACACAGACACCTCTGATCAGTCTGTTGAGGAGGTCATCGGTAGTGATGGGCGGATTGATCCCACGGTATCAATATATCTATACGCGCATGTCGCCCGTTTTGGTATCAACTAATAATTAATAAATACAAAATAAAAGTATATATGTCAATTCCAAATATTTTTAAGTAACTTACCCTACAGTCACATGCACGGCGACAAAGTGATTTGATCAATGGGCGATTTTCGCCTGGTGGGCGTTCCGGGGGTGTTCCTGTGCATACTCATTGTTTGTTTTTTTTTTATTTTAGAAAGTGCCACCATCTAATGTGCCCCACCACTCGAAGGATCTCCAAGAATATTAATAATATTAAAAATAATAAAAAAATGTGTGACGTGTTCATCAATCCTATTCGCTATTAAAAAAGTGAAACTAAAATATGGACTGATTTGTTTTCAGTGAACGTGTTGCACGGTGACGCTCATACAAAACTGTGTTAGCCCATGGTGTTAACTCGAAACAATTGACGTTATAAAAAACATCCAGTCATAACGATGAGGTTTTCTTGTTCAGACATATTTATTTCTCACTAGATTTTGAAGGAAATATCAGGGAAAAGCCAAACTCATTAGATATATCTATAAATCCCATGTCGATTCAAAATTGTCCACCATGTTGAATTCTTTTCTGAACTTCTGGGATCGCCACGCCTCTTTCACTCGGATTGGCTATTCTAAAAAATTGCCTGGTTTTGTCGCCCAAGATTTGCATAAAGTAGAAAGCTTTTCTATTTTTGTCCCCGCCCACTGGGCGATGTGTGGCCCAGTCGCTTCCACTTGTCACTCGTCGCCAACTGTCATTGAAAATGAATGGTAGCTCATCACCACGCCTCTGTGTTTTTGTCGCCCGTGTGACCATAGGGTTACTCCAGTGTTTTGTGCCGAAACACCCCCCCAGCTCACAGCATATTGAACTGGTCCATCCAAGTCACATGACCAGAAGAGCCGCAAGTTGTGCATTTACATCCTTCTAGCATAACATGGCGAGGAGCATGTGCATTTCTGAGAGTTTCTGACAGAGCGGAGAAAATAGAGAAATGGCCGACAGAAAGAGAAGCTATTTTTTTTTTTTTTTTGAGAAATGTTCTTTCTGTACAAAAGTGTACACTTACATCTCTGTCAGGACTAAATAATGCTGGTATAGTTAGTTTGACAAAGTAAAAGTTCAAATGTGCACTTTTTTGTTTTTTACAATTTTATATAATTCATATTTATGTTATTTATTTTATTGTATTGATAGTAAATGTATTGATTTACATTTCTGTTAGGATCATTTCATTGTTTTGAAAATAATGCTGCTCAGTAAAAGTTCAAAGAAAGCTCAAATCTGTTTTGTTTTTTTAATTCATTCATTCAATTGTTAATTATTTGTTTAACTTTTATATTATGAACTGTGCACATTAAAGTTGATACATGGCCAGTATTTGACATGATTTGTTTTTAAGGGTACTAATATTATGATTGAGAAAAAAAAATCACCAATAAGAAATTACCAGTAATCAGTATTGGTAATCAGTATTGAATATTTTATGCAAAAAGAAATCGGTATTGTATCGAATCTTAAAAGTGTGGTATCGCCCATCACTAGTCACCGGTGCTGTTCCCGCTCCTGCAGAAACATTCAAATCCAAAAATGGCAACATCTGTTGGAGCTCAGTACCTCCTGAGGTACATGGCAGGGTAGCTGGTGCAAATGTCATCAAAATGACCCCTGTGATCACAAGGTCTGCTGTGACAAGAGTAAGTGACATCAAGACATGTTTTGATCTGTTTATGCCATTAAAAATAAATAAATAAAAAATCAATTAAAAAAAAAAAAAATCATCATTGCTATGACAAACCTTGAAGTAAAAAAATGACATTGGAATGACCTTGATGAGGAATACCTGGATGCCTACATCTGTGTTCTTCTTCTTGCTGGAGTGTACAGATCCAGCAATGAGGCCACTGATAGGCTCTGGGACGCGTCGACAGGCAGGGATATTTTCTGGGCAAGAATGTCACTTCAGACCTTTCACATGATATCAAGAGTCCTCACATGTGTTGACAGAGACACCAGAGCAAAATCTGACAAACTTGTTCCCATCAAGGATGTCTGGGACAGATGGGTGCAGCTCCTTCTACTGATGTTAAGGGCCAGAGGTGACAGTAGATGAACATTTTGTCCCATCCATCCATCTTCATCTGCTTATCCAAGGTCGGGTCGCGGGGGTAGCATCTTCAGCAGGGAGCCCCAGACTTTCCTTTCCCCGGCTACATCGACCAGCTCTGACTGGGGGATCCCGAGGTGTTCCAAGGACAGAGTGGAGATATAATCTCTCCACCTGGTCCTCGGTCTGCCCCAGGGCTTCCTCCCAGCTGGACGTGCCTGGAACACCTCCCAAGGGAGGCGCCCAGGAGGCATCCTGACCAGATGCCCGAACCACCTCAACTGGCTCCTCCACCCTATCTCTAAGGGAGAAGCCAGCTACCCTTCTGAGGAAGCTCATTTCGGTCACTTGTACCCGTAATCTCATTTTTTCGGTCATCATCCAGTTCTCATGAGAATAGGTGAGGGTAGGAACGAAGACTGACCTGAAGATTGAGAGCTTCGCTTTCCGGCTCAGCTCTTGTTTCGTTGCAGCAGTGCGATACAGCGACTGCAGTACCACTCCCACTGCTCCGATTCTCTGGCCAATATCATGCTCGAAGGTCCCCCCACTCAAGAACAAGACCCCAAGGTACTTGAACTGCTTCACTTGGGGCAAAGGCTCATTCCCAACCCGGAGTAGACAGTCCATCGGTTTCCTGCTGAGAACCTTGGCCTCTGATTTGGAGGTGTTGATCCTAATCCCAGCCGATTCACACTCAGCTGCCAACCTGTCCAGTGAGAGCCTAAGGTCACAGACCGATGGTGCCAACAGCACCACATCAAAAAGCAGCGATGCGATCCTGAGCCTCCCAACCTTCAACCCCTCTCCTCCTCAACTACGCCTAGAAATCCTGTCCATGAAAATCACAAACAGGATCAGTGACATGGTGCTGGCGGAGGCCAACCCTCACATGAAACAAGTCTGACTTAATGCCGAATACCCACACACAGCTCTCGCTTTGGGCGTACAGAAATTGGATGGCCCTTAAAAGTGACCCCCTCACCCAATACCCCCCACAAAACCTCCCAGGGGACCCGGTCGTATGCTTTCTCCAGGTCCACAAAGCACATGTAGACTGGATGGGCATACTCCCAGGCTCCCTCCAGGATCCTCGCAAGGGAGAAGAGCTGGTCCATTGTTCCATGATCAGGATGGAATTTGCATTGTTCCCCTTCGATCAGAGGTTCGACGATCGGCCTGACCCTCCTTTCCGGCACCTTGAATTAAACTTTCCCAGAGAGGCGGAGTAGTGTGATGCCTCTATAGTTGGCACACACCCTCTGGTCCCCCTCTTTAAAAAGTGGTACCACCACCCCGGTCTGCCACTCCTTCGGCACTGCCCCCGACCCCCACGCAATGTTGAAGAGGCGTGTCATCCATGACAGCCCCTCAACACCCAGAGTCTTCAACATTTCAGGACGGATCTCGTCAATCCCTGCGGCTTTGCCACTGTGGAGTTTTTTTACTACCTCAGTGACTTCCCTCAGGGAAATTGCCAATGACCCCCCTTCATCCTCCAGCTCTGTCTCTGCTTCAGAGGGTGGGTACTTTGGATTCAGGATTCAAGTGTTCCTTCCACCGCCCGACTATCTCTTCATTTGAGATCAGCAACGTCTAACCCTTGCTGTACACGGTTCGAATGGTTCCCTGCTTTCCCTGCCTGAGGTGCTGGACAGTCTTCCAGGACAGCTTCGTTGCCAACCGAAAGTCCTTCTCCATGTCCTTTCCCAGCCTCTCCTAAGCCCTCTGCTTTGCCTCCGTGAACGCCGAGGCCGCAGTCCTTTGGGTCCTAGGGTCCTAGGGTACCTGCCGGTACCCTACAACTGCCTCTGGAGTCCCCCGAGATAACAAGGCCTCCTTCTTCAGTTGGACAGCTTCCTTGATCACCGGTGTCCACCATGGGGGTCCGAGGGTTGCCGCCCCTTGAGGCCACAGCTCTCCGCTGCAGCTTTGGCAATGGAGGATTTGAACATCGACCACTTGAGCTCGATGCCCCCAGCCTCCACAGGGATATGGGAAAAGCTCTACCGCAGGTGGGAGTTGAAGGCCTCCTGGACAGGGGGCTCCTCCAAACGTTCCCAGTTCACCTGCACTACACGTTTAGGCTTACCAGGTCTGCCCGGAGGCTTCCCTCGCCAATTGACCCAACTCACCACCAGATGGTGATCAGTTGACAGCTCAGCCCCTCTCTTCACCCGAGTGTCCAAAACATGTGGCCTAAGATCCGATGATACGATAATAAAATCGATCATCGACACTCGGCCTAGGGTGCTCTGGTACCAAGTACACTTATGAGCCTCCTTATGCTCAAACATGGTGTTTGTAATGGCCAGTCCATGACTAGCACAGAATTCCAACAACAAAACACCATTTGGGTTCTAATCGGGGAGGCCGTTCCTCCCAATCACGCCTCTCCAAGTTACTCCATCATTGCCCACGTGTGCATTGAAGTCTCCCAGTAGGACTATGGAGTCCCCTACAGGGGACCCATGCAGGACCCCATTCAGGTTATGTCCCGTTTTGTCCCTTTCCATGGAAAATGCCACTTCCGGCAATATTTGCCCAGTAAGCCAGGCAAATACGGCATAAAAATCTGGGCAGCCTGTGATGCAAAAACCAGCTATGCATGGAATCTACAGATTTACACAGGCAAATAAGCAAGCGGCATCCCTGTGAAAAAAAAAAACAAGGAAAACGTTTAGTCCTCGATATGACTGCAGGGTCACAACATCACTTGTGACAATGCTTTTACCAGCTATGATCTTGGACAAGAACTTCTCAGGAGGAAACTCACCATGGTGGTCACGGTAAAAAGGAATAAACCTAAGGTGCCCACTGAAATGTTGCAGATGAAGGACAGGGCTCCACATTCCTTTTTTTTTTTTTTTTTTACAGACACCACCACTACTGTTTCATTCTCTCCAAAAAAAATGCCGGAATGTCATACTGATGTCCACTCTTCACAAAGATGCAGCTGTGTCAGCAGGAAGTGACAAAAAGCCCATAATCATCCTTGACTATGACAAAAACAAAGGAGGAGTGGACAACCTGGACAAGCTGACCGCCACCTACACTTGCCAGCAAACAACCAGGAGATGGCCAATGGTTGGGTTTTAAAACATCCTGGATGTGTCTGCATACAATGTATTTATGTTGTGGAACCACATTCAACAAGGGTGGAACTCAACCAAAAAGAAAAACAGTATGTTTCTTGAGGAGCAAGGAAGCTCCCTTGTCAAGGCACACATTGAGCAATGGGGACAGGTACCCTGAGACCTACCACTGCAGCCTTGGTCAGACAGCTGCAGAGCTCACCAAGCACTCCGTTCACGCCCACAGCAACATGAAGAGCATTAGCGCCAGCATCCTCCACAGCCAGCCCTGCCTCAACATCAACAAGAGCCACAGCCAAAACCCCAATGACACCACCTGATTCAAAAAGAAACAGGTGTGAGCTCTGCATGAGCATTAAGGACAGAAGAACTAACACATTGTGCTTCACCTAAAAAAAAATACCTTTGCAAAGAACACACTCAAAGTGTCACGTTTGGCCATACATGTATCTAACACACATAGATACCCATGCATGTTCTTGCAAAGAGAGACTTTTTGTGGCACTAGAACTTGATTCCTGTTTGTTTGATTTGCTTGATTTGTTGTTGTTTGTTTGGCCTTGCTTTTCATTTTGTATTTGTATTAAAGTTATAGTTTTGAAGTAAATATATATGTGTCAAAACTGGCCCGTAACACCGTAGCTGTTACTATAGTTAATAATATTAAAATTTAAAAAAATGTTTTTGAACATTTAAGAGATGTGTTCTAACACCCCAGTAATAATCAGGTAACATAACAGCCTTTCATTTATTATATAATTCTCTTGAGGTTCATTTGACTTTTTTTTTTATTTGAAAACGAGGCTGTCAAAAGAATGGATAAGGAAGCCTAACAAGGTAACCAAGAGGTAAGGAACAAACCGGATGATATATAATTGTTTTTAGGGTATTTTATGGCTGATTTAAGACATGAGTCAATACTGACCCATTAACATAAGAGATAGTAACAGAAAGCTAACAGAAGAGGAAGGTTAAAAGACTTTCTTTGCCAGAACCAGAGGCAGTGGTTCTGGCAAGTGATGCTAGGAGTAAATAGGAAGATGAGGGTTTGAAACTAATACACCTACAGGGTAATACGTGGTATTCTATTCTATCATGTATTCTTTAATACCTAAATGAGCTTTATTCTTTGGTAGCCTTTAGGGCTGTAGTCTCCTGGTCGACTGGTCGATTAGTTGGTCGATCTCTTCCGACCAGATTCTCATTGGCCAAATAATTCCCGTGTTACTTTCATAAGGAGAAAAGTGCTACATCAACAGCCTTCCAGGATTAATCCATTATTTCCTGTGGCGGGAGGGACAGACAAACAAATTACCTGTGAAAACGGGGGTATTCAAAACACCACCGTAGTTTTCACAACTTTGAACTTGTCCAACCTAATGGAGACTGCTAGGTCTAATTGTACTCCACGTTTACCAAGCGTTTGCTGAATGTTTACTGAATCAGTGTTTCTCCTACAATTATAACAACGAGAACCCCTGCCAGGCCAAAAAATATTTTTTTATGCAAAAATAACGCCAAATATGCAGTCATTCAGAAATTGATAGCGGTTGGGAGCCTCTGTGCAGCGCTGTTCTGATAGGTGAGTCAACCTCTGGGTCGTTGCCTGGGAAACCATTGGTAGCGTAGCTCCGTTAAGGAGTATGTTAGCGTAGCAAGTGGGAAAGTGATCAGCAGGAAGGTGACTGTGGATGTGATTGGAGCAGAGGAAAAGGTTAGCACTAAGTTGTCAATCCTGCAGTAAATGTACAGTGCAGACTACAGTGTGTCAGTTAATAAATGCTAAAAAGTCAGCTCCAAAGTTAGCAACAATGGGTTAGCTGCAGAGTTACTGCCCTGCATGTTTTAGATGTTACCCTGCTCCAACACACCTACTGTCCTACTGGACAGTACCCTCTGTAAAGTCATTTTTGCTGTCCATTGTGAGGACAACTAGGTAAAAGATCATTGTAAGGCCCAGAATCATAGTTGACAAGCTACTGAATTAAATCTTGCGGAAGGAGACACACAGGCAACTCCTTCAAACACAGCTGTAGGTTTCTGCTGGAGCTACAGTAGAGAACAGAAGATAATGGATCATCAGTAGTAAGTGGCTTAGGGTTCACTAAACTGGACCTAGGTCTGAACAAATAAAGTTGATTGTTTATGTTTAGTGGATCAGTAGGTTGTCGACACATCTTTCTTTTTAAACTAGAGAGACTAGAGACAGGGACCTTTTTGTCAGAATTTAAGTGGCATCATGCACAAAACACTGTATTGATGATTGCTCTTCTTGATGAATGAAGCTTCAATAAACATCTTTAGCATAAGACATAGCGTTCCACTGTTCATTATTCAAGAGATAGATAGATGGATTGATCAGCCACATATATTATGTTTCTTTGTCTTCATGAAGTTGTCATGTTTTCATATGAGGCAATCACAGTGATACAAGGGCTCATTGACACAAAGCCACAATCTTAACAAGTTACATAATGCTATCACAACAGTTTTTCAAACTATATATTTCCTTAACCATAACAGTCATGGGCTCAGGCCCATTCACATGCCGACAGAAACCTATGACAAACATATTACCAGGTCCCTTCAAACACAATATATGGATTTATTAATCATGAAATGTGTTTTCAATATTTTTTTCAGTAGAAACAAAACTCTATAAAACCGTGAACTGGACAAACACTACAACAATAAACCCTGCAACATTAAATGGACACAACTGTAGTTTTATCAGAGTAAAATATTGTGTACAGCATGACAGGGCAAATAAATGTATATTTAAACCATAGTGGTATGCACACCCTTAGTCCTATAAAACACACATATTTTTCTAACATGTATTGGCCCAGGCTATATATGTAATTTTAATTACCACTGTCTTTTGTTTGTTTGCCCACAAAGCCCAGCTAAATGTTTCATGGTGATAAATCAGAGACTCAAAACTTGTGTTTACTTTATTCTACCATACACTTTAGTCTCTATCTGTCCGTGTGGGTTTCAGTCTAATCTATGATCTATGATCAATGTACTCCCAGTGACCACTGATCTGCAATTTATATACAAAACTCCACTCTGGTAATTGCTGTTAGTATTTAGAGAACAACATAACACTATTTCTCTACATTTACTGATAAAGCCAAACACCCAAACACAACCTAGCCTGTTCTGACTGTCAAAGGTTCTGCAGACAAACAAGTGGTGAAGTCACACCACTCTGATACATTATTACCTGTCTGCTGATAACACCGCTTACTGTCCTCTGTGTTTTACCTGCAGTAATGAGATATCCAGCCACAATGTTGTGCTCCAGCTGAGTTAAAGTACTTGTTCCCCCATAAGGTGCAACATCATCTGAAATATTAACTCCAGAGTTTGTCAGCATTTTCCTGCAGTTGTCCGACCAACAGTCTCAGAAGGGAAATAACAAATGCTATTAAAAATTAGAAGTCTTAAGAGACGTTGAGTCAATGTTGTGCAATGCTGCTTCCGCCCTAAAAGTGTAGTGACCTGTGTAGAGCTGGGGGGTGAGGTAGTAGAGGGACTGGGTGAGGGAGATTATTACATACCATCTCTCCCCTGTTCCCACTTAGTAGAAGTCACTGTGTGGGCAACAGGATTAACACTCACATGGAGGTGATTGCAGATTTGGCTTTGACCAAAAAACTCTGACGTCACAAAACCAAAGCCAAGCTAATGCATGACTGAAGGCATTTTCACTTCATAGAGAGTATAAACTATGGATCACAGCCTGGCAAGGTCATACAGACATTGTGGATAAAAAAAACCATTTCCATTTCTGCCACTGTGTGAAATAAAGTCATAAAAACTCCAGCATATACATCAAAAGTGGAGCAGAACACCGCAAGTAAATCAACATTGTGTGTTTTCTTTCTTTGCAGTCAATGCAATCTTGATAGACCACAAATATAGAGATTTTAGAGGAACTTCTTAAGGTTATTGATTTAGAAACTTTGAAATAACATACTTTTAAGTTTACTTGGGCAACCTCTGTAAAAGTGCTTTGGTATTAACAATAACAACTCAAGCCACCATGGCCAGGATGAAACCACTGGGGGTGAAATTTAATATTATCATTTTTGATGAAGATGGTGATGGCGATGAGTCAATACTTTCAGTAAGGTTGTTTTTACAAATTAAACTTAAAAAGTTCAATCATAAAGGTTAAGGGAATTACATTATGAATACTCAATAAAGAGAAATTTCCATAAAATATTACATGTGCATTTACCATTGTGTTTGAAAAAGTGTTAAAGGAGAGATTCAACAACATCAAAAAACTATCATGAGTTAAGGTGTAGGTATTTTTTTATTTTTATTTCTATGGGGTTTTTTTGGGGGGGATACAAATACAGTATTAGGCTTAGGTCTTTAGCTCACACTGCAGAACAGTGGGTGGTGCTAATGAAACTGAAAGTTGCAACTGTCAAAAAAGATAGTTAATCGTAGTAGACAATTACACAATTAAATCCGCAGGTATCTCTGACTAAAGTAGAAGTGAAAGTTACCATCCAAAATATATGCAAAAAAACTTAGCAGGAAACCTGTGAGCATAGCTGTTCAGCGTTCAACCAAGTGCTAGGATGGTTTAATACGAACCACAGCTCCAACCCAGCAGGTGGCGTTAATGCGCTAGTAGGTTGGTTTACCAACCGCCATTAAACCTGAGAGATGAGGAAGAAGAAGAAGTAGGAGGAGGAGACGCAGATAAACTCGTTCTTTTAAGACCTTTGCAACTCCTTCATCTTAGAGGACGTCTTTCCATCGTAATAGGAAACATGCCTGGGCTCCTGAGGACCATTGTCAGCCGTGCTGCTCCAACCCTGCAGGCACACACCGTGTCTCAGAGAGCCAGTATCTACACTAAACCGGCCAAAGGGAAGGCCGGCCCCGTGGTGAGTCTATAGTTACCGTTCCTCTACCTTGGCCCTATGCTAATTGCTATCTGACTGATTAAGCTAGTAGTTGTCCTTGGCTGTCAGGGTCAAAACCGGATTCTGTCCGCCAGGGTTGTTAAAACTCCGCAATGTGTTTTAAACCCATTGTGTCTAATTAATAGTAGTATCTGAGGTAATGTTATTATAAATCCAGGAAATAAAGCTTAAGAATCGGCAAAGATTCGAAGCCTGCATGTGGTAATACGGCTAGTATTAGTCTCAAAGACGCCGTGGTCCTCATTAAAGTGACCTCAATTTTTGACACATTTTTGACATCACGACCGGTTACTTAAAATATAGCTCCCACTTAATCAACAGGGAATTATTTGCTTTAATGATATAGGAACATTGTCACGATTATTATAAACCATGTTTGGTTTGTTTTGAGAAACAGAAGCGCCAGTGTTGTGCTAAGTGTAAGAAACCTGCGACACACTGCGCCCTGTGTGACGGATGTAATAGATCCATTGGTCACAGCAGGTATTGTTAACTGTAATTTTCTCAACACAGAGTAATTACTAATTTGTAATAGGTGCTAAGTTGTGTGCTATTAACACCTTTCTGATTTTGTCATCCGCAAAAATACTCCGTGTTCTACTCCATCTTTTCCATATGTGCTTTACTGTTATCTTTCATCACTGAGGCAAACAGACTGATTTGCTTGCACTAGTGATGAGTCAACAATGTTGTTGACTGATAACCTTCTTAAAGGTGTTCCTCACTCTTGTGTGTGATTATGGTGTGCTGTACAGTGTTCCACAAAGATTTGTATCACATTTTAAAGGTACAGATGTTCAGTATTGTCAGTTACTCTGATTTTAAAAGAAAAAAAACTGATGTGAGCAAAGAATACAACCTGTAACAGCAGTTTAAACTCATTATTTGATGTTTTGTGCAATGAAGATGGGGAGTGACTGTTAGCTGACTGATTAACTCCTGTCTCACTATCCTGTAGGAAAGTGCCATTGGATTGGGCACATTCTCCCTGGCCATCCTGGGACCATCTGGATGGATCCTGGCCCACCTGGAGGACTACAAAAAGAGAGAGTGAAGTGGAGATTTCAACACTGCGACCATTTTTATTGAGCCTCCTTTCTTCCGTTTTCAATAACCACCCAGGACCATAACCATTATGTTTAATTTCAGAGAAATATACAGGATATGTCTTACCTCAGTCTTCTACTTCTGACAGTTCAAATCCACATCTGAAATACAGACCAACTGCTCCCAAAACAGTGACTCTGATACTTTTAATATTGTGCTGTGGATCTTCTCTTGTTCAAAGTATGTTACAATATTAAATTTTAAACCCAACTGTTGTCTGTTATGTGTCTCCTGTGGATAAAGGAGAATACAACGAGAAACAAAGTTTGGCTGATAACCACATACTCAATACTCTTTGACAGAAGATTCTCCTCTTGCATTAAACTATTATTAAAAAGAGAAAAAGGCTTGATGACAAAGGTATAAAAACAAGAGTTGTTTTAATTAATAAAAACCGTTAAAACAAATAACAATTTTAATCATTTTGAAATATTACTCCAAAAAAAAAAAAAACTCATTTAAGAAAAGGTCAATTTAGCAATAAGGAAAACTGATGCCTATATAACTGAGCAGAACAGACCCGACTCATGAATGACACATTGGGGTTTTTAAACATGGACTAGTCCTTCAAACACACAGGGGTACCGACTAACATAACATTAACAACTTCCCATTTAACTAAATATAAGTCACTGAAAAACTACTACACAAAGAAACAATATAACACAACTAATAAACTTAAAAATAAATCAAACAGAAGTTGAAAAACTTGCTCCCCTCTCTTCCTCCAGCAATGGTCTGCTCCACTTACTGTGGGCCATCTTCTCCATATTTAAGCCTTCTGCCACTAATTCGGAACAGAAACAATATTTTTAGACATAAGATGAAGAGAAAAAAAACATGCAACTAAACTATGAAATGATTGAAAATGTGACTAAATACATTACTAACACTGGCTTAGGGTGCCACAGTGATACTATGAAAACATCAGTGAGTAAAGTTAAAATAGGTGTGACCTATTTTATCCTTGAAGTCTCTTCCACACATATACGAGGTGTTTGTTTTAAGTGGACTAGTAGTGGTAACTTAATCTGTGCCAGTGAATCAAAGAAACTTTGTTGAAATGTCAGTACAGAATGCTGTGGTATTGATATTTATATAGTTCAGTACCTGGTTTTCTCAATCAAGGAAGTAATTCCTAGTCTCATCAGACCAGCGAATCCGGTTCCTCACCATTGGAGTCTAAATGCACCTTTTTAGACTGTCTAGGGAGAGGCATCATCTTAACTAAGTCTGTTACAGGATGACTTGAAGATGCTCATAGCAAAGCAAAAAGAACGAACATTTTAAGTCCAGAAAGGCAGAACATGGCTCTGCACAGAGAAATTTCTCTTAGGCATTTTAAGTCCTTATCTCTGTGACCTCTTTCTACCCCTGTCTGTGTGATATATAATATGGAAGAGATTGAAATTCAAGTTCATTTAGTGAATTCAAAATTGTGACAAAACCGAGAAAATACTCTGTATTATGGTTTCAGCAGATTTTTTCCCAGCACTGTTGTATCATACGATACAGGAAAAAATGGGAAACCATCAGATGTAGAAGTGAAACATTTTTATGAGCCTTTTAATATGAGGTCCAAGTACAAGGATGTATGGTCATAAAACAACTACCTATTTTGAACAGGAATCTATTGAACATTTCAGCAAATCTATTTGTGTATAAAAATGTATATACATATATCTATATTTTTTATTTTTTACAAAATCACAATCTTATTAGTCATTTATTTTTAATATATCGGTATAATGGTGTATATATACACATATTTGTGTATGTTTATTTAAATGCAAAATATCAATTTTGTAAAGCATATGGATTGCCATTATCAGGAAAGTTAGTTTACATATTTTTCATTAAACTGTGCCAATGTTTAGTTCTCTACACCCCCTAATCACTATATAGTGCACTATATAGTGAGCTCGTCGTTTTCTCATGGTGTCCGAATGTTTTGTGAGAAAATGTAGTGCACTCAAAGTATCCCACAATGCAATGTGAAAAGTAGTGAATAGCCGATGGTCACTAACCCGTCACTAACCAAGCAAGATCTCCCATGATGCATTGCGCTCGCGTAAACGTACTGTTTACATGAATGTAAAAAGCATTAACATAATGTAAAACACAGTATAATCAGACATTCAAGTAACGTTTGATTACAATTACAAACTGTTACCTAAGAGCCAAGAGAATATAAAAAAAAAATATAATAAAAGAAGACCAAATACGAGAATAAAAATTACAGTAGAGTGCAAGATTATCAAAAGCCTTTAACAAAATGCAGTGATAAACAGATTTCTTTTTCTTTTTTCTGTTTTTAGCCGTGAGTGGGGTACGTTTTAATTGCGCGACAGCGATGACGCATGTAACGGCGCCAAAAGTAGTATCCGAAAGCGATTGTTCATTTTGTGTATGAGTTCACTATATAGTCCACTGCATTCATCTCCCTATGTAGGGAGTAAGGGGATGGTTTCGGACACACCCTGAGTGTTTGGCAGGTAAAAACGGGTCGTGCTTATGTAACAGACAGGAAAAGAGAGTTTTATATTTTTTTATTTTATTTTATTAATTTCACCAAAATCCCTTCCATTATGTGTTTTGACTTATTTTTATAATTATTTTTATGTTATCTCAACATTATTTAACATTGTTGTTAGAATGATGTAACCTTATTTATTAATTTTGGCTTTGTATTTTATATTTATTTTATTTTCACAGTCAGCGCTTTTATTTTGAAATTTCATGAGGATGGCGTTTGTGACGTCGGGTCCGCCTCTCCTCAGTCTGTGGTTATCCTGATGGAGAGCGGTAAGTGTTTGAAACCACTGTGACAGAAAGTTCGGTTTTTAAGTTTTAATTATAATTGAATGGAACTAAAGTTGACGATGTTGTTCTGTGACACGTTTGTAAGAGTTTTTCACGTATAATAATTGTGTAGCTGCATATCAGGCGGAGAGAGCAAGCTAGCTTACCGGGAGCTCTCCGTGTGTGTGTGTGTGTGTGTGTGTGTGTGTGTGTGTGTGTGTGTGTGTGTGTGTGTGTGTGTGTGTGTGTGTGTGAGTGAGTGAGTGAGTGAGTGAGTGAGTGAGTGAGTGAGGGTGCGGAGGGGTGCGTGTAGGCGCACGTGTTTATCCATCTCTCCTTATTATGTGAAGAGAAATGAACGCTCACACTCTGCTTTGAATGTTACGCTACAGGTATGTGTGCTGCTGGTTGTTTTCGGAGATTATATAGTTTAAAATTGATTTCGTTTAAAATTGCTTTGAGTCTGTGGTTATCCTGATGGAGAGCGGTAGCCAATTGTGGAGAGAAATGAACGCTCACACTCTGCTTTGAATGTTACGCTACAGGAATAAGAGAAAAGTCCCCTGCTATTGAAGTTGCTTCCCCTGCTAACGTTAGCAACTGCGTCAGCAAACTCAATTAAAAATCTGTCAATTTAAAAGTCTTGCTTATCGGGGCAGGTAGGGCACATCTGTTTCCACCACGGCGGTAAAAAACTGACAAGATTTCGGTTTTGCGTGGTGTTTCCTCAGTTTATCTGCATCAGGTTGCCATGTTGTCAGTAATATCAAGCTGAGTGGGTGTTGACGTAGTTATTTTTGTAGGCCAAAAACATGAGGCTGGTCATCCTAGATGATTATGACCTGGCCAGTGAGTGGGCAACCAAATATATCCGGAACAGAATAATCCAGTTTCGGCCTTCAGCTGACAGATATTTCACTCTGGGTTTACCTACAGGTGAGCACCACTTACACACAGTGCTTTGCAGGGTCATAGGTCATCAGTGTTCTAATATTTTTCATTTCTTTTAGGTGGCACACCTTCTGGCTGCTTCCAAAAGTTAATTGAATAGTATAAAATCAGAGATATTTCATTCAATTATGTGAAAACCATCAACATGGATGAATATGGAGGTGAGTTAACGGATGCAGAGTTAAAAAATTTTTGCACCGGGTATGTCACTATTAATTTTTAGTAGTTTAGAATAGATTGATTTTAATGGTTGATGACATTAAGTTACTTTGTGTATTTAGCACTTCAACTGTAAATGATCCTTAGTTTTCTGTAGACACGTTCATCCTGTTTAAAGTTTTATTCAAGGCACTTTACTATAAAACCTGACAGACTCACGGGGAAAAACTAACAAATCGGTTATGAGCAGCACCTGGTGACAGTGGAAAGAGAAATCAGCCTGTGACAAGAAGAAGTCTCATGGCAGTCTCCCCAACAGCCTAGATATCAGACTGGGAGTTGCTTCCACAAGAGATTAACCTGATAGTCGAAGGCTCTACCTCCTGTTCTTCGATGCTTCGGGAACCAGAGTGTTCTGTTGAGTTGGTATGGAACTATGAGCTCTGTAAGTTGCAGTGATGTCCGTCTATGTCTTTGTAGGTGAGGAGGACAACTTGAAATTGATTTAATTGAAAGCTGCAGAGAAACTAACACAGGAGTAACAAGTGCATAAACAAAGTTTTCAGAATTCTTTTGAGACAGGCTGTTTCATTACACTTCCTGCTTCATCTACTTCATTATTATAGGTTTCTATAAATTAGCATGAGTTTCCATCAGTTAGCATCACCTTGCATCAATTTAAAACGGTTAGCACCAGTTTGCACAGTTAGCACAAGTTTAGCATCAGTTAGCCCTGATCATATTTACAATTTTATGACTAATTATTGCAGTACTTTAGCATATTTGTTATGTTTTAAAAGAAAAATCAATAACAAAATGAAGATTTTTTTTATATTCCTACATGTTCTCTTTAAAAATCTTTGATGTAAAGCAGAACAATTAAAAAATCAATTAATAGTCATTATTTTAAAACATTTTTAGTCATTAAGACAGTTATTAAAATCTCTCTCTCACTCACCAACTCATTTTCTACAGCTTATCTGTAAGGGTAACAAGGGTTGCTTGAGCCCACCCTGGACAGGTTGCCATTCAAGCACAGTCACCAATCAACCTAAATATGCATGTCTTTGTTTTTTTTTCTTTTTCTTTTTTTTTTGGTCTGTATTTGTCCTCATAGTTTAACACCACAAGGTGGGTCAACTTTTTATGAGATTGATGCACTAGTCTTATAGCTAAATATTTTATTATTTCAGTGTGTGTATGTGACCATCACCAGCCTTTAACTGGAGTTTTTACTGAGTGATCTGAATAATCTGGTTAATGGCCCTGCAGATCTCAGCTTTACCTGATCAAATCAAATCAAATCAAATCAGACTTATTTGTATAGCGCCAAATCATAACAAAGTTACATCAAGGCACTTTACATATAGAGCAGGTCTAGACCAAACTCTTTATAAAATTATTTAAAGAGACCCAACAGATCCCCCGATGAGCAAGCACTTGGCGACAGTGGCAAGGAAAAACTTCCTTTAATAGGCAGAAACCTCGGGCAGAACCAGGCTCAGGGGGGGCGGCCATCTGCCTCGACCGGTTGGGTTGAGAGAGGGAGAGAGAGAGAGAGAGAGGCACGGGGGAGGGGGGGGCAAAGTTGGGTAGAGTAGGGAGAGAAAGAGAGCAGGAGGATGGGATATTCAAACAGGTGTAGGCAGGAACATGATGCTGCATGAAGTTCGTAGGAATGATGCTGTGTGGAATTCTTGAAGATGTGGGAGCAGCAGGCATTGTAGGAGCATGGGATGGTGATGATTCATCACCTGCAGGATGAGGACAGGGAAAGAGAGGAGAGGAGCTGGGAGAGAGAGAGGAGAGGAGCTGGGGGAGACGGAGACTTCGGGAAAACATGATTAGTAAATGCAATGCACATGCTTGGAACTGAGAGAAACTGGGATTTCGGAGAAGCAGGTTGTTGGTATGACGGCGCATGCGAGGGGGGGAGAGAGGGAGAGGGAAGAGGGGGAGGGGGGGGAGAGGGAGAGGGAGAGAGAGAGAGAGAGAGAGAGAGAGAGAGAGAGAGAGAGAGAGAGAGAGAGAGAGAGAGAGAGAGAGAGGGAGAGGGAGGGGAAAGGGAGGGGAGAGGGAGAGGGAGAGAGAGGTGCTCAGTCCTTCCCCCAGCAGTCTAGGCCTGTAGCAGCATAGCTAAAGAGTAAATGAACTTTAACTTTTTAACTATAAGCTCTGTCATACAGAAAAGTTTTAAGCCTGGTCTTGAAAATTGCTAAAGAGTCCGCCCCCCGGACCGATACTGGAAGTTGGTTCCATAGAAGAGGAGCCTGATAACTGAAAGATCTGCCTCCTGATTTACTCTTGGAGACTCTAGGAACCACAAGTAAACCTCCATCTAGAGAGCGGAGTGGCCTACTAGGACAGTAAGGAACTATGAGCTCTCTGAGGTATGACGGAGCTTGGCCAGTAAGAGCTTTATATGTTAACAGAAGGATTTTAAATTCTATTCTGGATTTTACCGGCAGCCAATGAAGAGCAGCTAACACAGGAGAGATGTGATCCCTTTTCCTAGTTCCTGTTACTATTCGTGCAGCAGCATTCTGAATCAACTGAAGGCCTTTCAGAGATTTGTTTGGACATCCAGATAATAATGAGTTACAGTAGTCCAGCCTAGAAGTTACGAATGCGTGGACTAGTTTTTCTGCATCCTCTTGAGAGAGGATATTTCTGATTTTCCTAATGTTTCTCAGGTGGAAGAAAGCTGCCCTACTGACTTGTTTTATGTGAGGGACAAAGGACATGTCCTGGTCAAAGGTTACTCCAAGGTTTTTTACAGTGGAGTTGGAAGCCAAAGTAATGCCATCCAGACTGATTAATTGATTAGATAGGGTTTCTCTAAGGTGCTTAGGGCCGAGTACAATAACTTCAGTTTTGTAAAGTAAAAAATTATGGGTCATCCAGACTTTTATGTCTTCAAGACATGTCTGCAGTCTGACTATCTGACTAACTTCATTTGGCTTCATTGATAAATACAGCTGAGTGTCGTCTGCATAACAGTGGAAATTGATGCTGATAAAGCAGATAAAGAGTGAAGAGGATTGGTCCAAGTACCGAACCCTGTGGGACTCCATAACTGGCTGTAGTGCGTGAGGAGGAGCTATTGTTAACATGTACAAACTGATATCTATCCGATAAATAGGATTTGAACCACCTTAGAGCAGTTCCTTTAATGCCAATTTCATGTTCCAGTCTCTGTAATAAAATATTGTGATCAATGGTGTCAAATGCAGCACTGAGATCTAAGAGGAGAAGTATGGCGGCTGATCCATTGTCTGAAGCCATTAGAATATCATTGGAGACTTTAATCAGCGCTGTTTCTGTGCTGTGGTGAGCTCTAAATCCTGACTGAAACTCTTCAAGCAAACCGTTCCTATGCAGATGGTCGTGTAATTGGTTTGCTACTGCTTTCTCAATGATTTTAGAAATGAAGGGAAGGTTTGATATGGGTCTATAATTGGCCAAAACATCTGGATCAAGATTCAGGAGGCAGAGGAGTAACTGGACATGTAGCAGAGAGGACAGGAGAGAAGAGGAGAGGGAGAAGGAGGAAGAGAGAGTGGAGAGAGAGAGCTGGAGGCCATTGCTAATCGTTCAGTTCAATTAGCGGAGCTACAGTATCGTTTATAGGCTTAGGAAAGGGGAAGGAGATTGAGTTCTATGCTAGTATAGTTTAATAGCAGTTTGCTGTCGATTAGCCAGGTGAATAGCAAAGAAATAGCAAAGACAGCACACGAGGTAACACAGAGCACAACCACCAGTGACCGGAAATGACGTAATACGCTTACCGCACGTTTCACCGCTTGTTCTTCTGTTGACAGAGTAGGAGTTATCTTGAAGGAGACTGATGACCCTCTTAATTTCCAGGTCTACCACCTACTCATCCAGAGAGCTACCATTCCTACATGAGGAACAACTTTTTCAAGCACATTGACATCGATCCAGCCAACGCTCATATCCTGGATGGTAATGCAGATGACCTGGGAGCGGAGTGTCAGGCTTTCGAGCAGAAGATTGCTGATGCTGGAGGGATCGAACTGTTTGTAGGAGGTCAGATTGTTTCTATTCCAATTTTCTGTTATGCCTCTCAGCAGTGAAACAGTGCCATAGGATAATTTAATTTCTGCCTTTCTGGTTCCTGTTTCTGAACTTGCTACAGGTATTGGCCTTGACGGTCACATCGCGTTTAATGAACCAGGCTCGAGCCTTGTTTCCAGGACAAGAGTGAAAACTTTGGCTAAGAGTACCATAGTGACTAATGCCTGTTTCTTCGGCAACAATCTCTCCATGGTTCCTACCGTGGCTCTCACTGTGGGTGTAGGAACTGTCATGGATGCCAAAGAGGTTAGACTCAAAGGCAGTTTATCATCAATGCTAACACTTGTAAGAGTCTGTGCTGTGTATGTACTATCGATTGTAGGACTGCAGTCGACTCTAAATTAAGTCCTGATTTGAATTCGAGGACTTATGACCTGACCTAGACTCAAGCACTGGTTGTATGCAACATCTGAGGATAGACACTCAAACTCAGACTTCTGTTCATTGTAGTGTGTGTTTGGGAACATAGCGAACATAATGTCACTTTGAAGTAGTGACAGCGGTACCATTTGTGTTTAATGTGGCTTCTTATTTTTATGTCGCTCCTTGATTCTGTCAAAGTGGAAAGTCATCATACAGTATATTCTGTCCTGAGACTTGGACACTTCTTCTTCTTCTCCTTTCGGCTTTTCCCTTCAGGGGTCGCCACAGCGAATCAGTTGCCTCCATCTAAGCCTGTCTTCTGCATCCTCTTATCTCACGCCAACCACCTTCATGTCCTCTTTCACTACATCTATAAACCTCCTCTTAGGTCTTCCTCTAGGCCTCCTGCCTGGCAGTTCAAAACTCAGCATCCTTCTACCAATATATTCACTATCTCTCCTCTGGACATGTCCGAACCATCTCAGTCTGGCCTCTCTGACTTTATCTCCAAAACCTCTAACATGTGCTGTCCCTCTGATGTACTCATTTCTGACCCTATCCAACCTGGTCACTCCCAAAGAGAACCTCAGCGTCTTCATCTCTGCTACCTCCAGCTCTGCCTCCTGTCTTTTCCTCAGTGACACTGTCTCTAGACCAAACAACATCGCTGGTCTCACCACAGTTTTGTACACCTTTCCTTTCATCTTAGCTGAAACTCTCCTATCACACATCACACCTGACACTTTTCTCCACCCGTTCCAGCCTGCCTGCACACGCTTCTTCACCTCTTTTCCACACTCTCCATTGCTCTGGACTGTTGACCCTAAGTACTTAAAATCTTGCACCTTCTTTATCTCTTCTCCCTGTAACCTCACTCTTCCACTTGGGTCCCTCTCATTCACACACATATACTCCGTCTTGCTGCGGCTAACCTTCATTCCTCTCCTTTCCAGGGCAAACCTCCACCACTCTAGCTTCTCCTCCACCTCTTCCCTGCTCTCACTACAGATCACAATGTCATCTGCAAACATCATAGTCCATGGAGATTCCTGTCTAACCTCGTCTGTCAGCCTGTCCATCACCATAGCAAACAAGAAGGGGCTCAGAGCTGATCCCTGATGCAGTCCCACCTCCACCTTGAACTCCTCTGTCACACCTACAGCACACCTCACCACTGTCTTACAGTCCTCATACATGTCCTGCACCGCTCTAACATACTTCTCTGCCACTCCAGACTTCCTCATACAATACCACAGTTCCTCTCTGGGCACCCTGTCATAAGCTTTCTCCAGATCTACAAAGATACAATGCAGCTCCCTCTGACCTTCTCTGTACTTCTCTATCAACATCCTCAAAGCAAATACTGCATCTGTAGTACTCTTTTTTGGCATGAAACCATACTGCTGCTCACAAATGCTCACTTCTGCCCTTAGTCTAGCTTCAACTACTCTTTCCCATAACTTCATTGTATGGCTCATCAGCTTTATTCCTCTGTAGTTGCTACAACTCTGTACATCTCCCTTGTTCTTAAAAATGGGCACCAGCACACTTCTCCTCCATTCCTCAGGCATCTTCTCACTATCTAAGATCCTGTTGAACAACCCAGTCAGAAACTCTACTGCTACCTCTCCTAGACACTTCCAGACTTCCACAGGTATATCATCAGGACCGAGTGCTTTTCCACTCTTCATCCTCTTCAGTGCCCTCCTCACTTCATCCTTACTAATCTTTGCTACTTCCTAGTCCACAACAGTCACCTCTTCTACTCTTCGTTCTCTCTCATTTTCCTCATTCATTAGTTCTTCAAAGTATTCTTTCCATCTTCCCATCACACTATTGGCATCTGTCAATACACTTTCATCTCTATCCTTAATCACCCTAACCGCCTGCACGTCCTTCCCATCTCTGTCTCTCTGCCTTGCCAACCTGTATAGATCAGTCTCTCCCTCCTTACTGTCCAACCTAGCATACAAGTCATCGTAAGCCCTTTGTTTGGCCTTTGCCACCTCTACTTTCACCTTACGCTGCATCTCCCTGTATTCCTGTCTACTCTCTTCAGTCCTCTCAGTGTCCCGCTTCTTCTTAGCTAACCTCTTTCTCTGTATACACTCCTGCACCTCCTCATTCCACCACCAAGTCTCCTTATCCACTTTCCTTCCAGATGACACACCAAATACTCTCCTACCTGTCTCCCTGATCACATTAGCTGTAGTTGTCCAGTCAACTGGAAGCACTTCCTGGCCATCCAGAGCCTGTCTCAACTCCTTCCTAAAAATCATACAACACTCTTCCTTTTTCAGCTTCCACCATTTAGTCCTCTGCCCTCTTCATCTTACTCACCAACAGAGTCATCCTACACACCACCATCCTGTGCTGTCTGGCTACACTCTCACCTACCACTACTTTGCAGTCACTGATCTCCTTCAGATTACACCGTCTACACAAGATGTAGTCTACCTGTGTACTCCTACCTCCACTCTTATAAGTCACCCTATGTTCCTGCCTCTTCTGGAAGAAAGTATTCACTACAGCCATTTCCATCCTTTTTGCAAAGTCAACCACCATCTGTCCTTCTGCGTTCCTCTCCTGGATACCAAACCTGCCCATCACCTCCTCATCATCTCTGTTTCCTGCACCAATGTGTCCATTGAAGTCTGCACCAATGACAACTCTTTCACTTCTAGGGATGCTCTGCATCACTTCATCAAGGTCCAACCAGAATTTCTCCTTCTCCTCCAGCTCACATCCTACCTGTGGAGCATACCCACTAACAACATTGAACATTACACCTTCGATTTCTAGCTTCAGACTCATTACTCTATCTGATACTCTTTTAACCTCCAGAACATTCCTAACAAACTCCTCCTTCAAGATAACTCCTACTCCATTTCTCTTCCTATCTACACCATGATAGAACAACTTGAACCCTGCTCCTAAGCTTCTAGCCTTGCTACCTTTCCACCTGGTCTCCTGGACACACAGTATGTCTATCTTCCTCCTCTGCATCATGTCAACCAACTCTCTACCTTTCCCTGTCATAGTTCCAACATTCAAATCACACTGGTTTATAGATTTAGATTTTAAATGTCATTCTTATGCATCACATAAAAAACGAAATTGTGTTTTACACATCCAATGCTCCATCCACAGTTCACCGCAATAAAAACATACTTTAGTGACTTGACCACAATGCTTGTGCTGGACCTTAAAACCTGTTCAGTTGGATCATATATAGGAAAAACGTGTGAAACACAATTTTAGAATAAACGTGTCAATATCTTAAGAAATATCAACATGTAAAAAAATAAATATTACTGAATGACTCAAACATTTGTATATTAGAGGGAGAGATGAGAACAAATGTTAAATGTCTTTAGATTGACTCTTTGCTTATTGTTTCTCCAAGCACATTCAAATAAGTAAACACACACAAAGCTAACACACCAATATAGTACAGACAGAATTATTACCACACACTGAGCTAACACACAAAACCAGCACAGTCCAAGCTAGTATACACTGATCCAACAAGCACCAGCATGCCAAATAAGAATCAAATCAGTAGCTACAACAGGAATATATTGTAAGCAAACTCACACCACACAACTGCTATACACAGTATCTCTGCCTACACAGAGGTGGACCAGACTTGTTCCTCGAGCACTTTGTTGTGTTGTTCGACAGTCAGTGTGAAGTGAGCAGAATGTCAGCCTCTTTTTGTCATCTGCTCAGGTGATGATTCTGATCACAGGAGCACACAAAGCTTTTGCTTTCTACAAAGCCATAGAGGAGGGAGTAAACCACATGTGGGCAGTGTCGGCCATCCAACAGCACCCACACACCATCTTTGTCTGTGACGAGGATGCAGCACTGGAGCTCTGAGTCAAAACTGTTGAATACTTCAAAGGTACTAACATCATCATTATGTGTCTGTTCAGTAGAGAATAACAAGGTTTGACTTAAATTTATTTAACTTTTCATGTTTATTGAATTTAAGGACCACGTTTACATACATTAATAATTTTCTAGAAATAAAAGAAAGGTAAATAAGATTTAGAAGAAAGCTAATTTCCATCTGTAAACCTTACAAAAATGGACAGCAGACGAAATCATACAAACATGATAAATATAACGTATGCATACACAAAACACAATAATAGGATTTGAGTAAATATTAGTAAGAAACAGTATATTTAACAGTAGCAAACTACAGACATGATACAACAGATACATACTAAATTTTAAAGTAGAATCAACCAAAGGTAGTTTATCGGGAGGAAACTTCATTAGCTGCAAGTATGTTACTAATGATTTACGGTGAGCCCAACTTTTCTACCAAAGTGAACTTGATGCTGGCCAAGGAATCAAATGGAAACTTTCTGAAATCATTTCTGAAATCAATCGTTTCTGGTCTTGATACATTAAGACTGTGGTGCAAGGTTTTTTTGTGCTGCTTGAGCTGTTTTGATGGTAATTTTTTAAAAATCTGAAGATGACATGCAGTAGATAATCTTGTAGTCTATATTAGTGAGGTAGGAGTAGGGGGTAACGGCTCCTGAATCCAGAACTGAGTGCTTTAGTCAGCTTGTGAACTCAGTATCTTTCACTCCATGTACACCTTAGTTTCAGTTTAACATAAATTAACACAAACACACCCAGAGCGTCAATGAAGTTGAACACAATAATATTTCATGTCATTTTAAATTTACATCCAGACCATGAACAATCTCAGACTCATGAGTTAACTTAATTGGTTAAACAGATACTTCAGGATTCAAATATTTATTTTACCTGTAAAAAGAAAAAATCTAACAAAACAAAAAAAACATAACACTGCAGAATTGTGTGTGTTTCTAATTCACATTTGTTTTCATGCAGGTTTAATGCATGTTCACAACAAGCTGGTGGATCCAGTGCTGAGTATGAAAGACCAGTGATGCACAACATCATGGAGGAAGAGAAATGGAGATGTCCAAATGGTCAGAGGCCCCTGGATCCAGCAATATTACTGTAGTCTGCTACTGTTCTGTATCTCAGGAAGAGCTGAGCTGTTGACCAAGTGACTCTACCTATGCCTTGAATGATATTACACAGTTTATGATCAGGTTTTTTACTGGAGCTTCTCTCTTGAGCTTCATTTTGTGGATGTGGATACTCTTCCTCTGGATGGAGGCTAGATTAAACACATTCTTCATTTTGTTTTATGAAGTGAACCCAATTTGTCTCTGCTCTCTTTAATTTTTGTTAAGTTAGCTTTGTTTTTCATGAGTGATTCAGTCCAGTTTAGAGACTGACAGATGACATTTGTGTGTTTCTTTTGTTTGGTACAAATGAGTCTGAGCTACAGTTAAGCCCAGAAATATTTGGACAGTGACACAAGTTTTTTTATATTAGCTGTTTACCAAAACATATAAGACACAGTTATATAATCAATATGGACTTAAAGTGCAGACTATTCGCATCCAAATTGGAGGAAGTGTTTAGGAATTACAGCTTTTTAATATGTAGCCACCTCTTTTTCAAGGGACCAAAATTAATTGACTCAAATGCTGTATCATGGACAGTTATCAGTTTTTACTTCGTTATGTCATCATCATCAATTAAGCAGGTAAAACCTGGAGTTGATGCCAGGTGGAGCATTTGCATTTGGAAGCTGTTGCTGTGAACCCACAACATGCGGTCAAAGGAGCTCTCAATGGAAGTGAAACAGAGCATTTTCAGGCTGAAAAAAAGAAGAGAGATAGTGGATGCATTCTTTGGACAGATGAAACTTAAGATCAACCGGTACCAGAATGATGGGGAAAAAAATGGTTGCAATTCCTAAATGTTTCATAGGATATTTTTGTTCAACCCCTTGAATTAAACCTGAAAGTCTGCACTTCAATTGCCCCTCAGTTGTTTAATTTCAAATCCAATGTGGTGGCATGCAGAGCCCAAATCATGAAAATTGTGTCACTGTCCAAATATTTCTGTGCGTAATTGTATAAGAAGCTCTCTACTGGTTGGAATTAATGACCGCAGTTTCTGTTTTAAGATGGTCTCTGGTGTCCATGTTGATGCTGTGACTAAGCTGATGTGATTTACAGTAGTAATCCATTCTGAAGACAGTGAGATGTTTGAAAGCGGCGAGGAACCAACCCAATCGGTCGAGGCAGATGGCCGCCCCCCTTGAGCCTGGTTCTGCCCGAGGTTTCTGCCTCTTAAAGGAAGTTTTTCCTTGCCACTGTCGCCAAGTGCTTGCTCATCGGGGGATCTGTTGGGTCTCTTTAAATAATTTTATAAAGAGTTTGGTCTAGACCTGCTCTATATGTAAAGTGCCTTGATGTAACTTTGTTATGATTTGGCGCTATACAAATAAATCTGATTTGATTTGATTTGAACTGAGTTATTTAAACTTCAATTAACCTCAGTTATTTTTGTGGCATCAGTTCTGAGCAGCTGATCCTCTGAAGTTTTATTTTTTTAACACTAGCCTTTCCTCTGCTCGCCTATTCATAAATTAAATGAGACCTTGATAACTTCATTTACCAAATGCACTACCAGTCAAAGGTTTGGACACATTTTCCCTTATAATTGAACAGGAAAGTGTGTCCAAACTTTTGACTGATAGTTGTAGTTTTTTTACAACCCAACATCATTTGATTCATGTAGCATTACCTCACCATGCAATTAATACACATTTTTCCTTCTGCAGGCAAAAATGTTTCCAGTGTAATCATGTGTTTTGTTTTGGTTTGGGGTTTTTTTCTTCCATTTTTACAACATTCCTTCTGTTTTTTTGTCGTTCGCTTGTAGGGGAAGGACAGGGTCCAGGGGCCTTGCCTCTGTTCAGGCGTCAATATGAGAGTGAGGTCACCAGGACCTGTACTGGTGCCAAACAAGTCAAAACAATGAGTAGAAGACATCTGGGGTGTCGGGAAAGAGAACTACACCACACACACACACACATAGTGTTGCGTAACCACCATGGTCGAGGTTCAAGATAAGTGTGAAGGCTATCCACACAATACACACACATAGCCTGTCTTTAGTATAAAAAGGCATGTCACGTTCTGTAATGTTGGGATTTGTCTCTGACTACGTTGTTAGTAGGGCTGATGTGAATAAAGAGATTCCCCATCTGACACCTGTGTCTTGACCATCTGATTCCTCTTTTTCCACCTCTTTCTGCCACAACACACTCAATCACTCCTCCTGCATATCGGACTCTTCTGGCTAGTGATGCGCCAATGAAGCAATGAACCAGTATTGAACCACTTCATCAACTGTCTCTAGTGTCATCTAATGGCGAAATACGAGATTGCAAAACAAAATCTTAATGTGACCAGGTTTTATTATTTTTAGTGAAAAGAAATTGGGGTAAATGTTTTTCTGCTCATTCCAGTAAGTCAGAGGATCTGCGCTTTGTTCAAGGGGAGGATCAGTCAGGTATTGCTGCACCTGTACAGTGGCATCTGCTGTGGAATTTGTTCGAGCCAAGGTAGCTTGTTCATCTAGAGTTTTCCAAAGGTTAAAACCTAAAAGACAGAAAAACATGACAGTAATAACCACTGAAAGGTTTCAATTTGTATAATGTTTTTACTTATTTTCTCCTGTATATCATTGATTAACTACTTACTGTATAACCTTACCTGTGCTAGATGGATTTTGCACACTCGGTGCTGCTGGTTGAGTTGGAGCTGATGCAGAGGGATGACCAGATGTTTCCAGTGTGTTCCTCATCAGCACTGCACATTCAGCTGTCAGTTGTCGCACTGCATGTTGGGCCTTTTCTTGGCTGCTGAAACCAAGTGTTTTGAACCTTGGGTCCAGCAGTGTGGACAGTGACAGGATGGTTGAGTTTTCCAGGTTGTCAAATTTATTTACCGGGATTTGTGAAATGTTCTGTCCCAGCAGAGTTGCCGTCATGTTGGCGGTATTGGCCAACATTTCCTGAGATGCATGAAACCACTTTTTGATCAGTGGAATGATCATTGACCCTGAGACTCTTTTCTCCTGAAACAATTGCAAACAAGCTGCTGTTGTTTCATAATCCTCAGAAGACAGAGGATTAACTTCCGTTCTGAGGGAAGCCAGAGCTGCTCCCATTGTCTGCCTCTCATCATACAAGGACTGCAGCATCAACAAAGTGCTGTTCCAGCGCGTGTCCACCTCCTGGATCAGCTTAATCAGTGGACGGTTCATTTGCTGTTGCATATGTCTAAGCTTCTCACTGGCAGTAGTGCTGCATCTGAAATAGGTCACCACCCGCCGTGCCCTTGTGCGCAGATCTTCTAGGCCAGGTGTTTGATCTAGGGATTTTTTCACCACTAAATTCAGTGCATGTGCAATGCACACAACATGCTTTATGGTTAAATTTCTGGCAGTGGCTATCATGTTTGCTGCCGCATCCATCACAAGGCATTGTCCCTCAATGTCCCACTCCACCATGAGAGACCTCATAGCAGCTGCAATGTTGTCAGCAGTGTGGTCTTCAGGGAATGGCAGCACTCCCAGAAGTACAGTGACCAGCTTTGCATTTTCAAGCACATGATGGCAAGTAACTGCAAGATATGCCTGCATATTGATGGAGGTCCACATGTCCAAAGTCAGACTCACTCTCTCCACGCTCTGCAGTTGAGCCTTGGCCTTGGCCTTCTCCTCCTCATAATTGTCATCCACCATTTTATTTAAAGTCTGTCTGGATGGCAGTGTGTATGTAGGGTCTAGCTTTGCCACAAACTCTCGGAAGCCCTGATCGTCCACAATGGAAAAAGGCTGGGATTCTTTTACCACCATGTTGACAAGAGCCTCATCCAGCTTGCTCTTCTGGTCCACTAAAAAAGAAAAAAGAGAGAATCATGTTACTGTAATGTGTTTAATGAATCATTGTGAAATAAATGTAATATAACCTACCACGATTTGTGTTTTCCTGCATTCCCTCATGCTTGGCTTTGAAGTGCCTCAGCATTGAAGATGTATTATTATTATACGCCAATTGCTGGCGACACAGCAAGCAGTAGACCTGTGTAAACAACAATAAGCAAACAAATTATTAGATAAATCACTAATGCGGTGGCTTATTGCATTCATTCAAAAACAATGTTTCCCCTGTTTTTATTAGATAATTATCTCAAAACAGGAAAAAAAATGTTTAGAAAAATTAACTCAAATGTTGAGATAATTCTCATAATTAAAAGCAGGGGAAAAATGTTTAGAAAAGTACTCAACATTTGAGATAATTATTTCATAAAAAGGGTAATTTTTTTTTTAATGAATGCAATAAGCCACTGTACTATAATGCTACTTTATGGTAATTTCACATAAATCATGGATCTATGAAGACGATTGTACTGGCTGTACTGACAGTATTAGCAACATATGTTATGTTAACCTAAGTTGTATAAACATCCAGTACACTTACTTACTTTATTAGGACTGATCAGCTTCAAATCAGCATCGATCAGCATCAAAGTGTTCCCACATGAGAGAATGACTTCTCTTCCTAGCTGGCTCCATGATGATCAAACGCAAGCAGTCATGATATCAACAGCAAATGCATACAAATCTACTCCGACAACAAACCCACATATTATTCATTGTTTTGGGCAGCTTTAAAGTGATTTACGCACCAACAAACCTGCGGAAGCGCTCGCAGCAAAGTTTCGCGTTACGAAGCAATTTGCGCTACAACTTGGCTGAACCACTCATGTGATTCACTAGGGGAACGAAGCGGTTGCTGCTTTACACGTCATCAGTCACGCGTCTTTCTCCGCACCAAAGCAAGCTTTGGAGCAGTGGTTCAACGGAATTGCAGCGGCGAGTTTGAAGCTTGTATTGGAGCATCGGTGTCAGACAGTCATCACTACAAATCATCGTGGCAATAGCAGGTCCTGAGCTCAGCTCTATTGGAACCAAAGTGGATCAACCCCCCCCCCTTATTTGGAGCAACACTACTTTGTCATACCTTGTCACAGAAACGTGGTTCAAAGTTTAAACAGATCACAACACTTTGAACTCGGTTGGTGGAAACAGGCTTTTTGATAGCTACTAGGGGTGAGCCGGATACTCGGCTGAAACGAGTATCCAGTACAGATATAGCAATTTTGACGAGTACGAGTATCATTTGAGTAATACGAGTTAATATCTGTGTTCGGGCTGAAGGAAAATCCTCATCAGGGCATCCTGTGATGGAGACAGAGCGCAAAATACTCTGAAAGCCACACCCACCAGAGGGGAAAACAATCATTGGAACAATTTAAAAAACACTGTCCAGTAGTTAGCTTAGAACATTATTTCAACATGCCAGATGATTATTTAACACGCTAGCTGTTCCGGAGGAAAAAACGATACAATGAAAAACTCACATATGTGGGTTTTTCCCATTGTCCCTTCTGTCTGCCTTCATTTTTATGGAGAAATGATCCCACTGAATGGCCGTAGGTGATATATATTGATATTTACAACAATGTGATCAAGTCCCCTGGTAAGATCATCATTTAACCTAATAGCGATAAAAACTTAGGCTACATCCACACTACTACATCATCTGCCCCACTTTATGGGGTTATAGTGTAAAAACTTGATTTGCAACAGAAGCGGTGCTTGTGTGACAAGACAGGGCTGCATGCAGCCTGCATTGCGTTTCTCATTCTCATTGTTTCTTCACCAGGTCAGGTTTTTTTCCGGTCGGCTCGCTCTCCTTAAAGGCCAGGGCCTTCACAAATACAGCCATCTGGATATCTTCAACCTGTCACTTCCTGACGTTATGTTTTCAGTGCTGGTCCTCATATCTCCTGTCTACGAAGCCCCTTAGGGGTCAAGTGGAGAAAATTTCTTTGGATCGATCTTTGTGTTCCCTTGCAATAATTTTTGCATTCCCTCACAATATGATTTTCATTGTTATATCCTATTGCGACATTTGCATGTCTGCTTAACTGCTGAAGGAACATTGGCTGAATTATGGATCGTGTAAATTAGCTAACTGACTTGGAATTCACTATACTGATATAGTAGGACTGCTCAACCGGCATGGTTATGTTATCAGTAAAAGCAAATTTAGATGCATCCTCAGATTACGAGGTCTCTCCAGAAGAAAGAATTACAGTAATCTGCAGGATGCAGATTTCATCCGTGACCAGTTACTGTACTCGGGACAGCTGCACGGGTACAGGTGCCTGGTGTTGTGTAATTTATTACATCTTATCAAATCTCAATCTGGAAGGGATGTTCTTTACGGTGGATTGACTTTAAAGAATTAACTGAAAGAAGGAGTGTAACAATCGCTGAATTTTAGGTTTTTATTAACTAATAAGTGATAAGTCAAAACATGTGCTCATTACATAAAAGTGCAGATCAAAGCATAAACTAGGTGAAACAGGTGAGCTCAGATATCTAAATGGCATAACATAATATGATAATGATGATTAAGCAGCTGATGACTAACTTGGGAACTTGGGCGAATGAACGGGAAGTTACTTGTCAAATGCAGGGCGAATCTATCTGAGGAAGGAGAGCTTCTTTTTCTTTGAAAGCTAAAATTTGGGTCAATGTTGTCTAATAGCCATGCCTCGCACCGCTCAGAACAGCCAGCTGGGAGAGCAGAGAAACCCAACCTTACTTTGGGTTGGCGAATCAACTGTCCACGAAAAGGGCAGAGGAGATGTCCGACGAGAGCGGCCGCGTCGAGGTCCTTCGTCGTGGCCTCCCAAGTTAGACTGGTCCTAAGTTGAAGTGGCTGTCGGCCTGTCTCGTCTCTCTTCACCGGCAGTGTTGTCCTTCATGCGACTGGCTTGGTTATTAACTTAATGTTCTAATTATTTTTCTCTTTTCTGATGAAAAACAGACAGGTTGCCTTGGTAACCAGAGCCACTTGTGCTGCGCGCTGCTCCTGAGATGCTGGGAGCTGGGTGCAGTGCAGCCAAACTTGTTCCGGTCACAAACAGTCTTTGCTTCAAGTCAAAACTTAGCCTTAGTTGTTAAGCGACTAATCCCTGACTTCTGAGTTTCTAGCTACGTGTTTTTGTTTTTTTTTGTTTTTTTTTTTTGTTTTTTTTGTTCCGTCAGGTCTTCTGGTTAAGCCCTCCTCTCCAGGGGGGTGTACTACGAAGGAAGCTCAACAGAGCCGGGCTTTCTTTGGGTGAGCTGGCTCGACAAAGCCAAAAGCTCCAACCACAGATAACGAGTATCACGAAGGTGGTTATCAACTTGATTTGTCGACCCACGTTTGCTTCGTCAAGCTTTGTGCACGTTCACATAAAAAGGGGCGTTTAGGCGTCATTTGACGCTATTTCCGCAGAAAATTGGACCGATTACGTGCCGCATATTTCAGCCATAGGAGCAGATTATGATAATGGAGAGCTATGAAGAGTTTGGACCAATAATAACAGCTAAAAGCAACACTGTTGCTCCAAACAAGACAGGAGAGGAAGTCTGTAAAAAAATTGCAGATCGTGTAAATGCGTAAGTTAATATAGCCTATGTAATATAATATTATATTATATATCACTATATAACTTTAATTCCCTCCCTGACATTGTCTCACAATGAAGGATACATGGAAATCACTCAGATTAGGGCCAAATCAAAGTGAAATTAATTTGATTTGTCCAATTTTCTAATTGGTGTTCTATTAGTTGTAGTACCAGCACTGCAAAACGGCCTGGCAGCAAATCTGGACCAAGCACAAAAATAGAATTCAAAGTGGTATGTATTTGCTGTGCATTCATCACTCTTTTAGTGTAATGTGGATGATACACTGGGTAACATATTAAGTGTTAAAATTATCAGAAGGAAACAAGAAGAAAAATGAGAGGAGAAAGACTGTAGGGGGCCCCGCTCCAGCTGATTACACAGCCTCAGAGGAGCTGGCCCTTGCAATACATGAAGGGCAGCCGATCATGGAGAGGGTACAAGATGGTATTCAATCAGACCTGCTGCGGGCAGCTCCCAGCAGCAATTCTTTGTCCAGGGTATGCATAGGTGCTTCGGTGGTAAAATACTAAATGCATATTTATTATTTCTCAGATGAGAAACGTTTTAATCTAATTTACAGTTGAAGGAGACACTGTAGTGTTGCTCAAGCCGCCATCACACACCCTTGCTGACCCCCACACAGAGGTAAATGTCAAAGCAAGTTGTCATGTACTCTTATCTTTGTTTGCTGTGTTGGATCCAATTTTTCTCTTAAACTATTCCACAGGTGGAGATCAGTGATGAGGAGACACTTTCAGTGTATTCAGAGGTACCTTTGGGGGTAGATATCTTAATAATCTAAATAAGAATTTAATTTAAAATTTAAATTCATATTTTTAAATTAGAAATAATTACGTTTCTTGCTCATTAATGTCACAGCGAGAGGACATTGTGCAACCCTCCCCTCAGCCTGTGGCCTCCACCTCTAGGCCCTCAAAAAAAACAAGGGGTAAGGGTTTTATAATTTCTAGCAGTCCTATGTCTTAGTTTCTTGAGCTGGAAATCAAGAAACTAAAACTTGAGATCGAGCAACTGGAGTATGAGAAAAAGGTACTGCAGTAAATGGTAAATTTTTTTGCTAAGCATGATTGATATTGTATACTTATGAATTTTTCTTTTCCCAGAAAAAGCAGAACTTTAATAAATAATAAAACACATGCTGTGATTGGTGTTTTGTTTTGTTTTTTTATTGGGTGAAAAGGTGCTGCTGATGGCTGCGTTACTGTAAGTGCATGGATTCGTTTGGTCGCATTACTTATATGGTTCAACAAGATTGCTTATGTAACGTATTCCCTCAGCTGAGAATCTGTATCACTCAGAGAATATAGTCAGAACACGCCAACAGATCACTCCGGTCTGGAAAAACTCTCTCCCTCCGAAGAGCACCTCTAATAATTCGGGTACCTACTGGATTTTCCAAAAACGGTGAGGCAACGTTCAAGGATGATAAAGTGAAAGGGCGGCGCTCTTTATAGCCGATTTTAAGATGAAAGTCGGAACAAAAACTGGTCCGGACCAGGTTATGTTCGCAGCATAAGTTACCGCGGTGATATAGCCAGCTTTAAAGAGAGCCACCTTCGTGACACGAAAAAGTCTGGCTTTATGCTCAACATACCTCACAAAGTACTAATCTGGCTTCGTAGTACACCCCTCAGTACTTCCCCCGAACTTCTGCCGGTGATAATATTTGTATTGACTACTTATTGGGGGCCAACCCACGGGCGTGGATTGGTTATCGGGGCAAATTTGGTCCAATCAAATTTCCCCCTCTAACTTCGAGGCATACGAAGGAGTTTTTTTTTTATTTTATTTTTTTTTAATTACGCCTTTCATTCACCCAAGTTTAAAACCCACATATAAAATAAAGAGAAATATATCATTTTGATAATTATGGTTTTCTCTCTACTCGCTATCGTTAATTCGGTGGACATGGGTTTCTCTTCTACTCATATTCACTGCAAAAACACAATTAAATGATTACTCTTTACTCACGACATCACAGAACACACAAACAAATGAACCAAGAAAAGAACATTTCCATGCATGTCTTGACTGGCTGTGGAAAATCAGAATTGCATGACTACGGACTGTATGAAATTTCGCTTTTTCTTTCTCTCTTTTACAGAACATTTATAAGCAGAAAAATAACAAACAACAAGCACATAGATTACGGTGCTCAGGCAATATGCCATCGGTTCCGGTGGTTCACCATCAGGTGGCGCTGTGGTTACATAATTGGAATTCATTCTTCCTATCTCCGCCAAATTAACTTGTAGAAAGGTGGTTCGAACAGCTGTGAAGTCCCCTTCTTTCAAGGAAACCAGTTAGGCATGTTTGCAGTCTCTTGTTTGATAAGAATAGTAATTTTTTTTACTATATAAATCCTTGTGTTCTTGCTGGCTTGGATGCATTCCATAGCGGCAATTTACAACCGCCATCTGGTAGCGTTATCAGGTCAACGCGGGGGGAAATGTCACAGAATGGTACCTCTCTGAAGGGAGGTTTGCCAGTTTTCGTTGATTTGTGGTGTGAATTGCAATTTAGTACTCAGGAAAGCAGGGTTTCCTGATGCCAAAGTCAGAAAGGAGTCTAGGATGTCACTTAGCAGAGATCTGTGAAATCTCTGGTTAGAAGCAACAGTCTCTTTGAAAGTTTGAGGGGTGTGGGAGATTGAAATCTTCCCCCCTGGACCTCACAACACTGGTATGGTATAAAATGAGTGTCACCCGTACCATTCAGTGATTATGCAGCATAGTTTGAAGTGATTTTGCTGCAGCCCTATTAGGCTGGGGGGTGCTGTCACAGGAGCTGTCAATTACTCCTAGACACGTCAATCATAATGCAGGGGTACGGATATTATTCTGTGATGAAAAATAGACTCATTCATGAAATTCCCCTGAGAATTTTACAGGGGGGCACTGTGCATGTTTACCGGAGCACGTGCCCCTTTAAGAAGTATCGTGACGCGCATGATGTCCGCATGATCCGGCATGGTTACGCAGTATAGAGGGATATAACAGGGAAAATCATAACATGCAAAACTATTGTGAGGGAATGCAAAATAATTGCGAGGTAATTGCGAGGATCCAAAAAAATGTTCTCCACTTGACCCCTAAGGGGCTCCGTACCTGTCTAAGTTGATGCCGGTGCTTCACGCATGCAGATAAAGTCCAACTAGAAATCCCAATGGTGTTAGCATTAATGTTTTTTTTTTTTTTTTTTTTTTGGTTGGGCATCCTGGTCAACAGTGGAATCCACAGAAATATGTTAAAAACCGGGTTCTTACAAGAAGGTCAGCTGATCACACAGCCTGTCCAAAAAGGAAAAATGTGACAATCAAGTCAGAGTACCAGTCAATATGGGAGCTATTTTGACTGCATGCCACTGTATGAGTGAAGCAACATTATTTTTGGTTGTTGTTATTGTTATGTTTTCTGATATAGAGGTTGTGATTTTTTGTTCATAGTTATTGTCTGCATCCATTTTGCGGTGTTTAAAATATGAGTCAGTTTTGGACTTCCCATTTTTATTTTTGAATTGAAATTGTAAAAAGCAAGATTGTGTTCCATATTGTGGTGTTCAGGACTGCTTGCATATTGCCATATAAGCGTACATGGACCAAAATAAAACTATTAAATGTCAAACAAATAAGTAGTGTGATACTTGGAACGACATTGACACTATCATATCTGAACATGGTGAGTAATTTTTCTTTGTTGCGCCGACACAAAATTTGAGAGTTCCCCCACCTGCCAAATTCCACTTTAACCACTGCTGCAAAGGAATCAAAGCTGCCACTGATCCCGCTCTGGTTGTAAATGCAAAGTTTCCCTATGAAAGGACGTTTGGTTACCCTAACCCTAACACTAAACAATACAGGACAAAAGTGATTTAGTGTGTTTAATGTGGCTCTTGACAAAGCATTAAAGTCATGAAGTCATTTAGAGAAGTGATGGCCTATTTCAATGCAAAAAGAAGAGAGGATCAACGGAAGAAAATTAATTTATAGCTCTGAACACATTTAAGGTGTTTTTTACTCACTTTTTGTCTCTCCCACGGCATTAGACAATCTCCTATAGCGTCCATTACAATTACACGCCTATGGTCAATAAATTATGCAAATTAAGTGATGATGCCATTTAGCGACTTTTAGGACAGCCAATAGCTAGGTTCTGAGGAGTTGGCAACACGGTACAGTAACAATATAACATGAAATTTTTCCAAACCAGAATATGATCAGGGTGACTTTTGAACACTGGAAATAAATCATGTACTCATCCTGGCAGCAGCCCCCGTGGCACTCAAAATTTCCCTGGAATTTTCTAGTTTCCTTTTTTTTCCTTTTTAGTTGCTGTGGTCCCATGGTGGCGATGTTGGTGATTTGGTGATGGGATCCCCACCCCCCCCTTTTCATGTGCTGTGCTCCCTTGGGTGCTGGGTATCCTCACAGAAGTGTGAGTGTGTGTGACTGTCACGTGTATCTGGGTGGTTTGTCTGTGTTTATTCTCATTCATCCAGGTCATAGTCATATCCTGGCAACAAATTGAATCGAAAGCAACTGGACTTAGATTTAGTCAGACTAGTGAGGACTCGTCAGACCGATGCATTGAGAACTGGTGAAGTCCCTTGGATAAAAGGCGAAATGTCTTCTTAGACACATATAAGTCCAGTAGCTTTTGATTCAATTTGTTGACCGGATATGACTGGGTTATTTTTTTGGTTGGGATTCTTCCTAGCTATCCTTGGCCCCTGCTCACCGGTAAGCCTCAGGTTTTATTAGCTTACCTTTTTTCTTTTTGACTCAGTGCGAATGGTGTTTTCCTGTTTTTAGGATGCAATTTTGTAATAAAATGTATCTTTGTCCTTGAAGAGCGGAATCATGTCTCTTGCCTTTGGTATGCGTACCTGTACGCCCTAAAGGTGACTTTTTCTGAATAAATTCCTGGAGTGAAATTCCACAGGTGGTGTTGTTGGCAACCAATTCAGTAAAGAGTGTAACTTAGCCACCTCTACATAGTCTGCCACACCCACCCCGTCGCGCCACACATGCAAAGGCCCCAGGTTCAAACCCAAGCCACAAGGCAAACCAGTGGTAGGCTTGTACCGGTCCCAACCCCGGAGAAATGGGCAGGGTTGCGACAGGAAGGCCATCGGGTTAAAAAATGTAGCCAAATCAACAATGCAAGTCATGGAGCTGAATGCTACGGCAACCCCAAATAAGGAAAAGCCGAAAGGGGGGGACCAAAAAACTGGAAAACTGTTTTACATTAAATGGAAAAGTAACTAATGACAGATTCATAAAATTTCATTCATCAATCATATCAAATATGCATGTTTAATTTCACTCACAAGTGCCAGCCTTTTTGGTCATATCCACTAATCTTTGAAGGCTCACTGAAAATGTTGTGTTAGGAGTGTGTGAACACTGAATACATCAAAAGAAAGAACAGAAATTCAACTTTTTAACACAAAAAAATATTTTATTCCATTTTCATTTGTTCATGAGTTATCAGCATTTGAATATTGGTTATTTTCATGAAGAAACAACATTGTGACAAGAGGAGCGAGGTCTGGACCCACAAGCAGACACAGGAAACTCAGGCGATAAAGTCTAAATAAAACTGTATTAAAAACAATGAAACAAAAACAAGAAAAAAACTGAACAAAGTAAGAGAAGAACACCAGGGCTGGACATGGCTGTGGTGGCTGAGCTCTCTGGTACAGGCAAGGCTGAAACAACAGAAAACAAAAACTCGATAAACAAAAGGCGCTGGAAACTCCAAGGTAGGTATAAGAACAAAGTACAAACAAAACATTGCTAGAAACGCTAGGAAAGTGGAGCAAAGTAGTTAACTTAAAATCACTCACAACATGAGAAGGGGTAAAAGTAATAAACAGAAAATCACTAGACAAGCTAGAAAGGCTGAGCAAAGTATTGAACAGAAAATCTCTAGTAATACTAGGAACTACGGGATCAAAGTAGCAACAAAAAAATCACTAGTGCAGAACTAGGACAATCCGATGCAAAAAAACATGGAAAAAGGAAGTTGTAAGAATCAGGGCGTAGGGAGCGATCGAGGTGTACCGTGCGAGAAACAAGATATTCTGGCGACGAGCAGATATGGATCTGTGTTTTAAATACAGCCACTGATGAAGAAACAGAAACAGTTCTGGAAATTCGGCTCAGCACACCTGGACCACGTCCACCCCTGAAACGAAATAAAACAAAACACAACACCAGAAACAGAACGACATGCTACTACCAAAATAAAAGCGGAAAACAGAACCATGACAGACATTTTGAACAAAAAATTGAGAAAATCGCTTTTTTATCAGACATTTATTTTCAAAATAAAACAGATTTGCTATTTAAATTTTTGACTGTTTCTCATTTACAAATTGTAACACTGTATCCAAAATGACAAAAATGAAATAATAATAACAAAATAATCAGTTTGAACATATCCCAAATGCCTCCACTATCAACACCATCTCCATGTCCGTCCGCTAACGTGTCTCTCTGTTTCCCCGTCATCTCCGCTGTCTCCCTCATCCTCTTTAAATTGTCCAAGTCTTTATCCATAAGAATCTCTGCACAATAGCTTTCTGACCATTGTAATGAGCTGCTTCGAGGCATGTCCGTGATGCAATGCAGTGGCAGGGTTGAAAATCTAATCAATAACCTTGTGCCGAAGAGTATTTGAATTTTGTTATGATCTATGGCAGCTAAGGCTTCACTCTCAATTAGTTCAAATAAAGTTTAGTGCCATTGTCTGACTGCAAACTACACAGGGGTTAGGGTTAGGCCTCTGTGACATTCAAACCGTCTTATGGCATTGATGAAGGAGTTGGTATTCAGAGAGTAAGCGGTCTCCAAATGTACAGCTCTATTACCAATGGAGGTAAAAATGACACCATACCTTTTGACCACAGCATGCCCTCTCTTGACCTCAGTAGGCCCGAAATACACCAACTCAACATACATACAACATACATACAACATACACCAACAACCAAGTAGTGAAAGGAGACAAATCTAGGATAATTCTCTCCTTGGGCATGTCAGTCATTTTCTGTTCTCCTGGCTGACCTCGATACTGCAGACAGACCACACAGTCTCATATTATCCTTGAGCAAGCAGAGGTAGAATTTGTGATCCAATATTTCTGTTGCAAAGTTGAGAGCATGTGATTTCTCCCAGAATGATCAAGCTGTCAGTGAATCTATTGGAGAATAAGATTGGATACATGTTGACCCTTGGAGATTATGAGAGGATGTTTCAGCTCCTCAGGTAATGCTGCTTGACTCAGTCATCCCCCTACTCTCAACAAATCCTCTTTTAGCGCAGGATCCAGTCTGTAAATATCACTGTTTTTTTTTTTTTTACACCTGATGCTCCAATTTTCAATGATGAGATCTCTTCCTTAAATATTGCTTGCTGGGTCAACCTGTTAAGCCAACCTGTTATTTTCAGGAAAAAAATCCTGAAAAGACATACCCAAAGTAAACAAAGACTTGTTCGACAATAATAAGGTTCATATGCATGTTCTTGGTGTCTAGGGACATCTAGAGACCCCAGAGGATATATTCCAAATGTCAAAAATATTGTACCTGTTACTATGTATGAGAAAATTGGAATAAACCAAAGGTATCAAGGACTGAAAAATGTGAAGTTTCTATCCTCTTGTTTGATCTTGTTTTGTGGACAGTAGGACCTAATCCTTCAGAAAAAAGCACCATTTTACTATTTTACTGCATGTTATGGTAGTTGATTGTCTTGCTGATTTTTTTCCCGCCGGGCCGAATGTGTGAAACAGGTTAAACAAAGAATGGTAGATTCTACTCTGGAAAGGTCACTTTTGAGCTTAAGAAACCAAGCGACAGAAGTCTTGAGCTTAGTCTACTCTGAAAAGTAAATCATAAGCTTTGTGGTTGCATCTTTGACAAGTGTAGTGATGACATTTACCATTAGATCCCTTTTGACCCCGGGGTCTTCTCAGGAAATAGCTTGTGGCTCAAATTTTCTTGGCCAAACAATTTCTGGGTTTTGCAGAAAGTCATGCCCCTCAATCTACCTCTTGCGTTCTAGGAAGTTATCCGCAGTTAGACCTCTGTAGGCTTCATCAACAGGATTGTTGCTTGAACCGATGTACCTCCACTGAACTACACGTGTAACTTCCCTTATCGAAGCCACTCTGTTTGCAGGTGTGAACTTATTTGGTCTCATTATTGATGTACCTCAATATCGTCTGACTGTCAGTCCAGAGGCAAGACTCATCCAAATGAAGTGATATTTCCTTCCATACCATCTTGTCAACCTCAACAGCCAAACCAGCAGCAATTAAGTTCAAGTCAAAGAATTGTGGTCTGCTTTAATGAAGCAACCCTCAATTTGCTATATGCCCTCTACACGTGTAGAGCTACATGTCTTATTCTCTAGCCTTAGACAGGACACTGCCATAGACATGGTCACTAGCATCAGCAAAATGATGCAGCTGTGCAGGTCGATTAACCTCTGCAATCCTTGGTCATATGACCAGCCTCCTTTCTTTGAGAAGTATTACCCAGCTTTAAATTTTAAGTATTGGATGTGACTCTTTACGGTAAAGACAAGATTCTGAGGTCAGCTGCTTAGATGTTATAGGCTGCTTGGGAATTTGGTGCACTGTGGGCTTTGGAATCACAGTATGGATAGGCGCTGAAATGGATATACCAAAACTGTTTCCTTTGATGAAGCTCCTTTTTGTGACAATTGTATAGTGCAACAAATGCAGCACTGCAGCAGCTATTCCCGATTCTCTGGTCAATCTCATGCACAAGAATTCCCTCACTCCTGAACAAGACCTTGAGATACTTGAACTCCTTCACTTGGGGCAAGGACTCATTCCCCTCCTGGAGTAGGCAATTCATCGGTTTGCCTACTCCAGATTTTGTTGTATGCTTGGGGTTGTTGTCTTTCTAGAAAATAAATCTTCTCCTAAATCGTAGTTCTCTTGCAGATTGAATCACATTATCCCCCAGGATTTGGCGATGTTTCTACATTCATGTTTCTCTCTACCACTACAAGCCTTCTAGGGTGCTGAGAAACATCCCCACAGCATGACAATGCCACCACCATGCTTCATGTTGGAGATGTGTTTGTGGTGATGTGCAGTTTTTGGTGGAGAATGCGATGAAGAGAGGTGACAAACAAATGGCTTTAGCATTGGCACTCATGAAGCCATGGGCAGAGCAGAGGCTCCCCTCTTCAAATCTGTCACATCAACTCAGAGTCCTGATCTGCACTCCTGGCACTCCTGCAGGTGAGGCAGGACCAGTGGCAGCAGAAAGCAGAGGTCCCTAGTGAGGTGTGCTGACTGCCCCACAGGCTTGGACAGGAAGACACGACACAGGTGTAATGTATGCTGCCGACCGGTGTGTCCTCTCCACTACTACCCTGCCTATACCGGCTGCATGTAAGGAATAAAGGAAGTTAGAGTGGTCCTTGCATGTAATCCTTATTTAGTGCAGTGGTTATGAAAAAATATCATTTAGTGGTAATTTCCAAGGAAATTAAGATAAGATGATATTTTATTGATGCCCATTGGGGAAATTCAAATGTCACAGCAGCACAAGGCAAGATAATTCATATGGTCAAAAAAAACCAAAAACATATATAGTCAGCTGGTCATTTTTACCCTCTCAAAAATGCCTTTTTTGGTTTCCCTTTCCCACAGCTGTTAGTGATGCAGAGAGGCTGTGCCTTCACCAGACAAGGCTCAAATGTCCCAGGAATGAGAAAAACAGAGAACAAGTTCCCAGCTCCATTTTTTTAGGAATTTTTTGTTAACAACTTCCTAATTTTTAACTAAATTTTAAGTGTTTATACAGAGTCCCCCCATGATAATTTTTTTTTTCGTTTTGTGAGACATTGTATAGTGGAAAAAAGAAGAGTACTTCAATTTGCCTTGTATTGTTGTATTTTAATATATTTTGATGAGAAGTATTTTTTATCAGGTATATTATATCGGGTAAAAAATACCCAACATTAGTGATGGTGTTACTAATTGTAACATTAGTGTTCTAGGGTTAATGATTGATTTAACTGAACTCCATGGGATGCCCAGTAATTTTAAAATCTTCTTGTAACTATCTCTTCTCTTATACTTTTCACTGATATTTTTTCTGAGTTGCTTGGAGTGTTTTTTGTTTAGGTATTATTAAGTGTCTTGTGTTAGCTGCACTCCGCTATCGCACATAACCATCCATCCATCCATCTTCTACCGCTTTTCCATTTCCGGGGGGGTGCTGGTGCCAATCCCAGCCAACGTTCAGGGCGAGGGTGGGGTACACCCTGGACAGGTCGTCATTCTATCACAGGGCCAACACACAAAGACAGAGAGAGACGAACAAACACTCACACTCACATTCAGACCTACGGACAATTTAGAGTCACCAGTTAACCTAGACATGCATGTCTTTGGATTGCTATGCAACATCAAGCCTGCTGTGGCTCTCCCACTGGAGCTTTGTCCCTTCCAACCACCTCTCCCCTCCATTATCCATGTCTGTTCACTCTGTAACAAAATTGATCTATTATATGCCAGGTTCCAACTGGAAAGAGCTTTCAGGGACATTTGTATCATCATTTGTAGAACAGAACAATCAGGGAAGATGTGGGGCAGCAGGGTCTGCTTTTACATCAATAACAGATGGTATAGTAACGTCAAAGTACATCAACAGGTATGCACACCGAACCAGGAGATGCTGACCCTGTCACCACATCCCTTTTATCTCCCCTTGGAGTTTCCAGCGTGTGTGGTCTGCTGTGTTAACATCAAGACAGCAGCTGAGCTGATACCCCAGGATGCTAATGCCATGATGGCCAAGTATCCCAGGGTTCCAGTGGGATTTTGTGGGATTTCAAGTCATGCAGACAGGACACTTTACTACCATAACTTCAGAAGTATGTGGCTATTCCAGCACCTGGACTCTCCAGGTCACTTTGTCAGGATCCTCTTTGTTCCACCGGCTCAACCCCCCTCCCATCTCATCCATCTCATCCATAACTTCCTAAGTGACAGGTTGCAAGCAGTGTGAGTTGGCACAACCACATCATCACTTATCACAATAAACCGTGGAGCCCCACCAGGTTGCGTGTTAAGTTCATTTCTTTATGCTCTCTATATCAAAGATTGCACAAGCCCATCACCCACTACCGCATACCTCAAATACTCAAACACAGCCATCCTTGCCCTACTTACGGACAAAAACTGTGTCCTGGACTACCACAACACCACTGTACATTTCACCCAGTAGTGTAAGGATAATCATCTCCATCTCAATGTCACAAATACTAAGGAATTAATAATCACACCCCCTTCACCTCAGCACCATATCCTTATCAAAAACCAAGCTGTGGAAATAGTTGACAGTTTTAAATACCTTGGGGAAACATTGGAAAATCAACTCACTTTTGACCAGCACACCAGTAACATTCAGAAAAGGATCCATCAAAGACTGTCATCCATCCACAAACTGAAAGAACTGTATGTTGCAGTAGCAGGACAACTCCTCCTACTACTGTATAAAGGCATGATTCAATCCATTCTCCTTTACTGCTCCATCTGCTTTTTTAACATGTTGTCTATTAGAAACAAGGCCAAACTCACATGCATAATCACCACAGCTTCAAAAATAATCGGTGTCCCCACACCGAACCTAACCAACCTAAATAACCGGGCAATTACATGCATTGAAACTTCCATAGAACAGGACATCACACATCCATTAACCCTTGTGCGGTCTTAACATTCTGTATACTCCCCTTGTCCTATGGGTCAAAAATGACCCGCCTTCACCAAAGCCCTAAAATAAAGCAGCTTAATTGAATTTTAAATCCAATATCTATTTTGTATGATGAAACATCCTGTTATTTATCAAATCAACTCAATTTTATTATATATTTTTTTCTAACAGTGAAAAAAGACGTTCACCAGTGAATCTGATTATTATTTTTTTCTTTCTTTCTTTTTTTTATTTCACCACAATCCAACCGTCATAATAGTTTTCTTTTATACAGTAAAGGTTTATTATTACTATTATATCAATGTGAAGAAATTACTATTGAATTAATTTTATTGAAAAGAAAAATAACAGTCAACAGTATGGAACTTTTCCAACAGTTTATTCTTTGTTAATATTCTTTAGGAAGTGAATTATCAAATACATCTCTTCTCTCTTCTTTTCTCTTGTCAAATAACAAAACAGCAAAAGGTTGCTTAACATTGAACATGAGCACATGTGGGACAGTATGTGCAAACATGAGCATGGGCTTTGCAGAAGTATTTCTCACACGTGCAGCACACAACTTTCGTCTTGCAGTCGTTCTTCCAGGGGCAGAAATTGCATCTTCTTCTCTTGCCTAACCCAGCTGCAGCCTCAGGTGGCTCAGGACAAGATTCAGCTCCCTGAGCAGCTCTCACAATTGCTGCAGAGGCTTCTGTGCGGGGGAGGCGCTCCCTTCTTGCGATGCATGGGGTGACAAGAGCCTTTCCCAACTGCTCCAGGAAGATCCTCCTCCTGTTCTTCCTCTCAGCCATCCAGGTTGGGTAGATCGTCTTCCATATCACAAAGGCATTGTATGATGAGACTCAAGGATGTTGTGGAAGACGACCAGGGGCCAGCGTGCAGTCATCCTTCTGCAGCTGTACGTTCCAATAACCTTGTCAAGGTTGTCCACGCCCCCTTTAGTGCGGTTGTAGTCCAGGATGATGGCTGGCTTTCTGTCTTCATGATCAGTGATTTCAGCTGCCTTGTGCAGTGTACTCAGCAGGACCACGTTCTTGTTCTTTTTTGGGAAGTAAGAGACAAGAGTGGTGGTGGGGGTGAAGGCAAACTTTGTCGAGAAGACCACTCTCCCTCTTGTTGCGAGGAGTGCAGAGGGGAGTTCAGGCTTGTTTTTCTGAACAGTGCCAACCATGGTCATTTTCCTTTTCAGGAGCTGCTGGCCGAGTTCATAGGAGGTGAAAAAGTTGTCACATGTGACGTTGTGCCCCCTCACTCCAACCGTCAAATCAAGTACAACACGCATCCCCTGGTTCTTCTCTGGTGCTCCACTGGGCAGCTTCCCGGTGTAGACTTGCATATTCCATGCATAGCTGAAGATTACAGATCAGTAGTGAGTGTATATGTCACAGAAAAAAAATCACATGAATCAACAAAGTAAAAATATTAATTTCAGGTAATTAACATTATGAAAAAAAAAATTTACCTTTGAATGGAATCAACTGCTCATCTACTGTGACTTCAGGTCCAGGGTTTAAAGGTATGGCAGACGCTCAACCCACTTGTCCCATACATCTTTGATGGCTGCCAGTTTGTCCGTCACACGCCTTGGGGGTCTTGACTCACGGTTGTCAAATCTTAGCATTCTTGAAAAAGTGTGGAAGACTTTCAGCGGCATCGTGGCACGAAAAATTGCCCTTCCACTCTCTGCATCCCAGAGACTAGATGTAGCCTCACCATGAGACCTATAGACACCTGCTAAGATCAAAAGCCCTATGTAGCCACGCAGGTCAGTCTGGTCCATATTTTTACAGTTGTCTCCATATTTATGGGAACCCTCCAAATTTGTCATTTCCAGTATGATCTTTTCAGTGGCTGGTGTGATGAACAGGAGGAAAGTGGAGGAGATGTCCTTGGCATGAGCAGCTGAATATCTTGTTGGCCCTGGGGTCATCCTAATGATGTTTATGCTGCAGGTCTTCCTGGAGTGCCGTCCGTGTTTGATGAGGACCATGTTATTTTACTGTTCTTGGATAAAAATGTCTCTCTGTCAGCTTGGGTCATTTCTTCTTCATCTGAAGAGGCTTCATGGTCTGTATTGTATTCCTCCTCATCTTCTTCTTCAGATACCTCTTCTTCCACATCATAGTGTTCTTGCTCATTCTGAACCTCTGAAAAAATCTGGTCCAGGACCTGCTGGACAGTGAAATGTCCACTCATGGCTTCAGCAAGGAACCAACTGGGGGTTCTTTGGTCAGGGGTATCTTTATATCCTCTCCACTGAATTTGTTTTACATTATGTTTTTTTGTTTTGTCTGGGATCTTGTGTGATGTGAGGGGTTAGCTGCAGGTCAGAGGTGCAGGTGCAGGTGCAAATTCAAGTTCAATTCGTACATCAATAGGAATCCAGTTTCTTTGTTGTGTGTGTGTGTGTTTGTGTGTGTGTGTGTGTTAGAGAGAGTATGTGTATGTGGCCTTTGAACTTTTTTCTGTCATGTAAATGCTTTTATAACACACGGGTCAAAAATGACCCATAAGACAATCTTAGGACCCTAGTGGTGTACAGCCCATATGGAAATGTAAACAAAACCAGAGTTTCACTTTTTTTAATGTTGGGGTCCCTTTAGGAAAAGTCATAAAATTTCAAGTTGAAAAAAGAGTGTTATATGGGTTTTTTTTGCAGCTAAAAATGGTGGTGGGTAATTTTTGACCCACCGGACAACATGAGGGTTAAACATCCACCTCATCCCACTCCATTCAGGATGCAGATAAAGAGCACTGAGGTACAGAAGGGCGAGCTTCGGGAAAAGCCTGATCCCTAATACTATAGCAGCCCTGAATAAAAGGCCTCACTGAATAAGAGTGTGGACTAGCTTGTTCACCTTTTATTGCGTTCCAAATGTGTGCTTTTGTTGTTGTTGTGTTTTTGTTGCATTTTCCTGATGGACATTAAATGGAGACGGTGCTGTGAAAAAGAATTTCTCCAAGGGGACAATAAAGTCTAATTATTTTGTCCTCATGTTGCAATTGTAGCAGGGATACTGATAAAAGACCTGTGTGTGGGAGGTGCAGTCACTTGTTTTATACTACAATCACTTGAAATACATCAACTGCACTCAGGGGATCTCCATTTCACTAATTGTGACACTTCTGTCATGAACTAGCTAAAGCTCTGTTGAATTAGGTCAGTCACTTTAAAGGGGGTGAACATTTATGCATACACATATTTTATACTATATATTTTTAATTAATTGACAGTAGTTTGTAAAAATCTGTTTTTTTCACTAGACATTAGAGAAGCATTTTTTTTGCTGATTCTCATCAAAAAAGCCAAATTATATTGACTGTAATTTCATTTATAAAAGCAACAAAAGGGGAAAACATCCAAAATGGGTGAACTGTTTTTATAGTCATTGTATATAATCAAAATTGCATACTTTTCTTCTTTGCACAAATCTCCCCTTCTTCTTCTTTTCTCCTTTTTCTAAACTGCGGCTTTTGCCTCTTTATTTTCTCACAACTCACTTTGTCCTGACACACAGCTGAACTCACCAACCAATCACTCATGCATCTCTAACATGTTCTAACCATGTCCTACAACAATTAAAGGGATCTAATTTTTCTCATTTCTGTTACTTACATTTAAGTAGAGGTGCTCACTGTCACGTGACTTCCTGCAGAAAGGGTTTCACATCAATCCTATTCTTCCCATAATGCACTATGACATCGGTCCCAAGTTCCTCTACTTTCTATCCTTCAGGAGTGATGGGACCAAGCAGCACAGTGTCTTCTATAATTAATGAACCCATTTGCCTGGTTGCATTAATAAGTTACGCATCAACTGCCTCTGAGAGTGGGGAAATGGGGACTGATGTATTTCTACAGAGGCAGAATGACGTATTAATCAGTCAGTGTAACAATACATCATCTATTCTTTCAGATGAAATAGAAGTTTAAGAGTATCTCTGTGTTCTAATCCACACGTGACCTCAGTAACAAGCACATGCTCAAATACCTAAAAACACCAATATCTACAGTTATATCCTAAGGGTACACATAAAAATCAAAGAACCAACCAAGCTTGTGCAAAACAACGTAGAAACAGCACACATAAAGACATAATAGTTTAAGGTTTTATTGATATTAATATACTCTACTTCATAAACTCAGTTTTTTTGTCATTTACAATTACAATTACAACTTCGTGGCTGTGTGCCTCCACCAATTCAACCAGTGTAAGATTACATCCCTGTTAACCTGAGCCATATACAGCATCAATTTATTTTTTTTTTAATAATTGTTTTGTGAGTTTGCAGAGAAAGATGATCGCAGTTTGGACAAAGAAATCAGTACCGCTGGAGTGAGGTAAGGCCTGATTTAATTTAGAACAGGAAAAACTTACAGGGTGAATTGCTACTTCTCTCTTATTCACAGATACCCCTGTGTTAAGGTGTCCTTGATACAACTTGAAAACTTTTACTGTGCGTCATTTCGGGAAGTTTTTGGCCAGTTATTGTTAGCTTTGGCCCATTGCGTTGTATGTCTCCTGAGCAGTTGAACTGTCTAACATACACTAAGCACTCAAAGTTCTTTGCAATACTTAGTCCATGTAACAGCCAATCTGCAATTAACAAAGATGATTGACCCATGTTAAAGTGAATAAAATAGCCAGAAATACACTCTTTTGAACTTCTTCCAATCATTGATACCTAAATACTGCTGAATTTCCAACTAGCCACTTCTTTTCTTATGACCTGACCTGACCTGACCAGCCAAAGAGGCTGGACTGGTTTCTTTGTTTTCAACTAATGGGCATTCACTCAGCTATTGGCTGATTGGTGCTGCCCCTTATTGGAGTGCCATGGTTCTTTGGTGACCACTCCAGTGAAGGTCTTTATGTTTGGCAAGCAGTCTGCTTTTTTTTTAGCATCAGCAGTATTACAGCCTCTGGAAAATTCTCTTCCACTTCTAAAAATCCTCCTCCACCCCCAAAAAACACAAACCTCTCAGCCAAAATCTTTGTTTAATTCTTCACATATATGGTGGTGGCCATCAGCCACCAATTCTCTGATCTTAACATCAGAGATATCCATCCCTTGCTGGTCATAGCCACATCACTGTCCAGGCCACTCCTCTGTCCTTCTCTGTTTCCTTTGGTCAGCACTTCTCTACCCTCCTAACTAAGCCTTCTATCTGAATTTCAAATTAAATGGCATCTGTGGAACACTTCCACTAACATGTATCCATCATACATTGAGTCTTTTCACTAAAAGAGATGCTCAATATTTTTTGTCACAGCGACACGTAGGTCAGAGGTCCCCACTGAAATTTTCAGGCTGGATAGAAGCTTCAAGATTACTAACTGCTGGATCCTGAATGTATTCATGGAAATGCTTTGGGTCTATCTTTATTTTTATGTGCATGACAGTGTATGTGTGTGCCAAAAAACACAAGAACTCTTAACTCCTGGATGAATAGCTGAGCTTTAACACTACCTTTTAGTTTCTTCTTCACTCATTTTTCTAGCAGTGTCTGATTCACAAGTTGTCTCACCATTGGGTGTAAAACTAATTTCTCAAATCACAACTTTAAGCCTCATCATACTACCACCAAGCTATAACTCTATGGTATTTTGCAGATATTCCTCATGTTATTTTTTGCCAAGTTTGAGACATTTTATGTCCAGTATGTCCATTATTCTAATCATTTAACTATTTGTTGAAATATTTACAAATTCTAAAACTTACCTAGCAATTTCAAGAATGCTACAAACTGATGGCATGTTTGACAAGAGACTTTTTATTTCATTAAATTTACTTCCAGGGCTTTGTCCACCAAAACAGCTCCAGTAGAATCAACTGGTGAAAAGTTTGCACCCAATCTGCCAGGAAAGGAAAACTGTCATATGTATAAAAGTAACAAATTTAGGGATATTCATCATCTTTAAGGGATTCACACTTGTATTACCTCTTTCTCATGTATGTCATTTTGACCACACTGCTGACACAGTTCAGAAAAATCATTTGTTGATTACAGATGAAATGGACAGTATAAATAACCTTTGAATTGCATTGTACTTGTGTCACAAGTATTATTAATTATTAATAATTATTATTAATTATTATTAATATTTTTTCCTAATTTTGATTATATTACTTTGATTGTTTTGCATGTGTATCGGTTGCTGTGCTTTGTTTTGATTATTTGAGCTGATTGCAGGTTCTATAAGTTGTGTGTGTAGTTCCTGCCGTAGTGTACCCAACAGGAGATTGTATTGGACAATTGCCTATGAAGACTGACAGCGACTCGGCTAATGGGGAGTTGGGGGCAGGCGCTGGGAGAACCAATGGGTGAGGAGAAGTGGAACTGCAGGTGCTTTTGAGGGGCTGAGGATATCAAGCGAGGAAGGGAAGAGCAGGAGAAACACGCTGCCGCTGTTGCTGGGCTGGAGAAAGCTGTTGGACGAGCCACTGGACGCCGGTCGAGAGGAAGCCGGGTCCACTGCTGTATCTATGGCCAGATCTGCGGTTGCTGGGTGGAGGCTGGAGCCTCAGCCTGTAAGAGTGCGCTGAGGAGGCACGTCCTGGAGCTGAGTCGGGGAGATGCCAGTTGCAGGGAAGGTGTCTCCGTTGCCGTGGACCCCGCTGCTAGTTAGCAGCCAGTGCCAGGAGGCAGAAGCAAGGAGTGCTCTTCCTATGGACATTGGAAGTTGTGGTATAAAGTTTTAACTCTCCATTGTTGGACTTTTATAGTACATATTTTATTCTTGTTATTTCCTGGGACTCTTAATGATCCGTTGTCATTCCAGCCCCGCCAGTCTCAAGTATACTTATTTTGTTATGGGTTTTATTTCTGGATTTTAAAATATTTTAATCCTACGGCCATTCAGACTTTTTATTGTTGTAAAATGTTTTTGGTATCAAACTGCCTGGGAAAGAAAAATAAATTGTTCTTTCCACTCCAGTCTCTGTCTTTGGGTTGCCACACACTGCTCTCCCCTTGAGAACCTGGTATATGGAGTAATTATTTAGAGCTCCTAGTCTCTTACAAACCTAGGTGGCATTGTCGGACAACCAACCTATAGTGACTTACCCTTCGCTTGCATTTCAGGGAAACACTGAAAATTGGCCTATTTGTATTCTTAGACAGACAATCCTTGGCTCATCAAATTGAAAATTCTGTCCAACAAAATCATTTCAACCAATTTTTAGAAATAATTTGAGTTGATGTATATAGATTACTCTGTTTTTCCAAACCAATCATGAATAATTCTGAATGTATGCATCAGTAGCAATGTTAAGTTAGCACTCTGGGTCATCTTCCTAAGACGAAAACCCTTCGGCAACATCTGTTGGAGCTCAGTACCTCCTGATGTAAATGGCAGGGCAGCTGCTGCAAGTGTCATCAAAATGACCCCTGGGATCACAAGGTTTGCTGTGACGAGAGTATCAAATCAAATCAAATCAATTCAGATTTATTTATATAGTGCCAAATCATAACAAAGTTACATCAAGGCACTTAACATATAGAGCAGGTCTAGACCAAACTCTTTATAAAATGATTTAAAGAGACCAAAGAGATCCCCCCATGAGCAAGCACCTCGCAACAGTGGCAACCTCGGGCAGATTCAGGCTCAGGGGGGGCAACCATCTGCCTCGATTGGTTGGGTAGAGAGAGAGGGAGGGAGAGAGACACACACAGAGACACAGTTGCTCACAACGCCAAGCAATGGGCCAGATGAGGTCTGGCAGTGGTGCCCAATGTGGTCTTCCAATCTTCCAAATCAGCTGCAGAGTTCTTCCAATATTTCAGGAAAAATAGTTTCAGAGTCTTCAGAGTCTTTTGAGGTTGCAGTTTTATTCAAAATACAGCAAGTATCTGAACAAACAGCTGAGTGGTTCGGACCCCAGGGTCTGAAAGCACACTGAGTGACCTCTCTTAAATCCCTTGCTTATATACTTCTCAGGCACCTCCTTTCCTAGCCCGAGGCTCCCCCTTTCTTTTTAGAGACCACAGCCCCTTCCTCATGAGATACTTTCCTTGGCAGAGTTCCCACCATTAGAATTTTCCTTTCTTGACCCACCTGCTTCATGTTCTTTATCTGCCACCATTAGACTTTACCCTTCACTCGTGTTAGGTCTCTCTTTTCTACTCATGACAAATTCTCATCGGCTAGTATTTTAATAAACAGTTATTCTGCTTGCCTATTCTGGCTGTTGACCCCCTGTCTCCCTTGTTCTGTTTTTCTCTGGGCCACCACTGTTTTTCTCTAGGCCAACACTGTTGGCATGGTGCACTTTATATAATGTTTTTCGTGAGTGAATACATAATAATACGAATCTTCTAATGACTGCATGCATTCTCTTAATTCTCCATGCTGTTTTTCTTTAAGATCTCACTACAGCAGTACAGGTGCATTTTTAGTGTCAAAATGAGGCACATTTCTTAGGGTAAATACTTTGTTACTAGATGTTAGTACTTGGTTAATGTTTTCCATTCTGATTAAGTCACAGTCTCTCTGAGTGTGGTTTTTCTCAGTCTCTCAGTCCTGCGATTCCTCCATGTTGTACGTTGGGGAACATTGCCACCTGTCTGCTGGGGATCAGAACCTCATTCCCCAGTGGCACTTGTCCCGTTCCTGTTGCTCTGGTGTGATCCTCATGCTGGTCCATCTCCTGCTTCAGTTGGGACACCCTTCTGGCGAGGTAGTTCTTTGCCACTTCTACCATACACAGCCGGTCTCTCATCACCTGCCTTTGTTCCCGCAGGGTGCGAATTGCATTTTGCTGAGCTTTCAGCTCCCTGGATTGTTTCTCCACCAACTCCTTCAGATATTTCATACTTTGGGCACGGCGCTTGTTGTAGCTTCATGTTTGGAATGCTTTTCTGGCCCGTGGAAATCGGTCTCTGTACTGTGGGCATTGTTCGACTGTTCGCTTGTAGTCTCCCCTGGGCATGGTTAGTATCTCCTCGAGGAGGTGTTGTCGCGTAGTGGGTTCTGCGCGAGGGTAGAGTGTTCCTTCGTCCAGCCTCATGACTCTGCTCATTTCTGCGCTCTTTGGAAATTCTTCTTATTTCAGTTCCGCTTCCAGGGCTGCTATTACTGCCGCTGCCTCCGAGGTGGACGATCCACTGCTGAGTGGTCTTGTCCAGGTCTGTAGGCTGTGGGGATCGATCGTTGGCCATTCACTCCCTGAAGGGCCTGGCGTCGACGGTGGTTTCCATCTCCCCTGTGGTTGGCCTCTCTCCTTTCGCTGCTCGTAGCCCTCAACAGTCCCTCGGAGCATCTGGATCCGGTAGGCTGTCCTCTGCATCACCACTGGTCCGGTCATCTGGCCCAGTCTGGTCTGGGCAGCCTCGGCATGGCTTGGTCTGACTCCCATCTGCTCCTCGGGTCCTACATTAAGCACAACCCTCCCTGCCTGGTGATCCTGGGACCCTGGAGTCCCTGATTTGTAGTAACAGGCCCGATCGTCAGAAGTGCCACACTATTATTTATTATCATTCCATTGGTCATTATCATGGGGGCGCTAGCTGGCACTAACTGAGGTGTTCAATGGCCCCCCTGTGGTTGTATTGGAACCGGCAGGTACGGGTATGGAGGTGGCGCACCATAGCTTCCTTCCATGATTATCTGGTGGCACAACAGAGGACATGTTAGTCATATAACTGTAGGGCTATGTATTTATTTTTTTTCACTGTCCCTCTGGAAAGTTGTTCTATCTGCCCCAGTTTTTCCAATCGTTCTCCAATCTCCCTGTCTCATAATTCATGGAGTGAAAAGTTCGACTTGGGTCATCTAATCTGTACCTTCCTTTACTTTTGCTGTATGTTTCCCTCACCCTTTTAGCTTTCAATTCTACCCCTTGTCATCCTAAATTTGCTATCTTTTCATGTGTGGAATATAGGATGAGTGGGCCAAACTTTATCGTGATCACTCTGTCTCACCCTCTGTTTGCAACATTTTACAGTATCCGTCGCAATGTTCAGTGAGTATCTGGACGGTATCAGTTTTAGGTTTTATCTTCTCTGGGTCTGTTTCGTCTATCCATTGTCAGCCTGGTGGTCTGTCCTATGATGTGCAGTGTTTCTACTCATTGTGCATATTCTCATAGTATGTTGTGTCTGCATATTCGTTCCTTCCTGTGGGGTTACTCATTGTTAGGTTGCATCTTGTCTGTCTGGCAACCCTTATCTTTTCATGTTGGTGACCTGAGTGATTGTCCTCCCATTCTCTCTCTTCCCCTTTTCTCTCTAAGGAAGCAATTTATGAGGAGACAGACTCAGTCATCTCCATTTGCACTGGTAACTATCCTGTCACTACGTCGGTTGCTTTTCCTATCATTTACCATACCAATGGGAACACGCAGCATACCGCCACTGCTGCTGTCAACATTATTATCCCTATATGCGCTCCTAATCATTGCAATGCCTTTTTCCACGACAGCCCAAACAGCCATTCCCCATTCACATCTGTCATAGTGTTCCAGTTTGAATTTAGCATGTTTTCTGTCTGTAGGTTTCTCAGTTTCTCTAGTGTCTTTGTCAAATTCCCTCCTTGTCCGGTGTGTATGCGAATAACCGTGCAGCACTCCTCACCTATCCGTTCACACACTCCTTGTTCTTCTGCCGTTAAAACATCCAGGATAAACCTATTCTGCAGCGTCATTTCTGATGTGACATGCAGTTGCTCTGTCACGTCCATCATTGCTGCCAAAGTTGATAAACCTTTGTTGATTGTACCATAAGTAATTTACCCACCGCAAGTTCCTTGCCGTGTAATGTGCACTAACCCCTGGCATGAGTGAACCCAATCCTTGACCAGATTGGATCCATTGCTCTGATATGGCCTGATGGTCTATCGGCACGCCATATGGCTCCTGATTCCATGCTATGTATACACTAGCGTCTTTCTGCCACCATTGGGTCGAATCGCTACGCCGAGCCCTTGTGTGGCTAACAACTTTACTTGATCCTTTACTTGTCCCGTCAACATGATTGGAGCACATATCCCTGTCCAATTACTCAGTAGGGCATCTCTAATCATCCTATCCTCTTCACAATACCAAAACAAATCACCTACTGGTCGATACCCATCCCTATAATCGGGAATCCTGGATTGTTGTATTTCATGGGCTCCCTCTCTGCGGGTAATCCATCCTCCTGCCACCACAATTTGTCAACACTGGGTTTTGGCCAGGCTTGTGGTGCTGCATATTTTTACATGACTATTTTGGCATGTGATCATTCCGTTCGCATCTGTCAAATTTCTATTGGAGCGGTCTAACACATACCTCAAATCTGGCCCTCGGGCTATGCAGAATGGGAATATTATGCCCTCTGGTAAGGTCACGGTAGGCGGGGCCATAAAGTCTGGAGTCAGCTCGCCACTTAACAAGTCTGGGCAATTACTTTGACTCCTTTCTGCGTCTTCCAGGTCGGCCTTATTCCCCTTTGTCATCATCAATACACAATGGGCGAAGCAGAGCCCTGATCCTGTCCAACATGCATCTCCTGCCTCTGGAATGGGGCGTATCTGTGGGAGTTTAAGGTTGTAACATACAACACACGTCTGTTTGCTCACCTGTGTCGCTGTAGAATAGATTGGTCTCCCACCGTAATGTCCTCAGTTTACTTCACATCACCTGTTGTCTCCCTGCACTGCTCCTTTTTTGCTTTCGGTTCCGGGGTTTCATTTCCACCAGTCGGAGGGCTGTGCTGATCATCATAACTTCGTTGCTGTGGGTGTTGGTACATTGGTGTTGTGTGCAAATGACCCTTATCTGAGCTGTTCCTCCCTGGCCGCATGCTTCACTGGTCGTTTGGATCTGAGTCAAATTGCCCTCTGGATGCTTAGTTCTTATCCAGCCCACCCATGCGACTCTGACACTTTGTGAACCAGTCGACATCACATATGCTAGTTTATTTTGTCTGTGTTTATTTTGTCAATGTGCCCTGGCAGCCACTACTCCTGCTGCAGGGCACATTGAAACAGCTGATCTACCTGTGTTGTATTGGTGTTGTGTTTCTGTGGATCAGGTTCAGTGGCTATCAGAATTACTAATGCTAGTATGGTGAGAATGATATACATAATTAGGGTTATCCTGGTCCCTGTTCCTGCTGCTGCTATGGTTTTGTGTTTCCGGTCCCTCGGGGGTGTGTTCTCCCCTGCCTTATTCATCTATGGGACTTTAATCTGCTGCCCGTCCTGCTCTATCTGTAGGGCTATTTCCTGATCCCTTACTATGCTGCTTGGCTGGTTCGGGGGTTTCACTGGGTCTGCCTGGGTGTTCTTCTTCTGCGCTTTCTTGCTCAGGGGGTCTTTCAGTCTCTGCATCTGCAGCCACACTATCTCCCGTAGCCTTTTCTGGCCTTGACGCCCCCACCCCTGATGGTTCTCCTTCATTGCTGCTATCTGCTTGCTCTTCAGCTGCTGGGGTGGAGAACCCACTGCTTATTCTTCTAGCGGCCAGCCTTCACGATCGCCTTACTCCCTGTCGGGAGGCATTGCTGTCCCCTTTCTGAGGTCTCTCTGGTTGCTATCCCTGGGGGGTCGTGTTACCATCCCCTGGCGACTCAGGAGAAGCTGGTCTGGCTCATTCAGTCCCTCAATTGTTCTGTCTGGGTCGTCTGCTCTGCAGCAATGGTTAAGGTGGAACCAGTGACTCTGACCATGTACTTTTAGGGCTGTTCTGGTTGCTAAACAGACTTTAAAGGGTCCTTCGTGCCTTGGTTCATTCCACTTTCTTTTAAACATCTTGATGTACACAAAGTCTCCGGGGCCTATCCTCTGCAGCCTCTCTAGGATGTTTTTCCCTCATTCTTGCACCTGTTGGAATACGGCCTTGAGGATTTTAGTTAATTGTGCCAAGTTATCATCGATTTCATTTTCCAACTGCTCTAAAGGTGGGACCTCGCTGGGGCCCCTCAGATACGGTACGGGTATTGGGCGCCCTGTAAGCATTTCATGTGGTGTTAGCTGTGTGTTTCTGTTAGCACTGGTTCCCATAGTCATTAGTGCCAGCGGCAAACCTTCAGGCTAGTTCAGTTTAGTTTCTGCCATTATTTTACTCAATCTAGCTTTCAGAATTCCATTGGCCTTTTCCACCGCCCCTTGGGACTGTGGGTGATACACACAACCAAACTTCTGTTTTATCCCTAACTTTTTAAAAGTCAGCCTGAAAGCTTTTTCCTCAAAATGGGGCCCGTTATCTGAGCTTATCGTATCTGGAATTCCAAACCTCGGAAATACTGAACCAACAGACAACTACTAAGACATATCTCATATTTCTCACCCTCAGGGGTGCTGTCATGTCTATGTAATCTATCATCAAGTGTTGAAATGGTCCTTCTGGTGCCGGAATGTGCACTATAGGAACTGTAAAGGTTTTTCTGACGTTGTGTTCTGCGCATGTGGTGCATTCTCTCACTACGGCGCATCCAAAGTGTATGGTGGTCACCATATTTGGCTGCCATGACCGACAGAGTACTATTTCCCCCTTAAAGACATACCCACGTGTGCATTTCGGATTACAAACCGCACCAGTGAGAGCGGAAGCACAAATTGACCTTGATGACCCCTCCACAGGCTTTTATGTGGGCCATCCTGAGTGTTCATGACTGCCCCTCGTCTTAGCCACACAGTCTTTTCTTGGGGAGTAGCTCTGCTCTGTCTACAATGAGTGATTGTATGTCTATGAGTGGTCCCAGATCTTGTTCAACTATCAGGGGACACATGGCCCCCTGTGCTGCAGCTCCTCTAGCAGCCTCATCAGCTGCGTTGTTACCTCTAGCCACTAAGGTGTCGGTTTTCTGGTGAGCCAGGCACTTTATGATAGCTACTGCTTTGGGGAGATGCATGGCTTCTAACAGCTGGGAAATGGCCTTTCCATGTGTTATTGGCGTGCCACCAGCCCTCCCTCTGTTTCCACGTGTTGCTGTGGACATGACATACAAAGTATGCATAGGCTGAGTCAGTATACACATTCAGCTTCTTACCAGTACCTAATTTACAAGCTGCTGTCAGTGCCTTGATTTCCGCGAGCTGGGCAGAGCACAGCTGAGCAACCTTGACGGCCTAGATTTCTGCAAATGTGTTGCTATCTTTATTTAGCTGTACCACAACATATCCTGCATGTGTGCCTGTCGAGTTGCGATGGCAGGAACCGTCAACAAATAGTGTGAGATCTGCAGGTATCGGTTGTTTATTCAAATCCTCACGAGTGTGCATGAATGTGTTTTTGCTTTGTACGAAGTTGTGCGGCTCACCTTCGTTGGGCAACACCATTTTAGTAGCAGGATTTATGGTGTTGCAGCATTGGATTGTAAGTTCGGGTGCTGATAGTATCACCTCATAGCCAGCTTTCCTGGCCTGAGTCAGTACAAAGCATGGGCTGGTGAGTAATGCTTGCAGTTGGTGTGATGTGTGCAGGGTCACAGGATGCCCCACTGGAGGAAGAGGCTTTCTGAAATGCAAACACCGCTGATGCCAGGTCCTGATGGCAGGGTGGCAGCCCTGCCTCCATTCGTCCAGTTTGGTACTGTAATATGCTAGCGGGTGTTTACCTGTCGGGGATCGTTCTGCCACGTACAAATGGAATGGCTTGGAGTAATCTGGGTTGCCCAGTGCCGGGGTGGACTGCAAATCTGCTTTTAAAGCCTGAAATGCTCCCTCAGCTTCTTCTGCCCATGTCAACGCGGTAGCATTGCTAGTTTGGCTTGCTGCTTTTATTAAAGCACAAAGTTGTGCGCTCTTGAGGTCATAGTCACAAATCCATGGCCGGCTATATCCTGCCATGTCCAGGAATGAGAGCATCTGACCAACTGTCTGTGGTTTTGGGATCAATTTGGAACGGGGCAATTAACCGCTTGTCCCCATACAGCTGTCTCCCTAAGTAGTTAACATTCTGCTGGCAAAATTGCAGCTTGTCTTTGCTCACCTTGTGCCCTCCATGTGCTAATGCGGTTAACAGAGCAACTGAATCCTTTTCACACTGTTCTCTGGTGGGGCTGCAGACCAACAGGTCATCTACGTACTGGAATACTGTGCTAGGAACCTGTAGGTTTTGCAAGTTTTGTGATAGCACTCTGTTAAAAAGTGACGGGCTCTCCATGTATCCTTGGGGCAACCTGGCGTATGTGTATTGTTGTCCCTTGTATGTGAATGCAAACAGATGTCGTGAGTCTGGGTGTATGGGTACACTGAAGAAAGCTGAACAAAGATCTATAACTGTGTACCACTGGGTGCCTGGTGGAATGTTGGAAAGTAGTGTGTGTGGGTCAGGAACGACGGGTGGTTCAGTATCGACCATGGCGTTGACTGCTCTTAAATCATGTACAAGATGATAATCGTTTGAATGGGGCTTTTTTATTGGAAAGATTGGGGTGTTACAAGGGCTCTGAGTTTTTTCCAAAACTCCAGCATTTATCAGACCCTCAGTTGTGGGTCTGATGCCTTCCACAACATGTGGCTTGAGTGGATACTGCTTTTGGCATGGATATTGGGCTCTGGGCTTCAGTCTTATGGTTATTGTTTGGGCTGATTTGACATATCTGAGATCTGTCTTATGTTTAGACCTTAACTCTGCTTGTACAGTGTTGAGCAGGGTCTCTTGCTCTTGGGTGAGTGACATCTGTGTTGGCTGTCTTGTGCTCACTATTACCTTTTGTGTCAGTCCCTCGTTCTACGTCTTTGCCGATATCCTCGTGTATTTTGGGAGATGTGTATGTCCTTGTTTTTGGTTGGGTTCCATTCTCGGACCTCCAAGGCTTCTTTTACCATTGGGCCCGATTCATGTGATCCATGTCCATCCACTGTCAACTGGGTTTTCTCCCTTCCTTGAACCATCTCAGCACCATTTTCTCTATGCTTCTTTTCCCTTCTCTTTTCACACTGACGTCTTTAGCTTTATATACCCTAATACGCTGGGATGGTCACACATTCTATTTAATATGAGGGCGAGTGTCTTTGCAATCAACAGCTCCCTTAGCAGTTGGTCCCAGGGCACGAATTGCAGCTTCTCCTTAGCACATGATAAATTCAGAAATCGGGTTATTTGCCAAAGTTTGAGAATGATCAGCTGGGTGTTCTGCTACTGCTCAATGCCTCCTTGGTCTTTATATGTTCTCTCTAACCAGAAGTGTGTGCAAAGTCCTTGTTTCTCCATGTCTCCTTCTCTGCTGTAGTGTTCTAATGCAACTATCTCGTCCAATACTGTATGAAGTTCATAGAAATATGGGAGCAGCAGGCATTGCAGGAACATGGGGTAGTGATGATTCACCACCTGCAGGATGAGGACAGGAAGAGAGAGGAGAGGAACCGGGGGAGACAGAGACTTCGGGAAATATGGTTAGTACATAGTTACACATGGTTAGAACTAAGGTTGAGCCAGATACTTGGCTGAAATGAGTATCCGGTACAGATATAGAAATTTTGACGAGTACGAGTACCATACGAGTAATACGTGTCAATATCCGTGCTCGGGCTGAAGGAAAATCCTCCTCAAGGTGTCCTGTGATAGAGACAGAGCACAACATGTCATACTCCGAAAGCCACGATTGTGAAAACAATCGGCGGCACAATTTAAAATACACTGTCCAGTAGTTAGCTTAAAACATTATTTCAACATGTCAGATGATTATTTAATTAATTGAGCCCTTCATTCTAGATCTCATTAATTTGACCTTATCTTTAGGTTATGTACCTCAGACTCTTAAGACCGCAGTCATCAAACCCCTGCTTAAAAAGCCGAATCTTGATCCAGATGTTTTGACCAATTATAGACCCATATCAAACCTTCCCTTCATTTCTAAAATCATTGAGAAAGCAGTAGCAAAGTAATTACATGACCATCTGCATAGGAACGGTTTGCTTGAACAGTTTCAGTCAGGATTTAGAGCTCACCACAGCACAGAAACAGCGCTGATTAAAGTCTCCAACGATATTCTAATGGCTTCAGACAATGGATCAGCCTCCATACTTCTCCTCTTAGATCTCAGTGCTGCATTTGACACCATTGATCACAATATTTTATTATAGAGACTGGAACATGAAATTGGCATTAAAGGAACTGCTGTAAGGTGGTTCAAATCCTATTTATCAGGTAGATATCAGTTTGTACATGATAACAATAGCTCCTTCTCATGCACTATAGCCAGTTATGGAGTCCCACAGGGTTCGGTACTTGGACCAATCCTCTTCCCTCTTTATCTGCTTCCTTTAGGCAACATTATCAGGAAACACAGCATCAATTTCCACTGTTATGCAGACGACACTCAGCTGTATTTATCAATGAAGCCAAATGAAGTTAGTCAGATAGTCAGACTGCAGACATGTCTTGAAGACATAAAAGTCTGGATGACCCATAATATTTTACTTCTAAATTCTGACAAAACTGAAGTTATTGTACTCGGCCCTAAGCACCTTAGAGAAACCCTATCTAATCATTTAATCAGTCTGGATGGCATTACTTTGGCTTCCAAATCCACTGTAAGAAACCTTGGAGTAACCTTTGACCAGGACATGTCCTTTGTCCCTCACATAAAACAAGTCAGTCCACCTGAGAAACATTAGGAAAATCAGAAACATCCTCTCTCAAGAGGATGCAGAAAAACTAGTCCACGCATTCGTAACTTCTAGGCTGAACTACTGTAACTCATTATCTGGATGTCCAAACAAATCTCTGAAAGGCCTTCAGTTGATTCAGAATGCTGCTGCACGAATATTAACAGGAACTAGAAAAAGGGATCACATCTCTCCTGTGTTAGCTGCTCTTCATTGGCTGCCGGTAAAATTCAGAATAGAATTTAAAATCCTTCTGTTAACATATAAAGCTCTTACTGGCCAAGCTCCGTCATACCTCAGAGAGCACATAGTTCCTTACTGTCCTAGTAGGCCACTCCACTCTCTAGATGGAGGTTTACTTGTGGTTCCTAGAGTCTCCAAGAGTAAATCCAGAGGCAGATCTTTCAGTTATCAGGCTCCTCTTCCATGGAACCAACTTCCAGTATCGGTCCGGGGGGCAGACTCTTTAGCAATTTTCAAGACCAGGCTTAAAACTTTTCTGTATGACAGAGGCTTATAGTTAAAAAGTTAAAGTTCATTTACTCTTTAGCTATCTTGCTATAGGCCTACACTGCTGGGGGACGGACTGAGCACCTCTCTCTCTCTCTCTCCCTGTCCTCATCCTGCAGGTGATGAATTATCACCATCCCATGTTCCTGCAATGCCTGCTGCTCCCACATCTTCAAGAATTTCATACAGCATCATTCCTACGAACCTCATGCAGCATCATGTTCCTCCCTACACCTGTTTGAATATCCCCTCCTCCTGCTCTCTTTCTCTCCCTACTCTACCCAACTCCCCCCCCCCCGTGCCTTTCTCTCTCTCTCTCCCTCTCTCAACCCAATCGGTCGAAGCAGATGGCCGCCCCCCTGAGCCTGGTTCTGCCCGAGGTTTGTGCCTCTTAAAGGAAGTTTTTCCTTGCCACTGTCGCCGAGTGCTTGCTCATCGGGGGATCTGTTGGGTCCCTTTAAATAATTTTATAAAGAGTTCGGTCTAGACCTGCTCTATATGTAAAGTGCCTTGATGTAACTTTGTTATGATTTGGTGCTATACAAATAAATCTGATTTGATTTGATTTGATTTGATTTTAACATGCTAGCTGTACCGGAGAAAAAACAGTACAATGAAAAACTCACATATGTGGGTCTTTCTCATTGTACCTTCTGTTTGCCTTGATTTTCATGGAGAAATTATCCCGCTGAATGGCCGAAGGTGACATAAATCGATATTTATAACTGCCTGATCAAGTGACCCGGTAAGATCATCATTTAATCTAATAGCGATAAAAACCAAGTCTTACATAAGTTAGGCTATATCCACACTACTACATCATCATTTTAAAATAGCTTTTTTTAAAACCCAAACGTTTCAAATCTGCCCCACTATATGGGGTTATGGAGTAAAGACTTGATTCGTAACAGAAGCCGTGCTTGTGTGACGTGACAGGGCTGCATGCAGCCCGCGTCGCATTTCTCATTCTCAATGTTTCTTCACGGGGTCAGGTTTTTTTCTGGTCAGCTCGCTCTTCTTACATTGGTGTAATACAAATTAAGCTGTAAATAAAAATATATTGAGGCTTACAATAAACATAGCAACTTCTGACCAACCCATATAAATTTCAGGCTTAAAGCTTTAAGTCCTGCCCCTTACGTACGAATACAGATACAGATAATGTAGATGGTTGAAGAGATACAGATAGTGGTGTACTCGGTCATCCCTAGTTAGAACTGGGAGAAACAGGGACTTCGGGGAAACATGGTTAGTGGTATGTCAGCGCATGCAAGGGGGAGGGAGAGAGGGAGAGAGGTGCTCAGTGCTTCCCCTAGCAGTCTAAGCGTATAGCAGCATAGCTAAGGAGTAAATGAACTTTAACTTTTTAAGTATGAGCTCTTTCATGTAGAAAAGTTTTAAGCCTGGAGAAAGTGTCCAAAAAAACATATGTAACGAATGTGATACTGATATCCACTCTTCAGAGAGATGCAGCTGTGTCAGCAGGAAGTGACAAAAAGCCCATAATCATCCTTGAGTATAACGAAAACAAAGAGGAGCTGACAACCTGGACAAGCTGACTGCCACCTACACTTGAGAGCGAACGACCAAGAGATGGCCAATGGTTGTGTTTTACAACATCGTGGATGTGTCTGCATACAGTGCATTTGTGTTGTGGCCCCACATTCACCAAGGCTGGAACTCAACCAAAAATAAAAAAACAAACAAGCAAAGAATGTTTCTTGAGGAACTAGGAATTTCCCTTGTCAAGGCACATATTGAGCAATGGGAACATGTGCCCCAAGATCCACCGCTGCAGCTTTGGTCAGACAGCTGCAGAGCTCACTAAGCACTCCGTCCACGCCCACAGCAACTCAAAAGAGCATCAGCGCCAGCATCCTCCTCAGCCAGCCCTGCCTCAACATCAACAAGAGCCACAGCCAAAACCCCAGTGACACCACCTGATTAAAAAAGAAACAGTCTTTCTGTCCTTATTCCTCAAGCAAAGCTGACACCTAACATATTGTGCTTTACCTGCAAAAAATAACTTTGCAAAGAACACACTCAAAGTGTCACATTTTGCCATACATGTATCTAACACACATGGATACCCATGCATGTTCTTGCACAGAAAGATTTTTTGTGGCACTAGAACTTGATTCCTGTTTGTTTGATTTGCTTGATTATTTGTTGTTTCTTTGACCTTGCATATCTACATTTTGTTTCATTACTGGCTCTGCTTTTAATTTTGTATTTGTATTATAGTTCTATAAAAAAAAAAAAAAAAAACGACTTGTTTTTTGCCCTTTTCTTGAAGTAAATATATATGAGTCAAAATTGACCCGTAACACCATAGATGTCACTATAGTCAATAATATTAAATTTATTTTATTTATTTTTTTTTACATTTAAGAGATGTGTTCTAACACCCCAGTAATAGCCAGGTAACATTACAGCCTTTTATTTATTTATAGAATTCTCTTGAGGTTCATTTGACAATTTTTTTTTATATTGAAAATGAGTGGTATGCTGTCAAAAGAAAGCCCAAGGGGCCACAACAAAATTATTAAAACCAATATTTTCATGGTTAAGGAAGCCTAACAAGGTAACCAAGAGGTAGGAAACAAATTGGATGATAAATAATTGTTTTTCGGGTATTTTATGGCTGATTTAAAACACGGGTCAAAACCGACCTGTTAACATTAGAGATAGTAACAAAAAGCTAACACAAGAGGAAGGTTAAGATAAGTACCACTTAAGCATACTTAGTCCCATGTGCAGACCACCACCACCAGTGAGATAACTGCTTAGTGTCCACACTCCATCTCTTAATACAGGATCTTGGAATAACTACATAATATTAGGGGGGGTGTACCAGTAGCGTTGGTCTCCCTGAACTCGCAGAGAGTGTCTCATCATCAACAACCTCCACCTGAGTAAACAAAAAGTGCTGGAACTTTCCCCCATCCCCCCAGTGTATGATCAGCAGCAACAGATTTTAAGTGAAAGTATATAATAGGTTGAATTTACTACCTCTCTGGAGGACAGTGCTTTTGTGGATGGGGGTAGCAGGGTCACTGTGAGGGTCTCAGGGTCCACTGTACATCTTACTTTCACAGTAAATGGATAATTGTGTTTTTGCAGCCCAGTGTTTTAACATTGCTCACTGAAAAACACCATGTACAGATCTGGTGCTTTGTGAGCTGCGACCTCCACCAGGCTCTGATGTGACTCCCCCCTCCACACCCTCCATCAAGGAGTGACCCTCATTATTTGAAAAAGCTAACTCCTCTGCAGGAGTGTACTCGTTCCCATCTTTCTCCTTTGACATTTTTTCCCTGTGGGCTGCAAACAATATCAAATCATTACCACTTTGATGATCTTAAAACAAAGAGACAGTGCAAAAAAAGCTTTATACATGTTGGTTATAGCTGACAAGACGGATATGTAGACAGCCTATAAGATATTATAGTAGAACTACTGACCACTTTGAACTATGCTCTTATATTTATTTTTTTACTTGTTCCCAAGTCCTTTTTGTTCCATCAGGGTTGCAACTGAAATAATGAGGTTCAAATTGTCAAATAAGCGATAAAAAAATGAAAAGCATAAATTTATGGGACAAACACAGTAAATCGCTCTGTCAATGCGTAAATCATCGGGATGTTTATTTTAAATCTCCACCACATCAGAGTCGGTGATTTTTTGCCAGCATTCCTTGCAGCGTCTTGCTGCTGCAACTGTGTTGCTCCTTGTGAGAATTTCTGATTTACACTCCTCAAATTTTCACAAAATGATGCTCTGCTCTTCCATTGTGAAATACGCAGCTCTTTGCGTCTCCTCCATGGTTATTGTTCGGATCCAGCAAACTCCGCGTTTTTATGCGAATGTGCACTGATCTAGAGAGGAAAACGTCTGGGTTCAATTAGCAAGTTGATAACTGGCTTTGTGACACCGATTATCCGGATTGCAGATGTCTGGGTAAGTGAAGCTAGGTAACGAGAAGAGATCCCAGGCATGTTAATCCAGCTTTGTGATACAGGCCCCAGGTTTCCCCCAGAAAGTCTTCTAGTATCTATACAGCCCGCATTGTTTTCTGTACAGCACCACATGCTGTCACTGGTCAGATTGGGCCATAAAAAACTACAGTGTCCGACATTGTTTTTGCAAAGTTAAGTCTGGTGTTGTTACTGCCGACATGAATATCAACTCTACCATATTTATGCTAATCCTTAGCCAGCAGTTTAAAAAAAGACTAGATGTAACCCGCTCTGGCCCCAGGGATGCACTTAACTATGGTTCCTAGTGTTGTTAACTATACGTTTCTTAGAAGTGGATCGCCAACGAGAGTTTGTTTCTTAGTGTGTGTCGCTGAGTGGGGAGAACCTTATAGAAATGTGAACTGGTTGGGGGTGAACTGGGGGCGTCTGCCTACGGTTATGCCTCTTTCTTGGACAGTCACCTAGCCACCCTAATTACTTCCCAGCTGCTGGCAGGGAAGGAACTCTCTGAGCTGCTCTAAGAGCTGCTTTAGGTCCACCTGCACCAACCACATGGGACTGGCTAGCTACACTTGCATAAGTCAGACTAGCTTTGGTGTGGACCTGTGCCTCCAACTCACTAAGTCTTGCCTCCATATCTTTAAATATTCTGCATTTATGATGTCGTGGAAGTTTTGTCTTAAAGCACTCTGAACAACAATTTAGTAAACACACAAAGACCACTGATTGGTTGGAAGGAATATGTATATTGTGCAATATAGGAGACAACTTATGCACAGGAAGGTACAAGCAATGTCTCAAAATCACAGAGTTCTGCACAACAGTTTTATAGGGCTTTTGACCGTATTGCTGTTCCAGATAATTTTAACTACATCCTTATATCGGGGTTCATGAGGCCCATCTTCAGGTTCAAGTAAAGGTCTTGTCGATTAGCTGAAACCTATGTCTACATATAAGTATAGAAGTTTCAGCTTACTTACAGTTACATGAGTTATGGTTGTTTGTCACAGTAGCAGTTATCGTTTTGAATGATGAACCTCCTGCTTTTCCTTATCATTCCCCCCTTTTTATCATTAAAACAAGTGACACATCAAACACTCCATCAATTTTGTTTTGATGTCTTCATAGAGGCAGTAGCATCCCCCTTGAATCTTCTCATCACTAAGTCCCAGGGACATGAGTGAATTTTCACCAAGTTTGAGACGAGCGTGCCTAGAGCATCAGCCCCCCTTTGTAGCCCATTCTCCACTGAGATGGTTGATTAAGAGGATCCACAGGCAACACCACCTTTAAAAAGGCAGCATTAGTTAAAAGCCACAAATGGTCACTTCAATGATGAAACCATAGTTCAAGTCAAAATCTTAGTCTAAGTTCATCTACAGGCTATCCTAATAATGTTCTAGTTACTTCAAGATGTCTTCATCATTTATTTCATCTAATTCTCCATCCTCCTTTCCCTCAGATGATATTGCTACAGCTGCAATAGTAATATTTAATGCTTTACGGATCATGATTTTGACACAACTCAAGAAACACATCATTATGAAAAGAAACATCAGCACAGCTCCGATTAGGGGCAAGAGGAATTGTAAAATGCTAGCCCCAAAAGATCCAAAAATGTTAGAAAGCCAGTTAAAATTTGACATAGGGACAGGGTTTAGAGCAGACTGGAAATGTTTCAAAGTAGAAATCACATCAGTTAGATTGCTCGTAACATCAGGAATCAAGGTGACACAGGATCTATCTGTTAAATTTAGAGTTGCACATAAACCACCACTTTTTGCAAGCAAGAAATCCAATGCCTGGGGATGTTTTAGCAAAGTAAGTATGTGACTTTAATTTGTCCTTAATAAGTGAACATTCTTTTATTGTAGCATTAGCAAATCCCCATATGGTGTAAAACAAATGATCAAGATGCAGGGATAAAGCTGTAACCCGATACTGAGGAACAAAGAAACTAAGAACCTTTTCATACCAGGACACTTGGTGACTGAAGACTTCAAGCTCTGAGAATGACATTGAAGTAAAGACCTAGGTTTCCTATTAGGAGAACTACTAAAATCTTGTGTATCATTTGATGAGTGGATTAACTCTTCAGTCAAACGAACCACAATCACTGGTACTGTCAAATAAGCATAATAACAACATCCTGATCAAAATCTAGGAAGGTAAAAGTAATAATTTGAGCCCCCACACATAAACACAAGATCTACCAGTACACTTGCAGCTGTGTATCCTATAGTAGGGCCTTTGTCTATTTCAGTTGTTACATTATTGCTGAAAGTGTGCTTTCCGGGATAATCCCACCATATGTAACACAATCTGCAGCCCCCATAAATATTGATTTTTGTTATTTCATTTCCGGTACGATAGGGTGGATTTCCATATTGAAGACAAAAGCAATATGGTGGTTTCTCAGTTACTCGCACTTGATCTATAGGTTTTGGCCTATTTCTAAGATCTGTTGTTTTATGAAGTGGGATAAGTTCACAATACTTGTTAGTAGGACACTGATGATCAAAATCTTTTCTAATGTTTTGTCTCCAAAGTTGCTGACAGTACTCACAATTAACATCGGCTGTCTCATATTTTCTCAAAGGTCTACCTACTGGACGCAAACAGGTATCTATACTGGTGCATGGTGGAACAACTATAGTCGTCAAATCACTTCTCCCTGGATATGTATGATGCACCATATAAGTTATCAATGAATACCACGTATTACCTTCTAGGTCTATTAGTTTCAAATCTTCATCTTCTTCTTGACTTTTATTTCCGACGTCGCCTATTGCCTCTGGTTCTGGCAGAGCAAGTCTTTTAATTTGCTCATGTTGGTTCTGCTCTATTATGTCATCCTTGTGTTCCTAAGGAAGGTTGGACACTAAATAACCTCTGCTTGCTTTTAAATGGGTCACTAGGAAAACGAGTATAAAATTTGTTTTTTCCTTTTGCTATTTACTTTTAATCATGGTAGAGGAGCTTTTTTACAATGAGAAGCATGGATCCATGAAACCCTTTCCTTGACCTTAACTGCTGTTGGTGTAGTGAGCAACACTTGATATGTACCCTTCCACCTTGGAGATTGCCAGTAACGTCTTCTCAAATCTTTGACCAGTACACAGTCTCCCGGGTGGTAGGGATGAGTTGTCTTTCCTTCCTCCAGGGGTGATGGAAGGACTGCTTTTACCTGCACAGAAATGGAACTGACAACCTTTGTTAGTTGTTTACAACAGGCCACTATGTCCTCATCAACAAAAATTCTATCTGTAATTGTTCCAGTGTATAAATTCTGGCCCATGGGCATTATTCTTCTGATCACAACTTCATGAGGTGATAAACCTATTGTAGAATGATGCTGTCCTCGCATATACATTAAAACAAGAGGAAGACAGGAAACCCAGTCTAGCCGTGGTTCTTCCATCATTTTTGTTGACTTATTTTTAGTACTACGTTAGCTCTTTCTACAGCACCCCCACTTTGAGGGTGGTAAGCACAATGCTGTTTTAAATCGATGCCTAATTTCTCAGCCAGATATGAAATTACATTGTTGACAAAATGTGATCCATTATCCGAAGACAGTTTACAAGGAATTCCCCATCTTGGAACAATGTCTTGTAACAGATGCTTAGCAGTTGTCTTTGCATCTGCGTGTCTACATGGAAATGCTTCTATCCATTTTGAAAACATGTCTACAACTACTAAACAGTATTTGTATCCTCTGGCAGCAGTTAACTCAATAAAATCCCTCATGAGATGCTGAACTGATGAATCAGGAATAGGAAATGCTGATTGTTTCACATTTGAGATTTTTCCCCAGTTATGCTGAGCACAAACCAGACATCTCTGACAAAAACTTTCTGCTGCTGTGCTAAACCCTATGGAATCCCAGTTCTTAGCAATAAAATCAACCACTCCTCCCTTAGAAACATGATCTAGTCCATGTGAAAGCTTAGCCATATAAGAATAAATGTGGATCTCTCCACACTCCTTCAGAATCACAATAACCCTGTTTTTTCCAAATAGATTTTTCTAAAGGATTAGCCATTGATTGAACTTCCTTGAGAGTCATCTCTGGATCAAAAGATACTTGATCAACATTATTAACCGTCATCTGAAGTGAATATGCTTCAGAGGATGAGGCTGCAGCTTTAGCAGCCGAATCAGCAAAAGAATTTCCTTTAGACACTTCATCCAATTCATGTGCTTGACACTTACAAACAGCTATTTGAGATGGAAGTAAAATAGCCTCAAGAAGATTGTTAACAAGCTGATGATGCTGAATAGACATTCCTTGGGAAGTAAGGAACCCTGTATTTTGAGGAAAAATAGAGGGTTCTCAAAATCTCAAAATCACATACTCCAAATGCATATCTACTATCAGTAAAGATATTTACGGATTTCCCTGCTGCAAGAATGCATGCTCGGGTTAAGGCAAATAATTCAGCTGCTTGGGCAGAAAGATTACAAGGAAGTCTTGCAGATTCGCCAACTTCATTGTCACTGACAATAGCATAGCGAATATATCCTTCATTATTTATTTTTCAAGCTGATCGACCCACATAAAAGACCATCTCATGATTATGAAGGGGTACACTGGAAAGATCTGGTCTAGGGGTTACGACTTCAGTGATTACTGCTAAGCAGTCTTGTGATTCCCCATCTTCTTCTGTTGGAAGAAGAGTAGCTGGATTCAAGATCTTACATCTTTCCAATGTAACATGCAGTATGTTGCTCTTGCAGGTTGTTCCCGTCCTGCTGCACAACAAGTCTAATTCATTAGAAACCTTTGCTGTATTAGATGATGGAGCACAACGGACCATGATAGTACCAACAGCTGTCCAGCAGCTCTGGCTGAGTGGTGAATCCGAGACCCTTGCCCTACGCACCGTGCGCATGGATGTCACCCACCTCCAGGAATCAAAGGTCAGTTTTGAAATCTCCCCCAAAAGCAACCCACAGGTGCTGCCATTCGGCACAACAAGCAGTCCATGCTGTGCCATCTCCGCACTGCAGCAACATGCTCGCAACCACCAAGACAACTACCCTGAAGTGCTACAGTCTGTACAGCAGAACTTATACATTGACAACTGTGTTGAAAGTTTCCCCACCATACCTACAGCTACGCAAAGAGTGAACCAACTGCACACCATATTGGCAGAGGGAGGGTTTGATCTCAGACAGTGGGCAAGTAATCAACCTGCAGTGGTATCTAATCTTCCCACAGATGCCAGATCGTTCGCTACAGAGCAGTGGCTGAGCCAGAGCCGTACGGACCCACTTGAACTCACCTTAGGGCCGAGATGTAACTGTGCTACTGACACCCTTGGCTATCAGTATCGCATTATTGAGGACAGCTTATCAAGTGCTAGCGAGTCAATATGACCCGTTAGGGTCATGGCACCATTCACAACCCATGCAAAGGTGCTAATCCAGCAGCTATGGTTCAAACAAAGGGGCTGGGATGATCCTGACCTACCCCCCGCTCTCCGCCAGGCCTGGGAGGCCTGGGAAAATGAGCTGAAACACCTCGGCAGTTTATCCATTCCCTGCTGTTACTTGCCAATCTCTGTAGAAAGGTACAGATACCATGTATGACCTTCATGTCTTTTGCAACACTTCAGAGCCGGCATATGGAGCAGTAGCCTACCTTACAGTCCATGCAGGAGACACCATCCACACATCCTTTGTGATGGCGAGGTCAAGAGTTGCTCCCAAGAGACAACAGTCCATACCCCACCTGGAACTCAGCTCGCCAAGCTCATAGAGACGGAGATGACGCTCCCCCTCTGACAAACAATTTTGTAGTCCAATTCCACCATGGTATTGGAGTGGCTCCAATCAGACTTTTGTAGATACAAGGTCCTTGTCGGACACCGTGTCTCAGAGATTCAGGAGCTATCTGAACGGCAGGCCTGGCGGTACATTGACAGTCCGAACAATTTGGCTGACGACATAACGAGAGGGAAATCACTGCTAGATGTGGCAGGACCTGGTTGCTGGAGTCAAGGACCACCTTTCCTCAAGCAGAGTGCAGAACACTGGCCAAGGAAGCCTGAGCAAACTACGTCGGTGGGCTCATCTGAACTGAAGAGTACCCACTTCTGCTGCTTCACAGCTGTGGAGCCCAATGACAAAATCCCTGACACCACCCAGTATAGCTCGTGGAAGGAGCTATTGGAGGAGATGCGACAAGCTCACAGGACAGCTACAGACGCAGTGCACAGTCAGTGCATTAGTAACCGAGATGCAGAGGTCTTGCTGGTGAGAGGGTGTCAAGCCCATAGCTTCCCGGAGGAAGTCGCCGCTCTTAAGGCTCAGAAACCCTTGCCTGGCTCCAGAGTGGGATGTCACAACATGCCTCATCCGTGTGGGGGTACAGCTGTGAAGACTACAGAACCCAGGCATCGGAGAAATCCACCCAATTGTGCTTAATGCACGACACTCAGCAGTGAAACTTCTTATCAAAGATATGGATGAATTTCTACTGCACCCAGGCACAGAACGGGTGTATGCTGAAATACATAGGCAGAATTGGATCTTACGTGGACGACAGGCCATCCGACACCACCAACTCAACTGCTCAACCTGTCAACACTGGAGCGCTCAGCCAAAGGTGCCACAGATGGCCGACTTACCTCCTCAGAGCCTCAGACTTCTCTGTCCTCCCTTCTACTCAACTGGTGTTGACTGCTTCGGGCCTTACCTGGTGAAGATGGGTAGGAGGACGGAGAAGCACTGGGATGCTATCTTTAAGTGCCTCACAACTTGGGCAGTTCACATAGAGATTCTGAACTCGATGGATGTTGATGCCTTCCTCCTTGCTCTTCGTCGCTTCACTGCCAGAAGAGGTTGACCGAAGGAAGTGTTATCAGACTGTGGTACCAACTTCTGCGGTGCTGAGCGAGAGCTCCGGGAGGCTTTCGCGGCCATGGAACCACAACTGAAATAACAGCTGGCAAAATACCAGATTGTCTTCAAACTCAACCCACCGAATGCGCCCAACTTCGGTGGCGTATGGGAGAGAGAGATGCATTCTGTCAAATCTGGTCTTCAACTTGCAGTGGGCAGCCAATCTGTCTCAGAAGATGTCCTATATACAGTGTTGGTGGAAGTAGAGGGGATCCTAAACTCAAAGCCACTGGGATATGTGTCTACCGATGTAGCTGACCCGGACCCCATCACACCGAACATTCTTATCATGGGGTGGCAGGATGCGGCGCTGCTTCAAATGGTCTATGCGCCAGCAGGTATAGGGCGACGTAGATGGTGCCACTGTCTGACGCTTGTTGATCAGTTTTGGCTCCAGTTCACCAGGAACTACTTGCCAAATCTCAGACCTGGCAAAAGTGGCAGAGGTCATCAAAGAACATGGCTGTCGTACTGATCATTGACCCATCATTGCCAAGAGCTCAACGGCCCATTGGGAGAGTTGTCAAGGCAGTTGCTGGCCAGGATTGATGTATCACAACGGCAGATGTTGTGGTCAAAGAAAAAGTTTACACCAGACCAGTTGCCCGCCTTATTGAGCTCCCTGCCCTTCAGGATGACTCCAAAGACACTTGAAGCATCCCTGGTCTTGCACATTTACTAAGCAAATGTGGGGGCAGCTGTTGAGAATTCTTCAAGTCATATATTTATGTTCATGGTGCTTTTATTCTGAAGCTTGACATTTTATTTTGTAAGGGCTTTAAATGGTTACCTGCTTCTTTTGTTCTCTGTTTGTTGCAGTTTACAGTGGTACAGAAATCACTGATGATATACATCTGTACTCTGTTTTACAAAGGAGAATGCACCACTGTATTACAACAGCTTCTTCAGTAAACTCCTTTGAATTAAGTTAATGACTCGTGTGCTCTCTGTCCAAAGCCCTGCAGTGGTTGGTTGTTCTACCAACATCGTTTCAGAGGTCTGATCCTCTACATGCTAAATTCAAAATATTATAGTAATGAAGAGTTGATGCTGGTGTAAAACAAGCTGTTTTTGCTTGTAATATAATAGTTTCTACAGCATGTGGGACTAAGACCTTTAGTTGCCTATAAGCAACAAGTGGTGATGATGATGTAATAGCCGCTGCAGCTGCTGCTACAGCTCTAGCACAGGGAAGACGGCCCCTCACTACTGCTGGAAGCCTTTGAGAATAATAAGCAACAAGTTTTAATCTATCCCCATGTTTTTGTAGCAACACAGCACTACAGAAGCCATATTTCTCATCCACAGTTAAGGTAAAGTTCTTTGACAAATCAGGGATGCCTAAAGCTGGTGCTGAAGCTAAAGCCTCTTTTAGCTTTCCAAATGACTCAGTAGCATCAGGAGTCCAAGTCAGTACATCATGTGCATTCAAACCAGTCACATGCATCATATCAGAGAAGGGTTGGGCCAGCTCGGCATAATCACAGATCCATTGACTACAATAACTTGTGCATCCTAAGAAGCTCATCATTTGTTTTTTTGTTTCGGGCTTAGGTATAGACAATACAGCTTGAATTCGTTCCTCATCAGTTTTATTTTCATTATGTGAAATTTCATGTCCTAAATAATGCACCTGCTGCTTTACTAGCTGAAGGTTTCTGTCATATCCACATTCTGTGCACATGGCTTTTTTTTTTGGTTTTCCTTCCGGTCCCTGTGCGTTCTCTCTCTCCCCAGGGGGCGAGTCCCAGGCGCAGGCGGCAGCGGCAGGTCCCAATCACACACGTGTGTCTCATCAGTCATCACTCCTGTTTAAATACCCCGGCTCTTCACTCACTCATCGCCAGATTGTTACAGTTCTCTCAGCGGTAACTAGTGCTCCGGCCGAACCTCTTCGCGAAAGTCTCTTTCGAGTTGTTTTTTTGATTCCACTTGTGCTCATTATAATTCTTGTAGTTGATTTCTCTCAGGAAGACCTGCCAGCTCGCTGCCTCGCTGGACCGTCACCCTCACCTCCCCTCCGTCAGCTCTCTCCACCTGCCATCCACCATCAGCACCCCAGCTCACCGTGTTCCCCATTCCCCCAGGACTCCATTCCCCTCCATCTCATCACCATTCCAATAAACTTTTTTTTTTTTTTCACCCCCAACTGCGTCTGCATTTTTGGTCCAACTCTCACCCGTTCTCACACTTTTCGAGTCATGCTTTGTCTTTGTGAGGCCAAATACTTCAGTAATGCATTTGTATCAGTAATACAATTTTCTTCTGTTGTGGAGCAGATTAACAAATCATCCACATATTGGATTAAGGTGTTTTCTTTTGGGAAAGAAAATCAAACCAAATTTTCTTGCAATGCAGCTGAATAAATTGTTGGTGAGGAGACATATCCTTGTTGAGGCCTTTACAAGGATGACATGTAGAATACCAGGTTTCCAAAACAATGTATCTTGTCTTTCATTTAACTCAATGAGCAAGACTACAAAATCCTTGGTAAGCACTATTTTACTAAATTGTAACTGTTGTTGATCATCTAGGCTATTCCACTCTTTCATAAAGGAGTCATCCATACAGCCATGTGCCTCACAAACCATACATCTATATTTGTCTAAGTCGAATCTCTGTAGCGTTTAATTACTGTAAACTTCTACAAACTTACACAAATCAAAAGGAATAGAGGAAGGCTCAATTTCCCAAAAATAAAGAATCTTAAAGGATGTTGGGAAATGGCATACCATTTCTATGGAAAGGTCGTCCGAAGTATAAGATTTTTTCCATACTAAACCTGTTTTATTACAAACAATGGTTAGCCCTAAAGCACATCATAAATCCCTACCAGCCAGGTTTACCAGACAATCCAGGACGATGACGAATGAATGATTTATGCTTGGAACGTCACAGTCATCACACTCAACTGGACATGGTTCAGTTACTTTGCACTTTAGAGAAGTTCCCAAAAAGGCCAATGCATGTCTTACTTGTTTTTGACAATTGGAAAACACCTGTTGTTGATCTCAACGTGGATTCAGTAGCTCCAGTATCAGCCAGCATCTCATAGGATATTCCATAGATTTTGATCCTAAACATGGGGAGGTCAATAGATCTATAATAGTGGAGGAGAGAAAAAATTCAGTTTTTTTCAGATTCAACCATTTTAAATTTTTCATCCTTACTCTGTCCCATTTGGCAGTGTGAAGATTCTTCAGATAGTCATGTCCTTTGCAGCTCTTGGTTTCTGTTTCCAAAGGGTCTCTTTGCGGTTACGTTACCTACTGGTAGACGTGCCCTTCATTACCTAGGATTCCACTCTTCTGGGAATTCTGCAAGAAAGTTCCTGGAAATATGAGCCCTTTTTATGACATCTCAAAAATACCTCAGGGTCTTCTCTGTTACCGTAGGGGAAGCTCTTGCCTTGACCTCTGCCTCTGGCACCACGATTGTAGTAAGCCAATTGAAGCATCTGGAGTCTTTCCACTGTCTGCTTAGTTTTCTTCACCTGTTGAAACTTTTCATCTTGGACAATAGTCTCAGCATGTAAGCAATATTTTTTCACATCATTTAAGTGGGCATTTGCCATCCTACACAATGTCGAACAAACAATGATTTGATTTCAGGACTCAGACCATCCGCCAAAGTCTGGATAAACTGTCTCTCCCATACTGAGTCAGTAGAAGTATGTGCCGGTTGTTCATTTCTACTATGAGTGTTGAAAATTCAGAGCTTTCTGGAGAAGTACTCGTCAAAACTTTCTTATGGTTTTTGTAAACATGAGTGGTGATATTGATAACTGGTTTGAATTTCTCCTCTAGTGCTTGACATAGGGCTCTCAGTTGGGCCTGATAGTGGGAAGCATGAGCAGTTGCCCAAAATATAGCTGAATTCCAGTTTGCAGGTTTAACCTCTCCCCAGGTCAGTCCTACTTTTGTCACACAAACATGTTCAAGCTCAGCCATCATTGGTCTACACTGGACAACCAATTTCTCCAAGGCATTGGCAAATTGTTTTCCATTATGCTTAGGCAGCTTATCAGTGATAGTCTGCAGTTCAGTTATTTTCCATGGTCCTTCAATATGCTGAACGCGTCCTGCTCCATCAGAACATTCTAACATAGTTCCTAAAGATGCTGTTCATAACATCTTCGATTACTTCAGGTTGGCCTGGAGGTAACTTAGGAGCCAGCTTTGGAGTCCGTGCTTGATATACAGTTCCCTGTCGTGTCTTTCCCAAGTCACCATCGTCTGCAGCTCTCAGTGTATTTAAAGCCTCCTCCAACAGCCCAGAATAAAGAGGAGGGGGAATCACAGGAAAAATGTCCTTGTTCTCAGGTTGCAGTGTTCTCACTACAATGGCGTGGCTCTTAGCTGTTGAGATTGTGCTTGCACAGGGTAATCAATATCATAAATTTTATGCATGTTAACAAGTACAGTTTTAGGACGACTTGATATCATTTGATTTGTGTGACAGACCTTTCAACTTATGGTATCCCATACCCCAAGGCACTCTGTCATGTACTCATAGTCCCATTCAGCTGGCCCTATGGGACTAGGAAATTCATGTAATAATTTTATAAGAGAACTATCAAAAGAGCCCTCTCGTGGCCATGTCAGGTCAAAGTCCGTTATCTGGTCACAAAATGGGGTTGTGTAATAAGTTGATCCTTTAATGTCTTCAACTAGAGCTTTTGGAGTCAAGTTCATAATTCTTTAATTTGCTTCATACTAACCCTAACCCTATGCTCAAAGAAACAAAGGCTTTTACGTTTTTCAATTTTCTATCAACTCGGTCTCTATTATCTGCTTCTTTTTCCCACAATTTCAGAATCTCAAGTTGTTTGTCCACTGAGCAGTTACCTTTTTACATGCACAAATTTTTGCTTCTTTAATCTTTTCTTCAAACCTCTTTCCCATTTTTCTCCTAATAGTTCTAAGCAAAGAATGCTGGAAACAGCAACTTTGAGGGAAGCCCAACTTTTTATGCCATTTTGGTAGGAACTGCACTGCTCTAGAACCATGCTTTTCGTACACAATTTTAGCTGGGCCCTGCAAATTCTTCTGGCGGCTGTTAGCAGCACCCATAGTGAACCTCTTTTAATTATTTTTATGTGTGTATATATACACATTGATACAGACAAACAGGCAGACAAACAGACAGGCAGGCCAGCCCCAACAATAAATCAAGATTTCTACGTCTATAGAATGCTTCTTCCCTCAAAGACAAATACAAGCTTACTTAGTAATCCTGTGCTTCAATACTTTTTCAATGCTTTATTAGCATATATTATTCCTCCCCTTTTTCTTTTCTTTTTGTTTAATTTTATTCATTTTTTATTCTTTTTAAGTAGGCTATGTTCATACTCGGTCTTACGGCCGTTTCTATATCAATGACGAAGGACACAATACACAAAAGAACAACCTCACAGGGTTGTCCAAGCTCTTTGAGCTTCAAGACTCACAGTGTGAACGCAGCCCTATTTCTCTCTGCATTCTTTGTCAGCTATTCCTGTCTGACAGGACCCCCAGGCTAGGGTGCTTCCCTGCCTCATCTACGTTTTATTTGGCCACTTTTTTTTATTTTTCTATTTCACCATTTCTCTGGTCAAAAAGGAACCCCTTTCTCATTTCTAAGCTTCTGCCGGAGATCCCCACTCTCTGCCTTTTTCCCAGGTGAAATCTCTCATGGAATTCCCTGTCCAAGCTTTGAAGCTTCCACTAAATCAGTGCGTGTTTGAACCTATACCCATAAAATTTGAATAATTTTCTTCACACAACAATAAATTACTAAACCCTTCTAACAATTTCATATGGAAACAAGTTCACTCACTGTGCTGTTGTCCAGACAAAAAAAAAAAAGCAAAAATTCAGAGGCCCCAGGAGGCGATCGTCCTGTTAAAAAACAACTACAGGTGAACCATTTTCCATATCCCGGGTCAAATCTCGGTGGGACCTCCAAAATGTTGTGGAAGTTTTGTCTTAAAGCACTCTGAACAACAATTTAGTGTGAGAATATAACAAAATATGTTTAATAATCATATGCTTCAGCTAAACAAGTGTTATAATATAATCATGTGTTTAAAAACAGAGTGCTCTGTCTGTCACAGTACTGCACCCCTGAAAGGATGAGTCATAACTAGAAACTAGATAAGGAAGTCAGTGCAGCTACGGAGCCTGGTACGAGCCTACTAAATGGTCAACCTGACTGTATCCTAACGGTCTCATCCCAGTAAACAACATTGGAAAAAACACTGAAAGAGACAGGGGTGGAAAAGTACTGAGACAAACAGAATCTTAGTGAGGCGTTCCCTAGGTAGAGCTACTAGCCTATATAACTACATACTGTAAGGAAAAGATTCAGATCTCTCGGGGTAAGATACAGAAGAAGGTCTGTATGAGAGGTCTCCAAAGACTCTTTGCTAAATAAACTGTATTAAAGGACATCTACGACTCCGACTGATTCTTCTCACATCAAGAAACTCGGGGAAGTCAGGTTGACTTCAACAACAGTAAACAGTCAAAGACCACTGATTGGTTGGAGGAAAATGTATACTGTGCAATATAGGAGACAACTTTCACGCAGGAAGGTAAAAGCAATGTCTTGAAATCACAGAGTTCTGCACAACAGTTATATAGGGCTTTTGACTGTATTCCTTTTCCAGATAATTTTAACTACATCCTTATATCGGGGTTCAGGAGGCCCATCTTCAGGTTCAAGTAAATGTCTTGTCGATTTGCTGAAACCTATGTCTACATATAGGTGCAGAAGTTTCAGATTACTTACAGTTACATGAGTTATGGTTGTTTGTCACAGTAGCAGTTGTTGTTTTGAATGATGAACCTCCTGCTTTTCCTTATCAATGACATGGATCATTATCACTAAAGGAGGTAGAAGGGTAACTAAATATTAAGCACAGAGTAACAGAAAGTGAGAGCAGAAGAGGGAGATGGAGAGAGAAGAGCAAGAGGCTATTGCTTATTGCTAAAATAAACTAACAGAATTAAAGAATTACCCGAGTAATTTAGGAATTAGTTAAAAAAAAAAAAAGAAGTGCCTAACTAACTGTGAGTTGGATAACAATTTTACTGCCGGTAATTAAACGTGAGTGCCAGAGATGAACCACACAAAGTCAAATATCACCAATAGTGATAGAAACCGCTTAATGTGGCAGGCAAAGTCATCAACTGCAAGTCTGAAGAGCACAACAACAAGATTAAACTGTTGACTTCGACTTGAAATTCCCCAGTTCCCAATACAATCGAGCATCTGCGGGATGTGCTAGACAAACAAGTATGATTTGTGGAGGCCCCACATTGCAACTTACAGGCCTTGAAGGATCTGCTGCTAACATCTTGTTACCAGACACACCAGCACACCTTTAGGGGTCTAGTGGAGTTCATGCTTCAACAGGTCAGGGCTGTTTAGCCAGCAAAAAGGGGACCAACAAAATATTATGTCCAGGTCAAACATGACTTGTGTAATGAATATGACTCTATACAGCACACTACACATGTTCATCTTCAGGTATCGCAGCCTATCACGGCAGTGTTGTGTGCTAGTAGGGGCAATTTAGTTATCAGCAATTAATATTAATGATTAAAAGAAATAATTATTAATAGTCAAAAATATTTACTGCAAACAGTAAATCTCGGGTCACCGCTAGGGTTGGGACCTGGATCCAGTTCTTTTTTGGAACCGGTTCCATCACTTTTGGATTGACGGTTCCTGCAAACGGTGCCTGATAAATTTGTGTAATTCTATTATTTGGCTGTGCCCGTGCATTGAAGTGACTGTGGTGACGTTACGTCCATCTACATGAGTGAGTCGAGTGGATCCGCCCACTGATCTCAGATCATGAGCGTCGGTCAAGCGGAACAGAGACAATGAGCTACAAAGCAAGACAGAAAACATCTAAAGTGTGGTTGTATTTTAACAATTTTAAAGAAAATGAGCCAAAGTATATTAAGTGCAATGTAGTCATCACATGCACTGGTGGTAGCCTATCCGCTGTGATGAAACCTCTCCTAAAAAACTTAATATTAACCTCAGGGTTATTATGTGTTTTTTATATATATATATATATATATATATATATATATATATATATATATATATATATGAATTGGTAAGGAATCGGAATCGTTAAAGTCCTAGCGAGTCCCAACCCTAGTCACCACCCTGTCACTAGGGACCAATAACCAAATTGACAAAGCCGGAGTACAGTCTGAGAAGATTGATGAAGGATGAGCACTATTATGAATCCAGCAACTATCACAATTGTATAACCACAACAATCACAAACAACGACAGATTAAATTATAACAGGACTTATTCACAGCAATAATTATTTAAAATAACATTACTTGGTATAAAGTCTATTATAATTCAATTATCAAAAGCAAAACACTGGTTACTAACTACAACAGGCAACACACATGTAATAGCACTAGCGTTAGCGATAGCTGTAGCAATAGCACCAGCAGCAGTAGCCACAGCACAAGCACGAGTGATAGCAGTTGCAATCACAATAGTGTAACGGACTGTTCATGGCAACATTGAGCGTCGGTGTTTTCCAAATGCTCTTCAGTTGGGGTTTGAATTCCGTTTGATGTTTTGGTGTGTTTAGCAATACTGAGGGTTCCCGAGTTTCAGTGAACACGTCCTGATGGTGTTGATGTTCTTTTTTCCGGTAACAGAGGCAGGAGTTTTTAGTCTCGGTGCAGAAGGCAACGAGGGAGGCTAAGCAGTATTAGGAGATCTATGTTTTGTTTTTTTTTTGGCATTGGCTACGGCTTACAGTAGCCCGTGTTATCATTCCACAATAAAGACACAGCGAAACTGTGGAAGGTCTCACTGCCTCCTGATTCAGGGACGCTACAGTAGCAACAGCAGCAGCAACAGTAATCAAAATGGTGGTGTGCGTGTGTATGTGCATGTACGTGTGTGTGTGTGTGAGAAAAAGGAAGAAAAGGGAAAGAGAGAGAGGGGGAAAATGGCGGCGGGGTCACGTGAGTGACATGTTTTTAGGAGCCAAGATAGCGGCAGAGTGACCTAAGCTACGCACTCGCCAAAGCCAAAATTGCAACTCACCACGAAATATGATTGGCGTGAACAAAAGGAAAAGGGAGAGGCCCTTGAGCTTTACACATTACCAAGCCAACCTCTGTGTAACAGATTCAAGCTCACACAACTCTACCGGGAGGAAGCTTTAATGTCTGTGAGATGTGTGTGTGATTGGGAAATAGAGAGAGAGTGAAGGGAGAGAGAAAGTCCACAAAGATCATCACCACAGTTGATAATTACAATATCACTATGCAATAGCAGAGCCAGCAGACCAAAGTCTACTTGGTCGAGTACTGGTCCTTTAACTAGTGATGATTGACTTATCAACTGATCACAGTGAACGACCGACAACAAAAAGAAAGCAAATCGCAGGACTAAGTCAAGTTTCACAGATTCAAATATAGCTACACACTATACTAATTGTCTCTGCCCAAACATAAGTGTCTTAATTTTAGTTGCTCCGATCCTTCGGAGTTCGAGGGAGAAAGGAAAGAGATCCACTTCAAGTGTCTGCAGCGCATTCCGTAGCTGAGGGTCAAGCGGCCCATGCCTCGCTCTTCTGGTGAAGCTATGTGATGAGTTCCTCGGCGGCAGCAGGGAAGATCACGGGTGGAGGACAGTGCACTTTGTTAGGTCGGTGCGCTTATTTTCACAAAGCATAGGATCAGCTGATTGCACAGTGATCTATGTCGGGTCTGACAAAGAAAAATAGAAAAAGGGAAAACAACAACAACAGTCTATGTGCTCGTCCCGCGAGTTGAAGACTGTGACCTAGGCTTTAAGGTGGTGGAAGTCAAACGTTTGAGATGGTGCTCCCTTCGGCGGCCAGATCGCACAGAAAGCTTGGAGTAGCTCTATACTGTACCTGGTGCACTGGGAGAAAGCAATGGAGGAGGGTCCGTTTTCATTCAAACTCAGATTCACATATAGGTGTGAATCATGAGGGTCGCGCGTAGGGTTGGAACCCAGATCCGGTTCTTTTTTGGAACCGGGTCCAAAATTCCGGTTCCGGAAACAGTTCCATCACTTTTGGATTGACGGTTTCCGCAAACGGGTATTAGATTGTTGGCAGCAGAGATGGTGACTCAAATTTGCACACTTCAGACTTCAGACACCCTTTAGAGACTTCAGACTTGACTTGGACTTGTGTTTTGGGACTTGTGAGCAATCATTATGTTTTCTTTTTCTGGCGTATTAACATTGAGGAAACTTTGAAATGCCTAACGAGCTTAATGACACTACCTCCTTTTTGTCACGGTAATAACCATATTAGGCATCGGGTGCACGCCTCACGCACTCAGATGACCTCAGATGACGGTAACTCTAGCGACCAGCACACCTGCAGTTGCTTCTGTAACGTTACCCTTTGTAATTACGTTTGGTTATAAAAACTTTAAAAAAAGATGGCATCAACAAAAGAAGCGCAGACTGCAAAGTCTGTGGTACCAAAATTAAGGATGCTGGATCAACTGCTTCAAATTTATCAGGCACCTAAAAACTCACCCGGATCGGTAACTTACGTTAATTCACATTAGTGCAGGTGGAGGGTTAGCAAACATGTTTAGCTTAGCATCAGCTATGTAACGTTAACTTAGTTTGCTACTAGCTTTATAACTGTATATTTGAAAAGATGAGTGAGTGTTAGTTTGCTTGTCACACTTGTTTGCATTGAGTGGCATTGACATGATGTAAAATAAAGGACGGGTAACGTTACGTTCTGCTGCCACCATCAACTGGCTAACATTATACAGAGAAAAATACATAGTTATACTGTCGGCTTACAGGCAGGTTACAGGTTTATTGTTGACCACATAACGTTAATGTTACAGGTTTATCAGGTTACCATTACACTGGATGATAAATGATAGAATGCTCTTTACAACCAGAAGAGACATGAGACTTGACTTGGACTTGCAAAAAAAGACTTGCGAACATATATATATATATATATAAATGTAGGAATCGGTAAGGAATCAGAATCTTTAAAATCTTAAAGAGTCCCAACCCTAGTCGTGGGGCCGTTTCCAAATGGTCAGCCCAGTCAGGCTCAGGCTTTTGGAGGGAAATGTAGGCCTCTCTGTTGTTCTTTTCAGAGCACGTGGGTAGAGATTCCAACAAGAGTCAAACTTGGCGAAACAGCTTAAGGACTGATACCCTGGCCTTCTTGCGGAATTTCGACATGTTAGTAAAGCTTTTTCAAAGTAATTTTTATATGAAATGTATTACTGTTGTTAACCCAACCCAACCGGTCGAGGCAGATGGCCGCCCCCCCTGAGCCTGGTTCTGCCCGAGGTTTCTGCCTCTTAAAGGAAGTTTTTCCTTGCCACTGTCGCCGAGTGCTTGCTCATCGGGGGATCTGTTAGGTCTCTTTAAATATTTTTATAAAGAGTTTGGTCTAGACCTGCTCTATATGTAAAGTGCCTTGATGTAACTTTGTTATGGTTTGGCGCTATACAAATAAATCTGATTTGATTTGATTTGATTTGATTTAACATACCCACTGGCCCGCATTACTATTAGCCTTTTCATTATTAGTCATTATTGGCTTGTGGCCTTTAGCTACCGACTAAAGGCTAAAATAGGTCATAAAATTACAACATTATTTTAATGCCCATCTATTATGTTGATAGGCAATATCAGTTTTATAAGTTTACCTTAATGTTTCTGACTGATAAGTGTTTTTATCTGTCTTGAAGTGCCAGAGTGAAATACAAGAAAAGTTCACCTGTAACTAAACACCTTAAATACCTTAAAATATTGTCATATTACTATTTTTGGGTTATTTGCACTAAGAACAAAATGGGATTGTATTTATTTTCACATATTGATTGGTTAACCAATGTCATTTAAAATTTTGTAATTTTTTTATTCCTGTAATATTGAAAATGGTATCAAGTAGGGATGAGCGAGTACACCACTATCCATATCTGTGTCTGTATCTGTTCAACCATCTACATTATCTCTGTCGGTATTCGTACTCAGAGGGGGCAGGACTTATTGATGTGGATTTATCAGAGGTTGCTATATTTATTGTAAGCTTCAATATATTTTTATTCACAGCTTAATTTGTATTACACCAAGGTAAGAAGAGCAAGCCGACTGGAAAAAAAACCTGACCCAATGAAGAAACAGTGAGAATGAGAAACGCGACGCGGGCTGCATGAAGCCCTGTCTCGTCACACAAGTACCGCTTCTATTACGAATCAAGTTTTTACCCCATAACTCCATAAAGTGGGGCAGATTTGAAACGTTTGGGTTATAAAAGGCTATTTTAAAATAATTATGTAGTAGTGTGGATGTAGCCTAACTTATGCAAGACTTGGTTTTTATCGCTGTTTAAATGATGATCTTACGGGGGACTCGATCAGGTAGTTGTAAATATTGATGTATGTCACCTCCAGCCATTCAGTGGGATCATTCCTCCATGAAAATGAAGGCAAGGAGAAGGGAAAATGAGAAAGACCCACAGATGTGAGTTTTTCATTGTACCATTTTTTCTCCGGTACAGCTAACGTGTTAAAATACTCATTTGACATGTTGAAATAATGTTTTAAGCAAACTACTGGACAGTGTTTTTGAAATTGTGCCGCCGATTGTCTTCCCCTCCGGTGGGTGTGGCTTTCGGAGTATGACACGTTGCGCTCTGTCTCTATCACAGGACGCCCTGTGAAGGATTTTCCTTCAGCCTGAGCACGGATATTGACTCGTATTACTCGTGTGGTATTCATACTCATCAAAATTGCTATATCCGTACCGGATACTCTGGCTCAACCCTAGTATCAAGTATGAAATATTTTGTCAAATATCAAGTTTACAATTTTAGTCTTGTGTTAACATTAATATTAGAAGAATTTTTGAAATTCCTCTACCAAAGAAAGGGATGTCCATATTCTTTAAAATCTTATAATCAAAGGTACACACAGCAAGCATTATCCTCCCCCCCTCTGTCTGGGGGCCTGGGGTTCTCTCTGGCCTGGGGCCCTGTGGTTGCGCCCTGGCGTGGTGCCCCAGGGTTCACTCATTGGCAGCAATCCAGTCATGTCCAGTGCTGTGGCCGTTCACTGTAGGCGTGGAGGTGGCCATTCCACCTTGCTGGTGGAATGCACCGAGCCTACATTTTGTGTCCCAGGCAAGCTGGGGCTGGAGGGGGCTGGTTAACGGTGGACAAGGTCTCTGTGTATCTGGGGGCAGTGCCCCAGCCATCCCTAGGGGTGATGTGTTGTGATGGCCAGCCTGTGTTGGTTTGTGCTGGCTGACACTTTCTCTTATCTGGACTCCCACTCTTCCAAGGATTAACACACAAATTCTCCGGACTCTCATAATTGTGATGGAGATGGCAGGAGAATCACAGCAACTTTCACTCCATATACTACCAGAACCACCTGCTTCCCTTCCTTGTTCATCCTGTGGTGTTTCATCTATCCACTGTTTCTCCTTAGATTCACTGTGGTGTAGCACCCCCTGCCTCAAAAAGTTCATTTCACTGATGTTAATGGTCAGTGACACCCACTGAAAAATGAATATGTTTAGCAATGAGACTAAATGTGCGTGATCTCACCTTGTGGTGTTCAACTATGAGGACAAATACAGACCAAAAATAAAAAAATAAAAAGAAACCATAAAATTCCAGCACACAGCAGACTTCTGCCCTCGTGATTTTTTTGATTATTGTTTTGGGGAACTTTTGAGCATTCCATCATTTGCATTCAATATATTTGTCTCATCGATTGCAGTTTCATCAGCAGTACCACAGTAATTTATATTTGTTATTATCTGTTATTTTAAGCAATAGACTGCCTACTTAATCCTGGCACAAGTTTATATGTATCATTTTTACATGTTCAACTTCAGTTGTGGTATTTGTCTTTATACATGTATATAGCCTACATTAGAATAATACCTGTGTGTTTACTTTATACTAAATGTTCTTAAACACATCCGCTGGTCTACTTGGAGTTTTGCAGAGAAGAGGTTGGCACTGTTTCTTCCTGTGCAACATCGATTCCTTCTACTTTAATATGGTCATTTGGCTGTAGTTATTGAGTTAATTATTACTTATATATCCAAATTAATAGTATTTATTGAGACTTAATTGGGGATTTGGCTATTGTTTCCCTTTTTAGGGTGGTGCGTCAAGGGCAACTTTCAGATTAATTAAAGTTATCAGTTAATGTATCAGCTAACAATATTTTTAATATTAATAGTTTAGTCAATTTTTGATGGCCATCACTAATGAACTACCAGGCCCCAACATAATGGTGCCCCACGTAAGTTGGGCGAAGCCAAGACTTGCACTCCAAGAAGCTGCTGGGATGAGGTGGGTCAGAGTGCAGCGCTGATGTTGCACTTTTGTTCATGGAAGTTCTGCCAACTGACCCCCCCACACACACACACACACACACGCACTACTCAAATAATAAAATCAATCACTGCAAACCAAAAAATAAAACTGATACAGGTCTACCCTGTTACATCCCTCCCTGCTGAAATGGTTGTTGTCCCAAAGACCACAGAACACTGACACACTGAAGCTAAAGATCACAGTGGCACGAACTGAGGCAGACAGGCAGAGGACCCACAGAGCAGAGCTGACACAGGCAGGTGGCGAAAAACATTTTAATCCAGAGAAAGGTCGGTACACAGAGAATCAGTCAAGACAAGCAAAAGTACAAAAAGGCTAGGCAAGAGAAAAATCAGAAATCCAAATTCAAAAGTCAAAACATGAAGGGAAAAACAAGAGGAACAAACCAAGCTGGAACACTAGAACGAACACAGACGATCTGACAAAGACACTCTGGGAAAGGGAGGTCTAAACACACACAGGGAGAGGATAACGAGACACAGGTGAGCGCCATGAACAATCACTCACAGGTAGAAAAGATACTGGGAAGGAGCAATAGGGGCAATATCCGAGGCGAAGGTTACCAAAACAGAATTGAAAAGTCAGGTCAAAAAACAGGCTTAGGTCAAACACGAGGGCAATCAGAAACTTGTCTTACAATGCTGGAACAGCTCAGGAAACAGACTGGCACGATCTGGCAGAGACTGAGAAACACACCAGGCTTAAATACCCACAAGGCAATCATCAAAGGGGAATCAGGTGTGCTCACAAAAATGGAGGGAAAAAACAAAGACAGGAAGTTGGAGGGTGGAGTGGGGAACATGTCAAACCAAAACAAAAGCACATGACAACCACCACCATAACATAAACAAAAAGACTGAAAAACAATAACTTAAACAGCAGAGTCACTACCCAGTCAACATGTACATGTGGGCCCCATATGGGTTACAAAAGGGGAGCATGGGTACAGAGTAGGCATGGGCTTGAACTGGGCAAATTGTCCGGGCCCCATATGGTTTTAGTAACATGGGTCCTATATAGGAAGCCCATGTGGGCTGACCATGTGGGGCCCATAGGGGATATGAGTCGGCAAAGTGGGCATGGGATAGAAGTAGGTGAGTTATGTGGGTCCCATATGGGTCACTTAACATGAGCCCCACATGGTAAGCCCATGAGGGCCAACTCTAAGAGTCCCAAAGGGGATATAAGTGGGCAGAGTGGGCATGGGGTGGAACTGGATATCATTTCTTGGGCCCCATATGGGTAATTTAACTTGGGTCCTACATGGGGAGCCCATGTGGGCTTCCCGTGTGGGCCCTGTAAGTGATAAGAATGGGCTAAGTGGGCATTGGCTGAAAGTAGGCAAGTTGTATGGGCCCCATGTGGTTTCAGAAACATGGGTCCCACATAGTAAGCACATGTGGGCCTACTCTATGGGCCCCATAAGGGATATAATGGGGCAGAGTAAACATGGGGTGGAACTCTGTAACAATATCTGGGACCCATGTTTCTTCAGTAACATGGGTCCCACATGGTAAGCCCATGAGGGCCAACTTTAAGGGCCCCATAGGGAACAGCTCATGGGCAGACCCGGCATGGGGTGGAAGTAGGCAAGTTGTATGGGCCCCATGTGGTTTCAGTAACATGGGTTCCACATACTAAGCCCTTGTGGGCCTACTGTATGGGCCCCATAAGGGATATAATGGGGCAGAGTAAACATGGGGTGGAACTCGATAACAATATCTGGGACCCATGTTTCTTCAGTAACATGGGTCCCACATGGTAAGCCCATGAGGGCCAGCTCTAAGGGCCCCACAGGAGAAATAAGTGGGCAGAGTGGGCATGGGGTGGAACTAGGTATCATTTCTTGGGCCCCATATGGTTCCTTTAATTCCCACGCGTTAAGCCCATGAGAGCCAACTCTAAGGGTCCCATAGGGGATATAAGGGAGCAAAGTGGGAATGGGGTGGGACTGGGTATCATTTCTTGGGCCCCATATGGTTCCTTTAACTTGGGTCCTACATGGGTAGCCCATGTGGGCTACCCGTGTGGGCCCTGTAAGTGATAAGAATGGGCTAAGTGGGCATTTGCTGGAAGTAGGCAAGTTGTGTGGGCCCCATGTGGGTTCAGTAACATGGGTCCCACATGGTAAGCCCATGAAGGCCTACTCTATGGGCCCTGTAAGGGATGTAAGTGGGCAAATTAGCATGGGGTGGGACCCATGTTGCTTCAGTAACATGGGCCCCACAGTTGCATGACTGAGGGGATGAATTTATGTTGAAGTAGTCCTATACTGGCCAAAGGTTAAACAGCTTTGTAATGCTCTGTTGTTTTTAGGAGTGTTTTAGTTTTCTTTGTTTGTTTTTTGTTGAACTCTTCCATTTATTGTTTGCATCTTTAAAAACATCAAAATTCCAATTAAACATTGGTGGACAATCTTTCATAATCGTAATCAATGTTAATAGGCCTACAGACATGATGATACATGGACATGTGAAACATTCTTAGTTCAGAATAAAACAGGGTATGATGCCTGATTAAAATCTTCTACAGGCTATATTTTCCTTCTTAATAACTATGTAATATTGACAGTATGTATGGGCAGTAACAATCCAGTCTCAACCAGACAGTTGGTCCAATAAAAACTGAGACACCTTGTTACAGCAAACCTGACTGCTCATGTCTACAGTCACAGTCAAACTTGCTAAACAACATGTCATCAGCATCTTGTATGTAGTGTATATATATATATATATATATATATATATATATGTAGCAGGATAGACATTCCCTGAGCTTAGATGATTGGGGCTGTTTCATTGGTTCCCCTGGCCCAATCAAAGAGGAAGGCCAAACTATAAAGGAGAGAGGTGTCCATCTCTCTTGCTCTCGCTCTTTGGCTTTGGCGGGCACACCCACTTCCGGCTATGCGCCCCCGTCTGATTGAAGCTCAACGGTTGCAGGTCAATGTGTGGTGGCTGCACTGTTTACGTGGGTTGTAGTTGGTTGGTTGGGGTGATCATGATTTTCACCACCGCAGGTTTTTCTTTTTTTTGCTGACTCCCCCCCCCCCCGTCCCGAGGGGTGTACTATGAAGGAAGCTCAACAGAGCCGGGCTTTCTTTGAGTGAGCTGGCTCGATAAAGCCGAAAGCTCCAACCACAGATAACGAGTATCACGACGGTGGGTATCAACTTGATTTGTCGACCCAGGCTTGACTCATCAGTCTCTGTGCGCATTCACATAAAAAGGGGCGTTTAGGCGTCATTTGACGCTATTTCCGCAGAAAATTGGACCGATTATATGCCGCATATTTCAGCCATAGGAGCAGATTATGATAATGGAGGGCTATGAAGAGTTCAGACTTATAATAACAGCTAAAAGCAACACTGTTGCTCCAAACAAGACAAGAGAGGAAGTCTGGGAAAAAAAAATGCAGATCGTGTAAATGCGTAAGTTAATATAGCCTATGTAATATCATATAATATTATATATCACTATATAACTTTAATTCACTCCCTGACATTGTCTCACAATGAAGGATACATGGAAATCACTCAGATTAGGGCCAAATCAAAGTGAAATTCATTTGATTTGTCCAATTTTCTAATTGGTGTTCTATTAGTTGTAAACGGTCTTGGCAGCATATCCAGACCAAGCACAAAAATATAATCCAAAGTAGTATTTGCTGTGCATTCATCACTCTTTTAGTGTAATGTGGATGATACACTGCGTAACATATTAAGTGTTAAAATTATCAGAAGGAAACAAGAAGAAAAATGAGAGGAGAAAGATTTTAGGGGGCCCCGCTCCAGCAGATTACACAGCCTCAGAGGAGCTGGCCCTTGCAAAAGATGAAGGGCGGCCGATCATGGAGGGGGTACAAGGGGGTATTCAATCAGACCTGCTGCTGGCAGCTCCCAGCAGCAATTCTTTGTCCAGGGTATGTATAAGTGCTTCGGTGGTAAAATACTAAATGCATATTTGTTGTTTCTCAGATGAGAAAAGTTTTAATCTAATTTACAGTTGAAGGAGACACTGTAGTGTTGCTCAAGCTGCCAACACACACCCTTGCTGGTCCCCACACAGAGGTAACTGTCAAAGTTGTCATGTACTCTTATCTTTGTTTGCTGTGTTGAATCCACTTTATTAATTTCTCTTAAACTATTCCACAGGTGGAGATCAGTGATGAGGAGACACTTTCAGTGTATTCAGAGGTACCTTTAGGGGTAGATATTTTAATAATCTAAATAAGAATTTAATTTAAAATTTAAATTCATCTTTTTAAATTAGAAATAATTAAGTTTCTTGCTCATTAATGTCACAGGGAGAGGACATTGTGCAACCTTCCCCTCAGCCTGTGACCTCCACCTCTAAGCCCACAAAAAAACAAGGGGTAAGGGTTTCATAATTTCTAGCAGTCCTATGTTTTAGTTTCTTGAGCTGGAAATCAAGAAACTAAAACTGGAGTATGAGAAAAAGGTACTGCAGTAAATGGTACTTTAAATTTTTTTGTTAAGCATGATTGACATTGTATACTTATGAATTTTTCTTTTCCCAGAAAAAGCAGAACTTTAATAAATAATAAAACACATCCTTTGATTGGTGTTTTGTTTTGTTTTTTTATTGGGTGAAAAGGTGCTGCTGATGGCTGCGTTACTGTAAGTGCATGGATTCGTTTGGTCGCATTACTTATATGGTTCAACAAGATTGCATATGTAACGTATTCCCTCAACTGAGAATCTGTATCACTCAGAGAATATAGTCAGAAAATGCCAATAGATCACTCCGGTCTGGAAAAACTCTCTCCCTCCGAAGAGCACCTCTAATAATTCGGGTACGTAAATCCACTGGATTTTCCAAAAATGGTGAGGCCACGTTCAAGGAGGATGATCAGTGAAAGGGCGGCGCTTTTTATAGTCGACTTTAAGCTGAAAGTCAGAACAAAAACTGGTCCGGACCAGTTTATGTTCGCAGCATAAATTACCACGGTGATGTAGCCTGCTTTAAAGAGAGCGACCTTCGTGACACAGAAAAGTCTGGCTTTAGGCTCAACATACCTCGCTAACGCACTAATCTCGCTTCGTAGTACAGCCCTCCGGTCTGTCAGACTCGGTGTTTGATGCATCGTTAACGCCTGTTAACAGATCGTTTGTCAGACGGTATGTATGTCTCATGCTCTGCCTCCTCAAGGCTCCACTGTTTTTACCCTGCCTGTGTTAACCGGGGATCTATTTATTATAGATACAGTTGGCAATTGCGGCTAACCATAGCTTCCAGCTCCCTCTGCTCTGCCTGGTGTGGTGTGGTGCTGCACGGTGGGGCTGTCCTGAGCCTGTGCGCCTGCCGTCCTCTCCAACCACCGCTGCGGCTGCAACAGCTCGTGGGTCGGCGCTCGGGAGCATTTGTGTGTTGGCCTGCTGACAGCCATAAGCCTGGGTCCCAATTGTGGGGTTAACTTAATTTAATTTGCAATACTTTTTCTTTCGTTCTTTTCTTATGGTTCGCATTTGGGTTATGTTTATTCCGTTTATTTTGTTTCATGTGTTTGGATTCATTTGGTTTTCATTGTATGACGTTTTTTTTTTGTTTATTTATTTATTTATTTATTTATTTATTTCTGTTAGATTAGAATTAACTACTTTACCCTTAGTTTAATGTTGGCAGCTTAAGGTTTGTTTTGTGCATTTACTTGGCTGCCAACTGTGTTTTTTTTCTTGTGTTTAATCTTGTTTATTGGATTTGGTTTCTTTTTGTGTTTAACCCCACTAATTTGTTGTTTCCCTTTTTAGTTGCTGAGAGCTGCCGGTGGTGGTTTCCCCTTTTTTTGAGTGAGTGTGCTGTGCACCCCCTTTGTCTTTTTTTAGTTTTTCACATATGATTGGGGTGATTTTGTTTCCCTGGGATCCCTCACACTGCTGACTCACGTCCCCCTACTGGTAAGCCTCAGCACTGATAAGTTTCCCTAAAAAAAACAAAAAAGACAAAATTAATTGTTGTAGTAAATAAATAAATATATTTTAACTGGAACCACATCTTCTGTCCATGTAGCAAAACGTACCTTCCTGCCTTGTGGGTTGTTTATTACATTGATTACTCTTAGGGTGAAATTCCCTGGGTGGCGTTGCTGGCATACCTAATACTCCTCGCTCCCTAGTTTTCCCCCGTTATTGTGCTACACACACACACATACATATATATATATACATAAACAACTAATAACCCTATTTAAAAAAAAAAAAAAAAGTTATATTATTTTTCAGGGCACAAGGTTTTGCTTTAAATTTAATTGTTTCTTAAAAATTAAGAAGATCCAAGATCAGCCTTCTTTTTTTGTGAATTATTAATCTGATGTTGTGGACATGAGCTGACATATTTATTGCTCCACAGTTATGTGCAGTTGACAATGATGTGATTTAGTGGTCAGGTTTTTGAAGGAGTTTAGGTCACATGTACATAACGGTCACACTGCGCGCTTTTATTTTGAATTTTTTCGGAACAGCGCCTACAGCAACAAAGAGCAGTCCACAGTAACGGCATCGCGCTTTCAATACTGGTGAGTGGCATGTTACTCTATTGTAAAATTCTCGTATTAAACCATCACTACTATCGAAGTATTGTGAGCTAAGACACTGGGGAATTTGCAAAAATGCTTGTTTGAACTCAGCTAATGTTGTAGTGAGTGTTTTAGCTAACTTTAGCTAATGTTAGCCTAGTAGTTAGGCCTAATAAACCAGTCAACATAACGTCACTGTTTTTATACAGCCCCTCTCGAAAACAAAAGCAGATTAAACAGTTTGGAGGCAATTTGGAATACAAAAATGCATCTGAATTAGCTCAGCACAGCAGCCACTGCTGCAATTCTGCAATAGTTGCAAATTCATCGATTATTAGATTCATCGCTATGTGACACGTGACGATTCAATAACGATTCATACATTTCAAAAACGATTATATTTCATAATAACTAAATGGAACACTACCGCGGTGGGCGGAACGAAAATAAAAGTCAGCCTTGCCGCCCGGACACCTTAAGGAATGGACCAGGTGAAGATGGCGGCTACAGTTGAATTTGTGAATTTGATGAGTGACAACGCTTGCGAGATTGTGAGAGACGATCGTCCGTGTCACCATGTCAGCTGATTCTGTGTGTGTGTGTGTATGTGTGGCTGTGTTGTTTCACTGCTGACCTCCAAGCAGCTGTTGATGTTTAGGCGCTGCAGCTTCCACCGAGCTGGAGTCAGACGCAACGCGAGACAGACACACATGGCGCAGATGTCGCGGACATCATAAACGTCTCACACTGTTGAAAAAAACTACCGTTGTGTTGTGTGACGGGAGATACAGAGCCGGGTATTAATTTAAAGTTAGAGAGGGAGGGATAGGGGGAGATATGCTGGTGATGGAGAAAGGCAGATAAGATATTTTATTTTTGACTAAATGTTCTTGTTGACTTATGGATAGTAGAATAAATATTGTACGGTGGAGTTTACTGTGCTATGATCATAGAGTGAGTTTTGATATCATGATATGTCTTACAATACTGCAATAAATATTATGGGCTTGTACTGTGAGATTTCGATATCGTTACATCCCTAGTAGAGCACAAAGAGCTGAAAAATAGGGGGATGATACAGTTAATCTACAGTAAATTTGAACGTGGGTGAAGAAATAGAGCATTTGGTCAATATTTTTATGTGGGTGGTACTGTTGACTTTAAAAAAAAAACACCAAGACAAATTACAAATGAAACAAAAGTACACTTGCGAAATGGTGGCTGGTAAAAACACTGAGTAGCTGGTAGAATTGAATAATCGCATTGTAGCACCCTGAATTGTAATCAAATCAAATTGTGAGGTGCCTTAGATAGCACACCCCTACTAAAATAGTACATCTAGACCTGTCGGTGTTCATCCTAGCTCTTATTTACAAGAATGCCATTAATTAACAGCTTAATGTAGCTGTCAAGGAGTTTAATTATAGTACTTTCAGTTATATGTGTGAATTCACCTGACATTACTATGAAAAAATATGACAAATCCAAACAAAATAAGAACTCTCCCATTGTGTGTTAAAGTTGTGAATTTAACCTGAAATTTTATTTTATATTTGGTGGGTATATGTTAACCACACAGTATTTACCTGTGCAAAAACATAAATTATATTGTCAGCCATTGTCTTCCTGTCGCATTTAGATTTGTCGAGATCACAGTTGACACACTGTTGGAAAGTGTTCTTCTTTGCCACGTAAGTAATTTGACTGTAATAATTTGTCATATATGCACAATGTATCTGTTGTCAGTCCATGCTCATTTGTCATTTTCAGTTCTGATATTATTGCAGTTGCAAGCTCAAAAACTGTAGCAGGCCACGTGACGTGCATGATGGTGGACAGTCACTGCCTGCCTCTGCTCAGTTTCATTCATTCTGTAAGCATGTGTGTGTCTAAGATGAGGAAGGAAAGAACAGGGTCAGCAGACTTCCCAGTGCTAGTGTTTTGATTGATGGGCACAACATTGGATTTAATTAGATAGAATAGTTTTGTTTGTTTAAGCTTACTTATGAAACAATATTAACCCTTGTCAACCCTTTAAAAAGTAATGCCATTTTGGAATATAAAACCAGATTTCTTTGTGAAATAAACACAAAATATTTCTGCCGCTGAGTAGTGGGTAGGTAGTTTTCCCATTTAAGGATGTTAAGTTGAACCACCTCAAAGAAGGCTAAGAATTAAATTTGATTTTAGATTAGACCTACAGTTTACAATATATTTATGTTTAGTGGGTTTTGTTTATATGGAAGGCCTAACAGTTACCTCAAACAGAAAAAAAAACCATGATGTAGTACAAGCCATTTTACATGTGACAGGTAACACCTGTGTATTTTAGTGAAATGGATTACTTCCATGGCAATTCAAGGACAAGGAGAAGGAGAATCAAAAGTAGGGTGCAGCAGCATTTAATGACCCTTGCCATGGAGGCTGTGGACCAGGCAGACCAGGTAGACCCGGCAGACCAGGCAGTGCAGCCAGTGGATCAAGAAGTGCAGGTGGTGGACCAGGAAATGCAGGCTGTTGATCTGGATGTGCAGGTTGAGGAATATATGGAGAACAATTCAGATGAGGCTGTAAATCAGCAGTTGGACTTTGACAGTGATGTTGATGACTTGTACATGTGTAGTGACTGTGAAGAAGATCCTGCCTGTGATTTTACTGAAGAGGAAGCTCACTCTGATGCAAAGAGGAAACTAGCTGAATGGGCAGCTAACTGTCAGGTGTCTCATTCTGCACTGTGAGTCACTGGGAATACTCTTGGAGCTAGGTCTGGATGTACCCAAGGATCCCAGAACTCTCCTCGGTACAGTGAAAGATTGTGAGGTCAAAGAGATGGGACAGGGAAGTTACTACCACTTTGGGCTCACAAGTGCAATACTGTCAGAACTGAAAATGACAAATGAGCATGAACTGACAACAGACACATTGACTATTGACTACTAAAACTGTCCATAACCTGGAACATTTCTTCCCCGGTTGTCTTTCCTGGCAGCCTTTTGCAAATAAAATATGCTTGTTTATGTGCAACACATCTTTGTAACAAATGAAGGCCAGGAGTTGAGCATCTCCACTCACATCTGTCATTTCATCCAGCTGCAAAGCGAACTGACCGGCTTGTTTTATTTTGTTCACCACTTGTCCAATAATATTAACTGACATAACATTGATCCAACGGGACACGGTGTTGTTCGACAGGGGAACTTTCTTGAGTGCGTCGGCTGCTTTCTTGTCAATCATAGTTTCAGCCATAAGAGTTGACAAGAGACTGATAACATTAAAAATCATAGAGTTAAATTAATTGGATGTGACCAAACTAAAACTCACCTTTGAGTCTTGTTTTCCACTTTTCTGAGTGATTCTGCGCCAGACAGAGTCTCGTTACGTTTCAGGTATCCTCGGTCCCGGGACACACATGACCGCGCTATGGGAGTGCACGCACACAGCTGTGACGTCACGCTGAGAAATGAGACTTTTCTGGCCGTTAGAAAAGTTTTTGACGGATAAAAAGTAATTTTTCTTGTGCTAAAAATCCATAACGATTATCCATCATATTCTTCATATTTTTGCCAGTATGGCCATGAACTTGGCGATTGTTTAATTCTAAATGGTGTTTGAAGAGAATATGTTTTTAGTGTTCATAGCTCATACTGTCAATCAAATTTGTTTTACTGAGGCTCTTAAGAAGAACACATTGACAGTGCAGTGACAGCACAGGTGAACCAGCAGGAAGCAGAAAATCAAAATGGTTCACTGGGGCAAGAGACAGGGCAAGAGACAGAGGAGGACGAAGGGCATCCAGACAACCAGTGCCAAGTGCAATTTAATTGCAATTTGTTTTCAGTAGTTACCCTGTTAAAATTGTACTTATAGTTACTTGTTAGAATAAATAAAAAGTAGAAATCAGAGAATGTGGCCATTTTTTAAATTAGCCTGACTCAGACTGGTTGGTGATTAATAATTTATTTTTTTATTCATTGTTACAGCTCTAGGTTGGATGTTTATTAAAATTGTACTCAGTACTCACTTAGGATGTTGTAAGGCAATATTTTTATGTATACATTTGTAAGAGGTTTGTGAAGGTGGAATGCATGTATTATTTTATTTGAAAATAATTCAAATCCTTTCATTATGGTCAGTAGAGTAGCATAGATCTTAAAGCTGGGACCAAGATGGGTCCTGTGTATTTAACCCAGCTGGGGCCCAGCACTTAACACCTAGTGTAATCCTGCCTTAAACCCACATGGGCAAGCATGCGACCAACGTTGAACCCGCAGACTATCCCACTTGCAACCCATGTTTCAGCTCACGTTGTCACCATGTAGGACCCACATAGGACTAAAAGCTGGGACAAAAATAGGTCTTGCATATTTTACCCAGTTGTAGCCCATCTAATACCTAGTGTAATCCTGCATTAAACCCACATGGTCAGTTGGCATGGAACCAACATGGAACCCGCAGACAATCCCACTTGCAACCCATATTTCAACCCATACTGTCCCCATTTAGGACCCACACAGGACTAAAAGCTGGGACCAAGATTGGTCTTGTCTGTTTTGCCTAGTTGGGCCACACCTAAAACCTTGTGTAATTCTGCCTTAAACCCACATGGTCAGTTAGCATGGGGCCAACATGGAAAACGTGGACAATCCCACTTGCAACCCATATTTCAGCACATACTGTCCCCATGTAGGACCCACATAGGACTAAAAGCTGGGACCAAGATGGGTCTTGTGGGTTTTGCCCAGCTGGGGCCTATCTAAAACCTTATGTACTCCTGCCTTAAACCCACATGGGCAATTGTCTTGGGGCCATTATGGAACCCACAGACAATCTCATGTGAGTGTGATCTGAGAATCCCTTATGGGGCCCATTATTTAGCCCACTATTTACCCACATGGGCCCCACATAAAAATGTTGGCTGGGTAACAGTACTCCCCCTCTACAGCAGACACCCGACGGCCCAGGATCATGGGGGTGGTCTCGATGGAAGTCTGGATGAGGGAGTTGTCCAAAATGTTGCTTGCGGAAACCCACGACCTCTCCTTTGGCCTGTAACCCTCCCAGTCCACCAAATACTGGAATCCCCGGCCCCGACGACAATCAGCCAACAGCTTCTTCATGGTGTAAACTGGATCACCATTGATGAACCTGGGAGGAGGAAACGGTCTGGTGGGAGGGACAAGAGGGCTACTTCTCACAGGCCGGACCTTGCTCACGTGAAAAGTTGGATGTACGCGAAGAAATCTGGGAAGGTGCAGTCTCACAGCAGATTCATTAATGACTTTTGACACAGGAAACCGGCCAACAAAACGAGGTGCCAACTTACCGGATTCCACTCTGAGCAGAAGGTCCTGTGTGGAGAGCCAAACCCTTTGTCCTGGATGGTAGTGGGGAGCCAGCCTTCTCTGTTGGTTGGCATTCCTCTTGTAAATCTGCAAGGATTTTAGAAGAGTCTGACGAGGAGGCTGAGAAGGGGCATGGCTCGATGAACATCAGACGTCAGACCTGTGCGTGATTCAACATGGCGGCACAGACCTGAACATAACCAAACAAGCTCACCTTTAAACACCAGTCTACACAATCTGAATCCTCAAATCCTCAGAAATACAGGAAAAACATTTACTTCTCTCATCCACCAACAATCCTCATCAATAAAATCTGGAAGAAGAAAACGTGGAAAGCCTGCAGGAGTACGTTGATGAGTGCTACTACCAACTTGTCATGAGGAAGACCGGCAACGCGGCGACCCCATCTTCCAAAAGAAGCCGACTGCCCAGCGTACCCTCATCACCTGATAAGGACTTTGGGGAGATCCTGGTCTCAAGGAAACTAACAAGTTTCGATGCCAGACTCGTTCTGGTGGAAATTCTCTACAGAGTTCCAGGCTCTACGTGAGTCTCTGGTTTTCAGTGGCCAGTGAAGCCACCTGTTGCTGGCTCAATTCCAAGCCCTTAAAACCTCCATTAAATCACTTACCGAGGGGGTGATGAAGATCACGGCAGAGAACAAACAAGTTAAAGAGGCTATCCTTGACATTCAGGCTCGGAGTATGCGGGACAACCTGGTATTTTCCGGCATACCAGAGCAGGCGGAGGAAGACCCCGAGATGTCCATCAAAGACTTCCTCCAGAAACAGCTGAAACTTCTGACTAAGACCATGAAGAACGTCACCTTCCACCGGGTGCATCGCCTTGGAGGGAAGAGACAGCACAACAGGCGCCCTAGGCCCATTGCTGCAAAGTTTGAACACTTCAAGCAGAAGGAGCTGGTGATGAGCCAGGTCGGGGAGCTGAGAGGAACAGACTTCAGCGTGAACAATCAATTCCCGAAGGAGATGCTGGAGCGCCGCAAACACCTGTTCCGTGTCAGGAGAAAGTCCATCGATGGAGGATCCTGCGCTATCATCGCTGTGGACAAACTATATGTCAACGGCCAGCTGTTCTGGTATCCAGAGATCACCCCTTGGCTCGTCTTGGGGCGTCTCCTCTCTCTACCCGAGTTTCACTGGAGTCACCGGATTCACCAGATTCACCCGAGTGTGGTAATAGTATGGTTAAATTAAAGGATGAAGGTAACATCAATTTCTCAAATTCATTCTTTCTTTCAAACCTGTGTCAATCATGTAATAATATACGAACGCACATCGCAGGCAGTATACCATGCTGTTCTCACTCACGAACGTGTATTTTTGTCGCCCCATTGTTTTTCCTGTTGTTGTTTTGTGTGGAGAAAGCTCTCGAAACAGAATTAAACAAAAAAATGAAAGCTTTGGAGACAACTCATGCTGCCTCCGAAGAGGAACATCTACTGAGAGAACTAAGGGAAATTAAAACTAAAACTAAATGAATTACTCAACATCAAAATACAATTCCAACTGCAGGGATTACGCTTGGAGAAATTTGAACATAGCAATAAAGCCAGCAGATTTCTAGCAAACCAACTAAAACAGAACAAAGTGCAACAATATCATCAATAAAGAACTCCACTGGGAAAATAACCCAGAAGAAATAAATCACATTTTTAGGGAATTCTTTAAAAATGAGAATAACCCCTTCAAATCCAGCACTGAAACTTTTCTGAGCACAGTCGACTTGCCAAAATTAAATCAAGACCAAATAATGGCTTTAGAGTCACCTATTTCAACCAAGGAACTCCAAGAAGCCCTCAAACATATGCCAAACAGGAAAGCCCCGAGACCAGATGGTTTCCTTACAGAATTCTACAAAGAGTTCTGGCCAGAGCTTGCAGTTATATTTTACAGAATTTTCAGCGAAATGCAGGAAACCTCGACCCTTCCACCCAACATGAACTGTGCAAATATTAGCCTTCTCCTTAAACCGGACAAAGACCCTGTACTCCCATCAAGCTATCGTCCAGTATCACTTATAAATGTAGATATTAAAATTATTTGCAAGGCGCTAGCTAGAAGACTTGAAAAAGTAACACCTCACTTAATACATCCCGACCAAACTGGGTTTATTAAAGGCCAACACTCTACCAACAATACCCGCAGACTTATCAACCTGATAGACTATTGTAATAGTCAGAGCAAAGATGCCATAATAGTCTCCATAGATCCAGAAAAAGCATTTGACAGGGTAAATTGGAATTTTCTCCTCACCACATTACAAAAGTTCGGGTTCAGAGATAACTTTGTGAACTGGATCAAAATATTGTATAGCTCTACCAGTACCTTTGTCAGAACAAATGATCCAACTTCTCCAAGCTTTTTTCTGCAGAGGGGATCCAGGCACTGTTGTCCACATTCTCCTTCCCTTTTTGCTATATCTATAGAGCCACTCGCAGCTGTAGTTCGGCAGAACCAAAATATTAAGGGAATTAACACAGCAAATGTGAACCACAAAATAAGTCTTTATGCTGATGATGTATTACTTTTCCTACGAAATGCACAAACGTCTCCCCCTGAAACAATAGCACTCATCGGCAAATTCTCAACCATCTCTGACTACTTTATTAATTGGAACAAATCGACTGCCCTACCCATAAACTCAGATTTCCAAAGTATGTCAACCGCCCCACTACGACCAGGAAACATTAGATATCTAGGTATCAACACCCCTGCCAAACTTTCCGACCTGACATAGAGGGCGACAGGAGTCCGAGTCCTTCTTCGCAGAGTAAAATTGTTTCAGCACAACAAGGCACCAGGAACATTTATACTGCCTGCCCCAGCTGATGAACAGAACAGGTTAAAAAAAGAAATCATGCTGCCTTCACATCTCTCATTCTTTTTTCTATGCCCCTTGTCCTCTTCCTCATACTTTTGCTGCTCAAACATCTTATCTTGTTTTCCTTCTTTTTCTTTATCCTTTTCTCCAGTACTCTCCTCCTCCTCTATGCCCAGTTCTTGATGCCCCTTGCCCTCCTGTCTCTGTCTCTTTGTCTTTTTGGTTACTCCCTTTCCTCCCTGCCTTTTACCCTTCTGATCCTTTTTTACTCCACCCTTTCCCCGTGCAACCTTAAATTTTCTGTCTTTCCCCTCTTCAGCATGGTGGTCCTTGAACTTTCTTTTTCTGCTACCATTCTCTGGGTTTTCATCAAAAAGATTTATTTTCCATTTAGGTTTGCTTGTCACCTTGGCACGCTCAGATGCTGTGGCCTCTCTGTCCTCATCTGTCCTTGTTTGGGAAGATGTGCTTTGAGTGCCTTTCTCTTGCGCTCCTTGCCTGCTATGATGCATCTCCTCCTCCTTGGCCTTGCCTTCCTGTCCCAGTCTCTCAGGATGCTTCCTAAACTCTTCGTCCATCTTTGATAGCTCTGTCTCTGACACAGCCTCATCATTATAAAATGGCTGCTCAGTGTCTGTGCAGGATGAGCTTTCAATGTCAGGGTCTTCTGCCTCCTCCACAAGAGTTTTCATGCGGAGATTTCTTATTTTAAATACTTCTCCGATGTTTGGGAGGGAGCAGTAGAATTTCTCTGCCGTGTTGACGTCATGGCACATCGAAGATGCTACCATGGCCTGCTCGTCCTGGCTCAATTGATTTTGCCTTGACTTTGCCTTGAAAGTTGAAATAGGTAAGTGTTAAATGAACCAAGTTATAAGTTCACGGATACAGCAATGTAGTGGCAAATGGATCATTTAATTATTATTTATTTATAATTTATAGTAACCCTTCTTAAATATTCAAATCAAATCAAATCAAATTTATTAATGTAGCATCAAATCATAACAAAGCTACATCAAGGCACTTTACATATAAAGCAAGTCTAGACCAAACACAAACACATCAAACACCCAACAAAACACCTTGTCTATAATTCTTAAGGCACTAAAGCAACAAGTGACAACCCACTAACTGCCACTCACCTGACTGCTGACACTGGACCGGATGCTGTTGAATGTAATCTTTCCTTGTAGACCCGCATTTTCCCAGGTGTTATTTAAACCCTGGCTGAGTTTTAAATTTGGCTTCCACCTCTTGGTGTTTCAAACCAAGGGGGGGAAGCAAACTTTGTAGAAGGGAAGTGCGGGTCCAGAAGTTGAATAAGTTTTTGAAACCAGTTATATTATCTTTTGTAGAGAGCAAGGGTGGCGTTGCCATAGACTTTTTGATTCTTGTGATTCTCAATCTAAAATACCCATACAAAACAAACGAGTTGTCAAATATTACAATTTCATTTCTGGTTCTAGCAAGAAAATGGTCATCTTACATTCCACTCACCCACATTAGGTAGCCCCCCTCACCCCTTCTGCCTCCAGCACTGCCTTCTTTTCTATTGACTGTAAGACCCCTGGCCAGTGGCCGCTCACGATGGCCAGGTACCCAGAGAGGTAACCCTGGACTAAATCAATGTCCCTCCATTTAATTTAATTCTTCAATTTTTCTGTAAAAAATATTTTTTTTAGTCTTTTATATGAACTTCAACATGACTACAACGAACCCAACTCATAATGGATCACCCCATGAACAAGCACTTGATGACAGTGGCAAGGAAAAACTTCCTTTAAGAGGCAAAAACCTCAGGCAGAACCGGGCTCAGGGGCAGCGGCCATCTGCCTCGACCAATTGGGTTGAGAGAAAGAGAGAGAGAAGGGGGGGCAAAGTTGGGTAGAGTACGGAGAGAATAAGAGCAGGAGGAGGTAATATTTTAATAGAATACTTACTTAACAGTTGAGGAATCCTTTTCTTGGCACTAAGCAGAAAGGATCTCTCTGATGATGCAGTCACGATTGTCTCTGCACATACAGTAGACAATTCAATGGGTTAACATTAGCGTGAGGGGAATTTGTGTGTGAGGTCTCTTCTCCCTTATGTGTGTAACATATTAGGCCCTCCTATATATTAGGTCTACTCTCCAGCCACTCTGATAAATCTGATTGTACTTGCTGCACTTTATGTTTGTTTGGGATTTTCTTTAGCTTTGTTTGTTTTTATTAAATTAAATAAACCGCCTGTGGAAGATATGAATCCATAAATCTGAACTTGAAATCACAACATTTTAGCCAAATAAGTAGCCAACAAATTTGATAATAGGGCAGCATGGTGGTGTAGTGGTTAGCGCTGTTGCCCCACAATAAGAAGGTTGCAGGTTCAGTTCTGGGCTGGGGCCTTTCTGTGCAGGTTTCCTCCGGGTATTCTGGTTTTCTCCCACCGTCCAAAGACATGCATGTTTAGGTTAATTGGTGACTCTAAATTGTCCGTAGGTCTGAGTGTGAGTGTGAGTAGTTGTTCGTTTCTGTCTGTGTCTGTATGTTGGTCCTGTGATGGACTGGCAACATGTCCAGGGTGACCCCACCCTTGCCCGCTGTGAGCTATGATTGGCTTCCGCACCCCCGTAACCCGGAAACAGATAAGCAGTACGGGATGAATGAGTGATGAATTTGATAATATTTCTTCTAATCTGTCAGCACCAGTGGTACTGATAAAGTGGTTATTTTCTGATTTTCTGCCTTTCAGAGATTTGTTTGGACATCCAGTTACAGTAGTCCAGCCTAGAAGTAACGAATGCATGGAGTAGTTTTTCTGCATCCTCTTGAGACAGGATGTTTCTGATTTCCCTAATGTTGCACAGGTGAAAGAAAGCTGCCCAACAGACTTGTTTTATGTGATACACATACACATACACACAAAAAATTTCTACCATTATATCCAGGAAATAAACAAGTTCTTCTCACTCACCTAACAGGTGTTACTTCAGCATTGGGGTTTTCATACTGGTGTTCCCCTTGAGAGGTTGGGTCACTGTGTCCAGCGAGGGCCCAACCATTTATGGGTCTGCTACAACCAGCTGACCAGAGACACCAGCTGATATAGAGCCATCCCAGTCTGAAACTGCAACTGTTGAACCTTTTTTCCCAAGATTTCAACCTTCTTTGCCAGTTTAGCACAGGCTTTGCAGGAGGCAGGTGCCGGAGTGGAAATGAGAGGGGGAGGGATGCTCTCACAAGTTTCTATGGGGGGCAGTGGGGAGGGAACAGGGTTTTTGAGTTGCTGGGACAAAGGGAAAGGAGCAGCCCTGTTGGCCTGGTGGAGCAGTGGGGAGAGCACAGGACTGTTGGACGCAGGAGGGGATTGGGTCATATGTGGGGATGAGGTAGAAGGGGCTTCCAGTTCTTCAGGTTCCTCATTGTCACTGCTGATGACAACAGGATTGGCTTGGGCACTTGCAGCCCATGTCCTGTCCTGTTGCACCTTTGTCATTTAAAATTATGGCCATACAAGAAAGGGAAAAGACCACTACAAATTGTTATTGACTGTAAGGTCTAGCTTTGATATAAGCGGTGTAGGGTTTGATGCCCTCAGCCTGGTAGTCTTGCAACTGCCAAGACCTGCTTGGCCTGAAACATGACTTGGTCAACCTCCTATAAGATATTTTGATAATTACAGTTTAATTTTCAATTCAGTGATAATCGCAACAGCAAACAACATTGAAGAATTACTACTTTTCCTAGTTTTCTGTCTATGTTGTATGTGCTTTGGGGCCTGGGGCCTTTCTGTGCAGAGTTTTACATGTTCTCCCCTTGCTTGCGTGGGTTTCCTCCGGGTACTCCAGTTCCCTCCTACCATCCAAAGACATGCATGTTTGGGTTAAGTGGTCACTCTAAATAGTCCGTAGGTCTGAGTGTGAGTGTGAGTTGTTGTTTTTTTTTTGTCTGTTTCTGTGTGTTGGCCCTGCACTTGACCTGTCCAGGATGTGTTAGGGGCACTCCGGTGGCTTACCGCGTTGAGCATATACCACAAGCACTGAGGGCCATGAGTCTTGCTGGCGGCCCTTTGCTACAGTACTGTGCAAAAGTTTTAGCTGGTATGAAACAATGGTGTAAACTAAGAATGCTTTCTAAAATAGAATAGCAGTGGTACTGTCAGACTCACATGACTCTGGTGAGCAACATATCTTGACCCCACCCATTTCGGTATTTCCTCCTTCTAATTACACTGAGCCATCCATTGGTACAACAAACCAGAGGGGGGCAGTATGAAGTCTATGTGGATGTTATCCCACAAATGGAAATTTGAACTCCTCTCATCCTGCTGCGTAACATATCCAAGACCCGCCCCTCTGCGTGGCTCCTCCCCCAAGATATTGGGAAACTTCCAAATTCAATAGGCAGGAATATACTGTAGGGGAAAGACAGGGTCCAGAGGCCTTGTCTCTGTTCATGTGTCAATATGAGAGTCAGGTCATCAGGACCTGCTCTGGCGCCTAATACGTCAAAACAATAAGTAGAAGACATCTGGGGTGCCAGGAAAGAGAACTACACCACACACACACACACACACACACACATAGTGCTGCACAATCACCATGGTTGATCAAGATAAGGGTGAAGGCTATCCACACAACACACACACATAACCTGTCTTAGGTATAAGAAGCATGTCACATGTTTTTCTGGTGGTTCTGTCTCTGACTACATTGTTAGTAGGGCTGATGTGAATAAAGAGATTCCCCATCTCACACCTGTGTCCGGACAACCTGATTTCCTCTTTTCCACCTCTTTCCGCCACAACACTACAAGTCCCACTGCCACAACTGTGGTACTGGCAGACTCGCCTCAATCTGGTGAGCAACATGTCCTGGCCTCACCCATTTCCATATCTCCTCCTTGTAATTTCACTAAGTCATCCATTGGTACAACAAACCAGAGGGGGTAAGAATGAAGTTTATGTGGAAGTAACCCCACAAATGAGGCGTCTTAGAGGTCCTCTCATCCTGCTGAATAACATAACCAATGGGGGCTCCGCCTCCCATTTAACCTGCCATAACTGCACCGGAAACGCCAATTTGGAGGGTCCATTTTACGGAGGCGGAAAAGCGCAGAGACAAAGCGAGCACTGTTTCAGAAAGCTCCCGGAGAGGGCTTTCGGGGCCTGTCTGCCACCGGCAGGTAGCATCATTCCTTCCGGCCCAAATGTGATTTGGGGCACAGGGCACAGAATTACGTCGAGTTGGACACTGCAGCTGCGTTCTCCGGCACCCAAAGGGCCCAAAAAAGTATTTTGGGGGTGATTGTGCATTTGGGGTGAGAGTTATAGCGCCTGGGACTTGTAGAAAGGGAGATAGTCCTGCCTATTGAATTTTGAAGTTTCCCAATATCTTGGGGGAGGCAACTCTCTTTTCCTACTTGTTACCCTCCTCATGGTAAGTGCGTCCTTTTATTTGCTGAGAGTAATTCAGCGGTGGCCTTATATGGCTTCCTGGGTCCAGGTTCATCATGTTATGGTGTCAGTTTTTCTTTTTTTAGGTTTTTTAGGATTTGGCCCTCCGTAATTACTACCTATTCCTCCCTGTGTCTCATACACACACACCTTTAAGCAAACTTTTCATCCTTCCCTTTTGTTTAGTTAACAAGCCTGAGCTGCTGTGATTTCCATTAGCATACAAGAAGATTCCTCTCTTTTCTCTAAAGGAGTTTTTAGTAAGTCCTGTTCCCTGTGTTCCATACACCGCACAACCCCAAGGAAGGGAAAGCAAAAGCCGGTGTTCCATACACCGCACAACTCCAGGCTTTGCAACAATGTATAAATACATACATAGGAGAGGGACAAGCAAGTTTTGGCAATAAGTAGTATAATTAGTATTAACACTTACCCGTAAATGCTTATCAAGCTGGTTGAATGCCTATTGCAGCCCCAGTTGGGTCTGTATTGTCAACACCCTGTGTTATGGTTGTTTTTTAAGAAGATGGTTTTTTTGAAAAGTTCTTGGGTGAGTCGGCTTATTTTGAAGCTCTTTTTCTGTTTTGTCTGTTTCTGGAATTTCTTAGTGGAATAAGTAAACCTAACCCTTTAAAGATATAATTTTAGTGTGAAATTTTTCATTTCTCAGCATTCCTCTGTAGGAAGATATCGAGTGTAGGGGTGTCTTTGTTATTCGGGAACTCTTTTATTTATAGTGAGGTCTCACCTGGGCTGAAGTAAACCCCCCCCCCTTTGTTTTAACACTTCCCAACTGGGAGGGCTTTGTGTGGATAGAGGTAGTTTTAATCTTTTAATTCTGCTCAGAATTGAGTCTTGGTGTCTAACTTCTCATCTGTAAGTTGTTCTATGGTGAATTTATGTGTTATGGTTGTTGTAAAGTGGATTAAACTTGTGTTCAAAGTGGCCTATGTGGTTACTCAGGGGATTGCAATGGTCCTTTCTTATGGTCCTCTGTACTATCCAGACCCTTTTCGTTTATCTTAAGACTTTTTGACTGGGATGGATAGAGCTGGTTTTTATTTTTTTAAATTATGCTTGAAGTTGATTTTTGGTATCTAATTCCTCGTCTACAATTTGTTTTGTGGCAGTATTATGTCCTGTGGTTGTGTGGGGTGGATAAAGCTTGTGTTAATAGTGGTCCAATTTATTGATCCTGTTGAAAAAAGGAGGGGTCCTATAGTATCTTATATAATGTTACTCAGGGGATTGTAGTAGTCTTTTTCCATAATCCTTTGCCCTATCGTAGAGTTGTAGTTCTTCTGACAATATTTTTTTATTTTTTGTATTTCCATGTATGATTTTGTTTGGGATCCTTTTCTTATGAGAAAACTTTGTTTAATGAAAGATTTAAAACTTCTGCTGCATAGTGTCTCCTGCTGTGGTTGTGGAATATTTGTCTGAATTTAATTCAGGGATTAGTCCAAGTTATATTTCTCTGCATAATTTCAATGGCGTTATAACTTTCGTTTTGATTTTCACAGGGATGGGCCTTGTATTAAAGTTATCTAGTTTCCATTGGTGGGTTCTAATGTCTTTTTTTTAAAAAAAGGAAACATTTTAGATCAAGAGTCATGTATCTCTATGGAGGTGTGTAATTTTATTAATTTTTATTTTCTCCTTGTTATTTTTTCTTTTTTAATCGGTTTCTGGCTCCATCTGTTGGTATATGTTAATAATTGCACTGATTTTCAACTTGGTCATTTTCTTGTTATTGTTGTTCCTGTAAGTTTTAATTGGGGTTTGTGTTTTTATTCAAATATCATGGTATCATTATCTCTTAGATATAGTCTCTTTTAATCTGTACTATAATCCATTTATGTTTTATTGTATATTAAATGTCCTGGTTTTTATTAAGAAAAAACTTTGTATCTCTTTATATCAAAGTAGATTTTCAGCAGGGTCCCTGTTTTGTTAATCTGCTGTAGTAATCATTAGAATGTATTAGAATGTCCATTTTTATCATGTTTAATTTAATATTTTTTATTCCTATGTAACAGAAATAATTGTTCCTCCTGAAATGACCATCCAAGTGTAACTCAAATTAATGAATGTGATTCAAATGTGGAATTTGTAGATATTGTTCATTCAGGGTTGTAGAGAGCATGTTAAAAATTCATTGTAGGAGTTTATTTATAGCATTTTGTCCAGTTAGGGTTAAAATCGTTGACCTGATATATGACCTGATTAGGATGTATAAATGAAAAAAAATATAGGGTTATGCCTGGATAGGTTAGGGAAAGTGACATAATATTAATCTGTGGTTAGGTTTTAGGTATGGACAAATGACTGGTTAGGGTTAGGATAAGTGATGTGATTGGGTTATACATATGGGATGTTAGTTTGTGGTTAAGTTTTTAGGTGAGAGCTAATAATTGGTTAAGGTTAGGATGAGTGACAAGATTAGGCTGTGCATATGACATGTTGATTTATGCTTAGGTTTAGGTATGGACTAAGGACTGGTTAAGTTTAGGGTAAATGATACGATTAAGGTATAATTCTTAGGGTTATGTTTGGTTGGGGTTAGGAAAAGTGATATGATTAGCCTGTACATTTAAATCTGTGGTTAGGTTTAGGATAATTGACATGATTGGGCTATATTAATGAAATATTGCACTGTGGTTAGGTTTAGGTCGGAGCTAATAACTGGTTAGGGTTAGGATAAGTGACATGATAAGGCTGTGCATATGACATGTTGATCCATGTTTAGGTTTAGGTATGGACTAGGGACTGGTTAGGTTTAGGATAAATAATTCTGATTTTCATTAAGGTATATATCGCTAAGGTTATGCCTGGTTGGGGTTAGGATAAGTGACGTGATTAGGTTGTGCATACTAATGTGTGGTTGGGTTTAGGTTTGGGTTAAGTATAGGGTTAGGATAGGTGATATGATTATCTGTGGTAGTTGATCATGTCAGTTAGGTTTAGGGAAGCACGGTCAGGGAGGTGGGGCCTGTGTGGTCTCCCAGTCTCCCTGGCTTGAGGTGTTGTTATAATTACTTTGTGTCATGTTTGAGAGATTTGTGATATTTGTGTGTGATAAGATTGTCTCATCTATGTTGAGTAATACAGTATGGTTAGGGAAGCAGGGCCAGGGAGGTGGGGCCTGTGTGGGCTCCCAGAATCCCTGGGCGGACCGGGCCCATGCCCTGCTTCCCTCTCTCCTCCCTTCACCAAAATGGCAGGGAAGAAAAGGAAGAGAGTTGAAAGGTTCTTATTAAAATATTGATAATGGTGGGAAAGAGAAAGTAATAGAGATTTCTTTGTCAGATTTCAACTCGTTTAATGAGTCAAGTGGCACATTGCATAGTAACAAAAAAGAGGCACACAAAAAAAAAAAATTGTTAAGAAATTCCTCCTATCCAGTTATATCTATCTACATGTACACATACTTATATAATCACATGACTCTACAAAGTTATACAAGTAGAATATGCATCTGTATGTAATTTTTACAGTAATTTGTCAGTGTGCTTTTGTTTAAAGAATGGTTGTTCTAGCTCCAAGTTATTTTTTACAAAAAAACTTGACATCCATTTCTTTTTTTGCAATTCTCTTTACAATTTCCTTTTAGAGTTTAATTTGCTTTCAGATATTAATATTTACAGACTTTTAGTGCAACTTTGGTGCTTTTTCTTAAAGCAGTAGTACAGTGGAGTACAATCAAGTAGATAAAAAATAAGTGAGATTCAAAGAAAACTTTTTTGGAAAAAGTAGTAATAAAAAAGTAAAATAATACAATAGTAATAACAATAACAATAATAATAATACGAAAGAATACAAAATAGTAAGAGGAGGAAGAGGAAAGGGTGATTTCTGTTAGGCCTGTCTGGCTAATGTTTTTATATAATAATAATAATCATCATCATCATCCTGGCTGGATTTCAATGTCCCTGAAGGATATTTTTAATGAGAATTTCTCTCATTGAGTCCGTCTGGGAACTGTGTGGTCAATCATTTGATCCACATTCGTTCCGCTAGTTGTCTTCTTCCAGTTGTCCAGTTTGGATCATGTTGTAATCCTCGTAGTTTCAAGTTTTCTATTTCATGTCTCCGAAAGTGTTCCACTAGAAGAGTGGTGTCCTTGCGTCCCGTCTTGATATTGTATGTATGTTGATATAATCTTGTTTTGAGAGAATTTTTAGTTTCTCTCACATATTTGATTTAGCATTTTTTGCATTTGATCACATAGATGCAATTGCAGGTTGCCAAGTGAAGATGTTCAGGCAAAGTGTATACTTTGCCTGTTATGGAGTTTCGAATAGTCCATTGGTTTCTGGGTAGGTTTTTGCTCTTCATCCTTGGTTGTATGTTTGCTCGGACCAGGACATTTTTGAGGTTTGCAATTTTCTTGTATGCTGAAACCACTCTGAATTGTTGTGAAATCGGTGTATTGGCCAGTGCATGTTCAAAATTCTGTTTTAGTCTGTAGTGTGCCCTTCTGGTATATGTAGAATAATTTGTTATTAGGGGGATGATTCGTTCCTCATCTGCAGTTTTTGGAGTGTTGTTCTCGTATGTTTCCTTTTTGATCCGTCTGAAAAAAGTCCTTGAGTAGTCTCTTTTTATTAGGGTTTGGAATAGAGTTTTTTCTGCTTGATTTCTGTCTTTGGGTTGAGAGCAAACCCTGTCAAAACATAGGAATTGTGACATTAATATTCCTCAGAAAACATGTTTTGGGTGGAGCTCTTTTTGCGTAGTAGGGCATGGGTGTCTGTAGGTTTAAAGTAAACCGCTGTGTCCAGTCTGCCTGTTTGTGAGAAGTCTGGTCCTTTACAGACTGTGGTGTCTAAAAACTGGACTTGTTTTGTGTTCCAAGAAGGTTCCACCCGGATGTGTGGGTGGCGGGCATTCAGAATCTTGACAAACTCCTCAAAATCTGTCATAGAATGTTGTCATATTCCCCATATGTTGTCCAGATAGCGGAAATATTGAAGTAGTGGGTTAGGGCATTTCTGGAATGCTGTTTCTTCCTAGTCTGCCATGTAGATGTTGGCATACGCTGGGGCAAAGCTTTTCCCCATAGCTGCAGAGCCAGTTCAGACCTCCATGGGGCCCTGGGCAAAATTCTGCTAAGGGGCCCTCCTTACTGAACTCCAAAAATTTTCAACAGTTGCACCTGACACTCCAGTGCTTCCACTCATCCCCCCTTTAAACATATTGCACCGTCGCAATTTGTCTGTGCTTGCGGCAGTGAAAAACTTAAGCATAGCACCTGTAAAATATAGATATTAGTAGGCTACTATTAATTCAGCTCAATCAAATTGGCTGCACTTGTTTTACTTTCATATATTTCAAATGTAGATAATTATTTATATTATTATTTATTTAAGACCATTGTCATAATATTTCATGAGTTTTATTTGTTCACTAAGATATATGCATCTATATTTGCCTGTGGGCTATCCAAACAAACAAAATTTAATCTTAGTCAATATTTATCCATTACTTTCCATTTTTTACAGTATAGTCGTAACTACACTACAACTAAAATTATAAAAGTAAGCAAGATGCAGATAAATGGAGACCGGGGTTCACTGCCCTGTTTATGTAGGTCAAACACAGACTAGTGCCTCCCACTCTCCCACCCGCAGAGGAGAGTTACCTGACTGCTGTTCCCGCAGTTCATTATCATGCTGTTTCTTCCTCCTTTTTTCATTCTCTGAAGGATAACTTCGCTTCATCGCGGCTAAACGCTGATGCAGTGGACACATGTGCAATGGACTGTCACGTCGTCACGTTATTTATTTATTTTTGTTGTTGTTGTTTTTTCACGGGGCCTCTATTAGTTTGCGGGGCCCTATGCAACGTGCATAGTGTGCGTATTGGGTGAACCGGTACTGCTAAACGCTGAATTGAGCCTGTTTTTGGACTCTGTATGAAAAGTAGGGAAATGAGCAAATCCCAGCAGAAAATCAACAGGAACCATGTAGTTCCTTCATATTCAAGTAGTTCTGAGTAGTTTGTGTAGAGATTTGTGCAGTTTGATTGCATTTCAAGCTGAAGTCTCAAAAACGAAATCTAAACGCTGAATTGAGCCTGTTTTTGGACACCTGATGAGAGAAGCAGTGAAATAAGCAAATTCCAGAAGAAAATCAAAAGGAAACATACAGTTCATTCAAATTCAAGTAGTTCTGTGTAGTTTGTGAAGAGATTTGTGCAGTTTGATTGCATTTGATGTGAAGTGTCAAAAACGCACACTCTCAACGGTGAATTGAGCCTGTTTTTGGACACTTGATGAGAGAAGCAGTGAAATAAGCAAATCCCAGCAGAAAATCAACAGGAAACATGTGAAGCATGTGAAGAGTTTGTGAAGAAATTTGTGCAGTTTGATTGCATTTCAAGGTGAAGCGTCAAAAACGTATTCTAAATGCTGAATTTAGCCTGTTTTTGGACACCTGATGAGAGAAGCGATGAAATAAGCAAATCCCAGTAGAACACTGGGACATTGTAGTTCCTTCATATTCAAGTAGTTCTGAGTAGTATGAAGATAAAACTACTTTATGTGTGTTTATATCATGGCTAGCTTGGTTCTAAGTCCGACATTAACAGAATAGCATTTATGCGGTTGTGTGTTGCTACAATGGTTTTTCTGCCGACTAAGTGCTGCTCTGTGCGTGGGTGTGTGTGTGGCTGCAGTGCGGTTGTTTTAACATTTCTGCTGCTTCCACTGTATTTGCTAAAGCTAGACATTATTCTCATGTTTGAAATTTGTTGAACATGTGCGTTTATATTGCTGCTAGCTTGGTGCTAACTCCGACTTTAACAGAATAGCATTTCTGTAATCAAGACATAGAGACACACAGAAAATACCACAACATTAAATATTTATAAAATGGCATTAGCTTATATTGGTCATCCGCAAAAGCTAAACATTAAGCTCAAGTTAAAAGTCAATGTCATCTTTTAGGGTGTAAGTGAAAAATGGACAAAATTGTCTGCAGTGTAGAGGACAGATGTCAATTTAAACTACGTATATTAAGCGCCTGACACGTAACACGAAAAGTAAAGTTATTTAGTATTTGTCTACATTACTGCTGGTGCCCCTTACGCAACAAAAATATATTTCTCAATATATTATCTGATAATATATTTCATGTGTATTCATATATTGTTTAATTTAGATATGAATATACCATATGGTATATGATATGTCATATATTGCAATATATGGGAAAATACTGCAATTATTGCCGTTTTCATATATTGAATAAATACATAGTTATACTATATTATATATTGTTATATACTGAAATATGTCCCACATTAGATATGAGATTATATATTGGAAGAGACATTGTAAATATATGTAAATGTATATGTACAATTATATGAGATAATATACCTCAATGTACGAGATAATATAATTAAATCTATATGAGGACATATCTTAAATAGGTTGATGAATATATTGATTTACATTAAAAAACATATACATATATATTGTAGAAATGCTAAATATGAAATAATCCCACGTGCAATGTTTGTCATATTTCAAAATATAAATATATTGAATAATACATCAATGTAGTTTACATATTAAGTTTTATTTCAAAAGTATATTTACTTCACACACAATGCATCAGCATGAGCCTAATATAGTTACAGGCTATAATTTTTTATTTATTTTTTTCTTATGTGATTCAATCACAATAAATGAACAAAATCATGTATAAAACATTTCCAACAGTAAAACAGTCATAGTGGAAAAAGAGGACAATCCTAGTCCTCAGTGCAGTGACACATGCTAACAAGACCCGCTCTGGCCAGGCATCCTTCAGTTGCTGGACTTTTTCCTCTCTTGGTGCCTTAGCTCACAGATCCTTTTGTTTATGGCCGTCCATATTTCAGCGATCTTCGCCCCTGGGTGTTGTTGAACCACTTCATCTGTAAAAGATAATAAAATAAGAAAGACATCCACAATTTTAGCCACACACAAACAGACATATCCAAGGGTCTGATACCACGTAAAAATCTCCCACCTCAGATAATTTTTTATATTGAAAATAAGCCATTTTCTGATTTTCTTTTTCTTCAAAAATCTGGTGCACGCTTTATTAAATTGCCAAATATTATAACAACAGAGGTGGACTGAAAGATCTGTGCAAAAAAAAAAAAATCTGAAAAAAATATTTATCTGATATATTTTTAGAGCAGTTGTTTTGACGGGACATTTATGTCCTTATGGGTAAATTTTAAACTTTTTTTAAAAAGTATACCAGAGGGTTTTTTACTTTTTTTTTTATGTCTTACTGAGTAAAGCTGTAAGCCTCTTGGGCCCAGAGGCTGGCGTCTCTCTGCAGATGGATCGACCTTGTTGACCCCTCTCGTCAGGTTGGGCTTCAGTAGGACATCAATGCTGAACAGGCCCAGCAGAAGGGTGTGGGCCATTTCTTTCGCTGTGGGTTGTGCTTTTGCAGTCTCCCAACAATGGGCAGACACTCTGTCACTGGTGATTTTCTTTGTTTTTACTCCTGTGTTTCTTTTCTTCTTACAATTAATTAGGTGCAACTAGGGAATGATGACTCCACCAGAGTGTTTTATGTTCTTAACTGATCATTACAGAAATGTACTTGCTGATGTTGGTTTGGGAGATGTGGTGATGGTAGAGCAACACTGGCCTCATGTTCACTTTCACCTTCATAGCTTGAGCTCTCTGTGACCTTATCCGAAATGAGGGTCTTCACAGCTGCTAAGAGTGATGGAATTTCTGGAAAATATGACCCACCGAATTTACCACAACAGGACTCCAAACAAGTTGTAAATACATTACATGTAAACAAAAATAAACAAAATACACATCTGCTAATTTTTGGCATCTCAAAGTGTAACAAAATGTGTTGGTGAGGGGCTCAGCCAGACCAATTTTGCCTAAGTGGGGAGTTGAGGCAAACCAGGCTCCAATCCCCTAGGCTACAAAAAAATTCCTACAGGAAACCCTATACTACATCTGTAAATTTCCCCCTAAAATGTAGACAGTTATAGCTTTAGAAATAACACCAAAAATGATGAGACAATGATTTACTCAATCTAAATGAATCCCTTTTTTAATCTAAAAGAGATAGTTGCCTTTAACTGCCATGTTGCGCAGCCTGGTGTTCTCCTTATGTAAAGCCTTGACTTGGGTCTCAAGATCTTTCCTGGCTGCAGAAGATCCTACACTCAGCTGGTCTCACAGTCTTTTATTCTCTTCCCTGAGGGCTCTGATCTTCTCCTCAAGTGCCTCTGAAGCAGTCTCCACTGGGCTGAGATTAGGTTCTTCTTAGGAAAGAAGCTCTAATTCAGACTGTCTTGCAGCTTTGAGTCTGTAGTTTTTCTGTTGGGTAAAAATGATCAAATCAATTATGTATGAAACAATACACACAAAAGTTAGGAAAATAAACTAGGAGTACCCACAGAGAATAGGAAACACCACACAGAAAGGCCCCAGCCAGCCAGCAGGTTCAAACTCAGAACCCTCTTGCTGTGAGGTGACAGTGCTAACAACTGCCCCACCATGCCGCTTGTCCCAAAACAATTACAGTAAATATTTTCTATTTTCCATTGTTTGTGTTAGTCTGGCTCACAACCCAACTACAAAGCTGACAGAAATGTAAAAATGTATTATCAAAATAGCTGTCATGAAAAGAAACCCATTACATTTTTGTAACTTATTCTACAGTTTCCTCCTGTGTCAAGGATAAGTTTGTTGGGTACCCTCTTTCTCTTCTTGCTTTAGGTCCTCTTGCAAGAGTTTCTGCTCAGCAGCCTTAAGTGTAGACTCCTTTTCTGTTAGTAGACAATAGTAGCAGAACAGTAGACAGAATGTAACACCTAGAAACAAAACTAAGTGGATTACATTACATCAAATACTGTATTTTACTGTCCATTTTTTCCAGTTTCTGTATGGTTTTCCCCCTGCTTTTATATAATAAGTTTAGTCTATTCACTTTAACACATGTTAAATTTTGCTGCCATGTACAGCTGCTAAACTGATTTTTACCGTACAATGTTGGCTGACAATGTTGATTGGCAGTTAAATATTATTATTAACCCAAATCTTACCTGACATTCTTCAATGTAGGACTTTTAAAATAAGTGTTTAATTAATATTTCACTGCTATTTAAAAAATTCATATGAAGCGAGACTCATGTGCCTAATGGCCGTTAGCTAAATAGCTAAAACTTCAAATGAAGCAGGAATCACATGACTAACAGCCGTAGCTAGCTAGCTAACGGCTGTTAGTCACTTATATATAGACAAGTGTTGCCTCTTTTGAAAAACAATGCACTGAGAAATGCTGTGCCTGGAATGTATACAGTTGTATAACAACTTGACTGATGAAAAAAAGCTTAAACAGTTTGACAGAGTAGCAGATCAGGTTGTGACCCTTGGTTTACACTACATACGAAAACTTACTGACGAAGGCTTTGAGAGAGAAACTTTCAGTCACCATGGATACTATTGTGAAAATATTCAGTAGAACTTTAGTCAAAAGGGCCGTCCACACCAAGAACTATAACTATAACGATAAAATGCCAGCATCCACACCAATGAATGAAACAATATCGTTGTGTTGCTAGGTTACGCCAAGCACACTGAGTGCTCGGCGCAACGGTCAGCAGTGGAGCAGAGATTTATTTATTCCAAGGGTGCGCCCAATTCCGTCCCAGATGTCCCTCTTCTTGGTGGCATCTTTATACAGTCTGTCATTCTTGTCATACAGAGCTGGATTTTTTTGTACCTCAATGATAAGGCTCTCTCCTACGTCGTTGAATGAGTGTGTGAGTGACGTAGTGACGTGAGAACGTCTCGACCTGTCATTCCTGATGGATTTTGATTTGCTGTCAGTGTTTTTATTGTTCATCAAATCGTTCTGAAAGTGATCCGAACGATATAGTCCACCACTATCGTTGTCGTTATAGTTGTAGTATGGACGCTGCCATCCACTTGACTTAAGAACGATTTTTAGAACTATATAGTTATAGTTATAGTTTTTTGGTGTTGACGGCCCTAAAGGAGAACTGTATTACTCAGAGCAGTTTACTAGAGTAAAGAAAATGAACAGTTTCACTGTTTTGTTGGACAATGGGCACATAATTACTGTGTATTATTTCATAGTGGTAGGGAGACTTGATAACAGAAAATGTTTTCCTGTATGAAGACAGTATGACAAATCATACAGTTCAGTGCTAAATTTAGAAAATGCAGTTGGCTTGAAAAGAGTGGCATAATGTGGCAGATCAACTAACATACATTTTCTGGTGAATTTCATCACATCAAAAACCTGTATCTTGCCCTGTAACAACCTTTATGCATGTATACCTCCACGTTCCAGCGTGGGGGAATGAAATGTAGAGGATGAAATGTCATGAAGAGGTATAAAATGTTGTGGAGGAATAAAAAGTGGACTCAAAGAAAAAACTTTTGCTGTTAATGATAATTTATTTTATAGTAGTCTGTCAGCTACATTTTACAATATATGAATCAATACATAGCCATGTATGGTCCATCTATATGGCTATATAATGTAAATTAAATATAATGAACTATGCATGAACTTCAAAATATTTTTTTCAATATGCAATAATGCAATACAGTTTTGTTTGCACAGCGAAGTATTTTACAATATATTAATCAATATATAGCAATATACTTTTGTTTCATAAGGGGTGTAGCTAACCCCGACTTTAAAAAAAGAAAAAAAAAAAAAAAATATATATATATATATATATACCCACTGTCCTCATATCTGTTGTATTTCATATAATATATACATATATAAATAGTGTTAATTTCAATTAGATTAAGGGTAAATTGTCTTGATTAGGTTAGGATTCGATTAATTTATAGATTTTTTGCAGTGAAATTAATTCAATTTAGAGTATATCAAGATTTCATTCATTGCAAAATCTTTTAAAAGGACCCTGGTTTATACTCACAGGCACAGTTATGGGAAGTGCGACACTACTATTTAATATCATTCCATTAGTCATTATCATGGGGTGAGTATACATTGGGGCGCTAGCTGGCACTACCTGAGGTGTTCCATGGACCCCCTGTAGTTGTATTGGAGCCGGTGGGTATGGGTATGGAAGTGGAGCACCACAGCTTCCTTCCATGATTATCTGGTGGCACAACAGAGGATATGTTAGTCATATAAATGTTGGGTTATCTATTTATCTTTCTCTGTCCCTCTGGTAAGCTGTTCTTACTGCACCAGTTTTTCCAGTCATTTTCCAACCTCCCTGTCTTATAATTTATGTGATAGTGATAGTGATAGGTTCGACTTAGGACGACAAGGGGTAGAGTCGACAGCAAAAAGGGTAAGGGAAGCATACCGCAAAAGTAAAGGAAAATACAGACTAGATGACCCAAGTGTGCTATCTAGTCACGTGTGGAATACAGGATGAGTGGGCCTAACTTTATTGTGATCACTCTCTTTGTGTCACCCTCTGTTTGCAACATTTTACGGTATCCGTTGCGGCGTTCAGCGATTTGTGTGTATCTATCAGTGTATGCTATGACTACCTCTTCCGGCTGAGGTCGCACTTGATCGTACAAGTATGTGAGTCTCATAGTAGTGAGCTCGCAGGATAGACCTTTCCCTAAGGTGAGGTTGTCCTGTCTCCATGTGGTAATCTTAATATCTTCCATTCATATCTCATAGGGTTCTTTGAGTATTGGATAATTATGCAACTGTGTGGTTGTCCATGTGAGTCGCTCTTGGGTCTGTGACCTTTCGATCAATACAGGTCCATAGGGCAATCTGTCCAGCAATGATATCAGTTTTAGGTTATATCTTCTCTGGGTCCATTTTGTCTATCCTTTGTCAGCCCGGTGGTCTGTCCTATGATGTGCAGTGTTTCTACTCATTCTACATGTTCTCATAGTATGTTGTGCACATTCGTTTCTTCCTGTGGGGCTACTCATTGCTAGGTGGCATTTTATCTGTCTGGCAACCCTCATGTTTTCATATCGGTGGCCTGAGTGACTATCCTCCCATTCTTTCTCTTCCCCTTTTTCCTCCGGATCTACCTCCTCATAAGTTGCTTCCTCAGTTATATGCATTTGCATTGGGAATTGTCCTGTCACTACATCGGTTGCTTTTGCTATCATATACTGTACTAATGGGAACATGCAGCATACCGCCACGGCTGCTGTCAACATAATTTTTCTTATAAGTGTTCCTAATCCTTGCAATGCCTTTTTCCACGACAGCCGAAACAACGGGTCCCAATTCACATCTGTCTTTGTGTTCCAGTTTGAATTCTGCACATGCTCAGTCTTTAGGTTTCTCAGTTTCTCTAGTGTCTTCGTCAAATTCCCTCCTTGTCCAATGTGTATGCGAATAACCATACCGCATTCATCACCTATCCGTTCACACACTCATAAACCTATTCTGCAACGTCATTTCTGGTGTGGCGTGCAATCGCTCTGTCACGTCTGTCATTGCTGCTACCGTATGGTTGATAAACCTCTTGATTTTACCTTAAGTAGTTTACCCACCATGAGTTCCTTGCCATGTAATGTGCGCCTACCCCTGGTATGAGTGAACCCAACCCTTGACCAAATTGCATCCACTACTCTGATATGGCCTGATGTTCTACGGGCATGTCATATGGCTTCTGATTCCATGCTATGTATATATTAGCGTCATTCTGCCACCATTGGGTCGAATCGCTACGCTGAGCCCTTGTGTGGCTAACACCTTTACTTGTCCTGTCAACATGACTGGAGCACATATCCCTGTCCAATTACTCAGTAGGGCTTCTGTAATCATCCCATCCTCCTCACAATACCAAAACACATCACCTACCGGTCGAGACCTGTACCTATACTCGGGAACCCTGAATTGTTGTATTTCTCAGGTTCCCTCTCTGCGGGTAATCCAACCTCCTGCTGCTATAATTTGTCTACACTGGGTTTTGGCTTGTGGTGCTGCATATTTTTACATGACTATTTTGACATATGATTATTCCATTCACATCTGTCAGATTTCTATTGGAGCGGTCTAACACGTATTCCAACTCTGGCCCTCGGGCTATGCAGAACGGGAATATTTTATCCTCTGGTAATGTCATGGTAGGTGGGGCCATAAAGTCTGGAGTCAGCTCGCTACTTACCAAGTCTGGGCAATTACTCTGTCTTATTTTTTCTATGACTTCCAGGTCAGCCTCACTGCCCCCTGTCATCACCAATACTTGTCCAGTATGTCTCTCCTGCCTCTGGGATTGGGCGTATCTGTGGGATTTACTGTTGTGACACACAACACACGTCTGTTTGCTCACCTGTGTCGCTGTAGAATAGATTGGTCTCCCACCGTATGTCCTCAGTTTACTTAACATCACCTGCCGTCTCCCTGCACTGCTCCTTTTTTCCTTACGGTTCTGGGGTTTCATTTCCACCAGTCGGAGGGCTGTGCTGATTGTCCTAACTTTGTTGCATTGGGTGTTGGTACACTGGTGCTGTGTGCAATTGACCCTTATCTGAGCTATTCCTCCCTTGTCACATGCTTCACTGGCTGCTTGAATCTGAGTCAAATTTCCCTCTGGACCCTTTGTTCTTACCTAGCCCACGCCCTTGATTCTAGCATATGTGATGTTGACTGGTTCATGCAGCGTAAGTTTATTTTGTCCGGCAGCCACTACGCCTACTGCCAATGCACATTGAAACAACTGATCTACCTGTGTTGTATTGGTGTTGTGTTTCTGTGGATCAGGTTCGGTAGCCGTCAGAATTACCAGTGCGAGTATAGTGAGAATGATACAACTAATCGGGGTTATCCTGGTCTGTCCGGCTGCTGTTGTGTTTTTGTGTTTCTAGTCATTTGGGGTGTGTTCTCCCCTGTCTTCTTCATCTGCAGGACTTTGGTCTGCTGCCCTTCCTGCTTTATCTGTAGAGCTATCTCCTGGTCCCCCCACTCGATTGGTTTGGGGGTTTCACTGGGTCTGTCTGGCTGTCCTTCTTCTGCACTTTCTTGTTCAGGGGGTCTTTCATTCTCTGCATCTGCAGCCACACTATCTCCTGTGGCCCTTTCTGGCCTTGACGCCCCCACCCCTGATTCATCGCTGCTATCTGCTTGCTCTTCAGCTGCTGGGGTTGAGAACCCACTGCTTATTCTTCTAGCGGCCAACCTTCATGATCACCTTACTCCCTGTGGGGAGGCGGGGTGGTGTCACCATCCCCTAGGAACTCAGGAGAAGCTGGTCTGGCTCATTCAGTCCCTCAGTTGTTCTGTCTGGGTCATCTGCTCTGCAGCAATGGTTAAGGTGGAACCAGTGACTCTTACCATGTACTTTTAGAGCTGTTCTGATTGCTAAACAGACTTTAAAGGGTGCTTCGCTCCTTGGTTTGTTCCACTTTCTTTTAAGCACCGTGATGTATACAAAGTTTCCGGGGCCTATCCTCTGCAAGTTCTCTGGGGTGTCCTTCCCTCGTTCTTCGTCAGCACCTTGCACCTGTTGGTACGTGGCCTTGTGGATATTAGTTAATTGTGCCAAGTAATCATCGATTTCATTTTCCAACTGATCTAAAAGCAGGACCTTGCTGGGGCCCTTCAGATACAGTACAGGCATTGGGCGCCCCGTAAGCATTTCATGCGTCGTTGGGTGTGTGTTCCTGTTATCACTGGTTCTCATAGTCATTAGTGCCATTGGCAGTGCTTCTAGCCAGTTAAGCTTAGTTTCTGCCATTATCTTACTCAGTCTAGCTTTCAGAACACCACTGGCCTTTTCCACTGCCCCTTGAGACTGTGGGTGATACACACAACCAAATTTCTGTTTTATCCCTAACTTTTTTAAAGTCAGCCTGAATGCTTTTTCCACAAAATGGGGCCCATTATCTGAGCTTATTGTATCTGGAATTCCAAACATCAAAAATACTTCCCTGCACAAAAACTTTGCTACCGACTCTGTGTCTGGGCTCCGCGATGGGACTGCCTCTATCCACCTGCTGAATCAACAGACAACTACTAAGACATATCTCATTTTCCTCACCCTCAGGCGTGCTGTCATGTCTATGTAATCTATCATCACGTTTCGAAACGGTCCTTCTGGTGCCGGAATGTGTGCTATGGGAGCTGAAAAAGTTTTTCTGACGTTGTGTTCTGCGCATGTGCGGCATTCTCTCAGTACTCTGTCAATCATGGCAGCCAAATATGGTGACCACCATACACTTTGGATGCGCCATAGTATCTCCCCCCTAGAGACATGACCCACGTGCGCATTTGGATTGCAAACCGCACTAGTGACAGCAGGAACACGAATTGGCATTGATATCGCTTCCACAGGCCTTTATGTTGGCCATCCTGAATGTTCATGACTGCCCCTCGTCTTAGCCACACGGTTTTTTCTTGGGGAGTAGCCCTGCTCTGTGCTACAATGAGTGATCGTATGTCTATGACATATGAACAATCTGGTGTCAAATGTTGTTCTACTGTCAGGGGAAACCGTGGTCCCCTGTGCTGCAACTCATCTAGCCGCTTGATCAACTGTATTGTTTACTCTAGCCACTAAAGTGTCAGTTTTCTGGTTAGCCGGGCACAGGCAGGCCACCAGAAATGCGACTGTCCAGTGGCATGCCTGTCCGCACCCCCAATAGTCATTGTTCATGGGGTCCTGGGTCATGTCCGGAGTAGATTGTGCACGTCCCTGCTGTTGAGAAGGTGGACCACCCTGCGGTTGGGGAGGTTGGCTGTATTGTTGTTGTGGGAGGGTACCTCTCCGTCTTCCTCTGGCCATCCCTGGTCTCCCTCCTCTTGTGGGGAATTTATCTGTGCCTGGCATGGTCTGCCCTTGGTACGCATCTTCGCTGCCTCCTGTTGTACCATTCACATGCACATGGATAGGGGGCAAAGCTGGCATTGCTGGTGCTGCTGGTGCTGCTGCCTGTTGAGGTTGAGGTTGGGACGCCGTTGGAGGCACCACTGGAGCATGGGTGGTTGGTCCTTTCAGGGTTATGGCTTGGAGCTAGTCCGCAGATACCAATGGGGCCTGTGTCCTAGCTTTTTCTTTCTCTTTCTTTTGCTTGGACCGTTCTCCCAGTTGGAGCTGTGTTAGTTTGTTGGTCAGTTGCTTATTTAGCTCCTCTGCGTCTCGTATCTCCTTTCTGCATCTATCCACGTGATGCTCAACATGTTCTGAAAACAGCTGCCAGTCCATCTTCATCAGCCCTACGACACCCTCCAGATTTTTCTGTACCTCCGGTGGCATAGCCTTTTTAACCATCAGCTTGAACAGGCAGGCGGTTTACTAGCCCTACCATGTCCATGAATGACCATGGCACATAGCACCAAACCGTTCTTAGTCCGTTGAGTATTATGGGGTTCATAGATGCCCCCTCCTCTTCTTCATCCCCCTCCTTTTCCTCATGAAGGCTGCTTTCTCCGCATCCTAGCAGGTCGTATAATTTCCCATTCCTACTCTTTGACGCCCTGTCCCGTGTACCCGTACTCATCGTCCAATGACTTTGCACTCACTTCCTGTTTGTGCTGTTGCTTGTGTGTCAGGGTCTCAGGTCTCTTATGTTTCACTTTCAGCCCCTGGTTCTTTATTGCTTCTTCGCCCTGTATTGTGCCTGACAGATGCACCACTATTCTTCTAGAGTCCCTTGAACATCCCCCTATCGTTTCCCTTTTTTCCATCAATTGGTTTGGCTTGGCTGAAACTGTTGCATCATCTCACGAAGCGCCTCTATTTCTCGTCTTGTCCTCGTTCCACTCTCCTAGCCCATACATGAGGTCCTCCCAGAGCAGAGCCTGCCCTCTCAGCTCCTTCTCTATACTGCTGGGAATGACTTTCTTCATCCTCTTACTGTCCTGTCACACTTGCTTCACTTTGGGTTTCATCTGCCTTCTGGGCTGTTTTGTTGGTTTTCCTCCAGTAATCCAGTACGTCCTTCCATTCAGATGCCCGCCAGGCCTCCCTTCTCACTGCTTCAGTGTATCTCTCCCGGTCTTGGGTGTTAGATGCACTATCATTTGCGACATCCGAATCTTCATTGTCGGCACTTTCTGAGTCCTCCTGTTCAGACTTCAATAGTATTTTTTGCTTATATTGTCCTTTTTCCTTCTTTGTTCTCTTCTTCTTTTCTCCTTTCTCCTTCCCTTGGCGCTCTCTTAGAGTTAATACAAATTTCCCTTTCATTTTGCCTTCGACCGCCATCTCTTCCTCTGGTGGCATTGATTGTGATCCTGGTTGACCTTGCAGGACAAACAGTCTCCTTCTGCTTGATTTGTTTCCTGGATAGGGTCGTGGGTCTGTGAGAGATGGTGCTGTAGCAGTGAGGGGTTGGTACATGTACCAACCACCACTCGGGACCAAGAGAAAGAGCATAAGCATTTAAGGGGAGCTCTGAAAATTTCAACAAAACAAGAATACGCTTCAAAAAGAATACCAACACAGAGGGTGCCGAGGAAGGGAACAACAAACGGAGAAACATAATGATTCCGTATATGTCTGGGGTGTCGGAGAAACTCAGGAGGATTTTCACCAAACATACACCAAGCAACACTCTCAGACAAAAACTGGTACACCCCGAAGACAGGGTACCACACAGTCACAAAAGCAACCTGGTATATGCAGTCCAGTGCAGTGAGGAACGCAAGGACCTATACATTGGTGAAACTAAACAACCCCTTAAACAAACGCATGGCCCAAACGCAGAAGGGCCACCTCCTCAGCACCAGTCTCTGCTGTCCTCAAAGGAGTGTGCCTTTTTCTTTAAGTGTGAGTAGACAGCTATGTCAAAATCCTGGACAAGGAGAACAGATGGTTTGAAAGAAGAGTAAAAGAAGCCATCTATGTGTACCATAGGGGCTAGAAACGGTTATACACACACTTTGTAGTTGGGCGCCAGACAGGAGACAGTAGCTGTATCAAAAGACATTATTATCCTGTCAAATTTGATGTAATTATTTAGATGTGCAGGTAACCTAAAGAAATTCACCGGCTAGCTGTTACTCCTACCTACAAAAGGATATGTGGAGAAATATCAAGAATAAGTATAACTCAAAGGGGGTTTTAATACATAAATCAAATTGAGGTTACTTAAAAAAAAACAAAAAAACAACCTGTTACCCAAAACACAAACTACAAATCAAAATCTCTCAAATAATATTTGCTCGGAAGGTTAATCCGGCAGAGACATAAACAAAATATCACAGTACACAGTTCCCCCTGTTATCACAAATCATGGCAATAACACTTAAATCATCAATGCCACAAAAAGAATGGAGGGGTAGAGGGATGTGTGGGTGTGTGGGTGTGTGTGGGTTAGATCAGTCTGGTTCCAGCTTCAAGTGTAACAGCACGGGGATGAGTAAAAGTTTGTTTGGAGGTGGAGGTGTGTGGGTGTGTGTGTGTGTGTGTGTGTGTTAGTCCAGTTCAGTTCCAGTTCCTCCGGGGTTAAGTGTGTGTGAGTGTATGGGTGAAGGGGGATATTCGGACGTATGGTGGATCAGTGTGTCAAAATGGTTGAGTGGCTGTTTTTGAGTTGAGGGGGTCACAGGTGAAGCCTGGAGAGTGATGGACTGTACTTAGCTCTGTTGGGGTGGGGTTTTCGCCAGCCCAAGCAGGTATGGTGTCCAAGTATGCAGGGCAGGGCACACAGGCACTTTTTCCCTCCTTGATACTCCTGGGATCCTCACAACTCCTCAGGCCATGGGTTTCCAGACCTCCAGTAAATCCAGCTGGTTCTTCCTCAAGTTACTGCTTTCTTATTTTCTCAATATTTTTTTTCACTCCTTTTCTTTGATCAGCAGACAGAGTTGAATGAACCTGGACCGCTTTTCTTAGTTCCCCTCACTCCTCTCTGTTCTCCTCCTTGCTGTTTGTGTCAGTAACTTTTTTTTCTTCTTCCCCCGGTTCACAGGTGTCACTCATTTGTTAACTCACCTGTTTTGTTTTGTTTTTTTTTTCTCACACTCCTTTCCCCCTCCCTTTCCTGTCAGGAGGTAAATGGCTGTTCTGCTGTTTTGTTTTGTTTTTTTTTTCTTTCTGCCACATATGGAAATGTGGAGAAACCTTCCCTAAACAGGGGAGGTGGTCTGCGACACCACCTATCTCCCATCTACAATGCTGCCCTGTTAACCATACCCCAGAGAATTAAAAACTCAGCCTCCAACAACGGCTGCCCAAAACTGACCTCATGTGACTCCAACGACCACAACGACTGTTGTTCACCAGCAGGCTCACATGACTCCTAATGACGGCCGTTCACTAGACGCCTCACATAACTAACAATGGTCAGTGAAACTCCACTGTGGGAGTGTTCACAAAGCTCCTTGTGACAATAGCCCGTTAGAGGTTAAATACCTGGGTCCAACTCCACTGTTTTGTCAGATAAGTGAGGACTAGTCAGACCGATGTGTTACGAACTGATGAAGCCCCTTGGATAAAAGGCGAAATGTCTTTGACAAACCTTTGACAAAGTCCAGTGGCTTTCGATTCAAGTTTTGGTCGGATATGACCATGACCTGGATGAATGAGAATATACACAGACATAGCTTTATATAGCCTTATGCATGCCTCCACTTCACTGCAACATGCCATGTTGAATGAGCCCTCCTTGGGCCACTGTTGGCCTCTTGCTGTCCTTTCATGCCACTGCTTCATGCAGTGCTGAATTTGTTTTTTGTAGTTTGGGTGTCTTTTTATTATTTGTTCCGCCAGGGTTAATGCTGTGCCACCTGCGTTGGGCCCTTTACCTAATTTAGCCCCCATGAAGCCCTGACTTGCCTCCCTTGGGACCTCCTCTTCTTCGTCTGTCTGCTTTAACCCAATGAGCACTATTATTTTCTTTGCTGTCACTCCTGGTTTGTATTTGTTACCTCTTGTGGGGTTCTATTCTAATCTTTCAGAGCCTCCCTCCTCTGGAATTTTTGTCATGTGTCCCCACTTGCCCGTTTCCAACTGCACTCTCCTTGGGACAATGGTGATGCTCAGCCATGGATTCAGGACCTCGCCTCTTTGTCCCTCGATTGCGAACCCCTCTGGTACCCCCAGAAATTGACCTAGTTCAAGAGTTGCTAATCCGCTGGGATGGTCAAACAATCTATTTAATATGAGGGTGAGCGTCTTTACAGTCCACAGCTCCCTTAGCAGCTGGTCCCAAGGCACGAATGGCACCTCTTACTTTGCACGTGATAAACTTTTGCAAATAAGCCGATTTCTGAATTTGAGATTGATCAGTTGAGTGCCCTGCCACTGCTCAACGCCTTTTTGGTCTTTATAAGTTCTCTCTAGCAGAGAAGGAGACATAGAGACACAAGGACTTCAGACACACTTCTGGCTATAGTGTTTTAATGCTATTATCTCATCCTCGCTGCTATCTCCTCTATCCATTAACTCCCTTCACTGTATACAAGTTTTGCTTTATCTCGTGCTTTGGCGTTTGCATAATAAAATTTTTCTGTTTTGTTTTATTCTGGCTATGTGTGCCTGTGTTTTGCTTTCTTGAATCCCAGTTCAAACCTCTATTTTCTATTTTGTCTGGCAACCACTCAGTAGGCTTGGGTGCTAGGGTTTATTCCCTCTACTATGTCTCCTCCGCCCCTGTTACCCCAGGCCCTAATGACCTTGCCCTTTTCCTTCAGGCCCTGCTCTGCTCCGGCTCTTGGTTTATTTTCTCTGGCGCTAATTTCAGCTTCACAATTAGCTTTACACACCTTTACACACCTATTCTCGTTGTCTAATCTACCTGTTTATTTCCACTACAGCAAAATATTTATACAATTGCTTTTTACACTTTTGTACACTGCTGTCTCTCCAGCAGATGCACGCCTACCCGTCTATGGGTAGCTAAGTCATCCACCCTTTCAGCCCCTTTCTCCACTGGGAGGCCACAACACTCAGTTGCAGCAACACAGAGGCAAATGGCAGTAACCGTGGATACTTTTAACTATCACTCTGCCACAGCATCCATTCAGCCCTTTCTCTCACTGCACCACAACAGCACTCAGCTGTATTAGCTCAGGGAAGAGAAAGCAGTATCCAGGCCTGGCGAGTTACAACCACAGCGTCCGTTCAGCCCCTTCCTTCGCTACGCTCCGGCAACACTCAGCTGCCACAGCTCAGAGACGAAAGGCGGTATCCACACCTGGTACTTTATTTTCCACCACAGCACCCGTTCAGTCCTTTCATTCACCGCACTATGGCAGCACTCGGTCGCCACGGCTTGGAGATGGAAAGCGGTATCCGCGCTTGGTGCTATCTAGCTTTTTACTTCAAACACTTTTTCACAATATTCAACTAAATCTCTTCTCTCATATTCTACACTCTCCAGCAACACTTTTTCTTACTTTAGATTTGCTGCTGCGAATCTGACCAGGGCGCCCATAAACACAAAACAGACACTAAGACAACTGACAATTAATGCATTCAGTGCACACTCACTCGTACTCTTTCGTCTGCACCATGGCCTTTTCTTTCAACATTCAACACATAAAGCTTTTACCTCACAAGACTCTGTTTTGACTCTGTTGTTAGATTGTTATAGTTTCATCAGTTATGTCACGTTATCAATTTCAGCCCAATTTAAATGGTCTTTTTTAGCTAGGTTCTTTTAGGAATGGGACTCACCCAGCCTGGGTGCAACCACACTTCTGCTCTTCCTCAGACAACACTTGAATACAGAAAACAAAGCTCTGTTTCACCTTAATTTGGGTGGCCGGGTTTCCTCCGTCGGGCAGGGCAGTCCGCTTTCAGGCTGGTGATTTTCTTCTGTTTTCCTCCTGGCTGGCTCGCCAAAATTGTTGTGGCTCCCAACTGCCAAGCAGTAGGCCAGATGAGATCTGGCAGTGGTGCCCAACGTGGTCTTCCAATCCTCCAAATCAGATGCAGAGTTCTTCCAATGTTTCAAGAAAAAAGGATCTCTGAGTTTTCTGAGTCTTTTGATGTTGCAGTTTTATTCAAAATATACAGCAAGTATTTGAACAAACAGCTGAGTGGTTCGGACCCCAGGATTTGAAAGCACACTGAGTGGCCTCTCTTCAATCCCTTGCGTATATACTTCTTAGGCCCCTCCTTTCCTAGCCCGAGGCCCCCCATTCCGTCTTAGAGACCAAAACCCATTCTTCTTGAGACACTATCCTGGGCAGAGTTCCCACCATTAGAATTGCCCTTTCTTGATCCACCTGCTTCCTGTTTTTTATTTGCAACCATTACATTTGACCCTCCATACAACTTCCGTCTCTCTTTTTCTACCTGCGGTAAATTCCCATTGGCTAGGAATTTTTTAAACAGTTTTTTCTGCTTATCTATTCTGGCCATTGACCCCTTATCTTCCTTGTTCTGTTTTTTCCTCGGGCCACAATCACCTGCTAAGTTCCCTTTCCCTGCCATTGTTTTTCTTCAATTTCCTCTCCATCAACTTTTAGTGGGCCCTCTGGTTGCGGTCTCCTTTGTCTCACATCCTTCTGCTATATGTTATATACATCGTGTGTGCCTGTCTTTGTATGCTTTATTTTCTTTACTGCTCTTATATCTGGTTTTCCTGCTCTCAGTTGTTTTTACCTTGCACTCTGTGACATCCTCCACCTATATGCTTTTTCTGGAAGCTTCTTGCTTACTGCAACCCATTATAAGTGCCCCTTAGTGTTCAACATAGTGTTGCTCAAGTTTCCTTCAACACCTTCAGTCCCACCTTGCTGGTACTTACACAGTAGACAAGCTTTTATGTTGCAGTGACAACTGTCTGCATGAAAATACAAGTAGAAATGTCAAATGTAGTGCTTCCATTTTTAACTAGTGAGTGCATTATCTAACAGTCTTATGTGTTTTTCATTAGACGGTCCAGACGGTGTCCTCCCAGCAGCTAGAGAGTCTGGGAAGGTGCCCATCCCACCAGCAAGATGGTCCAGGAACATGGACACCCAGACCCCCTTCTCCCGATCTCCAGTGAACAACATGTGTTCCTACCATAACTGATACACAAACACAGAAACTAATTTAAGCAACGCACAATGTTTCAATTGAGACATCTAGATTGTCCACACTGTCTTATGTTTAATGTGTTTATCATCTCTCATCAGATGTTTGGATCGTCTGCCCCAGCCAGACTGTTCAGGTGATTGGATGACGTGCGTGCCAGCTTTTGTGCACGTGGGTATTCAGCACTTTTATCATATGTCTAATGTATTTGTTTGTGGTATTTAATTCTGTTTAGTCTGTAAAATAGTTTTGTTTCCTGCACGTTTTTACTTGTAAAAAATACTGATTGTTTTTAAAATATATCCTGGTTTGCAATCCATCTTTTATCTTAATCTTTATCTGTTTTGTCTTTTTCCAAAAAGGCAGTGGTACTGGTTACCGCCATTGGGTAAAGCAATGACCAATTTCACCCTTCACTGGGCGCAGCAACAAACTGGTTGTCCCACCTGAGTCCCCCAACAAGAAGTTATTTTTTACTTTAACTTTTTCGAATTTATGAAAAAATTATTGATCTTGTAAAGGACCTGTGGTGATTTACATGCTGAAAGAATGCTCTTTGTTGTTGCAGTTCGTTCTGATTGTCGGGGACTCCCATCCACAATCCCTCGTAGATGGTTTGGTCTCGATGCCAGAGGGTCCCCTCTCCTTTGGCATCATGTCAACTCCAGGGGCCTCTGCCTCTCAGCTGTAGACCGAGGTGGTGCACGCTGTGCTTCCTCGGACCCCTGAGGCAGCTTAACTTTTGGCCCCCAGCAACAACCTGACTGCAAGCAGGACAATCGACGAGGCAGCTGTCGACTTTGCCAAGCTCCTGTGCAGCATTCACGGTCGCTGGCCTCAGGTAAGCTTTTTTTCCACTATTTTATATTTATTAGAGGTAGTTATAGTTAGTATACTCTAATTTGATAGATTGCATGTGCTCTTACAATGAATATTTATTTAGATTTTATTTTGAATGATATTTGGAATGTTAATGCAACTTTTAATGCAACATGTATTGGGTTTTTTTTGGTTTTGTTTTGTTCTTTTTTGTACAGGTTTTTGTTTTCAACTTTCCTCCCGCCTCACTGTTGAGGTGTCTTACCAGGACCTCTTGCGTCAGGAATACCACCGTGTTGCAGCTCATGTGGGTACGTAAAAAAGATAGATTTTAAATACAGCTATCACATGTTGTACATTCTTCGGCAAACGGATAAAAAATTTAAAAAAAAGTAGAATATCTCTTTGTGAAAACAAAAGTCTGATTTCCCTTCTTTGTTGCAGATCCATATTGAGAATAAAACTATTTTTCTGCAAATTAATTTTTAATGTCTTATTTCTGTAGGTCCATCTGAGCAATAGCGAGGGGATGGGGATTCTCTCCCAGTTTCTGGGGTCCATCTCTGTGCAGCAACTGGAGACACCACCACCAGCACCTCGGGTCTCTCCTCGACCTTCACCCCCGGCTAGGAGATTCTCTCCTACATTGGAGCAGGGACCTCTCCTCTCACAACCACTGTCCCTTGACCCCTTTCAGTGGACGTTGGTCAGGGCAGCAAGATAATTTTTCCAGTTTAGTGTGTTTGAGACTTGCTAAAATTACAATATTTCTGAAGCAAATTATGACATTTGTAAAATGACATAAAGTAACCTATTTGCTTGATACAATGTGTTACTTTTTTGAAATTATTCAAAACGAGCCATCCTGGTGAATCCTCTCGGTCCAGGGGTTCAGCCCAGACCAGGAAGGCTCAGCAGCAGGTTTGTCTCCTTTTGTAATACGCCTTTAGGATGTGGGAATTGGTTATTATTTGATGCTTAGATTTTCACAAGACAAATTTTCTAAGTGGTCTTTGTGCTTTTGTTCCACAGGTGGAAAAGTACTTCTTCCCGCTGCACCCAGTCTGGTTCAGCAGCACAGCTTTGCGTGCTATGGAGGAAGTGTCTCCGTCCAATCTGTCTTGCGGTTTGGACTTCAAGGCTTCTCCTCCTCCTCATCGTACGAGGGTAATTTACCTAATCAAAATTTTGTCTATTGGTATAGGGTTTGTTATAAAGTGTCACCTGATTCCTGACAGTCAATATTGCTTGTATTTTACCAAAGACGGTCCCTCCAGTTTTTCACAATTAGCGATCGCATGAAATCCCACAAAATCAGCAATATATCACATTTTTCTGCGATGTCCGCATATTTTCTGTTATGTTGCATATTTTTCGCAAAAGACACAAAAATCCTTCACAAAAACCACATCTTTTCTACACCCCCTGCTGGTGGCAGTGTATTTCCACACGCACGTACGACCACTTCTCTGCTGCCACACACGCCACATTTTCATGTCGGCAACAATCGAGAGTTCTCAACCAGGTTGAAGGAAGCATTCAGCGCTGCTGAAGAAAAGCTGACTAAATACATGTCCAACGGACAACATGGCATTGAATTTTTGAAGCAGGTCAGGTTCTTCCAACCAAGATGCATCCCTTTCATGCCCACTAGCCCCAACAGCTACACTGCCATCCCTGGCTTCCGTTCAGTGCCGTCTGAAGAGCTCAACAACTACTTCAATGTCTTGGGACCAGCAGCACTCAAAGCTGCTGAGAGTGGGACTGTCAATTTTGATGTCTTTTGGCATGGTCTACTAGAAAGGCTCCCTGTCATGAACAAATTGGCTTTGAGGTACAAGGATGCAGTGTCAAATTCGGCTGATGCTGAGCACAGTAATAGTATTTACAAGCATGTTCTGTGAAGCAGAAGGCGCTCCACATCATGCAGTAATTTGAAGGCTCTAGTTTTCCTGTACTATAATCAACGAATTGAGTGTGGTCTTTTGGAATCAGATTATGAGTCACTTGATGAAACTGAGATGTAAAGTCATCATTTATGGTCCACATGTTGAGACTGATCTATACAGGTTGGCAAGGCAGAGAGACAAAGATGGGAAGGACGTGCAGGCGGTTAGGGTGACTTAGGATAGAGATGAAAGTGTATTGACAGATGCCAGTAGTGTGATGGGAAGATGGAAAGAGTACTTTAAAGAGTTGATGAATGAGGAAAATGAGAGAGAACGAAGAGTAGAAGAGGTGACTGTTGTGGACCAGGAAGTAGCAAAGATTAGTAAGGATGAAGTGAGGAGGACATTGAAGAGGATGAAGAGTGGAAAAGCACTCGGTCCTGATGATATACCTGTGGAGGTCTGGAAGTGTCTAGGAGAGGTAGCAGTAGAGTTTCTGACTGGGTTGTTCAACAGGATCTTAGATAGTGAGAAGATGCCTGAGGAATGGAGGAGAAGTGTGCTGGTGCCCATTTTTAAGAACAAGGGAGATGTACAGAGTTGTAGCAACTACAGAGGAACAAAGCTGATGAGCCATACAATGAAGTTATGGGAAAGAGTAGTTGAAGCTAGACTAAGGGCAGAAGTGAGCATTTGTGAGCAGCAGTATGGTTTCATGCCAAAAAGTAGTACTACAGATGCAGTATTTGCTTTGAGGATGTTGATAGAGAAGTACAGAGAAGGTCAGAGGGAGCTGCATTGTATCTTTGTAGATCTGGAGAAAGCTTTTGACAGGGTGCCCAGAGAGGAACTGTGGTATTGTATGAGGAAGTCTGGAGTGGCAGAGAAGTATGTTAGAGCGGTGCAGGACATGTATGAGGACTGTAAGACAGTGGTGAGGTGTGCTGTAGGTGTGACAGAGGAGTTCAAGGTGGAGGTGGGACTGCATCAGGGATCAGCTCTGAGCCCCTTCTTGTTCGCTATGGCGATGGACAGGCTGACAGACAAGGTTAGACAGGAATCTCCATGGACTATGATGTTTGCAGATGACATTGTGATCTGTAGTGAGAGCAGGGAACAGGTGGAGGAGAAGCTAGAGTGGTGGAGGTTTGCCCTGGCAAGGAGAGGAATGAAGGTTAGCCGCAGCAAGACGGAGTATATGTGTGTGAATGAGAGGGACCCAAGTGGAAGAGTGAGGTTACAGGGAGAAGAGATAAAGAAGGTGGAGGATTTTAAGTACTTAGGGTCAACAGTCCAGAGCAATGGAGAGTGTGGAAAAGAGGTGAAGAAGTGTGTGCAGGCAGGCTGGAACGGATGGAGAAAAGTGTCAGGTGTGATGTGTGATAGAAGAGTTTCAGCTAAAATGAAAGGAAAAGTGTACAAAACTGTGGTGAGACCAGCGATGTTGTGTGGTCTAGAGACAGTGTCACTGAGGAAAAGACAGGAGGCAGAGCTGGAGGTAGCAGAGATGAAGATGCTGAGGTTCTCTTTGGGAGTGACCAGGTTGGATAGGGTCAGGAATGAATACATCAGAGGGACAGCACATGTTAGAGGTTTTGGAGATAAAGTCAGAGAGGCCAGACTGAGATGGTTCGGACATGTCCAGAGGAGAGATAGTGAATATATTGGTAGAATGATGCTGAGTTTTGAACTGCCAGGCAGGAGGCCTAGAGGAAGACCAAAGAGGAGGTTTATAGATGTAGTGAAAGAGGACATGAAGGTGGTTGGTGTGAGAGAATAGGATGCAGAAGACAGGCTTAGATGGAGGCAACTGATTCGCTGTGGCGACCCCTGAAGGGAAAAGCCAAAAGGAGAAGAAGAAGATGTTGTGCAAGTGTGTGTTTCTTTGTTTGTTCGTGATATGTCTGTTTCAGTAAAAGTGTTAGTGTCTGTTCACACAGAGGCTCAGTTTGATTCAGATCACTCTTTATTTAAAAAAGACCTGATAGAGGTTGTGGAAAGTTTGGGATTGAGTTTGTTAGCTGATCCCCACAAAACACACAAGGAAAGACACATCATGGTCATTTGATATAGGCCTATCATTTCTGTTTTAAAACTTATTACATTTATACTTTCTATTTATATATATATATATATATATATATATTTTTTTTTTTTTTTTTTTTTCAAAAGTATTTATTTTGAATATTCTAAGCATTACATATGTCCATTTAACATTTTTGAAATGTGGGCAGTGTCAGTGTCCATAAAATTAGGTTAAGGTAATTGCATCAAGGCTGAAGAACAGAAAATAAAAAAAACATTGTTCTTATATGTATCTACCCATCAGTTTTGTTCTTATCCCATTCATTTTTGTGTCTCAAGCCTATTTAAACCTTTGATGGGGTTTACCAAGAGGGGAAAAATCGCAAAATTCCTTGCAAATTTTGAGAAAAAGCCGCCACAAAATCAGTATTTTTAATTGCAAAAATCACAAAAAAAATTGTGAAATCTTGGAGGGACTGCAAAGAAGCTAAAACAATACTAGTAGTACTGATGACTATAAGAGTCTTTGAATGCATTCAGCAACTCCTAAACATACTTGTAATTTATATCCAGTGTGTAGCTATAATGAATATGGTTTATTTGGCCATATGTTTTGTTTGACGCAGAGGGTCTCCAAGGTACCAGTTAGACAGTCTCAGACCAAGGAGACACCCCTGCCCAGCCCCCCATCTGCAGTGAACAACGTATGTTACTACCTACCACACCAGATGCACATGGTGAACATTGATAGAATACACAGTGTCCTCACTGACACAGCCTGTGCCTCCCCCTCCCCTCCCAAGGTATTCTTTCCAGTAAAGTCACTTTTTCTGAATTTCATAATTTCCTTCATGTGATTAAAATAGCTTTGGGATACATGTTTAATACATGTGTTTTTTTCCCCCTTTTTTTAAATGAATTTAGTGCATCCTGTTGCCTTATATCTAAATATTAATTGGTATTTTGTTTATTTATTAGACCCTTCAGACCCCAACTCCTTCACCAGCTAGCCATCCTGGACCATCCTGGATGCAGCCTGCAGCTCACCCTCCCAAGCCAAGGTAATGCTCCCCATCCAAAATTGAGACACACAGAATGTTGAGTCAGCAATTTCTAAATGAAACTCTGGTTCATGTTAAATATATGGTACAACAGTAAGCTTTTATCCTGCATTTCACAATTGTCTGAAGATGACTAAAATAGCTTTGGGATGCTTCATTTAGTACATGTGGTGGATTTTTTTGTATCCAGTTAGTGCATTGCGTTTCATCATGTGTAAAGATTCTTTGGTATTTTGTTATATTAGATAGTCGGAACACGAACTTGTTCACCAGCCCTGATCACCAGTGATGCACCCTCCTTATCTCGTACTCCAGCTGGAGAGTTAAGTTTCTCTCCTAGAGCCAGTGCCAGCCAGAGTCCACGTGTTCAATCTGTTAGGGCCAGTCACAATCAGAGTGATAGCCAGTACAAACCATTCTCTAGAAATCACCAATGCACTTGCATGTCTCTTACACTTTCCACTACAAGGGCTGTCAGTTCAACAGGACTGCCCTTGACAGAGTACTTGCAAAGGGAGACTCACTCTATGTTGGAGTGAAACAACAGCTAATTAAGGAGAAAAGGTTCCAAAGTAATCATCTGACAGTAGAGGAAATGCCCCAACAAGTCCTGACAGACAGAAATGCATACAATGCCCACATGCCAGATATCAGATGTGGCTACCTGAAAGCCCAAGCACCCAGCCCTGGAAGACAGCAGCGGGGCTGCCCCTCGCCACACAGCTAGAGTGTCTATCAGCAAAAGTAGGCCATGGCATAATAATCATAGCATTGCATTGCAGTTTTCCGTGACAGATCGGGTAGATATGGAGTTTTTGCCACGTCTACAAATTCATAGACCGATATATTACATGCAAGATGCCCGACCAGAAGACAGACCCAGAGCTCAACAAAATTGTACCCGAGGTTCAGGTGCACAGCAGGAAACATTCAAAGTCATGCAAAAAAGGTAATGTGTCCTGCAGATTTGGATTCCCTAAACTCCCCATGAGAGAGACAATGATCACCACCTTTGAACCTGACGATGATGACCAGGAGAATGGAGCAAATAAAAACCAAGATGTAGCCAAAAAATTACAGATGAGGAAGAAAAAGATTGCAAGGAAGCAGAAGGAAGCCAAAGCGAAACTTCAGCCACTCAGAGATCTGCTAATGGATCCAAACGCCTCATTCAGCAGCTTCTTGGACCTGCTCCACCAACTTAACATGACAGAAAAAGAGTACCTGGACCATATTTTCTGTCTGACAAGTGGTTATGTAGTGATGTTGAAGTGCGATCCAAATGACTGCTGGATCAATGGCTACAATGCAGACCTGCTGCAAGCTTGGTATGCTAATATGGACATCCAACATGTTGTCGATGACTACAGCTGCATTATGTATATGATGTCCTACGTATCCAAGCCAGAACACAAGAAGAATGACTTCCTCAACACGGTCATCAAAAGTGTTAAAAAGGAAAAAGTCAATGAGCTCTCCAAAATGAAAAAGGGTTCATTCAGAAGAGGAGTGTGGGCAAACCAGCAATCATCAGATTTGCCCGCTTTTCAGAGAAGAAAACGCCAGAGAAGTTTTACAGACGGCTGCTGAAACTTTATTTTTCTCACAGATCAGATAAGGACTTGACTAACAAAAAATAATAGCACTTACGAAGAGTTTTACAAATCTGGTCAGAAGGCATTATAGACGTCAGATGTATTGTGGACGACAACAAGAAGCAATATGAAGGAAAAGGAAAAAAACTGGACAATGCCCTTCAACAGTATCAGCAGTATGGTCCAGTTCTTAATGCTGGAACACCTTTGAAACATTTTCCTGAGAAAGTCTGGGCGAGACATTCCAACCGGTCCACTTCTACCTCTGGTGCAAAGTATAAACGAAAACGCAGGCGTCTATATTCTACAGTGTGCGTCGATGGTGCTTTAAAAGTGTCTGGGGCCACAATCCAGAACCTTTTTGATTACTTTGGCCCAGTTCCGATACACCCCCTACCCCTACTTTTTAGCCCTACCCCAAAATTTAGTGTGTTCCCGCGAGGGTAGTGGTGTCCCAATTCCTTTTTTCATGTAGGGGTAGAGGCTATGAATCTAGCCCTTCAGAGCAAGGGTTTTCCGATGCTGACTTCCCGAGGAAGGGCCAGTTCCGCGATCCCCAGACAGCGAGAGGCTGTTGAGAAGTCGGAGAAAAAAAAACAAAAAATTCACAAGAGACAACAGACGTCGATGGCGTATTCTTCTCCGTGTACCTCTTGGTTTTTTATCAACCGAAGCATGATGAATGCTAAAAAAAAAACGATCACAACTGATCGCAACCATAGACTCCATGTTTTTGTTTTTTATATATATTGACAAAATTTACATTGACAGACAGAGTACGAACAGGGTGAGGGCGTTACATACGGAAATAAAGTCATGCTGATTGAAATTTACATGAACCGTAGCCTCCACGTTGCTGCTGGGACTATGCAGTCGCTTGCGTGCCCGAACATAAACTATGCGGTGACATAGCAAGTGGTGTCCCAATTCTTAGGGAAGATTACAAATCCCTACCCCTTGTGGCTTCCTTTCGAGGGTTAAGGGGTAGTGGGTGAGGGCTAGGGGTAGTGAGTAAGGGCTAGTGGTAGTGAGTAGGGTGAACATTGGGATTGGGCCTTTTTCTCACGAGGGGCTGGTTGTGGCGAATCACACATCATCAAGTGCATTCATCAGGAGACAACCGGGATTCTGCATGAACTCCCCAGATTCCGTGACCAAGCCGACAGGTCCCAGCCTGCAGTGCTGCTGACTGCATTCACTGGCACAGCAGCCTTCAACATCTCAGGAAAAATGTTGCACTCCATCCTCAAGCTCCCAAGGACCTTGAAGCCAGGGCCTTGGAAGTGCACTTGATGAAGTTAGAGCGGCACTGTCCAACACCGAGATTCTCATCATTGATGAAGTTTCTGTGGTTTCCAACCATTTGCTTACATCCACTGACGATTTCAGCAGATCAAAGGAAACAGGAAACCATTTGGAAGAATGTCTGTCCTTTCTGTATGCAACTTTTTCCAACTGCCACCCCTCAGTAAAGCCATGCCACTCCGTGCGTATGAGGAGAGTGAGTTTGATCTCTGGAAGGATCACTTCAAAATGGCCAACCTGACAGAGATCATGTGACAGAAAGATGATCGGGCTTTTGCTGAACTCCTGAACCGCCTTAGAGTGAAGCAAAAGGGAGATCCTCTCAGCGACCAAGCCAGGGAGTTGCTCACACAGGCTGTGGCTGATATCCAGGATTGTTTAGCCAACTAGCTACATAGCTACACTACAAACAAAGACAGCGACCGTCACAATTCCGCTACTGTAGCGGCTCTCCACAAGGATTTTATTGACGTTGCAGCCGAAGACAACAGAAAAGATCCCAGAACAGGCTGCATGTTGATCCTCTCTAAAAAGAACAAAGGCAACAAAAGACACTTGCCTGACAACATAATGGCTGCTCAAGGAGTACGCGTTATGTTGATCAGGAGCCTGATGACTCAACGCGAACCAACAGCCACAAGGCTGATTGGACTGCAGCTGGACAATCCCACAGCTGGACAGAGATGCCAGAAAAAGATCTTAGGCCCTTCAGATGATTTAATCTACATTGAGAAATCTGAGGAAAATCTAAGTTGTAAGAAAGGAGTTGTTCGACGTCAGTTTCCCATCAAGTTGGCCTTTGCATGTACAGCCCACAAAGTGCAAGGCATGACCATGACATCAGCAGTTGCGTGCCTCAAACATATTTTCGAACCAGGGATGGCATATGTTGCACTCAGCCACACAACTTCACTTCAGGGTCTCGCCATCACAGACTGACCCAAACATCACGACAAAATATGAATCCTGCATCTTTCCAGATTGCCAGACCTCTGTTACATCTCTTTCAATCAATGGACCAATTGATTTAGACTGTGACAATAATCTACCCTAAAATTCAAGGACTTCCAGCTCACATTGTGGACCTGAAAGCACATCACAAGCTGAGACTGGCAGATGTGTTATTCCTCACAGAGTCACTCCTGTCAGGGTCCTCCGTTTCCCCAATTTTCCAATTTTCCATCTGGAGGGTACAACATGTTCACACTCAGCAGGCAACTGTCTTACAACAGCTGTGTGGACATGGAAAGAAAAGATGGTGGTGGAGTTGCAGTGTACTGCAGGAGCAATGTTCACGCTGAGCCTCACAGGTACATGCAAAATGTCACAGATGTGGAATTTTTTGTTGTTAAAATTGAGGCTCCAATCAAAGTAGTTTTAGTTCAGAACTAATTTTAGTTCTGTTTACAAACAACCCAATTTTATCTTAGAAAAATTTTTACCAAATTTGAAAAGCCTATTGGACTCATTGGACCTGTTAAATAACCTATCCATCATTGTTTGTGGGGATTTTAATGAGGATCTCCTGTCTAAAGGAAAGAAAAGCATCAAAGATTTGTTTCAGTCCAGAGGTTACACTCAATTAATTACAGAATCGACAACTGAAAAGGACACACTGATTGATCACATTTATATTTCCCATCCTGATAAATGTCTTCAGTCAGGTGTCCTCCAAACTTATTATAGTTACCACAGTCCTGTATATTGTATTTTGACTGGCTAATAGCCTCTCCAGTCAACATATGCTGCTTAAAAATTGCAAAGTATTTGCTGCCAATGCATATTTTTTACAATATTTCATTATTATATATACTTTACACACCCGCATTACAAACTGTTTACACTTCTGTTTTTATATGAAAAATAAATAAATAAGATAACCACACAAAAAAAATCCAAACAAACAAACAAATAAATAAAAAATAAACTGTTTACAATTCTACCACCATGTAGAAGATACTGAAGCATCAGGTCCAGTACCACAAGCAGCTTCTTTCAAAAACCATCAGGCTTGTGAACAAGCATACTCTGCTATATCAGTACTGTTTACCTTTGTTGCTGTTATTTTAAATACCTCATTGCCAGTTGCAAATTATGTGCTGTCTCTCTTTTGTCTTTAAAATGTTTCACTACTGTCAGGAACCCAGAGACTGGCAGACACAAATGCAGGCAGGCAGACAATTTCCAGTTCTCATGGTCTTTATTCGGTCCAAGGTTCAAAATCCAGAAAGGCAATAAGATAGGCAGAGGTACAAAATCAGGAGACTAAGACTCCGAAACCAGGAACAAAACAGTCAGACACGGGAAAAACTCTCTTACATGAAATGCTGGATGCTGCTCTAGGAGACAAGACAATCTGGCACTGTCACACAGGGGGAGCACTGGTTATATACACACACAGGAGGGAAGGGATAAGGAGACACAGGTGAAACACATAAGGATGGGGACAGATTATCACACAGGGAACAGGAAGTGAACACAGAGAAGAGACTATCAAATAAAACAGGAAGTTGACCCATGACAGACCCTGACAACTACATTTGCTGTGTCAGGGTATATATATGTTTATCTGTGTATATATCCACCTTATTCCTGGGGGCGATGTAAAAACGATTATGGGTGCAACTTCCTGTGAGACACTGGAAGTAGCAGTGAGCCATTTGTTTGCTAGCGGTTTTCGTTTTCAGTAGCGGTTTATTTTAAAGTTTACTGTTTTCTTTTTTATGATCAGCTCCGTAGAATTTAAAAATGACCTTGTGCAGCTCGGGAACATGTTGCGCAGTTCGCGGTTGTACTAACAACCAGATGAAGTTCAATCTGTGGCTATAATGTTTTGAACATGCAACCATGCAACTAAGAGAGAATGTTGTTGTGAGAATCAGTACAGTTTCCACCGCCCACCCATGGATGAGGAACCCAGAAGGATGTGGCTGAAAAACCTTACATTGAAAAGACCACCTAAAACGTTAAACGTATGCTCTTTTCACTTTGTACACAAAAAGCCCATGGAGATACACCTGCACCTTACTTTGTGGTTGGGATATGACAGACCTTCGAAGAAAAGACGCCAGGTGCTAAAGAGGATTGATAGCAGTGTCACGAGAAAAACAGGTACGATTTCATGTGTATGGAGGACACAGCACTGTAGTATTAGTCAGGCAACAACATGTATTACCCTTTTCTGGACAGTTAAAATGTAATGTGCGTTTGGACTGCTGGTCAGTATTAACCTAAAAATGCCATAATTTCAGTACAGACATAACAAAAACGTTCAACGATGCAGTATCCTATTTTAATCTTAATCTGAATATAATATTGTAGCTGTTACTATGTACCAGGTTTTCCCTTGGTTTCTGTAGTGCACAGGTCATGTGGTTACAGGTGGGAGGTAGTGGGGTTCGTGGAAGTTTAATGGGGTGGGGTGGGGTGGGTGTAATAAAAAACCTTAATGCATCGTGTATTGCTACCCTCAGATGAGCAAGATGAGATGGATCAGGGCGAGGAGCTGTGTGCAGAGCTGAAGTCATCCTGTGATGCCCAAACACAGTGGTCAGATCCAGGGATGTCTGACTGCATTCTCAACCTGAATTGAAAATAAATTATTAAGATACATACAATACATAAAAAGTTTTTTACAAAAGCACCATACATCATTAAATGCAATGAAAATGATTTTTAAAACTACCAGAACAATCAACATTTACCTTCCAAAGGATGGCAGCAGTGTGGCTGCAAGATCTGCCTTGACCTGCAATACATGTACATCCTAGCTGCTCTTCATTGGCTGCCGGTAAAATCCAGAATAGAATTTAAAATCCTTCTGTTAACATATAAAGCTCTTACTGGCCAAGCTCCGTCATACCTCAGAGAGCTCATAGTTCCTTACTGTCCTAGTAGGCCACTCCGCTCTCTAGATGGAGGTTTACTTGTGGTTCCTAGAGTCTCCAAGAGTAAATCAGGAGGCAGATCTTTCAGTTATCAGGCTCCTCTTCTATGGAACCAACTTCCAGTATCGGTCCGGGGGGCGGACTCTTTAGCAATTTTCAAGACCAGGCTTAAAACTTTTCTGTATGACAGAGCTTATAGTTAAAAAGTTAAAGTTCGTTTACTCTTTAGCTATGCTGCTATAGGCTTAGACTGCTGGGGGAAGGACTGAGCACCTCTCTCTCTCTCTCTCCCTCTCCCTTTCCCCTCTGTCTCTCTCTCTCTCTCCCTCTCCCTCTCCCTCTTCCCTCTCCCTCTCTCCCCCTCTTCCCTCTCCCTCTCTCTCTCCCCGCCTCGCATGCACCATCATACCAACAACCTGCTTCTCCGAAATCCCAGTTTCTCTCAGTTCCAAGCATGTGCATTGCATTTACTAACCATGTTTTCCCGAAGTCTCTGTCTCCCCCAGTTCCTCTCCTCTCTCTCTCTCAGCTCCTCTCCTCCCTCTCCCTGTCCTCATCCTGCAGGTGATGAATCATCACCATCCCATGCTCCTGCAATGCCTGCTGCTCCCACATCTTCAAGAATTCCATACAGCATCATTCCTACGAACCTCATGCAGCATCATGTTCCTGCCTACACCTGTTCGAATATCCCCTCCTCCTGCTCTCTTTCTCTCCCTACTCTACCCAACTTTGCCCCCCCCTCCCCCCGTGCCTCTCTCTCTCTCTCTCCCTCTCTCAATCCAACCGGTCGAGGCAGATGGCCGCCCCCCCTGAGCCTGGTTCTGCCCGAGGTTTCTGCCTCTTAAAGGAAGTTTTTCCTTGCCACTGTCGCCAAGTGCTTGCTCATCGGGGGATCTGTTGGGTCTCTTTAAATAATTTTATAAAGAGTTTGGTCTAGACCTGCTCTATATGTAAAGTGCCTTGATGTAACTTTGTTATGATTTGGCGCTATATAAATAAATCTGATTTGATTTGATTTGATTTGATCCTGCTGTTTGTATTTCATCTAATGTTGAAACTAAAACCCAGGCTCGGTGATAAGGGACTTTAAGGCTTTGGCTGGGCTCTACGTCTGCCTTAAGGTAAATAAGATAGTGTCCCATCTCTTTCAGCAAAACACAATTAGATAAGTTTATATTTCTTCCTACTCCTTTTCGCTCATGTAAACTGAGTTGCTTATGAGATATAGGTTACTGTTTTGTTTTTATTTCTTGCTGTTCACTTATTTCTGTTATTATTATTATTATATATATGTTTTGTTTTTTTTACATCGTTGTTTACATGATCGAAATGAAGATATCAATCGATACGCCTCAGAGCTTTTAAGATTATTCGTTGCTCACCGTCCAAAGCGACAGAGTTAAGGACGTAGCTAAAAATTATACAGTAAGTTATATTAGGCCATTTTATCAAGTCATCCTCCCACCCCTCTATAATAGTAAGCAGCGGGATTGTAATATTGTCTCGTTTGAGCTGCGACAGCTGAGGGGTGTACTACGAAGGAAGCTCAACAGAGCCGGGCTTTCTTTGGGTGAGCTGGCTCGACAAAGCCGAAAGCTCCAACCACAGATAACGAGTATCACGACTTTGGTTATCAACTTGATTTGTCCACCCAGGCTTGACTCATCAGTCTCTGTGCGCGTTCACATAAAAAGGGGCGTTTAGGGGTCATTTGACACTATTTCCGCAGAAAATTGGACCGATTACATGCCGCATATTTCAGCCATAGGAGCAGATTATGATAATGGAGGGCTATGAAGAGTTCAGACCAATAATAACAGCTAAAAGCAACACTGTTGCTCCAAACAAGACAAGAGAGGAAGTCTGGAAAAAAAATGCAGATCGTGTAAATGCATAAGTTAATATAGCCTATGTAATATCATATAATATTATATATCACTATATAACTTTAATTCCCTCCCTGACATTGTCTCACAATGAAGGATACATGGAAATCACTCAGATTAGGGCCAAATCAAAGTGAAATTCATTTGATTTGTCCAATTTTCTAATTGGTGTTCTATTAGTTGTAGTGCCAGCAGTGCAAAACGTTCTTGGCAGCAAATCCGGACCAAGCACAAAAATATAATCCAAAGTAGTATTTGCTGTCCATTCATCACTCTTTTAGTGTAATGTGGATGATACACTGCGTAACATATTAAGTGTTAAAATTATCATAAGGAAACAAGAAGAAAAATGAGAGGAGAAAGATTTGAGGGGGCCCCGCTCCAGCAGATTACACAGCCTCAGAGGAGCTGGCCCTTGCAAAAGATGAAGGGCGGCCGATCATGGAGGGGGTACAAGGGGGTATTCAATCAGACCTGCTGCTGGCAGCTCCCAGCAGCAATTCTTTGTGCAGGGTATGTATAAGTGCTTCGGTGGTAAAATACTAAATGCATATTTGTTCTTTCTCAGATGAGAAAAGTTTTAATCTAATTTACAGTTGAAGGAGACACTGTAGTGTTGCTCAAGCTGCCAACACACACCCTTGCTGGTCCCCACACAGAGGTAACTGTCAAAGTTGTCATGTACTCTTATCTTTGTTTGCTGTGTTGAATCCACTTTATTCATTTCTCTTAAACTATTCCACAGGTGGAGATCAGTGATGAGGAGACACTTTCAATGTATTCAGAGGTACCTTTGGGGGTAGATATCTTAATAATCTAAATAAGAATTTAATTTAAAATTTAAATTCATCTTTTTAAATTAGAAATAATTAAGTTTCTTGCTCATTAATGTCACAGGGAGAGGACATTGTGCAACCCTCCCCTCAGCCTGCAGCCTCCACCTCTAGGCCCACAAAAAAACAAGGGGTAAGGGTTTCATAATTTCTAGCAGTCCTATGTTTTATTTTATTGAGCTGGAAATCAAGAAACTAAAACTGGTGTATGAGAAAAAGGTACTGCAGTAAATGTTACTTTAAAATTTTTTGTTAAGCATGATTGACATTGTATACTTATGAATTTTTCTTTTCCCAGAAAAAGCAGAACTTTAATAAATAATAAAACACATCCTGTGATTGGTGTTTTGTTTTGTTTTTTTATTGGGTGAAAAGGTGCTGCTGATGGCTGCGTTACTGTAAGTGCATGGATTCGTTTGGTTGCATTACTTATATGGTTCAACAAGATTGCATATGTAACGTATTCCCTCAACTGAAAATCTGTATCACTCAGAGAATATCGTCAGAAAACGCCAACAGATCACTCCGGTCTGGAAAAACTCTCTCCCTCCGAAGAGCACCTCTAATAATTCGGGTACCTAAATCCACTGGATTTTCCAAAAACGGTGAGGCCACGTTCAAGGAGGATAATCAGTGAAAGGGCGGAGCTTTTTATAGCCGACTTTAAGCTGAAAGTCAGAACAAAAACTGGCCCGGACCAGGTTATGTCCGCAGCATAAATTACCGCGGTGATATAGCCAGCTTTAAAGAGAGCCACCTCCGTGACACGGAAAAGTCTGGCTTTAGGCTCAACATACCTCGCTAACGCACTAATCTCGCTTCGTAGTACAGCCCTCTGATGTTCCCACATGGTTTACGTCTCTAAAACTCATAGAAAGTGGATTAGCGCGAACAATTAGCATGGAAACAAACACCGTTTCCGGTTCATACCGGAAGTCACGCCCATAATTCACGCAAGGGCTCATGGGGGCTAGGAATAATGCTATGTTTTCAACTTATTATATATCTTGATCTTAGTGTCACAGTGGTATGTGTTGGCTGGAAATCATGGAATCATGTCATGATAGTCGTATTTTTACAATGCATATTTTTAACAATATTTTATTATTATATATTATTATATTTTCCAAACTTGCAATACAAACTGTTTACACTTCTTTTTTTATATAAAAAACCAAACTGAAAAAATAGAAGCATCAGGTCCTTCAGGTCCAGAGTATGCTTGTGAACAAGCATACTCTGCACTAAACAGTACTGTTTACCTTTGCTGCTGTTATTTTAAATACCTCATTGCCAGTTGCACTATTACTTGCTGCTATATTTTAACACATTGCACAGTCATAGCTTTTGCACAGTTGGTACAGTCTATATAGACTTTTATACTGTTATATATAGTCTATTTATACTGGTATTTATTGTTACATGTGTCTCTTTTATTTTATTATATTGTACATTATATCTATTTACACTTTTTTATATTTCTTATTCTTATTCTCATGCACATGTTTGTAAATGCCCCCTCCTCCTTGGCCACATGGCCCCTTGGCCAATCACTTTGGTCTAAATTCCTGTCGGGTGTGGAAGAACAGACAGGAGCTGACTGATACAGCTGTAGTGGTCAGGAATCCATCAGATGCAGACTCCATAGGGACATCAGTGTCAGAAGAAGAAGCTGAACTGCAAAAGAGGAGATTCAGGTAAATGCTAATAAGTTAAAATGAGGTTAGGATTTCTCTCAATTGCTGGTGTTCTTTTCTTGAATGGATGTGAAACATTAAGTTAATGTTACTCAACAGTCAAAAACGGTTCCATTTAATCATTTTACTTTTGGGTAGAGTCAGTGAGGATGCAGATCAAAGTTCTAAGTAAGTTTGTCTCTCTGTCTTTCTTAAAATGATTTGCTAATATGAAGAGGGTCAATTTAATGTTTTCTTTGTCTTTTAAGGGAGGACGACCACAGATCTTAGTAAAAGATCCCCAGAGGACTCCACTGTAGACAACAATCCAGCACAGCACAGATAAGGAAAATTTTATGGTTATTATTTTGTTTTCTCTAGTGTATATTTGGCTGTGTGAACAAGTTCTCTCACGTAGTTTATCTGCATTTAAATTTTGTTCATTCATGCTGCGATCGTGTTTTCTGTTTCTGTTTCACCCATGTTTTTTCGTTTTTGGGTATTTTCTCAGAAGATGGAAGACAAACACTCTGCTCGCCTTCCAGATGTCCCCGCGCCACATTTGTCAGCATATCTTAGGTAAAAATTAATACTCAATACAAATTTGAATTGACCCTCAATTGTTCATTTCCTCAATTGATGTAACACATGAAGTTAAAGATTCTACCCTAGGGGGAAGTATGACTGGTACAGATGGATTGGATTTTTTTGATGTAAACCACAAAGCTGAACAGTTGCCAACACCAACCAGGATGACAAGAGATGACAGAAAATCCAGGAAGAAGATTGCAGCTGAAGATGCTGCAATCCAGAAAAAAAGCAAGTTTTCTTGACCAATATGACACCATACTATTGTAATATGTCCACTGTATGGTTGTCAGTATTACTGTATTAAAAGACAACATAGTTGATTACTGCACTGTACTGTTCCACAGCTATCTCTCCAACGTAAGTTTGCATTTCTGAGGGGAAACCACAAAAGTGAACAGCTGCCAACACCGAACAAGGTGACCCAAGATGACGGCAGATCCATGAAGAAAACATCCATCGGACCGCAGAAAACAGAAGCCCAACAGAAGTACACAAGTAAGGAATTTTACCAATGTCTTTTTACTGACTGTACTGGTTAGTTGGATAACTTTAACTTGAGTGAATTGATACGGCTCTAATGCCAAAAACCCGCTTCTTTCAGAGGGTCGACATGATGCAATCCAAGCAATGATGTCATCAGACTCCTCTGATATGAGAGCAGCTAATCAACTATTACTACTGACATTTCTGTTAAACTCCAGAACACACACGCCCCCCCAGTTCCTAAACCAATGCACAGGTCAGAGCCGAGAGGCAGCCACAAAACCGGAAAGTAGCACCCAAAGGCTAGTGTGACGGAGCTGAACGGTGGCTATACGAAAACACGGTGGCGACACACCGCAGTGGCCGTGTCTTGGATAACTCAACAATATGATTGGTTAACTTTATGGCCATCAATTTTAATGGTTTCTTCTCCAATTCTGAGAAATCAATGGTGGTTTTGGACCTCAGCAGAAGGCTACATTAGCCTACAGTACCCTTGATCCTTAGCGACAGTTGCCATAGTGAACCTCCATCTAGAGAGCGGAGTGGCCTACTTGGACAGTAAGGAACTATGAGCTCTCTGAGATATGATGGAGATTGGCCATTAAGAGCTTTATACATTAACAGAAGGATTTTAAATTCTATTCTGAATTTTACTGGCAGCCAATGAAGAGAAGCTAAAAGAGGAGGAATGTGATCCCTTTTTCTAGTTCCTGTTAATATTCGTGCAGCAGCATTCTGGATCATCTGAAGGCCTTTCAGGGATTTGTTTGGACATCCAGATCGTAATGAGTTGCAGTAGTCCACATCCGGTCAAGATGGCTACCACTGTTTTTCTCTGCTCAGAGGCCTTACCTCAGAAGCCTTCTAAAAGTCCATCGAAAACCACCAAAATAAGGTGCCATCCTTTCTAAATCAAATAATTTCTGTGAGCACAGTATTGATTTCTATTCATATTTTTTTTTTGAAAACCTGTGTTTTGAATGCAAGGACTGGGTCCTGGGAGCAACAGGTGGTTGGCAACAGAGCAGTGTTGAGCCTACCCAGAGTATACTTTTTATTTTATTTTTATGATATACTCCAAACAAGATGTCAACTAACACCAAAAAGCTGTCAGAGATTAAAGTCTCGCTCAACTTCATGTCTGAGGAAATCAGCACGGTAGTGAAGCAACAAAAGAACCTCACGGGCCTAATGGAGCAGATCCGTGAGCTGAAAATAATCATCAAGCAAAGGGACCAGAAGATTGAGTTCCTGGAACAAAGGGTTGACGACTGGGAGCAGTACTCCCGAGGTGATGACCTTATAATCACAGGACTGGAGACTAAACATCTAAGCAATGCCAGGGTTGCTAGCCCAGCCGCAGACCAACGAGTTGAGGATGCACCATCTGAGGAGCTGCACACCCTGGAGAAACAAGTTGTTCAATTCCTGTCTAGTAGAAACATTCTTCTGGAGAGTCACCAAATCTCAGCCTGCCACACTCTTCCACGTAAGGACAGCAAAACCAATCCCACAATTGTGGTAAAGTTTGTAAATAGGAAGCATAAGGTGGAAGTGTTGAAGCAAGCCAAAAAACTTAAAGGCACTGGGGTGTATACAAATGAGCACCTGACGAAGAAAAATGCTGAAATAGCAAGGAATGGCCGTATCCTCAGAAAGCAAAGCAAGATACAAGCAACCTGGACAAGGAATGGAAAGGTGTACATTCAGTTAAATGGACCCCCAGAGCAAGCTAAAGTGATTGTGGTAAGAAATTTGAGAGACCTGGATCAATACAAGTGACAATGAACGTTTTTCTTTTCTTTCTTTTTTTCTTTTTCTTTTGTTGAGATTTCTTAAAAAAAAAACAAAAATCTGTGTTGTGGAGTAAGAATCTAACTTTCAAGAAAAATTAAAGGATATAAATTACTTCTGTTTAATGTCTGATACAGTTAAGAGTCAGGCTTTTTCAAGATTTGAATGCACAGAACATAGAATCTATGATTTTGAAAATGATGTGGATCTAGAGAATCATGTTTTTAGTCACATCAGTGACTTTTGTAGATATTATACTGATGAACATCTTAATGACAGTGTTGAGCTCGACAAGAGCTTTTCATTAATACATTTCAACTGTAGAAGCTTACCTAAAAATTTCACAAAAATCAATGAATTTTTGGACACATTTAAAAATAAATTTAAGTTGATAGCTCTATCTGAGACATGGATAAATGAAGAGAAGGATATTGATTTGCATATTAATAGTTATGATTTATATGTCACTAATAGAGCTAATAGGAGTGGAGGGGGTGTGGCTCTTTATATTAACAGTATCTTAAAATGTAGACCAGTGGAATGTTTAACAACTGTAATTGATGATTTAATGGAGTGTATCGCTGTGGAAATAGAATTAGAAAGGAGAAACATGGTTGTTGCATGTGTTTACAGGAAACCAGGATCAAATATACAAACCTTTAAGGATAATTTAGATGAATTAATGAAAGATTTAAATGTCAATAAATCACTTATACTCTGTGGTGATTTTAACATAGATCTTTTAAAGGTATCTATACATAAACAAACTTCAGACTTTCTGGATACATTATACAGTAGAGGGTTATACCCACTGATCACAAAGCCCAGTAGAGTAACCTCGTTTTGTGCAACATTAATCGATAATATTTTTACAAATGTACTTGGGAATAGCATTTATAGTGGCCTAGTGATAAATGATATAAGTGACCATCTACCTGTATTTGCAACATTTAATTATGAACTACAGCTAAAGAATACAGAGAAGTGCCGCAGATATAAAAGGGTGAGGATGGATGACTGAATAAATGCCTTTAGAAATGATCTCTTAAAACAGGAGTGGAATGGGGTTTACACATATGAAGTAAATACTGCATATGATTCATTCTTAAACTGTTATTTAGCTCTTTATGATAAATATTGCCCAATAGTTTTACGTGAGCATAAAACGTATTACAACAAAAAAACCTTAGATAATAAAGAGCTTACAAAATGCATGTAAAAAGAAAAACAAACTCTATAGAGACTTCATAAAATCTAGAACAGAGACTGCTGAAAAAAATATAAGGTGTACAAAAATAAATTAATTAATATATTGAGACAGGCAAAAAAGAAATATTATAATACAATTCTACAAGAAAATAAAAACAACATTAAGGGTACATGGAATATTCTAAACAATGTAATAGGTAACAAATTTAGAACAACGGACCTACCCAATCATTTTATGCAGGACAATAAGGTGATTAAAAACAGGAATGAAGTGGCAAATAAATGTAATTCTTTTTTTGTAAATGTTGGGCCTAATTTGGCAAATGACATTACAAAAAATCATGGTCAAACAGAAAGTGGCTGGAAAAGGGAAAATAAGGTGATGCAGTCAATGTTTCTTGGTGAGGTTAGTGAAAATCTAATTATTTGTGTGGTAGCTAAAAGAAAAAATAAGACATCAACTGATAGTGATGGAATAGACATGACAATAGTGAAAATGACTATTATATTTTCAAACCACCATGTTATGTTTATAACCTTTCATTTAAGACAGATGTTTTTCCAGATAGGATGAAAACAGCAAAGGTCATTTCACTTTTCAAGGCAGGAGATAAACACAGCTTTAACAATGACAGACCGGTATCATTACTTCCCCAATTTTCAAAATGTTAGAAAAGTTGTTTGTTCAAAAACTAGATAACTTCATTGAAAAAAATAAGATATTAAGTAAGAGTCAATATGGTTTTCAGACAAATCGGTCTACTACTCTGGCAATAATGGAAATAATTGAAGAAATCACAACAGCAATTGACAGAAGGAAATATACAATAGGGGTATTCACTGACTTAAAGAAGGCATTCGATACAATAGATCACTAATTTTTAATTGCTAAGCTGAATGCATATGGTGTGAGAGGAGTTGTTCTAAACTGGTTAACTAGCTATTTACATGATAGACAACAATATGTGTATTTTGCTGGTAATACATCTGAATGTTTGAAGATTGAATGTGGGGTCCCACAAGGTTCGCTTTTGGGGCCGAAACTTTTTATTTTATATATCAATGACATTTGTTAAGTTTCTAAGTTGTTACGGTTCGTTTTGTTTGGAGATGACACACATTTCTTCTGTTCAGGAGATAATTTAAAGACATTATCTGAAATTATTGAAAGTGAAATGGTGAAACTTAAAATTTGGTTTGATGTAAATTAGTTATCGTTAAATCTGATGAAAACTAAGTTTATGGTTTTTGCTAAAAGAAGTAAAGATGAAGTCTCACTATCCATTGATGGAGTTAATATTGAGAAGGTGTCAGAGTTTAGGTTTTTGGGAATCACAATGGATGAAAATATGACATGAAATCACATGTATCATATTATTATCATATTATCATATTATCATATATTAAAAAAAAGCTGTCAAAGAATATCTTTATTTTGAACAAAGTCAAGTATGTTTTAGATTGCAAAACAATGAGAATGTTGTACTGTTCACTCATACTGCCTTACTTGAGTTATTGTGCAGAAGTGTGGGGTAATACATATATGAGCAATATAAAGCCTTTGTTTTTCATTGCAGAAAAGAGCAATTCGAATCATCCACAAAGTTAAATTTAGAGAACATACAAATAGTTTATTTATTAAATCAGGGTTATTGAAGCTTAAAGAGATAATAGAACTCCAGACATTACTAATTATGTTAAAAGCCAAAAACAGACTTTTACCAGAAAACCTACAAAAGCTATTTGTATTTCCTTCAGAAGATGAGAATCATAAAAGAAGATTTGATTTTAAGCACCAAGTTGCTCGGACTACCTTGAAACAAATGTGTATTTCGGTTTTTGGTGTAAAAACATGGAATTCCCAACTACAGGACTTAAAAGGTTTTATAGATATTCATCAATTTAAAAAAATGTACAAATGTAAGAAAAATTGTCAATATGCACTCGAAACTTAAACTGGATGTTAATGATCAATTGTTTTGAGATTGTAAATTTTTACTTGTATTTTTGTATTTGTTTTGATTGTTTGTTTTGTTGTTATTATAATCAAAGTGTTGTTGGTTTAGGCTATTGAAAATCAACTGTATGTAATGTCAGATATTTTCTTTCTCTTTTTTTTTCAATTATTCAAGTAGGGGGCAGACAAATATAAGAAATGTTTTCTTCTTGCTGCTCCTTTCCAATCAAGGATGTGTTGATTTGAAAATGTAGTGTGCACTTATATACAAATTCTGTTGTCCACTTTCATGTAAGGAAGAAATAAATAAACTAAACAGCTTAGAAGTAACAAATGCACAAACTAGTTTTTCTGCTTCCTCTTGAGACAGGATCTTTCTGATTTTCCTAATATTGCGCAGATGAAAGAAAGCTACAGACTTGTTTTATGTGAGGGACAAAGGACATGTCCTGGTCAAAAGTTATTCCGAGATTTCTTACAGTGGAGCTGGAAGCCAAAGTAATGCCATCCAGACAGATTAGCTAATTAGATGCGGTTTCTCTGAGGTGCTTAGGGCTAAGTACAATAACTTCAGTTTTGTCTGAATTTATAAGTAGAAAGTTACAGGTCATCCAGACTTTTATGTCTTCAAGACATGTCTGCAGTCTGACTATCTGACTAAATTCATTTGGCTTCATTGATAAATAAAGCTGAGTATCGTCTGCATAACAGTGAAACTTGATGTTGTGTTTCCTGATAATGTTGCCTAAAGGAAGCAGATATAGGGTGGAGTGGACTGGTCCAAGAACCGAGCCCTGTAGAACTCGTTGGCTATAGTGTGTGAGAAGGAGCTATTGTTAACATGGACAAACTGATATCTATCAAATAAATAGGATTTGAACCATCTTAGTGCAGTTGCTTTAATCCCAATTTCATGTTCCAGTCTCTGTAATAAAATATTATGGTCAAGTGGTGTCAAATGCAGCACTAAGATCTAAGAGGAGAATTACAGAGACTGATCCATTGTCTGAAGCCATTAGAATCTCATTGGAAACTTTAACCAGCACTATTTCTGTGCTGTGATGAACTCTAAATCCTCACTGAAACTCTTCGAACAAGACATTCCTATGTAGATGGTCATATAATTGCGTTGCAACTGCTTTCTTGATGATTTTTAGAAATGAAAGCAAGGTTCGATATTGGTCTATAATTAGGCCTATAATCAAGAATCTTTTTTTTAAGTGTGGGTTTGATGACTGCAGTAATGAGAGTCTGGGGTACATAACCCAAAGATAGGATCAAATTGGTCAGATTTAGAATGAAGGGCTCAATTAAGTAGAAAATCTCTTTGAAGAGGCTAGCCAGTACTGTCACGACTGGACTTCGACCGAACCCAAATGCACGATTTCAGAAACAAAGTACCAAATAAACGATCCTTTAATGAAAAGTAGGAACAGAAAATCACTCTCACAGAGGAATATATCTAACTACAAAAATAACAGAATATTCGCTCACACAGAGGAAAATGTCTATATACAATACTAACAGAAAACACTCATTTGAGGACTAACTACTATGACTGGGAAAAAACAAAGGCAAGACAAAGTATCAAAATATCAAGAACAAAGCTAGGGCATGGACAATACAAAATACCAAAGTAATACAAAACCTGACTTGACATGAAATTTGGCATAGACATACGTGCGCGTTCTCTGACATGAAGACAAGACAAACTGGCACAGGACAAAAGGAGACAGGGACTATATATACACTCACAAGGTAATTGGAAACAGGTGAGACAATCAGGGCCGGGCAGACAATCAGACCAGTGGGAAACACACAAGGGGAAAGGGCAAGTTACCTGAAACGAGAGGAGAGTCGGGTTTCAAGATAAAACAGGAAGTCACGAGACAACAAGACAAAAAACTACCATAACTAAGATAACTTAATGTGATTTCTTAGACATGACAGGTACTGGGTCTAATAGACAGGTTGATGGTTTAGATGATGAAATTATAGAAGCTAGCTCTGAGAGATTCAGAGATCAGAATGACTCAAAATATAAAACAGGCATTGCAGTTGATTTAGTAGTTGCTGTATTCAGTATAAGATTACTGTCTAATGTAGGTAGGAGCTGATGAATTCTTTCTCTGATAGTTATAATTTTATTTGTAAAAAAGCCCATAAAGTCATCACTGCTGAGAGCTAAGGGGATCACTGGTTCAATTGAGTTATGGCTCTCTGTCAGCCTGGCTACAGTGCTGAAGAGAAATCTGGGGTTGGTTTTGATTTTTTTTTTCTATTAGTGCTGAGTAATACAAACTTCTGGCATTACAGAGAGCTTTTTTATAAGTTTTTAAGATTTCTTTCCAGGCTAGGTGAAACTCTTCTGCGTTGCTGGAACGCCATTTTCTTTCTAATTTCCTTGACATCTGCTTTAAGGCCCGGATTTGAGAATTAGACCTTGGCGCCAGCCTCCTCTGTTTTATTACTTTCTTTTTAAGAGGGGTAGCATCATCAAGATTTGAAGACAGTCAAATCAAATCAAATCAGATTTATTTATATAGCGCCAAATCATAACAAAGTTACATCAAGGCACTTTACATACAGAGCAGGTCTAGACCAAACTCTTTATAAAATTAATTAAAGGGACCCAACAAATCCCCCACAGTGTGGCCATAGTGCTAATCACAAGGTCATCAACCTATGTGGGAGAGATCCTCAACTGAATTTAGACATGGCATTGTTGCAAATGATGACCAAATATTCTTTTTAAATTTAGCCACAGCATCTTCAGATGAACATCTTCTAGCCGAATTAATCCTCAATGCTGTGCAGTGAATTAAAGTAAACTCAAATGTAATGAGGTAATGGTCAGTCAGAAGAGAGTTTTGATGAAAAATTGTTAACTTGTCAATTTCAATGCCATATGTCAGAGCAAGATCAAGGATATGATTGAAGCAGTGAGTTGGTTCATTCACATGCTGGGAAAAGCCAAGTCTAGTAATGAAAGAAACGCAGAACTAAGGCTGTCACTTTCTACATCTACATGAATATTGAAATCTCCCAGTATAATGATTTTATCTGTACTGAGTACTATCTCTGATATACAGCAGGTAAAATAAGTATTGAACACGTCACCATTTTTCTCAGTAAATATATTTCTAAAGGTGCTACTGACATGAAATTTTCACCAGGTGTCGGTAACAACCCATGCAACCACCACATGCAAAGAAATCAAACCTTAGATGTCCATAAATTAAGTTATGTGTGATAAAATTGAATGACAAAGGGAAAAAGTATTGAACACACTTACTTACATTTATTTAATACTTTGTACAAAAGCCTTTGTTGGTAATAACAGCTTCAAATTGCCTCCTGCATGGAGAAACTAGTTGCATGCATTGCTCAGGTGTGATTTTAGCCCATTCTTCCACACTAACAGTCCTCAAATCTCGAAGGTTCCATGGGCCTCTTGTATGAACTCTAATCTTTTGTTCTTTGCATAGATTTTCTATTGGATTCAACTCAGGTGATTGGCTGGGCCATTCTAGCAGCTTTATTTTATTTTTCTGAAACCAAGTGAGAGTTTCCTTGGCTGTGTGTTTGGGATCATTGTCTTGCTGAAATATCCACCCTCGTTTCATCTTCATCATCCTGGTAGATGGCAGCAGATTTTTATCAAGAATGTCTCGGTAAATTTTTCCATTCATCCTTTCTTCAATTACATGAAGTTTGCCAGTGCCGTATGCTGAAAAACATCCCCACACCATGATGTTCCCACCTCCAAACTTTACTGTTGGTATGGGGTTTTTGGGGTGTGCTGTGCCATTTGACCTCCAAACATGGTGTGTATTATGGCATCCAAAGAGTTCAATTTTGGTCTCATCTGACCAGGCTATATTCTCCCAGTATTTCACAGGCTTGTCTAAATGTTGTGCAGCAAACTTTAAATGAGCTTCAACATGTTTTTACTTCAGCAATGGAGTCTTGCGTGGTGAGCGTGCATACAGGCCATGGCTGTTGAGTACGTTACTTATTGTTTTATTTGAAACAATTGTACCTGCTAATTCCAGGTCTTTCTGAAGCTCTCCCCAAGTGGTCCTTGTTGGTCTTTTAGGGCACTCTGATGGCATAAGTGGCTCTTTGTGGTTATGTTGCTCCTGTATGCATGTCCTGCAGTTGAGCACCATGTCAGTCACCTGCTGACTGAGTCCTGGCCACCACACCGTCTGACGAGCACGAGCTTTACACTTCACTACACCTAGATGTCCTTCGTGTAGCCTAGCTAGCACATCATTCCTCATTGTTGATGGTATTATAAGCCGTGCATCTTTCAGCAGTAAGCCATCTTTCACAGTGATTGTGGCTCGCTCTGGCCAGTAGTTTTTCAACACTGGTTCCTGCTTTGCATGTGCCGGCTATCCTTCTGTGCACAGTGCCATGACGCGTGAGCATTCACTGTCAGCTTTAAGCTGCTCCTTCAGATTCTCCATGTCCAAGTTTTCAATGGCACACTCCACATAAATATTGGTGCTCTCCATCAGCTCCTTTTCCTCCATAGGCATACTCGAATTGACAGGTGAGCGTGACAGTGTGTCTGCTGTCCAAAGAGACTTTCCTGGTGCATACACGATAGAGTATGAGTAGCGCATCAACCTCATCCTGAAGCGCTGGATCCTTGGCGGCAAAAGATCCAGAGCTTGGGCTCCTAGTAGGCTGAGGAGGGGTTTATGATCAGTCTCCAGGCAGAACTGTTTCCCTATGAGGAAATCCCAGAACCTTTCACACGCCCATGTGAGGCTCCGGGCCTCCTTTTCTACCTGCGCACACCGTTGTTCTGTGGGAGTGAACGACCGAGATGCATAAGCTACAGACTTCCATTCTTCCTTATTTTTCTGGAGTAGAGCACCTCCCAAGCCATACGATGATGCATCGGCTGACACTTTAGTGTCTTTGTTTGAGTCATACATGGCCAGCACAGGAGGAGAAGACAGTGCTTGCTTCAGTGTTCCAAACGCTGTAGCATGTTTTACATCCCAGGCCCAGCATTTTTTCTTTGAGAGAAGATCACGAAGTGGCTTGTCGTTTTCTGCCAGCTGGGGAATGAACCTTCCCAGCTGGTTGACCATCCCAAGAAAACTCCTTAACTCACCCACATTTGTTGGCTCTGCCATCTTTGAGATTGCCTCAGTCTTTTGAGGGTCAGGGCGGATGCCTGCAGGAGTGATTATGTGGCCCAGGAAGGCAACCTCTGTTTTTGAGAGTTCACACTTGTCCACATTTAGAGTTATGCCTGCTCTTTCCAGCCTTTGAAACACAGCATGGAGTCGAATGTCATGCTCTCCCTGGTCTCACCCCCACACCAGCAAGTCATTGATATGGCATATCACGCCTTCAAGCCCCTCTGTGACCTCTGCCATCCTGCACTGGAAATGTACAGGTGCTGAGGCACCAAATGGCAGACGGTTGAAGTGAAACCACCCAAAGGGGTGTAATGAATGTGGTATACTTGGCTGATTCCTTTGTAAGTGGAATTTGCCAAAACCCCATGTTGGCATCCAGCTTGCTGAACAGTTTAGCTCCAGTGAGTGTTCCCAGGCTCTGTTCCATCGATGGCAGAATTAATTTTTCACAACACACGTACTTATTCAGGCCGGTCAGGTCCACACACAGCCACACCTTTTTCCAGACCTTCTTGGGTACAACCACCATGCCGGCGCACCAATCGGTTGGCTCCTCCACCTTGCTGATGACACCCAGGGTTTCCATGCGCTGGAGCTCTTCCTTCCCACAAGTGGTAATGGAATCCTTCTGGGGGTCTTAACAGAAAAGGGCACGGCTCCTGGTTTAAGCTTAATGGTGTATGGTTGTTGTATCCTACCTAGCCCACTGCACAGCTTTGGATAGCTTGACTTGAGGGTCCCCATGTCTATGCTGTCAACACGGATGAGTAGGCCAAGGGCTTTGATGGCTGGCAACCCAAGCAAAGGTGTGCTCAGGTTCTTGACCACATAGACCTTATCCATTGTCTGCTTGGCTCCTCTCTTTAACTGCAATCTGGCAAACCCTGACACATCCAGAGGAATCTGGCCTGGCCCAAACAAGGGTCTCTCTGCCTTTCGGAGGACCGGCTGCTTGGAGTTTGAAAATATGTTGTTAAACTCAGTCTGTGACACAGCAGTTACATCTGCTCCAGTGTCGAGTTTAAAAGTGATATCTTTGTCCATTATACCAATCACAGCAGTGCATTTATCATCATCAGATGTCACAGTACCAAGAAAGAAACTTTCCTCCTCTTCCTCTATGCTCTGCACAGTTTTGCCTGCGCGGCACACACGCTGGTAGTGACCTTTTTTCCCACAGGAATGGCACTTAGCTTCATTGGCTGGACATTCATGCTTAGGGTGATGTGTGCCACCACATCTGTAACACTGTGAGCTATTAATATTTTTGGTCTTACTGTTGTGTGGCTTTTCTCCATAACTTTTAGATTTGGTGAATTTAGGCTTTTCTTTTGGGTGTCTGCTTTTGAACACTCCGTCCACAGAGTTACCACCATCCATCTGCATTACTCCCTCAGCATCACTTCTCAGTATGGTTTGCTGCTTTTTTACCTCCTCCGATTGCCTTGCCATGTTTATAGCTTTGTCCAGGTCCAAGTCCCTCTCCATTTGCATTCTGAGAGCCGTGTGTCAGCCAGGCCAACCACTATCCTGTCCCGGATGAGTTCGTCATGTAACGTCCCGTAGTTACAATGCTCTGCCAGTGCATACAGAGCAGTAATGAATGCATCGACAGTCTCATTTGCTTCCTGCTTGCGCATATTAAATCATGCGCGCTCATAAACAATGTTCTTTTTCACTACAAAGAACGACTGAAAGGCACCCCTCACTTTATCATATTGGCGCTGGTCTGCATCATTAGGTTTCAGGCCTCTCAAAACATCATCTGCTTCGTCTCCCATACAATAGATCAGCGTATTCACCTAATTGTCTTCGGAGCTAGCAGATAAATTGCTTGCTTGGCGGAATCTCTCAAACTGCCGAATCCACTTTGTCCACTCATGCAGCTTGGAAAAAGTCAAAGGGCTCTGGTGGCTGAATGCTGAATGTGGCGCTAGGTTTGTTAGCCACTATGCTAACTCCACTCCCTTCACCGTTGCCGTCAGTCATTTTCACTTGCTCACCAGTTTCTCTCTTTCTTTTGCAGGCGGACCTTTTCTCTCCGATTCAGTATTGCAAGTTTCGCGGCACTTCTGACACCGTGTTGTGTTTCTTAATATTAATATAGATGAGACCAGCTTTACACCAAACAGCAACTTTATTTTTTTTCTTCTTACCCCCTTCTGTTTTCGTCGTATCTTTAACAACAGTCCCATGTGGCCAATAGCGCCCCCGTGTGTCCCATTCTGTTAGACCTCCCACCAGTACTATTAACTAATATAATGAAACAATCACATAACACCACAGCAGCCACCCCCCTACTCGACCAATGGTATGAGGAATATAAAAATTAACATGAGTGGGGGGTGTAGATTCATTTATACTGACATACACATCCTGCTGTAGCCAGGTTTTAGTGATAAAAATAAATCAATACGATGATCAGTTATGAGATAATTGACTAGTAGAGATTTTGATGATAGTGATAGAATATTCAATTATTATTTGAGATCGAATTTGTGGCTGTTTTGATTTCAGTTAAGTTTTTGTTTTTGACTCCTGTTTAATTTAGGTTTAGTAACTATTCTAAATTTAGGTTGTCGGGGGACAGACACTGTTTCTATAGACCTAGACATACGTATAGACATAGACAGAGACTCTATTCTATTCTCAGCAGGGAACCGCTCTGACTGAGGCGCAGAGGAGCGTGTTAAACTGCGGCTCTGCCTCCTGGTCTCGACTCGGGGTTGTCAGAGTTTTCGTTTTCTAGTAAACTCGGCCATATTCCTAGATATAAGAGTGGCACCACCCACGGTGGGATGGACACCATCTCTCCTAATCAGACCAAGACTCCCCCAGCAGTCTTCCAGTTGTCTATGTTGCCTACATTGTTTTCGGGACACCACCTCGACAGACAGCTGTTGAATGACGACATGCGGCTATACATGTCATCATTGGTCTGATTGGGGAGGGGGCGAAAACTACAGTGTCCGTCATCGTTTTAGCAAAATTACACACCAACATTAATCATTGTGACCTTCGACTGGCAAAGTCGGGTGTCATTACTGTCGACGCAAATAACAATTTTACCATAATTACGCTTATCCTTAGCCAGAAGTTTCAGATATGGCTGGATGTTGCCTGCTCTGGCCCCCGGGATACACTTAACTATGGCCGCCGGTGTCACTAATTTCACGTTCCTCAGAATAGAATCGCCAATCACTGGAGTCGGCTTTCCAACGGGTGTGTCGCCGAGTAGGGAGAACCTTTTGGAAACGTGAACTGGTTGGTGATGAACCGGGGGCTGCAGCCTACGACTATGCCTCTTATCTTGGACAGTCACCCAGCTGCCCTGACTAGATCCTGGCTGCTCGAGAGCTGCTGGGGGCAAGGGAACACTCTTGGGTGCCCTAGGAGCTGCTCTAGGTTGGACCGGCTACAAGGGGGTGGCTAGCTACACTAGCATAAGCTGGGCTAGCTAAGGTGCGGAGCCGCGACTCTAACTCGCTAATTCTCGCCTCCATTTCTGCCATTATCCCACATCTATGACAAGTAGTACTATCATAAAAAGAGGCAGAGGAGTAGCTAGACATGTAGCACACAGGATAGAGGAGGAGAGGGAGAGGGAGATGGAGGGAGAGAGAGAGGCAGAGGGCATTGCTAATCGTTTAGTTAGATTAGCGGAGCTACAGTATCATCTGTACAGTTTAGAAAAGGGAAAAGAGGTTAAGTTTTTAGCTAAGTATAAGTTTGGTAACAGTTTACTGTCGATTAATCAAAGTGAATGGCAGAGTGATGTAACCGCTTACCGTTTGCGCCTGTGATGAATCTATTCAGTTACACATCATTTCTGCCCCCTCCTCTCCATTAATTTTGGGCTATCCATGATTGGTTAAACACAACCCCAACGCTGACTGGGCCAAAGGGAGAGTTGTTGGCTGCAGTTTGTCATGCTACCTGTCTGCGATCTGCTTTGCCCCCTGCAAGCAGCGATCCTTCCCCCTCAGAGTCCCTCTCTGATCCCCCTGATCTCTCTCAAGTCCCAGAGGTTTACCATGACCTGAAAGATGTGTTTGGTAAGGACAAAGCCCTCTCTCTTCCATCATGTAGACCTTTTGATTGTCCTATCGATCTGCTTCCTGATGCACCGCTACCTTCTAGCCACCTCTACAACCTGTCTAAACCCGGACACACAGCCATGGAGACATACATCCGGGACTCTCTTGCAGCAGGAATTATTCAACCCTCTTCTTCACCCATGGCAGCTGGATATTTCTTCCTATCCAAGAAAGACTCTTCCTTAAGACCTTGCATCGATTTTCGTGGACTAAATAACATAACTGTCAAAAACAAATACCCATTACCCCTGATTGATGCAGCTTTCACACCCTTGCAAGGAGACACAGTCTTCTCCAAGTTATCCGACATGCCTATCATCTGGTAAGGATCAAGGAGGGGGACGAATGGAAAACAGCTTTTGACACGCCATTGGGCCATTTTGAGTATTTAGTGATGCCCTTCGGCCTTACAAACGCCCCAGCAGTTTTTCAAGCCCTAATTAATGATGTCCTAAGAGACTTTTTGAACAGGTTCATGTTTGTTTCCCCCGATGACATTCTCATTTTTTGTCAGTCCCCAGAGGAGCACCAGGAGCATGTCCGTCTTGTCTGCAACGGCTATTGGAAAAAAAGTTGTTCGTAAAGGCTGAGAAATGTGAATTTCATGCCAAGCAGGTCAGTTTTCTGGGATTCATTATTGAAGAGGGTCAGGTAAAGACTGACCCAGAGAAGGTGAGAGCAGTGGCAGAGTGGCCATTTCCCGAGAATACCAAGCAACTTCTTGGGGTTAGCAAATTTCTGTCGCTGTTTCATCAGGGATTTCAGTCGTGTGGTTCCCCCCCTAACTCATCTTACCTCCCCTTCTACACAGTTCAAATGGACCCCAGAAGCTGACTCGGCCTTCTCCAAACTGAAACAACTCTTTATCTCAGCACCAATTCTCATCCATCCTGATCCATCTCAGCAGTTTATTGTTGAGGTGGATGCCTCAGATACGGGAGTTGGGGCAGTACTATCCCAGAGACAAGAGCCAGATGGGAATATTCATCCCTGTGCCTTGTTCTCACACTGGTTGACCCCTGCTGAGAGGAATTATGATGTTGGGAATCAGGAGTTGCTGGCAGTCAATATGGCTCTCAAAGAGAGGGGTCAGAGTTGCCATTTGTGGTCTGGACAGACCATAAAAATCTTGTCTATATGAAGTCAGCCAAGCATCTCAACCCCCGGCAGGCCCGTTGGTCCCCTTTCTTTAACTGATTCAACTTCACACTCACCTATCATCCTGGCTCACGGAACATCAAGCCAGATGCCCTCTTCCGCCAGTTCAGTGCTGAAAAGGCCTCCACCAAGCCTGAGCCCAGCCTGCCCCTTTCCCAGGTGGTAGCTCCCATTACCTGGGAGATTGAATCTCAGATCCGGGAAGCACAACGCACACAGCCAGATCCTGGTGGTGGTCCCCCCAAATGTTTGTTTGTCCCTGATTCTGTCCGGTCTCCAGTTCTTCAGTGGGTGCATGCCAGTAAATTCTCTTGCCACCGTGGAATCAATCGCACCCTGTCTCTCCTCAAGCGTCACTTCTGGTGGCCTACAATAGATAAAGACACCAGATCCTATGTTCAAGCCGGTTCTGTTTGCGCCCGTGGTAAGTCCTCCTATTCGCACCCTGCTGGTCTGCTCTGCCCGCTGCCTGTGCCTGGTCGCCCTTGGTCCCAACCACAACCACACTCACCCAGACAGCAAAGCCACTTACCAGTAGGACTTTGCATCCCAAATCCTTTTTGTCAAATAAATCTACCACCTTGTCGACTCACAAGAACCGGCTTCAGAGTCCTTTTGTCTGCATTTAGGGGTCATAGATTCCACCCATTATGACAGCTTGAATATAAGAATAATATCTGATATGAATAATTAGCCTATAGCCTATAGGCAAGGCAAGGCAAGTTTATTTATAGAGCACAATTCATACACAGGGTAATTCAAAGTGCTTCACAGATACAAAAAAATACAAGAAGGCAGATAAAATCATTACATAGAACATAAAATAATCATTGAATAAATTAAAAGCAAAAAAAAAAAAAAAAAGCGCAAATAAAATACTTTCAGTTGTCCTATGCATACCTAAATAGAACTGTTTTCAGCCTGGATTTAAACGTTGTCAGAGTTGAGGCCTGTCTCACATCTTCTGAAAGACTGTTCCAGATTTTAGCAGCATAAAACTGGAACGCAGCCTCACCATGTTTAGTCCTGACTCTGGGTACCACCAGGAGACCACCCCTGAGGTTCTCAGAGCCCGAGATGGTTCATATGGCTCTAACATGTCAGAGATGTACTTTAAACTGGCTTCCTGTAGCTCAGAGAATAGACTTTAAAACAGCTCTGCTTGTGTACAAGTCTCTTCATGGTCTAGCACCTGAGACCTGAGCACTGGACTACTATGGTCGTATTTCCTGGTTCTAGTCAGGACTCAAGCAGCAGTATTCTGGATGTACTGCAGCTGTCTTACAGCTCGTTTAGAGAGTCCAGTGAGCAGCCCGTTACAGTAGTCTAACCTGCTGGAGACAAATGCATGGATTAGTCTCTCCAAGTCTGGTTTAGACATTATTCCTTTGATTCTGGCAATGTTTTTAGATGATAAAAAGCTTCTGATGTTATTGATTTAATGTGGCTGTTTCTAACCTGATTATTAGGTTTTAGAGAGAGAGTCTTGAGGTGACTGATAACTCTTTTTCTTTGTTTCTGTGGGCCACAGACAATGATTTTAGTTTTGTCTGAGTTTAGCTGGAGAAAATGGTTTTGCATCCACACACTGATCTGTTCGATGCAGTGACAGAGTGTATCTACAGGCCCATGCTCACCTGCCATCAGGGACACGTACATCTGAGTGTCATCTGCAAAGTTGTGGTAGGACACATTATAGCTGGGTATTAGCTAGCCTAATGGAAGCATGTACAGATTAAACAACAGGGGTCCCTGGATTGACCCCTGGGGAACCCCACAGGTCATAGCCATTTGGTCTGAGACACAGTTACCAATTTCAACAAAGTACGTCCTGTCCTCGAGATAGGACTTGAACCATTTTAGAGCAGTACCAGAGATTCCCACCCAGTTTTCTAACCTCTGTAATAAGATCACAGCTGTGTCAAAGGCAGCACTCAGGTCCAGCAGAACTAAGACTGACACTTTGCCTGCGTCTGTGTTCAGGCGGATATCATTAGTCACCTTGATCAGAGCTGTCTCAGTGCTGTGGTGGGGCCTAAAGCCTGATTGGAAAGTATCAAAAACACTATTAGACAGGAGAAAGTCAGTAAGTTGTTGGTGTACAACTTTTTCCAGGAGTTTGCCTAAGAATGGTAGGTTTGATATGGGCCGATAGTTGTTCAGTACTGTGGCATCAAGACTGCTCTTCTTTAGAAGAGGTTTAATGACCACAGTTTGGAAATGTTCCAGTCTGAAGTGAGATGTTGACTAGTTGAGCAAGTTGTGGTAACAAACTGCTCAGCACAGACTGTAGTAATCTAGTGGGTAACTCATCAAGGCAGCACGTTGATGGACTCTTGGTGATTTCTTCGACTGTTTTGTCAGTGACAGGTGTGAAATTTGTCAGCTCTAGGTGTCTAGCTGGATACAGAGTAGTTATTTGTGTTGTGGAAGTTATTGCATTTTTAATTCCTTGAACTTTGTCATTAAAAATTATTGCAAACTCATTACAGATATATTACAGATATCAGGTCTAAGGGCAGTGAAACTGGAGGGTTTCTTAATGTGTTTACTGTAGCAAACAGCACATGAGAGTTGTTATTGCAGTTTGTGATGATTTCAGAAAAATAACTCTCCCTCGTTCTACGCAAAGTCTGGTTGAACACACATAACTTTTCTCTATAAATCTCATAATGAACCTGAAGCTTTGACTTGCGCCATTTCTGTTCAGCTGTCCGACATTCCTTTTTCTGTGCCCTGACCAAGTCTTCTTTTCTCCATGGCGCCTTTTGCCTACTTTTAACCATTCTAACCTTGACAGGAGCAATGGTATCCAAAACATTTAAAACACTTGCTGTAAAAGAGTTCAACAGGTCATCAACATCAGAACGCGGGGTATTTTCAAACCTAATCATTTCCATAAACTGTGTCCATGTGCTGTCATTTATGAGTCTTCATTGAACTGCAGACCCAACGATCTCTTTGGGTATAACAGACAAGTCAAAGAAAACACAAAAATGATCAGATAAAGCAACATCAACGACATTCACATTTGAGATGATAACACCCTTGGTAATGAGCACATCCAGAGTGTGCCCTCTGCTGTGGGTGGGCTCAGTCACATGCTGAGTTAGACCAAAAATTTCAAGGACAGCAGTGAGTTCTTTCGCATGCCTGTCATTGGCTCCACATGCACATTCAAGTCACCTGTAATGACTAAACAGTCAAAATCTGTTCATACAACTAAAAGTAATTCAGTGAAATCGTCAATAAAACGATTCTGTGGTGGTTTGTAAAGGTTGATATAAGGCATGGAAGATTGTTTTAGCTCCATTTTGAATGACAAATAATAAAATTATGAAAAAACCCCAAATGACTATTTGTGGCTGAGTATGTTGTCTCTGAATATGGCACAAACACCCCCACCCCTCTGGTTTTGTCATGTTTCAGACACAAAATTGAAGTGAGGTGGACTAGACTCAATTAAGACTACATTAGCTGTGTTTTCATGTCTCGGTTAAAAACATAAAATCAAGATTGTAAGAGGAAATAAAACTATTAATTAAGAAAGATTTGTTGTTTAAAGATCTGACATTGAGTACTGCGTGTTTAAGATTAGCTGGAGTTGAACTGGATGGTGTGTTCTTGCAGGGGATATGGATTAGATTTCTCTGATCGGACAGTCTAACTGCCCTCTCTGATATAATCTCTGTTGTTTGACGGGAGTTATTGTTTTAGAAAAGAACCCTCCCTCCCCGGACCTCTGGTTGATATGGGGCTTAGCAACGCAGAGGCCCTTGGCATCCTAGACAACAGCATTGATGCTTTTGGAAATAACAGCTGTGGGCACCAGTGGTGATGGCCGAGCTGGGGTTAAAGTCAGCCAGAATGTTCTGGAACTGCGTTCCAGCACCTGAGATAAATTAATAAATAAATAGATACATTCATATCAACAGTTGCGCGATGCTGTTTAAAAAAAAAATCCAGTGTACAGTTTATATATACATTTTATGGTGTACAGTCAAATTTCAACCCGGCTCTCCTCCTCTCTCTTCTTTGTGTTGTTCATCAAATCAAAACATAACTAATTACGCGTATTTGTGAAGGCCCCGCCATATTGTGGTGTTCAGCAATGTTTGCATATTGCCATATCAGTGTAGATGGACCAAAATAAAACCATTAAATGTCAAGCAAATAAGTAGTGTGATACTTGGAACGACAGTGACACTATCGTATCCAAACATGGTGAGTAATTTTTCTTTGTTACTCCGACACAAAATTTTAGAATTCCCCCACCTGCCAAATCCCACTTTAACAACTATGTGCATAAACTCACAATACAAAAATGTGTCGTATTTGAGCCATTTCTGCAAAGGCGCTACAGTAACAATATAACAAGAAATTTCTCGAAACCAGAATATGATCAGGGTGACTTTTGAACACTGGAAATAAATTATGTACTCATCCCGGCAGCAACCGCCCGTGGAACTCAAAATTTCCCTGGAATTTTCTAGTTTTAGTTACTATTTCACAGCTAAAAGGGGGATTAGCACTGCTGCAGGACAAGCTAAATGTACACAAAGAGGAGACGGAATTTGAGGCATGGAAAACACATCTCTGACTCTTAGAAAAATACAGGTCCCCCACAAGGCTGCATTCTTTCCCCCAGATTTCTGCCTGAAATCAACAGCTGCACTTCTAGTCTCTCGTCAGATTAACTCCTGAAGTTCAAAGATGACACCACCTTCATTGGACTCATCTGTTGTGAGAATGAGTCACCTACAGGTGGAAGATTGACCATCTGGTCACCTGGTGTAGCCAGAACAACACAGATCTCAACACTCTGAGACAATGGAGATGGTTGTGGCCTTCGGGAAGAACTCAGCCCTACCCTCATCCATCACCCTATGTGACTCACCAGTGGACAGTGTTGAGTCCTTCCGCTTCCTGGACATCCTTATTCCCCAAGACCTTAATTGGAAATTATCATCAATTCTCTCATCAAGAAAGAAAAAAATGAAGCCTGCTAACAGGGATAATACTGCATTTCTACACAGTTATCACCAAGAGCATCCTCTCCTTTTTCATCACAATCTAGTACAGTGAAGCAGACAGACTGCAGAATCACATTTACTCTGCAGAGATGGTGATCAGATACAATTTGCCATCTGTCCAGGGCTTATATCTGCAGGACTATGAAGCATGCAAGTAAGGTTGTAACCAATACCTCCCATCCTGGTCACAATCTGTTTGAGACACTTCCCTCTGCCAGGAGGCTGCAGTTGCTTAGAATCAACACCGTTGACACTGTACCCCGAATGGCAATTACACATTACTGTAATATCTGTCAAATTGTGTTAAATTAATGCACCTTTACTGGACTCTGCACATGTTACAAAACTTTGAATACTGTATTTTAATTTTAATTTTTGGGAATACATATATTTAATCTATTTACATCATATATTAATTCCTGCACCAAAAAAACAAGAAGAATTATAATTTGCTTCATAATAAAGCCTTTCTGATTCTGATTCTGATGTTATTTGGGTTGGGAGTAGAAGCAGAAATGGATTGAGCCCATTTTAAGATTCTGTTTGGCAGACCTCTTAACACCGGGATTGGGATTAAAAGACAGTTGCCAGACACTGGCCAATGTGAGGATGAAATGTTACAATATTGTGCAACCTTGTCATCTGTTTTTTCCAATATCCACCAACAGGTGAAGGCCGCTTTGCCCAGACTGCACGACCTTAATCCAGGCCACTACATCGTTGTGAGAGACCTCAAACGAAAGAATTGGAGAGCTTGCAAGTGGAACAGACCATTTCAGGTGCTCTTGGTGACGGAGACAGCAGTGAAGATTGCAGAGAGCTACGTGGATACACACCAGTCACTGCTATAAATTTTTATTCCACATATTTTTTTTGGAGTATAAAGTTGATTCTTTAGTAATGAAGGTTGAGGTTTTAGGTTTAGTAGTTTGAATTATTAGTGTAATCACATTCATGTGTATTGTTGATTGATTTAATTTTATTATTAACTTTTTTTCATATTTGTTCTTGACATAATGGTTTTTGGATTTTGTTATTCTTTCATTTAGTCAGTTGAATGACAGACCATGATGATTTCATTTTGATGTTGATTTTAATTTTGGTGATTTTATTTCCTTTTCACGGGGGTGTGTTCTCATTAATGACACACTTATTTAGCTTATTCATTTGCTAGTTAGTATATGGGATTTTTTCCTCATCATATTAGAGGTTTTTCCCATTTTTAGTTAGTGTAGTTGGGCAGTCTTTTACCCTTTCCTTCATCATATTTGGAGGGGGATGTTTTGCATGTCTGTGCTTGCGTCCTGTGACCTCTGCCTAGGGTTTTTTATCTCCCATGATGGAGACCAGAGCTTCTAGCGTCTTGCTGGAGCGGACAGGACTCATGGGTAATAAGGTAGTAAGATCTTGTGGAATTTTCCATTAACTATGTTTTAGCATTAAAATGCTAAAAAGGGGGGAATGTGATGGAAAATTCTGACATCTATCTGTTCTGCTAGTTAACTCCGGTTATTGTGACGTTTATCGTATGTTCATGTAAACATAAATTGCATGCATAATCCTGCGATAGTATTGTCAGACACAGAGAAGTTACGAACTAAGTGTACCATAAACAAAGAGACCCCAAGATAGTGTTGTCTCAGTAAGACAGATTGTTCGAACAAGTCTGACAATGGTGACGCTAACACCATATATTTTATCTACTAACACCCTTTTCAAGAACACTATAAAAACTGTATATTTTGAGGGCTCGACGCTCTCTCACTGACTGACTGTTCATATGGTTATATGTGTTTGAGTCCATTCACTGAATACTATTAAACTCAAGAAAAGACAGCTGACGTGCCCAGACTCTTTTTCCAAGATCTATGTCAACTTTTTGCCACCACAGTTCCAGAAGAGAAAAGGGGAGAGACCTGACAGCAGCAGCAGCAACAGCAACAGCAGCTTCCGGGGAATCTTTCCTTTCCTTCTTTTGGTTTTCTTCAAGCTGGTTGTGACAGCCCACAGCATGGCTGATCCAGTAACTTCCAAGCTTTTGTTCTTTTGAGCTGGGATCTCCATCTCCTTATTATTTGTTTCTCTTTACCCTTTAAGTATGGTTGATTTGTTTAAAAAAAGAATAAAACTAACGGTTGTTGTTGAACTAGAGGTCTTGGTGTCCTTGTCATGTTTCGGCCTCCGGGGGGAGCCTTTGTTAGGTGAGGCCGTAACAGGAGGAAATCGGCAGTCTCAATGACTGTATCACAGACGATTATTAACTTCTGTGTGGAGAACACTACCTACCAGGGCTATACAGTGTTTTTCCAACGTCAAATCTTGAATAATCTTCACATAAAGGCTCCCAGTGGAGAAAAAGATTATTTTTAGGTCAGGAAGAAGGGAGGAAGGAGGAATTAAAGGCTGAGCAGAAAGCTCTGAGGAAGATGATCGGAGAGGGGAAAAGTAGTTATAGGAGATGTAAATTACCCTTAAAAAAGAGTGAGTGGTCATGGTATCAGAATTTTGGGTTATGATTAATCTTGTTATGTTATTATTTGTTATTAAGTTTAATCTTTTTCTTCTGGTTGACATTTGTGTTCTTTTATCATATCATATAGGCTGGTGTTACCATTGACGTTTACTTAACTGGATCTAAATGTTGACAGTTGATTGCACAGGTGACCTAACTGTTGGCGTGCAGTCCCTGTTATGCAAAACTTTCAAGCTTAGGCGCAGTCCCAATACACCCCCTACCCCTACTTCTTAGCCCTACCCCTAAATTTTGTGCGTTCCCGCGAGGGTAGTGGTGTCCCAATTCCTTTTTTCATGTAGGGGTAGAGGCTTTGAATCTAGCCCTTAAGAGTGATGGTTTTCCGATGCTGACTTCCCGAGGAAGGGCCAGTTCCACGATCCCCAGAGAGCGAGAGGATGTGGAGAAAGTCGGAGAAAAAAACCCACAAAAAATTCACAAGAGACAACAGACGTCGATGGTGTATTCTTCTCCGTGTACCTCTTGGTTTATTTATCAACCGAAGCATGATGAATACTAAAAAAAAACAATCGCAACCGTAGACTCCAGGTTGTTTTTGTTGTTTTTGTTTTTTTATATAATGACAAAATTTACATTGACAGACAGAGTACGAACAGGGTGAGGGCGTTACATACGAAAATAAAATCATGCCGATTGAAATTTACATGAACCGTAGCCTCCATGTTGCTGCTGGGACTACGCAGTCGCTTGCGTGCCCAAACATAAACTACGCAGTGACGTAGCAAGTGGTGTCCCAATTCCTAAGGGAGATTACAAAGCCCTACCCCTTGTGGCTTCCTTTCGAGGGTTAAGGGGTAGTGGGTGAGGGCTAGGGGTAGTGAGTAAGGGCTAGCAGTAGTGAGTAGGGTGAACATTGGGATTGGGCCTTAATATAATTACCTTTCAGAAGAATGAAACAAGGTATGAATTAATCTCATAATGTAAAGTAATAAAGTAAGTTTTGAATTGAATTGAATTATTATGTTTATTCTATCATCTACACAAGAAATTACACAGTAGTGCGAGCTGTATTTGTTTTTTCAGTGCCAGCTCCACCAATGAGTGAGGGGGTAACGTGTTTTCTGTTCAAATTTATATGCTGCTATCCTTTAATTTGCCTTATATATATTGATATACTGAGGTAATTTTTATAGATACTTATGGTCGCATTTGTCTAAATGTAATCAGAATCAGAATCAGCTTTATTGGCTAAGTACATTCACAACATACAAGGAATTTGGTTTCGGCAGGTGGTGTCACTCACAGAATGGACAGCAGCAATATGCTAAAATCTAAACATAAATAATAGAAAAAAGTATATACATACAAATATATACACCTATGCAGAAAAATAAATATTTACAATAAGTGCAAAGTACACAATGTAGTGCAGATTGAATGAGTGTCCTGTTAATGTGAATATATGACCATTCAACAGTGTAGCAGGTCCATAGTTAAGCTTTTTACTAAAGTTGTTGCAGTAGGAAATAAACTGTTTTTCAGTCTGGAGGTTTTTGTGCGTAGGGCTCTGTAGCGCCTGCCGGAGGGGAGGAGGGAGAACAGTTTGTGTCCAGGGTGGGTGGGGTCTCTGATGATATTCCCTGCCCTCTTCCTGGTTCTGGAGGAGTACAGTTCCTGGATAAGGGGCAGTGGGGCTCCACTGATTTTTTCAGCAGTTCTAACTGTGTGCTGCAGTCTGTTTCTGTCCTGCTGTGTGGCTGCTTCGAACCACACGGTGATGGAGGTGCACAGGACAGACTCAGTGACAGCAGTGTAGAACTGGATGAGCAGCTCCTGAGACAGACCATGTCTCTTCAGCTGTCGCAGGAAGTACATCCTCTGCTTAGCCTTTTTAAGGATGCAGTGGATGTTCATCTCCCACTTCAGGTCCTGAGAGATAGTAGTTCCCAGGAACTTGAAGGACTCGACGGCTGATACAGGGCTGTTGTTGATGGTGAGGGGGAGCAGTGGCAAGGGCTGTCTCCTGAAGTCCACTGTCATCTCCACAGTTTTGAGTGTGTTCAGCTCCAGGTTGTTCTGGCTGCACCAAAGCACCAGCCACTCAACCTCCTGCCAGTATGCAGACTCGTCTCCGTCCTGGATCAGGCTGATGACTGTTGTGTGCCTCCCAACTTCAGGAGTTTGACAGCTGGGTGCTTGGAGGTGCAGTCATTGGTGTAGAGGGAGAAGAGCAGTGGGGACAGGATACACCCCTGGGGGGCACCAGTGCTGACAGTGTGGGTTGTTGAGGTGGCGTCTCCTAGCCTCACCTGCTGCCTCCTGTCTGTCAGAAAGCTGGTAATCCACTGACAAATGGACGGAGACACATTGAGGTGGGAGAGTTTGGAGGAGAGGATTTCTGGGATGATGGTGTTGAACGCCAAGCTGAAATCCACAAACAGGATCCTTGCGTCGCTCCCTGGGCTGTCAAGATGCTGCAGGATGTAGTGCAGTCCCAGGTTGACAGCATCATCCACCGACCTGTTTGCTCAGTAGGCAAACTGCAAAGGGTCCAGCAGGGGGCCTGTTACAGTCCTCAGATGGCTCAACACTAGTCTTTCAAAGGATTTCATGATCACAGACGTTAGAGCCACCGGTCTGTAGTCATTCAGTCCTGTGATAGAGGGTTTCTTGGGGACTGGGATGATGGTGGAGCGCTTGAAGACACATGGGAATTCACACTGCTCTAGTGAGCAGTTGAAGATCCTGGTGAAGCTTGGAGCCTGTTGGTCAGCACAGGCTTTAAGACAGGAGGGTGACACTCTGTCTGGGCCTGGTGGTTTCCTGATTTTCAGTTTCTGAAACAGCTGGCTCACCTCCTCTTCACACACTCTGAGTGTGACGGGGGGCCAGGTTGGAGTGCGGCTAGAGGAGTGACAGGGGTTGTGGTAGTGCTGGTCTGGGTGAGAGGTGGGCTTGGGTGGGTGAGGGGTGTGAAGTTGTCCCTCTCAAACCTGCAGTAGAAGTTGTTGAGATCGTTGGCAAGGTCTTTGTTTGCCTCAACGCGGGGGGAGGGTCTCTTGTAGCTGGTGATTTCTCGCAGGCCCCTCCACACTGAAGTAGGGTCGTTAGCTGAAAACTGGTTATTCAGCTTCTCAGAGTAGCTCCTCTTAGCCACTCTGACCTCCTTATTCAGTGTGTTTCTGGCCTGCCTATACAGGACTCTGTCCCCACTCCTATAAGCCTCCTCCTTGGCCTGGTGGAGCTGACGCAGTCTGGTAGCGAACCATGGCTTGTTATTATTGAAAGTCCGGTATGTTTTAGTTGGTACACACATGTCCTCACAGAAACTGATGTAGGATGTCACAGTATCTGTCAGGTCGTCCAGGTTGTCATCTGCAGCTTTAAAGACACTCCAGTCTGTGCAGTCAAAGCAGGCCTGTAGTTCCTTCTTTGCCTCATTGGTCCATTTCCTCACAGTCTTCACCACAGGCTTTGCAGATTTTAGCTTCTCTCTGTAGGTGGGGATGAGATGGACCAAACAGTGGTCAGAGTGACCCAAAGCTGCCCGGGGAACAGAGTGGTATGCTCCTTTAATGACTGTGTAGCAGTGCTCCAGTGTGTTGCTGCCTCTGGTGGGATAGCTGATGTGCTGTTTGTACTTCGGAAGTTCATGATTTAATCTCGCTCTGTTAAAGTCCCCCATTACAATAAATTGCGAGTCCGGGTGTTTCGCTTCAAAGCCGTTTAATTGTTCGGCAAGAGTTTGCAGTGCTTCACCCACGTTGGCTTGGGGGGGGTGTAAACTCTAACCATGATGAAAGAGGAAAACTCCCGCGGCAAATAAAACAGCTTACAGTTACTGGTAAATTACTCCAGATTCAGGCTGCAGTGTTCAGACAGGACTGTGACAGATGTGCACCAACCTTCATTAATATAAAAGCATATTCCACCCCCTTTGTTCTCCCCGAGAGCTCCTTGACGTGGTCCGCGCGGTGGAGAGAGAAGCCCGGCAGATGTAGTCCGGCGTCAGGTACGGCTTCACTGAGCCAGGTTTCAGTGAAGCAAAAGGCAGAAGAACGTGCAAAATCCTTGTCGGATCCATTGAGGAGAAGCAGCTCGTCCATCCTGTTAGGCAGGGAGCGGAGGTTCGCCAGGTGAATGGATGGGAGAGGTGCATGGTGCCCACACTGTTGGAGCTTAACGAGCGCACCGGCCCGCTTACCTCTTCTGCGTCTCCTCCACGTCCCGTAAAGAGCTACTGCTCCTCCAACCAAAAGTTCTAAAAAGCCCTCTGGGTTCGTGTGGAATGAGGGAAAAGTGTCTGAAGAGGACTCCCTGATAGTTAGCAGGGCGTCTCTACTGAAAATGATTGGGTTAGCATGTCCAAACACAAAGAAAATAAACAAAAACACGCACATTCCTAGAGAGCGCTGTGCCGAGGTTGCCGTCTGCGGCGCCATCTTGTTTCATTTGTGAATTCATTCATGAATCAGCCTTAGTCAGCCTTTATGGTGTGTTCATTAAATGGGAAGGACCTTTGTTAAGGAAAGATGTTAAAAAGTAAGCCCTGCATGAATCATAATTTTTAGAGTTGGACATTTTTTTTGCCTGGACGCTACAGGAGGAAGATGGAGGATCAGCTGAAACAGAATAATGTCAGTTGGATCTGTAAAGGACTGAAAACCACTTTGGGACAAAAGGAGCCAGACTGCCTGGCTGTGGGAGGTCAACAGTGGTTGAATAATTTCAATCTATTCTTTAATAAATTAGATCTGAAACCTTCCCCTTCAGCTCCCCATGTTATCTCTACTTCAGCCCCCTTTATCAGCACACTAGTACGCTACCCAACCCCCTCTCACATCTTCACCTCCTTTTCAACACCTAGCTCAGATCAAACGCCCACCTCCATACTCACACTCCCTTCAAACAGCCCAACTGCTCCAACTTGACCCTCAAAACACCCCAGGTGAGGAATCAAATCAGGAATATAGAGACAAGGAAAGCTTTAGGCCCAGATGGCATCAGCTCCAGGCTCTTAAAGACCTACTCAGACCAGCTGAGTGAGATTGTTGAACACATGTTCAAACTGAGCTTGAAGCTGGGTACAGTCCCACAACTGTGAAAGACATCCAATCTCATACCTGTTCCCAAGACTCCACACCCGAAGTACCTCAAAAGCTACAGGAAAGTGGCACTTAAATCCCACTTGATGAAGACTGGAAAGGCAGTTCCTGAAGCATATCTGCGCCCTAGTAAGCCTATCGATTGGATCAATTCACTTTTCAACCTGGCATCAAGAAGGACGGGTCACACCGTGGTGAGGTTGTCTTGTCCTGGTTTTGTTTTTGTCCCGTCATTTCCTGTTTTATTTTGAAAGTCTAACTCTCCTCTCGTTTCAGAGCACTTGCCCTTCCTCATGTGTCTCCCGTGCGTCTACTGTGATTACCCATTGTCTCCACCTGTTCCCCATTTACCTCCATGTGGTTAAATAGTCTGTGTTCCCCTTGTCTTGTGCCAGAGTGTCTTCGTCCCATGACCAGCACCCGAGCCCTTATCCATGCCCACAGCCAAAGAGAAATTTCAAGTAAGCTGTCTGTACCTCGAGAAGAGTGATTTTTTTTTTTTTTTTTTGTTTGTAATTTTGTATCTCAGTTTAGACCATTGCTTCAGTTAAATTCTATAGCCGATAGTTTTCCTCCTTATGAGTGATTTTGATTTAAGCAGTAAGTTTCATAGATCATCTTAGATCCTCCGCTTTGTGGTGTGACTTGTTTATTTTCATTTGTTTTTTCACTAGGTCAGGTTTTCCTCCCCACGAAGCGTTTTGAGTTAGCCTTTTGCTTTTTGAGTATAGCCTTTTTTTTCCTCCTCCTGGAGTGATTTTTTTTTTTTTTTTTTTTTTTCCGTTAGAACTAGTGGTTTCATAGCCTTTGTTTTGTCACTCGGTCACCGGTGATACAATAAAGCTTGTTTCTCACAAGATCTCTGCGTCTGAGCCCTGCCTTGAGTCCCTGCCTGACAGGACGATGCTGTCATCTTCCTCCAACATCAAGCCCTCTCTCACCTGGAGAAGACAGGGAGCCCTGTGAGAATCTTGTTCTTTGATTTCTCCAGTGTTTTCAACACAACCCAACTTGCACCATTGAAGGACAAGCTTGAGCCCTCAGGGGTGGACCCTCTCCTCAAACCATTCACAGAATGTGAGGGCATAGGACTGTGTGTCTAACACAGTCATCTGCAGTACAGGTGGCCAGCAGTGAATGGTTCTGGTTCTTCTTCACCCTCTACCCTGCAGATTTCTCCCACAACTCACCCACCTGCCACCAGAAGTTCTCCGATGACACTGGCATTATCAGCCTCGTCACAGGGGGCGAGGACAGTTAGTACAGGAAAATGACAGGACTTTGTTGACTGGTGCCATGGAAATCACTTTCAGATAAATATGGGTAAAACAAAATGTTTTATGGAGTTGTCTTCTGGGGCAGCAGCATCTAAGCTGTAGACAAGAAAAGACCTGATCAAGGCCACCTTTGTCCTGGGATGCCTTGACTCACTGGAGGTGGTGGGTGAGAGGAGGATGAGGGTTACTCTCTTATCCCTGTTGGTGACAGACTCCCACCCCATGCGGGACACTCTGACAACACTGGGGGACTACTTTAATGACAGGCTGCTCCACCAAAAGTATGCAAAGGAGTATTATCACAGATTCCTCCTACCCACAGTGGTCAGACAACCAGCAGTGCTCCAACTGGATCAACTACTACACGCACACTACAATTGGTAACTGCACTACATTTTTATAAATGCAATAGCTCAATTGAATCCGCAAAACAGGCTTATTATTTCACATAAGGGGGACACTTTGTGTTTGCTGAATGATGCCCTTTAACTGTGGTATAAGCCGGCTCTCCTCCCTGCTTAATAAGCTCCAGTCTTTTTCAACAGGACACAGTCATAAAAATTACTCAAAAATAGCAATAATGGCTGAAGTCAAGCTAGCTTTTAATTTCAATACCTTGCCGCACAACAAAAGGGTTAGGATGAGCAAATTATATGATGGCTCTAAACAGGTATCAGATCCTTTTTGGGACAGAAAGCTGTTCTGTGATCACATTTAAGGAATGAAATCATATCACTAGTTTTGAAGAATGTGATTGCCTCACAAAACTACTTTGTTAGTGCACTAACACAAACACAGCAAGTGCTAGGGTTATGCAAAGCAGATGGTATCTTCATGTTTGGACACACTGTTACTTTTCTTTCTCCCATTGTCCTAATGTTTGCTTTTTAGCTGTAATGTATTTAATATCACTTTTCACAAAACTGTATGTGCTAGGGGTACCCCCAGTCAACTGACACAACTGACCCTATGTTTATTTAACCCTGCTGTAAGATCTTTGTTTAGCTACAATTTGACCCAAATGGCTGGCTTTCAAAGTGTAGACATGCAATGCTTTAAAACCAACTTGGCTCTTTCGTAACATTATATAAGGTTATGCCATCTGCGCAGACTTACTCACTGTTACATATTTGCCCAGCCGAGGGTTAGGCTGATGGGGGTGGTAATAGAGTCCAACACACTGTGTCATGTGACATTTATTGATTCCTTCTGTTCCAAGTAAAATCCCCTATATACACACTCTGTCCCTTGCCCCACATAGTATCCTGTTGGCCCATAGACAAAACAATACAAATGCGCTACAGTGCTTTGCTATCCCATAAAATGACCTTGGAACAAACATTTAAATCATGGTTTGGTTAAACTCTGTTATAAATGAAAGATATTCTGATAAAATTATAATGTCACTATATATAACTGATATCATTTTAGTTCAAAGTAAATCTTATTACAAACTCAAAAATTAGCTTTGAGGTGAATCAACACATGTCTGTGTTCAAGGATAACCTCACCTAACATTGCATAACATCACTCTGTAAACAAAGCCTACATGTTGCCCATTGCTTTTGTACAGAAAGCCAGTCAGGTGTACCCTATTAGGAAATATCAGATAATAATAACGATGGTAAAATAATCTTCTCTTGGAGAACTAGTTACAAATGTTAAATAATTCATGAGCAGTTTGGGTATATCACTTTCTAATCACTGATATTTTTAGTAAATTTACATAACATCATGGTTGTCTTTGTACATGATACAGATTAAGGCACAAGCCACAATGTGTGTTTAATCAAACTGTGTGGTATTCTTTTGCTGTTTTGTGGTCAAGGATAGATGACTGTTGTCGTGCCGAGCTTTTCTAGCTGTTCAAGATCGAAAGATATATGCATGGATGCTAATTAAAACAAAGTTGCATTGGTTTTTAATATGAGGACTTTTTTTTTTTTTTTTTCCTCTCTCAGGTTTTCTCAATTTCGGGTCGCCATAGCAAGTCAGCTCTGTGACTTACGCTGGATGCCCTTTCTGTCACAGCCTTCCCCATTTCTCAGGCTTGGGACCAGCACAAGCCTACCACTGGTTTACCTTGTGGCCGGGATTTGAACCTCCACATGCAAAACATGTGGTCTACTACTGAGCTACGTCCCCGGGCTTTAATATGAGGACAATATTTTGACCAAATCAATTACTTCATGTCAGAAGAGATTTTTCTTCTCCTTCACCTCATAGTGCACAGTGTAAAAATCAGGTAAGGTGTTGCCACATGGCTGTAGTCTTCTTGGTGATGGTACCTGATACAACAGCCCACTCAGTGTCTCAGTGTCTGTTTTTAGACTGATACGGCATGTTTACTGAGCACACAACTGGCATTCATATGGAAGCTTGTGCTTGGGAACATTCCAGTTAATACATTCACAGAATATATGACATACTGAGAAGTTGAGCTATACCTGGAAAGTAAAGTTTGCCCAGAATAAAAAATATTTTCATCTTTTATATAAGATAATTTATATGCTACAGACAGATCTTATGAGTATGGTCTATGACTTTCAAATATGGTCAACAGATGACAAAATCTTTATTTCTTACATTTATTTGCTTGCAATGAACATGCAGACTAGTAGCGCAACAGCGGCCAATGCTAATAATGGCAATGGAGCAGCATAAAACCTTACAAATAGGTTCTATAAAGGAAACACACACACACACATGTACACATATACATACAAATACACTACACACAGTGATTTGGAAAACATCAGACACATTAGATATATCATTTAAAATTGAAAGACTGTAAGTTAATTGCTAAACACTCTCACTGAAACACTAAAATCAATTAGCAATCACCTGCTCTCAGAATGCACGCATGACCGCATGTTTGATCACGCAAAAAAACAAGCTTGACGACCATTAATTGGAGTCAGGTTTGCCCTTTGGTGTGCACAAAAGTGCAGGACAATTTTCAAGTAAGTGTTCCAGGAAGAGATAACATTGTTTGTGATGCTGATGAGGTGCTGTGCCCACATTCCTCTCAGAGACAGGATGTACAGTAACTGCAATATGGAATGCTCTGTTTTCTTTGTTCATTTAATATTCAGTTGAGTAAGGAAAAAAAAAACTATTTTTTTTCCTCATTGCATTTTTGTTCATTTTTACAGTATGTGAAAATGAAAATGAAATGCAATAATGTTTATATACATATGCATATCATTACAAAAGTAGAAATGTTACAAGTGTCTTAGATTTAGCACAACTGTGTTCAGTTGGCAGTGAAAGTATCAAAATTTCTTATTGTTTGTGTGTAAAGTTTTGATGCAAAAGGATAATTTTTTAAGAAGTTTATAGTTTAGAGGTATGAGATGTTTTGTATTTTATGTATTAGTGAATGGAAAACTTGGCTCACTAAAAAGAGCCAGCTGTTTTGGCTTCCATGTGGCTCCTTAGATTTTTTTTTGCTTAAATTTATTTAATACAAAAATAACGTAAAATTGTGTGTAAAACGAATTATATCAAATGTTTATTATTTATATGGCTTTATTTATATATTTAACCAAACTGAACTTTTTTCCTAATTTTGTAAGCTTTATAATTTATCATTTGTCGCATCAAACTCCAAGTTCAATAAATGATTGAATGTATATCACTTATAAATTTTTAATTATTTACACTGAAACAACACAGGCAAGTATAAAGAATCATACAACAGAATATAAATTAAAATGTGTACAAAAAAAAGAAAAAACATACCATCCAGGTAACTGTTTTAGCTAGTCTTTTGTGAAGATTGGCATTAAGAATAACCAACTGCCTCAACTTTTTGGGTTGATCCTGTTTTCCTGGTGTTACAGGTGGTTTTCAAAGTACTAGTTTACCAGCTGCATGATTTCTCTGTCTCTGCATGATTCATCCTCCCTGTGTATGAGTACGGTTAATGTGGTAAATTTAATGAGGCTATTGGAGGGATGGATGGAAGTGTAGTCAGGCTTACACAGGCTGATTAAGAGTTGGCTTAGGAAGCAGCCCTGTGGGGAGCCAGTATTGAGGATGCGGGTGGAGGACAGGCCTAGTTTCATGATTTGTGTGTGTGTTGGAATTTTTTTTTACTTCCTGGTGCAAGAATAAACTTGTTCCACTCAGCCAAGCTTGAAAGTTTAAATGTAAGAAAATGTAAAAATAAATATAGTACAATTAGATCAAACAGTAACAAAGCAGGCAACAAGTCAGAGTCACATCAGTACTAATCAGTTTAGTGGGGACAGAGTTCTTTCCCCCATGTAGGTTAGAGAAGTCTAACAATTTCTATGTGGATTGAACTCATGTGAATTTGGGTAAGTTTAAGATGTTCTGAGAATCACCTGAGTCTCCTGTCTATTGTTTGCTTGAGAGACATAGAGGCACGGTGTCTTGGTTTGATCACCAATCAAACAGGACATGTTTTTAACCAGAAATAATCAATTTAGGTCATTCAATCCACATTTCCCTCAGATTGGGCAGTTGGTGGCTTCTAATCCAGGTTCAGTAGAAAGCCGAGGGGGTCCAGGTTTGCAAGTTTACCAAATTAAATGTCTGAGATAATAGTATTGAAAGCTGAGGAAGAGTGGCTTTAATTTAGTCGGCAATTAGTCTTTCCAAACATTTCATTCGTTAGTGCTAATGACCTAACACGTACATAACATTAAGGCTACGTACTGATGTGTTTTTGGCAACTGGAATAATGTTGGCTAATTTCGGACAGGATGAAACAGTTGCCTGTGACAGTGAGAGGTTGAGTATTTTGGTGAGGCCCCCTGAGAGCTGGTCAGCACAGGCTTTAAGTGCCTTGCCAAGACTTTCATAGAGTCCTCTGACTTTCCTTGGATGCATGTCGATATTGCCTGATTCACTTGATGCGCTGAAAGAGAGTGGGGTGCTGCTGTTGTGGTTTTCAACAGGGTTGTAGTGGTTGGATGGGGCCAAGTGCCTTGAAGCAGGCAAAGATTTTGTTTAAAGCCTCTGGAAACTTGGCTTTAAATAGTAAAAATATATACATGATGTCAAATTGAGTGTCTCTTAAAGAATCTTAAAAATGTGAGTGAAAATTAACATGCATATTTATTAAAAAACCTATTTAAAAAACAACTCATTTTGTGAGTATAACCATTTTGCAGGACTGTGACATCTCCCTTATTGTCATACATTCATGACAACAGTAACAGCAATGGTGCAGAGGGAAGCTGCAGTAGTACAATCCTACATATTTTAGCCTCAGTGTGTGACCATCCCCTCAAGGAGTTGCACCATGACCAACTTGGTTGGACTGGAAAGTCATGGGGTGAAGATGACTTTCAGCTTTGGCAGCTGCAGTAAACCACCACAGGTGTCCAAAAATGTGACTCACTGTTTCATTGATTTTGGGAGGGACAACTGGCATGAAACTTTTTATGCTTATTTACATAATAAGTTCCCAAGGAAAACCATGCCCAATTTAAACAACGAAAAAAAAAAAAAAACGTAAAAAGATGGCTACAAAAACCGAGGAATATTCCCAGTTTGAAATGTTCTAATATTTTTAATGCTTAATATTGGCCACATTGGTAGCTAAATTACATTGCTAAATAAGTGTCACTTTTCAGAGGCTTGAAGTCCTCTGCCAAAGTAGCATCAGCACCAGCAGACTCAGGTGACATTCCTTTGTAATTTTTGATCTCATTTAGTCCTTGCCACATGCACTGTGTGTTATTCTGTAGGAGGTTACCCTCCACTTTCCTTTTATAATCCTCTTTTGCAGCTTTAATTCCTCTCCTCAAGTTCACCTTTGCAAACTTATGCTGTACTCCATCACCTAATTTGAACGCTAATTATGTTCCTGAACCAGGGATTCTGATTAAGCTCTGAATGGGCCCAAGCACACCTGTGCAACTTGGATCCCTGTGGACTTTCCCCCACCCAATCACATTAAAACGTTAAACATTTCATGAGTGTCCACTAAGTGGCACCAGGGAACATCCACCAATTATGTGTCATGTTGTAGTGTACAATGTAGAGAATAGACAGTATAAATGCCTATGTGTCAACTCAATGTTGACACACAGACATGTTCTGGGAGGGAGTCTTATAACTTCAGAATACATTGTCCAAACTGTCCCAGATTTTGCACAATTGATAAGGACTTCCTTTTTTATAACAGCAACTTGGAAAAATTAGCAGCAAAACCATGCCCAACAAGTATAACAGAAAAAAAAGGCTTTTGATAACAAGACCTTAAACTCAACTACAAGGTCTTGAGATGATACTGAGTGAACATTTTGGATTAAAACTCTAAAAGGAGTTTGTTAATGTAAAAAAGCATGGAAATGGCATAAATTGGGCCAAAATCACACATATGAATCAAAATGGCTGATTGCCTGTGGAAGATGTCATGACAAATATGTTTACTAATTTTTGTTCATCTATGTCAATCTGGAACTAGGGGCTGAAATGTTCTTATTCTCCCATACACAGGTTGATGACCTTGTGATTAGCACTATGGCTACACTCTGTTCAAATCTTGATGATGCTGCCCCTCTCAAAAAGAAAGTAATAAAACAAAGGAGGCTGGCTCCGTGGTATAATTCTCAAATTCATGCCTTAAAGCAGACGTCACGGAAATTAGAAAGAAACTCAGAAGAATCTCACCTAGCCTGGAAAGAAAGCTTAAAAACTTATAAAAAAGCTCTCTGCAGTGCTAGAAGCTCATATTATTCAGCACTAATAGAAAAAAACAAGAACAACCCCAGGTTTCTCTTCAGCACTGTAGCCAGGCTGACAGAAAGTCATAGCTCAATTGAACCAGTGATCCCCTTAGCTCTCAGCAGTGATGATTTTATGGGCTTTTTTACAGATAAAATTATAACAATCAGAGAAAGAATTCATCGGCTCTTACCTACATTAGACAGTAATAAACTTCTACTGAATACAGCAACTCCTGAATCAACTGCAACGCCTATTTTACATTTTGAATCTCTCAGAGCTGCTTCTATAGTCTCATCATCTAAACCATCAACCTGTCTATTAGACCCAGTGTCGATTAGCCTCCTTAAAGAGATTTTCTACTTAATTGAGCCCTTCATTCTGGATCTGATTAATTTGACCCTATCTTTGGGTTATGTACCGCAGACTCTTAAGACCGCAGTCATTAAACCCCAACTTAAAAAACCGAATCTTGATCCAGATGTTTTGGCCAATTATAGACCCATATCGAACCTTCCATTCATTTCTAAAATCACTGAAAAAGCAGTAGCAAACCAATTACATCACCATCTGCATGGGAACGGCTTGCTAGAAGAGTTTCAGTCAGATTTTAGAGTTCATCACCGCAAAGAAACAGCGTAGGATGATGGATGATGCTGCATGAAGTTCATAGGAATGATGATGTATGGAATTCATGAAGATGTGGGAGCAGCAGGCATGCAGGAACATGGGATGGTGATGATTCAGGGAAAGGGGGAGGAAAGGAACTGGGAGAGACAGAGACTTTGGGAAAACATGGTTAGTAAATGCAGTGCACATGCTTGGAACTGAGAGAAACTGGGATTTTGGAGAAGCATGGTTTTTGGTATGTCGACGTATGCAAGGGGGAGAGAGAGAAGGAGAGGGAAGAGGGAAAGAGAGGGGAGAGGAAGAGGGAGAGGGGGAGAGAGAGGTGCTCAGTCCTTCCCCCAGCAGTCTAGGCCTATAGCAGCATAGCTAAAGAGTAAATGAACTTTAAATTTTTAACTATAAGCTCTGTCATACAGAAAGGTTTTAAACTGAAATTGGGATTAAAGGAACTGCACTAAGATGATTCAAATCCTATTTATCAGATAGACATCAGTTTTTTCATGTTAACAATAGGTCCTCCTCACGCACTATAGCCAATTATGGAGTCCCACAGGGCTTGGTACTTGGACCAATCCTCTTCACTCTATATCTGCTTCCTTTAGGCAACATTATCAGGAAACACAGCATCATTTTTCACTGTTATGCAGATGACACTCAGCTGTATTTATCAATGAAGCCAAATGAAGTTAGTCAGATAGTCAGACTGCAGACATGTCTTGAAGACATAAAAGTCTGGATGACCCTTAATTTTTTACTTCTAAATTCTGACAAAACTAAAGTTATTGTACTCGGCCCTAAGCAACTTAGAGAAACCCTATCTAATCATCTAATCAGTCTGGATGGCATTACTTTGGCTTCCAGCTCCACTGTAAAAAATCTTGGAGTAACTTTTGACCAGGACATGTCCTTTGTCCCTCACATACAAGAAGTCAGTAGGGCATCTGAAAGGCCTTCAGTTGATTCAGAATGCTGTTGCACGGATATTGACAGGAACTAGGAAAAGGGGTCACATCTCTTCTGTTTTAGCTGCCGGTAAAATTCAGAATAGGATTTAAAATCCTTCTCATAACATATAAAGCTCTTAATGGCCAAGCTCCGTCATACCTCAGAGAGCTCATAGTTCCTTACTGCCATAGTAGGCCACTCCTCTCTGTAGATGGAGGTTTACTTGTGGTTCCTAGAGTCTCCAAGAGTGCATCGGGAGACAGATATTTCAGTTATCAGGTTCCTCTTCTATGGAACCAACTTCCAGTATTGGTCCAGGGGGCAGACCCTTTAACAATTTTCAAGACCAGGCTTAACACTTTTCTGTTTGACAGAGCTTATAGTTAAAAATTTAAAGTTAATTTACTCTTTAGCTATGGTGCTATCGGCCTAGACTGCTGGGGGAAGGACTGAGCATCTCTCTCTCCCTCTCCCTCTCTCTCTCTCTTTCCCCCCTCTCTCTCTCTCACCCTCTCCCCTCCCTCTTTCTCTCTCTCTCTCCCCCTTGCATGCACCGACATATCATTAACCATGTTTCTCCGAAGTCCCTGCTTCTCCCAGTTCTAAGCATATGTAACTATTTACTAACCATATTTTCCCGAGGTCTCTGTCTCTCCCAGTTCCTCTCTTCTCTCTCCTTGTCTTCATCCTGCAGGTGGTGAATCATCGCCACCCCCATTTTCCAGCATGCCTGCTGTTCCCATATATTCGTTAACTCCATGCAGCATCATATGTTCCTGCTGCACCTGTATTGAATATCCCCTCCTCCTGCTTTCATTCTCTCCCTAATCTACCCAACTTTGCCCCCCCATGTCTCTCTCTCAACCCAACCGGCCGAGGCAAATGGCTGCCCCCCCTGAGCCTGGTTCTGCCTGAGGTTTCTGCCTCTTAAAATAAGTTTTTCCTTGCCACTGTCGCCAAGTGTTTGATAATCAGGGAATCTGTTGGGTCTCTTTAAATAGTTTTTTAAAGAGTTTGGTCTAGACCTGCTCTATATGTAAAGTGCCTTGATAATAACGTAACTTTGTTATGAATTGGCGCTCTATAAATAAATCTGATTTGTTTTGATTTGAAGGTAGTGCCAATTACCGATTTTATGACATGCATTTGTCAATGTCCAAGCTTGACTAGAGTTGAGCAGAGAACAAGGGATTAAAGGATTCTTTGACCAATTTTGGGCCTCATGTTCATCCGACCTGGGTTTATCCACACCGTTAACTGCTGAGCAAGTTGGTGGGATTTTCAGAGACCCCGGCAACTCCAGTCATGGGACTGCAGACACTCCAAGAAGATAAAACAGAGAAGCAACAGATAATAATCGCTTTTTCCCCAACAAGCTAGATCTGTACACACCATATTACCTACTTTAGTAGCTGCAAGGGAGTATTCCAACTGCTTTCCCTTGTGTGTCTTCTATTGTTTGAGTTACAGTCTACAACTCGCGGGATGAGAAAAGACTGCTTCCTGACTTGTTTCCAATCAGAAAGCTTTTGACCTTTTTTTTGGGGGGGGGGGGTTCTGATTTGGTTTTTCTGTTTTTGTCTTTTTTTTTGTTTGGATCCAAAAGAGTCCGATCTCCAATTTAAGAAGAACCCTGGCAAGAGCCATTCCCCTTCATCAGGGTTAACCCTAAGTAAGACAGTAATTGTGTCTGGGCAGAGCTATTAGCTAGTTTGTGTGTCATTGTAATTGCCAGCAGTAGTTAACTGTGGTTTTGAACAGACCGCCATGTCCATAGATCAACTGTGTGATCTATGGCCAACTCTATGATCAACTGAGTGTTATATTGCTGTTTGTTGTGTGAGAAACTCAACATTTCCATGTTTTTATGGAACGCCGCATCCACAAGGTCTCCCACAGTGACCAAGAGTTGTTCAATATTGACTGTGTTTATTTTATTTGTGCGTTGGGTCTGTGGATCTCCTGGCTGTAGCACCACGGGGAGTGGACCATAACTTCACTGTTTACACTCATCTGGCTCACGGAGCCGGCATCCAGTGTGGCATGGTAAAAGGGAGTGGGTCCACCTTTTCAGGTGTTACCAAGGGTCTCAATTTCCACCGAATAACTTTCCTAATTTCCCTCTTCCTGCTATCGCTCCCTTTTTATCTTTGAACAAGACACGTGCAAACAGAGACCTTACACACTGACTCTGTTGGCATAAACACAGACACACATACACACACGTGTTGGCTTTGGGTAACTTGTGAGGACCTGGCAACCCACACCACATGGGTCAGGTCACGAAGTCTGAGATCAACTTGGTGTCACTGTCCCTTCCCCTCCAGAAGTGTTGCCAGCCATCTTGGTGTGAGTCTTCCTGGGGTTGGTCATCTTGGCTGTAGCCATCCTGGTCCGCCATTTTGTGCTCCACACTCCGACATACACGCACCCATACATAGATACACCCACCACCGCACAGTTACACTGACACACACACCTACAACCCACTCCCACATTATACATTGTAGTTTTAGCGATTCTAATTCGAAAAGCAATTTCACTGTTTGTTCTTTAGGAACGTTGATCATCTTTGATTTCTTTGGAAAATAAATACTTATATATTCAAACTTGTTGGCTTGTGTCATTATTGTGGATGATCTTGTATTAATTGCTGGTTGACTGGGGTCTGAGCTCGAAATCATTCCTTCCCCTTCTCATTGTTGGGTAACTTGGCTCATCATTATTCAAGACAACTTTCCTCAACTTTCAGATTATAGGTACTAGACTGACTTTAGTCCCTGGTTCCAGGATGGTGCCCCATCATAAATTTGTATTCAACTAATTTTATCTGAACAATCCCATCTAACCAGGGATTGCTCATTTGGGCCAACCCTACCTCTCCTTTTGGTGCCCTATGTGTATCTGGAAGGGATAAAAATGTAAATTGATTCACCAGAACTGATGTTTTGACCAAGTTTTTTGAGTTTTGAACAGTGTATACTACAGTTATGAGGACTTAATGTTCATGGTGAAACATCGAAATAGCCACGCTCAACAAGTATAACAGATGATAAAGATTTATTAATGTATCATCTTCAAGATGATACCGACTGGATGTAAAGTCATCTGGATTAACACTTTAAGAGGAGTTTGTGAATTTAGGAGGCGTAGAAATGGAGGTTGCCTTCTCATTTCCAATAGGTGGTGCTTTGAGTCAGACTCTTATCATGCATGGTGAATAAAGGGCAGATTGGATCACATAGGCTGGAGTTATAAGTATTTCCTGTTTAGTGGCGAAAACTTCAGCTTTTGCCACAATCAGCAGGAACAAGGAAGTAAAATCTTTTGAGAATTTTTCATCTTCAAGGTCTTGAGATAATACCGAGTAGATATGAAGTCATTAAAATTGCAGAAGTTCGTTAAGTTATGAAGTGTAGAAATGGCAAAAGCAACATTAACATCACAACTTCAAATGTCCAACTTCCTGCTGGATTTAGGGTAACATACTTCTTTATTGGTCTGGGCATGATACATATATGTACCAATTTTCGTTTGTCTATGTCAATCTACATGGTCCCATTTTTTTCTCTTTTTACAAGCTTGCCCTTGGTTGTGTCATCAGTCTATCTGGATTACCCTTATACTGTTATGCTGATGACACTAAAGTGTACATTAAAACTGACATTAAAACCCACCTGAACAGCTGCAAGACTGAAGCAGTTCTTCTTGGCACCCCAGCCCAGACCAGATCGTCATCAAGGACATTCCCTTCTCTGTATCAGCCACTAACCATCCATCCATCCATCCATCTTCTACCACTTTTCCGTTTCCGGGTTGCGGGGGTGCTGGAGCCAATCCCAGCCAACGTTCCGGGCGAGGGGCGGGGTACACCCAGGACAGGTCGCCATTCCATCACAGGGCCAACACACAAAGACACACAGAGATGAACAACCACTCACACTCACATTCAGACCTACGGACAATTTAAAGTCACCATTTGACCTAAACATGCATGTCTTTGGATGGTGGGAGGAAACTGGAGTACCCAGAGGAAACCCATGCAGACACGGGGAGAACATGCAAACTCTGCACAGAAAGGACCCAGGCCGGGGCAGTCACTAACCTTGTAGTGAAATTTGAAATTCAATTTATGAGGCTCATATCAAATACCTCTGCAAGATCTCTTCTTATCATCTTAGGAACAATGCCAAACTCTGTCCCACTGTCACGCTTTGGGATGTTGAAATGCTAATCCATGCCTTCGTTTACTCCAGACTCGATTACTGCAATGCACCACTCATCAGCATTCCTGACAAGCGCCCCGAAAAACTCCAATATGTCAAAAAGTCCCGCTACAATCATAATTAGAGTGTGCAGGCATGCTCCAAGATATCATGACCATCCTCCATTAACTTCCTCAAGGAATTACTCACCCCACAAACCTCAGCATGATCTTTCTGCTTCACCAACTCCGAGTCCCCAGTGTTAATATAACACTTCTGTGGGGAGAAGTTATTTCATTTAAGCATTCTCATGTGCTTAAATGAAACTTGGCTGAATCAGAACATCTCAGACTCCTGTGTGGATCTACTTGGCTTCCCTCTAATACATTAAGACAAAGATGCTACAGCTTGTGGCAAAATAAAAAGTGGTGGACTGGTTTTATTCGTGAACCTTGTTACAGGACACTCAGGAAGGACTCGGGCACAAACACAGACACGGAATTTGATCCAAACTGAAATTAGAGATTTTGGGAGGAAGCCAGCAGAGGTAAAAACAACAGTGTAGGAAATTAGCCTGGGCTTCCTGGGACTGGGGAACCATGACCGTGGGATGGAGACCATGGGTGGAGCAGAGGGCTGGGCAGGGCAGGAAACCCGTGCAGGTGAAGATCCAGGGGCAGAAATGGGAGGCAAAACAGATGACTAAAGCAAAAGGTGAGAACAGGTCCGCCAACTGGTTCAAATACAGGAAACAATTTCAAAATTTGTGGGCAAGGCTATATGCTGGGCACTGACTGATCAGAGGCTACAATCTGGCAGGGTAAAAGTGGTGGGCTGGGCTTTTGTAGCAGATAAGCTTGATTATAGAATGGTTTGCACCTGTATCCACTCAAACACACACACATACATAACTCTCCCCCACACAGCGGAAGAGAGAGACACCTATGGAATGGCTCAGGTTAAGTGGAGGTAGCTTCTGAGGTGTGGCTGGAGGGACAGATGTAACAAACCTAAGATGGTGTAAGCCTACTCCTACCTCTATCAAAGAGAAGATACACTGTTCAGACATTGAAGTGCTGGCATTTGCTCTGAGACCATACCACGTTCAACTCGAATGTCATATCATAACAATCCTAGTTTACATCCCACAAAAGGCAAATGCTGATGTTTCATGTGATGCCATCCTGTTGCCAGGATGCAAACTAAATATCACAAAGCACTAATAATAAAATCTGGAGACTTCAACTATGTTCTCGCCTTCCACCTGACTGGATTTACACAGTTTAACTGTCCTACCAGAAAAAATAAAATGCTTTGTGCCAATGTCATAGAACTGCCTTACCTCCACAAGGAAGGCCAGATCAAAACCTGCTTCTTCTGAAGACATGTTATAAACCCTGTGTAACGAGGCAACTACTGTGCAAGTAGCTGCAGGCTGGAAAATGTAAACCTGAGTGAGGCTTTAAGGAACTCTTTTGAATGCACAAATTGGAATGTGCTGCTGAAAACTGAAGAGAACAACATGACTGACAGTATGAAAGGTCTTTGGACTTCATATTTACCTCACCAGATTCCAAATGCAAACACCACACTTGAAATGAACTCTTGACCTTTATCTGCGCCGTGTTAATGAAATAACAATGGAATAGCACACGCCTGGCCAGGGAACAGCTGAACACCTTAACAGATCACCAGTCTGTCACAGGGCTGATGTATAGAGATACAAAACCATTCAAACTCACGCCTTTGGGCAATTTTATATTCACCAATCACTTTAGACATGCACACCTTTGGACTATGGGAGGAAACCCATGCTGGCACAGGGAGAAAATACAAACTCCGCACAGAAATCTGGAATCAAGCGCACAACCTTCTTGCGGTTGGGTATCAGTGCTAAATACCAGGGTGCTGTGTGACCTGTGGACAACAAGGTGGTGCCAGAAAACCTTTCATTGCCACTGTCATCAGACTTTACAACTCTGTAACTATTAGAACATAAGCTAGCAAACAACTGAATTTTTTGCCAGGGATTAATGACGCACTTCTGATTCTGAAGTCCCAGCAAATCTCTGAAATACCTTCAGTTGACTCAGAATGCTGGTGCATGAGTAGTGATCAATTCAACTCAGTTGGCTTTCCCCACTGTGTGAATGAACGTTTCAATATTATAATATTCACTAATAATATTCCCCCTCAACCCTCTTCTCTCCAATTACTACTTAATAACATCTGAGTTTACAATAAATGGCTGCAAGGCATCTGAAAATAATTTCAGCAACAAAATGCTGTGGGCAAATTTAAGGAGTATATACATCATTTGCTAAACTGCCATATCTAAAGTCAATAGAGGACTTACACCTTACACATATTGATGACCTTGTTAATAGCACTGTGGCTTCACTGTGTTCAAATGTTGACTATATGGCTCCTCTGAAAAAGAAAGCTATGAAACAGATGAGGCTGGTACCTTGGTATAGCCCTCAAATTCATGCCTTAAAGGAAAGGTCACGAAAAGTGGGGGAAGTGGTAGTCCAGTAATACAGATGAATTCTACTTAGCCTGGAAGGAAAGCTTAAAATATTTTTAAAAGCTTTTCGCATTGCCAGAAGCTCTTACTATTCAGCATAGTATACTATAGTATAGTATAATATTGAATACATAGTATACATAGTATACTAGCATACTATTCATAGCAAGAAAACAACTAAAATTCCAGGTTTCTCTTCCATACTCTAGCCAGGCTGACAGGGACTCATAGCTCAGTGGAACCATTGATTCCTTTAGCACTTAGCAGCAACAATTTTATGGGCTTTTTTACTAATAAAATCGTAACAATAAGAAACAAAATTCAACAGATTTTACCTACAATTGACAGTATTCCACTATCAAATGCTGGTTTGTATTTAGAATCTTTTTCACCTTTAAATCTCTCTAAGTTAGGTTCTGTAGTCTCATGATCTAAATCATCAACTTGTCTTTTATACCCGATACCTACCAGGCTATTTTAAAAAAAATTCCACTAATTAATAAGTATCTTCTCGATCTGATCAATGTGAGTTTGTCTGTTGGTTATGTACCACAGCCTTTCAAGATTGCTGTTATTAAACCTCTCCTCAAAAGACCTAATCTTGATCGATATTTTTTGGCTCATATCTAACCTCCCTTTCATTTCCAAAATTTTTCATAAAGGAGTTGTCAACATATGCATAGGTATGGCTTGTTTGGAGAGTTTCAGTCAGGTTTTAGAGTACATCATAACACAGAAATAGCATTTGTAAAAGTTACCAACGACATTGTAATGGCTTCAGACAATGGATTGGCCTCCATACTTGTCCTGGTAGTTCTTAGTACTGCTTTTGACACCATTGTCTATAATATTATATTACAAAGGCTGAAACATTAAATTGAGATCAAAGGAGCTGCACTAAGCTGGTTCAAATTATGCTTATCAGACAGATATCACTTTATTCATGTTAACAATGAATCGTCCTCACACACATGAGTTAAACATGGAGTTACAACGGTTCAGTCCTTGGACCAATCTTTTTTACACTATATATGCTTCCTTCAGGCAATTATCAGGAAGCAAAGCACTGTTATGCAGATGATACTGTTATACTTGTCAATGAAGCCAAATGAAACTAATCAGCTAATCAGACTTCAATCATGTCTTACAGACATAAAAACCAGGATGACCTGCAATTTTTTACTTCTGAACTCAGATAAAGCTGAAGTCATTGTACTTGGGCCGAAGCACCTTAGAAAAGCATTATCGGATCTGATCATGTAACCACTCTCTATGGAATTAGTTTGGCCTCCGGTTCCACTGTTAGCAGTCTTGTAGTCGTTTTTGATCAGGACATGTCCTTTCTCCCCTTCTTTCAACTACACAATATTCCAAAGATCAGAAACATCCTGTCTCAGAAGGATGCAGAAGAACTAGTGCATGCATTTGTTGCCTCTAGTCTTCTGTAATTCATTACTATCAAGATGTCCCAACAATTCTCTGAAAAGCCTTCAGTTGATTCAGAACGCTGTTGCACGAATATTAACGGGAACTACAAAAAGAGATCACATTTCTCCTGTAAATTGGGAGGCAAATCTTTCAGCTATCAGGCTCCTCTTCTATGGAACCAACTCCCAGTATCGGTCCTGGGGGCGGACTCTGTTGCAGCTTTCAATATCCATGTTGTGGGCTATAACCAACATGTATAAAGCTGTACTTTGTTTACACTGTATCTTTGTTTTAGGATCATCAAAATGTTAATGATTTGCTATTGTTACAGCCCACAGGAAAAAATGTGACATAAAAAAGACAAGGGGGAGGGGTCCTACTCAGAATTACACTCCTGCAGAGGAGCTTGTCTTAATAATGAGGGTCACTCTTGATGGAGGCTGTAGAGGTGGTCACATCAGACCCTGGTGGAGGTGGCAGCTCACAAAGCACTGCATCTGTACATGGCATCTTTCAGTGAGTCAGTGTTAAAACACTGGGCTGCAAAAACACAGCTATCTATTTACTGAAAGTAAGATTTAAAGTGAAAGTAAGATGTATTTTTGCAGAGTGAGACAGTAAGAGCCCCACAGTGAGCCTCTTACCCCCACTCACAAAAATGGTGTCCTCCAGAAAAGTAACAGTAAATTCAACCTATCATATTCATTTACATACAGTCTGTTGCTGCTGATTGTACATTGGGGGGGAAACAAAGAGACAGTCACAAGATGTAAATAACTTTATTTCATAAGGATAGTGTTACATTGGTATTATTTTAAAGTGAACCATACAAAAGTATGTACTTATCATGCTAAAGCCACTCTATTATGTATTTAATTAGTTTCAGTTGGGCGCTTACATTGTGAGAGCACTTTACAAAAAAATTGGAGCTTGATAGAGTATAAAAAATTGAAAATCAAAGAAATTAAAATTGAGGTGGAAAAACTAAAGCATGAGAAAAAGGTCAACTGGAGGCCAAAAAGGTCAGTCATTTACTTTCTCAGGAATCGCAAACAATGAAGCTAAAACATGTATTTTTTTACAGGAAGAGGAGAAAAGACATTGAAACAGTGAAATAAAAAAAGAAGAAAAAACTAACTTTATGTACTTAACAAAAAAAATGTTCAGTGATGGCCTTTCTTACTGTCCTCCCTCAGGTGTAACCCAGGGTGATGGGGTCTACCACATCAGGGGCTGGAGGGTTAACAGGAGGGGTCTTCCTTGTTGTGAGGTCCGGAAGGGGGGGAGATTCCAATCTCTCACACCCCTCAAAGTTTCAAAGAGGCTGTTGCTTCCAACAGGGATTTCACAGATCTCTGCTAAGTGCCATCCTGGACTCTTTTCTGACTCTGGCATCGAAAGACCCTGCTTTCCCAGATAATAAATTACAATTCATGCCGCAAATCAGCAAAACCTGTCAACCCCCCCAGAGAGGTACCATTCTTTGACAGTTCACCCTGGTAAAATGCCACTCTGGAATGCATCCAGGCCAACAAGGACACAAGGACTGATATAAAAAAAAATGGCAATTCCGATCAAATAAGAGACTGCAAACATGCCGAACTGGTTCCCCTGCAAGAAGAGGACTTCACAGCTGTTCAAACCAGTTTTCTACGAGCTAATTTGGCAGAGATAGAATTTACACCGGACAATGAACTATTCCAATTATGTAACCACAGCGCCACCTGAATGGAAAACCACCGGAACCGATGGCACATTGCCTGAGCACCGTAATCTATGTGCTTGGTTTTTGCTTGTAAATGTTCTGTGAAAATAAAAAGAAATTTCATGCACAGTCCATAGTCATGCAATTCCGATTTTCCACAGCCAGTCAAGACGTGCATGAAAATGTTCTTTTCTTGGTTCGTTTGTGTGTTCTGTCATGTCGTGAGTAACTAATAACCATTTAATTGTTTTTTAAGATAAGATAAGATAAGATAAGATAAACTTTATTAATCCCGCATTGGGGAAATTTACTGTCACAGCAGCTCCACAGTATGATATGAGAAAGAGCGCAAAGGAAATAGATAAAATATAAAAGACATAACATAAATACACTATATACGTAAATACACTGTATACAAATAATACACTATATATACATCCTCCATATATACAGATATAAATATAGATATACCATGGATGGTTATTGCACTGGTAGATAAATTGCACATGACATGAATGAGTAATAGACATGAGTGTGGATTGCACATGACAAATATTATATTAAATTAAAGAGTCTTATTGCAGTTGGGATGAAGGACCTTCAGTCTCTGGCTGAAGGAGCTGTTTAAGGCCCCCACAGTCTCGTGCGGGGGGTGAGAGGTGTTGTGCATGATTGATGTCAGCTTGGCCAACATCCTCCTCTCACCCACATCCTCTATGGAGTCCAGAGGGCAGCCCACGACAGAGCTAGCCCTCTTTACCAGTTTATTTAGTCTATTCCTGTCCCTTTCTGTGCATCCTCCTCCCCAACAGACCACTGCATAGAAGATGGCAGATGCCACCACTGTGTCATAGAAAGTCCTTAACAGTGTCCTGCACACTCCAAAGGACCTCAGCCTCCTCAGCAGATGAAGACGACTTTGGCCCTTCTTGTACAGGACATCTGTGTTGTCTGACCAGTCCAGTTTATTGTTGAGGTGAACACCCAGGTATTTGTAGGTTTCCACCATCTCAATGTCCAAGCCCTGGATGTTCACAGGTGTGGTTTGGGGCTTCTTCCTGCAGAAGTCAATCACCATCTCCTTTGTCTTACTGGTGTTGATGTGGAGACGATTCTGCTCACACCAGTCGACAAAGTCCATGATGACCCCACTGTATTCCTGTTCGTTCCCTTCTGATATACATCCGATGATGGCTGTATCATCAGAGAACTTCTGAAGGTGGCAGTGGTCTGTATAATGTCTGAAGTCCGATGTATAGAGGCTGAACAAAAAGGGAGAGAGCACCGTCCCCTGTGGTGCCCCCGTGCTGCAGACCACCACATCAGACACACAGTCACGAAGCCTCACATACTGTGGTCTGTTGGTGAGGTAGTCGATGGTCTATGCAGTCAGCTGGCAGTCCACTCCCGCTCTCTCCAGCTTTCCTCTGAGCAGTGATGGTTGTATAGTATTGAAAGCACTGGAAAAGTAAAAAAACACGACCCTCACTGTGCTCCCAGTTTTCTCCAGGTGTGAGAGGGATCTGTGTAGTAGGTAGATGACTGCGTCATTTACCCCGATGCCAGGCTGGTATGCGAACTGCAGGGGGTCCAGTTTAGGGCTCACCAGGTGGCGGAGGTGCCTAAGTAAGAGTCTCTCCATGGTCTTCATCAGATGAGAAGTTAGGGCCACGGGTCTGAAGTGGTTGAACTCCCTGGGGTGTGCGGTCTTAGGCACTGGTACCACACAGGAAGTTTTCCGCATCATTGGAACTCTCTCCAGACTGAGGCTCAGGTTGAAGATGTACTGGACCACCTGACAGAGCTGGTCCGCACAGTCCCTGAGCAGTCTGGAGCTGAGGCCATCTGGACCTGCAGCCTTCTTAACATTGTTCTACCTTAGTTGCATTCTCACCTGATCAGCTGTTAGGGAGAGACAGAGGGGGGGATTCGGGGTGGGGGCTGGTCCTGGTTGAAGGAGGTGGGGTGAGGAGGGTGCAGATGATGTCCCAGGAGCCACGGAGGAGGGGGTGAGCATTTGCCAGAGAAGGGGAGATTGATACTGGGGGGGGCGGTGGGGCCAGAATCAAATCTGTTGAAGAACAGATTCAGATCATTTGCCCACTTCTGGTCACCAGACTCTGGACCCCTCCCTCCACCTTTGCTGTGGCCTGAGATTTTTTCCAGGCCTCTCCAAACCTCTCTGACATTTTTCTGCTGAAGGTGTTCCTCCACCTTCCTCCTGTAGCTGTCCTTGGATCTCCTTATTTTGTATTTGAGTTCCCTCTGAACCCTCCTCAGCTCTTCTTTATCCCCAGATCTGAAAGCCCTCTTCTTTTCGTTCAGTAGGGCCTTCAGCTCTGGGGTCACCCAGGGTTTGTTGTTGGAGAAGCACCGTACCTTCCTGATTGGCACAGTGTTCTCTACACAGAAGTTTATGTAGTCCGTGATGCAGTGTGTCAGACTGTCGATGTCCTCCCCGTGGGGCCCACAGAGCACTTCCCAGTCAGTTGTTTCGAAGCAGTCTCTCAGAGCCTCACTAGACTCCTCGGACCACTTCCTCACACACCTTTTGGTTGGGGGTTGTTTATTCACCATAGGTGTGTAAGCAGGAAACAGATGGACCAGGTTGTGATCTGAGCGGCCAAGTGGGGGGAGGGGTGATGAGGTGTATGCTTCCTTTATATTGGCATACAGTAAGTCCAGTGTCCTATTGTCTCTGGTGTGGCAATCAACATACTGGGTGAAGGTGGGGAGAGTAGAGGAGAGGGAAGCATGATTGAAGTCCCCTGAGATGAGGAGGAGAGACTGGGGGTGCAATGCCTGTAGCTGGGACACTACAGTGTGAATGTGCTCACATGCAGCTGTAGCATCGGCCGAGGGGGGGATGTAGACCGTTATCGCGATGACGTGCAAAAACTCCCTCGGTAGGTAGTATGGCTGAATGCTAACAGCTAGCAGTTCAATGTCTTTTGTGCAGCACTGTTCCTTCACACTGATGTGCCTAGGGTTGCACCATCTCTCGTTCACAAACATCACTATACCCCCACCCTTCCTCTTACCGCTCTCCTTCGCTCTCCTGTCCGTCCAGAGTTACCAGCGAGTCCATAGAAAGTTCATTCAGCCACGTCTCTGTGAAGCACATGATGCTACACTGCCGGTACTCCCACTGCAGCTTAGCTAGCGCCGTTAGCTCCTCCATCTTATTAGGAAGAGATCTAACGTTCCCCATAATAACAGATGGTATGCATGGTTTGTACCGTCTGTTCCGCTCCCGGCGCTTCGCTCCAGCTCTGCATCCCCTCTTCCTTCTCCTTAGTTCTGCGGGGATCTCTGGACTTTCTCCAGGGAGTATCGTGGTGTTGCACAGCGCTAACAGTTGCTCCCGTGTGTAAACTATGGAGTTGTGGCTGAATGGGTCTCCCGATGCGGCTCCAGAAAGTTCAAAAATGAGTAGAAGGCATACCACTGCCTTCACCAAGTTCGGCACATCCATGGTTGAATGTATACAGAGGATAAAAGTACAAAAACGAACACAAAACGAGCACAAACACACGCTAAAAAGTACTAAAACATGGAAAAGAGGTCGGAGCTGTAGTAACTGGCAGCCACTAGAGCCATCTTGAAAAAAAAAAAAAGTGTGAATACAGTGAATAAGATAAACCCATGTCCACCGAATTAACCACAACAAGCAGAGAAAACCAAACTTATCAAAACGATTTCTTTTTCTTTTCTATATAATTTTAAACTTAGGTGAATGAAAGGCGTAGCTTTAAATCCAAAAACCGTCCTCGTTATGCCGTGAAACTAGAGGGAGAAATTTGATTGGACCAAATTCGCGCCGACAACCAGACCATGCACGTGGGTCGGCCCACAAATAAAAGTAGTCAATATGAAATTTTATGAGAGTCGTGAATTGGAGGAGTTCTGGGGAAGCTCTGGAGAGGAGAGCTTCCCCAGGAGACCTGACAGTGCAACAACGAAAAACAAGAAACTCAGAAGTCAGAACTTAGCTACTAAACTACAAGGGCTAATTTCCAACCTGAAGCCAAGGCTGCTTGCGGCCGGGACAAGTTTGGCTGCACCACATTCAGTCTCCAGCGTCTCGAGTTGTCATGGTAACCAGGGCTGCTTGCTGCGTGTGGTTTCAGTCTGTTTTCATCAGGAAAGAGAAGAATAATTCGCACATTAACTTAATAACCAAGCCAATGGCCCGAAGGACAACAGTGCCGGTGAAGAGGGACGAGACAGGCCGACATATCCGAGCTCACCTGTTTCATTTAATTTATGCCTTGATCTGCACCTGTATATAATGAGCATATGTTTTGATTTCTCACTTATTAGTTAGTGAAAGCCTTAAAATTCAGCCATTGTTACACTCCTCCTTCAGTAATTTTTTTAAGTCAATCCACAGTAGAGAACATCCCTTCCAGATTGAGACTTGATAAGAGGCAATAATATACACAATCCTATGCACAACATCCTTTTATATATATATGGAGGACCCCTCCTGTACATATATTGTATGCCTGGTCTGGGGCCACCCTCAGCCCACAGAGACAGGTCAAATGGGCCCTGCTGACCCCAAAGGTCATCTCAATCCTGACACTGGTTTTGGAGAGGGCCACATTGAACTGGGTTTGAGGCCCTGCACCAGGCTCAGGACAGGGGGTCATCAAATACAGTTGGCATGCATATCCCCTGTCACCCAGCTGTCCTCCACTGAACTGCCCTGAAGTTAGAAAGAAATAGCCTTGATGAGTATCATATAACACAGTTTCAGAATATAATGAAGATAACAGTCAGTGTATAGCTGCCATACTCTGCTCAAACTTTTTGCATAGTGGATAGCCCTGCTGCTTGCTGAGGTTCTCAGCGTTGTCAACAGCATACAGGAATGTACCTATGAATGAATGGATTATCTAATCAATTAATTAACAAATTAATAATTTAATTTAAATTTCCCTGTCGTTCTTGTCCTGTAAATCATTACATATGGGATTATAAGACATCACAAGAAAGTTACAAATAAATATAAAAAAGGAAAAAAAAAAAGACTTCAATCACCTGAGGCAAAGAACCGCAGCGCCAAACATCCAGTCTGGACACTGTCAGCTGTCAGACAGTTATTGTTCCTAGCATACAGCTATGCAAAATGCAGATCTTGTAGCGAACCTCGTCCGGAAAATTACACGGGTTAACTGTAAGTGAATTTCCTCTCTCTCTTCAGAGCTCTTCTTCTGGTTCTAGAGTCCCCATTAATGAACTCAGGCTCGTGTAAACAGGCAGTTCATTTTCCAGAGAGCTGATTTGTCAGTGGGCGGTCTCTTATACCTGCCAAGCTCTTATCCAGAACTTAACCTGCTCCAGAGCAGGTTAGTTGTTCCACATAAGTTACAATGGCAACGTACCCCAACAAAAAGTAAACCAGCTTCGTGACACGGAAAACCCAGGGTTAACCCGGAAGTTACCTCGCGATACAGGCCCCTGGTCTTTGAAGGCCTCATTTGTGAATATCCTGTGTAGATAGTCAGGAAGTGGCATTTGTCACCTGAGGTCATAAACATGACCAAAGGACAGGAAGGCTCATCTGACCCCCCCCGGGAAACGATGGACAAAGGACTACCAACACCCTTTGACCTCCCCAATTGTTACATGTATAAAACTGAACTCAAGTCACAGGGTAATTGTCAGATTTCCTTAACCCACCTGGGAGAAAAAACTCTGTCACTACTCAGACTTGTTGCTTGCTTGTAACTGTTTTGTTTGTAATCTTTGTTGTGTTTTGTTTAATGTTTGCTCATATTAAATCTGTTAAGCTTGGTCACATTGAGCAAGTCCATTCTCTCACCTTGGAATTAGAAAATTGCCACCACACCCTCTACCCAGTCCCCCCCTCCTCTCCTTCACGCTCTCTCTGTGTCTCTCTTTCACTGCCTCTGCTTCTTTCTCCGCCCCCCCCCCCCATTTCCCGCTCCAGTCAAGGCAGATGGCTGCCCTCCCTGACCCCGGTTCTGCTTGAGGTTTCTGCCTCTTAAAGGAAATCTTTAATGATTTGGTGCTATATAAATTATTTAAATTTGATTTTGATTTGATTTGAGGTGGCATTTCTGATTCTGCACCCAGCGAAAATTCTCTTTGCAATCTTAGGTGTACTGTCAGGTATGGACAATGCATTTGTCCATAGTTGACAGATCCTGTTTAATGGGTGACCGAGTCACCCAGCTAACATTAATATGGGAAAAAGATGTAACGGTTGTAGATGTAAATCAAACAAGACGAGCATTCTGGTGTATTTTGCTTTCTGTGTGGATGGTAACTGTACAATTAGTATCAGGTTGTATAGTTACACAGTCAGGTCCATAAATATTTGGATGTTTACACAATTTTTAGCATTTTGACTCTGCACTTAAAGCAAATCTTGATTCTTTTTTTTTTTTTAATACATTGTGGGGTGTACAGACTTTTCAAACATTTTCAGCTTTAAATTGAGGATATTTATATCCAAATCAAGTGAACTGTGTAGGAATTACAACACATTTTACATGTGCCCTTCACCTTGTTAAGGCCAAAAACAACTGGACAGACTAATAAAATCACAAATTAAACTGTGACTTTTAATACTTGGTTGTAAATGAAAGTCTCAAGTTTCAAGAACAAATTTCAGTCACTAAACAGTGTATCCATCAGATCTAACAACTGCAATTTGTTAAAACATATATCATATAACATATATACATATATCAAACAAGGGGTTTTCCTGAAAGACAAACACTACGATAAGCAGGGCTTTGAGAAGCAAGACTATATAGTACAGCAACAGCAATATGCTCAGTTGGCTGGATCATTATGATGTAGAGTGTCTTGGGAATGGAACAGAGGAGACTGAGCAAAATTTAGAAATTAAAAATAAAATCCTTGTATCCTGAAATTAGATGACCAAAAAACAGATAGAAGCACAATAGCATTGCATAGGTCCAAAAACATGTTATGTGCAAAGAAGTACATAGAAATTACAGTGACATTAAATAAATAGATGGTACAGTAACATCAAGAATGAATGCATAGTCTTGATATGATCAGGACCACATTATATCTTACAATTTAAAATAAAGTTAAACATTGTAATTTGAATCTATATCCACATAAGCTGGACATGTTATTTGACCTGTTATTCTTTCACAGGATCATTTCAATTTACATGCTTCATACACAAAGACAAACGGATAAAAAGATGAGGATGAGCTCTGTGCTGAGCTGAGGGAGGAGAGGAACGAGGAAGGAGGAGACAGCGGATCTGCTCTGACGTCAAAATCTTGCTACCCACATAAGCTTTAGTATGAGAGTCGTCTTTTGGAGAACAGTGGTCAAGCTCAGGAGCACCTGAAGGGTAACACAACAGACCGGATACACCTGGAATACGTTTGACGCGTAAAGTCTTGGCCATTCCACGGAGCAGAGCAGAAAGTATGTGAGGAGCTACAGAGTCCAAAACAGATTTGTGCGCAGTCTGATATATTTCGCCTCTCACCATTTAAAGGCACGGGGTGAAAATGGGAATGGCGAGTGAGGATCTACTTGTGACACTACAGATACTGCCTGGTTTCTTTTCAAACTGCATCTTCCTTGCGCTGTACGACTCCGTAGTGCTGGTGAAACGCGCCGTGTCACTGCTCAGCAGGTCCCGGTCCGCCGGCTCTGGAGAGTGGCGCCGTATGTTGACCTCAGCCGGGCTCCGCTCCATCTGGAACAGCTTCCTCCTGGACGCATATAAGCAGGTACCACTGCTGCCAAGAAACAAGGTTTAGTGTAGTCCATTGTGTCCAAACTATGATCCAGTATTAAACCCGCACAGTGGTACCTCATTAGACCTGGTCCTCCCTGTCAATGGAGATTCAGAGATACAGGGTGATGAAAGGTTAATCCTTGGTGTGATTGATAAGGCGCAATTCACAGCTGCCTTCACTTGTATGTGTATGTATTATGTTGACCAGCTGACAATCAGCAGATTGTCCTGATCAGCAGCTACTTTGTTCTGTTTTCATTGATCTCTTAAAGTCTTTCCACCTCATGTCTCCCTTGGCTCTAGAAAGTGTCTGCTGGTAAATCATTAGTTGCACTAATAGGTTTGCCAACTGCTCGCTCATTGTAAGTGAGTTGCACTTGGCCACTAAATTATTACTTGTTATCAATTAGAAGCACAAGATACTACATCAAAAATTGTAGCAGATTTGAATCCTACATACATTTAAATAAATTCAACAATTAAGATTTATTTGCATTGGAAGAAAATGTCAGTTAAATGACAAATAGAACTATAACATAAAATTTTCAGTTGTTTGTTACATTTAATGAATGTGAACTATTCTCCAAGTGCTCTAATGTTTTCCACTTTCTTTTGTCATTAGACATCTGTTCAGGAATATTTGGCGTTGTCCTTCTAGTGCTTCACCTCATCATCACCTCTTTACCAACTGTTTGTTCATTTACTTAGATACCTATAATAATCCTATGTGATTCTAATTCGTTTATGAACTCTGACAATCTAACTTTTGATCCACCATAATGGTGCATTCACAGTATCAACACTTGGACAACATCCCACTAGCTGGGATGTTACCTGATTCCAGAGACGTTTAGGCTGAACTTCAATTTGTAGCTTCACTAGACAAAGAGCCTAAATAGCTTCCTTTGTTGTGCTATGTGAAGTAATGTGCTACTACCACCTTATTATAGGAACAAAGCTCACTCTGCATGAGTGTAAATATGTATCATTACTTTTTACCTCCTTAGGTGAAACTCGGCTGTGAAGCACCTAACTCCAAAGTGGTGAAAGTGCCTGATGGCCTTCAGAGTAGCAATTATAACAGTAATATGAACGCTTTGCCAACTGGTGCCAGGATCCGAAATGGAGACGAGTGCCGCCTTCTGGATTTTGAGTCATCTGATCGCCCTCTGGTGGTCAACTTTGGGTCAGCCACCTGACCCCCCTTCATTAGTCACCTGCCAGCTTTCCGGCAGTTGGTGGAGGAATTCAGTGATGTGGCTGATTTCCTGTTGGTGTACATTGATGAGGCTCATCCATCTGATGGCTGGGTGGCCCCACCTATGGGCTCTTACTCTTTCAATGTACGGAAACATCAGAACCTGGAGGAACGTCTGGGAGCAGCGCAGAAACTCATTGAGCACTTCTCTCTGCCACCACAGTGTCAGCTTGTGGCTGACTGCATGGACAACAATGCTAATGTGGCTTATGGCGTGTCCAATGAAAGAGTTTGTATAGTACAACATAAAAAGATTGCATACCTTGGTGGTAAGGGGCCTTTTTTTTACAATCTAAAGGATGTGCGGCAGTGGCTGGAAGAGAGCTATGGTAAACAATAACTGTAATTAAGAACAAGAATAGAGGTGGACATTTGTTGTTGTTAGTAACATAAACAACAGTTTTAGGATTAAAGGAAAAAGAAAAGAAAACTTTGAACTTCCCATGCTAATCGACCTGAGACCAACAAGTTTAAAAATTAAGCTGCGATTTAGTCAAATTACTACATGTAAAAGTCATAGTGTGTGTGCTTCATCAGTGTTTCTGCCAGTTTTGCTTCTAAAATAATATTTTCACAAGTTCCATTCAAATTGGAATCCAGACAACCAAATTAGGGAGGAAACAATACTTTCTTTTTTTATAAGTATGTTTGATTAAGGAATAGATAATTATTTTATGAAGATATAATATTTGATATCGTGGTCTGACTGTTAAGCACTATGTCAACAGCTTAATTTTGCGTTACCCTTAATCTACCCTTGATTCTTTTTGAATATATGTTAATTTATACAGTACACACTGTCAACTGTAACTGACAGCGCTCAGGTTTTCATTTTCAATTGACTTTGATGCGTATAAGAAATAGTTACGGTCTTGGGAGTTTCCATATGTATAATACTGAATCATAGTAGATTTAACGTGGCTTCTTGACATAGATTAACTGAAAGAGACCCTTAGAACTAAAAGTTAAATTCTTCCCACTATCATCTACATTGTTGGTAGGTCTTTGTCTGTTCTGCTTTATTGGACACTGCTCTGTCAGGTTGTATTCAGATCACAGGTCTGCTTTTTTCGATGTAATGTTGATTAAGTTTTGAAACGTCAAATTTTCAGTTGTTTGAAATGTTTGTGTAGTACTGCCCCAGTTAAAAGAGCTAACTTTATCTAATGTTAGTAATAAATGAAGAACACATAGAAGTTTTTATTTATCGTGTTTGTGGGCTATTTTCATATGTAGTTTTGTGCACCTATGTGTAGTTACTGTGTGAGGATTTGGAGCAGCAGATTTCAACAAGTTGACAAAAGGAGTGTTGACTCCTAGCCTTCACCCCCTACCAACAATTTCAGTTCAACCATCTAATTGAATAATATATATATAAAAATCAAAGTGAGTGCCCCCTCTGTCCATAAGCGTGCATCCGAGGCTACTAGGGCAATAGCCCTAGAAAATAAGAAAAAAGGCAGCAGGCTGCAGGATGATAAAGAGAAACTAGATTGCATGAATTGATGATATGGCATGCATCCTTTATAGAGGTGAAGAATCATGTGAAATGGGCTTTGAAATCATCTGATGGTATTTGCTAAGGTACTGACATTATTGGTAGATAGCAGTCGATGTTAGATGAATTTAGTAGAAAGTTTTCTAATGATATATGTGGAGTGGCTTGTTGCACACCAATGATATTAGGTTTCTAATTTCTAGAAAACATTTCTGTCTAGGCAGGGTGTCTAGACAGACACCTCTTTAAATCAGGTTTCTGTTTTTTCTTCACCATACAGCGAAAGGCATGTACCAAAGACTCATCTGCAATTATAAACGTATACCAGTTCACAATTCCCAGTGAAATTGACTTCTTCCTCTCACATTGTTAAATATGCTATTGGACGTGGTGATAACCCTTTTAAATCTCTTTCTTGTACCTGCCTTTTTATGAAATTATGTGACTTCTAAATCCAGTGAACTGATTTAGCTGTGCCAAATTAAAGGGTGGCAATATTTATAAAAAAATGTATTTAGTATTTTTTTATAGATATAATTTGTATTTTGAAATTGAAGGGTCTACCTGAATGCTGCAAATATAATCATGGGAAATACTTAACATGTGGATTATTTTTCTTGCGGAAGATATGAGACATAATTTTTTTCCCAATTATTTTCACAATTTTGTGTAATGTTATTGTAAGCTACAGAGAATGAATAAAATCAACAATGCTGTCATGCTCCTGTGCAAAGCAAAATTAAAATACAGTGAGGATAATCGTTAGTTATTTAACTGCACACACAAACTTATTTCTTAAAGTCTGTTTTTTATGGACAGTTATTTGGCTGTTGAAAGGTTTTGATGTGATCATCACAAGTTGATGCTCATTAGCAGCTAGGCCATGCAGCCAAGGTTACATAGAGATTTACTACTGTTAAAAGCAGCTTTGGGATACCAGAGAATCTGAGTTAAACTCAGAATTTAAGACCCCCCCAGAGAGACTGGGGGTCTATATCAAGTTGTAGCTTGATGGTTCAGTTGATGAGCAGCAGTACACACCCTAAGATAAAAAAAATCTTTGCTATAGAAATTAATTTCAGAAGTACCTTTCCCCCACTTGGAGAAACAATACCTTCACTGAACCGAGTGGACCTGTGAGTCTACCTGCCAGGTTTAGTGAATAAGGCTGAACATAGAAAACTCACTTTCAAATGTGTGTTATGTTTTGAAGCATGACCCAAGATTATGATGTAGGTACCAGCTCAGTTCAGATGTTTGATGACAGCAATCGCAAACTGTCCTTTCATTTTGAGTGTGCAGTTAACCATCTAGGTCAATACATCTGAGTGGTGTAGAGATGCATGTCATCACCCTACTGTAATATTAGCTCCATGGGACACACAGGTGGTTTGTTGTGGTCATATTGACAAAGGTGTGCAAATGAAAGCCTTTGACGAAAGAGTCCATGATTCAGTCTCTGGTTGGATGTGAACTGCGCCTGGTCAACATGACACATAACCATGACATCTGCTGTCACTGTCTATCTGCTACAGCGTACATGTAAATAAAATTCAGTTTTGTTTTCCTATTTTGTAAGGTGAGGAATATAAAGTGGAAATAAAGGAGAGTGATTGCTGATTTAACAGTTGTAGATGTCTTTATGTTTCAGAAAAAAGTAGAGTTTTACTGATTGAGGGTAAAGTTAAAAAATACACACTAATATGCTGCCTTAAATATATGACTCTTAACTTCCTAATAATAGCCAAACCAAAAGGCAGATATCCATTGGGACTGGAGGTGGGAGGGGGCATGTCTCCATTACATTTTGCTTTCCTAAAATATCTCTAAGAATTGTAATCTTACTGCCAAGTCACCATGTTCCAATTTAAAGAAGAGAAGGTGATTACACTATGATAATATAAAAATAGTTAATGAATATTTATGATAAGGGCTAAGTCTAATGACAGCCATCATATGGAAAACTGGGATTTTGTATTTGTATTCCATTTCTAGTTGTGGTTCTATTGCTTGTTTCTCTAGCTCATTCCAGCTCACCTGTTTTACAGATGGCATGTTTTAGAAACTGATAGAAGATAGAAACTGGCATGGCTGTGCCAAGTTTGATTGATTGATTGTTGCTAAAGTCAATATCCAGGATTTCTTGATTTTACTGGTTTATACATGATGCTAGTTAGTAATAAATGTCTTCAAGTCTGTTTCTTGTTAAAACAGGAGCTCAGGCTGATATTAAAAAGATAAAATGAAAACAAAAACTTCTGTAACGAAAAATCTAAAGTGAAAGTGGAAAAACTACTTCAGGAACTTCACCTGCACAAACATCAGATAAAGCCCGTATTTGTAGTCTGTTTGCCTTGGGAAGACAGTAGACCAGACAATATTTGCTCTGTGGAGTGGAGTGACAGCCATGTTCCTAAATATACAGATTAATAAATTACTATTCTGTTATATTGAATCAGCTTTGTTAGAATATTGTGTTTTGTCTTTTGCTCTGTGAATTTTGAATTATGCCTCTTATTTTAATTTCAGAAGTATTTTTAACATGTCATTTTGTGACTTGCAACTCTTTAATGTGTGCATGACAGCTGACAGGGAGGGGCCTGTGGTCACAGACAGCACAAGTGCTTTTGCAACCAAAGCTCAGACCTTTGGACACACAGGCAGGGGTGATACATAAAATGTTCAGCCAAATAACTTTAACACTGTACTAAAATTAACCAGTCATCTGCAACATTGGAATGGCTGAGAGGGGGTTAGTCAGGCTGACTCTGAAGACGGAAAGGAGTTGGTTCCAGAAAAAGATACTGGCACCCTAACCCTGATGAAAATGGAGACCCTATCACTGTTGGGGAATACCAAACATATAATCAACTGAGGATCAGCATCCCGAGGATGCATCCAAGTATTCATGTCACTGGGTGTCTTGACATTGCCTTCTGGTCACAAACAAGCCCACATTTACTGAGGCAGGGAGAGCTATGCCAGGCTGGCTGTACTACTGCATATGCAATGGATCACAGCTGATGGACTTGATTCTCCACACTCTGCTGGGTGCTTCTTCCATATCCAACTAAAGAGACATTGTCGTGTGGAGCTGAAGAAGAGGTGTGAGGGGTGGAGAGTGGAATTTCAGGGTGGATAAAGGAGGGAAAAAGGAGCTATTCAAATCGGCCTTTAAATCTGATTCTGTGGCTCCTCTGAAAAAGAAAGTAATGAAACAAAGGAGACTGGGACCTTGGTGTAGCCCTCAAATTTGTGACTGAAAGCAAATGTCATGAAAATTGGAAAGGTGGTGGAAATACAAATGAATGATACTTAGCCTGGAAAGAAAGCTTAAAAATATGAAAAAACTCTTTGCATTGCCAGAGGCTCAGATTATTCAGTGTTGACAGATGCTTTCTTCATAGATAGACAATCTCCTCAGTAATGTAGCTAGGCCGACAGAGAGTCATAGCTCTGTGGAATCATTGGTTCCTTTGGCTCCTAGCAGTGATGATTTTATGGGCTTTTATATTAAAAAATCATCACAATCAGGGCCAAAATTCAACAGATTTCACCTACAATTGGCAGTAGTCCAATATCAAATCCAGCTCACTCAATCAACTGTTACATCTGCTTTGTATTTGGAATCTTTTTCACCTTTAAATCTCTCCGAGCTAGTTTCTGTAGTCTCATTATCTAAACCATCAACTTGTCTTTTAGACCCGATACCTACCAGGCTATTTAAACATGTTTTTCCACTAATTAGCATGTATATTTTTGATCTGATCAATGTGAGTTTATCTGTTGGTTACGTACCACAGCCTTTCAAGATTGCCGTTATTAAATCTCTCCTCAAAAGACCTAATCTTGATCAAGATGCTTTTTAATTATAGACCCATATCTAACTCCCCTTTCATTTCCAGAATGCTTGAAAAAGCAGTTGCAAGCCATTTATGTGAAAATGTGCATAGGAAAGGTTTGTCTGAAGAGTTTTACTCAGGTTTTAGAGTAAATAAGAGCACTGAAACAGCACTAGTAAAAGTTACCATCGACATTCTAATGCCTTCAGACAACAGATTGTCCTCCATACTTATCCTGTTAGATCTTAGTGCTGCTTTTTTAACGCCATTGACCATAATATTCTATTACAAATGGATCAAAGGAGCTAAGCTGGTTCAGATCATACTTATCAGACATATTACTTCGTTCATGTTAACAATGACTCTTCCTCAAGCACTTCAGTTAATCACAGAGTTCCATAGGGTTCTGTCTTGGGCCAATCCTTTTCACCTTATATATGCTTCCTTCAGGCAATGATGTTCAGGCATGTCTTACAGACATAAAGACCGGGATGACCTGCAACGTTTTACTTCTTAAGTCAGACAAAACTGAAGTCATTGTACTTGGCCCTAATTACCTTAGAGAAATATTATCTGTTCTGATTATGTAACCAGACTGTATGGAATTAGTTTGGCCTCCGGTTCCACTGTTAGCAATCTTGGAGTAATTTTTGATCAGGACATGTCCTTTGTCCCCCATATAATGTTTTCCGGGTCTTGGTGAGAGAGTCTACATGGACAAGACTATGTGGATCAGCCCAGCTAACCAGATCAGCTAACCAGCCCAGTCGGCTAGTGAAGAAGGAGTGAAGAGGGAATGCCGAACGGAAGAAACAACACACGGGGTAAAGATATGACAACTACAGACAACCTGGTAGGGATTAAAAGATCTCTAAACTTTATGTCAGGTGGGCTGACAAAGTTAACATCGCAGCAGGAAGGACTAATTGGACTGATGTAGGAAGTGAAATCACTGAAAGCCATGCTGACAGAGGAAGACAGAAAGATAACATTGCTGGAGCAGATGGTGGATGAACTGGAGCAATACACAAGAAGAGACAACGTAGTATTAACAGGTCCAGTATTAACAGGTAGTATTAACTCGACACCACACCTATGCTTGAGCTACTGCAAACTTGGAGACAACAGAAGATGCTCTGCCGGAAGAACTGCTGGCATTGGTACAAGTGGTGGGCTTTCTGCACAGTAACAACATAAACATTCAAAGTGATGCTATTTCTGTTTGTCACACATTACCAAGAAAGACAGAGAGGGCAAAATCAGCTATCACCATAAGATGCATCAGGAGAAAGAAGAAGAACGATTTATTAATGCAAGCAAAGAAACTGAAAGGTACTAATGTATACTTAAATGAACACTTAACAAGAAAAAATGGGGGCATAGCATGAGAGGCAAGGATGTTGAGAAAACAGAAAAAATTCACAGCAACTTGGACCCGAAATGGCAATGTAATGATTAGGGAAGAAGAAGGGTCACAGGCCAAGATGATAAGAGACCTCAAAGACCTAGATAAATTCAGAAGAGGAAAATGAAGCTTGGTTATGTAACTGAGAAAAAATGTGAATGACAAAACATGGATGACAAAAGGACTATGGAATGCCTGCAAGAAGAAAAATTATTTATATAGTTCCATCCATCCATCCATCTTCTACCACTTTTCCGTTTCCGGGTCGTGGGAGGGCTGGAGCCAATCCCAGCCAACGTTCCGGGTGAGGGCGGGTTACACCCTGGACAGGTCGCCAGTCCATCACAGGGCCAACACACAAAGATGAACAACCACTCACGCTCGCATTTAGACCTACGGACAATTTAGAGTCACCAGTTAACCTAGACATGCATGTCTTTGGACGGTGGGAGGAAACCAGAGTATCTGAAGGAAACCCACGCAGGCACAGGGCAGCCGCCATGCTGCCCTATTTATATAGATGTTTTTTAAAATTAAGGTCAAAAGTAGCAGAAGATAGGTATAAGAAATTATTAGTATGGATAATAAGAAGACACAAAAAAGGAATACTATGATGACTTACTAAATAAAAATAGAAACAACATGAAGGCTGCGTGGGGAACAATAAATAGTGTAATAAAAAATGATAACATAAAATGAGCACTTCCAAATTATCTTGTGAAAGAAAATCATGACATTATGACAAAACAGAAGTAGCAGGCGAGATTTTGTAAATGTAGGCTCTAGTCTTGCAGCAAACATATCAACAATAAATGACAATATAGATGAAAACGTAATAATGGATAATGTGTATGGTATTTTTCTTGGTCAGGTTGACAAAGAAGAAATACTGAGTATTGTAAAAGGTTGTCAACTTTTTGCCACCACACTACACAGTCAGTGGATCCTTTACTTGTACAAAGATCTTGGAAAAAGAGTCTGCACCCGTCAGCTGTCTTTTCTTGAGTTTAATAGCATTCAGAATGGACTCACACACATACGACCGTATGGACAGTCAGTCAGTGAGAGAGCCCAGAGCTCTCCAAAATATACAGGTTATATAGTGTTCATGATAAAAAAAGAGGTTAGTAAACAAAATACATGATGTTAGCATCATTCTCATAACAATCTGTGCTGTTGAGACCTTGAGCACCTTGAACAGTGACTTTCCCATAACACTAGTAGAACAGTCAATGTCAGAAATTTTCCATCACAGTAAATATGGACATGATAGTAGTGAAGACCATAATTGAATTGATTATTGGACCATATGCAATCTATCATTTTCAGGAATATTTCCTGAAGGTATGAAATGAGCCAAAATAATTCCACTTTATAAAAATGCTGATAAACATGTTTTCTCCAACTACAGACCAGTATCCTCGCTTCCCCAATTTTCAGAAATATTAGAAAATTATTTGTAACCAGGCTAGACAAATTAATTGACATATACAATATATTAAGCAATAGTCAGTATGGATTTCGAACAAATCACTCCACATCAATGGCACTAATGCAATTAACTGAAGAAATATCTACCACAATCGACAAGAGACATTATTTTAGTATTTTTGTTGATCTCAAAAAGGCTTTTGACACCATTGATCATACCACACTACTTAACAAACTGAGTAAATATGGTATCAGAGGGGTGGCACATCATTGGGTTTCTAGCTACTTAGAAAACAGAAAGCAGTTTGTGCAGACAAATGATGTAAAATCTGAATCATATCACATAAAGTGTGGAGTACCTCAGGGGTCGGTCCTCAGACCAAAACTGTTTATTTTGTATATCAATGATTTTGTTAATGTATCCAAACTGTTCAAATGTATTCTGTTTGTGGATGATACTACTTTATTTTACTCTGGGGAAGATATAACACAGGTGTTGAATGTGGTTAAAAAATTATTTACAAGAATGAAAACATGGTTTGATGTAAATAAATTATTGCTGAATCTTGTAAAAACAAACTTTATGATATTTAGTAACAGAGGGAAAGGCAGTGATGCTTCAATTAATATAGATGATAATGAAATTAATAGAGTAAGGGAAATGAAGTTTTTGGGTGTCATTCTGGATGAGAATTTGAGTTGGAAATCATATATAAATTGTACAAATATCAAAAACAATTGCTCTGTTACACAAAGAAAATTATTCACTAAATAATAAATCATTGTATATTTTATATAACACCATGATTGTTCCATATCTGACCTACTGTGTTGAAGTTTGGGGAAATGCTTGTAAAACATACACTCAGTCAATTTTCTTTTTACAAAAAAGAGCCATAGGAATAATCTGCAGAAAACAATATAGAGATGCAACAAATCCATTATTCCTTCAGTTAAAATGGTTGAAATTTCATGAATTAGTATCAAATCAAATCAAATCAGATTTATTTGTATAGCGCCAAATCATAACAAAGTTACATCAAGGCACTTTACATATAGAGCAGGTCTAGACCAACTCTTTATAAAATTATTTAAAGAGACCCAACAGATCCCCAGATGAGCAAGCACTTGGCGACAGTGGCAAGGAAAAACTTCCTTTAAGAGGCAGAAACCTCGGGCAGAACCAGGCTCGGGGGGGTGGCCATTTGCCTCGACCGGTTGGGTTGAGAGAGAGAGAGAGAGAGAGGTACGGGGGGAGGGGGGGGCAAAGTTGGGTAGAGTAGGGAGAGAAAGAGAGCAGGAGGAGGGGATATTCAAACAGGTGTAGGCAGGAACATGATGCTGCATGAGGTTCGTAGGAATGATGCTATATGGAATTCTTGAAGATGTGGGAGCAGCAGGCATTGCAGGAACATGGAATGGTGATGATTCATCACCTGCAGGATGAGGACAGGGAGAGAGAGGAGAGGAGCTGGGGGAGACAGAGACTTCGGGAAAACATGGTTAGTAAATGCAATGCACATGCTTGGAACTGAGAGAAACTGGGATTTCGGAGAAGCAGGTTGTTGGTATGACGGCGCATGCAAGGGGGGGAGAGAGAGAGGGAGAGGGAAGAGGGGGAGAGAGAGGGAGAGGGAAGAGGGAGAGGGAGAGGGAGAGAGAGAGAGAGAGAGAGGGGAAAGGGAGAGGGAGAGAGAGAGAGAGGTGCTCAGTCCTTCCCCCAGCAGTCTAGGCCTGTAGCAGCATAGCTAAAGAGTAAATGAACTTTAACTTTTTAACTATAAGCTCTGTCATACAGAAAAGTTTTAAGCCTGGTCTTGAAAATTGCTAAGGAGTCTGCCCCCCGGACCGATACTGGAAGTTGGTTCCATAGAAGAGGAGCCTGATAACTGAAAGATCTGCCTCCTGATTTACTCTTGGAGACTCTAGGAACCACAAGTAAACCTCCATCTAGAGAGCGGAGTGGCCTACTAGGACAGTAAGGAACTATGAGCTCTCTGAGATATGATGGAGCTTGGCCAGTAAGAGCTTTATATGTTAACAGAAGGATTTTAAATTCTATTCTGGATTTTACCGGCAGCCAATGAAGAGCAGCTAACACAGGAGAGATGGATCCCTTTTTCTAGTTCTTGTTAATATTCGTGCAGCAGCATTCTGAATCAACTGAAGGCCTTTCAGAGATTTGTTTGGACATCCAGATAATAATGAGTTACAGTAGTTCAGCCTAGAAGTTACGAATGCGTGGACTAGTTTTTCTGCATCCTCTTGAGAGACGATATTTCTGATTTTCCTAATGTTTCTCAGGTGAAAAAAAGCTACCCTACTGACTTGTTTTATGTGAGGGACAAAGGACATGTCCTGGTCAAAGGTTACTCCAAGGTTTTTTACAGTGGATTTGGAAGCCAAAGTAATGCCATCCAGACTGATTAAATGATTAGATAGGGTTTCTCTAAGGTGCTTAGGGCCGAGTACAATAACTTCAGTTTTGTCAGAATTTAGAAGTAAAAAATTATGGGTCATCCAGACTTTTATGTCTTCAAGACATGTCTGCAGTCTGACTATCTGACTAACTTCATTTGGCTTCATTGATAAATACAGCTGAGTGTCGTCTGCATTCTTCTTCTTATCCTTTCGGCTTTTCCCTTCAGGGGTCGCCACAGCGAATCAGTTGCCTCCATCTAAGCCTGTCTTCTGCATCCTCTTCTCTCACGCCAACCACCTTCATGTCCTCTTTCACTACATCTATAAACCTCCTCTTAGGTCTTCCTCTAGGCCTCCTGCCTGGCAGTTCAAAACTCAGCATCCTTCTACCAATATATTCACTATCTCTCCTCTGGACATGTCCGAACCATCTCAGTCTGGCCTCTCTGACTTTATCTCCAAAACCCCTAACATGTGCTGTCCCTCTGATGTACTCATTCCTGACCCTATCCAACCTGGTCACTCCCAAAGAGAACCTCAGCATCTTCATCTCTGCTACCTCCAGCTCTGCCTCCTGTCTTTTCCTCAGTGACACTGTCTCTAGACCAAACAACATCGCTGGTCTCACCACAGTTTTGTACACCTTTCCTTTCATCTTAGCTGAAACTCTCCTATCACACATAACACCTGACACTTTTCTCCACCCGTTCCAGCCTGCCTGCACACGCTTCTTCACCTCTTTTCCACACTCTCCATTGCTCTGGACCGTTGACCCTAAGTACTTAAAATCTTGCACCTTCTTTATCTCTTCTCCCTGTAACCTCACTCTTCCACTTGGGTCCCTCTCATTCACACACATATACTCCGTCTTGCTGCGGCTAACCTTCATTCCTCTCCTTTCCAGGGCAAACCTCCACCACTCTAGCTTCTCCTCCACCTGTTCCCTGCTCTCACTACAGATCACAATGTCATCTGCAAACATCATAGTCCATGGAGATTCCTGTCTAACCTCGTCTGTCAGCCTGTCCATCACCATAGCAAACAAGAAGGGGCTCAGAGCTGATCCCTGATGCAGTCCCACCTCCACCTTGAACTCCTCGGTCACACCTACAGCACACCTCACCACTGTCTTACAGTCCTCATACATGTCCTGCACCGCTCTAACATACTTCTCTGCCACTCCAGACTTCCTCATACAATACCACAGTTCCTCTCTGGGCACCCTGTCATAAGCTTTCTCCAGATCTACAAAGACACAATGCAACTCCCTCTGACCTTCTCTGTACTTCTCTATCAACATCCTCAAAGCAAATACTGCATCTGTAGTACTCTTTTTTGGCATGAAACCATACTGCTGCTCACAAATGCTCACTTCTGCCCTTAGTCTAGCTTCAACTACTCTTTCCCATAACTTCATTGTATGGCTCATCAGCTTTATTCCTCTGTAGTTGCTACAACTCTGTACATCTCCCTTGTTCTTAAAAATGGGCACCAGCACACTTCTCCTCCATTCCTCAGGCATCTTCTCACTATCTAAGATCCTGTTGAACAACCCAGTCAGAAACTCTACTGCTACCTCTCCTAGACACTTCCAGACCTCCACAGGTATATCATCAGGACCGAGTGCTTTTCCACTCTTCATCCTCTTCAGTGCCCTCCTCACTTCATCCTTACTAATCTTTGCTACTTCCTGGTCCACAACAGTCACCTCTTCTACTCTTCGTTCTCTCTCATTTTCCTCATTCATTAGTTCTTCAAAGTACTCTTTCCATCTTCCCATCACACTACTGGCATCTGTCAATACACTTTCATCTCTATCCTTAATCACCCTAACCACCTGCACGTCCTTCCCATCTCTGTCTCTCTGCCTTGCCAACCTGTATAGATCAGTCTCTCCCTCCTTACTGTCCAACCTAGCATACAAGTCATCGTAAGCCCTTTGTTTGGCCTTTGCCACCTCTACTTTCACCTTACGCTGCATCTCCCTGTATTCCTGTCTACTCTCTTCAGTCCTCTCAGTGTCCCACTTCTTCTTAGCTAACCTCTTTCTCTGAATACACTCCTGCACCTCCTCATTCCACCACCAAGTCTCCTTATCCACTTTCCTTCCAGATGACACACCAAATACTCTCCTACCTGTCTCCCTGATCACATTAGCTGTAGTTGTCCAGTCAACTGGAAGCACCTCCTGGCCATCCAGAGCCTGTCTCAACTCCTTCCTAAAAATCATACAACACTCTTCCTTTTTCAGCTTCCACCATTTAGTCCTCTGCTCTGTCTTTGCCCTCTTCATCTTCCTCACCACCAGAGTCATCCTACACACCACCATCCTATGCTGTCTGGCTACACTCTCACCTACCACTACTTTGCAGTCACTGATCTCCTTCAGATTACACTGTCTACACAAGATGTAGTCTACCTGTGTACTCCTACCTCCACTCTTATAAGTCACCCTATGTTCCTGCCTCTTCTGGAAGAAAGTATTCACTACAGCCATTTCCATCCTTTTTGCAAAGTCAACCACCATCTGTCCTTCTGTGTTCCTCTCCTGGATACCAAACCTGCCCATCACCTCCTCATCATCTCTGTTTCCTGCACCAACGTGTCCATTGAAGTCTGCACCAATGACAACTCTCTCACTTCTAGGGATGCTCTGCATCACTTCATCAAGGTCCAACCAGAATTTCTCCTTCTCCTCCAGCTCACATCCTACCTGTGGAGCATACCCACTAACAACATTGAACATTACACCTTCGATTTCTAGCTTCAGACTCATTACTCTATCTGATACTCTTTTAACCTCCAGAACATTCCTAACAAACTCCTCCTTCAAGATAACTCCTACTCCATTTCTCTTCCTATCTACACCATGATAGAACAGCTGAGTGTCGTCTGCATAACAGTGGAAATTGATGCTGTGTTTCCTGATAATGTTGCCTAAAGGAAGCAGATAAAGAGTGAAGAGGATTGGTCCAAGTACCGAACCCTGTGGGACTCCATAACTGGCTATAGTGCGTGAGGAGGACCTATTGTTAACTTGTACAAACTGATATCTATCTGATAAATAGGATTTGAACCACCTTAGAGCAGTTCCTTTAATGCCAATTTCATGTTCCAGTCTCTGTAATAAAATATTGTGATCAATGGTGTCGAATGCAGCACTGAGATCTAAGAGGAGAAGTATGGAGGCTGATCCATTGTCTGAAGCCATTAGAATATCATTGGAGACTTTAATCAGCGCTGTTTCTGTGCTGTGGTGAGCTCTAAATCCTGACTGAAACTCTTCAAGCAAACCGTTCCTATGCAGATGGTCGTGTAATTGGTTTGCTACTGCTTTCTCAATGATTTTAGAAATGAAGGGAAGGTTTGATATGGGTCTATAATTGGCCAAAACATCTGGATCAAGATTCGGCTTTTTAAGCTGGGGTTTGATGACTGCGGTCTTAAGAGTCTGAGGTACATAACCCAAAGATAAGGTCAAATTAATGAGATCTAGAATGAAGGGCTCAATTAAGTAAAGAATGTCTTTAAAGAGGCTGGTCGGCACTGGGTCTAATAGACAGGTTGATGGTCTAGATGATGATACTATAGAAGCTAGCTCTGAGAGTTTCAGAGATGAGAATGATTCCAGATGTAAAATAGGCGTTGCAGTTGATTCAGGAGTTGCTGTATTCAGTAGATTATTGTCTAATGTAGGTAAGAGCTGATGAATTCTTTCTCTGATTGTTATAATTTTATTTGTAAAAAAGCCCATAAAGTCATCACTGCTGAGAGCTAAGGGGATCACTGGTTCAATTGAACTATGACTCTCTGTCAGCCTGGCTACAGTGCTGAAGAGAAACCTGGAGTTGTTCTTGTTTTTTTCTATTAGTGCTGAATAATATGATCTTGTAGCACTGCGGAGAGCTTTTTTATACGTTTTTAAGCTTTCTTTCCAGGCTCGGTGAGACTCTTCCGAGTTGCTGGAACGCCAATTTCTTTCTAATTTCCATGTCATCTGCTTTAAGGCACGAATTTGAGAATTATACCACAGAGCCAGCCTCCTCTGTTTTATTACTTTCTTTTTGAGAGGGGCAACATCATCCAGATTTGAACACAGTGTGGCCATAGTGCTAGTCACAAGGTCATCAACCTGTGTATGGGAGAAATCCTCATTTGAATTTAGATATGGCATTGCTGCAAATGATGACTGAATGTTCTCTTTAAATTTAGCCACAGTGTCTTCAGATAAACATCTATAGCCAAATTTATTCCTCGATGCTGTGCAGTCAGTTAAAGTAAACTCAAATATAATGAGGTAATGGTCGGTCAAAAGACAGTTTTGAGGAAAAATTGTTAACTTGTCAATTTCAATGCCATATGTTAGAACAAGATCAAGGATATGACTGAAGCAGTGAGTTGGTTCATTCACATGCTGGGAAAAGCCAATTGAGTCTAGTAATGAAAGAAACCCAGAACTAAGGCTGTCACTTTCTACATCTATATGAATATTGAAATCTCCCACTATAATGATTTTATCTGTACTAAGTACTAACTCTGATATAAACTCAGAAAACTCTGATAGGAATCTGAGTACGGACCAGGTGGACGGTATACTGTAACTAACAGAACTGGTTTTTCAACTTTCCAGTTTGAGTGGGAAAGACTAAGAGTGAGGCTTTCAAAAGACCTACAGCCAAATTTTGGTCTAGGGTTGATTAATAAGCTTGACTGAAATATCGCAGCCACTCCCCCTCCTCGATATATGGTACGAGGGACATGAAAATTAACATGAGTGGGGGGTGTAGCTTCATTAATACTAACATACTCATCCTGCTGCTGCCAGGTTTCAGTTATACAAAATAAATTAATACGATGATCAGTTATAAGATCACTGACTAATACAGATTTTGATGATAGTGATCGAATATTCAACAGTCTTTAACTGCAGTATTATTTGAGACCGAATTTGTGGCTGTTTTGATTTCTATTAAGTTTTTGTTTTTAGCTCCTCTTCTGTTTAATCTAGGTTTAGTAACTTTTCTAAATTTAGGTGGTCGGGGCACAGACACAGTTTCTATAGACCTAGACATAGACAGAGACTCTATTCTATTCTCGGCAGGGAACCGCTCTGACTGAGGCGCAGAGGAGCGTGTTAAACTGCGGCTCTGCCTCCTGGTCTCGACTCGGGGTTGTCAGGGTTTCAACTTTCTAATAAACTCGGCCATATTCCTAGATATAAGAGCGGCACCACCCACGGTGGGATGGACACCATCTCTCCTAATCAGACCAGGTCTCCCCCAGAAAGTATTCCAGTTATCTATGTAGCCCACATTGTTTTCGGGACACCACCTCGACAGCCAGCGGTTGAATGAACACATGCGGCTATACATGTCATCACTGGTCCGATTGGGGAGGGAGCCAGAGAAAACTACAGTGTCCGACATTGTTTTAGCAAAGGTACAGACCGATTCCACATTAATCTTTGTGACCTCCAACTGGCGAAGTCGGGTGTCGTTACTGCCGACTTGAATAACAATTTTACCATATTTACGCTTATCCTTAGCCAGCAGTTTCAGGTAAGATTGGATGTCGCCTGCTCTGGCCCCCGGGATACACTTAACTATGGCCGCCGGTGTCGCTAACTTCACGTTCCTCAGAATAGAGTCACCAATCACTAGAGTCGGCTTTTAAGCGGGTGTGTCGCTGAGTGGGGAGAACCTGTTGGAAACGTGAACCTGTTGGTGGTGAACCGGGGGCTGCTGCCTACAACTATGCCTCTTGTCTCGGACAGTCACCCAGCCGCCCTGACTAGATCCCGGCTGCTCGGGAGCCACTTGGGGGGAGGAAACTCTCTCGGCTGCCGTAGGAGCTGGTCTAGGTCGGCCCGCACTGGCTACAGGGGGGCGGCTAGCTACACTAGCATAAGTTGGGCTAGCTAAGGTGCGGAGCCGCGACTCTAACTCACTAATTCTCGCCTCCATTTCTACCATCATCCTGCATCTATGACAACAAGTACTATCATAAAAGGAGGCAGAGGAGTAACTGGACATGTAGCAGAGAGGACATTGCTAATCGTTCAGTTCAATTAGCGGAGCTACAGTATCGTTTATAGGCTTAGGAAAGGGGAAGGAGATTGAGTTCTATGCTAGTATAGTTTAATAGCAGTTTGCTGTCGATTAGTCAGGTGAATAGCAAAGAATAGCAAAGAAATAGCAATAGATTACAGTATTCTGCTAATTATGTTCAAAGCTCATAAAAAAACTTTACCAATCAATATTCAAAAAAGATTTGAAAAAAGAGAAAGCAATTATATCTTAAAAGGAACAGAGATCTTTAAAAAACCAAGATTCAGAACTACACTGATGGAATGTTGCATTTCTCTGAAAGGAATCAGTTCATGGAACAATCTGAACAAAGAAACCAAGTCAAACATTACATTTAAAAGAACAATTAAAGCCAATGTGTCAAGGAAATATTTTGAAATATGTTAGTTATGATTGATTGTCATATCAATTGTCATGAAAGGTATGGTTTGTAAATAAATAAATATATATATAAAGGAGACAAAGAAGAAAAGAAAAAAGTTTAAATGTCAATGTTCAATGTTAATTGAATTGTAATTTGGGAAAAAGAATGTGACTGTGTTGTGGCCGGCAGCGATTTTATTTTATTTTTGTTTACTTTGTTGTTGTTGTTTTAATTTAAGTGCTTTGCAAATAGATTTTTTTAGGATAAAGGGGCAGATTAAATAAGATTATTCTTCTTTCTGCTCCCTTTCATTCATAAATATAAAACAAGTCTTTAGAACAACCTTCTCTCAACTACGCAATATTCCAAAGATCAGAAACATCCTGTCTCAAAAGGATGCAGAAAAGCTAGTGCATATGTTTGTTACCTCTAGACTAGTCTACTGTAATTCAGTTCTATCAGGATGTCCCAACAATTTACTGAAAAGTTTTCAATTGATTCAGAACACTGCTGCACGAATATTAACAGGAACTAGGAAAAAGATCACATTTCTCCTGTGCTAGCTTCCCTTCTTTGGCTCCTAGTAAAATTCAAAATATAATTTAAAATCCTCCTCCTTACAGTGGGTACTAGTTGAATTTGGTTGGATTCACACATGATTCTCACGTGAGTCATGCGTCTTTTTAGCGTGTAGTGTTTTCATTAGACACTGCAATGTGCCCGAACAACCACCAGTGAGCAGGAGGACACCACCATAAGACAGCAGCAGGGAGCAGTGAACATGAACGGGGGACAGAGTTGCTCCGGAAGTAAACGGCAAAGGAGTTGTCACAAAGCCGGTGTTTCAGTTTCATTGGTGACTGTACAATAACATATATTGTAATGTGAGATAGTCACCAGTTAAACCGAGGGGAAACCGTGAATAAGATCAATAAAAAATTATTTTCTGATTGTTTCACAGGGGTTATGTTCAACAGCACAAATAAACTTCCCCACACACTTCCATTCAACCCTGGTGTGTTTCTACAGGGTTAACAGCACACTGCAGCAACATTATGCTGGTTTGGTCGGTTCAGGTTAAAAAACAAAGGCTTCACTAGCGATGTTACTTATTTCCATCTGTTCAATAAATCAACTCTGATCCTGATCCACTCCTAAGTCATAACGAAGTCAAGTCTTTTATTGATAAGCAAAGACGGTTTAGTAATGTGAAGAAACACAATGTAGAAAAAGATGTGTATAATGTATTCTATTATATAATAGGCTATTGTACTGTATTCTTACTTCATAATTTTTTTCTATATAATTTTTTTTTTACAAACTATTAATTTAAAATAAATTAAACAGCACAAAAATATAATTAGTTTCAGATAAAAAGGAGTAGAAACACTCTGATTATAAAGTTTTTTTGTATGCTAATGAAAGTCACAACAACTTAGGCTCATTAACTAAACAAAAGGAAGGTGTGAGGGGTTTTTCTTAGTGTATGTGTGTGTGTTTGTGAATGACAATGGACACCACTAAACAACCACCCTAGACTAAGCAAATTACTCGCATTTTTTTTTTTTTTTTTTTTTTTTGGACAATAATTCAGGTCAGGAATTTTTATTTTACCAGCCAACAACTGTTCCAAACAAGCCATAAAAAACAAACAAAAAACCCCCCTAATGTCCATATTTAAGCTGTGGAGTTTATTTGTGCTGTTGAATGTAACCGCTAAGAAACAATCAGAAAAATAAAGTTTTATTGATCTGATTAACCGGCTTTCTTTCTGCCTGTAGGCTAATGGTTGTTTACTCTCCTCGGTTCTATTGAAAGTAATGAGCCCCCTTCTTTCACAGCAGTTCAGCTTGGAGTCAGTTCCTTGTCTGTGTGAACAGGAAAACCGGTTCCAAATGAAGCATATTCTCTCCTCTCTCTCACTCACACACACACACGTGCATCCTTGTGTGCATGCAAGCAGCTTTATCATTCCTTTTCAGTTCACAGAATTGCTTTGTAAAGTTGTAAAAACTGATCTTTATAAATTTTTTTCTGAATTATGGAACTGATTAGAATAATTTCTTGTCAACAAATATGCTTGTATGGACTTTGAAACTTCTGTAGACTGTGCGTAATTGTTTCTCTCTCCGCTTAGCCGTGGCTGTTTCGAGCAAGGAAAATCCCAACCTCAGACATCTTTATACATTACTTTATAGGCTAATTATTCATATCAGATATTATTATGTATATTTTGACCTTGTATAGACGTTCTGTAGACGTCAGAACCAGACATCCGGAAGATGTCAAAAAAAGACGTCGGAAAAACTTTAATTCTGCACCCGTGGGAGACGTCTGACAGATGTCAGACCAAGACTTCTGAAAGACATTGTTTCAACATCGGATTGTTCAGTGGGTACATTGTGGTCAAACGTGGAATTGTCCCCAAAGCTTTTGAGCTGCATTTCAGTACTATGCTTCCACCTAGTGGCTGCGGTTGTGACGTACATTTTACACAATGCGTGACTCTCACTCCCTGTGAGTGAAGTGTCCATTTTCAACTAGTACCCACTGTACGTGCAAAGCTCTTCATGATCAAGCTCCATTATTTGTCAGAGAGCTCATAGTTAATCCTCTAATTGTCCCAGGAAGTCACTTTGCTCTCTGGATGTATGTTTACTTGTGGTTCATAGAGTCCCCGAGAATAAATTGGGAGGCAGATCTTTCAGCTATCAGGCTCCTCTTCTATGGAACCAACTCTCAGTATCGGTCCAGGGGGCGAACTCTGTTGCAGCTTTCAAGATCAGGCTTAAAACATATGGGCCAGTAGGGGCCTACCTACTAGCAGGTTCAGGAGGCTGTTATCACCCATTTATTAGTGAGCCAATGTCAGTAGGGGCCGCCCACTAACAAAACGGAAACTACAGAAGAACTGAAGAAGATGTGGTATTTTACGCTCTATCAAAGACTTATCAAGTTTCCTTTACAATCTATTTTGTGGGAAAAAATAATTAGTTACTTATTAAGTGTTTAATGTGTAAAGTTGCATGACGCATGCGAAAACATATATTCATTTTCTGTAAAAATATGTTTATGTTCTGTAAAAATATGTTTATGTTTTGTAATTGGAAAGTTTTCAAAAAAATAAGTAAAAAAACAAAACAATAAACATTGGCACGCACGAAAAATATATAATCTGGGCGCAGACAATTTCTCTTTGTCTCTGTCACTCCCCATCAATCCCACATTAAACAGATAACAGAATACATAACCTTTTAATATTAATGTTTTAAGGGATTTCTTTTTATCAGTACAAAAGGCTGTGGGATCATTTCGACTTGACTGTCACATATTGTTTTACTTTGGTTGCTAAGCAACTGGTAATTATTTTCCCAGGATGGCAAAGTCATGACCAGCCCTATTTTGCCTCTGACTGACTAGTACTTGTTGCTTTCATTGGTTGGGTTGGGTTGGTTAGGTTTAGGAATGAGGAGTGAAATTGGTCAGGGTTAGGGTCAGAATATCTGAGTAAGCCAATCAGTGTGAGGGCGTCAGGGAATGGACCCAGGTGCAAAAAGGGAAACAAGGCAAAGGTATCAAGTCCAGCAGGGCAAGGTCTTTTAATCAGATGGAGGCAGGTGGTCATACACGGGAAGTCAGGCAGGATCAGGCAACCAAAACAGGCAGGGAGCAGGCAGGAAAATCAAAGTCAAAAAAAGGCAAACAGAGTAAACGCAAGAAGGCTAGTACACAGGCTAACAAAGACAATCTGGCAAGGGAGGCCTAGTGGGGGAGGGTTTAAATATCCAGGGAGACAGGACACAGGTGAAAAAAATCAGGTAATCAGCTGAGGTGGGAAACAGAACAAAGAAAGGAAGTAATCTGACAACACTGAGGGGAGACAAGCCTTTCAAAATAAAATAGGAAGTGTACATGACTACATAAAATACTGATTCTGACAATCAGAGGCAGAGTAGGGCGGGTTGTGACATCACCATCCTAGGAAAAAAAATTACAGCAAACGGGAAGGATCGTGGGCATCAGTTATGGATGACAGCAGATGAGTAACTTAGTGCTAGCTACTTAGTTACTTAAAATAAGAAAATGTTAACAACAAAACATAAGCAAAAGTTGCAAACATGGGATAAATATCATTTCCTTTTTTTTTTGTTTTTTTTTCATCAATATTAGATAGGGGTTTCTGTATCTTTCCTTCCCATGGCTAATAACCTTACCAAGTAAGCTGAAGTAACATTACCTAAAGTAAATAATTAATGCTTGCTCACTGCTACTAAGCAATACTGTATGCCATTGCATTGTCTTGTCTTCCTAAACAAAAGAAGAAAAAGATATACAGTGGCAAGAAAAAGTATGTGAACCTTTTGGAATGTCATGGTTTTCTGAATAAATTTGTCATAAAATCTGATCTGATCTTCATCTAAGTCAAGGGTATTGACAAATATAATTTGTCTAAAATAATAACACAAGAAAAAATCTGATCTTTCATGTCTTTATTGAACACACTCATTCAACATTCAAAATGGCAGTGGAAAAAGTAATTGAACCCTTAGAACTTAGAACTCCTTAAGCTCTGCCATTTTCTTTGGACGTCTCATGTGTATGGCTCTCTTCAAGTCAATCCATAGCATTTCTATTGGGTTGAGGTCTGGGCTCTGACTTGGCCACTCCAAAAGACAGATTTTGTTTTTCTGGAACCAATCTGTTGTGGACTTGCTCCAGTGTTTTGGGTCGTTGTTCTGTTGCATCACCCACCTTCTAGAGAATTCGATTATCCTGAAGAATTCTCTGATAAACTTGGGAATTCATCTTCCCCTCGATGATTGCAAGCTGGCCAGGCCCTGGCAGGCCCAAATCATGAGGTTTCCTCCAGCATACTTTACAGTTGGGATGATGTTTTCATGACAATATGCCGTGCCCTTTCTACGCCAGATGTAGTTCTGGGTGTTTTTTCCAAATAGTTCAATCTTAGTTTCATCAGTCCACAAAACATTTTGCCAGTACCGTTGTGGAGTGTCAATGTGCTGTTTTGCAAACTTCAGGCATGCAGCAATGCTCTTTTTAGTAAGCAGTGGCTTCCTTCGTGGTGTAATGCCGTAAATACCCTGCTTGTTCAATGTTTTACGTATTGTAGACTCATGAACAGAGATGTTAGCCAGTTCCAGTGATGCCTTCAAATCTTTGGCTGTCATTCTGGGTTGTTTCTTTACCTCATTGATGAGTCTTCGTTGTGCTCTTGGTGTCATTTTGACTGGGCGTCCACTTCTTGGTAGAGTAGCAACAGTCCCAAAGTGTCTCCATTTGTAGATTATTTGCCTAACTGTAGACTGGTGAATTTCTAAAGTCTTTGAAATCAATTTGTAACCCTTGCCAGGTTTACGTAAATCAACAATTCTTGATTGTAGATCCTCTGAAAGCTCTTTTTGGCTAGAAATGGGGCAGAGGACTCAGGACTACATGGTGGATGCACTAGGATGGACGGATCAGGGGCCTTATTTAACTGTGCGTAGGATCATTACTAAAAGTGTACAATGCCCAAAAGCCAAAGTTTGCGTATGCTAGAAAATGTTCAGATTTATAAAACCCTGCGTATGCACACTTAAAGCAAACTTTCCTTTATAAATCACAGACTTGACTACAAGTGTGCACAGCCATGTCGGCTTCATGTCACGCCCTGTACACACCCATTTTTAACCATAAATGGTCAATGCAAAGCACCTCATGAATGTGGCCTGCATATAAAATAAGACTCAGATACAAGTGTTATGTCTTGTTGGAAACGATGGCAGATGCAGGAAAAAAAGGTCAAAAAAAAAAAAAAGAAATTTTTCTGAGGTGGAAGTGGAGACACTTCTCGGTGAGGTGGAGGCCCGAAAAACCATCCTGTTTGGAGGTCACAGCACTGGAATCACAAACCAAAGGAAGCAAAGTGAGTGGCAACAGGTTGCTGCAGCTGTGAACACCGTCAGTGGGACGGAGTGCATGGTGCCAGAAAAAAAGTGGTCTGATATAAAGGTACATCTTTTTATACCTTAAGGCACAGCACATGTTTGTAATTTATAGCTTAAGTCCTCCCACCGCCAGAGCATGGCTGCAACTGGGGTGGGACCTGACGCCGATGCACACAAAAATTGCGTCCATCACTAGCATCATGCTGGTACGCCTGCGAGCGGTCAGGTGCTCACTGAGTCCTGCAGCTACAAAGAGAGACAATACAAGCAATGAACAAAGTGACGGAGGAGTTGAGGCAAATGAGAAATGTGATGGTTAGAATTGCAGAAATATTAAAAGGCAATGTGCAAAAATTAACCTTTAGTTGTCTTTATAAACGCCGCATGACATCCTGACGGAGTCTTGCACTGTGTTCATATCCCGCTTGTCTTGAAGGGGGCTCTGACTCTGGGTCATAATGCTTAGGGTGGGGGGGGATACCATTCCTCTGTGCCACATTGTGTAACACGCCACACCCTCTTATAATGCAGCACACTTTGGCAGGATTGTAAAGAAGCCTGCCCTCCGACGCATCCAAAGCGTGCCACCGGCACTTCAGGAGGCCGATGGTGTGCTCCACCACTGACCGTACACGGGCATGGACCTCATTGGAGACAGTTTCCTCTGCGCTTTGCGCATTTTAAAACGGGGTGAGGACCTGCATCTGCACCGGGATGGCGTGGTTTTGGCACGTTGCCCTCTCTAATGCTAGACCCAGTTCAGCACATAAATCCAAGAGCATAGCTCTATAGGAATCTAAAATGTTATTGCAACATTCTGAAAAGCAAGTCATTTGTGAGTGGGAATAAGTCTTTATGATCCCTGAAGACCTTCTCCCTCCTAATTCTGCCATTGGCATAGTCCTCCAGCAGTGCCAGCAGTGCCATGGTGCAGCATTACGCACAAGCTCACCGCTGTATTTCGGTTTACAATAATCAGACTGATAACCAGTTCGTGCTAACCCCCACCACTAAAAATATTCATAGACTGAAATGTGTGAACATTACCCTTTTCTTTATGCCTGGTTTGTTATGAAAAGCATCAAGTAGAGCTGATGAACTGAGAACAGGAAAGTATATAGTATAATGATTGTTAATGGCTTTGTTTTTCAGATTTAGGATTTAATTGGCATTTGATTATGTGTTCACGGTATCACAGGAAAATATTACGTTATTTACACATATATTCGGCAGATGCCGCGCCGTCCTCTCCTCCTCCTGCACTCTGGGAGTGGGCAATATGACGGAGAGACGGTAGTGATTAAATATAGAGAAGGGATTTTGATTTAGATTTTTCAGTTACATTCTAAGGAGATGTTTCCAAAACAATTACTCAGTCCAATGCAAAATAACACAGTTGAATTAAATCATTCTGATGACATGACTCTAATGCATGATACGGGTCGAAATTGCAGAGTTAAGACAAGTTCCTAGTCATGATGTTGGTCTGATTAAAAAAAGTGAGCCAGTGATTTTCACACCCAAATCACACTACAGACCCTGTCGTAATCAATATCAATATCTCAGACGTGAAGCAGTTGAAGGCATCAAGCCTGTGTTTGATTCTTTGCTGAAAGCGGGCGTGATCGTCCTGTGTGCAAGTTCCCCGGTGAGAACACCTATATTTCCAGTGCGTAAGATCTGCCCTGCAGGTGAACCGGTTGAGTGGAGATTTGTGCAAGATCTACAAGCTGGAAATGCTGCTGTGCAGGCCAGGGCACTTACTGTTCCAAATCCGCATCCAATTCTGTCTCAGGTTCCAGCTGAAAGCAAATGGTTCTCAGTTGTTGATCTTTCAAATGCTTTTTTCAGTGTTCCAGTACACCCAGACAGCCAGTTTTGGTTTGCATTTTGCTTTGAAGGGAAAATGTACACATTTACACGTCTGTGTCAAGGCTATTGTGAATCACCAACAATTTACAACATGGCTTTGAGAGACAGTTTTGGAAACTCGCCTGAAAAAACTGCCTATTGTAGTACGTTGATATTCTGATTGCGAGTGAAACCAGAGAAGAATGCGTTAAAGCTACACTTGCTCTGCTGAATAATTTGGCTGAACAGGGCCATAAAGCAAACTTGTCAAAACTACAGTTTTTTGTGGAAAAAGTCACTTTCCTAGGTCACGTGATCTCCGCTGAGAGAAAATTCGTCTCACCAAAATGCGCTGAAGCCATTCAAAAGATTCCAAACCAGTGACAAAGAAACAAGTGATGTAATTTTTGGGGATGACTGGCTATTGTAGACAGTGGGTTCCACATTATGCAGAAATTGAGGCACCATTAGCAGCAATTGCTCATGGGAAAGGCCTGAAAGCATCTGATCCTGTGATTTGGACTCCTGAAGCTGAGAAATCTTTTGTGGATTTGAAAATTGCATTGCAAACATCTGACCCTTGGATTGCCTGACTGTACACAACCATTCACTCAGACTGTTGACGAAAAGGGGGGGTACATGACTTCTGTTTTGTTGCAAGAACATGGGTGTTGGATTTGAAAAGGGTGCATTTGGTTATCAGCTATAATTCATAATCATCAGAGATAATTAGGAATTATAAAATCAGAAATTATTAAATTCAATTAATAATGTGGGGCACCACCCAGAAACTGGGACCAATAACCAAACTGTAAACGTTGCCTCATAAACTAGTGTTCAATTAGAGGAGCCGATATCTGAAATATCAGCAGCACTAGTTGAACTGTGAAGGTGAGAAGTCTGAGCTCTGACTCTCTCGATCAGCCACTTATCACAATAAAACATACACAATAATGACAAGGAGACTTCTCTTTAAAGCTACAAATAGTATTTATTAATTAATTCTATTAATTCTATTAATTCTAATTAATTATTTATTAATCCCACAAGATTTAACAAAGCCAACATTTTTTTCAATTAATAAGTACTATACTACCAACTAATGCTAAACAAAACACATAAAGACAGCAGCGGTGTAAAAGGCAAACAGGTAAACTACAGCTTGTGTGTGTGTGTCAAGATGGCGCGGCTTCTGGGGGAGAGTCACGTGATGCGAAAACAACCGGGGGAAGCTGCCGCAACGTTCCGGTTAACAATGGCAGACAGCGCTAACCGGTGGTTGGAGGCATTTCTGCACACGCACAAATCTGATGGTGGATTACGAAGGGATAAGGTGCCACTATACCCGCGTTATCTGAGGATCGGAAGTGTGGAGCAAACCGTGCACGATTAAATGGATGTGTAGGTGTGCGTGTGTAGTTTGTGTTAATAAGAGAGAGAGGAAAGCGAGAAGAAAGGAGACCGACTCTCGGTCCTGCGATCGTGAGAGGAGAGGAGCGGTTGCTTTGTCTACAGAGGGCGGGCGCACAGACGGTAGTCTGTAGCCCATTGTCTGGTTTTAGACTGACAAAGCAACTTACTTTTCACTCACGGTGGCACACACACACAAAAAAGAAAAAATTAATCCCAAGTGGGATAACACAAACAGTTTAGCATGGAGAACACAAAACTAAACAGGCAGCAACTTAAAAATACTCCTCAGAGTATAGCAGAGGGCGGACTCGGCCGTCCGTTAAAGCACACAACAAAAACGAGCACTAAGCCTGTAAAACACACAAATCTAACGTCTCTGCCCAAACAACCTCTTACTTGTGTCCAAGTCACTTTCATTGGTGATCTACCTGATCAGAAATGGCAAATGTTCTCCTAAGCAAGAATACCAGAAAGAGGACGAGATTAGTTCCCGGCCCGTGTTTAAAAGGGGGTGACGTCACGGCCCCGTTATCTCGACTCCCTGTGTTGTAGATACGTCTCTGCCAATCAGTGACAAGAGCCTGCCACCTCCTGGTGAGTTCGCACTCATGTGCGAACTGCAAGGGATGTGTGGAAATGGAGTCTGTGGGTGGATTCCTTTGTTTCCAGGGGACAAAGGAACAGAGGTGACCTCATGGTCAGGCATCAGGGTTTGCATATAGGCCTTTCTTTGTCTTACCTCGTGGTGGAGGCCCAACATGGGGGAAAACAACGACCTATTGCTTTATTTTTTTCAGCTAAGCTCGACAGTGTTACTGCAGGTCTGCCCCATTGTCTCAGAGCTGTGGCTGCTGCAGAGAAAGCAGTCATGGCATATTGTGGGATACACTGCTTTGACCTTGTTGGTCCCACACGCAGTCTCCCTAATCCCCCTCAAGCAGAAAACTTCACATCTCTCTGCTGCGAGGTGGTTATGTTACAATGCTTTTCTGTTGGAATTGCCTAATGTTAAGGTAAAGAGATGAACTGTTCTTAACCCTGCAATTCTTCTGTCAACAGCTGAGGACAGAGAGCCACGTGACTGCATGGCCACCATAACTTCTGTTTGCTCCCCCAGACCAAATTTGAGAAATGCTGACTTTGATTTCTCCGTAAATGACAGATAGCAGATATGCCTTGGTGGTTCATGATTTTGGACAAATTTGGAAGAATAGGGATTTTCTAACTACAACAGGAAAACCTAGTGCTGATCGTTCGTTGGCATCTGCGCTTTTGGATGCTATGTTATAACCAAAACAAAATGCTGTGTGTAAATGTGAAGCTCAAAGTAACAACATGGATTCTGTTTCTCAAGGCAATGCCAGAGCAGATGCAGCTGCAAAGGCTGCCTCAAGGCTTCTGTTGTCTCCTGAAATACATGCCAGCTCGCTAACCCGATTCTCCTCCCACAGCCGTGGCTACCACTGAAATTGCTGACCTGGAGATAAGGGCCTCTCCAGCTGAGAAGCCAATTTGGGAAAAAAGCAGGGTGAACTGTTGTGAATAAAAGCCCCGTTTACACGTACATGGTTATTTTAAAAATGAAGAAATTTCCCTTCATTTACACGCAAACGAAGAATTCGCCTCTGAAAACGATTCATTCTAAAAATTCCAGCCAGAGTGGAGTTTTTGGAAAACTTTGGTTGCACGTTTGCATGTAAACTGAGAAAAATGGAGAAAAACTGAAACAGAGGAAGTAATTCCTTGCTGTCATTGCTATTTTCGGAATTCTGATTGGCTAACGTGGACTTGGGCTTCTCGTTACACTGCCATCTACAGTTTGGAATGTCCTGACGGCATACATACATGGGTTAGCGTTAACGAAAAGTTTTCTGAATATGGGCACGTGTGTATGATGTTATTTTTGAATACGGAGAGGGTGAAATGTCAGTCTATGAAAATAGCCAGCGACATGTAAATGTAGCCAAAGTTTTGTAAAAGGTCTAAAATTTATGCCACAAACAATGTGGGGAGGGGCATTAAAATACTGCTGTTCATCCACCTCCACAGAGACCTTTTGACCACTTACAAATGGATTTCATTGAGGTAACACCATGAAGGGAAAAAGTTTGTTTTGGTTATTGTATGCATGTTTTCAAAATTGGTTGAAGCTTTTCCCACAGCCAAACAGGATGCTGCAGCAGTGGCGAAGGCTTTGCTGACACTGATAATTCCCAGGTGGGGAATTCCAGCTAAAAATCATCTTAGACAGTGGTACACCTTTTCTAAGTGCAGCTTTGAAGACTGTTGTCTTAGATGAAAGCTCTTCCTATCATTCTAATGCACATGAGAGCAAGGAGGAGAAGCAGAAATGGATTGAGCCCATTTGAGATTCTGTTTGGCAGACCTCTTAACACCAGGATTGGGCCCGTTAAATGACAGTTGCCAGACACTGGCCAATGTGATAATGAAATGTTACGATATTGTGCAACCTTGTCATTTGCTTTGTCTAAATATCCACCAACAGGTGAAGGCCTCTTGCCCAGACCACCTGAGACAAAACTGCACGACCTTAATCCAGAGATGTTCACAAGTCTTTTTTTGCAAGTCCAAATCAAGTCTCAAGTCTTTGGTCACGAGTCCAAATCAAGTCTGAAGTCTCTAAAAAATAAAAGTCTTTACCTCTTTTCGTCGCCGGAGGATGCAGAGAAATTTCATCACACACTCTGAAGAGACGGCACGGCTTTGTTTACAAACAGAGAATCAGCTGACGCCTGTTGACGATGCACTGCACTGAATAATGTCGGAGAGGTTTGTAGTCTCGTATCCATGAACAGTTGACCTAATTCTATACAGTAGACATAAAGACATACATTACATAAGGAACCTGGGAATTTATTTATTTTTTCTGTATGATTATGGTTATCCGACCTGACTCTCGTAACTATTAACAAGTTGTCATGTCGACTATCTTCATTTATAGATATGGTACACCGGGGTGCTATAATTTAATTTAACCCAGTTATTTCCAAGGTTTAAATTTAAACTCTATGGATGCTAACATAGATGGAAAACATGGCTTTGTTTTTTCATGTCAGTTAATCAGCTGACGTCTTTTGTTAGGTCATTACCGTACATATTGGAGAAAAGGACTTAAAAAGTTTGGACTGTACTTTCTGTCCAGTGTTACCTTAAATATTGTATAAGGGGCCCAAAAGTTTTATGTTTACTGTTACTTGCTTGAGGCTTATCGTTCAACAAATACGTGACAACTTATAATATTTTGGGCACAGTGCTTGAAAGGAAAGCGCGTTTTGAATAAATTATCTGTCTTTTAAATCAATTATTTTATTTTTTAAGGAAAAGGAAAAGTTCTAGTTAATTTATTTTAATTACAGACCTAAAAAAGAACAATGTAGCCGCAAGGGGGTACAAGCCAGTGCCTTATTGTGCCGGTCCCAAGCCCGGATAAATACAGAGGGTTGTGTCAGGAAGGGCATCCGACGTAAAACTTTTGCCAAATCAAACATGCGAATCGAATCAATGACTTCCATACCGGATCGGTTGAGGCCCGGGTTAACAACGACCGCCATCGGTGCTGTTCACGTACAGGGTACCGGTGGAAATTGGACTACTGTTCGTCGAAGAAGTCGAAGAAGGAGAGGAGGAAGGTGTGTTCATAGGAAGAGAGAGAAAAGGAACGCCAAGAGTCTAGGACTGAGAGTAGGGACTTTGAATGTTGGAACTATGACAGGGAAAGGTAGAGAGTTGGTTGACATGATGCAGAGGAGGAAGGTAGACATACTGTGTGTCCAGGAGACCAGGTGGAAAGGTAGCAAGGCTAGAAGTTTAGGAGCAGGGTTCAAGTTGTTCTATCATGGTGTAGATAGGAAGAGAAATGGAGTAGGAATTATCTTGAAGGAGGAGTTTGTTAGAAATGTTCTGGAGGTTAAAAGAGTATCAGATAGAGTAATGAGTCTGAAGCTAGAAATCGAAGGTGTAATGTTCAATGTTGTTAGTGGGTATGCTCCACAGGTAGGATGTGAGCTGGAGGAGAAGGAGAAATTCTGGTTGGACCTTGATGAAGTGATGCAGAGCATCCCTAGAAGTGAGAGAGTTGTCATTGGTGCAGACTTCAATGGACACGTTGGTGCAGGAAACAGAGATGATGAGGAGGTGATGGGCAGGTTTGGTATCCAGGAGAGGAACGCAGAAGGACAGATGGTGGTTGACTTTGCAAAAAGGATGGAAATGGCTGTAGTGAATACTTTCTTCCAGAAGAGGCAGGAACATAGGGTGACTTATAAGAGTGGAGGTAGGAGTACACAGGTAGACTACATCTTGTGTAGACGGTGTAATCTGAACGAGATCAGTGACTGCAAAGTAGTGGTAGGTGAGAGTGTAGCCAGACAGCATAGGATGGTGGTGTGTAGGATGACTCTGGTGGTGAGGAAGATGAAGAGGGCAAAGACAGAGCAGAGGACTAAATGGTGGAAGCTGAAAAAGGAAGAGTGTTGTATGATTTTTAGGAAGGAGTTGAGACAGGCTCTGGATGGCCAGGAGGTGCTTCCAGTTGACTGGACAACTACAGCTAATGTGATCAGGGAGACAGGTAGGAGAGTATTTGGTGTGTCATCTGGAAGGAAAGTGGATAAGGAGACTTGGTGGTGGAATGAGGAGGTGCAGGAGTGTATTCAGAGAAAGAGGTTAGCTAAGAAGAAGTGGGACACTGAGAGGACTGAAGAGAGTAGACAGGAGTACAGGGAGATGCAGCGTAAGGTGAAAGTAGAGGTGGCAAAGGCCAAACAAAGGGCTTACGATGACTTGTATGCTAGGCTGGACAGTAAGGAGGGAGAGACTGATCTATACAGGTTGGCAAGGCAGAGAGACAGAGATGGGAAGGACGTGCAGGCGGTTAGGGTGATTAAGGATAGAGATGAAAGTGTATTGACAGATGCCAATAGCGTGATGGGAAGATGGAAAGAGTACTTTGAAGAACTAATGAATGAGGAAAATGAGAGAGAACGAAGAGTAGAAGAGGTGACTGTTGTGGACCAGGAAGTAGCAAAGATTAGTAAGGATGAAGTGAGGAGGGCACTGAAGAGGATGAAGAGTGGAAAAGCACTCGGTCCTGATGATATACCTGTGGAGGTCTGGAAGTGTCTAGGAGAGGTAGCAGTAGAGTTTCTGACTGGGTTGTTCAACAGGATCTTAGATAGTGAGAAGATGCCTGAGGAATGGAGGAGAAGTGTGCTGGTGCCCATTTTTAAGAACAAGGGAGATGTACAGAGTTGTAGCAACTACAGAGGAACAAAGCTGATGAGCCATACAATGAAGTTATGGGAAAGAGTAGTTGAAGCTAGACTAAGGGCAGAAGTGAGCATTTGTGAGCAGCAGTATGGTTTCATGCCAAAAAAGAGTACTACAGATGCAGTATTTGCTTTGAGGATGTTGATAGAGAAGTACAGAGAAGGTCAGAGGGAGCTGCATTGTATCTTTGTAGATCTGGAGAAAGCTTATGACAGGGTGCCCAGAGAGGAACTGTGGTATTGTATGAGGAAGTCTGGAGTGGCAGAGAAGTATGTTAGAGCGGTGCAGGACATGTATGAGGACTGTAAGACAGTGGTGAGGTGTGCTGTAGGTGTGACAGAGGAGTTCAAGGTGGAGGTGGGACTGCATCAGGGATCAGCTCTGAGCCCCTTCTTGTTTGCTATGGTGATGGACAGGCTGACAGACGAGGTTAGACAGGAATCTCCATGGACTATGATGTTTGCAGATGACATTGTGATCTGTAGTGAGAGCAGGGAACAGGTGGAGGAGAAGCTAGAGTGGTGGAGGTTTGCCCTGGAAAGGAGAGGAATGAAGGTTAGCCGCAGCAAGACGGAGTATATGTGTGTGAATGAGAGGGACCCAAGTGGAAGAGTGAGGTTACAGGGAGAAGAGATAAAGAAGGTGCAAGATTTTAAGTACTTAGGGTCAACAGTCCAGAGCAATGGAGAGTGTGGAAAAGAGGTGAAGAAGCGTGTGCAGGCAGGCTGGAACAGGTGGAGAAAAGTGTCAGGTGTGATGTGTGATAGGAGAGTTTCAGCTAAGATGAAAGGAAAGGTGTACAAAACTGTGGTGAGACCAGCGATGTTGTTTGGTCTAGAGACAGTGTCACTGAGGAAAAGACAGGAGGCAGAGCTGGAGGTAGCAGAGATGAAGACGCTGAGGTTCTCTTTGGGAGTGACCAGGTTGGATAGGGTCAGGAATGAGTACATCAGAGGGACAGCACATGTTAGAGGTTTTGGCGATAAAGTCAGAGAGGCCAGACTGAGATGGTTCGGACATGTCCAGAGGAGAGATAGTGAATATATTGGTAGAAGGATGCTGAGTTTTGAACTGCCAGGCAGGAGGCCTAGAGGAAGACCAAAGAAGAGGTTTATAGATGTAGTGAAAGAGGACATGAAGGTGGTTGGCGTGAGAGAAGAGGATGCAGAAGACAGGCTTAGATGGAGGCAACTGATTCGCTGTGGCGACCCCTGAAGGGAAAAGCCGAAAGGAGAAGAAGAAGACAGAACTAAAAAAGAACCATTTTTGGTTTCTGTTTTACTATCATTATTATCAGGCTACTCTGCTCTTTTTGTTTGACATATTTAGTTGCAATAGCCATTCAGTTAAGGGTATTGTTTTGTGGGTTTTCTGACTGCATGGTTTTTGGACATCATTCATGGTCTGTCTGGGATGGGTTTACCAGTGAAGCTGCTCCTCAGTTATGTGGATCAGCATTAAGTCCTACAAATGTTACTGTCACACCGTGGTGAGGTTGTCTTGTCCTGGTTTTGTTTTTGTCCCGTCATTTCCTGTTTTATTTTGAGAGTCTAACTCTCCTCTCGTTTCAGAGCACTTGCCCTTCCTCATGTGTCACCCGTGCGTTTACCCTTTGTCTCCACCTGTTCCCCATTTATCTCCATGTGGTTAAATAGTCTGTTTTCCCCTTGTCTTGTGCCAGAGTGTCTTCGTCCTACGACCAGCACCCAAGCCCTTATCCATGCCCACAGCCAAACAGAAATTTCTAGTAAGCCATCTGAACCTCGAGAAGAGTGATTTTTTGTTTGTAATCTTTTGTCATAGTTTAGATCCTGCCTTAGTTAAAGTTCCATAGCTGATTGTTTTTTCCTCTTTGTGAGTGATTTTTGTTTGTAATTTTTGTATCTCAGTCTAGATCCTCGCCTCAGTTAAATTCCATAGCCGATAGTTTTCCTCCTTAGGAGTGATTTTGATTTGAGTATTAAATTTCATAGACACCTTAGATCCTGCGCCTTGTGGCGTGAGTTGTTTTATTTCTCATTAGTTTTCACTAGGTCAGGTTTTCTTCCTTATGGAGCGCTTTGAGTTAGCCCTTTGCTTTTTGAGTGTAGCCTTTTTCCTCCTCCTGGAGTGATTTTTCGTTTCCTTTTTTTTGTTAGAACTAGGTGTTACATAGCCATTGTTTTGTCACTCGGTCCTGAGGTCACCGGTGATACTAATAAAGCCTGTTTCTCATAAAATCTCTGCGTCTGAGTCCTGCCTTGAGTCCCTGCCTGACAGTACACTCTGGCCAGTATGGACTCAGCAGAGACTGGCCAGCTGACGGCCACGCTGTGCGCACAGGAGGCCCGTCTCTCCCGCCAGGAGGAGTTTCAGGTGGCGATGGTCACGCAATTAGGCCAGCTTTCATCCCAAGTGCAGGGCTTTGTAAAGCCTTCCTCATTGACTGTTCCATTCACTTTGAACATTCCCCCCAAGCATTTACCACAGACCGGTCTAGGATTGCGTTCATGGTTTCCCACCTGACCGAGAGGGCAAGAGCATGGGCCACAGCAGAGTGGGGGCGTGACTCTACACTTTGCTGCTCCTTTCCCGAATTTCAAGCCGCTCTACAGAAGACTTTTGATCTGGTGTCAACGGATAGGGAGAAGGCTAGAGAGCTAAACGGGCTGAAGCAGGGCGGTGGCTCGGTATGTGACTACGCCATCTGCTTCCACACCCTGGCGGTGGAAAGCGGATGGAACACAGCATTATATGACATCCTGAAAGGACTGTCTGCCCCTATACGGGAGCTATTGGTGCCCTTGGACCAGCCTGTGGACCTGGACTCCCTCATCACCCTAGCCATCCGGACGGATAACCAGATTCACGAACTCTATCAGCAGCGGGAGGACTGACCATCGTCGGAGGGGTACTGGCGCTCCCTGGCACTGGGTGGGCCGGAAGCCTGAGGCTCAACTTCCGAACGACCCCCTCGCTTACCCACGGTGGGAGAGACCGAACCCATGCAACTCGGCAGGACACGACTGACGCCGGAGGAGCGACGGCGACGACAGCAGGAGGGCCGATGCTTTTACTGCGTGGAGTCCAATCACCTCGTCGCCGCCTGTCCTGCCAAAAGAACCAAGCCGGTGAGTTCCCCCCCTGCTCCTGGTCGCGCTCCACGCATCCTCACCTCTGTTAAGATAACTCACCACGCCACCACCATCAATCTTAGGGCACTCATAGACTCAGGGGCCGATGAGAGCCTGATGGATTGGGGTTTGGCAGCCAAACTGAGGCTCAACTCGGAGCCATTAGCCAGGCCCATCAAAGCCCGAGCACTCAACGGCAAGGAACTGTTCACCATAACCCACACCACTGAAACCCTGGAACTGCACACCCACGGTCATAAAGAGCTCATGAACTTTTATCTTTGTCAGTCACCATCACAGACACTGATTCTTGGCCATCCCTGGCTGTGCAAACACAACCCTCACATTAACTGGAAGACTGGAGAGGTCTTACGGATGGGGGGAAGACTATGCTGAGCATCTTAAATACAACCTGGACCAAGGAAATGACTCGTCTGCTATTAACCATGTTTCTCTCCATGTTACCACAGACTGAGGGACAGACCTGAAATCCCCCCCCCCGCTACCACCACCTCCGGGAAGTTTTCAGTAAAAATCCAAAGCCATGTCACTGCCCCCACACAGACCATATGACTGCACCATAGACCTGATCCCGGGCTCCACCATTCCTAAGGGCCATCTATACTCGGCCTCCGGGCTGGAGAGGGTGGCCATGACAGAATACATAGAGACCTCACTGAAGGCGGGGCTTATTCGTCCCTCTTCATCAGCCGCTGGAGCAGGGTTTTTCTTTGTAGCTAAGAAGGATGGGTCCCTAAGGCCATGTATTGACTACAGTCCCCTCAATGATATAACGATCAAGAACCATTACCCATTGCCCCTCATGTCATCTGTATTTGATCAACTCCAGCAGGCCAAGATATTTACCAAGTTAGATCTCCATAACACATACCATCTAGTCAGAATCAGGGAGGGAGACGAACGGAAGACAGGGTTCAACACTCCTAGCGGACATTATGAATACCTAGTCATGCTGTTCGGGCTCACTAATGCCCCTGCGGTCTTCCAGGGCATGATAAACGACGTATTAAGAGACTTCCTAGACTACTTTGTGTATGTTTATCTCGATGACATTCTTATCTTCTCACCCGATCTAGAGACTCATAAGAAACACGTAGCAGCAGTACTCCAAAGATTACTAGACCATAGACTCTATGTCAAAACCGAAAAAAGTGAGTTTCACGCCAATACCATCTCCTTCCTGGGCTTCATCATAGCCCCTGGAAGGGTGCAGATGGACCCGGCTAAAGTTAGCGCTGTGGCTGGGTGGCCCACACCTGATAGCCGTAAGAAAGTTCAGCAGTTCCTCGGATTTGCTAACTTCTACAGGCGGTTCATCAGAGGCTTCAGCGCAATAGCGGCTCCCCTGCATGCACTCACCTCCTCGAAGGTGCATTTCTTCTGGTCACCAGAGGCAGAGGCTGCGTTCCAGAACCTAAAGACCCACTTCACCACAGCACCGATCCTCACGATGCCGGCAATTCATGGTAGAGGTGGATGCGTCCAACGAGGGGATCAGGGCCGTCCTCTCGCAGCGATCAGAGCAGGATGGGAAGATACATCCCTGCGCCTTCCTGTCGCGGCAACTTTCCAAGGCTAGGCAGAACTACGATGTCGGCAACCGGGAGTTGTTGGCGGTCAAGGTGGCTCTGGAGGAGTGGAGACACTGGTTAGAGGGAGCAGAGCACCCGTTTATCGTCTGGACAGATCACAAAAACTTGGAATACATACGCAAAGCCAAGAGACTCAATTCTCGCCAGGCCAGGTGGGCGCTGTTCTTTAACCGCTTCTCTTTTTCTCTTTCTTACAGGCCGTGGTCCCGGAACATCAAGCCTGATGCCCTGTCGCGCCTCTACGACCCTGAGCCTGTTGCCAAAGAACCAGAGCCTATCCTTCCACTGACCTGTGTGGTTGGAGCGGTGACTTGGCAGATAGAAAATGAGGTTAAGCAAGCTAATGGTGAGGCTCCGCCACCTAGTGGGTGCCCCGAGAATCGATTATTTGTCCCTGTCGATCTGCGCCCACAGTTGATTCATTGGGCCCACTCCTCACTGCTTTCCTGTCATCCGGGAGTACGGCGGTCTCGGAGGTTCTGGTGGCCTTCCATGGAATCGGAGGTCCGGGAGTACGTTGATGCTTGTTCGGTCTGTGCTAGGAACAAGACGTCCTCCGGGTCACGCATGGGACTACTGCAACCACTCCCCATCCCCTCCAGACCATGGGCCAACATTTCTATGGACTTCGTCACGGGGCTCCTGGTCTCTCAAGGTAACACCACAGTCCTTACTGTGGTGGACAGATTCTCAAAAATGGCCAGATTTATTGCCTTGTCCAAACTGCCTTCAGCCAAGGAAACGGCTGAAATCATGATCAACCATGTGTTTAAAATTCACGGCTTTCCCAAGGGCATCGTCTCGGTCCGGGGGCCCCAGTTCGTGTCATGCTTCTGGAGGGAGTTTTGCTGGCTCAAAGCCAGCCTGACCTCGGGCTACCACCTGGAGGCCAACGGCCAGACCGAACGCATTAACCAGCAGCTGGAAACCAGCCTCCATTGCCTAGTGTCCCAGAACCCCTCAACATGGAGCAAACACCTGGTCTGGGTCAAGTACGCCCACAATAGTTCATCATAGACCATAGCCTCATCAAAGACTTTGAACACGACCACCCTGAACAGCCTGGACCGTCTGGTAGCCGGTCCTAGGAAGGGGGGTTCTGTCACAACGTGGTGAGGTTGTCTTGTCCTGGTTTTGTTTTTGTCCCATCATTTCCTGTTTTATTTTGAAAGTCTAACTCTCCTCTCGTTTCAGAGCACTTGCCCTTCCTCATGTGTCACCAGTGCGTCTACCGTGATTACCCATTGTCTCCACCTGTTCCTCATTTACCTCCATGTGGTTAAATAGTCTGTGTTCCCCTTGTCTTGTGCCAGAGTGTCTTCGTCCTACGACCAGCACCCAAGCCCTTATCCATGCCCACAGCCAAAGAGAAATTTCTAGTAAGCCGTCTGAACCTCGAGAAGAGTGATTTTTTTTTTTTTGTTTGTTTGTAATCTTTTGTCATAGTTTAGATCCTTGCCTTAGTTAAAGTTCCATAGCTGATTGTTTTTTCCTCTTTATGAGTGATTTTTGTTTGTAATTTTTGTATCTCAGTCTAGATCCTCGCCTCAGTTAAATTCCATAGCGGATAGTTTTGATAGAACAACTTGAACCCTGCTCCTAAACTTCTAGCCTTGCTACCTTTCCACCTGGTCTCCTGGACACACAGTATACTTTCCTCCTCTTCATCATGTCAACCAACTCTCTACCTTTTCCTGTCATAGTTCCAACATTCAAAGTCCCTACTCTCAGTCCTAGACTCTTGCCGTTCCTTTTCTCTCTTTTCCTACAAACACACCTTCTTCCTCTCCTTCTTCGACAAACAGTTGACCAATTTCCACCAGCACCCTGTAGGTGAACAGCACCGATGGCGGTCATTGTTAACCCGGGCCTCGACCGATCCGGTATGGAAGTCATAGATTCGATTCACATGTTTGATTTGGCAAAAGTTTTATGTCGGATGCCCTTCCTGACACAACCTTCTGTATTTATCCGGGCTTGGGACCGGCACAATAAGGCACTGGCTTGTACCCCCTTGCCGCTACATTGATTAAAAAAAAAAATGTATAACATTCTTGCTGAATTCATTTGGAACAATAAAAAAAAAGGCTGCAATTGAAGTTGCTTTACTTGCCATAAGAGAGAGGTGGTATTACTGGTCTGCTCAATTACACTCTGCATCGTTTTATTTTAGCTCAGATATTCTTCCAGCTTGGGTAAATATTGAGCAAACAACCACATCAGAACTACCAGTCAAGCTGTATCTATATTCAGCAGATCTTAAAACATTGGAAAAAAAAACAAAGAATCCTTTTCTTAAAAATGTTTTTGCCATTTGGTATCGTGTACACCAGCATATTGGAGACATCCCTGCTTTATCCCATTTTTCTCCTATATGGGGTAGAGGTGATGGTGGTTTCAAGCTTTGGGCAACCAAAGGTGTGCAATGTGTAGGGAATCTACATGGCAAACTACTTACCTTTGAGCAAATATGTAAGGAACATGATATACCAAAAAACATTTCTTCAAATATTTACAACTGAAACATTTTATATCATCAAAAAATAAAGACCTAATGTCTGAGCCACCTTTGACAAATCTTGAAAACCTCTTCATTACAAATCTGGCTAAAAGGGGTCTAGTATCTTTGTTTTATGGGACTTTGATATCTCATGAAGAGGAATCATCCAAGGACAGGTTAGAAGCATGGAAAGTCGATATTGGAGAGGATATACTTGAAGAAGACTGGGAAGTAACATGCATAAAGGCACAGCAAAATACAGTTAATACAAGACTGAAATTGCTCCAATATAAATGGCTAATATGAACTTATATCACCCCAGTAAAACTTAATCAAATCTGTCCTAATACTCCAGATATTTGTTGTAAGTGTTTAGAGGAAAAAGGAACATTCTACCATTATGTTTGGCTTGTAGGGGAGCATTCTTACCCACCATCCTGGAAATGGCCTGCATCACATTCTGCCAAAATGATTGTACTTTTGAGCATTCCCAAACTCTGTATCCTGGGTATATACCCTGAAGATCTGGTTGTCAATTCTAAACAATCAGTATTGATTGATTTTGGGCTTCTACAAGCTAGAAGACTGATCGCTCTTGTCTGGAAAAATATATAATTGCCCTCTGTAAAGTTATGGTTGAAGGAGATTGCAACATATCTGCGTTGGAAAGATACGGAACCCCCGAGGGGACATGGAGGTCAGGAAAGAAAATCTGTACTTATCTCGGGATCCCGAGATAAGTACAGATTTTTTTTCCTGCTCTCCATGTCCCCTCGGGTGCTCCATAGTGACGTCAGTGTTCTTCCGGGTGAGTTTGGTAACATGGGAGACAAGAACAACAACAATGGAGCAGTTCATAGAGTTTTATTTCGAACTTGGCCTCAAATATAAAGATATTAAATCAGTGCTTGACAGAAACCATGGGTTTCGTATCAGTGAACGACATCTTAAGAGAAAACTCAGCGCAAGGGGACACGTACGACGCAAAGCCTATTCCCACCTGGCCGTCCTGGTCAAATTCATTAGCAACCAGCTACAGTACTCCGGACAGCTTCACGGGTACAGGTGGATGTATGCTAAATGTAGAGAATATGGACTGCATGTGAGAAAAGAATCTGTGCGTTTGGTGTTGAAGGAGCTGGATCCCAGAGGAGTGTCATTAAGGCAAGCAGGGTGTCTCAGACGGAGGAATTACTTCTCAAAAGGGCCAAACTTCATCTGGCACCTGGACTCATATGATAAACTGAAGCCATATGGAATTTGTGTGAATGGATGTATCGATGGCTTTTCAAGAAAAGCAATCCGGCTTAATGCTTACACAACTAGTAGTGACCCAAAGGTAAATGGAGGGTACTACATAGAAGCGGTGCAGCGTTTAGGGGGGTGCCCTAGAGTTGTGAGAGGCGATCTCAGAACCGAAAATGGCCATGTTAGAGGCTTCCAGCGTTTCCTCATCCCTGTTCAACCAGACGACACCCTTGATAGTTACTTGGAGGTGGCCAGCACCGCCAATCAACGAACTGAATATTGGTGGGATTTCCTACGTGGTCAGTGCATTGAGTTCTGGTTAGCCTTGTTTGCAGACCTCAGAGACAACGGGCATTTTGATGGTGAGTTTCTGGACAAAAGCCTCCTGCAGTTTTGTTGCATGGGACTCATCCAGGTGAGTTGATGAATAATGTTTTTTTATTGTGTGCACGTGTGTATGTGAGTGAGAGAGAGAGGAGCGAGGAACGGAGAGGGAGGACAGAAAATGGAAAGGGAAAGGGGGATGGTGGGAAGACAGAGAGAAAATATCAGCCTCAAAGCATGGTTAGAGTAAACAGATGGACCTGTAAGCAGTCATTTTCAAAACATAGCATTTTCACTTTCAACATAAAAAAACACCCTCATAAAACTGTGGTGATGTATTATGCATTTACTGTACAGTAACTCTAACAGGTGTACTATGCATTAACAGAAAATAAAATTGCAGACTGCTGATACCATGTTTCATGACGTTTTGTATGAAAATGACAACAAAAGCAATAAACAAAAATATAGTACATACTAAAATGACAAATTAAGCCTCTTACAATAAGGCCTGATGAGAACTACTTTGTAGTTAAAAGGATGTCCATTTCAAAGTAGTTGCTGGACAGGATGTTGTCAAACTCAGAACGAAATTCTGGATAAGAACTGTAAATGCATGGTATTTCAAGTGTAGCTCCACAGGTATGAGCAACAGGCCTTCTATTGAGGCCAGTTTCAGCATTGAAGCACACCATAACTTTGTCAACACAAATGACAGACGCACCAGTGCAGAAACGCAGGAATTTTTCTGCTTTGCTTTGGTCAGAATTTTTAACATAGCATTGGAGATGGTTAAAGGTTGCCTGTTCTCTCTGAGACAGAACCACCTTTGTAGTTTCAAACAGCTGTGACACTCGTTTACCTGTGGCCTTCTTTGACTTGTACAGCGACAACACACTTTCCTTGTCTGATAGTTTCAGCTGTGCAAGGGTTATGGTTGTGAACAAGCAATCGACTACATACTTTGCCTCTTGGAGAATGGCTTTATGAGCCATTGTTTCGATGGCAGGTTGCATGTTGTTCTTTGGAGGTAGGAAATGGGAACCCATCCGTGTAAAAATTTCCAGCAAGTCCTCTTCATCACTTTCTTCCATTGTACCTTGGAGAGCTTTCTCAACAGCTGATCTCTCAAAAGGAGCAAGGTAGTTGAGAAATGATGTCATAAGGATGTCTACATCAACTGAGTGTAATCCATGTATGCAGGCTAAAATGAAAGCCTTTGAAAGCCTAACTGGCATGACACCATGATCTAGTAGTCCTTTCGTCCAAATCCGTCCAACTGCTTGCCATTCAGCCTCACAGAAATCTGGCCTCAGCCTTGGAACTCGCTCTGTTTCCCCTTCACACTGTTCAAGAAATTGCTCCCAGAATGCAGTGTAAACCTCCCTTGACACTCCAGCATCATCAATAGCTTTTTCATTTACAAAGTCCATCTTTAGAGTCAAATTAATGATGTTACTATCCATAAATACAGCCAAAAGATCTTCAACAACCTTTATCCAGTGAATTGATACACATTGGCTCCCTGGATTTCCTATGCTGCCAGCAGAGGCTGGTTGGGAAAGCTGGTTCATGAAAGTCTGATCCTCAGGTGAGAAATTCAGTCCGCTGTCCTGCTGGACAAACAAAACATTCATATAACAAAGAAAAGAATGGTCAATGAATCAAGCAGAGTCCAAAATATGTACATTTTTAGTATGTTTCCTATGACACTACTCAAAAAAAGACTCACTCAAACACCATACCTCCAGTTTATAACCCAGGCTTTTTTATTAAAAATGTCTTAGCTTCAGTATGACATTATCAATTACTTTTTCAGATGTGACAGAGCTCCTCCAGAGCCCTTTAAAAATGTTTTAGAGTTATGTAAAATCATATAGCAATTTAAAGAATGTGTTCCGGGTATCTTAGAATGAGGCATCTTACCTGAGCAACTTGCTCCTCTTCCTCATGAATGAGCTGTGCATGTAGTGTAGGCAGGCCATTTGCTGAAGACAATGGGAGTAAATCCTGCGTAGATACCCCATTCAGCTCAGCACTCTAAAGGATGAATTAAATATACTTAATTAATTGACAGCAGACACTTTGACCCTACAAGTCCAGGATGTGATTGCAGACTGTATTTTATAAAGTTCTTTCCAAACAAGTCAAACAACCAAGAAAAGTCACAAAGTATTATGTGAGAGTTCAACTTAGATTTTGAGAGAGAAAAAATATTCATAATTTTTTCATCAGCTCTTTTTTGATCTGTTGTAATTTTAAATGTTCTAAAACAGCATACGCAATTAAATGTTCTATTATTGCTGCAGCAAAATTAAGCTCTAATAAACAAGAGGTGAACTAAGATTACAGTAAATACAGTAAGGGATTTTCATTCATGTGCCCACGGAATAGTGGTGGTACAGAACTGTGTATGCCATTAAAATATAGGATATTGTTAATTTTTTAAGTAGGAATACACATTTGACTTTTTGGAATTCATAGGATCACATTTATGGAATATTAAAATTTAATCAAAACTGTATTTTATTGAATTCAAGTAGCAAGACATTTTTCTATTTTGTCTGCTTTTTACTGCTCCTCCTTAACCAAAAACACCTATAATATTACCTGTGTGACATCATCATGGTTGACATAATTCCATGTTATCACAACTGTCTCATCATCATCTGCTGTACCAAGGTCATCTTCTGGATCCCAAACAACTGTATCTGCCTCATGTAATTCTGGAGCATCTTCAAAAGTTTCATGAAAGATGTGCTCAGGCTCTGTTTGTGAGGAGTCATTAGGAACTACACTGGTCAGATCAATCACTTCAAAGACGTTGTCAAGGGAACTGATAGAAGGGTGGAAATCTGCATGGTCACTTGAGGTGGTATCTTGCTTCTGACTGGTGCAAGTTTTTTCAGTGGCTGTTGGGGTTGAATGCAAGTGATCCGATTGTCCTGGACCTTAGCCTATTAAGAGTAAAGGACAACTTGTGAAATATTTTGTTTTAGATTTTCTGACATCTCTCTCTGATATATTAGCGGCAAATATATATGTATATACAGGAAATTATATTTTTCATTAATTAGATAAATGTGTTCAAAAAACAGAGGTTTTATTTAGTTTGCATTTCATTATCATTTAATTAAGTTATTACCTGAAGTTTGATCTAGGTTTAATCAAGCACAACCTCTATCCATCTGTCCCTGTCATTATTGTTACTTTATTTATTATAAATATATGTCCTACTGCCACAAACCTGTTCATTACTGTCACTGTTAGATGAATATCTGTGCTCTGCCAGCTCTGTAATCTCATCATCTGCATCAATGTGAGATCCATGTTTAGTCAACTGGGAGTCAGTGATGCTGTCATCAGATGAATCTTCAGGACATTCATCCTCTTCAGATGAGGACTCTGATGAAGGTGATTTTTCTTTGGTGCAAATGTAAAATCTAAGCAGCTTCAGTTTGGTTTCCTCATAAAGTCCACCAACAGTGTATTCTGAATTAATTTGGTTCCTTTTAAAATCACAAACCTCAAAGGTAAAGTCTTCAGCTGGTCCTTTTGTTGAGAAAATAGCTCCTTTCCCATTTCCAAAATCTGACCAACTGTTGTTTTTTTTACCACTGTAGTATGTCTTGTTCCACCACCATTTTTGGTCTTCACTTGTCGATATTCCTTATTGCTAAAATGAAGCCATCCCAGTTCAATCTTCCTGCAAAGCTTCTCTCCTGCATTGCTTCTTCGACTTGCCACACCTTCACCTTGCTCTTGGAATACTCCGGGTATATCACACACAAACATGGATGATATGACGTTGGTAACTACAACGGTGCCATGTATGAAAAGAGTACTTGAGAGACTTAATAAAAACTTAAAGTGGGCTAGTATGAAATTCAAGCCTAGTAAGTCTAGAAGCATCTCAATAAGTAGAGGGAGATTAAGTGATCGAAAGTTTATAATAGACGAAGAGGAAACTCCAATAATAATCCCAAAACAAGGGAAAAATCAGTAAAGAGTCTAGGTAGGTGGTACAAGGCAGACCTGCATGATGGAGAGCAGGTAGTGAAGTTTCAGAAGGATGTAGCTGAGGGACTGGATAGAATAGATAAATCAGGGCCTCCAGGAAAGTTGAAGCTGTGGTGTTTGCAGTTCGGATTATTTCCCAGGTTGATGTGGCCACTTTCTGTATATGAGATTCCATTATCTTGCTGCAGAGAAAATGGAAAGATTAGTTAGCTTTTACATTAGGAAGTGGCTAGGTGTTCCTAGATGTTTAAGTACTGTGGCACTGTATGGGAAAGGCATACTTCAGCTCCCAGTACTAGTCTAGTGGAGGAGTTTAAATGTACTAAGGTTAGGACAGAGCTCCTGTTATCTGGGAGTAAAGATGTGGTTGTTAGTAAGGTGGGGGAGAAAATGGAATCCAAGAATGGCAGTGCAAGAAGCGAAAACAAATCTTAGGCATATAGAGATTGTGGGTAATGTGCAAATAGGTCAGGGAGGCTTGGGGCTTGGCCCAGGCAAACCGGTGTGGAGTAGAGCAGGTACCAAAGAGAAGAGGAAGCTAGTTCTGGAGCAGGTTCGTAGACAGGAGGAAATATTAAGGGGTGCAAAGGCAGTGGCTCAGGCTAAGCAGAGACAGTGGGTGAACTGGGAAAGTGTAGAGAAGAAAAAGCTTAGTTGGAAAGAGCTGTGGAGTATGGAGGAAAGTAGTATTAGATTTTTGATAGGGGCAACATATGATGTATTGCCAACTCCCCAGAACTTAAAACTCTGGGTAAATGGAGACCTGCTATGTTCATTGTGTTCAGGTACTGCAACTCTAAAGCACATCTTGTCAGGTTGTAAGGTTAGTCTGTCACAAGGACGGTATACGTGGCGACATAACCAAATTTTAAAAAGCTTAGCTGCAGGCATTGAAGATATACGGAGGCAGGCAAATTTAGGAGGGACTAAGTTAAAGAGAGTTGCAATTCAGTTTGTTCAAGATGGTGATAAAGTTAATAAGACAGCAAGGAGGCAAGGCAGCTTAGAAGATGCTTGTGATTGGGAGATGCAAGTGGATTTAGGAGGAAAGCTTGTTGTTCCCCAGGAAATAGCCTGTACAAAACAGAGGCCTGATATAATTTTGTGGTCTAGGAGTAGAATGAGAGTATATTTCACAGAGTTGACTGTTCCATGGGAGGATTCAGTTGTGGAAGTGTATGAAAGGAAAAAGCTTAGGTATGCAGATTTAGGGGCTGAAGCTGAGCAGCGAGGATGGAAAGTTAGGATTTGTCCAGTGGAAGTAGGATGTAGAGGGTTTGTAGCAAGGTCTGTTGTCTCTTTGTTGAGGGAGTTAGGAGGAAGGGGACAGAGTGTCAGGAAAACAGTGAAGGAAATGTCGGATGAGGCAGTGAGATCCAGTCAGTGGATTTGGATTAGAAGAAGTAATTGTAGCTGGGGGCCCAACAGGGGGAGCACTTAGGATAGACAGACTCTTGAGAGAAGCAAGGAAGAAATGCAGGAAGAGGAAGTGTATTTAAGTGGAGGGTGTGGCCTGTGTGAGCCTCTTTGACACCATGTGGTTAGTCCAGGTGAGTTGGCCTGTATTGGTTTGACTTGGCTTGTGTTGTCTTTTTTTGATTATAGGACAGTTTAGGTGAGTCTGTTTGCTGAATCTGCTAGTGTAGCTTGTTTTGTGTATCTTGTGTATCTTGTCCTCCACCTCCTGCACCCTCTATACTTTCATTACCCCCTAACTGAACCAGGGTCTGTATCAAATCAAAGGGGGGGCAAAGTTGGGTAGAGTAGGGAGAGAAAGAGAGCAGGAGGAGGGGATATTCAAACAGGTGTAGGCAGGAACATGATGCTGCATGAAATTCGTAGGAATGATGCTGTATGGAATTCTTGAAGATATGGGAGCAGCAGGCATTGCAGGAGCATGGGATGGTGATGATTCATCACCTGCAGGATGAGGACAGGGAGAGAGAGGAGAGGAGCTGGGAGAGAGAGAGGAGAGGAGCTGGGGGAGACAGAGACTTCGGGAAAACATGGTTAGTAAATGCAATGCACATGCTTGGAACTGAGAGAAACTGGGATATCCCACTGGGGTATCCCATCCCTACTTTTATCTCCACCTCTTCTATTTCTCCCCCCTACCCGAACCAGGGTCTGTATCCCCACCCCGCTTTTACTGGTGCAGTTGGTGAGAGGTCGGTGTAGTTGACAGTAGCGCTGTTTCAGATAGTTGTCTTGGTGTGAGGAGCGGTGATAGCTGGCATTAGGGGAGTGACTCTGGGACGCCAGTGATCACCGTCTAGCCTCCTGGAGGTGTCGTGGGACCAACTAGACGAAACACCGGTGAAAGGAGGTTCCCACCTGATGACCCCAAAGACATGTTAGTTATCACTGCTCATTGGGCTAGTTAGATATAGTTATCTTTAGGGCACGTAGGGCAGGTCGCAAGGTTGTTGTTAAGGCTAGGGAGTTAGTCACCGAGTCTGGTCCTTTTTTGTAGCACAAATTTCTTGTGTTTACTCTGAATAGCTATTTGTTCATCAGTCATAATGGATAGCACTGCCTTGTCAACCTACAAACACAAAATTTTAGAAGAATTACTTGAAATGCTTACTTTTAACATGAATGATAAACACACATACACACACAAAGATCCAAAGCCAGCACACACTATTTCAAATACTTTGTGTTTCAGTGCTAACCTCATGCTTTGATATAACTAGTCTTAATAGATCATCTAATAGTGTAGCCATTCACTGTGCAGCTATACAGATATTGTATACAGAGATGTCAAATTGAAAGCTAGGTTGATTCACATAGTCTATTATAACAATTTCTATAAAGAAATTTTGTTTTGTTTGTTGAATGAGGTGTAGTTTCCAGTTTAATAGTAAATAAACAGCATGCTTATTTATTCTGCAGCTGCAAAGTGCTAATGGTAAAGCTGGCCACAAAAATACAACTGTTTGATAAAAGTAACAAATTCAGAAGGTCTTCTGGCAGCAGCATCCGCCTCCCTCCTCAGATACCATGTGCAGGCTCGAGCGACAGGCGGTTACTATGGTTACAGAGATGCTCTGTTTCGCTCTGAAATTTCCACTCGAAAAATACACTAACTTCACTGTTACAGAGTTACTTCATATTAAAGTAACACTCTCTATCACTGCTGCCTGCCAAATGATAGTTCTCAAAAGAGCCGCTGACTCTCTGTGTGATTGGCGCTAACTATACACATACACACATACATGTAGCTAACATTAGCTGCGGCCATCGTTTTAACATATAACATTAACTACAGTTGGAGTGTTAAGCTCCATTATTTCTACCCACCTTGTCTCTGTTCATTCTCACTATCTCCTCCTGTGGGACCTCTCTGGCGCGCAGGTAGTCTTCCAAATCCTCCTCCTTGGTTCCAAATTGCCTCTTGAAGCTAAGCTATCCCGACGGAAGTACATTGACCTCGAAAAGTTATCTCAGGATCCCAAGATAGGTAAATCGGGATCTCAAGATAGGTAGGTCGGGATCCTGAGATAAGTGGCCTCTTTTTCTTTTCCACTTCGTTTATTTTTTATTTATTTATTTTTTTGCCTCATGTCCCCTCGGGGGCTCCATAGAAAGACTTACATATATTGTTAGAGGGAAAAGAAAACAGTTTGTTAAAGTATGGAAACCCTTTTTCAAATTTTTGGAGGATGAGAATGTTGTTATAACTTGAGATCTTCAAGTTACCACTGCTGCTACTTTTTCAGTTGTTTGTTTTTATTTACTTCTGTTACTACTGTTTTATTTGTATTATTTATTATTATTATTATTATTTTTTAATCTTTATTTACTTATTTTTCTCTTCTTTCAATCTTTTGATAGTTTTGTTGTATAGTACAATTATATATTATTGCTATTGCTGTGGTCATTGTTATTTGTATGTTTTTCTTATATGTAAAAACTTAATAAAATATTGTTTTAAGAAAATAAATAAATAAAAGTCTCATGTCTCTTCTGGTTGTAATGAGCGTTCTATCATCTATCATCCAGTGTAATGGTAACCTGATAAACCTCTAACATTAAGGTTACGTGGTCAACAATAAACCTGTAACCTGCCTGTAAGCCGACTGTATGTAACGAAGTATTTTTCTCTGTTTAACGTTAGTCAGTAGATGGTGGCAGCCGAACCTAACGTTACCTGTCCATTTTTTTTACGTCATGTCAACGCCACCCAATGCAAACAAGTGTGACAAGCAAACTAACACTCACTCATTGTGGGGAGCCTGGCCAGAGCAGAAGAATTGAATAGGAGGCAGACTCAAAAATGTTGTTCCAATCCACAAGATGTGTTTAATTACAAAAGAAAGTGTCACCATGATAGACGTGTCATCAAGAAAAAACAAAGTATAACTACAAAATATACAAAAATAAACAGTCAACTAGTCTTAACTAAAAAAAACTAAACTTAAAGCAACTTAGATTAACTTAACAAAACACAACACAACGTGCACCCAGCTACACAGAGATGGTTCCCCCTCCTGAGGACCGACAAGCAACTGCTTATATAGTGCAGCCCTTCAGCACAGGGCTGGCATACAATTCGGAAAAACCATTGATCTGGTATGTTCCCCATCTCCTCTGACAAAGGTAAGTGAAAAGGTTATCAATTTCTTTACAAACACCCAATAAACAGACGCCTTCCACTTATCCTTCAGCCCCCCTACCAAATATCAAAAACAACAATAATTCATAGCCTAATCCTCAAACACCCCCCCCATAGATGGTTTATTCTGATGTTGTGCATAGGATTGTGTATATTATTGCCTCTTGTCAAGTCTCAATCTGGAAGGGATGTTCTCTACTGTGGATTGACTTAAAAAAAATTATTGAAGGAAGGAATGTAACTGGCGGAATTTTAAGGCTTTTATTAGCTAATAAGTGAGAAATCAAAACATGTGCTCATTATATAAAGGGGCAGGTCAAAGCATAAACTAGGTGAAACGGTGAGTTCAGGTAAGAAAAGAAACATAACACAATATGACTAAGATGATTAAGCAGCTGATAACTAATTCCGGAGCTTGGGCGAATGAATGGGAAGTTGCTTAACAAATGCAGGGCGAATCTATCTGAGGAAGGAGAGCTTCTTTTTCTTTGAAAGCTAAAATTTGAGTCAATGTTGCCTAATAGCCATGCCTTGCACCGCTCAGAACAGCCAGCTGGGAGAGCAGATAAACGCAAACTTACTTTGGGTTGGTGAATCAACTGGCCACGAAAAGGTCAGAGGAGATGTCCGACGAGAGCGGCCGTGTCGAGGTCCTTCGTCGTGGCCTCCCAAGCTAGACTGGTCCTCGGCTGGAGTGGCTGTTGGCCTGTCTCGTCCCTCTTCACCGGCAATGTTGTCCTTCGGGTGACTGGCTTGGTGATTAACTGGATGTCTGAATTATTCCTCTCTATTCTGATGAGGGAACAGACAGGACCAGCGCGCAGCACCAGTGGCTCTGGTTACCAAGGCAACTTGAGATGCTGGGAACTGGGTGCAGTGCAGCCAAACTTGTTCCGATCACCGGTAGTCTTTGTGTCACACCATGGTGAGGTTGTCTTGTCCTGGTTTTGTTTCTATCCTGTCATTTCCTGTTTTATTTTGAAAATCTAACTCTCCTCTCGTTTCAGAGCACTTGCCCTTCCTCATGTGTCAACCGTGTGTCTACCATGATTACCCATTGTCTCCACCTGTTCCCCATTTACCTCCATGTGGTTAAATAATCTGTGTTCCCGTTGTCTAGTGTCCCAGAACCCCTCAACATGGAGCAAACACCTGAGTACGCCTACAACTCCTTACCCACCTCTGCCACAGGTTTTTCACCATTCAAGTGCGTCCATGGTTATGACCCTCCGATGTTTGCTGCCCAAGAGCCCGAAGTGACGGTCCCGTCCGCTCACGCCATGATCCGCCGTTGACAACGCATCTGGGCTGCTGCCCGGCAGGTCAAGGGGACCGGACCAAGAAAGCGACGGACCGCAAGAGGCGGCCCGTGCCTACCTACCAGCCGGGTCAGAGATTGTGGCTTTCTGCCAAAAATTTTCACCTCCAGATCCCCTCCAAGAAACTGGCCCCCCGGTTTGTGGGTCCCTTCCTGATCACCAAGGTAATCGGTCCTGCAGCTGTCCGCCTTCGCCTGCCTCGCTCCCTCCGTGTCCACCCCACCTTCCATGTCAGTCAGGTCAAGCTGGCCAAGTAGAGTCCCTTGGTCCCGCCCCTCCCGCCCCCTCCTCCTCCTGAGGTGATAGACAGGGGTCCCGTCTACAAGGTTAAAAGACTGCTGGCTGTTCGCAACAGGGGCCGGGGCAAAAAGTATCTGGTGGACTGGGAGGGGTACGGCCCGGAGGAGAGACAGTGGATTCCTTCACGGTTCATCATAGACCATAGCTTCATCAAAGACTTTGAATGCGACCACCCTGAACAGCCTGGACCGTCTGGTAGCTGGTCCTAGGAAGGGGGGTTCTGTCACACCGTGGTGTCACACGACTTGCCCTTCCTCATCTGTCAACCGTGCATTTACCGTGATTACCCATTGTCTCCACCTGTTCCCCATTTACCTCCATGTGGTTAAATAGTCTGTGTTCCCCTTGTCTTGTGCCAGAGTGTCTTCATCCCACAACTAACACCCGAGCCCTTATCCATGCCCACAGCCAAAGAGAAATTTCTAGTAAGCCGACTGAACCTCGAGAAGAGTGATTTTTTGTTTGTAATTTTTGTATCATAGTTTAGATCCTTGCCTTAGTTAAAATTCCATAGCTGATTGTTTTTCCTCTTTATGAGTGATTTTTTTGTTTGTAATTTTTTGTATCTCAGTTTAGACCCTCGCCTCAGTTAAATTCCATAGCCGATAGTTTTCCTCCTTATGAGTGATTTTGATTTGAGTATTAAGTTTCATAGATAACCTTAGATCCTCTGCCTTGTGGCGTGAGTTGTTTATTCCTCGTTTAGTTTTCACTAGGTCAGGTTTTCCTCCTTACGGAGCGCTTTGTGTTAGCCTTTTGCTTTTTGAATATAGCCTTTTTTTGTTTCCTGTTTTTTGTTAGAACTAGGGGTTACATAGCCATTGTTTTGTCACTCGGTCCTGAGGTCACTGGTGATATTAATAAAGCCTGTATCTCACAAGATCTCTGCGTCTGAGTCCTGCCTTGAGTCCCAGCCTGACACTTTGCTTCAAGTCTAAACTTAGCCCTTGTTGCTAAGCGGCTAAGTCTTGACTTCTGGGTTTTGAGCCACGTGGAAAATATATATTTTTTTTCATCAGATCTTCTGGTTAAGCTCTCCTCTCCAGAACTTTTTCGCCAAATTTCGCCGGTTTGTATAGTTCGTATTGACTATTTATTGGGGGCCAACCCACAGGCGTCTGGTTATCGGCACAAATTTGGTCCAATCAGATTTCTTCCTCCAACTTTAGGGCGTACGAAGGAGGTTTTCCCTTTCTCTTTTGAAGTTACACCTTTCATTCACCCAAGTTTACCCACATATAAAATAAAGGGAAATATGTCATTTTGATGAGTATGGTTCCTCTTCTCTTCCTATCCACTGCAAAAACACAATTAGATGGTTATTCTTTACTCCCACCATCACAGAACACACAAACAGATGAAACAAGAAAAGAACATTTACATGCATATCTTGACTGGCTGTGGGAAATCAGAATTGCATGACTACGGACTGTTTATGGAGTTTCTCTCTTTCTTTTTTTTTCTTTTACCGAACATAAAGAAGAAAACCCCGAGCACATAGGTTGCGGTGCTCAGTCAGTACGCTATCGGTTCCGGGGATTTGCCGTCAGGTAGCGCTGGGGTTATATAATTGGAATAGTTCATTCTTTCTATCTCCGCCAAATTAGCTCGTAGAAAGGTGGTTCAAACAGCTGTGAAGTCCTCTTCTTACAAGGAAACCAGTTCGGCAATCAGTTTTGTGCAATCTCTTGTTTGATGAGAATAGTCTTTTTCCTTGTATATCAATCCTGTTGTTCTTGCTGGCTTGGATACATTCCGTAGCGGCAGTTTACAACTGCCATCTGCTAGTGTTATTAGTTCATCCCGGGGGTAAATGTCACAGAATTGTACCTCTCTGAAGGGAGGTTTGGCAGGTTTCACTGATTTGTGGTGTGAATTGGAATTTAGTGCTCAGGAAAGCAGGGTCTCCTGATGCCAAAGTCAGATAGGAGTGTAGGATGGCACTTAGCAGAGATCTGTGAAATCTCTGGAAGTTTGAGAGGTATGGGAGATTGAACTCTTCCCCCCCGGACCTCACAACACTGATTAACTCATTGATGAGGTCACAGAGACCATAAAAGCAGGAAGTGGGCCAGCAGTTCCTCCTTTTGTCCCTGGAACACATGGTGGATATGGTGAGTAACACAATTAAATTAATTCAAAGAATACATGTTTGAAATAAACTAGTTTTAATACTTGTCTGAGTCTGATTTTATCTTGAAATTTTGGTGTGTAAAATTGTAACCAAATATAATGCAAATCACAAACAAACCCGTGATAGTAAGTATATGCACATTGCAGAACAAGAGCAAATAAATACTAAACAAGCATGCTTACAATAAACTGAAATGGTAAATGGAGACAAATGGTGTGGATCTCACCTACTTTGTCACAATCATCTTTTCAAATGTTTAGTTACAAAGCTAGTAGCAAACAAAGTTAACGTTACATAGCTGATGCTAAGCTAAACATGTTTGTTAACTGTCCATATGCGCTAATGTGATTTAGTGCAAGTTACCGATGCGGGTGAGTTTTCAGGTGCCTGATAAAATTTTCAAGTAGTTGATCCAGCGTCTTTTATTTTCGTACCACAGACTTTGCAGTCTGCACTTCTTTTGTTGATGCCATCTTTTTTGAAGTTTTTATAAGCAAACTTAATTGCAAAGGGTAACGTTACAGAAGCAGCTGCAGGTGTGCCGGTCGCCATAGTTACCATCCTCTGAGGTACGAGTGCGTGAGGCGCGCACCCAATGCCTAATATGGTTATTACCATGACAAAAAGGAGGTAGTGACATTAAGATCATCAGACGTTTCAAAGTTTCCTCAATGTTAATACAGAAAAAGAAAATGTAATGATTGTTCACAAGTCCCAAAACACGAGTCCAAGTGAAGTCTGAAGTCTCTGAAGTCTGCAACTTAAGTGCGACTCGAGTCCCCATCTCTGCCTTAATCCAGGTGACTACATCGTCATGAGAGACCTCATACAAAAGTCACTGGTTTAAATTTTCATTCCACATATTTTTTTTTTTTTTTGGAATATAAAGTTGATTCTTTAGTAATGAAGTTTGAGGTTTTAGGTTTAGTAGTTTGAATTATCGGTGTAATCACATTCATATGTATTGTTGATTGATTTCATATATTAATTCATTTTATTCATTTTTATTCATATTTGTTCTTGACATGAGGGTTTTTGGATTTTGTTATTCTTTCATTTAGTCAGTTGAATGACAGACCATGTTGATTTCATTTTGATGTTGATTTTGATTTTGGTGATTCTGGTTTCCACCAGAGTGTTCTCATTAATGACTCAGTCATTTGGTTTATTAATTTGTTAGTTAGTTTATGGGATTTTTCCTCATCATATTAGAGGTTTTTCCAGTTTTAGTTAATGTAGTTAGCAGATAAGTCTTTTACCCTTTCTTTTATCATACCTGGAGGGGGATGTTTGGCTTGTCTGCGCTTGTGTCCTGTGACCTCTGCCTAGGATTTTCATCTCCCATGTTGGAGACCATAGCTTCTAGTGTCTTGCTGTAGCGGGCAGGACTCATGGGTAATAAGGTAGTAAGATCTTGTGGAATTTTCCATTAAGTATGGTTTAGCATTAAAATGCTAAAAAGGGGGGAATGTGATGGAACATTTAACTGTTCTGCTGGTTAACCCAGGTTACTGTGACCTTTATCGCATGTTCACAGAAACTTAAATTGCTTGCATAATCCCGGATTAGCATTGTCAGTCCCCTAACCTAACCGTAAGGTACGACAATGGTTTACAGGAACACAAACGAAACCGCAACCCAACAACGTCACTGGCTGATCACCATCGAGGCCGTACTGCAGATACGTCACCCAGTTGGTGCAGTTCTTCACGCTTCCCATCACCGGTTCCTCGGAGGAAGGGGTCCTCCGAGGACGTAGAGGAACCCATGCAGCTGGGCCGAACCAAATTGTCCGCTGAGAAGCGTCATTGTCGCCTGCACGAATGATGGTGCTTCTACTGCAGGTAGCAAGGTCATCTCCTCGCAGGTCCAGTAAAAACGCCACGCTTGCCAGTAGACTGGAGGGTACTGGTCAGCCGTTTCTCCTCCGCTGAATTCCCTCCCCGATCCTTAACAGAAACCAAAGTCAAGCATCAGGACACCACCATTTCTATAGGGGTATTCATTGACTCAGGGGCTGATGAGAGCCTCATGGACTGGGAGTTGGCCACAAAACTTAATTTGAAATCTGAACTACTATCCCAGCCATTAGAGGAAAGCGCTCTTGATGGGAGTATGATATTCAAAGTGATTCACAAGACTGAGCCCCTTACAGTAGTTATAGGTGACCATCATGAACTCATGTGTTTTCATTTGTTTCGATCTACCCAGCACTCTCTTATTTTGGGCGTCCCCTGGCTAAAAGAACATAGCCCACACATTGACTGGGGTACTGGGAGGGTTTTGAACCAGGCTGAGGGTTGTAAATACAAGTGCTTAAAGTCATATCATGTGAATGTGAAAACTGTTGCTAATACCGCCTCTGCTAAATCTGAAACCGACTCTGAGACTCCCAGCCTGACATCTGTTCCAAGTTGTTACCGTGATCTGGGGGAAGTTTTTAGCAAAAGTAAGGCTACTTCCCCCCCACAGACCTTATGACTGACATGATCCCGCATACCCAAGGGTAGACTGTACTCTATCTCTGGTCCTGAAAAGAAGGCCATGACCGAATACACTGAGTCTTCGTTAAAGACTGGCCTTATTCATCCCTCTTCATCCCCTGCTGCAGCAGGGTTCTTTTTGTGGGGAAAAAAGGCAGGTCTCTCATGCCATGTATTGACTGTGGACCCCTTGATAACATTACGATTAAAAATCGATACCCTCTGCCACTCATGTCGTCTGCATTTGATCAGCTTCAGCAGGCCAAGATCTTTACCAAGTTAGACCTAAGGAACCCCTATCACCTGGTTCGAATCCGAAAGGGGGGCGAATGGAAGACTGGGTTTAATACACCTAGTGGCCATTATGAATACTTGGTCATGCCATTTGGGTTGACTAACGCACCAGCGGTCTTCCAAGCCACGATTAATGACGTACTTAGAGACTTCCTGCACCACTTTGTCTATGTGTATCTAGATGACATCCTAATCTTTTCCCCGGACTTAGACTCTCACGTTCAACATGTACGTCAGGTCCTCCAACGGTTGCTAGAGAACCAATTGTATGTCAAGACTGACAAAGGGGAGTTTCGTGTCGACACTGTGTCTTTTCTTGGCTTCATCATAGCCCCTGGAAAGATGCAGATGGATCCGGCTAAAGTTAGCGCTGTGGCTCAGTGGCCTACAACTCTCCATTCACTCATATCTCCACTCAACCCTTTCCGGTGGTTCCCTCAAGCTTCACCCCTGTGCCTTCCTGTCCCGCAAATTTTCGCCAGTGCAGAGGAACTATGTTATTGGAAACCATGAGTTGTTGGCTATCAAAATAGCTCTGGAGGAGTGGAGACATTGTCAGTCCACACATTGCATTGTGTGGACTGACCACAAAAACCTGGAATATATTCGCAAAGCTAAAAGACTGAACTCACGTCGAGCCAGGTGGACATTGTTTTTGAACCGTTTTAACTTTGTGTTTTCTTACATGCCGGGGTCCCAAAACACCAAGCCCAATGCCTTGTCCCATCTGTTCAACCCCGAGCCTCCTGCCAAGGAGCCTGACCCAATCCTACCACTGAACCGTGTGGTAGGAGCGTTGACTTGGCACATAGAAACTGAGGTGATGCGAGCTAATGGTGAGACCCCGACACCTAATGGTTTTCTGGTGAATTGCTTGTTTGTTCTTGTTTGTTAATATGCATCCATAGGTGATCCATTGGGTTCACACCTCACTGCTCACCTGCCATTTGGGAGTCAAAGGGACCATGCATGCCATTTTCCAGAGATTTTGGTGGCCGTCCATGGAGCGAGAGGTTCGGGAGTATGTGGAGGCATGCCTGAAACCTGCCTTCAGTGCTTGGTGTCGCAGATCCCAGCTTCCTGGAGCAAGAATCGGGTGTGGGTGGAATATGCCCACAATTCGCTCCCCACCTCGGCCACTGGCATGTCACTGTTTCAGTGCATCTTCGGTTACCAGCCCCCTGTCTTCTAGGAGACAGAAAAAGAAATCACTGTCCCATTGGCTCACGCCATAGTCCGGCGTTGCCACGGCATCTGGGCAGCCAGGGTAGGTTCTCATCTGCAGTGTGGATCGCATGGAGAGGGCTGCAGATCGGAGGCGCCGACCTGCTCCAGCATACCAGCCTGGCCAGAAGGTCTGGCTCTTGACGCGGGACTTACCTCTCCAGGTCGTCTCCAGAAAGCTGGCTCCATGGTTTGTGGGTCCGTTTCCGGTGTCCTGGGTCATCAGTCCCTCATCCATTTGTCTGTGTCTGCCCCGGCCCCCAAAAGTCACCCCACCTTCCATGTCAGCTGAGTGAAACCGGTCAAGGAGAGTCTCATGGTTCCCGCCCTGCCCCCTGGGTAGTCACCGGCGGTCTGGTCTACTTCGTCACCCTCTGATTCCTGGTCCGTCAGGAGCCGTCCCTGGGGGGGGGTTCTGTCATGTCCAAGAAATTATGTTAAGTTATGTTGTAGTTTTTTTCTTGTGTCTATGTTGTCCCGTGTCCCGTGTTCCTCTTTTATTTTGAAACCTAACACTCCTCTCGTTTCAGGTAACTTGCCCCTTCCTCTTGTGTGTTTCCCACCGATTGTCTGCCCCGCCCTGATTGTTTCACCTGTTTCCCATTACCTTGTGTGTATATATAGTCGGTCTTTCCCTTTGTCCTGTGCCAGTTCGTCTTGTCTAATTTGATCAGAGAACATACTCCTTCCCATGCTACGCTTCATGTCCAGTCAGGTTGTGTATTCTTTTGATACTTTGTATAGTTCGTACCATAGTTTTTTCTCATGTTATTTTGATACTTGGTCTTGCTTGTGTTTTTTGACAGTAGTAGTAGTTTTTTCCTCGAAAGAGTGTTTTCTGTTTCCTCCTAGTGAGTGATTTTCTATTATTGTTGTAGTTAGATATTTTCCTCTACATGAACGATTTCTCGTTGCTACTTTCTCATTAAAGGATTGTTTATTTTGTACTTTGCTCCCTGAGACGTGCATTTGGGTTCTGTCCTAGTTCAGTCGTGACACAGGAGTCCTGAAGGAGGATCAGAGAAGCTAAAATATAACGTTACGAGAGGCAGAAAGTACAAGCCCGGGGTGACAGCAAAGAAAATAATAGCATTCATCCAATTAAACAAACAGATGGAGAAGAAGAGAGCCCGAGAGAGGAACGACAGGGCTTCATTGGCAGTTAGACTAGGAAAAAGGGGCCAAGACCAAGAGCACACCTCCATGGTGGACACAGGCGCAACCTACCCATGCGTTGGAAAGGCTGGCTCTACTCTTCTCCTTTCAAACTCATCAGTAAAAACTTTAGGCTTCTCTGGGAAACATAAAATTATACCACTCATGCAGCCAGTCCCAATGCTAATTGGAGGAAAGACCATAGTAGCACCACTCCTTTACTCAACCAACACACCAGTGAATCTGCTGGGAAGAGACATCTTATGCCTGCTAATGTGTTCCCAGGATGGCCTTTATGTGGACTTCCCGAGTGACCCATCAGCTGAAATGATGTCACTGCTGGTCCAGCACAGTGATATAGAAACAGACTTTATACAACCATTGGTGTATTGGATACAATTCACCCCACTGGAATCTACACTAAATCAACAATGGAAAACATGGGAACTATGGATAAAGGCTAAGCTGGACAACACCAAAGTGACACGATTGCCACTACATTGTACTATTACTATTACATACTATTGTATGACGAACGTCAAGATCACAGAGACTATGATGAATGTTGGGAAGCAATGTTCAACAAACGGTGCTTCCCCCTAATCAGCCACAATATCTACATGGGACCACAAGGACTAGCAGCAACAACTGTAGAACTCCCAAAGGAACTGCAGGAATGGTTTCAAGTCCCAGGTTCCACACCCCTTGCAACGTTGATGATAACAAAAGGACATAAATCATATGAGTTGTGCCCAATGGCAAAAGCAGCCCTACAAGTCCGGGAATGGAACCCAACCAACAATGGAAGCATCCATGTCTCCCCGGACAATAAGTATATGAGAATATCAGTGAAGATATATGATGAAGGGGTTGCCCAGAAAGTGATAGTGAGCGAAAAACAGCCGACACAAATGTCGCTCACCAAAGAACAAGAGACTCTGCTCGACACTATGCCAACAGAATTGTGGTCCAAACACAAGACGGACGTCGGATACGTCAAATCAGCACAGCCACTAACCATAAAGCTGAAGCCCGGAGCTCAATATCCACACAAAGAGCAGTATCCACTCAATTACAGGTTGGATGCCTTCCATGGCAAGTGGCTTGAGGGTTTGGTAGAAGCTGGAATTTTGGAAAAAACCCAGAGCCCTTGTAACACCCCAATTTTTCAAATAAAAAAGCCACATTCTAATGATTATCAGCTGGTGTATGATTTAAGAGCAGTTAACGCGTTAGTGGATGCCAAACCACTTCTTGTCCCAGACCCATACACATTACTTTCCAACATTCCACCGGGCATACAGTGGTACACAGTAAGAGACCTGTGCTCAGCTTTTTTAAGTGTGCCCATACACCCAGATTCACGACACCTAAGAGAGTTATATGCAACACTTCTCATCAAACTTGACAGATCCTTTGATCTTGTTGACCTTTGACCTTAACCAGGCCTCGTCCAATGAGAGTGTTTCCCCGCCCCCTTTAACCACACTCCTGACCAATGAGAGCGTCCCTGCCTCTGACCAAGGAGAAGCGTTCCCATGACCCAAAGCGATGAGATCATGAATGACGCCTTCCTAGGTCATGAGTTGAAAACAGATGTGCAGAAGTCAATTTCACGCTGTCTTGAGAAGAGGTATGTAATATCTGTCAGGTGTGTATGAAATGACCCGTGGGTCGATCATTTGTTGAGAAAAACAGGTGGGGTGACCCCTTGTGCGGAGGTCATTATCGCACAGTGTGGAGAAGGGGTATGTAACACCTGTGAGAATGTTAATGAAATGACCCGTGGGTCTCTGGAATCGGGGTCACAGAAATGAAATGAAACAAAGTTTTTTTTACTACTCCTGAGCATTATTTTTTTTTAAACCACAATAATGCATACACACAGAAACCATAAAAAGTAGATAGATGTTCTTTATTGACTCCAATACTGGGAAACAAACACTGGGAAAACTTAAACATTGTGTCTCTCCATAAAGGGTAATTTCCTTGAGATAATGAGTTTTGTACAGTTAATGTTTTGCACAGTGTGTGAAAAAAAAAAAAGAAATGACCCGAGGGTTTGACCTCTCATGAGGTGAAGGGACAGGAAACGGCGTCCTTTCTGTGACCCTGATTCCAAAGTTTTTTTACTCCTCCGGAGCATTATTTATTAAAAACCATAATAAAGCATGCACACAGAGACCCTAAAACATAGATAGATGTACGTTATTGACCCCATCTGACCTCTCATGAAGTGAAAAGACCCCTGATTCCAAAGGTTTGACACCATGAAAAAAGTTTTTTAAAACCATGATATTCACAACACAGAGTTGACAGAGACCATTAAGTAATATGAAATAATCTGAAAAGTTAAATTTTGTCATTGTCTCAAAGAACCAATCTCTTGGTTCATTAATCATTGTGTATGTATCAAGTGTGATATAGGTTGATTACTGACAAACGGTATATAAATGTGAAAAACAATGGCAATTTGTGATCAGTTCATCCGTCCTCGAACGCGTCATCCCAGGCCCTGCAGAAAAATGAAGCATTCTACGATAACACAGTTAATTTATTGTTTTAGAAATGTTTCTGATATTGAAAGGTTTTTTAAAAAAGACTTTTTTTTACAGACGCCATTCTTGAGCCTGATTTAGGATTTCTTATGGATGATGATTTTCCTGAACGTGAGTGTTTTATCTTTACCAAGATTTATATTCATGAATTTTTTTTTTTTACATATTTTTTCTTACCGTCTCTCCGTCTTTTTTCCCCCCGACAGTTTGTACGCAGGACTTGACCGAAATTGAGAGAGCTTTCAGAGAAAGTCTTCCTGACGGGGAAGGATCATCGCACGCTGTTGCCGAGGCCGAAGGCTTCCAGAACCCCGTGGTTGAAGAAGAAGAACAAGAAGCAGGTCCATCCAGGAAAGGCTTATTTTTTCACAGTCAGGACCCCGAAGTCTCGAGCTAGGAGGAAGGCCAATCTGAGGCACGAGGAAAAATCATCGCTCGAGGAAAAGAAAAATATCTTCCCAGCCGCAACCACGGAAAATCCAGGAAAAGAACCGGCAAATCTTCAAGCAGCTCCTCCTCCAGCAGCAGTAGCAGCAGCGGACAGAGCGATTCTACGCAGAGTGCTAGTGAACGCCGTAAGTCTTTTTTTTAACTCTGGTTGTTTTCAACTTTAAAATACATCCGCCTTTACTTCAAACTGTGTAGCAACATTTACCGTCCGAGTGAAACAGACGGAAGCCGACATCATATCCGCCGTTGCTTCAGCCATGTACCGCTTGAGGGAAACAAAGGCACCTAGATTCAAAGTTTCCTAACCGTCTTTACATTTTCCTTATACACAAAATGATCTCCATTATAAATAAAATCTACAAGGCTATAGACTTCCAAATATTTTGTTGCAACTTCAAAAAGTTATTTTTCCATTTGCATGAACAGATGTGATATTGAAATATTTTTGTAATATTTTTCTCAGGATATAAGAAGAGGAATTTCAGCTCCACAAGGAAAGAAAGAAAAGCAAGACAGGAGTCACGACGAAGGCATCGCTTCTATGCATGCAGAAGATGCTCACAGCTCAGAAGATTCTTTGAGAGGTTGTATTGATTGGGATGTGAGGGTTTGGAGTTTTTACGTGGTTAGCGTTGTTTAAAAAAAAAAAAGGTGTGACATGGACCAAAATGTAAATAAGCAACATCCGGTTGAATATACAAGCTTTATCAGATATAGAGTGTGATGAAAAGGATGTAGAAGAAGGCTGTGAAATACCTGTAAATACTATTTCAGAGGACCCCTTCATAGCTATAACTGATGCAATCCAACATGTCCATCATGACGGACTGCATGACGGACGTCTGGAATTAGTGGTGCAGTATATTCGTAATCCTTGGGGTGGAGGGAAAAGAAATGTGGAAAAAATGTTGGACGAGGAGGTTTTGAAAAAGAGGAGAAGGTTTCTGTATGTGGTTGAAAATCCTGACAACAAATTGTGTTTTTCTATTAATTTGACTCACCTGTTGCATCCCCATCTCTGTGATAGAGAGGCCAAGAGAAAGGCTAAAGAGATTCAGACAGCTGTAGGTTTCAACAATCAGACGGAGGTGACCTTTATTAATGTGTTAAAATTTGAAAAGGCTTTGGATTGTAAAATTGTAGTGTTTTACAGAAACAAATTTCAGACCTCCTACCCTAGAAGGGACAAAACAGCGTTTATGTTTTTACACCAAAATCACTTCTTCTTCTCCTTTCGGCTTTTCCCTTCAGGGGTCGCCACAGCGAATCAGTTGCCTCCATCTAAGCCTGTCTTCTGCATCCTCTTCTCTCACGCCAACCACCTTCATGTCCTCTTTCACTACATCTATAAACCTCCTCTTAGGTCTTCCTCTAGGCCTCCTGCCTGGCAGTTCAAAACTCAGCATCCTTCTACCAATATATTCACTATCTCTCCTCTGGACATGTCCGAACCATCTCAGTCTGGCCTCTCTGACTTTATCTCCAAAACCTCTAACATGTGCTGTCCCTCTGATGTACTCATTCCTGACCCTATCCAACCTGGTCACTCCCAAAGAGAACCTCAGCATCTTCATCTCTGCTACCTCCAGCTCTGCCTCCTGTCTTTTCCTCAGTGACATTGTCTCTAGACCAAACAACATCGCTGGTCTCACCACAGTTTTGTACACCTTTCCTTTCATCTTAGCTGAAACTCTCCTATCACACATCACACCTGACACTTTTCTCCACCCGTTCCAGCCTGCCTGCACACGCTTCTTCACCTCTTTTCCACACTCTCCATTGCTCTGGACTGTTGACCCTAAGTACTTAAAATCTTGCACCTTCTTTATCTCTTCTCCCTGTAACCTCATTCTTCCACTTGGGTCCCTCTCATTCACACAGATATACTCTGTCTTGCTGCGGCTAACCTTCATTCCTCTCCTTTCCAGGGCAAACCTCCACCACTCTAGCTTCTCCTCCACCTGTTCCCTGCTCTCACTACAGATCACAATGTCATCTGCAAACATCATAGTCCATGGAGATTCCTGTCTAACCTCGTCTGTCAGCCTGTCCATCACCATAGCAAACAAGAAGGGGCTCAGAGCTGATCCCTGATGCAGTCCCACCTCCACCTTGAACTCCTCTGTCACACCTACAGCACACCTCACCACTGTTTTACAGTCCTCATACATGTCCTGCACCGCTCTAACATACTTCTCTGCCACTCCAGACTTCCTCATACAATACCACAGTTCCTCTCTGGGCACCCTGTCATAAGCTTTCTCCAGATCTACAAAGATACAATGCAGCTCCCTCTGACCTTCTCTGTACTTCTCTATCAACATCCTCAAAGCAAATACTGCATCTGTAGTACTCTTTTTTGGCATGAAACCATACTGCTGCTCACAAATGCTCACTTCTGCCCTTAGTCTAGGTTCAACTACTCTTTCCCATAACTTCTTTGTATGGCTCATCAGCTTTATTCCTCTGTAGTTGCTACAACTCTGTACATCTCCCTTGTTCTTAAAAATGGGCACCAGCACACTTCTCCTCCATTCCTCAGGCATCTTCTCACTATCTAAGATCCTGTTGAACAACCCAGTCAGAAACTCTACTGCTACCTCTCCTAGACACTTCCAGACCTCCACAGGTATATCATCAGGACCGAGTGCTTTTCCACTCTTCATCCTCTTCAGTGCCCTCCTCACTTCATCCTTACTAATCTTTGCTACTTCCTGGTCCACAACAGTCACCTCTTCTACTCTTCGTTCTCTCTCATTTCCCTCATTCATTAGTTCTTCAAAGTACTCTTTCCATCTTCCCATCACACTATTGGCATCTGTCAATACACTTTCATCTCTGTCCTTAATCACCCTAACCGCCTGCACGTCCTTCCCATCTCTGTCTCTCTGCCTTGCCAACCTGTATAGATCAGTCTCTCCCTCCTTACTGTCCAACCTAGCATACAAGTCATCGTAAGCCCTTTGTTTGGCCTTTGCCACCTCTACTTTCACCTTTCTCCCTGTATTCCTGTCTACTCTCTTCAGTCCTCTCAGTGTCCCACTTCTTCTTAGCTAACCTCTTTCTCTGTATACACTCCTGCACCTCCTCATTCCACCACCAAGTCTCCTTATCCACTTTCCTTCCAGATGACCCACCAAATACTCTCCTACCTGTCTCCCTGATCACATTAGCTGTAGTTGTCCAGTCAACTGGAAGCACTTCCTGGCCATCCAGAGCCTGTCTCAACTCCTTCCTAAAAATCATACAACACTCTTCCTTTTTCAGCTTCCACCATTTAGTCCTCTGCTCTGTCTTTGCCCTCTTCATCTTACTCACCAACAGAGTCATCCTACACACCACCATCCTATGCTGTCTGGCTACACTCTCACCTACCACTACTTTGCAGTCACTGATCTCCTTCAGATTACACCGTCTACACAAGATGTAGTCTACCTGTGTACTCCTACCTCCACTCTTATAAGTCACCCTATGTTCCTGCCTCTTCTGGAAGAAAGTATTCACTACAGCCATTTCCATCCTTTTTGCAAAGTCAACCACCATCTGTCCTTCTGCGTTCCTCTCCTGGATACCAAACCTGCCCATCACCTCCTCATCATCTCTGTTTCCTGCACCAACGTGTCCATTGAAGTCTGCACCAATGACAACTCTCTCACTTCTAGGGATGCTCTGCATCACTTCATCAAGGTCCAACCAGAATTTCTCCTTCTCCTCCAGCTCACATCCTACCTGTGGAACATACCCACTAACAACATTGAACATTACACCTTCGATTTCTAGCTTCAGACTCATTACTCTATCTGATACTCTTTTAACCTCCAGAACATTCCTAACAAACTCCTCCTTCAAGATAACTCCTACTCCATTTCTCTTCCTATCTACAACACGATAGAACAACTTGAACCCTGCTCCTAAACTTCTAGCCTTGCTACCTTTCCACCTGGTCTCCTGGACACACAGTATGTCTACCTTCCTCCTCTGCATCATGTCAACCAACTCTCTACCTTTCCCTGTCATAGTTCCAACATTCAAAGTCCCTACTCTCAGTCCTAGACTCTTGGCGTTCCTTTTCTCTCTCTTCCTACGAACACACCTTCCTCCTCTCCTTCTTCGACTTCTTCGATGAACAGTAGTCCAATTTCCACCAGTACCCTGTACGTGAACAGCACCGATGGCGGTCGTTGTTAACCCGGGCCTCAACCGATCCGGTATGGAAGTCATTGATTCGATTCGCATGTTTGATTTGGCAAAAGTTTTACGTCGGATGCACCTTCCTGACACAACCCTCTGTATTTATCCGGGCTTGGGAACGGCACAATAAGGCACTGGCTTGTACCCCCTTGCGGCTACATTTTACACCAAAATCACTATTACGGCATAAAAAATTTTGAATCCTTTCTAGGAGCCTTTTATGTGTGCAAGTACTGTTACATGGGCTACAACGGCGTTTGCAGCCACCGCTGTCAAGGGCGGTGCTCCATGTGTCTGGACAGCTCGAGCTGTAAGGTCAGGTTTGAGCCTGTCCTTTGTTTAGATTGTAACAGGATATGTCGGTCCGCTTACTGTCTGAGTAGACACAAAGAGCCTGTAGAGAGATCAGGGTGCGAGTTGTACAAACAATGTGAAAAATGTCACAGACTGTGGTACGCCAGTATGAAGGTTAAAGGCAAGCCTCGCGTGTGTCAAAAGTTGAAATGTAAAATCTGCGGGCAAGTCACCAGCGACGAGGAGTAAGAGAGCAAGAAGCATCTGTGTTACATGCAACCTTTACAGGCAGACACGGGTCATAACCAAAAAATAGCTTTTTACAATTTTGAAACTTTACAGACGAGCGAGGCGTACACGTGTCTTATCTGTTGTGTACAAAAACCTTAGACGGTGTCAGATGGAACGCTTGAGGCGTGACGTGCGCCAGAGAGTTTGTCAGGCATTTCAGGACAGCCTCTTATAGGAAAACCGTCTTTATAGCTCACAATTCTAGAGGTTTTGACAGCTACTTGGTTCTCAACGCTATGAAAGAGCTGGGCATAAAGCCGTCCTTGGTCATGCAGGGTAGCAAAGTGGTTTGTTTTTCAAACGGATTACGGTCAGAAATACATAGACTCCCTGAGTTTTCTGGCCATGCCTCTCTCCGCCATGCCTAAAGCCTTAGGCTTTGCTGATAAAAGCAAAGGCTATTTTCCTCACGGCGTTAGCTCAGAGCAGCGTTTGAACTACGTAGGTCCTTACCCCTGGGCAGAGGCCTACTGCACGGAGTGCATGACCGCGGTGGGTAAGCATGACTTTGAGGCATGGTACAAAACGGTAAGGGGCAGAGTCTTTAACTTTGAAAAAGAACCTCTGTTTTACTGTCAAAGCGACGTGGACATTATCTCTGAGGCTTGTATGGTTTTCACAAATGGTCACATTCAGGAAACGGGTGTGGATCCTTTTAGCCGCTCGACCATAGCTTCAGTGTGCAAGAAAGCATTTCCCACCAATTTTCTCAGGCCCAAAACCTTAGCCATTCTTCCTCTCGACCATTACAGACGTCAGTTTAAGGGCCAATCCTAATGTTTACCCTACTAACTACCACTAGCTCTCACTCACTACTCCTAGCCCTCACCCACTAGCCCTTCACCCTCGAAAGGAAGCCACAAGGGGTAGGGCTTTGTAATCTACCCTAGGAACTGGGACACCACTTGCTACGTCACTGCGTAGTTTACGTTTGGGCACGCAAGCGACTGCATAGTGATGTTCGACTTGGAGGCAGCTGGGGGGCTTCTGCTAGCTAGCTAGCTAATGTTCATTACAAAGTAACATAGATAACGTTATTTGCTGCATTATTATCATAATAATGTAAAGTATCCGACAAATTTGCAGGAAAGATGAGAGGTAACGAGTAATGTTAACAGGACATGGCAATGTTATCTAGCCCACTCTCATCTTGAACAGCAATTGTTGTGGTCACATATTGCATTATCTTAGGTTAAACCGTTCTCTATACAAAAACACTGTTATTACAAAACGTTTTTACAAATTTTCCATGCGAAATTATACGTACATTTGTGGTTTTTCTTCTCCGACTTCTCCACATCCTCTCGCTCTCTGGGGGTCACCATTGTTGTTTGATTCAGTGTGCAAATGATGACGTAAAGCATTCTGGGAAATTTTCCCTGGCCCTCCCTCAGCGAGTCAGCATCTGAAATCCCTCGCTCTGAAGGGCTAGATTCATAACCCCTACCCCTTGTTATGCCCACTACCCCTATATGAAAAAAGTAACTGGGACACCACTACCCTCACGGGAACACGCAAAATTTAGGGGTAGGGCTAAAAAGTAGGGCGAGGGGGTGTATTGGGACTGGCCCTTTATCTTATTCGCACAACAGCATAAAGTGGTTAGAATGGGTTTCTTGCAGCCAAGGCGTCTTTATACAGCACGCTTTGAACGCGGGTGAAAAACAGCTGGGAGGCTACTTTGAAGACGGTTACGCAGAAGTCGCAGGTGTGAGGTACGTGTGGGAGTATTTGGGTTGTTTTTACCACGGTTGCCCTTTGTGTTTTCAGCCTCACGAGTGCTCTCCTCTGACGGGGAGAACTTTTGTAGAGCTCCACTCTAGCACCGTGAGGAGATTAGAGAGGTTACAGTCAGCGCATGGCGTAAAAGTGGTTGTCATGAGGGAGCACAGGTGGGCTGTGATGAAAATAACCCACAAGGGGTTGAAGGATTTCCTCAGATGCTGCGACGCCGCCCCGTGAAGCTTTGTACGGAGGCAGGACGTGTGCTGCGAGGTTGAGATACACGGCGGAGCCTGACAAAGCCGTCAGCTACGTGGACGTGACTTCCCTGTATCCCTACGTGAACAGCAGTTATCCTTACCCTCTGGGTCACCCTAAAATAATCCTGAAAGATTTTGAACATCCTAGCGGCTACTTTAGTTTAATCCGCGGTGTATCCGCTCAGAGGTTTATTTTTCCCCGTTTTACCTTACAGAACTCTCTCTGGTAAACTGGTGTTTACGCTGTGCCACACCTGTGCAGAGATGAATATCCAACAGGGGTTGGAGGCCAACAGAGGCAAGAGCTTTAAAGGGGGTTTGGTTCATGCCCGAGTTTAACAAGGCTTTGCAGAAGGGTTATCATTTGGCCGAGATCACAGAAGTGTGGCATTATATTGGTGGGACGATTCCGTCTTTCTAAAGTACATGCAAACCTTTTTGAAAGGCAAACAGGAAGCTTTGGCCTACCATCCCGAGGCCATAGACAGGGAAAGCAGGGAAAGTTACATCAGGGGCAATCAGACTCATCAGGGTATTTTGCTGGAGGACGCTCAAATTAAACCAAATCCCGCTAAAAGACAAATCTCTAAATTGTGTCTCAACAGCTTCTGGGGAAAGTTTGCTCAGAGAAACAACCTTTGTCAGACGTCTCTCATCACAGAACCCAAAGAGTTTTTCTTTTATGTTTTCAGAGAAACACAAGGTCAAATACTTTTCTTTCCTCAACGACAGAGTGGCTGTGATCCAGTGGGTGCAAGGAGATCATTATATCAACCCTCCCAAAAAAGTAGATAATGTCTTTGTAGTGGCTTTCACCATGGCCTATGGCAACTTAAAATTGTACAGTTATTTGCAGCCTGCAGGGCAGAGTTCTTTATTTTCACACAGACAGCCTCATTTACACCACTAGAAACGGACAAAACACACTTGAATTAAAGGGAGACAGCATACAGGAATTTGCGGCCACGGGTCCTAAAAGTTATGCTTACCAAACCAGGAACAAAAAAAAAGTAGTGCTCAGGGTGAAATGTATTACACAGACGCATGATTGCTGTAAAAGAGTCAACTTTGACAACGTCAGGCGGCTGGTGGAGGGTTATGTGAGACAGCGTGCTGAGAGAGGGGAGAAAGACAAGGAGGAGGAGGAGGAGGAGAGGGAGGGGTTCATTGAAACCCCTCAGCAGAACATTGTGCGTGATAAAAGGGGATTTTTCCTAAAAACTATTCATTTCAGAAGAAGTTTTGTGTTGTGTTTGACAAGAGACAGTTGTTGCCTATGGGCTGTACTTTACCTTTTGATTTTTGAGAAAAAAAAAAGTCACACCTTGTTGAATAAAATTGATTTTGAACCTAGATTGGTTTTACCTTTTTCATGCCAGATTGTGGGACCTAGCAGATGTGGAAAAACTTTTTTTGTAAAAAATGTATTGAAAAATTGTCAATATGTTATGGACCGTGTACCCAAGAATAGTGTATGGATTTATACTTCTTTTCAAAGCATGTATGAAGAACTGCAAAAGAAAAAGAAAAATATTAAATTTGTTGAAGGACTGCCAGATTCTTTTGAAGATGCTCAATTATCTCCCCCTCACCAAAGCCATCTCATTATATTGGGCAACATGTTATTACAAGCGGTGGATCATCCCGAAGTGGTAACAATTTTCACGCAATACAGACACCATAAAAATATGAGTGTGATGCTGCTGACCCAAAATGTATTTAAAGAGGTAAATACAGTCGTACCATCAGCTTAAACAGTAATTACCTGGTGCTGTTTAAAAACCCATGGGACGAATTGAAAATCAATATGTTGGCTCAACAAATATATCCAGCTCAAAAAGATTTTTTTTTCAAAGTTTTGAAGACACTACTCGAGATCCTTTTGGTTATTTAATTGTGGACCTCACACCTGCCTGTCCAGAACGATGCAGACTAAGGTCGGGAATACTGCCTCATCAGTGGCCCGAGCTCAACATTCCCCTATCCTCCGTGAATAACCCTCAAGCTTGCGAACAATACAGAAGACTCAGAACCGTGGAGGAGGAGCGTGATGGTTTTGAAACCGCCCCCAAAGGAGAGAGAAGATGATGATGAAGAGAGCCCTCGTGGGTCTACAAAAACATTAAAAAAAAACATAAAAAGAAAAAACGTCTGTGGATCAATTTTTCTCCCTAAACAAATTGTATTTCCAATAAAGTTTATAATAAAACGCTTGAAACTGTTTGTTCTTTGCAAATGTTTAAAGATTGTTACAACTTGGAAAAGAAAGAAAAGACACACACACAAAACAGACAGTGTGGTGACAAGAAGGGTCTTTTTGACTCCTTGTACAGCTTTGATATTTTTTTAGCAACGCCATATCCAACGTCTTGCCAAAGGTGAAATTGATGGGTAAGTTTTGATCCAATTTCATCTCTATGCGAATGTTTTCATTGTGGTTCTTGGCCACGGGCAGATAGAAAGCGGGGCTGAAATATTGGGTGATCACGTCCCTGTACGTTCCTTGTATCGACGATTCTCAAGAGAGGAGTGTAAGCGTCGCCCACTACCTGATGTCATACCACGTCGCTGTAACAGTAGAGGTGGTATATCCCCACCTTTATATCCGCCGGGGAGGGAGCTTTCCTCTCGTTAAACAAGATCCATTCTCCGGGCTTTACACCCATGAGATAAGCCATGGGTGGAAGAAAACGAAGATGAACCTGAGCCCCGGCCTGATATTCAAATGTCTTGTGAATGTCATCAAGGTCTATTTTAACGTCCGATCCGATATATCTAAGAAAATAGTTCAGCTCGCCCACAAATTGCCCCCCGCTTCTGTAATAACCTTCCGTAAACTTTTGACGATGAACCACCATCTCTTTCTCGGGCTGCCCCGCCGCCTCCTCATCTTTGGGCTTATCTCTCCAATCAAAGTATCCCGTGCCTAAAGGCACATTAAACCAGGGATGAGGATATGAAATTTCTGTCAAGGCTACCTTCCACGTACCCTCTAAATCAATGTATGATTTGAGGTAAATATGAATTGAATTGAGGTAAATCCACCTGGAAACTGGAACTGGTATTATTTTGCGGCTGGTGTTGGAGGGGAGGGTGATGAAAAAACCCTTGCTATCCTTTCTGCTCATGATTTACTTTTTAGTTGTAGAAGTACGAGGAAAAGGAAGAATGGAGTGTGTAGGGGGGAGGCAGGTGGGGGCGTGTTTTTATACATTTTTAAAGCTGGTCGAAAAGGCAAACCTTCTCCTGAGCAAGAATACTAGAAAGAGGACGAGATAAGTTAAAGGGGGAGTAACGTCACAGCCACGTTACCATGACTCCCTGTGGTGTAGATACATCTCTGCCAATCAGAGACGAAAGCCTGCCACCTCATGGTGAGACCACATCCAGGTGTGAACTGCAAGGGATGAAGGGAAATGGATTCTGTGGATGGATTCTTTTGTTTCCAGAGAACAAAGGGACAGTGGTAACCTCGTGGTCAGGCCTCATTGTTTGCATGCTTTGTCTGACCTTGTGGTGGAGGCCCAACAATGCAGTGGAATGGCATGCATGGGTGCCGTCCACAAAAGAAGCTGCTCCTAAAGCCCAGGCACAAAAAAAGCCTGCCTAGAGTTTGCCAGGGCCCATGCTTCAAAGATGAAGACTACTGGGACTCTATACTCTGTAGTGATGAGACCAAGATAAATGTTTTTGGAACTGATGGCTTCAAAACTGTATAGCGTCACAAAGGTGAGGAATACAGAGAAAAATGTATGGTGCCTACAGTGAAACGTGGTGGCAGTGTCCTTATGTGGGGTTGCATGAGTGTTGCTGGTGTTGTGGAACTGCATTTCATTGATGGCATCATGAATTCACACATTTATTGCTCTATACTGAAAGAGAAGAAGCTTCCATCACTCCATGCCCTTGGTCATGGTGCACTTTTCCAACATGACAATGATCCTAAACACACATCTAAGGCCACTGTTGGATTTCTGAAGAAGAACAGGATGAAAGTGATTCAGTGGCCAAGTATGTCTCTTGATCTGAACTCAATCGAACACCGATGGGGAATTCTGAAGAGACAAGTTGAGCATCACTCTCCATCCAGCATCCAGTCTCTAAAAGAGGTCATTCTTTAAGAATGGAAAAAGATTGATGTTGCAAAATGTCACCAACTGCCTAGAAGACGTGGTGGTGTCATTAAAAATCATGGAGGCCATACAAAGTATTGTGCAGTTTTTGTTGTTGGGTGTACTCATTTTTGCATCACCCTAATTTGAGTAAAGCTGAAAAATGTGTAATCTAAGTTATATTTTCAACCTTATTTTCATGTTACAAGTTAAACAGATGTTATATTAAACTTATTCTTGTCAACATTTTGGAAAGGGTTTTTGTGTTCATTGAGATATTGTTTAAAATGTTACTTTTCGAAGGTGGTGTACTCATTTACACTGAGCACTGTATGTACATATTTAGGTATGTGTATATGTATGTGTGCGTGAGGAGTTCATAGCAAGAACAGATAACTCCAATGATAGAAAATTGATTAACCTTAATTTTGGTATATTTTTGGGTCCTTTAGGTTTATTTATTTATTCTTTGGCCATGGAAATATATCAAAAACATATCTTTTTTTGTCAGAAGCAGCACTTGTCAGTTTTTGTGGGTCAACTTTTCATGCACATATATGTATATGTATTTTTATATGTATGTGTACATATGTGTATATGTGTTTGTGTATATATCTCTCTATATATGTATATGCTTATATAGATGTGTATATGTTTGTGTGTATGTTACCACAGTGGTCCATATACGGTGCCCTTTGGTGGCAGGATGGGGGCAGGATTCTGGGGGTCCTTCTGGTTCTTGGGAGGTTTGCAAGGGCATCGCATTGGCTTGGGTGTCCGGGCCCTTGGTGGGGATGCTCAGGGATTGGCTCGGGTGCCTCTCGTCACTCTTCGTCGCTGCCAGGATATTTCTATTACCTGGTGGGGGTCTGCCTGTGCTGGGACAGCCCCAACCTGCCCAAGGTTTACTTCTTCCTACACCCTTTCGAGCATGTTAACATTGCTGCTGAAATCAATTGTTTTTTGTTGTATTTCTTGTTTAAATATGTTTAAGCTGTTATTTTATACCACCATCATGCTCAAAATAAAGACTTAAGACCTAAAATTTAATTGAATTTCAGACTGTAAAATATTTTCAGTTCATGATAAAACAGTGGACATCAATAAAGATAGCAGTCCTCCAGAGGAGATCATTTGACTCTGCCAGCAGGACTGAGGACTGAGATGATAGTTTGATAGTAGATTATAGATTCATAGTTCTCTTAGGAAGTCTGTCCTAGTTATTAATAAATGATTGTGTATGAGTGGGTGTAGTTCAATGTGGGTTTTAGTCCAATGATATGCCTGATTGGTGTATGAACCCATGTATATCACCACCACCACCAGTGTATAACATTGCTGCTGTGATATGAAAATTTCCCTTTTGAGGGACTGATAAAGGATTAACTTATTTTATGACCACCTGCCTAATATTATGTTGGTCTCCCTTTTGCTGCCAAAACAGCCCTGACCCACTGAAGCATGGACTCCACTACACCCCTGAAGATCCTCTAAGTCCTGTAAGTTGCAAAGTTGGGCCTCCATGGATCAGACTTGTTTGTCAAGCAAATCCCACAAATGCTTGAAAGGACTGAAATCTGGGGACTTTGGAGGTCAAATCAAGACCTCAAACTCATTTTTGTGCTCTTCCAACCATTCCAAAGGGTGTGCATGGTTTGCAACAATGCTTAGGTGGGTGGTAGGTGTCAAAGTAACATCCATATTAGTGGTAGGATCCAAGGTTTCACAGCAGAAGTCAGCAAAGCATCACACTGCATCTGCTGTCTTGCCTTTTTCCCATAGTACATCCTGGTGGAATGCGTTTTCCTGGTAAAAAACACAATGATTCATCAGACCAGGCCACATTCTTCCATTGCAACTTTGACCTGTACAGTTTGATCCATTAGCTGAGAAGAGCAGCTACTGTACAATCAATCAAATTTTATTAGCGTAAAACTTTCCATAGAGGTTAGTGTGAAGCAGAACATTGGAGATTATGTAGCCCATGATATATGGCTGAAAGACCCCCCCACCTCCTTCTCATCCTCTCTTCCTCTGCCCCCGTTCTTCTTTTTCACCTTGGCTCTTTGCCCTTATTTCTCTCCCTCCCTCATTCCCCTGTCATCTCTTTCCTCTTTCCGCTCTCGTTCTCTGGCCCCCATTTTCTCTCTGTGTGGTGCACCTCCTCTCTCTTTCGTCCTGCTCCCTCCTCTCTGTCTGCCACACCCCCTACCCTTCACTCTTCTTAGTAAAGGAGACCGGGGCTTCGGAATTGATGCTCACTATTTAAGCTCTTCGGGTTGCGCGGCAGCGGGTGGGAAGCCCGGCTTGACGCAGACCATCTCCGGACACTGCGTCTGCAGGGACGGGTGGGGGGGGTCTGTATATTTACATCTAGGATGCTGGGAAGCTGTGCAAACAGGCACCCTCTCTCCAGGTGAACCCCGCGCCTATAGGCGGTTTTTTTATCGCGACTGACCCTCAGACGAGCTTTGTCTTCCGACGCTACATGCTGGTGTAACGACGCGCATGCGTTGATGTTATAATAATTTTACATTCTGAATCTGTTCCCCCGAAATCTGGTATCAAAGTCGTCGGAGGGGTCGGACTTGGGAATGATGTGGACTACTGTGGACCACGGTTGCTGGAGATTGTTGTGCTTGTCCTTACTGGGAGCCCTGGTGCACGAAGTGCGGAGGTGTGCTGTGACGGTAACATTATGTCACGTATCAGCTGTGTGACATGCCTTATCTAAACTCAAATGCGTCTTTTCTGCAGTAGTGCGAATGAGCCAAGCAACATGTCCTATGTGAAAACCACCGTAGACAACCTGCTTAAAGGCTACGACATTCGGCTGCGGCCTGATTTCGGAGGTGAGAGTCGCCGTCTCTCGGACTATGCTTGACAGGGCGCCGCGTTGCTTACTAATGTTTTGCATCATTTCCTACAGGCGCCCCTGTGGACGTCGGCATGACTATCGACATTGCCAGTATAGACATGGTGTCTGAAGTCAACATGGTGAGTTCCCCGAATAAGCAAGCTAAGTCAGCTTGCACGTGACACAAAAGAGGGTTAGAGACTGGTGTGTCTGGCTCAGACACTTGGTGCGGCACCGCTCCTGAAGAAGATATCTGCAATGTGTCAAAGCCAATCCATATGCATCAAGGTCTTCCCGCGGTGTCACAGTGGCAGAGGGAGAGAGTTAATAAGAGTGTTAGGTGTGTATGGGTGAGTGGGTTGGGGGGGCACATACACATAGAAGGACAGATAGAGACAAAGGAGAGAGAGAATAAAAGAGAGAGAGAGAAAACAAAGGAGAAACAAATGAGAGAGAGAACTGTAGCAAAAAATAGATACATTTTATAGTTATGTAAATATACTTTGCCAACATTATATTCTATGCAGCCATGCCAATAAAACCGATTGCATTGAGAAACATAGAAAAAGATACAGCAGTAGGGAGAGAGAATATGAGAGACGGGTACATGAGCACAGAGAGAAGTAGAAACAGTGGGACAGAGAGAAGACAGTTAGAGCTATAGAGAGACAGATAACAAGAGAGAAGTTGAGAGCGATGGTAAAAATAATTCCATATACACACACACACACATTCACTCACACTGCCCAGAGCCAGGTTAGGGTTAGGGTCCTCATTCCGATGCAGGAAGCCACTGTGTATATCTGTGTGTTTTTTGTCTTAATGCAGTAATAACATAACGCCTGTCAGTGAGTCAACAGCAGGAGGGAGGCCTAGAGGAGTAGCTTGTCTTCAAAGTATGATGTGACCACTCATTTCAGACCAGATACAACATTGCCACGGTGCCTAGGGAACATGCACAATCGCAGAAGAAGCAGCTGTGTGAGGCAAGAGCATGTGCAGAGAAAGTGAACGTGTGAAAGTCAGACTGGAGCCAGGGTGTAGTTCTGCAGCTGCGGACACGCTGCTATGGCTGGTGTTGCAGCTGCATGGCCTCGGGTTGCATCCAGGACTCTTTGAGAGTCACAGACAGAAGACGCAGGTCAAAGACATGCACCATCACTGACAGTCTTGAGTCCTGCACAATTAAAACCACTCACCGTGATGATTTGCAATTTCACAAAAATTACATGTTTTTTTGTTGAGTTGGATCAAGGTTGGGGGTGAGGTGGGCAGATATGGCCATCTCCTGACCAGGTCCAATTCACACCTGCTGGACCACATCTCATCCAGACCGATTCATTTTGGTTTCCCTGGAAGAATGAGCTGTCAACATCTACTAGTTTCTTCATATGTTCTTTTAGTCTGGCTCATGAGTTTCCCTTATGTAAATTCACACTGTTCACTAGTACCTTTTTTGTTTGCATCTTCAACCCGATCAACTGAAGTTGTTTCAGCTCCTGCTGATTATCTGCCAATTCCCGGTCCCTCTCCATCTTCAGGAAGTCACAAACTGGTTTCAGGCAACTCTTTACCATGCACAGCCATGTTGTATTAGACACAACTGGCACAGAACTAATTACATTTAAGTATTCAGAGGTTATTTTACAATCTTGTTCATCATTTAGTATTAAGAGAAAATCAAAGGCAAATTGACTTTTGCTGCAGTAGTCACATGAAAACTAAAATTAGCTCTAATGTTAGCTGCTGTGGTCACTGGTGAACTGGCTGTAACTGCAGTATACACAGGTAAACTGACTTCAACCACTCATGTCACGGACGAGCTGGCATTAGCTGCAGTGGTAACTAATATCACCTCATTATCTAAAAAGATGGAGAGTTGTTAAAGTCTGTTGAAGAAGAGCAGGACCTGTAATGAGATATTTTTAATATTTATTCACTGCATGGATTGTACCTTTATGTGTGGGTGTTTTCCTTCTCTTGTGGAGATCGAGCCATTGACTCTACTTTCACACCTGCTGAGTGTGCATAGATGATGTGTGTAGATTGAGGATTGTGTTTAGTTGTTCTTGATCATATCCCTAATGTTCCTGGAACTGGAGGACTGAGTTTAGGTGTGGTGGATGTGGCATGTTTGAATTGGTAGTAAGAACAGGACTTGGGTTTGAGGCTGTGATATGTTTCTCCATATTAATAATTTTATTCTTAAAAATGGAACTACAGACTCACAGTGTCGAGAGAGAGAAACAAGCCTTATCAAACCATCTTCGTCTCCTAAATACACTGCTCAAAAAAAATAATAAAGGGAACACTAAAATAACACATCCTAGATCTCAATGAATGAAATATTCCAGTTGAAAATCTTTATTCATTACATAGTGGAATGCGTTGGGAACAAAATAACAAAAATTATCAATGTATATCAAAATTATTATCCCATGGAGGTCTGGATTTTGAATCATACTCAAAATAAAAGTGGAAAATCACATTACAGGCTGATCCAACATCAGTGGAAATTCCTCAAGACAAGTCAAAATGAGCCTCAGTAGTGTGTGTGGCCTCCACATGCCTGTATGACCTCCCTACAATGCCTGGGCATGCTCCTGATGAGGCGGCGGATGTTCTCCTGAGGGATCTCCTACCAGACCTGAATTAAAGCATCAGTCAACTCCTGGACAGTCTGTGGTGCAACATGGCGTTGGTGGATGGAACGAAACATGATGTCCAAGATGTGCCTGATTGGATTCAGGTCTGGGGAACGGGCAGGCCAGTCTGATGCTATGGACTGGCCTGCCCGCATTCAGCCACATGAGGCCTAGCATTGTCATGCATCAGAAGGAACCCAGGGCCCACTGCACTTGCATATGGTCTCACAATGGGTCTGAGGATCTCATCTTGGTACCTAATGGCAGTCAGGCTACCTCTGGTAAGCACATGGAGGGCTGTGCAGCCCTCCAAAGAAATGCCTCCCCACACTATTACTGACCCACTGCCAAACCGATCACTCTGGAGGATGTTGCAGGCAGCAGAACGTTCTCCACAGTGTCTCCAGACTCTGTCACTTCTGTCAAATGTGCTCCGTGTGAACCTGCTCTCACCCGTGAAAAGCACAGGGCACCAATGGCGAATCTGCCAATCTTGGTGTTCTCTGGCAAATGCCAATCGCCCTGCACGGTGTTGGGCTGTTAGAAACAGACTCAATGAGGGTTGTATGAGGGCCCGACATCCACAAGTCTGACAGTTTGAGCAGAAACATGCATATTAGTGGCCTGCTGGAGGTCATTTTGCAGGGCTCTGGCAGTGCTCCTCCTTTTCCTCCTTGCACAAAGGAGGAGGTAGCAGTCTCTTGGTGTACTGGCCTGTCTCCTGGTATCTCTTCCATGCTCTGGACACTGTGCTGAGAGACACAGCAAACCTTCTTGCCACAGATTGCATTGATGTGCCACCCTGGATGAGCTGCACTACCTTCTAACTTCTGTGGGTTGTAGACACCTCATCATGCGACCTCTAGGGGTGAGAGCACTGACAAAATGCAAAAGTGACCAAAACATCAGCCAGAAAGAATGAGAACAGAGAAATGGTCTGTGGTCACCACCTGCAGAACCACTCTTAAATAGGGGTTTTCTTGCTAATTGCCCCTCATTTCCACCTGTTGTCTGTTCCATTTGCACAACAGCAGGTGAAATTGATTCACAATCAATGTTGCTTCCTAACTGGACAGGTTGATTTGTGCTGTTTAGTTGTTCCCTTTATTTTTTTTGAGCAGTGTATTATTTAAGCGTTGTTTTTCTTAGGGCAGCATAGCGGTTAGTGCTGTTGCCTCACAGAAAGAAGGTCGTGGGTTTGAACTGTGTAGAGTTTGCATGTTTTCCTGGTTTCTCTGGGAGAACTCCGGTTTCCTCCCACAGTACAAAGACATGCATGTCTAGGTTGATTGGTTACTCTAAATTGCCCGTAGGCCTGAGTGTGAGTTGTTGTTCGTCTCTTTATGTATCTGTGTGTTGGCCCTGTGATGGACTGGCAACCTGTCCAGGGTGTACCCTGCCCTTGCCCAGAACATTTGCTTGGATTGGCTCCATCATCCCCCGTGACCCTTACAGATAAGTGGTAGAAAATAAGAGAGATATTGTTTTCCTTATTCCATCTTCTGATTACGTAGTTATTTTAATACTTTTAATTGAATTAATTAACTAAATGGAAAACAACAGAATAGATGAGTAAATGATGATTATTTCATGTTTTACATTGATTAATGATGGATCAGAGTAGAGCTGATCTTTCTCCCCATAGTGTCATCATGAGTTATGTGACTGTGTACAGGTGATTTAAACTTACTTATGGGTGTTTCTTTTAGTCTCTTTCTATGTTAGAGTTACCACTGTCTAACTAACTAAATTCAACAGTGCTGCGCATGTAGGAAACACAAAAGAAGACAAGTTTAAAACTAAAACACCAGCAGAGTGAAAAGTTTAAAATGAGAACAGTAGAAGAAGAGATAGGTTTAAAACTAAAACAGTCTTAGAAAAGAGATTTTAAAAGTAAAAGGTAGGAGGGTTAGGGTTAGAGCTGTTTAAAACTAAAACAGAGGAAGAGAAAAGTTTTGAAGAAAACAGGAAAAAAAGAGACAAATTTAAATTTGAGCAGAAACACAGAGACTTCACCACCAGGGGGCAGGAAATCATGAAATGAAACAAATTTTCCATGGTATGAACTGAAGTAAGCAATATATTGTAACTATGGGTCCTCACAGCTTCCTAACTCTTACAACAGAACAGGGTGGTGAATAACCAGAAAATGCTGGCCTACACTTTAATCTATATCTGGTCACAATCAGTCAAAAAAAACCTGTTTACAGTCAGTTTTAGAGGAGTGGGTGAAACTGTTACAGGAAATACAGACAGTGATTTTGGCTTTGGCAGTTGAGTTGGCAGAAGTGGTCAGAAGCTGAATCATAATCAGAATACTTTATTAGGGATTAATAAAAAAATATTTATTTTGTTGTTGTAGGTGCTCCAGATGTAGAAATATTACTAGAAATATGTACATATCTATTTTATAACATAGCTAAAATTTTAAAAATACTTAAGAGTAAAGTATAGAAAATAAGTAGTAGTAATATATAATATATATATATAATAATAGTAGAAAATAAGAGTTAAAACTGGTGGAAATTCTAATATAAATGGTGCAGTATAAACAGATAAGTACTGCACATGTAAGGTGCAGATGTGGTGTATACTATTGGTTCACAATGTTGATCAGAGATGTTGGGCAGAGATATAGAGTTTGATGGCCACTGGCAGGAATGGTTTTCTGTAATACTTGGAGGTGAATCTCAGTGAAATGAAGCTGCTCCTTTTTGCTGGCAAGTCGTGGTGTGGGTGGGAGACATTGTCCGGCATAGTTAGTAGTTTGAACAGCATCCTTCTCTCTTACACCCCTGCCAAGGAGTTCAGCTCTACCACCACAACATCACTGACTTTGCAGATGGGTTTGAGAAAATGTGACAGCAGCTGATTAGGTAGAGTTACAGCAATGACACATGAGGTTTTGCTGCTCCCTGTCTCAGCACTGCGACTGATTAGCTGTGGCACCCTCCATCAAGGTGAATTTTTGCTATTTGCTATACCAGCATTCCCAGCAAATACATGTACCTCTGGTCTGTATGTGAAAGGACTGATTTCAAGACAGTTTTCACTGTCAGACATAATGAAGAGTTATTTTTAATTTGTTTTCTATGAGATCAATCACTTCAATAAGTAAATGAAAGAATTTAGAAGTCCCCATATACAAATACATCTACAAATAGATATAGATGTTAAAAAAAAACAAACATATAGATATAACAGCTATGACACGTCATTTAGGAAATAATTTATATATATTATTAAGTTTATGGAATATATGGAATGAAAGTCTGAATATATTGAATGAAGTTTGAGTACTGAATGTCTCTAATCGTGACAATTTAATCAACTGCAGAGGGTACTGGGCTTTTATTAGAAGGAATGCTAATATTAGAGAGGAGGCCTTTATTTAATGAACAGATTTGGAACAGATTTGGGATAATCTTCTCTTTCCTCCACTTTACAAATGATGAATATGTTTAAGAGGGAGCAGCTGGGCCATGATAGACTGTTCAAAGTGCAATCAATAACTGATGGGGGACTGGGGCAGTGAACTGCATTTCACATTTCGAGCTTTCATTCAATACATTCCGACTTTTGTTTCATATGTGCAATTTTTTTTTTTAATATATAGGAATATCCATATATATTTGGAATGAACCTTCATAACCAATATAAATAATTTTCTTTCAGCTTTCCATAATATATATATATATATATATACACACACACACACATATATATTATGCACCCCAGAAACAGGACGCTACAAGGTCCTTGTCGGTGATGATGGTTCAGTTCTGGCTCACGTCACTGACTGTATGTTGTTCGCTACATTCTGAAGTCATATGGATATGAGGTCACTTGGATGAAATCTGTAAGACGAGTTCAATAAAGTACAGGGCTAGAAATCACCCAAATCAGTCAAAAATTTAAAAATAGCCAACTTCCTTTTGGAGTGAGGGTATAGGTCTTTGAGGTTTTTTTTGGTGCAGCTCGCCATGATGCATCCATCCATCCATCCATCTTCTACCGGAAATGTTTTTATTCTGGTCATAATAGTTGCTAACTGTGGTGGGGATACTGGGGAGAACTGGGACAGGGGCTGAATGATGACAGACGAGGAAACAGGCGGGGAGATGGGAGGGATTCCGGTGGTGTTGAGGTTGCTGTAGATGGTGTCTATTTTTGTTTGGCAGAATGAAAGGAATGATTGGCACTTTTCAGAGGTGAATGATGAAGAGGTGTTGTCATGTGGTTTGAGGAGTAATTTTATGGTGGAGAACAGAGCCTTAGGGATTGTTGGAGCCTGAGAGGATAAGGTGAAAGTAGTAGGTGGTCAGGGCAGCGTTAAGTGCATCTTTGTATTGTTGGAGGTGGTCAGTGTAGGCGAGAAGGTGTATTGATAGTCTGGTTTTCTTGTGGAGTTTAAGGTTTCTGAAGGTTATTGTCCGGTTATCTTTTGGAGTGGGGGTGGGGATGTCCATGCTCATTATGATAGCCAGGTGGTCGGAGATGTGCAGGTTGTGGCTGGATAGCTGTTGTATGTTGAGTTTAGTGGAGCAGACCAAGTCCAGGATGTGACCACGGCTGTGTGTTGGGAAGTTAACGTGTTGAGTAAAATTGAAGCATTGCAGCAGTTCTAAAAATTCTAGGGCTGGTCTACTGTCTGTGTTGTCAATGTGTATGTTAAAGTCGCCTAGGAGAAGACCAGATGGTGAGATGGCAGATAACTGGGTCAGAAAGTCAGCTAGATCAGGGAGAAAGGAGGGATGTGGTTTGGGGGGGCGGTAGATGATGGCTGTGACCAGTGGAGAGGGACCAGAAAGTTTGTAGGTGAGGTGTTCAAATGAGGAGGCAGGAGGGATGGAGATGGTGGTTTTTTTGAGGTTTTTTACATTGACAAACCCCTGCCCTCTGTACAGGGTTTGTCAATGTAAGTGACTCCTATGGGGGTGACTTGGTTTAATGAGAAGTAGTCCAGAGGTGTTTGCCAGGTTTCAGTGAGACAGAGAAAATCCAGGTTACAGTCCCTGACAAAAGTCAAAAGATAACCTGACTTTTAATTAATCCATTGGTCTTAGAAATGGCTCATATGAAAGCTAAAACCCTCCCAAATTATGTTTAATATTCTAAAATAAATTTGCTTCACTGAAGAAAGATTGATCATTTAATGAACACTGAAAGGTCAGATTTTGGCAAGACAAAAGTTTTGTCGCCTACAGAGAGTAATGTGAAAATTGAACAAATAACACTGGGTTACAAAAAAAGAATTAGTAAGTTGTCTATGTTTTTTCAACCGAATTAGGACCATTTTGCACCGCTGAATCGAAAAATGACATCAATTTTTCTCAATCAGGTCAGGTTTTTATGCTAATTTGATTTTGAAAAATCCAATCTTCTGACTAAATTGATTACATTTTTGTGACATTATCAGTTGATTTTTGTTAAGATTTCTCATCCAAAAAAGGTTTTAGGAGAAAAAAAATCGTTTTCTAACAGAATGTATCAATTAAATGTTACAAACTTCAGTTACTGTAAATTGAATAATAAACATTGATAAAGGTAAGTACATGTAAATTGAACGTTACGTCGTCATTGTGCAAAATTCAGGGCATGAACTTCCGTTTCTTCGAACCCCTCGAATGCTCAGCAGCAGGGATGTCTCTCTTCAGAGTCCAACAGTAATCAGCCATCATGACTGCATCCCAGCGTCCGCGATACCTGGTCTCCATCTCTTTTATGTCCTGATGGAATCTCTCCCCCTGCTCATCACTCATTGATCCCAGATTCTCAGGAAACCGATCCATATGTGAGAATGAGTAATGCATTTTGATGCTCATGTTGCATCCAAGGTTTCTGAAAGCAGTCAGCATATTGGTGACAAGTTCTGCATAGTTCCTGGCCTTGTTGTTGCCAAGAAAGTTCTTCATGACCAGAACAAAAGCCTTCCATGCTTCCAGTTCCACTTCGTTCATTGAGTTTTCAAACTCAGGATCTCTGATGAGCTGACGGATTTGAGGACCATCAAAGATGCCAGCTTTCAACTTCTCTATGGTTAATCCTGGAAAAGCATGGCACAAGTAAGTGAAGCAGCCACCATCCTTGTCTAGAGCTTTGGTGAACTGTTTAATCAAGCCGAGCTTGATGTGCAGTGGTGGGAAGAGTATCTTGTCTCTGTCTACCAGAGGATTGTTGATGATGTTCCTTGCTCTGCAAGGCACCAATTCCTCCCGCACAGGCCAGTCCTTCTTTGTGTAATGCTGAGCAGTGTCCCTGCTATCCCACATGCACAGAAAGCATGGGTACTTGGTGAAGCCGGACTGTTGTCCCAACAAAAAATTCACCATCTTCAGGTCAACACAAATAAGCCACTCATGCTGATCATAACAAATTTTCTCCAGCACATACTTCACCGCTTCATACTTCTCCTTCAGTGTAGTCGAGTGAGCAAGGGGTACAGAGGCAAACTGGTTGCCGTTGTGAAGCAGAACACATTTCAGTGATCACTTGCTGCTGTCAATGAACAGTCTCCAAGCTTTGGGTTCATACTGTGGCACTCCAAGCTTGTGCAGAAGCTGAGCAATATCTGTACAGTACACCAAGTCCTTCTCTTCAAAGAAAAAACGGAGGAACTCTTGATGTCTGTTGTGGTAAAAGGTGATGCGAGCACTGTCAGAGAGGAGGTTCTTTTCCTTCAGTCTGGATGCCAGTAGCTTGGCAGAGGACTTTGACAAGTTGAGATCGCGAACTAGATCATTTAGCTCCTTTTGGGAAAAAGGATGTGGAGCATCATCGTTAAGAACCACTTCTTCTTCTTCATCTTCTGGAACACTGAAAGAATCTTCGTCACTGATGTCAGGAAGTTCTCCAAAGACAGGTACTGGAATTTCATCACAGTGAGCTACAGGACGACGTGCTGATTCAAGATCAGGATACTTGAGGCTGCTTCGGTTCTTTCTGTTGATCCCAGTCACATCAATAGCGCAGAAGTAGCAGTCATTGACATGGTTTGTCGGCTCCCTCCAAACCATAGGAATTCCAAACTTCAGACAACTCTTCTTTCCTTTGATCGACTGACACAGATACTCGGTGCATGACTTGCATACCATTTGTGGCGCCCAAGCTTTATCCTGGTCACCAAGTTTAATGCCAAAATAAGCATGGTAAGCACGCTTTATGAAACTTGTGACTAGATTCCTGTTAGGAACAATGGTGTATTCACCGCAGATGTAGCAGAATACGTCAGGCTTATTTTTGCAAGATCTTCTAGTCAAAGCCATTTCATTCACTTGTAATACACTGCTCAAAAAAATAAAGGGAACACTAAAATAACACATCCTAGATCTGAATGAATTAAATATTCTTATTAAATACTTTGTTCTTTACATAGTTGAATGTGCTGACAACAAAATCACACAAAAATTATCAATGGAAATCAAATTTATTAACCCATGGAGGTCTGGATTTGGAGTCACACTCAAAATTAAAGTGGAAAAACACACTACAGGCTGATCCAACTTTGATGTAATGTCCTTAAAACAAGTCAAAATGAGGCTCAGTAGTGTGTGTGGCCTCCACGTGCCCGTATGACCTCCCTACAACGCCTGGGCATGCTCCTGATGAGGTGGCGGATGGTCTCCTAAGGGATCTCCTCCCAGACCTGGACTAAAGCATCTGCCAACTCCTGGACAGTCTGTGGTGCAACAACATGGTTGGTGGATGGAGCGAGACATGATGTCCCAGATGTGCTCAATTGGATTCAGGTTTGGGGAACGGGCGGGCCAATCCATAGCATCAATGCCTTCCTCTTGCAGGAACTGCTGACACACTCCAGCCACATGAGGTCTAGCATTGTCTTGCATTAGGAGGAACCCAGGGCCAACCGCACCAGCATATGGTCTCACAATGGGTCTGAGGATCTCATCTCGGTACCTAATGGCAGTCAGGCTACCTCTGGCGAGCACATGGAGGGCTGTGCGGCCCCCCAAAGAAATGCCACCCCACACCATTACTGACCCACTGCCAAACCGGTCATGCTGGAGGATGTTGCAGGCAGCAGAGCGTTCTCCACGGCGTCTCCAGACTCTGTCACATCTGTCACATGTGCTCAGTGTGAACCTGCTTTCATCTGTGAAGAGCACAGGGCGCCAGTGGCGAATTTGCCAATCTTGGTGTTCTCTGGCAAATGCCAAACGTCCTGCACGGTGTTGGGCTGTAAGCACAACCCCCACCTGTGGACGTCGGGCCCTCATACCATCCTCATAGAGTCTGTTTCTGACCGTTTGAGCAGACACATGCACATTTGTGGCCTGCTGGAGGTCATTTTGCAGGGCTCTGGTAGTGCTCCTCCTGTTCCTCCTTGCACAAAGGCGGAGGTAGCGGTCCTGCTGCTGGGTTGTTGCCCTCCTACGGCCTCCTCCATGTCTCCTGATGTACTGGCCTGTCTCCTGGTAGCACCTCCATGCTCTGGACACTATGCTGACAGACACAGCAAACCTTCTTGCCACAGCTCGCATTGATGTGCCATCCTGGATGAGCTGCACTACCTGAGCCACTTGTGTGGGTTGTAGACTCCGTCTCATGCTACCACTAGAGTGAAAGCACCGCCAGCATTCAAAAGTGACCAAAACATCAGCCAGAAAGCATAGGAACTGAGAAGTGGTCTGTGGTCACCACCTGCAGAACAACTCCTTTATTGGGGGTGTCTTGCTAATTGCCTATAATTTCCACCTGTTGTCTATTCCATTTGCACAACAGCATGTGAAATTGATTGTCAATCAGTGTTGCTTCCTAAGTGGACAGTTTGATTTCACAGAAGTGTGACTGACTTGGAGTTACATTGTGTTGTTTAAGTGTTCCCTTTATTTTTTTGAGCAGTGTATAAAAAAAACAATTAGTCATAAGTTGGCACATGCAAAATCTTCAGAATTCGTTTATTGCAAGAAATATAAAAGAATTTTTCATCATATGATGTTAAATACCCGTACATGTAAACAAAAACGTGAAAAAACAAATATGTAGCTTAGTTCAGAAAGTTGACCTGATTGAGCAAAACCAGTGTGATTTTTGGATTCAGCACATCAAAATTATTGTAAATCAGCTAAGAAATCTTAAACTTGGTGTTGACCAGTGTAATTTACTTCAAATACAAAAATATGTTGCATAACATCAGTGAATTAAGTAGTGGTGCTGTGAGATCCATATTTAATATCTTGTATGACTTCCATGAGCTTGAAGGATGCGGTTCGACAATGATTCATACAATTTATTGATGAAGTCATCAGGAATAGCAAAGAAAGCAGTCTTACATGCCTCCCACAGTACATCAAGATTCTTTGGTTTCGTCTTCCATGCTTCCTCTTTCATTCTACCCCAGACATGCTCAATGATGTTCATGTCTGGTGACTGGGCTGGCCAGTCCTGGAGCACCTTGATCTTCTTTGCTTTGAGGAACTTTGATGTAGAGATGGAAGTATGCGATGGAGCACCATCCTGCTGCAAAATTTGACCCCTTTTATGGTTGGGAATGTAAGAGGTAGCTAATACTTCTTGATATTCTAGGCTATTGATATTGCCTTCCACCCTGCAAATCTCTCACACACCCCCCTACTGGATGTAACCCCAGACCATGATTTTTCCGCCACCAAACTTAACTGTTTTCTGGGTGAATCTCGGATCCATGCGGGCTCCAGTAGGTCTCCTGCAATATTTGCGGTGGCTGTGATGTAATTCAACCGAAGATTCATCTGAGAAATCCACCTTCTGCCACTTTTCCAGCATCCATCCTTTTAGCAGGCTGTGGGCCTTGGCAAATGCCACATGTTTTTTTTATTGCCTTTTGTTTAGTGCTGGTTTCTGGGCACTGATTCGACCATGGAGGCCATTTCGAGACAGAATTCTACAAACTGTCCTGGTTGACACGGGGACTTGAGGTAACCAGGCCTGGTGGAGCTCTGCTGCAGTGGAAAAGGGGCTGGCCTTGGATTTTCGAGCCAACAAATGGTCCTCCCATGCAGTTGTCTTGCGGGGTCAGCCGGACTTGGGCATGTCAAAAACATCTCCAGTCTCTTCAAATCTTTTTCTTATTCTTTGTACTTGACGCTGAGACACATTGAAGGTGTCAGCCACCTCAGCAGTGGATCTGGTCTTCAGCCTCTTGATAATCAATGCTTTGGTCTCAGGGTGAATCTTAGGCATGTTGTCAGAGGTCAAGTTCCAGTTGATGTGAAGGTCTGGTGTGCTGGGGTTCTTTTTATACACACCCACTAATTGATTGATCAATTATTGATCACAGGTGAGGCTGTAATCTAGGATTGGGTGCATCATATGACAAGGCAACAAGACTTTTGTCTTTGCAAAAACTGACTCAGTGGGCTTTACCAAGATGTGAACGGTAGGATGCTTTTCAGCAGTTTCGTTTGGCAACAAAACATTATTTCAAAAGCTGTTGGGATTGAAATTAGCCATTTCTTGTAAAAAAAAATTGATTACAAATATATTTGAGGGGCACTTAAGGTCAACTTGTACCCAAGTGACAAGACTTTTGTCAGGGACTGTATTGTCCACAATGAATTCATTAAGAGGAGGCTCTTGTTGAGGGAACGAGTGTTGAATAAAGCCAGTTTGAGGTGACATTGCTTTGCATTTTCTGCTGTGAGAATTGGGGAAGTGGACTGAGATTGACCAGTTTAATGTATCTTGTGCTGTGTGGACGGGGGCGCCCGTGTCTAGTGATGGTAGGAATGTGAGAAAATACAGGTTGTGGATGTAATGACTGCTGTGGCTGAGTGGAGGAGCTAGGGGGCAGGAATGAGGTGTGTGGTGCCAGTGGAGCTTTGGGAGAAGGAGATGAGGAGTGAGTGGTGGGGGTGTGGCAGGTAAACAGTCATGCACGTGTGGCAGTGTGGACGGCATGCTGTAGGTTAGCCGCTAGTATGCGGCTACCGTGCCGGTTTGGATGAAGGCCGTCAGCTTTGAAGAGGAGGGAGCGGATCAGAACAGATTAAAATGTCTATGAAATTGATGTTGTGAGTGGAGCAGGTGGCTCGTAACCAGGAGTTGAGGCTGAGAATTCTGCTAAAACCGGCTGCTCCGCGGGCCATGGTAGGAATCGGCCAAGAAATAAAAATGGACTTTCCACTGCTGGTTAAAAAGTTAAAAAGCTCCTTGAAATAATTTTTTGTGAACTCAGACTGTCTGTGAGTGGTGTCATTGGAGCCAATATGGACAAGCACTCGTTTTATGGAGGACGGGAGAGAGTGCAACAGCGCTGGGAGTTTTTTCAAAATGACAGGGACTGTGGACCCGGGAAAGCAGTGTGTGGCAGCGTTAAAAAAGTGGACATTTCTGATTATTGAGTCTCCAACTATTAATGTAGTTGGGGAGAAGAGTGGACACGGAGATGACGGCTGCTGATTCCTGTTGCTCTGGAGAGTGGAGTGCGGGTCAGCGTTGTGAGAAGGTGACATGGAGTGAGGACATACTGAATTTGCGGAGGCGGCAGCAGCAGCTGTAGGTGTCAGGAGAGGGATGTACTGATACCGGTTCCGAGCCGGGAGGGAACTTGGGGTATTTGGGCATGGCCTCGTTCAGGAGCTTTTGACTGGGGGAAAGGGTGGGGGAAACCTGCCTTTAATGGAGGACAAGAGTGGTAGTTTTTGAGTGGGGGAAAGTGGCCCTCATCCAAGATGGAAAACATATTGGACAGCTGGAGGGGCTGGGATGCAGGTGAGCTGTGTTTAGGCTTTCCATGATGTTTGACTTTTCGAATATCAGTCCAAGATTCTTCCTGTCAGGGCCTGGGAGCGGGAGTGAAATGAATAAGGGCCTTAGGCTTCGTCCAGACACCTCGCCGCGGTGTCTGGACGCTGAAGTTGAACAGTCGCGTCTAGTTCTCCAGTGGATGTGGAGTTTGCAGCGGGACCCAAGGTGACGACCATTGAGTCCATGATCTGCTCCTCTTCCCTCAGCTGGTAGAGCATGGATATTCTCCCTTCCAGCTCATTGATCGTCTGGCTCAGCCGGTGGCTGCTGTCACATCCAGGTGAGGTGAGTGGAGCCATGTCACGGTGTGGTTGGTAGAGGTTGTCTAGGGAGGGAAGACACAGCTGTGGCCAGTAATGGAGTTGAGATAGGAGAAACAAGTGAGGGGCTGTAGTTGTTGTTGTGGTAGTGGTAGGTCGGTGAGGTGAGTAGAGGCTTACTTGCGAGGGCTCCACAGAGGAGCCCACGACGGAGAGTAGATTTACTGCTGTTCACACAGGTAAGAGTTTGTCAGCGAAAAACTTACCGGCACAGGCCCAAATACTGGGCCTGGTGCATTGGATCAGCCTCCAGTAAGCAGGTGGTCTTCAGTGTCGCTGTAGGGGCCTTGTTTGTTTTTTGTTGTCCTCCCAGAGCGAAAAGCTTCCTTTCTGGTAGAGCACCTAACATACGTCACTGCTGCAATGACGCAGGTTGTTTGCTGTATGAAACGACCAGCAATCCCGGGACCTGGAAATAGATAAGCGGTTGAAGATGAATGAATGAATGAATTATTAATTGGTCCATTTCAATGCCACATGTCGTGACGAGATCAAGGGTGCCATTTAAACAGTGAGATGGTAACTTAATATGTTGGGAAAAGTAAATCCAGTCTAATATTGATTTATGACTGAAATTTCTGATTTTATCTATACTGAGTACTAATTCTGATAGATAGTCAGAGAACTCTGATAAAACTCTGAGTAAGGACCAGGTGGACGTTATACTGAAACTGAAAAACTGAAAACAGTTCTGCTAGTTAGAGTGTGAGAGACTGAGAATAAGCCTTTCAAAAAACCTCTAACAGGTTTTGGTTTAGGATTGATTAATAAGCTGGATGAAATATCGCAGCCACCCCTCCTTCTTGACCTCTGGTACGAGGAATATGAAAGTTAACATGAGTAGGGGGTGCAAATTCTAACTAACATATTCATCCTGCTGCAGCCAGGTTTCAGTGATAAAAAATAAATCATTTATATGATCAGTTTTCTGATCATTATCTTGCAGGGATATGGATGATAATAATGTAATAAATCAAATCAAATCAAATCAAATCAGATTTATTTGTATAGCGCCAAATCATAACAAAGTTACATCAAGGCACTTTACATATAGAGCAGGTCTAGACCAAACTCTTTATAAAATTATATAAAGAGACCCAACAGATCCCCCGATGAGCAAGCACTTGGCGACAGTGGCAAGGAAAAACTTCCTTTAAGAGGCAGAAACCTCGGGCAGAACCAGGCTCAGGGGGGGCGGCCATCTGCCTCGACCGGTTGGGTTGAGAGAGAGAGAGAGAGAGAGGCACGGGGGAGGGGGGGGGGCAAAGTTGGGTAGAGTAGGGAGAGAAAGAGAGCAGGAGGAGGGGATATTCAAACAGGTGTAGGCAGGAACATGATGCTGCATGAGGTTCGTAGGAATGATGCTGTATGGAATTCTTGAAGATGTGGGAGCAGCAGGCATTGCAGGAACATGGGATGGTGATGATTCATCACCTGCAGGATGAGGACAGGGAGAGAGAGGAGAGGGGCTGGGAGAGAGAGAGGAGAGGAGCTGGGGGAGACAGAGACTTCGGGAAAACATGGTTAGTAAATGCAATGCACATGCTTGGAACTGAGAGAAAGTGGGATTTCGGAGAAGCAGGTTGTTGGTATGACGGCGCATGCGAGGGGGGGGGAGAGAGAGGGAGAGGGAAGAAGGGGAGAGAGAGAGAGAGAGAGGGAGAGGGAAGAGGGAGAGGGGGAGAGAGAGAGAGAGAGAGAGAGAGAGAGGGGAGAGGGGAGAGGGAGGGAGAGAGAGAGAGAGGTGCTCAGTCCTTCCCCCAGCAGTCTAGGCCTGTAGCAGCATAGCTAAAGAGTAAATGAACTTTAACTTTTTAACTATAAGCTCTGTCATACAGAAAAGTTTTAAGCCTGGTCTTGAAAATTGCTAAAGAGTCTGCCCCCCGGACCGATACTGGAAGTTGGTTCCATAGAAGAGGAGCCTGATAACTGAAAGATCTGCCTCCTGATTTACTCTTGGAGACTCTAGGAACCACAAGTAAACCTCCATCTAAAGAGCGGAGTGGCCTACTAGGACAGTAAGGAACTATGAGCTCTCTGAGGTATGACGGAGCTTGGCCAGTAAGAGCTTTATATGTTAACAGAAGGATTTTAAATTCTATTCTGGATTTTACCGGTAGCCAATGAAGAACAGCTAACACAGGAGAGATGTGATCCCTTTTTCTAGTTCCTGTTAATATTCGTGCAGCAGCATTCTGAATCAACTGAAGGCCTTTCAGAGATTTGTTTCGACATCCAGATAATAATGAGTTACAGTAGTCCAGCCTAGAAGTTACGAATGCGTGGACTAGTTTTTCTGCATCCTCTTGAGAGAGGATATTTCTGATTTTCCTAATGTTTCTCAGGTGGAAGAAAGCTGCCCTACTGACTTGTTTTATGTGAGGGACAAAGGACATGTCCTGGTCAAAGGTTACTCCAAGGTTTTTTACAGTGGAGTTGGAAGCCAAAGTAATGCCATCCAGACTGATTAATTGATTAGATAGGGTTTCTCTAAGGTGCTTAGGGCCGAGTACAATAACTTCAGTTTTGTCAGAATTTAGAAGTAAAAAATTATGGGTCATCCAGACTTTTATGTCTTCAAGACATGTCTGCAGTTTGACTATCTGACTAACTTCCTTTGGCTTCATTGATAAATACAGCTGAGTGTCGTCTGCATAACAGTGGAAATTGATGCTGTGTTTCCTGATAATGTTGCCTAAAGGAAGCAGATAAAGAGTGAAGAGGATTGGTCCAAGCACCGAACCCTGTGGGACTCCATAACTGGCTATAGTGCTTGAGGAGGAGCTATTGTTAACATGTACAAACTGATATCTATCCGATAAATAGGATTTGAACCACCTTAGAGCAGTTCCTTTAATGCCAATTTCATGTTCCAGTCTCTGCAATAAAATATTGTGATCAATGGTGTCAAATGCAGCACTGAGATCTAAGAGGAGAAGTATGGAGGCTGATCCATTGTCTGAAGCCATTAGAATATCATTGGAGACTTTAATCAGCGCTGTTTCTGTGCTGTGGTGAGCTCTAAATCCTGACTGAAACTCTTCAAGCAAACCGTTCCTATGCAGATGGTTGTGTAATTGGTTTGCTACTGCTTTCTCAATGATTTTAGAAATGAAGGGAAGGTTTGATATGGGTCTATAATTGGCCAAAACATCTGGATCAAGATTCTGCTTTTTAAGCTGGGGTTTGATGACTGCGGTCTTAAGAGTCTGAGGTACATAACCCAAAGATAAGGTCAAATTAATGAGATCTAGAATGAAGGGCTCAATTAAGTAAAGAATGTCTTTAAAGAGGCTGGTCGGCACTGGGTCTAATAGACAGGTTGATGGTCTAGATGATGATACTATAGAAGCTAGCTCTGAGAGATTCAGAGATGAGAATGATTCCAGATGTAAAATAGGCGTTGCAGTTGATTCAGGAGTTGCTGTATTCAGTAGATTATTGTCTAATGTGGGTAAGAGCTGTTGAATTCTGTCTCTGATTGTTATGATTTTATTTGTAAAAAAGCCAATAAAATCATAGCTACTGAGAGCTAAGGGGATCACTGGTTCTATTGAACTATGACTCTCTGTCAGCCTGGCTACAGTGCTGAAGAGAAACCTGGGGTTGTTCTTGTTTTTTTCTATTAGTGCTGAATAATATGATCTTCTAGCACTGTGGAGAGCTTTTTTATACGTTTTTAAGCTTTCTTTCCAGGCTCGGTGAGACTCTTCCGAGTTGCTGGAACGCCAATTTCTTTCTAATTTCCGTGTCATCTGCTTTAAGGCACGGATTTGAGAGTTATACCACGGAGCCAGCCTCCTCTGTTTTATTACTTTCTTTTTGAGAGGGGCAGCATCATCCAGATTTGAACACAGTGTGGCCATAGTGCTAGTCACAAGGTCATCAACCTGTGTATGGGAGAAATCCTCATTTGAATTTAGATATGGCATTGCTGCAAATGATGACTGAATGTTCTCTTTAAATTTAGCCACAGCGTCTTCAGATAAACATCTTCTATAGCCAAATTTATTCCTCGATGATGTGCAGTCAGTTAAAGTAAACTCAAATGTAATGAGGTAATGGTCAGTCAAAAGACAGTTTTGAGGAAAAATTGTTAACTTGTCAATTTCAATGCCATATGTTAGAACAAGATCAAGGATATGATTAAAGCAGTGAGTTGGTTCATTCACGTGCTGGGAAAAGCCAATTGAGTCTAGTAATGAAAGAAACCCAGAACTAAGGCTGTCACTTTCTACATCTACATGAATATTGAAATCTCCCACTATAATGATTTTATCTGTACTAAGTACTAACTCTGATATAAACTCAGAAAACTCTGATAGGAATTCTGAGTATGGACCAGGTGGACGGTATACTGTAACTAACAGAACTGGTTTTTCAACTTTCCAGTTTGAGTGGGAAAGACTAAGAGTGAGGCTTTCAAAAGACCTACAGCCAGATTTTGGTCTAGGGTTGATTAATAAGCTTGACTGAAATATCGCAGCCACTCCCCCTCCTCGACCTGTGGTACGAGGGACATGAAAATTAACATGAGTGGGGGGTGTAGCTTCATTAATACTAACATACTCATCCTGCTGCAGCCAGGTTTCAGTTATACAAAATAAATCAATACGATGATCAGTTATGAGATCACTGACTAATAGAGACTTTGATGATAGTGATCGAATATTCAACAGTCCACATTTAACTGCAGTATTATTTGAGACCGAATTTGTGGCTGTTTTGATTTCTATTAAGTTTTTGTTTTTAGCTCCTCTTCTGTTTAATCTAGGTTTAGTAACTTTTCTAAATTTAGGTGGTCGGGGGACAGACACAGTTTCTATAGACCTAGACATAGACAGAGACTCTATTCTATTCTCAGCAGGGAACCGCTCTGACTGAGGCGCAGAGGAGTGTGTTAAACTGCGGCTCTGCCTCCTGGTCTCGACTCGGGGTTGTCAGGGTTTTAACTTTCTAATGAACTCGGCCATATTCCTAGATATAAGAGCGGCACCACCCACGGTGGGATGGACACCATCTCTCCTAATCAGACCAGGTCTCCCCCAGAGAGTGTTCCAGTTATCTACGTAGCCCACATTGTTTTCGGGACACCACCTCGACAGCCAGCGGTTGAATGAAGACATGCGGCTATACATGTCATCACTGGTCCGATTGGGGAGGGGGCCGGAGAAAACTACAGTGTCCGACATTGTTTTAGCAAAGGTACACACCGATTCCACATTAATCTTTGTGACCTCCGACTGGCGAAGTCGGGTATCGTTACTGCCGACGTGAATAACAATTTTACTATATTTACGCTTATCCTTAGCCAGCAGTTTCAGGTAAGACTGGATGTCGCCTGCTCTGGCCCCCGGGATACACTTAACTATGGCCGCCGGTGTCGCTAACTTCACGTTCCTCAGAATAGAGTCGCCAATCACTAGAGTCGGCTTTTCAGCGGGTGTGTCGCTGAGTGGGGAGAACCTGTTGGAAACGTGAACCTGTTGGTGGTGAACCGGGAGCTGCTGCCTACGACTATGCCTCTTGTCTCGGACAGTCACCCAGCCGCCCTGACTAGATCCCGGCTGCTCGGGAGCCGCTGGGGGGGAGGAAACTCTCTCGGCTGCCGTAGGAGCTGGTCTAGGTCGGCCCGCACTGGCTACAGGGGGGCAGCTAGCTACACTAGCATAAGTTGGGCTAGCTAAGGTGCGGAGCCGTGACTCTAACTCACTAATTCTCGCCTCCATTTCTACCATCATCCTGCATCTATGACAACAAGTACTATCATAAAAGGAGGCAGAGGAGTAACTGGACATGTAGCAGAGAGGACAGGAGAGAAGAGGAGAGGGAGAAGGAGGAAGAGAGAGTGGAGAGAGAGAGCTGGAGGCCATTGCTAATCGTTCAGTTCAATTAGCGGAGCTACAGTATCGTTTATAGGCTTAGGAAAGGGGAAGGAGATTGAGTTCTATGCTAGTATAGTTTAATAGCAGTTTGCTGTCGATTAGCCAGGTGAATAGCAAAGAATAGCAAAGAAATAGCAAAGACAGCACACGAGGTAACACAGAGCACAACCACAGAGCACAACCACCAGTGACTGGAAATGACGTAACACGCTTACCGCACGTAAACAGTCCTATCTGTCCTAATAATCAACTATCCACATTTAATTCTTGTGATAATGGTGGTTGTTTTAATTCCAATTAAATTATGTTTTTAGCTCCTCTTAAGTTTACTTTTCGTTTAATAGATTTACAAAATTTAGGTGGTCAGGGAACAGACACTAGACATAGTGTGGACATAGACATACACTACCAGTCAAAAGTTTGGACACACTTTCCAATCATTTCAATGAGAAAGTGTGTCCAAACTTTTGACTGGTAGTGTAGTTTCTGTTCTATTTTGGACAGGCCACTTCTGACTGATGCACAGAGAAGTCTGTTAAACTGCAGCTCTGCCTCCTTGTCTTGACTTGGGAATGTCAGGCTTTTAACTTTCTAGTAAATTCAATGAAATTGCTAGATATGAGAGCCACACCCTCCATGGTGGGATGAATGTCATTTCTTCTAATAAGACCAGGTTGTCCCCAGAAAGACTTCCAATTGTCTCTGTAGCCCACATTGTTTTCTGGACATCACCTAAACAATCAGCAGTGGAATGCTGACATGCAGCAATACATATCATGGCATTCTGAATTAAATTAAGGCCTTTCAGAGATTTGTTGGGATATTCAGATTGTACAGTATTCCACTCCAGAGGTAAACAAATTCATGGGCTAGGTTTTCTGCATCTTCCTGAGATGTGATGTGCACTGGTGTAAAAAGGCCATCCTAGAGAGCTGTCTATGTGATGGACAAAGGACAATGGACAGGAGGCTGAGGTAACGCCCTCCGGAATGGTTACACAATCAGATTTTGCTTGTCTGATAATTTTAATGTATAGCAGCAGAGTCACAGAATCACTGCATATAAATGCTGATGTTTACATCGGCAAAGTCATTGCATATAAAATTTAAAATGTATAGCAACACAAGTCACTATGTATAAAATCACAAAGGCATTGAGTTCATAGTGGCTGTGCACCTTACAGGGTGGGTTTAGGAAGTTTGAACCCCGAACCAGTGTTTCATACCAATGAGAGGAGTGGGTTTAATTCTCAGGGAAAAACTGTAAATTGCACCTGTAGCCTTGTTTGCACATCCACAGCAAAATGTGAATATGAATCTCCTCATTCCTGAACACTGCACCATTTTGTCTCACACAAAATTGACACAAGTAAGCCATTGTTTTTCACTAGATGGCAGGTGACATTAATGGATACTAACTAATGTTTTACTAAACAAAAAGCTTCACCATGGGCATCAAGGCTAGTCTGTTATAACAAGAAAACAGAGAGGCAGCAGCTGGTTGAATTTTAATAAGTTGTATTTCTTGCCATGCTGTGTCACGTGACATGACAATAAAAAGTGCAAGGAAATGGAAAAAGCAACACAAAGCAATTTACAAGCAAACAATTTACAAGGGAAGCCACATTCACCCATTCGCACAAGCATTCTTGGAGTACTTATAACTAGGGCTGCACAGTTAATCAAATTTTAATCTTGATCACGATTTTGGCTTCCCATGATCAAATTCGAGTGATTGAGCGATATTTAAGATGCATCATTCTATTCATAGAACGCTCCGTATCATAGGTTTTTTTTCCCAAAGCCAATCTAGTGCTCTTCAGAGTGATAGAGAAAATGCTCTCTCTTTGAGCCTCTGGCACTCCGTAAACCACTGTCTGATCACGTGCTTCCATGAGCCAATCAGAGTTGTTCCCTGCACCACCGCGCAGTTTAGTTTCTACATGTATTACTAGTCGACAGTCACTGAGGACAGAGTAGCAGCGAACCTGGGGAAAGCTCCACAGTAGATAGCAGTCACCAGTCAGAAGACGATAAACTATCTTAACAAAAAAAAAAAAAAAGTCTAACGAAGCAGAGGGCGAGGCCAAGGGGCTTGTCCCGAGAATCAGATCGTCATCCATTGTGTGGAAGCATTTTGGGTTCAAGGCAAGTGACACAAAACAAGAACAGGTCATATGCAGTTTTCTTTGTTTTATTTATTCTTTAAGGAGAAGCACTGAATTTTGGTGAATAAGAAGACCTATTTTATTTTGATGCACATATTGGTACATTAGCAAGAATGTAGCACCATATGGTTGTGAAAGCGGTTATAACGAGCCTACTGTATGTGACAATAAAAATTGTTTTGGTTAATATTTAACAATAATCAATAATTGTGATTATCATTTTGCCCATAATCGTGCAGCCCTACTTATAACCATATAGTGCTTGCTCTATATTTACCCACGCACTCGAATCAGTCTGTCACTCACTATATGCATTCTATAATGTTGGTTTACAGACTGCTAACCAGTGATTTACAAAGTATAACCCCCTTGGTTACCTAATGAGGTGTATTAACACTAGAACTGCCAGGGTTCACTGTATACCTAAAACCGCCAACAGGTAAAATTTACCCATTATTGGAATGCATTGATTTTCAAAGTACAAGGTTCATTTATTTATAATTCTACAACACGGGTGTATCGAAATGCTAGCCGTGGTGTCCTTCTGCATCTTGCAAAATGACAACATGACATTAAAATACAGTGGCAAGAAAAAGTATGTGAATCTTTTGGAATGTCATGGTTTTCTGAATAAATTTGTCATAAAATCTGATATGATCTTCATCTAAGTCAAGGGTATTGACAAATATAATGTGTCTAAAATAATAACACAAGAAAAAAATCTGATCTTTCATGTCTTTATTGAACACACTCATTCAACATTCAGAATGGCAGTGGAAAAAGTAAGTGAACCCTTAGAATTAATAACTGGTTGACCCCCCCTTAGCAGCAATAACCTCAACCAGGCACTTGCTTGTAGTTCTGGATCAGAACTGGATCAGAACTTCTCATTGAGGATGAATTTTAGCCCATTTTTCTTGGCAGAACTGCTTAAGCTCTGCCATATTCTTTGCACGTCTCATGTGTATGGGACTCTTCAAGTCGATCCATAGCATTTCTATTGGGTTGAGGTCTGGGCTCTGACTTGGCCACTCCAAAAGGCAGATTTTGTTTTTCTGGAACCAATCTGTTGTGGACTTGCTCCAGTGTTTTGGGTCGTTGTCCTGTTGCATCACCCACCTTCTAGAGAATTCGATTATCCTGAAGAATTCTCTGATAAACCTGGGAATTCATCTTCCCCCCAATGATTGCAAGCTGGCCAGACCCTGGCAAGCGCAAATCATGAGGTTTCCTCCACCATACTTTACAGTTGGGATGATGTTTTCATGACAATATGCCGTGCCCTTTCTACGCCAGATGTAGTGCTGGGTGTTTTTTCCAAATAGTTCAGTCTTATTTTCATCAGTCCACCAAACATTTTGCCAATACCGTTGTGGAGTGTCAATATGTTTTGCAAACTTCAGGCATGCAGCAGTGTTCTTTTTTGTAAGCAGTGGCTTCCTTTTGTGGTGTCCTGCCGTAGATACCCTGCTTGTTCAACGTTTTATGTATTGTAGACTCATGAACAGAGATGTTAGCCAGTTCCAATGATGCCTTCAAATCTTGGGCTGTCATTCAGGGTTGTTTCTTTGCCTCATTGATGAGTCTTCATTGTGCTCTTGGTGTCATTTTGACTGGACGTCCACTACTTGGTAGAGTAGCAACAGTCCCAAAGTGTCTCCATTTGTAGATTATTTGCCTAACTGTAGACTGGTGAATTTCTAAAGTCTTTGAAATCACTTTGCAACCTTTGCCAGGGTTCAATCAATAATTCTTGATCGTAGATCCTCTGAAAGCTCTTTTTGGCTAGGCTTGGCACACATAAACGTGTTCTTCTTTTGCAGAAGAAACTCCAAAAGTTTGAGGGGTTTTTATCAGTCAGAGTAGCTTTAGTTCACACCGCTAAAACTCATTGTCTTAACGAGACTCCAGGTATGCTAAAACCTGACACCAATTAGCTTTTTTGAGGTCATTAATTCAAGGGTTCACATACTTTTTCCACAAACAGTATAGGGAGTTTTTGATTATTTTCAATAAAGAAATGAACGATGATATTTTTTTTTTGTGGTATTATTTAAGACACATTGTATTTGTCAATACCCTTGACTTAGATGAATATCAGATCACATTTTATGACAAATTTACTCAGAAAACCACAAAGTTCCAAAAAAATCACATACTTTTTCTTACCACTGTATGTATAACAATAACCTTTATTTGGGAAGTACTTTTCTGAACAGAAAAAAAACTGCAGATAAAACAGTATGGAATTAACAATTAGAAAATATGAACGTATGACCCCCAATACACTGCTCAAATAAATAAAGGGAACACCTACACAACACAATGTAACTCCAAGTCAATCACACATCTGTGAAATTAACCTGTCCAGTTAGGAAGCAACACTGATTGTGAATCAATTTCACCTGCAAATGGAACAGACAACACGTGGAAATGAGAGGCAATTAACAAGACAACCCCTATAAAGGAGTGGTTCTGCAGGTGGTGACCACAGACCATTTCTCTATTCTCATCCTTTTTGGCTGATGTTTTGGTAACTCTTGCATTCTGTCAGTGCTCTCAACACTAGAGTTAGCATGAGGCGGTGTCTACAACCAAGGTTTTAGGTACCGGGATGAGATCCTCAGACCCATTGTGCTGGTGCAGTGGGCCCTGGGTTCCTTCTGGTGCATTACAATGTTAGGCCTCGTGGCTGAAGTGTGTCAGCAGTTCTTCCATGATGAAGGCATTGACTGGCCTGCCCATTCCCTAGACCTGAATCCAATCGAACACATCTGGTACGTCATGTCTAGTTCCATCCACCAACGCCACGTTGCACCACAGACTGTCCAGGAGTTGACTGATGCTTTAATCCAGGTCTGGGAGGAGATCCCTCAGGAGAACATCCACCACCTCATCAGGAGCATGTCCAGGTGTTGTATGGAGGTCATACAGGCACGTGGAGGCCACACACAATTAAACACAACTTAATGTCAAATTTGTTCGGTTTATTGGGCACATAAACCCAAAGAATGGGCACCTTGATTTTGTTGGGAACTGTTCCCAGCAGCTCATCCACAGTTATTTCCGATGCTGGTCTGTAGCGTGAGATGCAGTTTTGCACAAACCACACCTCCCTTGCGTGTGTAAATTTGTGGGTCAATCGGTAACATCCGGTCTCCTTTTGGTCAAAGGGCAGGTAGCGCATTATCTCCCGAAAGTGGTTCATCAACAGCGTTGTAATAAAAAAGGCATTGCCCCATTGCTCTGAACTGAAGCTTTCCATGTCGAGATTTTTCCTGCAATAAATCAAATCAGATTTATTTGTATAGCACCAAATCATAACAAAGTTACATCAAGGCACTTTACATATAAAACAGGTTGTGGAGGTGGGCGTGGTTTGGGCTCCGACGGTAGGAGGGGGGAGACAGGGCAGGGCCGGCTCCGCAGGACCAGCGCCAGGTAAGTGATTAAGGCCAACTGTACTGAGGAGTACTAATGAGGGCTCTTTTTACCTGCAGTAAAAAGAACAAGGAGGGAGAGAAGAAGAGGAAGCCCAGACGAGGAGGACGTAGAGGAGAGACGTAAAGAAAGAGAAAGATAAACACAATAAAAGGTCTGGCTGACATCTTAGTGGTGGTGTGATCATTGCTGGGGGAGAACCTGGGTGGCCTACGGCCACACAGGTCTAGACCAAACTCTTTATAAAATTATTTAAAGAGACCCAACAGATCCCCACATGAGCAAGTACTTGGCAACAGTGGCAAGGAAAAACTTCCTTTAAGAGGCAGAAACCTCAGGCAGAACCAGGCTCGGGGGGGCGGCCATCTGCCTCGACCAGTTGGGTTGAGAGAGGGAGGTAGAGAGAGAGAGGGAGGCGGGGGGGGGTAAAGTTGGGTAGAGTAGGGAGAGAATAAGAGCAGGAGGAGGGGATATTCAAAACAGGTGTAGGTAGGAACATGATGCTGCATTAAGTTCATAGAAATGATTCTGTATAGAATTGATGAAGATATGGGAGCATCAGGCATTGCAGGAACATGGGATGGCGATGATTCATCACCTGCTGGATGAGGACAGGGAGAGAGAGGAGAGGAACTGGGAGAGACAGAGACTTTGGGAAAACATGGTTAGTAAATGCAGTACACATGCTTGGAACTGGGAGAAACAGGGATTTCGGAGAAGCATGATCGTCGGTATGTCGGCGCATGCACGAGGGAGAGAGAGAGAGACGGGGAGTATGTGGTGGCAGTGCCCTGCTGTGACAGGCTTATGTTGGTCCGCAGTGGCTGCTGGGGTGGCTGGTATGTTCCTGTTGGTCCTGGTGGGGGGCTTGCAGGTTCTCTGGAGGCTCCGCCCCACCTGCAGGCCCCTTGACTCCTGCACCTGTGGTCCTCCCTTGCCTGACCTCTTACAGAGCACTTAAAGAACCTCTCACTGCACTTACCACCGTAAAAAGTTTCTCACAGACACAGTTAGGCACACCATAAACAATGCAAACAAGATTTTAATGCAACACAGCCTGGGGCGATGGACTACAGCTGGCTCTAGGGGCTCTCTGACGGGGCAGGCTGCAGGACAGCGGTGTTCTGTAGCCCTCTGAATTGCTCCCACCCGCCTCTTCTGTTCCCCAATTTTAATGCACTACAGCACATCCAGGGCCTTCCATGGTGTAGTGTCACAAAACAGACAGAGTCTGGACCCAAGAGCGGACACAGGAGGCTCAGGAAATGGTAAAATGAAACTTTATTAACAAAGTAGCAAATAAATGAGGAAACAAACAATAACAAACAAAGTAATAAACAAACTGGAGGGCTAGATGGGGTGGTGGCTGAGCCTTTGGGAGAATAAACAAAAGAAGCACAATGAGAATCAAAATGCGCTGGAAACTCCAGTGGAAAAATACATAAGAAAGTTTCAACAGAAAATCACTAGCAACGCTAGGGTAAATACAAGAAGTCAACAATAGAAAATCACTACAGGAACTAGGACATGCAGGAACAAAGTAGCAATGAAAAATCACTAATACAGTACTAGTGTCACGACCAGTCAAGGTATCAGGACACAGATGCAGGGTTCAACAACAGTCTTTATTTTTCTTCGAAGGAACTACAAGGAGGGAACAAAGAAAACCAGCTATAAAAACTACCACTATCTATCGAGACAAAAAATGATCAAAATAATAATAACTCCACTAAGAGGCAGTAAAAAGGAACAAAAAATAAAAAGGTAACAAACAGCAGAAAATCACTCCTGAAAACCGGAGGCTCTAATCTATAAAAGGTAAATGAACAAAAAAAAATCACTCCACCCAGAGGAAAAAAAGGCTAAGAAATTGATAACTATGAAACTAAACTAGAATTGAAAACTTACAACAAAAACTCTCACTTGGAGGAAGAAGAACAAAATCCCAAACAATGGCGGTGGCAAAGACTGTGGAAGGAGCTGTGGCATAAGGCTGGGGTGAACGCACGAAGACGAAACACACTGGCACAAGATAAAGGGAGATGCAGACTATTTAAACACAGGGTAGGGGAACAGGTGTAGCCAATTAGGGCAATCAGACAGAGACACATGAGGAAGGGCAAGTGACCTGAAACGACAGGATAGTTACTTTTCAAAATAAAACAGGAAATGGCAAGACAAAACATGGAGACAGGACAAAAACCCAACTTAACCTCACCGCCATGTGACAACTAGGAGCACAAATGGCTTCGGAAACTCTGGAGGTCATACAGTGCGATACGGGGAAAGTGGAGACTGGGACTTAAATACTGAGGTAATTAGGCTCAGCACACCTGCACCACATCCAGCACTGAAACTGAAACGAAAAGATGAAAACACAACACAGGAAACAGAATGTAACCGGACTTCAAAATAAAAGCATGAACCGGAACCATGACAGACCCCCCCGAAGGGGCATCACCTGGTGCCCTACCAGGCTTGTTAGGAAACTCCCGGTAGAAGTCCCGGAGCAGAGAGGCATCGAGGATGAGGCAGCGGGAGACCCAGCTCCTCTCCTCAGGACCATAACCCTCCCAGTCCACGAGGTACTGGAATCCTCGTCCTCTGAGGTGAACGTCCATAATCTTTTTTACAATGTATGCTGGGTGGTTGTCAGTGAGCAGGGGGGGTGGTGGGGGTTCGGTAAGAGGGCTGAGAGAACTGGTAGTGACCAGCTTCAGGAGTGAGACGTGGAAGGTGGGGTGAACCTGAAGGGAGGCTGGGAGCTTTAACCGGACTGCCGTGGGATTGATTACTTTTTCGATGGGGAATGGTCCAATGTACCTGGGAGCCAGTTTACGGGAGTCCAGTGGTATTGGCAAGTCCTTGGTTGAGAGCCAGACCCTCTGTCCCTGGTGATACTCAGGGGCAGGAACCCGGTGTTTATCCGCCAACAGTCGGTTCCGCTGGACAGTGCAGGACAGAAAGGCTCTGGCATGTTTCCACACAGCATGACAGCAACGTAGATGGGCTCTGACTGAGGGCACCGCCACCTCCCGCTCTTGGCAGGGAAAAAGTGGGAGCTGGAACCGCTAGACCACCATAAAAGGAGACATGCCCATGGCGGATGAGGTGAGGGAGTTGTGGGCATATTCCACCCACGAGAGGTGCAGGCTCCAGGAGGCAGGGTGACGTGCAGACACACACCGTAGTGCTGACTCCAGGTACTGGTTAGCCCTCTCCGACTGGCCATTAGATTGAAGATGATGGCCCGACGAGAGGCTGGAGGAGGCGCTGATGGCCTTGCAGAAGGCTTGCCACACTTGGGATGTGGGGTCCACAGTCTGACACTATGTCCACCGGGAGGCCGTGGAGCCAGAACACATGAGACACCAGGAGGTCAGCAGTTTCTCGGGCTGAGGGGAGTTTGTCACGGGACTACTGGCCTCTAACACCGTTATTACGACGGACGTGGACTGTTTTTCTAAAATGGTCCACTTCATTCCTCTCCTCAAAGTCGATGGAAAGATGTGACCAGGGGCGCTTGGGGACAGGTAAAGGCTGCTGTAGTCCGGAGGGAGGTCTGTGGGAGGTCTTTCCTCTGGAGCAGACAGGACAAGCAGCAACAAAATCCTTAACCTCTTTGGCCATCCCTGGCCACCACAAGCGTTGATGCAGGAACTGGAGTGTTCAGTTGGCCCCAGGATGTCAGGTGAGCTTAGAGGAGTGGGCCCACTGCAGCACCTCGGTCTTGGCAGAATCGGGGACGAAGAGCAGGTCCCAGGGTCCGGGCTCTCCTGAGGGGGGTCATATTGCAGAGAGAGGGATTCGGGCTTGGTGTTTTTATTCCCCGGGCGGTAGGAAAGGGTGAAGTGGAAGCGTCCCAAGAACAGTACCCAGCAAATTTGGCAGGCGTTGAGTCTCTTGGCTGATTGTAGGTAAAGGAGGTTCTTATTATCCATGAGAATCAGGAATGGCACCTCCTACCCCTCCAGCCAATGTCTCCCTCCCAGAGTGCCACCACCACCGCCAGTAGTTCACGATTGCTCACATCATAATTTCTCTCAGCCGTGGAGAGCTTTCTGGGAAAAAAAGCACATGGGTGAACTTTTTGTTCCTGAGAGCTTCTCTGAGAGAGAATATTCCTGATTCCATTGTTAGAGGCGTCCACCTCCACAATGAACTGGAGCTTGGTATCCGGATGGACTAACACCGGGGCAGAGGAGAATAAGTCTTTAAGCCGCCTGAAGGCATCATCTTTCTTAGGGATCCACGTAAAGGGGCTGGCAGTGGAGGTGAGACGAGTCAGTGGGGCGGCCACCTTGCTATAGTCCCGGATGAACCTTCTATAAAAGTTTGCGAAGCCCAGGAAGTGCTGGAGCTGCTTCCGGGTGGATGGTCTTTGCCAGCCTACCACTGCCTCAATTTTGGCTGGGTCAGGCCTAAGCTCTTCCTGCGCTAGGATGTAACCTAGGAAACCGACTGAGGGGACGCTGAACTGACATTTTTCGGCTTTAACAAAAAGTTTGTTCTCAAGCAGTCGCTGGAGAACCTGTCTAACATGGAGCCTGTGCTCCTCTACAGTTCTGGAGAAGACTAAGATGTCATCAAAATACACATACACGAACTGATTGAGCATGTCTCTTAGGACGTCATTAATCAGGGACTGGAAGACTGCGGGGGCATTGGTGAGGCCAAAAGGCATGACCAGGGATTCAAAATGGCCGAGATGCATCTTAAAAGCGGTCTTCAACTCATCCCCCTCCTTAATACGCACCACATGGTAGGCGTTGCGTAGGTCTCATTTGGGTGGCCTTATTCAGGGGTTCGAAAGAGGGGTTTATGAGAGGCAGGGGGTAGTGGCTCTTCACCATTTTGTCATCAAGCCCCCTAAAGTCAATGCATGGCCTAAGGGTCTTGTCTTTCTTGGAGACGAAGAAAAACCCCGCCCCGAAGGGGGAAGACGATGGCCTAATAAGTCAGGCCGCCAGGGAGTCATTAATATAGACTTCCATGGCCTCTCTCTCCGGACGGGAGAAATTGTACAACCTGCTGGAAGGCAGGGGGCGCCAGGTATGAGGTCAATGGCGCAGTCATATGGCTGGTGAGGGGGGAGTGACAGGTCCTTATCCTCACTAAACACCTCACCCAGGTGGTGATATTCTTTGGGGGATTTGGAGAGATCAGGGGGTGTGACTGGGGATGGCAAAAGGTGGGTGACAGGGGAAGCGGAACGAAGGCAGTGAGAGTTCCATCGCTAGATGGAGCACTTTATGTCAGAGGACACCCAGTCAGTGTGTGGATTGTGAAACCTTAACCAAGGTGACCCGAGAACCACAGGGGACGAGGGGGAAGGAATAACTAAAAACCTTTTGTGCTCATGGGGATTACAAGAAATAGTGAGGGAGAGGGTCTCAGTCTGAAACCGAATGGTCTCTAAGGGGCTTCCGTCCAGGGCACTAACAGGTCTTGGAGAGTCTAACTCAAACACAGGAAAATTAGCGGAGTGAGCAAAGTATCAATTAAATTATCGTCTGTCCCTGAATCTATGAGTGCCTGGACGTTCAGGGAGCTAGTGGGACCTGAGACAGTGGCGGCCAGGCAGATGCGTGGGGAGGAGCCAGATGAGGAGGTGGTCTCATTCACCATGGTTGGGGCAGAGGGGGTGGCCCGAGGTCCCTTGGGCCGGAGAGGACAGTGGCAAATGTAGTGTCCAGGCTGCGCACAGTAGATGCAGAGTCCCAGGGCTACTTTTCTGCTGCGTTCCTCCGGAGTGAGTCGGGCCCGGCTGACCTGCATGGGTTCCTCCGTGGGGACCGAAGAGGTGTCGCATGACGTAGCAGCTGCAGAGGGGGTGAGCCAACCAGGCGCACTCTGGGGGGAAGGTGATAGGACAGCCCTACGCTCTCTACATCTCCCTCTGAAGCGGTTAACTATCCGAATCGCTAAGGTTATTAGCGATTCTGAGGAGTCTGGTTCATTACGAGTGGACAGCTGGTCCTTGACCTCCTCTGACAGGCCTTTAAAAAATGCCTATCTCAGTGCTAACTCGTTCCATTCGCTCTCTGCCGCTAAAACCCTGAATTCATTGGAAAATTGGGCCACGAAGATCAAACACTCTGTGCATCTTGGAGGCAAAACGCTCAAAAGAGCTCAGGCAGAGAGCGTTAGCCTCCCATAGCAAGTTAGCCCATTTACCTGCTTTTCCTCTAAGGAGGTTCACTACGTACGCTAGCCTAGCCCTATCAGTCCAGTAAGAGCTAGGCTGTTGGTCAAAAATTAGGGAACACTGGAGTAGGAACCTCCCGCATGCGCCTACCTCCCCCATGTAATGCTTGGGCGGCGGGATGGATGGTTCACGAGGCGGAGGTGGCACAGGGGCAGGTGGAGCAGGCGCAGCCGGCGGAGGAGGGACTGGAACTTCCGAGCCCATCTGGTTAGTCAGCTGGTGTACGCTGATAGTGAGCGTCCCCACCGAGTCCATGACCTCCCTGAGGAGCTGCTCGTGCTTGCCAAACAACGAGCCCTGCAAGCTGATGGCGTGTTGCAGGGAGCTGGTGTCTGCTGGGTCCATGTCTTGGCCAGAACGCACTGTCACAAAGCAGACAGGGTCTGGACCCCAAGAGTGGACATAGGAGACTCAGGGAATGGTAAAACGAAACTTTATTAGCAAAGTAGCAAACAAATGAGGAAACAAACAATAACAAAAAACCAACAAAAAAACCGCAGGGCTGGATGGTGCGGTGGCTGGGCCCTTGGGAGAATAAACAAAAGAAGGAAAACGAGAAACAAATGGCGCTGGAAACTCCAGGGGAAAAATACTATAAGAAAGTTTCAACAGAAAACCACTAGCAACTCACTAGTACGGTACTAGGAGAACAAATGGCTTCGGAAACTCTGGAGGTCATACAATGTGATATGAGGAGCTGACAACGAGAAGCAGGGCTTGGGATAAGACGTTCTGGCAATGGGGAGAGTAGAGACCGGGAGTTAAATACTGAGGTAATTAGGCTCAGCGCACCTGCACCGCATCCAGCCCTGAAACAGAAATGAAAAGATGAAAACACAGGAAACAGAATGTAACAGAATTTCAAAATAAAAGCATGGACATGAACTATGACAGTGTAGGGTGGGAGGGAGGTCTGCAGATGTGTGAGGTGGTGGCAGTGGTAGGTGGGTGGAGGGGCACCCTGCTGTCCCGCTCTTAAGTGCACTGGCTCTGGTAGTCTGGCAGTGCTGGCTCTTACCCCTCTGGATCTCCAGGGCTGCAGCATGCCATGTGGCTGCAGCAGCTCTCTGGGTTTGGCGTCTCTTGTGCGCCTGCACACTGGGTGGTGGATGGAGAGAGACTGGGCCCCCTTACCTGACTCTGGGCTGTGATGATGACATCATGCATATCTAGAGAATGCCCTCTGCCTTCTCTTACCTGCTCGTGCTGGGTCACATCACAAAGAATTGATGAATCTCATCAAACATTAGAGGAACTCTTTCTATCTTTCTCTCTCTCAACCTATCACTATATGCCCCATCTACATTTTTTGACCCAGTTCATCTGTTGGGACACTTTCCCCTATCTGCACTCCAAGGATCTATACACATATTCTCAGGAATCTCATAATCATGGGGGAGGTGGAAGGAAAAGCACAACAACCATCACTTCACTATATTTAACTAGCACCACCTGTTTCCCTTCCCTTGTCAATCATGCCACGTTCTGTCTTACCCCCTTGATTCACTGTGGTGTGGCACTGCCCTCCCTATCTGTTGATCTAATTTGAGGAAAATGACCTTTGTGAAGCAAACTAACTTCGGGGGGGGGGGGGCTGGTGATGGTCATGTACACGCACTGACACAATAATAATTTTTAGCTGCAAGACTAAAAGTGCATCAATCTCATAAAAAATTGCCACACCTTATGGTGCTAAACTATGAGGACAAATGCAGACCGAAAAAAAAAATAAATCTGTATTTAAATGTTCCATATGTTCCACTCCACAGAGTATCACAAGCTCTGTTGCCAATTAAGTTTTCTCACTCCACCCACACTACCCCACCGATGATGTGTTCTAGGCTGCATCCAGAGACAACTAAGTATAGGGAAGAATTAGGCCAGACAGAGGCAACTGCAGTGAGGTACCATGGCCCATGTTATGCAGCACTGCCTGTTTGTTTGCTGAAGTGAAATTTAGACACAAACTGTCAGAGAGAAACAGGAAGTGCGGCAGCACACTGTAGATCCACAACACTACTCCTCAGTATGTCAGCAGACCACAGCCTCTCTTTGGCATCAACTGCAGGGTCAAGATCAGGTAAAACTAGAGGATTTGAGAAAGAGTAATGATGGGAGAGGGGATGAACAGCTACATCTAATAATAGACTTCAAAAGTCTTTGAAAGGGGAAATCATAAGTGAGAGTGTCTGTAGCTGTGTTTTTAGAGTTCGAGTGACTCATCATAATCCAATCTGTTGAAGAGAAACAAACTAAGAGAAAACAATTGATCTTCAAAAGACCAGGCCCTGGAACCTGTGGAACCTCCATTTTCATCAACCAGCTGATCACAATCCCTGTAGTTTCTTCTCTGGAGCTGCAATTGTCATAGTCACTCAGTTTGTTTGAAGGTCACATCAGACTTGTGCATGTCTGAACAGAAATTTAGGATAATGTGTTTGACAGATGATCAAAATTATATTAGATAACAAATGATTAGTGCTGCAGATCAGAGAAACTGTCCTGATGCTGCAGTGAGGGTGGGGGGTTACCATGAACACATGAGTTTTTGAGATTTTCATGCTTGTTTTTTCTGCTGGTTCTCAATGATGTTGCTTGACCAGTTCCCTATTGTAGTGACAGCAGTTTCAAAGAGCAGTAGTGGTTGTATTCGCTTTAACCTGGTGTCCGTGTTGTGTGACTACTAAAGAGGTGCTCAGTTGCCCGTGGTACACGCTGGAAACTTTCTTCCTTCCAGGTTGTTGGAAATGCTGCATAAGCAGATTTACAAACTGTAAAGGCTGAAAAATTTGTTTAACGGAATCCGAAAAGAGCTGGACAGGAACAGTGATGCAGTGGCTTCCATGTTGGTGAGGTCAGCTGAGGACATCTGCACGTGCTTCACAGTGGCTCGTTTAATGCCTCCTTTTTCTGTGGTTTCATTCTTGAACTGCTCCTGTTTACAAATCATGTGGCCTCTTCTTATTCTGGGTCCAATCAGTGAGTAGGTGAAAGGAGCCAGAAGACATCCAAGCACTTTGACCTCTGACTAACATAATTAGTCAGTACTCCCTTGAAACTGTCCACATATCCTGTGTTCCGGTTGTCACTGGGGGCTGTGATGATTTCATTGGAACAGATATGTGTCAATGGTTTTGATTGTTTGCCTTAGAGAAAAAATATTTTGCAAACTGATTTTGTCCATTATGAACATCAGATAGAAAAGACTGTGCTCATGAATGGGATAAAAAACTAATTATGTAGTAAAACCATTTAATACAGTTTTAAACTTCCTCCAGGTGTTTTAGACATGTTTTTAAAATGCTGTTTTAGAAACCTGGATCAGGCCTTAACCTCCACCAACAACCTGATCTCTCCAGGTTAATAGGTGAAAGAGAGAGTATGAACATGGTGAAATGAGAAATTAAAAAACCTCAGAAAGATGTTTGAGCCTCAGTCAGACCAAATCAGAGGCCATGGGAAATTTCTTAGCTTGTAATTTCAGTGTCTAAAATTTGTCGTAGCATTAATGCTAACTCTGGCTTTCAGTACTGACAAGGTTTCAAGTTTATTTGCCCCACCCCTGTCCCCACTATTTGACAGGAGTGGTTCTTTTGGGTTGCATGGCTGTTATAGAGCACTAAGATCACTTTTTACTCACCACAGATTTCACTGTAAATAGTTTCTCACAGTAACATTTAGGCACAATGTAAACATCATAAACATGATTTTAATGTTCAGGGAGCTCTCAGACAGGGCAAGCTTCAGGACAGCAGTGTGCTGTAGCCCTCTGATGTGTCCCCACCCTCCTCTCCTGTCCCCCAAGCACCACATACAGGGTCTTTCACGGTGCAGGGATTTGGGAAGCACACGGAAGGGGGAATTTCCACACGTTGTTGGCTATACCACAGCCCCTGGGGCCTGGTCCACTACAGTAGTGGGTAGTGGGTGGGGGGCCCCCCACCCACTTATGGGGATATCTGTCCTTGGGTGTGTGGATGGTTGGGTCCCTGAGGTTATCTGGGGCCCTTTGCCTGGGCCTTATCTCTTGGCATTTTGTGGCTATGGGTTCATTGTGGAACTGTTTCCTAGTTGTCATTGGGGGTCTGGCGCTGGTCGGAAAGTGGTGGTGCACCTCGGCGGTGGACACTCCTCTGATGCAATCTCTTTGGTTTTGGTGCATATAGGATCAAATCAAATCAAATCAGATTTATTTGTATAGCGCCAAATCATAACAAAGTTACATCAAGGCACTTTACATATAGAGCAGGTCTAGACCAAACTCTTTATAAAATTATTTAAAGAGACCCAACAGATCCCTTGATGAGCAAGCACTTGGCAACAGTGGGAAGGAAAAACTTCCTTTAATAGGCAGAGACTTCGGGCAGAACCAAGCTCAGGGGGGATGGCCATCTGCCTCGACTGATTGGGTTGAGAGAGAGAGAGAGACGGGGGGAGCAAAGTTGGGTAGAGTAGGGAGAGAATGAGAGCAGGAGGAGGGGATATTCAATACAGGTGCAGGCAGGGACATATGATGCTGCATGAAGTTCATAGAAATTATGCTGTATGGAGTTCATGAGGAACATGTGGATGGGGATGATTCACCACCTGCAGGACAAGGACAGAGAGAGAGAGGAGAGGAACTGGGAGAGACAGAGACTTCGGAGAAACATAGTTATTGATATGTCAGCGCATGCAAGGTGGGGGGGGGGGGGAGAGAGAGGTGCTTAGTCCTTCCCCCAGCAGTCTAGGCCTATAGCAGCATTGCTAAAGAGTAAATTAACTTTAACTTTTTAACTATAAGCTCTGTCATACATAAAGGTTTTAAGCCTGGTCTTGAAAATTGCTGAAGAGTCCGCCCCCCGGACCGATACTGGAAGTTGGTTGCGTAGAAGAGGACCCTGATAACTGAAAGATCTGCCTCCTGATTTACTCTTGGAGACTCTAGGAACCACAAGTAAAACTCCATCTAGAGAGCGGAGTGGCCTGCTAGGACAGTAAGGAACTATGAGCTCTCTGAGATATGATGGAGCTTGGCCAGTAAGAGCTTTATATGTTAGGAGAAGGATTTTAAATTCTATTCTAAAGTTTACTGGCAGCCAATGAAGAGAAGCTAAAACAGGAGAGATGTGATCCCTTTTATAGTTCCTGTTAGTAGTCGTGCAGCAGCATTCTGAATCAACTGAATACCTTTCAGGGATTTATTTGGACATCCAGACAATAATGAGTTACAGTAGTCCAGCCTAGAAGTAACAAATGCATGGAGTAGTTTTTCTGCATCCTCTTGAGACAGGATGTTTCTGATTTTATTAATGTTTCACAGGTGAAAGAAAGCTGCCCTGCAGACTTGTTTTATGTGAGAGACAAAGGACATGTTCTGGTCAAAAGTTACTCCAAGATTTCTTACAGTGGAGCTGGAAGCCGAAGTAATGCCATCCAGACTGATTAGATGATTAGATAGGGTTTCTCTGAGGTGCTTAGGGCCAAGTACAATAACTTCAGTTTTATCAGAATTTAGGAGTAAAAAGTTGCGGATCATCCAGACTTGTCTTCAAGTCTGCCTGCAGTCTGACTATCTGACTAACTTCATTTGGCATCATTGATAAATATAGCTGAGTGTCGTCTGCATAACAGTGAAAATTGATGCTGTGTTTCCTGATAATGTTGCCTAAAGGAAGCAGATATAAACTGAAGAGGATTATGCAGTGGAGGAGGATGCAGTGGTTGCTCACGGGGGTGTCACCCCGGACTGGTTCCTCGGGTGGTGGGAGTGACTCTGGCTCGCCTTTGGGAGGGTTTGGGGTGTGCGGTGGCGGCGGCAGTGGTGGGTGGTGGAGTGCTGCGGGGCTAGGGTGCTCCTGTCCCACTTCTAAGTGCGCTGCCTCTGGTGGTCCAGCAGTGCTGGCTTTTACCCCTCTGAATATCCGGGGCTGTGTCATGCCATTTGGCTGCAGCAGCTCTCTGGGTTTGGCATCTCTTGTGTTCCTGCACATTGGGTGGTGAGTGGAGAGAGACTGGGTCCCCTGACAAGACTCTGGGCTCTGGTGATGTCCTCATGCATACCTCGAGAATGCCCAAATGCATGTCTGGCTTCACTTTAAAATATTCACTTTCGAATATTTTAGTAATCAAATATTCCACTGAAAATTTGATCGATTAATTGAGTAATCGGATAAAACATATTTTCGTTTAGTTAGAGAGAAATTATAAATACACATGAGAAAATAAGACATATCACTTAATAATGAACAATTGGTTTCCTTTTTTAGAAAATCAACATTTTTATTTTTAGATGCTCTCGGAGTAAACCGGGTGCCTTCAGTGGAGATGCTGCAGCATTGAAGACATACTGTTGTGGTATGCAAGGGCTGTCTTACAGTGAATACATATAACAGTGTTCACCTTGATGTCCAGCTTGAAATGCTCCCACACTTTAGATATTTTCTGTCTTTTGTTAGTGTCTTTATCTTCGCTTTCGTCATCGTCACGTCTTTCCTCCATTTTCCTGTTGCTAAAACCAAACAAGTCTGTCCCTTCATCTTCCTTTGCATGTGTGAAGTCAGTGCGTTGTTTCACATTAAAAGTAGTCTGGGCAAAACCAGACTATATTTAGAATATAGTTTGTAAAAATTAAACGATTCCCCGAGGCAGAGGAAATTCCTCGATAATTTTTTGTAATTGAGGTACTTGAACTTTTCAAGGAATCATTTCAGCCCTACTTCACTTACCAGCTCATGTCGAGTCACATCACAAAGAATTGATGAATGCTTTCAAAAATGAGAGGAGCTATTCTTTCTCTCTCTCAAACTATCACTATATGCCATGCCAAAATTTTTTTGACTTGTTTCATCTGTTGGGACACTTTCCCCTATCTGGATTCCCATGTCTGCAAAGATCTACACATATTCTCTGGACTCTCATAATCCTGAGGGAGGTAGCAGGAAAAGCACAAGCATCACTCCAACATATCCTACCAGCTATATTCTACACTTGTTTCCTTTACCCTATTCATCCTGCCATGCCTTGTCTCTCCTTTGTTTCCCCCTCATTTAGCTGTGGTGTGGCACTTCCTCCCTGCCTCACTAAGGCCATTTTACTAAATAAAGATCGACAAACAAGCTCCCAGGTAGGGCTGGTGATGGTCACATACACACACTGGTGGTGGAATTCTTTGGAGTATTTTAACTTGCTATACATCAATACAACCCCTAGATCCCAAATTTTAATAATATGTATGGAATATGTCCATATTAAATAAATAAGTTGCTAGAAAGTGCAATAAACCACAAGAAAAAAGAAAATAGTTTTTTTAAAAACACATATTTTCCCAAATACAGAAATGGTATAGCTATATCCCTCAAAATTTTAAATGTAAAAAAGTTGCACAAAGTCCTTTCAAACCACAGAGAAGTTATTTTGAGTGTGTTCATTGCTTAATTTCTGAGATTCTGGAATGTGTATGGAGTATTTGATGAGTGTGTGGGCTGTGTGTGTCTAAGTGTTTTTGTGAAAAACCACGAGATTAGACGAGACCGAGAGAGTAACTGCAGGCTAAGTGGAAAAACTACAACTCCTGGGAAAATGACGACTTCCACTACACAGGTAGTGTGGTGAGAAGTGACACGTGGTAAAATCGTGTGATCGTTCATGTTTACAACGAGATGGCAAAAATTCCATCGTCAGAAGTGTTGTAAACAGCTGCAGAATAGATTACAATATTGTTGTTGTTTGCTCTTTTTACCGGAATTTTTAAAACCCATTAGCGCGAGGAAACAGCACTCTGGGACACATTGAATGCGTGCTTTTAAAGTGTCACTCCTCCAGTTTCATATGAAAAAAAATATTTGCTCTATCTTATTTGGTTGCAGTTCTACTGGAATTTTAAAATAGATATGCAAACGCTCCCATCGGTTTTAAAGGGTTAACTATTGATGCTTGTATTGTGTCCATGGTCAATCATTGTGGGGTACAGAACTCGCTAGTTCCAGTTCAAACATGCTGGGGACTTGTGATTATCCCCACACCCGCCTGGCGTCTCATGCCCTTGGCAACTCTGGAGAAGAGTAACGTCCACCCCCTATCCCTGATTTTGGATCAAGATGCTATGCACAAATTGATGCTGCCTAAAGGAAGCAGATAAAGAGTGAAGAGGATTGGTCCAAGTACCGAACCTTGTGGGACTCCATAACTGGCTATAGTGCATAAGGAGGAGCTATTGTTAACATGTACAAACTGATATCTATCTGATAAATAGGATTTGAACCACCTTAGAGCAGTTCCTTTAATGCCAATTTCAAGTTCCAGTCTCTGTAATAAAATATTATGATCAATGGTGTCAAATGCAGCACTGAGAATTAAGAGGAGAAGTATGGAGGCTGATCCATTGTCTGAAGCCATTAGAATATCATTGGAGACTTTAACCAGTGCTGTTTCTGTGCTGTTGTGAGCTCTAAATCCTGACTGAAACTCTTCAAGCAAATCGTTCCTATCTAGATGGTCATGTAATTGGTTTGCTACTGCTTTTTCAATGATTTTAGAAATAAATGGAAGGTTCGATATGGGTCTATAATTGGCCAAAACATCTGGATCAAGATTCGGCTTTTTAAGTTGGGGTTTGATGACTGCGGTCTTAAGAGTCTGAGGTACATAACCCAAAGATAACGTCAAATTAATCAGATATAAAATGAATGACTCAATTAGTTGAAAATCTCTTTAATGAGGCTAGTTGGTACTGGGTCTAATAGACAGGTTGATGGTTTAGATGATGAGACTATAGAAGCTAGCTCTGAGAGACTCAGAGATGAGAATGATTCCAGATGTAAAATAGGCATTGCAGTTGATTCAGGAGTTGCTGTATTCAGTAGAAGATTATTGTCTAATGTAAGTAAGAGCTGATGAATTCTGTCTGATTGTTATAATTTTATTTGTAAAAAAGCCCTTAAATCATCGCTGCTGAGAGCTAAGGGGATCACTGGTTCAATTGAGCTATGACTCTGTCAGCCTGGCTACAGTGCTGAAGAGAATCCTAGGGTTGTTCTTGCTTTTCTCTATTAGTTCTGAGTAATATGAGCTTCTAGCACTGCGGAGAGTTTTTTCATAAGTTTTTAAGCTTTCTTTCCAGGCTAGGTGAAACTCTTCCGAGTTGCTGGAACGCCATTTTCTTTCTAATTTCCATGACGTCTGCTTTAAGGTACGAATTTGAGAGTTGTACCACAGAGCCAGCCTCCTCTGTTTTATTACTTTCTTTTTTAGAGGGGCAGCATCATCAAGATTTATAGTGCTAATCACAAGGTCATCAACCTGTGTATGGGAGAAATCCTCATTTGAATTTAGATATGGCATTGCTGCAAATGATGACCAATTATTCTCTTTAAATTTAGTCACAGCATCTTCAGATAAACATCTTCTATAGCCAAATTTATTCCTCGATGCTGTGCAGTCAATTAAAGTAAACTCAAATGTAATGAGGTAATGATCAGTCAAAACAGAGTTTTGAGGAAAAATTGTTAACTTGTCAATTTCAATGCTGATCAAGGATATGATAGAAGCAGTGAGTGGGTTCATTCACATGCTGGGAAAAGCCAATTGAGTCCAGTAAGGAAGGAAACCCAGAACTAAGGCTGTTGCTTTCTACATCTACATGAATATTGAAATCACCCAGTATAATGATTTTATCTGTACTAACTCTGATATAAACTCAGAAAACTCTAATAGGAATTCTGAGTACAGACCAGATGGACGGTATACTGTAACTAACAGAAATGGTTTTTCAATTTCCAGTTTGAGTGAGAAAGACTAAGAGTGAGGCTTTCAAAAGATCTACAGCCAGATTTTGGTCTAGGGTTGATTAATAAGCTTTACTGAAATATCGCAGCCACCCCCTCCTCGACCTATGGTACGAGGGACATGAAAATTAACAGGAGTGGGGGGTGTAGCTTCATTAATACTAACATACTCATCCTGCTGCAGCCAGGTTTCAGTTATACAAAATAAATCAATGAGATGATCAGTTATGAGATCATTGACTAATAGAGATTTTGATGATAGTGATCGAATATTCAACAGTCCACATTTAACTGCAGTATTATTTCAGAACGAATTTGTGGCTCTTTTGATTTCTGTTAAGTTTTTGTTTTTAGCTCCTCTTCTGTTTAATTTAGGTTTAGTAACTTTTCTAAATTTAGGTGGTCAGGGAACAGACACTGTTTCTATAGACCTAGACATAGAAAGAGACTCCATTCTATTCTCAGCAGGGAACTGCTCTGACTGAGGCGCAGAGGAGCGTGTTAAACTGCGGCTCTGCCTCCTGGTCTCAACTCAGGATTGTCAGGGTTTTAACTTTCTAATAAACTCAGCCAAATTCCTAGATATAAGAGCGGCACCACCCACAGTGGGATGGACACCATCTCTCCTAATCAGACCAGGTCTCCCCCAGAAAGTATTCCAGTTATCTATGTAGCCCACATTGTTTTCAGGACACCACCTCGACAGCCAACGGTTGAATGACGACATGTGGCTATACATGTCATCACTGGTCCGACTGGGTCACACAAAACTCTCCACCATGATAAAGTGATCATTCCCGGAGAGGCTTTTAATAAACCACAAATTATGAATGATTATCCCACTCTTTCAATCTTCATTCATGTGATTCTTACTGCTTCTGATACGTCTGGACTTCTGATAAATTTTCTAATTCGTGAAAAAGTCCTGGTATCAATGCTCTATTGATTTATGAATGAATCTGACTCGACATTATAGTCAACCTGCCTGGAGCATCATCACTGGGACAGAAGTCATGTTCTCACTCTGATCACACAGAAAACATGTTACAGCTATATCACCTCTGAAGCAGAGTTTGGGGTCCTCTAGTGCTCAGTCCTTGGCTCCATACTTTTTCAATTTCTTTTACAATCTCTCGCAAATACGTTCATAAAGGATGTACATGAAAATAGACACCTGTTATCAAGTTAGTGCTAACATGGTTAGTCAGTTTTGATTTTTATTACCTGGTAACAATTTTATTTTTGGCCTAATCTGATCTGTCCTAAGAACATTATTAAGGGTCCTATTGTTGTGCCCAGTCTTCCTCGGTCACATCTTCAGCACACATTCTCTGTGGTAGCAGAGCATTTTAAGACCATATATCTCTGGAACAAACTTCATCAAATATTTAACCTCATAAGCCCTGACCATATTTTAAAAAAACAATCCTTAAAGGACATACGCAAAGTAAACGAAAGATTGCCACACAATAATAAGATTCATATGCATGTTCTTGGTGTCTAGGGGCATCTAAGGACATCAGAAAATATATTCCCAATGTCAAAAATATTGTACCTGTTACAAAGCCTGAGGAAATTAGAATAAACCAAAGGAAAAATGTGAAGTTTCTATCCTTGCCTGTGTCTTTCCTGTATTTGGCTGAGGATAACACAACTAACAATGATTCCATGCACATAGATGCCATTGATCCCTTTCAGACTACAAATTTAACAAATGTGATAGAATTGTAGGAAAGTGTAAAGCCTCATCAAAAGCGTAGTAAGAATACCACCAGGCAGACACTCGGTTTGCAACGAAATAGTACCAAATGTGTGCTATTTTGTGTGTCCCAAATGGGTTGCTTTCCACTTCCAATTGAAATAGCAACTTTAATGCTACAACACTATAACAACTATATCTATAGTTACACTAGATTTATAACTATAACAACTCCCCCAAACTCACTCACTAACTTGTGCATCCCACACACACCCTACACATACCCTACGCCCACATTATGTGCACCTTACTTTCGCTGCTCATTATAGTTTTTTGATTATTTGGTATCATTCAGTAGCTTTTCACTTTTCATAAGACTACAAACATGGCCTTGCCGGGGCTGGTTTTATGATCACATAAAGCATTCCTGTATCCTCAGCTCTGCATTTTCAATGTTTATATCTATTCTAAACATAAACATTTGCACTAAAATACACTTTTCGTCTTGTTTTGTGGACATTAGGACCTAAACCTTTAGAAAAAACACCATTGCCCCTTTTTTACTGTATTTTATAGTGGTTGATTGTCTTGTTGATTTCTGATTTTGATTAATCTATTAAGATTCATGTTAAGATGACATTTCTTCTTGAAGTTTGAAGTTTTCAACATGGTTGATTTAAATAAAATTTTCAACATAATCAGCATACTTTAATTTAGAGTTATTTAATTTTTTTTCTGTGTTTCCTTGCTGTTTGTTTAGTGCTATGGTTTGTCTTTGTTTGTTTACTGGGTGAAAGGGTGATTCCTTCAAGTTGCTAGATGTATGCATCATAATGCACTGTGACATAATGCATTTCACACTGTACAGAGCTTACTTGACTCCTGTTTAGTTTTCATGTTTGGCACTGAGGACACAAATTCCTCTGTTGTACTGGCTGAATGTTACAACCACCTTGTCAGGGGGAAAGGGAAGCAACATAAACCAGATGTGTTCGGTGCAGAGGAAAGGAAATTATTACTTAAACCAGAATAGTTCCAAACCAGGGGTGCGACCAAAAAGGGGCTGGAGGTTGCTCAAATTAACAAACTAAATAAAAGAAGACTTCAAGCTCGAGATGAAAACACAAGTCAAACAATTAAGTCAAGGTCAAACACATAGACGGCTTCTAGTGAAAAAACAAGCAAAAATACTTTTGGGGCCCTGTGTCATTGCAAAGCCAGCAGTAATTAACTGTGTTACTTTGTGGACACAGTGGTCTGTTTAACCAAACTGTTATAAATATTGTAGTCTGTTGTGAAGACATCTCAAAGTTGCCGTGTTTAGATGGAACCCCAAGTCCACAAGGTGTCCTATTAACTGTGTTTATGTTGTTTGAACGTTGGGTCTGTGGATCTCTCCCTCCATAGCATCGCGGTGAGTGGACTGTACCTTCATGGGTTAAATGACACACACTCGACCGGCTCACTGAGCCTGCATCCAGTGTGTTGTGGTGAAACAGAGCAGGTACATATATCAAGGTGTTACCAAGGGTATCCATTTCCATGGAGTCAGGTTCCTCTTGTTCCTCTTCACACTTTCGCTCCCCCCTTTTTACTTCTGCACCAATCACCTAGCCATTCCAATACACACACAGTTGTCACCGGTGACACATACACACACATGTTGGCTTTGGGTGCCTCTTTAGGACATGGGCGAAAAGCACGGCGTGGATCAACAAAAAGCCCAAAATCAACTCAGCATCACTGTCAAGTGTTGTCTTCCATCTTGGTATTGCCCATCTTGGGGTCAGCCATCTTGGCTATAGCCATTCTGGTCTGACATTTTGTGCTCCACACTCCAACACACATATATACACTCACACAGACACACCTATCACCTATCACTTATTACACTGTTAAGGTCAGGTGGAGGACCCAGGTGCAGTACAGAACCGGATACAACAGTTTGTGGGAAAAAAAGTCTGGTTCTTTTGTTTGATTGGTGTGCAGTGATGAAGGAAGGCCAGTGGCTCAGGACAATAGGAAACGGGCAGGCAACTAGGCTGAGCCTCTGGAACACAAAGAAAACAGGGTAAGTTGCAAGCTTGGCACAAACAGAGAAGTTACTCAAGTATACTGGCTTGAACGTGACTGATTGAACAGAGTCTACATTCTGGCAGAATGGTGGAGATTGAACTGGTGTTTTATAGCAGAGTTGATTGTGATGATGGGCAGCTGGTGGCCTGGCTCCTGCACACCTGTCTCCTATCCTGAAATCAAGCACACAGATGGGAGGGGGTGAGTGGCTGCAGCTAAAGAATGGCAGTGGAGGGCATGACAGTAACCCCCCCCCCACGGGCACTACCTTTTGCGCACCCAGGGTAGTTTGGGTGGTCACGGTGGGAATCCTGGATGAGGGATGGGTCCAGAATCTGACAGTTGGAAATCCAGCAGTGCTTCTAAGGACCACATCCCTCCCATTCAACCAGGTATTGCAGACCGCAGCCTCAAAGCGCATGTCCAGCAGCCGCCAGACAGTATAAGCAGGATGGTTGTCAATCATCCGGGGCAGTGGAGGAGCTCGTGCTGGTGGGCATAGAAGACTGGAGCACACAGGCTTAATGAGAGAAACGTGGAAGGTGGGATGGACCTTGAGTGTGGCTGGGATCTTAAGGCGGATAGCAGTGGGATTAATAACCCCGTCAATCTCAAAAGGCGATTGAATCTGGGGCCAAGTTTCTTTGACACTACTTTCAATGGCTGGTCCCTGAATCTATGAGCACAGACACAGGAATGGATTGGCCAAACAACACAAGGGTGCCGTTTGACATTGATTTTGAGGGGGACGAACAGGTGACCGAGCTGCATGGGTTCAGGCTCAAAGGGTGACTGAAAAAGGGACAGTGGGAGGAGTGGAACCGGATGAGGCAACAGGTGTGGCACAGGAGGAAAGACCCTTCCGGGTTGCAGCAGGTATATAGCCAAATGACCAAAAAGTTAAATTTTATTGTGTGCATTTGCCAACTGTAATCTGTCTTTTTTATTTTGCTTTTGGAGTAGTGGCTGCTTCATTGCTGAGTGCCCTTTCAGATTATATTAATACAGGACTTGATTCACTGTGGATAATCCGTATAACACTCTTACACTCTCACTTTTACCAGCTTCGGCCAGCACCTTCACAAGGTCTTTAGCTTTTTTTCTAGGGTTGATACACACATTTTGCACTGGGACACAGAACCTGTCTCTTTCTTGAAAGGTATGATGGCTGAACTCTGCCATGTCGTCTATACTTGCATACAATTGTTTGAACAGATGAACATGGCTTGACCAACTTGACCAGTGACGTCATGTATGTCGTCATTCAACCGCAGGTTCTGGAGGTGGTCAATGTGTAATCGATGTGGGCTACATACAGTAAAAAACTGGAAGACTTTCTGGAGGGGTCCTGGTCTGATAAGGAGAGAATGCGTCCATCCCACCGTGGAGGGTGCTGCTCTCATTTCTAGGAATCTGACCAAATTTTCTAGAAAGTTAGAACTGTGACATTCCCTAGTCCAGACCAGGAGGCAGAGCTGTGGTTTAACAGACTCTTATCTGCACCTCAGTCAGAGCGGTTGCCTGCCCAGAATAGAATAGAAGCAATGTGGATAGAAACTGTATCCGTCCCCCAAATTTAGTAAATGGATTAAACCCAAAGTAAACAGAAGAGGAGCTAAAAATGAGAACTTAATTGAAATTCATACTACCACCACTTAGGACCTAAATATTACAAAAATTAAATGTATTGTATTGAATATTAAATCCCTATTATCCAAATCCCTCCTAGTTAATGATCTGATCATTGATCATATTATTGATTTATTTTGTATCACTGAAACCTGGCTGCAGCAGTATGTTAGTATAAATGAATCTACACCCCCTACACGTTAACTTTCATATTCCTTTGCTCTTACTGAGCACCTTTTGATGGCGCTGTTCAAATTTGTTGATGATGGGATGGGGGTGGTTTTCTCCTCTGGGTTTTAGTCAGTGGACATGGTGGAAGGTGATGTTTTTCACATTTTATGTCTTGGGAGCTCTCTGGCCGGGATATCTGAGGGAAGCTACATGATGCACCACTGATAGTGTGAATTTATGAATTTTTTGAGTTCTTCCACCAAAAATAGTGATATACTTTAAGTTTAGAATCCGTGAGTTAATTTTCGAAGAAAGGGCTTGTTTTTTGAGATCTGGTCTTGGGTTAAGGTTAGTGGCGCCATGCAAAGAATCAAAATCTCACACAGTCTCCTGATCTCTCCTGTAGTACAATGCACTTTATTCCTTCTACTACTTTCACAAAACATACTATTTATCCATGCTGATTTTTTTTTTCATGTGTTTTTCATCTTGACTGGTATGACTCGACCGTACATTTTTATTTACTTGCTACTGAAGGCAACAGCACTTTTATTAAAAAACTGTGTGCATTTCATTGACTAGAGATTTAATTTTATTTTTTTATTCATTTATTTATTTGTACATATAAATGTCAAGGAACCAAAGCGCACATTGCATGGGATAATTTCAGGTAAGTATATCACTCAAACATTTCAGTGAAATGTTGTAAGAGTTATGGATTTAACCTTAAGAAGTTTGAATCCAGATCAAACCCTGATCAAATTAAATGACCCCAGGCTCACCTAAAAAAAATTCACATCTAACTGTTGATGTTCCGACCTTCCTTTCTTGTCCTGTCATTCCTCCAGGACTACACCATCACCATGTACTTCCAGCAGTCCTGGAGAGACAAGCGTTTGTCCTACACAGGCATCCCCCTCAACCTCACCCTGGACAACCGAGTTGCAGACCAGCTGTGGGTCCCTGACACATACTTCATTAATGACAAGAAGTCCTTTGTCCATGGGGTGACCGTAAAGAACCGAATGATCAGACTGCATCCTGATGGAACCGTGCTCTATGGTCTGAGGTGAGAGCTGCTCTTGCTCTTTGTAGTCCCATTGAACTAGAGGTGATACTTTGTTTTATTTCATTTTGATGTAAACATAAAAAAGAAAATCCAGATCTCTGCATGCAAATTATGTTGTACTGGCGGGTGTCACTGAAAACTGCCAGCATTAGCACAAATCGACTGACTCAGTGACCAACTGATTTTATTCCTTCCACATCCTTAACAAATCCTCCCTTAAGTCTGGCAATGGAACACTCGCTTCTCCGTGTTTGTCTACTGTCACATTACTGCAAATGAGTAATCTACAACAAAACCCTGTTGTGATTATCTCTCCAGACATTATGAACCAACTCATCATTTTAGTGTGAATGGTCATTTTTCATTTCGTCTGAGCAAATATAAACCTAATGATGAAACAAATTTGTTGGTTTTTACCAAAGTCACATTCCTTTCCATCTGTAGACAAAAAGTGCGTCCATGACATCCTTGTAGTCCGTTGTGTTACGTTATCTTCATCAGACTGCGGGTGTTATAATGAATACTTGGCCATGTTGTGATTATGATCATATATAAATTAATCAGCTCAACAGTGATAAATCCTATATGATGTTGTATACATTTTAGTAACGTTTGCATGAAAGATGTGCTGATACCACATTTTCCATTCTGATACTGACTATAGGCCTACAAATGTATTTAAAAGAAATGAACAACTGTTTACTACTGACCCTGACTGGATGTGACGTGACAGCCTAACACTGGTTTGCACTGTGGATGGGGTTTACATGGCCTCTGCATGCAAAGCATCCACTATACCGCTGAGCTACGTCCTTGGACGCATATAAATATATTAGGGATGCACCGATACCGATATCAGTATCGGGTATCGGTCTGATACCAGGCATGAGTACTCGTACTCGTACTCATAAAGTTACCACTGATACCATGATACCGATACCACTTTACAGCAGCGTGCGGTTTACAGCGCTTGACTGCAAGGCGGGAAGCAAGGAGTCATATCAGCAGTGTGGAACTATTTTCAGGTGAATGAGAGCGACAAAAACAAAGCAGAATGTAAATTATCCATCCATCCATTCATTCATCATCTTCCGCTTTTCCTTTTCCGGGTCATGGGTGTGCTGGAACATGATGTCTTTGGACGGTGGGAGGAAACCCACGCAGATACAGGGAGAACATTCAATCTCCGCACAGAAAGGCCCCAGGCCGGGAACCGAACCCCTGACCTTTTATTGTAGGGCGACAGCACTAACCACTATGCTGCCATGCTGCCCAGAATGCAAATTATGTCCAGCAAAACTCTCGAGAGGAGGGACAAAATCTACCGCTTACAACACAAGTAACTTAATTAAACATATTGGCAGTGCCATGTTTAAAGCACTTTTGTTAAATGTCAGCATATGACAGAATCCGATATGTGTGGCAGTGCCATGTTTATAACAACACTAATGTTGAATGTCAGTATCTGACAATTTTGTGAAATTTGTGTTTGTTATTTGAACAACATTATTCAATATGATTTTCTTGTACATTGGTGACTGAACTGCAGTGAAACTTGTGACAGACGATATCTGTCGAAAAATTAAAAAAAAATTCAAAGTAACTTGTGTGTAATGGCGTAAGTACTTGGTATTGGTATCGTTGAGTACTCAAATGCAAGTACTCGTACACTACTCATTTTGGAAAAAAGTGGTATTGGTGCATCCCTAATATATATATATATATATATATATATATATATATATATAAGATTCTTAATTATACATTAAAGGGGGTATAATAATCTAAATTTTAATAAAAATTTTATAAATCTCAGGAGATGAGGTCCTGATTAGATATGTAGATAATTTCCAGATGACCACATAAACGTTTTTCTCTATCTCCACAGAATTGCAGGTGAATGATGGAGAATTTGTTTAAATAAACGATAATTACATTATGTTTATCACATGTTGCTACCACCTCAGAAGGGGATTGGTATCTTGAATTTCTTTGATGATTTCCCCAAGTGATTGGCTACATCAATTACACTCATATTCCTATCATTGTTCCTTCACAAAATGAGGCTTGTTATGTAAATAGGAAGTCCATCCACAGTATTAATGTGCAGGTACATTGAATACTGTCTCAAAATGTCGTTACTTTACTCATTCTCTACTCACACTCTTGTAATGCAACACAAATTATTAGCAATGTGGAGCCTTAACAAGACTTGTGTGTATACAGTATACACTTGCTTTTACATGCCCCTCGAAAGAATCTTGTGAAAAGGACTGTATAAATAAATATTACTTACTTACAGGCCTTCTGCTGGGTGACAGGAGATACCCATGTTAGCCCAGTCTGCTGACCTCTGACCTCTGACCCTGAGCCAGGACCCCAACTGCAGTTTAATGTGGTCCATTGATGGATGAGAGCCCAAGTGGAGATGACTATAGGGCAACTGAAAGCCTGTTTCCAGTGCCTACGTCACCTCAGCGTAACCCCTGTGAGCGCATGTGACATTATTATTATATGTGTTGTGTTAGTAATATTGAGACAATTTGAGGAGAACACTACCCTGCACTACAAATGGAAGACCCCAATGAAGACCCCCTCCTCCCTGCGGATATCCAATACGGAAGAGCAGACATGCCGGAATCACTTCACAGATTAAGCCACCATCACCACCAACAACACTCAGAGCTTAAAGACAAATTGTAATTTTATTGACCTAATTTTCTAGAAATGCAAAGCCACAGTTAGATTGTTTTTGTATTGTTCCAATAATTAAGACAATTCACCTATGACCTTGCATTCACCAGTAATTTGTGTTTCAGTATTTGCATTTCCAGATATGATTTCTTAATCTAGCAGTCCAAGTGCACCGTTTCCTTGTCTGTTTTTTTTTTGTCTTTTTTAAATTTTTTGATCAAATGCATTTTATCAAACTCCTTTACTAGGAACTAGAAATAAATAAAGATGGCATTAAATCATATAGTTCTACATGATCTCTAGAGAATTAACCTCTGGTATTTACTGATCAATTCATTGTGTTCACTTGTACAGTAGAAGTCGATGGACCCTTGTCCTGCTGCCTAGCCATGCTCTGTTGAAAAGGTTGACAATGTACAGTGCAGGCTACGTGTCACACTCTATATTCCACACAAGAATGGAAGGAAATGTGAATAGGTAGATACCTAACATATAATACTTGGATCCCTCTCTATAGCAACAGGCAATGCTTCCAGTTTCAAGTTTTTCATATGCATAAAAGCAATGAAATACTTTGTGTACCAAGAAGTAATTGTACAATAAATAACAATCAAATAATTAAGGCTTAAACTAAGAAGGGCAAGAGAGGCTCCTCATTCAGTGTAAGTTGGCGCTGACTGACTTCATCATCCTCATCATCCTGTGAGAATGAACGTTATGTTTCATCAAATTTTAAACTAGGGGTAGGACAAAATATCGATATGGTAGTATATAGTTGCTCTTATTTATGTAATACGTGACTCAATATGCCAGAGTCAAATATCGACATATTAATCAATGAAAATAAGGCCACTTTAAACCAATTTCCCTGATCCCAGTGTCATTACTCCGTGGCTGTATACAGCTTTATTGTTGAATGAATAAAACTGTAGATTCAATTAATTCACAGATTATCCACAGTATTGATTAATGTGTGACAGGCTATGTAAGGAAGCTATCTTTAGCTCAATTGTTTGGCTTTACTGTGTCAAAACAAAATGAAAAAAGACAATGTCTATTAGCCTCATGGATTGGAAGGTGCTGAGTTTTGTTTTTTGGTGCCAACATGCAATTAATCAAAATGAGGTGCATGTATTCTGCACTTAAAAAACCCACAATTAAACAATTAAATATTGATATTTGGCACTGGCGTATTGATTCTCGTGTTGCACAAGAACAATATACTGCTGTATCAAAATTTTGTCCCACCCTGATACATACAGTATAATACTTTCATTAATTTATCTTCTACTGCTTATCTCTTTTCTCGGTTGCTGTGGGTGCTGGAGCTAATCCCAGCTCACATTGGGGGCGGGACACAACCTGGACAGGTCATCACTCCATTGCAGGGCCAACATACAAAGACAAAGGCGAACAACCACTCACCCTCACACTCATACCTACTGGCAATTTAAAGTCACTAATTAACCTAAATATGCATGTTTTTGGAGGGTGGGAGGAAACCAGAGCAGCCGGAGAAAACCCACACATGCAAGGGGAGAACATGCAAACCACAGAGAAAGGCACCAAGCTCAGGAACCAAACCCACTACTTTCTTGTTGTGAGGCAACAGTGCTAACCACAATGCCACTATGCTGCCCCTATATAATACCTATAATGCTTATGGGTTAAGCGTAGAGAACAAAACTAAACATGAAGAACACAACTAAATATGTTGAACATAAGTGTAGTTGTATTCATGGTGTAGTGTTGTAGAGACACATTTTTAAAATTAAATAATAAATGAATGCAATTGGTAAGAGTGCCTCTTCTACTGTCAGCTGGATGCATTTCCAGTAGAAGCACTGTGGGACACAGGCACCCAGGCATATGTCCTAAAATTGACCTATCAAATGAGACAGAAAACTTCAGGAACTGTTGAAGTCAGAGGTCCTGATTGGACTGGCTGCAAATCAGACAGAAATACCATTGCTACGATGGGTGGAGGTAGAATTCACACTAGGCAGACAGCCACACTATTAAGAGCTACTGTTGGTGACCATTCTTTTCTCTAGTGACGCAAATGTAGCAGAGTTGGACAGCCTCTTTGTGGTAAGCGTGTTGCGTCATTTCCGGTCACTAGTGGTGGTGCTGTGGGTTACCTCGTGTTGCTGTCTCTGTTATTTATCTCTGCTATTCACCTTGATTAATAGACAGTAAACTGTTATCAAACTTATAATCAGCAAAGAATTCAACCTCTTTTCCCTTTCCCTAAACTGTACAGACGATTATGTAGCTCTGCTAATCTAAGTAAAAGATTAGCAATGGCCTCCCGCTCTCTCTCTCCACTCTCTCCTTCTCCTTTTCCCTCTCAAAGTCTCCCTCCCCTGTCCTGTGTGCTACATGTTTAGTTACTCCTCTGGCTCCTTTTATGATAGTACTTCTTGTCATAGATGCAGGATGATGAAATGGAGGCGAGAATTAGTGAGTTACGAGTTGCGGCTCTGCACATTAGCTAGCCCAGCTTATGCTAGTGTAGCTAGCCGCCCCCCCTGTAGCTGGTGCGGGCCAACCTAGAGCAGCTCCTAGGGCAGCCGAGAGAGTTTCCTCCCCCCCAGCAGCTCCCGAGCAGCTGGGATCTAGTCAGGGCGTCTGGGTGGCATAGTGATAGGCAACAGCCTGTCACCACCAACCACTTCATGTTTCTAACAGGTTCTCCCCACTCAGTGACACACCCGCTGAAAAACAGACTCTAGTGATTGGTGATTCCATTTTGAGGATTAGCAATGCCAGCGGCCATAGTTAAGTGTATCCTGGGGGCCAGTGCAGGCGACATCCAGTCTTATCTGAAACTGCTGGCTAAGGACAAGCGTAAATATGATAAAATTGTTATTCACGTCAGCAGTAACGACACCCGACTTCGCCAGTCGGAGGTCACAAAGATTAATGTAGAGTTGGTGTGTAGCTTTGCTAAAACGATGTCGGACACTGTAGTTTTCTCCGGCCCCCTCCCCAATCGGACCAGTGATGACATGTAAAGCCGCATGTCGTCATTCAACCACTGGCTGTCAAAGTGGTGTCCTGAAAACAATGTGGGCTACATAGTTAACTGAAAGACTTTCTGGGGGAGACCTGGTCTGATTAGGAGAGATGGTGTCCATCCCACCATGGATGTTGCCGTTCTCATATCTAGGAATCTGGCCGATTTTAATAGATAGCTTAAACCCTGACAACCCTGAGTCGAGACCAGGAGGCAGAGCCGCAGTTTACCACACTCCTCTGCACCTCAGTCAGAGTGATTACCTGCCAAGAATAGAATAGAGTCTTTGTCTATGTCTATGTCTATACCTATGTCTAGGTCTATAGAAACTGTGTCTGTCCCCCAACCAACTACATTTAGAAAAGTTACTAAACCTAAATTAAACAGACGAGGAGCTGAAAACAAAAACTTAACTGAAACCAAAACAACCACAAATTTGGTCTGAAATAATACTGCAATTAAATGTGGACCGTTGATTTTCATTAATTTCTCACATCCCTCGTACCATAGGTCGAGGAGGGAGGCGGCTGCATTATTTCAGTCAAGCTTATTAATCAACCGTAGACCAAAATCTGGCTATAGGTCTTTTGAAAGCCTCACTCTTAGTCTTTCTCACTCAAACTGGAAAGTTGAAAAACCATTTCTGTTAGTTACAGTATACCGTCCATCTGGTCTGTACTCAGAATTCCTATCAGAGTTTTCTGAGTTTATATCAGAGTTAGTAAATAGATGTAGAAAGTGACAGCCTTAGTTCTGTATTTCATTACTAGACTCAATTGGCTTTTCCCAGCATGGGAATGAACCAACTCACTGCAATCATATCCTTGATCTTGTTCTGACATATGGCATTGAAGTTGACAAGTTTACAGTTTTTCCTCAAAACTCTCTTCTGACTGACCATTACCTTATTACATTTGAGTTTACATTAATCGCATAAATTATTAAGCACAGCATCAAGATCATCATATAGATGTTTATCTGAAAATGCTGTGGCTAACTTTAAAGAGAATATTTGGTCATCATTTGCAACAATGCCATGTCTAAATTCAGCTGGGGATTTCTCTCATACACAGGTTGATGACCTTGTGATTGGCACTATGGCCACACAGTGTTCAAATCTTGATGATGTTTCCCCTATCAAAAAAAAGTAATAAAACAGAAGAGGCTGGCTCTGTGCTTTAAGGCATGAATTTGAGAATTATACCAGAGTCTCCAAGTGTAAATCGGGAGGCAGATCTTTCAGTTATCAAGCTCCTCTTCTATGGAACCAGCTTCCAGTATCGGTCCAGGGGGCGGACTCTTTAACTTTTTAACTATGAGCTCTATCATATAGAAGAGTTTTAAGCCTGGTCTTGAAAATTGCTAAAGTTCATTTACTCCTTAGCTATGCTGCTATAGGCCTAGACTGCTGGGGGAAGCACTGAGCACCTCTCTCCCTCTCTCTCTCTCCCCCCTCTCCCCCCCTTGCATGCACCGACATACTACTAACCATGTTTCCCCGAAGTCCTTGTTTCTCCCAGTTCCTCTTCTATCTCTCCCTGTCCTCATCCCAAAGGTGGTGAATCATCGCCATCCCATGTTCCTGTAACGCTTGTTGCTCCCATATTTCTATGCACTTCATACATGAACACATGTTCCTGCTTGCATCTGTGTGGAGTATCCCCTCCTCCTGCTGTCATTCTCTCCCTACTCTACTCAATTCCTCCCACATCTCTCTCTCTCTACCCAACCGGTCGAGGCAGATGGCCGCCCCCCCTGAGCCTGGTTCTACCGGAGGTTTCTGCCTCTTAAAGGAAATTTTTCCTTGCCACTGTTGCCAAGTGCTTGCTCATGGAGGGATTTGTTAGGTCTCTTTATATAATTCAAGTTTGGTCTAGACCTGCTCTATTGTAAAGTGCCTTGATGTAACTTTGTTATGATTTATCACTATATAAATAAATCTGATTTGATTTTATTTAATTCACAATAATGTGATAGAAGAAGCAGTAGGTGGTGTGGCCAGTCAACACACAAAGTGTGTAGAGCCTTTCCAGTAATATTCAGAACAACACAGGCAATACTAAAGCTAATTCAGATCCCAGATAATGATGGAGGCATAGGCACTGTGCACGTTAGAAAAATAAAAATCGAGTGCTGCTTAACAGGTAACTATTAATTATAATTAAGAAAGCAGTGGAAAAGAGCTACATAGAAATAAAGGGAGGGAATTAATGTTTTGCAAGAGGAATTGAGAAGCAGGCTAGCAGTGCTCAGAAGGGCCAAATATCTTAGGAAAAAGAGAAAGAAGAAAGAATTTCTAAGGACAGCGTTTTACAGTTCAAGTTTGTTAAAGGGTTGTTTAACCATGAAAAGGGAGGGCAGCTTAAAGCAACAAAGTTAGAAGTAGAAAAGTATGTAAGAAATACATATTCAGATTTTGAGCAGAATAGACTAGTAGGCCTTCCACCTGACATGCCACCATTAGGGGAGATAGATCTTGAGATGTATGTTAGACCACCTAGGTGGAAGGAGGTTGAGGAGGTAGTCAGGCATACAAAGGCTTCTTCGGCCCCAGGGCCAAATGGAGTCCCCTACCGGTTTTATAAAAGTGCACCTGATTTCCTAAAGTTTTTGTGGAGGCAATTAAGAATAGTTTGGGAGAAATAGTTTATTCCCAGAGCATGGCAGTGGGCAGGAGGCATTTTTATTCCTAAGGAGAAAGAGTCCTCAGACCTGAGTCAGTTCTGGATGATCTCTCTCCTAAATGTAGAGGAGAAGATTTTCTTTACTGTAGTCGTACGGAGATTAGCTAGTTATTTAGAAAGGAATAGCTTAATAGACACTGCAGTACAGTGGGCAGGAATACCAGGTTTCGCAGGGTGTTTAGAGCACACTAGCATGATTTGGCATGCTAAATCTGGCATTCAGGCAGCCAAGATTGAGAAAAGAGACATGCATGTAATATTTTTGGATTTAGCAAATGCATTTGGTTCAGTGCCACATATTGCCTTATTTGGGAGGCGTTTGATTATTTTAGAGTGCCCGGAGTAGTTGTTAATTTAGTAAGAGCATATTCCAGGATATTATACTATGCTTAAGTACAGCAGGCTTTACAACAGATTGGCAGAGGCTGGAAATAGGCATTATGGCAGGGTGTATGATTTCTCCATTAGCATTCACAATGGCAATGGAGGTAATTATTAGAGCTTCTAAGTGGGTTGCAGGTGGAGAGAGGTGGCAGGATGGGATGCGCCTTACACCAATTAGGGCCTACATGGATGATATGACGTTGGTGACTACAACAGTGCCATGTATGAAAAGAGTACTTGAGACTTAATAAAAACTTAAACTGGGCTAGTATGAAAATCAAGCATAGTAAGTCCAGAAGTATCTCAATAAGTAGAGGGAGATTAAGTGATAGAAAGTTTGTAATAGATGAAGAGGAAATTCCAATAATTAGGGAAAAATCTGTAAAGAGTTTAGGTAGGTGGTGCAAGGCAGACTTGCATGATGAACAGGTAGCGCAGTTTCGGAAGGATGTTGCTTGGGGACTGGATAAAATAGATAAATCAGGGCTTCCGGGAAAGTTGAAGCTGTGGTGTTTGCAGTTCGGATTATTTCCCAGGTTGATGTGGCCACTGTCTGTATATGAGATTCTGTTATCTGCTGCATAGAAAATGGAAAGATTAGTTAGCTTTTACATTAGGAAGTGGCTAGGTGTTCCTAGATGTTTAAGTACTGTGGCACTGTATGGGAAAGACATACTTCAGCTCCCAGTATCTAGTCTAGTGGAGGAGTTTAAATGTACTAAGGTTAGGACAGAGCTCCTGTTATCTGGGAGTGAAGATGTGGTTGTTAGTAAGGTGGTTGCAAACCCAACCAAGGGGAGAAAATGGAATCCAAGAATGGCAGTGCAGGAAGCGAAAGCAACTCTTAGGCATACAGAGATTGTGGGTAATGTGCAAATAGGCCGGGGTGGCTTGGGGCTTGGCCCAGGCAAACCAGTGTGGAGTAGAGCAGGTCCCAAAGAGAAGGGAAAGCTAGTTGTGGAGCAGGTTCGTAGACAGGAGGAAATATTAAGGGGTGCAAAGGCAGTGGCTCAGGCTAAGCAGGGACAGTGGTTGAACTGGGAAGGTGTAGAGAAGAAAAAGCTTATTTGGAAAGAGCTGTGGAGTATGGAGGAAAGTAGTATTAGATTTTTGATAGGGGCAACATATGATGTATTGCCAACTCCCCAGAACCTAAAACTCTGGGTAAATGGAGACCTCCTATGTTCGTTGTGTTCAGGTACTGCAACTCTAAAGCACATTTTGTCAGGTTGTAAGGTTAGTCTGTCACAAGGATGGTATACGTGGCGACATAACCAGGTTTTAAAAAGCTTAGCTGCAGGCATTGAAGATATACGGAGGCAGGCAAATTTAGGAGGGTCTAAGACAAAAAGAGTTGTAATTCAATTTGTTCAAGAGGGAGAGAAAGTTAATAAGACAACAAGGAGGCAAGGCAGCTTAGAGGATGCTTGTGATTGGGAGCTGCAGGTAGATTTAGGAGGAAAACTTGTTGTTCCCCAGGAAATAGTTTGTACAAAACAGAGGCCTGATATAATTTTGTGGTCTAGGAGTAGAATGAGAGTATATTTCATAGAGCTGACTGTTCTGTGGGAGGATTCAGTTGTAGAAGCATATGAAAGGAAAAAGCTTAGGTACGTAGAGTTAGGGGCGGAAGCGGAGCAGCGTGGATGGAAAGTTAGAATTTGTCCAGTGGAAGTAGGATGTAGAGGATTTGTAGCAAGGTCTGTTGTCTTTTTGTTGAGGGAGTTAGGAGGAAAGGGACAGAGTATTAGGAAAACAGTGAAGGAAATGTCGGATGAGACAGTGAGATCCAGTCAGTGGATTTGGATTAGAAGAAGTAATAGTAGCTGGGGGCCCAGCAGGGGGAGCAGTTAGGGTAGACAGACTCTTGGGAGAAGCAAGGAAGAAATGCAGGACGAGGAAGTGTATTTAAGTGGAGTGTGTGGCCTGTGTGAGCCTCTTTGAGACCATGCGGTTAGTCCAGGTGAGTTGGCCTGTATTGTCTTGAATTGGCTTGTATTATGTCTTTGTCTCTGATTATATGACTGTTTAGATGAATTTCTTTGCTGAATCTGCTTGTGTATCTTCTCCTGCCTCCACCTCCTGCACCCTCTATACTTTCATTACCCCCTACCCAAATCAGGGTCTGTATCCCATCCCTACTTTTATCATTATCTCCACCTCTTGTATTTCTCCCCCCTACCCGAACCAGGGTTTGTATCCCCACCCTGCTTTCACTGGTGCAGTTGGTGAGAGGTTGGAGTAGTTGATGATAGTGCTGTTTGTGGTAGCATAGGCAAAGTAAAGGAGATAATTGTCTTGGTGTGAGGAGCGGTGATAGCTGGCATTAGGAGGGTGACTCTGGGATGGCAGTGATCACTGTCTAGCCTCCTGGAGGTATCGTGGGACCAACTACACGAAACACTGGTGAAAGGAGGTTCCCACCTGATGACCCCAAAGACATGTTAATTATCACTGCTCACTGGGCTAGTTAGATATAGTTATCTTTAGGGCACGTAGGGCAGGTCGCAAGGTTGCTGTTAAGTTTAGGGAATTAGTCACTGAGTCTGGTCCATTTATTTCTTTTCTTTTTTTTTTGTAGCACAAGTTTCTTGTGTTTACTTCGAATTGTCACAGGTAGTGCTAAAACTGGGGCTCACTTCAAAGGTAAGGACTGTCTGTTAGTCCCTATTGAAGAATTTGCACTGCCAGAGGCTTTCACTTTTAAAGAAGGTCTCATCACCATCCCCAGCTATAGGTCAGGTTTAAGATCCACATTGCCAACACAAGTAGGTAGAACATTATCTCACATCAGCTCACAGTTCCTGGTCATCTATAAACTCTTATGGCCACTTATGCTCTGAGAACAGAACAGATTAACATAGGTAAGGATGAAAAACAGGATTGTGAGCAAGGTGATGGAGCACCAAAAATGGAGTGGAGAGCCTTTTAAACTGCAAGAAGAAAAAAACTCCATAACCAGCTTAGTGGGATCTTGGATTTGACCTTAGTTACTTAAGTGATGCCCAAGGTGAGTCTGAGAAAAACAGTTACTGAAAGAGGAGTGCCATATATTCACCTCCCTATTACCCTAACTGACGCTACTCCAGTATGGAAGACATACATATCAGTCCTAAAGCCACTACCCTAAGTTCTCAAAGAGTATCTACAGGACCTGCTAAATCAGGGGTGGATAACTCAGTCCCGCTTGCTATATGCATCACTGATCATATTTGTGAGAAAAAAGGATGGCACTCTATAACTGTGTCGTGACTACAGAGAGTTAAACAGAAAATTCATCCCAATCAACAACTCATCCCCTGTTTCCATGACCCTTGCATTGGCAGCTACTGGTTCTTTGTGTTGGATTATGGAAAAGTTTACCATCAAAGGTTTTTGGGTTGAAGAGAGCCAACCCATGACTCCTTTTATAACTCCATGGGGCCTCTAACAGTGGGTAAGAATCCCATCCGGCTTAAGTGCATCACCCCCCAAGCTCCAGAGAGTTTTTGATTGGCTTGAGAGATGTCATGTGGCAACCATACCTGGATGACATCCTCGTCTATTGACCAAGCTTTGAGGACCATGTCAATCACACATGAACTCTGCTGCAGAGGTACCAGAAGTATTCAGGAGGAAAGTAAGATTTCTGAAATTCAAAATTTCTCCAGAATAGTCAAGCTGTCATACCAGCTACACTCTCCTGGAAAGGAATGACTTGGGGAGCCCAAGAACAAGGAAAAGATAATCGTCACCAGAAAAAAGTGTAACCTTTGACAAATATCATCCAAATTATCGGACACCTACCGATCAGGAGACATTAACCTTCCTCTTGTGTTAGCTTTCGGTTTTGACCCGTGTTTTAAATGGTTACCTTGTTTGGCTTCCTTAACCTTATAACATTGGTTTTAATATTTTTGTTGTGGCCCCCTGGCCCTCTCTTTTGACAGCATACCCCTCATTTTCAATATAAAATAATTGTCAAATGAACCTCAAGATTAATTATATGGGGTTGTGGCTGTGGCTCTTGTTGATGTTGAGGCAGGGCTGGCTGAGGAGGATGCTGGCGCTGATGCTCTTTTGAGTTGCTGTGAGCATGGATGGAGTGCTTGGTGAGCTCTGCAGCTGTCTGACCAAGGCTGCAGTGGTGAGTCTCTGGGCACCTGTTCCAATTGTTCAATGTGTCCCTTGACAAGGGAGCTTCCTAGCGCCTCACAAAACATTCTCTGCTTGTTTTATTTTTTTATTTTTTTGGTTGAGTTCCACCCTTGGTGAATGTGGGTCCACAACACAAATGCATTGTATGCAGACACATCCAGGATGTTGCAAAATCCAACCATTGGCCATCTCTTGGTCATTTGCTGACAAGTGTAGGTGGCAGTTAGCTTGTCCAGGTTGTCCACTCCTCCTTTGTTTTTGTTAAGTCAAGGATGATTATGGCCTTTTTGTCACTTCCTGCTGACACAGGTTTATTCCTTTTTACCGTGCCCACCATGGTGAGTTTCCTCCTAAGAAGTTCTTTTCCAAGATCATAGCTGGTAAAAACATAGTCATAGTTGTGACCCTGCAGTCCTATAGTCATATCGAAGACTACATGTTTTCCTTTTTTTTTCTTCAGGGATGCCGCTTGCAGATTTGCCTGTGTAAATCTGTAGAATCCATGCATAGCTGGATTTTGCATCACAGGCTGCCCAGATTTTTATGCTGTATTTGCTTGGCTTATTGGGTACGTATTGCCAGAAGGGGCATTTTCCACGGAAAGGGACAAAACATTCATCTACTGTTACCTCTGGCCCTGAACATCAGTGGAAGGAGCTGCACCCATCTCTCCCAGACACTGATAGGAACAAGTTTGTCAGATTTTGCTCTGATGTCTCTGTTGTCACATCTGAGGACTCTTGATATCATGGGAAAGGTCTGAAGTGACGTTGTTGCCCGGAAAATATACCCACCTGCCGATGTGTCCCAGAGACTATCAGTGGCTTCATTGCTGGATCTGTACACTCCAGCAGGAAGAGGAACACAGATGTAGGCATCCAGATGTTCCTCATCAATGTCATTTCACATGTTTTTTTTACTTCAAGGTTTGTCGTAGCTTTTGTTATGGCATAAACAGATCAAAACGTCTTGATTTCACTTACTCTCGTCACAGCAAACCTTGTGATCCAAGTGATTATTTTGATGACATTTGCAGCGGCTGCCCTGCCATGTACGTCAGGAGTTACTGAGCTCCAACAGATGCCGCCACTTTTGGATTTGAATGTTTCTGCAGGAGCGGGAGCAGCTTCAAGCCCCGGTGACCTCCTCATCTGACTGATCATATGTGTCTGTGTCTTCTGGTTAATACTCCACATTGTCTTCCTCCTCAGAAACCTGCTCATCTGTATCACTATGGTGCTGCGTGTCCTCTGCCTCATTGTCAGCAAAGATATGATCCAGAGCTTAGCTTACAGTAAATCTTCTTCTCATTGTTGCATGCTGTAAACTGGAGATGTGTACTCTGCAAGTCACAACTCTGAACTGAATTGGCCTTACATGCCTGGACATGTCCGTCTTTGTTTGTTTTGTCAAAAAGGCAAAGAGAGAAGCCCCCTCAAGTGGTTGGAAGAGGAAGTGGCTGATAGTGTGTTTATGATTTCAGTTTTGGCACTTATTATTGTTTTATAATCTTATAACTGGGTCAGAACTGACCCTAATACCACAAAGGTCATACTTTTCACCAGAGCATTTTATGATTTAGTAAAATTGATTTTTTTGATTTTTTTTTTTTTTTTTTTTTGGACTGCATTTGTCCTCATAGTTTAGCACCACAGGGTGTCAACATTATATGAGATTGACGCAGTTATAGTCTTGCAGTTAAATATTTTATTATTTCAGTGCATGTATGTGACCATCACCAGCCCTCCCTGGAAGCTAGTTTGTGGATCTTTATTGAGTGAAATGACCTTTGTGTGGCAGGGAGTTCACTGGTTCACTGCATCGGTCACAATTATCACCATAATTCACCTCCTCACAGTTCTCGTAGTTCATAGGAGGGTGCACATTCGCCATTCTACACACCTGTACACACATCGAACAGACACTCATCACAGACACTCTGTTGTCTTCCCCGCTGCCCTCAGTCAGATGCCTCATCGACCAAACCGGGGCGTAGCTATTCCCTGTTGTTTAATAGAGTGCTTAGCAGGAAAATGGTCACGTGATGTAATTATTTGTTTGTATAAATTATGTATATTTTTGGCATTGAAAAGGGGTTTGCTGAAGTGGTTTACAATTAACTGTCAAAAGAAATATTTCCCCTTTTTTTTGGTATTATGTAATTTGTTACTTTTTATTTGTATTTACAAGAAATATTCATTTTTGATTTTTTTTTTTTTCTATCACACCCAGTGGGAGGGGCTTGTCATTTATAAGGCAGCCATTTTGGCCATGTTGATGTAGAGAGTTGGTGGTACGCAGTAGGTATTGGACAGAGAGAATTATTGCTGGATTTTTTTTTGACTGTTTTTCCTTGTTTTTGCTGGTTGTCTAATGAGTTGTCGAAGAACTCAGTTCAGTTAGAACCCTTTGTACAATAGTTTTGTTGTTTCTTTTTGCATTCACTTTTTGTTCTTTTGTCCCTTTGTACATCTTTTTTTCGCAGTTTTTTTTTTTTTTGGCGGGGGGTTGGTGGAATAAACACCATAAACGTGTTCTTCTTGACTATGACATATTCTTGCATGGAAGAACCCTGCTTCAAAGCTGCGTTGTTGGTGTGGCAAATTGAGGCTTCGGGCAAATATTCCAAGAAATGGTAATGAATTGTCGACAACGCCACCTAGGGGAATGTCACCCCTAGGAAAATAGTGATTAACCCTTACCAGGGACACCAAGAATAAGGCTCACAGGTCTGCTAACACACTGACAGAGACAGGAATCCAAAAAGTTTATTGACTGCAATATGTATATATTAAAAACTATTCTCAGTTATAAAACGTCCAAGTGACTATGATCAGAACGTCTACTGTGCATAAGGACCTAAGGAGCAAAGCGGAGGAGGAGCTTACCATGGTGGACGGACCAAAAAAGGGAACGGGGACAGGTCCAACAGAAAATACAAAGACACACCACCTGTGATGTCTAACTAAAAAAAAAAAACAAAAAAAAAACAGAACATAGCAACAATAGGATGAGTGAGGAGGACACCACCACCAGGAGGTCCGCCTCCCACTGGCTTGCAATCCACCGCTCCTGCCCAACAGAGAGAAAACTGTTAGTTCTGGCCCATGTAGGTGTCACCAACCAAAGAAAATGGCCAATTCGACCCCCCCCCCCCCCCACACACACACACACACACACACAAAGTCAATAAAACACACTCGCACAACCCAGGCACACACCCAATTGGCCAACAACAATATAGAAAACAATCAAGACTAAACCCTCACAACAAATCTCAACAAAAACAATTACCAAAGAAACATAAACCATTCAAATTAAATCAGAAAACGAAAAGAAAACCCAATATACTTTTCACCAGGAGGTTGCGGTCATACAAGGATGTAAGCCAACCGACCCCCAGGAAGAAAAGAACAAAATAAAGCTAACAAGTTAGACAAATCAACACTAAAACAGTACATAAAATACAAATCACTAAATTAATCTGAATAAACAAAAACACTGTAGGCGCACTATAGCGTGCTGATATAGTCCGCTCCTCAATACATAAAAGAAATGAAAGAAATACGTATTGTCAAAGATAATAATTCTGGTGAACCTATACATTTATGGGCAACTTTGACAGCTACCAAATCTTATGGGAACCATACCGTACCAACAGTAAAACAGAACAGCAGCCTGCGCCGGGAGGGGGGGGCCCACAAAAAGCCACGGATGGCACACAACACACACCCTGCTCACACAGACGCCAGACTCCAAAGGCCAGAAGAGAAACCGGAGCAGCATTAACACACCTAGATATAAGGTGAGCGGCACCGCCTCACAATCAGTGCACTAATTACTGATTGAGCGCAGCCTGCTGCCAAATGCTCGAACTGGAAGGAAGGGGGGGGGGGGGGGATTCCATCTGCCACATTGGCAAAATTCAACATCTCTCCTGAGATGTACCTCATCAGTTCCGCTCCCTCAGCGTACCACCTGTTGAGAACCGCACCGAGACCTCCCACCGTTTGAGAAACCTCTACTGATGCTGGATCCGGCCATAGCAGCACATGAAAGAGGAGATCAGTGAGGCCATCATCCTGAAGCAGCTGCTTCGAGTTCTTCCTTCCAAGGTGAGGACCTGGGTGAAGGAGCACGAGCCAACGACGGCCACAAGGCATGCCAGCCACCGGCGCAGTCCCAAGGCTTACGTTCCAGCCATCCCAGCTGAAGCCTGCCAGGAGGGAAACCACCAACCAAGACCCTCCAGGTACCTCCGGTTCTGCCCCAAACCAACGAGGAGCTGGTAAGGAGCTTGTGTGTTATTATTGTCAGCAGGCTGGCCAAAAAGCCTCTCTGTGTCATCTATGTAGAGCTAAATTGGCACACCGGCCTGAAGTGGCTGATGAAACGGTGAAATTTTAGCACTACAAAACTGTGACTGTTAATGTCCACCAGGTTTACTGTTCTGCTTGACAGTGGCAGCTTTATGTTGCTGTTTCAGCAGGATTCCATTGATGATCAGTCTTATCTATTAACTGTGGGTGTTGTTGGGAAACTTCCTGTCGCAGCTATAATGGGCTGGGACTTGCCAACACTAATGGATTTACTGTTGGAAAATCAACCAGCTGAAAAATACTCTGGGAAAACAGGGGAAGTCAAAATGTTTTGTCCTGTTGTTAGCCGAGCTCAAGCTAAAGCTGGAGTCCAACTGCTCCCAAACCTTGACAGTGGTTTCTGTTAGGGGGACACTCAGGAGCCAATACAAAATGTTCTTTGTGCCCCAAAACCTCCAGACTTTGATAGTAGTCTGTTCGGCAGCAGCACCAAGGGCCCCTGTCGCCAACGCTGCTTTGTATGCCGTGATTGATGACCACAAATGTTTGGTTGTCCCAGCTAGCTGCATGCAGCTAGTCATACACCTGGGGTCCACACTCCCATGACCTACGTCATAGCAAAACATACCTATGGTTGGGACATGCAGGGTCCCCTGGACCTCCTATGAAAGGGCTGGGAAGCGAGGCCCAGAGGAGCCAGAAGATCTGGTACAACCGACAGGCCAGACAGCGGGAGTTCCAGCCTGTCCAAAAGGTCCTTCTGTTTCTCCTGTCATCCAGCCACAGGACCATACACCATTATCAGGAGGATGGGTCCGGTCACCTACAAGGCTTATCACCCAGAGAAGAAGAAAACAAAGCAAACCTACCATATTAATCTCCTGAAACAATGAAAGGAACGTCCAGACCAGGGCCCAGTGAAGGTGTTGCTAGCCAGGAAGATCAACGATAAGGAGGAGCCAGAGACCTTAAGAGCATCCTCAAATCCTGTGCTAGCGCATCTGAGACCTGATTGGGCGACACAGCTCCTTCAGGCGTTCAATGAGCTGCTTTCCCTATTTGCTGCCATTCCAGGCAAGATTTTTCTGTTGGAGCACATGATTTGGCTGAAAGATGGAAAGTCAATTCGTCAACACCCTTACCGTGCCCCATGACAGCTGGTGGAGAAACTGCAGACGGAGGTGGAGGAAATGCTGAAGATCAGGGTGATTGAGCCATCCAACTCAGAGTGGTGCAGTCCTTTGGTGATCATCTTCAAGAAAGATGGTTCCCTTCGGATTTGCATAGACTTCAGGGAGGGTGTGACCACTACAATGCTGCGCACCTAGATAATGTTGTGATCTTCAGCAACACCTGGTCAGAGTATGTGTAACTTGTCTCTCTGGTTCTCCAGATAATCCAGCAAGCAGGGCTAACACTTAATCCTACCAAGTGTGAGTAGGCCCGTCATGAAAGTCAGTCGCGTGGATACCTATTGGGAAGAGGGGAAGTGCATCCAGAGGTGGATAAAGTGGAAGCCACATACTAAGAAGGAGGTGTGGTCCTTTCACAGCATTGACTGGGAAAGACCAGAGAAAACCAGTAAACTGTTCAGAGGAGTGCCAAGCTGCCTTTGAGTGTTTGAAAAGTTATCTGTGCTCGTCACCTGTCCTCAAGAGTCCAGATTTCAACAAAAGAATCCTGGTCCAGGTGGATGCCTCAGCAGTCGGCCTTGGAGCAGTCCTGACCCAAGGGGATGCCTGAGAAGAGCATCCAGTCCTGTATCTGAGCTGCAAACTCCAGCCATGAGAGACCAGGTAGTCCACAGTGGAAAAAGAAGGCCTGGCCATTAAGTGGGCATCAGAGAGCCTGCGCTACTACTTGCTGGGGCAAGAGTTTGACCTGGAGACTGACCATTGGGCCCTTCTTTGATCATCTCCATGAAAGACCACAACAGTCGCCTTACCCAACGGTACCTTTCCCTGCAATAATTCAAGTTCACCATTCAACGCCAGACAGGCAAGTCGAATTTTGTGGCAGAGTACTTCTCCAAATTGCCACACATCAATCATCAGTGATTCTGTTCTGGGGTTATGGTACAGAAAGACATACAACCAGCGTGGATAATGACAGCTCACATAGATGAACTGTACCTACTAAGTAATACATGTTTACATGCCCTGACCAAGCCACTGACACCAGAGCATATAAGAGATTTAAGAGAGAGACCTGGTTATCAGTTGAGTCCTGCCATACAGAAAGAACAATTAGCACCCTCCCAATCAGAACAGCTCTGAGAGTTGTACAAAGAAATGGTACACCTGGCAGTTGAGAGGACTCATAATTTTAATAATTTGACAGATTTTATTTGGTCAGGATGTACAGTGACACTGAACATTTTGCAACCGAAGTGCATGACTGTCTGAAAGCAGCCATGCAAAGCAACTGGAGCCCCTCCGATACCTTCCATAACCACTCACCGATTTGAATTAGTTTTCATAGACTTTTGCATTTGGAGGCCTGTAAGCAAGGGTTTGAGTACAGGCTCATTGTAATGGTCCACTATACTTTTGACCAGGCCTATGCAACCAAAAACCAATCTGCAAAAACTACGGTGGAGAAACTGTTCAACAACTTTGCTTTAATCAGGTGGAGTGCTTTAATCAGCGTTTTGTGTGTCTGTGAATGTGCACAGCATTGATAATAAAGTCTAACTGGAAAAACTCATTACCCAACATGGTGCATGCATTAAACTTCACATACAGTGGAACAACGGGGTTTTCTCCATATTACCTGCTTTACGACTGTTCTTCTTGTGTCCCGAATCACCTGCCCCTCAACTTGAAGCCCACTGAGACACAATGAAGTTATCTATAGAATGTCCAGGGCTTGCAAACCAGAATGCAGCAAGCCTATAAGATTCCCTCAAGCTGCTCAAGAAGCTGCTAGTGGCAAGAGAGAGTAAGAGTTCATGGAGCTGACCATCAGCCTGGTGGACGAGTGCATGTTTGTAACCTGTCAGAAAGAGGAGATCCTGGGACTGAGATCCTGAGGGCTTATTGGGAAAATAAGGTCTGTGTTGTGAAAAGAAGGAGCAGTAAGAGTCTTGTATATGAGGCGGTATTGAAATGAGGTGGCAAAAGTTGTGTGTTAGACTGAAATCTTTTAGTTTCTTGTGACAGCCTGTTTTGACAAGCCTGTGCCTGAATCAAAACAGGAAAGGAGGTAAAATCAAGGAAAAACAAGGACAGGGGAACATTTAAAAATTAATTAATGGAGGGTTCAGACAGTGAAAGCAGTGAGGATGTCAAGCTAGTGTGGCAGTTTCCATGTCACCCATAACCACGTCAGAGGTTGGTACCAGATCAGGGGATGCAAGAGAGAGAACCTAAATAAGTGGAAGAGGAGGCCACCAATGTGGATTTTGAGCCTGAGAAAAATTAAGAGGACAACACTGCTGAGCCTAAAAAAAAACTCTGCAAGAGTTCTCAGAGGAAGACGCCCCTGAGCATGCACCTGCAACAAACTACCAGTGACGAGATAGGCGCTGATCAAAGAGGTTGACCTACGGAGTTTTGGGTGAGCCGATGGTAGTGGAAGTGAGTGTCGAGTGAGAATGTCATCAGCTTGGAGGTGGAGTTTTTCGGCACTGGTACAATGGTAACACACTTTTACCTGGTGGAAGCAACTGCTTGCTTAAGAAAGATGTTAATAATATCAGTGAAGGCACCTGAAAGCTGGGCAGCTGGGCTGGGCTCATTAAGATCCCCACTGGGGATGTCATAATATCCTGCAGGCTTTTGTGGGTTGCCCTCATTAGTGTCTCATGTCACATGAGCTGTGCTCAGAATGAGTGACTGCTCACCAACACAAAGGATGGGGTTCCTCTGGTGTGTCATTCAGGGCATAGAAGTCATTCAGCCTGATAGAAAGGGAGGCATGACTGACTACAGCTAGTACTGACTATTGTCTGAATACCCTTGCGCATTTGTCACGTGACTGTAGAGTCACAAAGATTTTTTTTTTTTTTTTTAATGTCAATAAGCCAGTTTTGCCTTCTTAATGGCCTTGGAGTGTTCTGATCTTGCTGATCTGAGGGTTGGTTTGTCCCCACATCCCAAGGCAGCATCCCTTCAGTCTTTTACAGACCTCAGCTGTCATTCATAACTTCTGATTAGCCTGAGTTGTGATGGTCTTAGTAACAGTGACAGTTCTAATGTTCTTTTTGATGTTTCCAGTCAGAGATTCAGTGAGCACCTCGATGGCAGTTTGTTTTGAGAGCACAAATGCAGGTACAAATTTTTTTCAGTCTTGTTTTTGCCTAGGTTCCTCCCTCTGGCCAGATAGTAATCTGTATTTTTTTTTTTTAATTGCCTTCCTCTTATTCAGTACAGTCCTATATGCTGGAAAATGTACAGGAGAGATAGATATGTGATCTAAATCATCCAGGGGTGGTCTGGAGGCTGCTTTGTGAAACTGTCTAGCTGGATTGCGATGTCAGAGCTGTTGTCATGTAATCAGATTTTGAATTTTTTAAAAATTCAACATTCCCGTTAAAGTCTGTTCCTTCTCATAATAAGACTTTACAGCTTGAAGTCAATACATCCTGTTTGGTCTGTCATTCAAGGTGCAACTAGATAAACAACCCCAGTGGAAACAATGAACTAAACAATAGTTCCCAAATTGCTGCCACAGGTAATCCATCTTGCTGTCTAAAAAAATACATTAGTAAGGAAAAATTATGGTATGGTTGGTCAATGTGGACTAGCTTTCAGCTTCTCACAGATGGCAGCTCTCTTCCCCCGTGGAACTAGCCCCTGTGTGGCAGCCCATCTTCCAGCGTTCACTGGACACACACACAGTCCCCCCTGGAAAACCTCCCATATAATCCCACTTCCTAAGAAAACGCATCCCAAGGAGTGTAATGAGTATTGTCCTGTGGCCCTTACCTCTGTATTGAATGAAATCACTGGAAAAAATAATCCCATCCCATCTGCTCTCACAGTCAATTCAGGACAAATTAGACCCTTACCAGTTCGCTTATAAGCAAGAACACAGTACTGAAGATGCTGTAGCCACCCTCACACATCTTGTCGTATGCAAACTTGGACTCATCAAAAAGCAGACCCTATGCCAGAGTTCTGTTTATTGACTTTTCCTCAGCATTCAATACAATCAAACCGGACTTGTCACTTTCCAAAATGCACCAGTTAAAGACCCTCCCCCCCGCTCACAACTAGCACTGGTGCACCCCAAGGTTGTGTCAGCTCACCACTGCAACTCAACATCTACATGCATGACTGTGTCATCACCACAACCAATCAAGACTTGATTAAGTTCTCTGACGAGTTCTATGACTGAGGGGGAGAAATCAGACCCCTATTTCAATACTGTGAACACCTTGATCCAATGGTGTAACCAGAATGCCCTCATAAATCCCATCAAAACAGAGGAAGTAATTTTTGGATCCACACAGTTCACACCAGCACCGGTCATCATTCACAATAATTCCATAAAGCGGTCCTCATCTTTTAAATACTTGGAAGTGTATGTGGACAGCACCCTAACCTGATTACATCATGTGGATTATGTATGCAACAAGGTCCAACAGAGGATCTATTTTTTTAGAAGACTGAGATCTTTTGGTGTCAGCAGGAACATTTTTTATTTATTTTTCTTCTCCATAATCCGCAGCATCCTGCTTTACGGAGGTCCAGTGTGGTTGTGTGGCCTCTCAGTCCAGCTGAAAAGCAGGATTGCAAGACTGCTTAACACCTGCCCCAAGATGGTGGGTCTTCCAGTGGAAAATTCCTTCCTCGACAGCTGCTCTAAGCTCACCATCTGACTGAAGGAGAAGATCTGTTTTGATCACTCTCATGTCTTACATGAGGAGTATCAGCTTCTGCCTTCTGGGAGGCGTTTCAGGGTGCCGGGTTACAAAAGGAACAAACAAAAAAACTGATTTATTCTTCACTCCATCACACTACTGAATAAACAGGACAGGTCCAGAAAGCGATACCCCCCTTCCTGCCGCATACACACCCCATGTTCAATTGTCACACAACTGCAAATGCATCCATGCTGCTTTTACTTGCCCCTTTCACGTTATGATAGGTGTGTCTTTTAATGATTTGTCTGCCTTGTGTTTTCATTTATGGATGGATGACAGATTGCTGAATTGGAAAAGCAAGAGAAATGTCTGTGCAAACAGACAAAGTGTTATCTTATGCTTCCTTTGGCACCAATTCCTATATGCTTTTTCCTGCACAGCTCTGGTAACAGGTAGCTCCGCAGGTGTCTACAGCAACCTGAGGCTGTTCAGTTCCTCTTCTGTGGTAAACAATTTACACAGTCTTATCATTGTTTATAGTGCCCTTTATAAGTTGCATGATCATAACAAAGTATGTACCACAGTTTTCCAGATCAAGAGGAGCCGCCATGACAGTGCGTGCCACTTTGGCAGAAATCTGGACAGGAGTCTGACGTTGAGGCTAGAGAAGCAGGCAGGCAGGAGGAACAACTCAGAAATTTGAAGCACAGGGAAAATAGTTCATCCAAAAACATTCTGAGCACTAGAAGTCAAAGTTTCACTTGACTGAAAACATGAGGCAGCTGACAAACAGGCCAGTAGGCAGGGTATTGGTTGGAAGGCGCAGAGGACTAGAATTGACAGGTTTGAACTGGGAAACATGGCAGGAAGGATGCACAGGATGGAGCAAGGAAGTTTGAATTTTACCACACATGTTAATGAAGCTGTCAAAGCTAAAAGATCACCAGCGCCCTACACTGGAGACTACAATTCACTTGTCAGCAAGGCTGGTTCAATACCTGCCCATGTGTTTTGTGTGGTGGCGATTTTCTATTTCCAAGGTGAGAGAATGAACATGCTCAACGCGGCCAAGCTTGTGAGTTTTAATAAAAACATTAAACAAACACAACACAGATTATGAAACAGGGCAAAGGCCCCTTTCTCTAAAACCAGTAAATGTATACCTTGAGCAGAGCACCTCGGTGAGACAGAGCAAGACAAGACAACTAGATAAACAATAGTAACATTTATTTCTCCTCTTCAAACACAGTACCGCAGTAACAGACTGCCACCCACAATGATTGTAAACTTTATCGTAGACTGAACTATCACAATATAACACCACAAATAATAAGAATGGAAAACATGCAGTAACACTAAAACCAATTCAGCCTAACAATTATACGTTCACCAATCACAAGAATGAACAGCTGACAATCTGATCCACAAATGCAGGAGAAATCTCTCTGCTGAGTTAAGCTTGAATCCACAGAATCACAGCACAATAGTACACACAGTCTGATCTCAGATTTTCTCCATACAATACCACAGCCATCTTGCCACCTCTGCCTTGGTTGCTCTCGAAAAGGCAACCTGACTGGCAGGCAGAGCGGTCTTTTATGGAGACACTGATTGGTTAGCTCAAAACAAATGCTTACAATTACAAGCAAGCAACAAGTCAGAGTCGTATCTAACTAGTCAGCTGAGTAGGGACAGAGTTCTTTCGCCCAGGTGGGTTAAAGTCTGACAATTACCATGTGACTTGAGTTCAGTTTTATACATCTAACCTCTGTAGAGAACAAATGGTGTTGATAGACCTTTGTCAACTGTTTCACCAAGACGGGGTCAGACGAGCTTTCCGGTCCTGTGGTCATGTTTATGACCTCAGGTACCAAATGCCACTTGGCACCTGGCTATCTCCACAGGATGTTCACGGATGAGGCCTTCAACGACCAGGCTAATCAGCTGAAGAGGTCAGTCAGGAGCCATATGTTTAAAGAAAACAGGGCATTCGGGGTCTCACAGTTCAGATTTCCCCCACATTTTGCTGGATGTCATTTGTCGAGTTTCAGTTCTGCTCAACCGTGCATGTTCAAATGGAATCTGAGGAAGAAGAGATTTGAATCTGGATAGTCTCAAGTTAAACAATTTATTGCATGAGAAGTAGCAACACGGCTGTGGTCTCTATCCTTGTATCATCCTATGTCCTGTGCGCCCTGTGTAGAAGCTTGTAATTTATTAATTGTAAGTTGCTAATTTGAGTCATTTTGAACGTATTGGAACAGATTTTTATCCAAAAGTTAGGGTCTGGGTTGATCGACACATTTTTCTCCCATTTGGAGGTAGGAACGGAGATTGTTAGATCTTTTGGAGATAGTATCAAGTAAATTTTTTGCAGTAGTTTAGGCGGTGAAAGCCGTAGAAAATCTGTTATTCTGAGTGGAAGCTCTAAATCTAATTGGCTAAGGTCAAACCGTGCCTAAATTATAGATTGGAGCTGAAGATATTGGAGAAATTTGTTTTTGTTAATACCATATTTTGCTGTGATTTCATTAAATTGCATGAATTTTTTGTCTTGTAAGGTATACTGTAAATGTTTTATCCCCATATCAACCCATGCTGAAAAATTTATTGATTTTTTTATTTTGCAGGATGTCAGGATTGTTCCAGATAGGCGTGAGGGGTCCAGATAGGCCTGCAAGGGTTGTTCAAGAACCCATCCCTTTTGAGAAATTCCCACCAATCTGTGAGGGTGTTGCTGATGCTAATACACTTGAAGCAGCTGTGTCGCTTGATAGTAGGACGTATAAAGGGCAGATCAGAAATTTGGATTTCTTTGCAAAATGTTTGTTCAATATCGAGCCACGCTTGGTCTAACGAGTTGGGCTTAATCCATTTTAGTATATATTGTAATCTATTGGACAAGTAGTAATCATAAAAGTTTGGTAATTCCAAACCACCGTGGTCTTTACTCATTTGTAAAGTCTTTAAGCTTTTACGTGGTGGTTTAGCTTTCCAAAGGGAGATGTTGGAGTCTAGTGATTTGAACCAAGTCAGGGCAGGTGGGTTGGAACCATTGAAAAAACATAGTTAATTTTTGGCAAGATCATCATTTTCACTGTTACCACTCTTCCCATAAGCGATATGGGTAGTGTCCTCCACTGGGTGAGGTCGTCCTCTATTTCTTTAATTAGGATGGTATGGTTTAGCCGTGTATGGTCAGAAAGTTTGGCGGGAATGTTGATACCTACATATCTAATGTTTCCTGGCCGTAGTGGAGCGGTTGACATACTCTGGAAATCTGAGTTTATGGGTAAGGTAGTTGATTTGCTCCAAATAATAGAGTAGGCAGAGATGGTTGAGACTTTGTCGATGAGTGCTATTGTTTCAGGGAGAGACGTTTGTGCATTTCATAGGAAAAGTAATTCATCATCAGCATAAAGACTTATCTTATGGTTCACATTTGCTGTGTTAATTCCCTTAATATTTTGGTTCTGCCGAACTACAGCTGCGAGTGGCTCTATAAATATAGCAAAAAGGGAAGGAGAATGTGGACAACCGTGTCTGGTTCCCCTCTGCAGAGAAAAGCTTGGAGAAGTTGGATCATTTGTTCTGACACAGGCACTGGGAGAGCTATACAATATTTTGATCCAGTTCACAAAGTCACAAACCTGAACTTTTGTAATGTGGTGAGGAGAAAATTCCAGTTTACCCGGTTGAATGCTTTTTCTGCATCTAAGGAGACTATTATGGCGTCTTTGCTCTGACTGTTACAATAATCTATCAGGTTGATAAGTCTGCGGGTGTTGTTGGTAGACTGTCAGCCTTTAATAAACCCAGTTTGGTCGAGATGTATTATGTGAGTTGTTACTTTTTCAAGTCTTCTAGCTAGCGCCTTGCAAATAACTTAATATCTACATTTATAAGTGATATTGGACGACAGCTTGATGGGAGTGCAGGGTCTTTGTCCAGTTTTAAGGAAAAGGGTAATATTTGCACAATTCATGTTGGGTGGAAGGGTCGAGGTTTCCAGAACTCTTTGTAGAATTCTGTAGGGAAACCATCTGGTGCTGGGACTTTCCTGTTTGCATTTGTTTGATGGCTTCTTGGAGTTCCTCGGTCAAAATAGGTGACTCCAGAGCCATTATTTGGTCTTGATTTAATTTCGGCAAGTCGACTGTGCTCAGAAAAGTTTCAGTGCTGGATTTGGAGGGGTTAATCTCAGACAAATTAAGTTTTTTATAGAAATCAAAAAATGTGATTCATTTATTCTGGGTCACAGGTTATTTTCCCAGTGGAGTTCTTTATTGATGATATTGTTGCTCTTTCTTTGTTCTGTTTTAGTTGGTTTGCTAGAAATCTGCTGGATTTATTGCTATGTTCAAAGTTCTCCAAGCGTAATCTCTGCAGTTGGAATTGTATTTTGATGTTGAGTAATTCATTTAGTTTTAGTTTTAATTTCCATTAGTTCTCTCAGTAGATGTTCCTCTTGGGAGGCGGCATGAGCTGTCCCCAAAGCTTTAAGTTTTTTGTTTAATTCTGTTTCAAGAGCTTTCTCCTGTTTTTTCTTATATAAAATTATATTATATTATATAAGATATTATTTTGCCTCGCATGACTGCTTTTGCTGTCATCAGACGCAGGCTGAGATATCAGGCTGGTCATTTATTTCCCAGAATTTTGTCCATTCCTCCTTAAAGAATTTAATAGCGTTGGGGTCCTTGAGCAATGATGTATTAAATCTCCATTGTTTAGACGGTGGTGTTTAATTTTTTTTGTGAGTGTCACAGTGACTGGTGTATGGTCGCTGATGGCAATGGGATGAATCTTGGTGTCGGAGACATCCTTCATAATTGAATTACTAATTAAAAAGTGGTGTAAATGGGAATAAGAGTGGTGGACTGGCGAGTAGTAAGTGTATTCCTTCAGCGTGGGGTGACGTGAGCGCCAAGCATCACGAAGACCAAAATCACTCAAATACTGCTTTATTATCTCGGATGATTGGCAGTTGCGTTGACTAACTGCCCTACTGATTCTGTCCACTTGTGGGTTGATTACCAGGTTGAAGTCCCATCCTACTATAAGGGTTGTGTCTGAGTGGGCCGAAAGTGCTGTGAAGAAGCTGTGGGAGAAGCAAGGGTCATCAACATTTGGACCATATATATTGGCAATACATACCTCAGTATTGTGTGTGGATATGCTAACTATTATAAACCTACCTTCTGGGTCTACAATGGTGTACTTACAAATAAACCTAATGTTTTTGTTGATTAGAATGGCTATGCCTCTTTGTTTGGTATTATAACTAGTTGTGTATGTGTGTGGAAACTGTGATGAGCTTAATATATGATTTCCTGCTTTGGGTAGATGGGTTTCCTGTAGTAAGACAATGTCTGCTTGTAAATTGTGTAGGTGTGTTAAAATTTTTAGCCGTTTTTCACAGGAGCCAATTCCACACACGTTCCAAGTGACAAACCATAATTTGTTCATATCTAAACTAATCTACTGAGTTTAAATTGTCATGTGGGTGAAGTGGGTGAATGAGTTAGGTGTACCTGTGTGTGCATGCGTGTGTGTGTGTGTGTGCGCATGTGCGTGTGTGCGGCAGTGCCAGAGAGGAAGAGAGTGCATGTGTGTGGCCAATATAACTGCATATTATATAATTGCACTGCGAACCATATAGACATCACATTCATAAATAAAGTATAACACAAAACCACAACAGGAAAAACAACGGGGTGACATAAATACACATTTTCCGTGGGTGAGAACGGCATGTTATACAGCGTGCGATGTGTGTTTGTATATTTTTACATGATTGACACAGGTGTGAAAGAAAGAATAAATGAGAGAAATTGATGTTACCTTCATCCATTACCTTAACCATACTATTACCATACCCGGGTGAATCCGATGAGCCTCGGGTGGCTTTAATAGAGCCAAGGGGTGATCTCTGGATCCCGGGAACAGCTGGCCATATAGCTTGTCCACAGCGATGACAGCGCAGGATCCTCCATAGATGAACTTTCTCCTGACAGGGAACAGGCGTTTGCGGCACTCCAGCATCTCCTTGGGGAATTGATCATTCACGCTGAAGTCTGTTCCTCTCAGCTCCCTGCCCCGGCTCTTCACCAGCTCCTTCTGCTTGAAGTGTTCAAACTTCACAACAATGGGCCTAGGGCACCTTTTGTCTGTTCTTTTCCCTTCAAAGCGATGCACCTGGTGGAAGGTGATGTTCTTCACGGTCTCAGTCGGAAGTTTCTGTTATTTCTGGAGGAAGTCTTTGATGGACATCTCGGGGTCTTCCTCCGCCTGCTCTGGTATGCCATAAAATACCAGGTTGTCCCGCATACTCCAAGCCTGGATGTCGAGGATAGCCTCTTTCATCTGGTTGTTCTCCGCCGTGATCTTTGTCACTCCCTCAGTAAGTGATTTAATTGAGTTTTTAAGTACTTGGTTTTCCGCGGCCAGTGAAGCCACCTGTTGCTGGCTGAATTCCAGAGACACAAGGAGAGCCTGGAACTCTTTCTGGAGCATTTCCACTCGGGCTAGTCCAGCATCGAAGCTTGTTAGTTTCCTGTCGATTGATTCCAGGATGTCCCCGAAGTCCTTATCGGGTGATGAGGGTGCACTGGGCGGTAGGCTTCTTTTGGAAGATGGGGTCGCCGTGTTGCCGGTCTTCCCCATGACGAGTCGGTGGTAGCACTCGTCAACGTACTCCTGCAGGTTTCATCTTCCAGATTTTCTTGATGAGGATTGTTGCTGGATGAAAGAAGTAAATGTTTTTCTCATAGTTCTAAGGATTTGAGGATTCAGACTGTGTAGATTGGTGTTTAAAGGTGAGCTTGTTTTGGTTACATTCAGGTGTGTGCCATTATGTTGCATCACACACAGGTCTGATGTATGATGTTCACAGAGCCATGCCTAGCTGACCACTAACTTTTACTTTTCCTGGTCTCTCAGCAGTGTTTGGTTGTGGCCTGCTGCTCTCCCTCTCCTCTCTGTCGGAGGCTGTGCTGGTGCGCTTTGGCACGTTCGTGCCTCGCTGTGCGCTGTGGTGCACCGGGGCTCTACTGCTGTCTTGTCTTGTCTACGCACAAGTGAAGTAAAGTTTGCTTCACATTTGATCGGGACGGTGAAATTGTTGCAGGTCCCTGTTTTACTGCACTGTCTCCTTTATTGACATGCTACATTTTGCTGATTTTCACTGTATGCTCAAGTGGTCCATCATCTGTGGCAATCATACGTAGTTTGGGGTCTGTTTGATTGCCTTTTAATTATTTTGATCGGGTTTGCATGTTTTCTTTATATATATATATATTATGAAATGTGTGTTTTGTGTTAATTGATTTGCCCTCGTTTGCTTTGTGATTGCTTTTATTTCTTGCTTAATACTCTGATTGTTTGATTTCTTTAATATGCCTGGCAGGCCTCCTCCAGTGCCAGGTTCACTGCCAGCAACTAAGGGTTACTTAAATCATTTTTAGATTCAGCTGGGGATAAGTTGAAAGGAAAGAAGGCACAGGGATGGGGTTTATCATCTGGGGCTGAACACAGAGATAGCACTGCTCCAACACCAGTGTCAGAGGCATAATGATTCTCGAGGATGAACTAGTGAGGATGATACAGGTGAAGCCAGCATATGAGCAGAGGTGAATAGCTGCTTAAGATGAGAAAAGGCAAGATCAGCCTCAGTGATCCAGAGGAATGGAATGGGAGAGGGTGTGATTTGTTTCAAGGGTGCCACCAGTATACTATAATTGCAGTAGAATCCATGGTAGAATCTTGCATGGCCAAGGAAGCGTATAAGTTGTTTACAAATGGTGGGTTTGGGCAACTCTGCCACTACTTTGATTTTTTTCTGGATCTGTCTTCATCCATGTCAAACTCACACTCCTCACTCTTGACAAATTACCTGCTCTCTAGTATTCTTATGTTGACTTGGCAAACATGTTTGAAGTGCCCAGCTGTGGTGCATGAGAAGATAAGGTCATCATCTAAATCGATAAAAACAAAACGGTTGAGAAAGTTACATAACACATCCTTCATATGTCTGAAACACTGTGGATTTGATGGTGAGGCCAAAAGGTGTGAGAGGTCCTCAAAGTGTCCAAGAAGGGATTCAAGGCTGTTTTCTATTTATTGCCTTCTATCATACTAACCAGGTGTTTTGCATTACAGTAATAAAGCTTTGTTACTATGGTAGCTCCTCAGGGAGTTCAAAAGTAGATTTTATTAGCTGTAAAGGTTATTTATTTTTCACTATGTTGTTATTCAGTCCATGGTAGTTTATGCAGAACCGTAAAAATTCCATCCCACCAAGGAAAAAGCCAGTGCCCAATGAAGAAGAAGTTTTGATGGTGCCAGCTGTGTCAGAGTCTGCCCCTGTCTCTCACCCTGGACTCAGTACTATTCCACTGCTCAAACCACACCTGCTCTCACTCAGCTATGAGCACACCTGCAGCCCATCACCTGCAATCACCCCGGTATATATATTCACCAGCTCTAAACTCACTCCTTGCCAGATTGTTCTTTAGCGTCGACGACGCCGCTCCCGTTCCTCCACTGTGAGGCTGGTGCGTCCCACCTGCATGGGTTCCACCCCCTCATGAGTGAGTTCAGTTGGGGGTTCGGGGACAGCTGGAAATCCTCGCTGGTGGGTGGGTGGCCAGTGGTCTGCTACCTCCTGGTGTAGCTCCCTTCTCCCCGGCTGAATACGCCTGTCTAGCCTCAAAGTCAGCTCGATGAGTCCATCGAGGGAAGTCTGGAGGTCAAATGCCACAAGCTCATCTTTGATGTAGGGGGAAAGTCCCTTTAGGTAAGCGTCACACAGAGTTCCAGCTGCTGAGTCAGCCCTGGGTGCGGAAGTCAATGGCGTAGTCGGCTACTGTCAGGTCCCCCTGCCGCAGGCTCATGTTGTGCCTAGGATTGTGTATATTATTATTGCCTCTTATCGGATCTCAATCTGGAAGGGATGTTTCTACTGTGGATTGACAACAGAAATTACTGAAGGAAAGAGTGTAACAATGGCTGAGTTTTAAGGTTTTTATTAGCTCATAAGTGAGGAATCAAACATGTGCTCATTATATAAAGGGGACAGGTTAAAATATGAGCTGAATGAAACAGGGGAACTCGGACATGAAATGAAACATAACGCAACACAACCAAGAAGATTAAACAGCTGATACCCAAGTCGGGAGTTTGGGCGAATGAAAGGGAAGTTGTTTAATAAATACGGGGCGAATCTGTCTGAGGAAGGAGAACTTCTTTTCTTTTAAACTAAAATTTGGGATAAAGTTGTCTAATAGCCATGCCTCACACCACTCAGAACAGCCAGCTGGGAGAGCAGATAAACGCAACCTTACTTTGGGCTGGCAAATCAACTGGCCACGAAAAGGTCAGAGGAGATGTCCGACGAGAGCGGCCGCGTCAAGGTCCTTCGTCGTGGCCTCCCAAGTTAGACTGGTCCTTGGCTGAAGTGGCTGTTGGTCTGTCTCGTCCCTCTTCACCGACAATGTTGTCCCTCGGGCGGCTGGCTTGGTGATATCCGAATTATTCCTTTCTATTCTGATGAGGGAACAGACGGGAGCAATGCACAGCACCGGTGGCTCTGGTTGCCAAGGCAACTTGAGACGCTGGGAACTAGGTGCAGTGCAGCCAAACTTGTTCTGGTCACCGGTGATCTTTGCTTCAAGTCTAAACTTATCCCTTGTTGCTAAGCGGCTAAGTTGTGACTTCTGGGTTTTGAGCCACGTGGATAATTTTCTTTTCTTTTTTTTTTTCATTAGAGCTTCTGCTTAAGCTCTCCTCTCCAGAACTTTTTCGCCGAAGTGTAATGTTGTCTTTGACTATTTATTGGGGGCCGACCCACGGGCATGGTCTGATTGTCGGCGCGAATTTAGTCCAATCAGATTTCTCCCTCTAGCTTTGGGGCGTATGAAGGAGGTTTTATCTTTCTCTTTTGAAGTTACGCCTTTCATCCACCCAAGTTTACCCGCATATGAAATAAAGACAAATGTATCTTTGATGAATACATTTCCTCTTCTCTTCCTATCTACTGTGAAGACACAATTAGGTGGTTATTCTTTGCTATCACCATTGCAGAACATACAAACAGATGAGACAAGAAAAGGACATTTCATGCATATCTCGACTGGTGGTGGGAAGTCAGAATTACATGGCTACAGACTGTGTAGGAAGTTTCTTTCCGTTTCGTTTCCTTTTTTTTTTCTTTACATTTGTACGAAACCAAGAAGAAAAGGAAAAGAAACAAAAGAAAGGCAAGAAAAGAAGAAAACCCCGAACACATAGGTTGCGGCGCTCAGTTAGTGCGCCATCGGTTTCGGGGTTTCGCCATCAGGTGGCGCTGTGGTTCTATAAGTGGAGTAGTCCGTTCTTTCTATCTCCGCCAAATTAGCTCGTGGAAAGGTGGTTCAAACAGCTGTGAAGTCGTCTTCCTGCAAGGAAATCAGTTCGGCGTGTTTACAGTCTCTTGTTTGATGAGAATAGTCCTTTTTTCTTTTATATCAATCATGTTGTTCTTACTGGCTTGGATACATTCCATAGCAGCAGTTTATGACCGCCATCTGCTAGTGTTATCAGTTCATATTGGGGGTAAATGTCACAGAGTTGTACCTCTCCAAAGGGAGGTTTGGCAGGAGTGGCGCCACTGGTTGGAGGGGACCAAGTCCCCCTTCCTTGTTTGGACAGATCACAAGAACCTGGAATATATTCACTCAGCTAAGAGACTGAACTCTCAACAGGCCAGGCGGGCTCTGTTCTTCGCCAGATTCAACTTCTTTCTCTCCCACTGGCCGGGCTCCCGCAACATCAAGTCTGATGCCTTGTCACGCCAGTTCATGGTTGAGGAGGAGAACACCTGTACACCGGACACAATCCTTCCCGGTTCCTGCCTGATGGCCGCACTGTGCCTGATGCCCCGTCTGCAGCCAGCACAAGATGCCCCGCTGGTTACCTGCAACCCCTACCTGTACCTCATTGACCCTGGTCTCACATATCATTGGACTTACTTACTTACCGGGCTGCCACGGTCAGGGGATTACACTGCCATCTTGACAGTGGTGGACCGGTTCAGTAAGATGGCTCACTTCGTGCCCCTCTCCAAACTTCCTTCAGCCAAAGAGACTGCAGAACTGGTCCTACAGAACGCTTTCCGACTCCACGGCCTCCCAACTGATGTAGTGTCGGATCGTCGGCCCCAGTTCATCTCTATGTTCTGGAGGTAGTTCTGTTGCCTTTTTGGAGCCTCTGCCAGTCTGTCCTCGGGGTTTCATCCCCAGTCTAACGGCCAGTCAGAGGCTGACTGCCGTCGCTACCGGGCCCCCCCTTACCAGGTGGGCCAGAAGGTGTGGCTGTCCACCCGGGACCTACCACTGAGGGTGGAGTCTAAGAAGCTGGCTCCTAAGTTTATTGGGCCGTTCACCATCGAGAGGGTCATCAACCCCGTGGCTGTTCGGCTCAAGCTGCCCTGCACCATGAGGATCCACCTCATCTTCCACGTCTCTAGGGTCAAGCTGTTTTGAGAGAGCCCACTGTTGCCTGTCTCCCAGCCACCACCTCCTCCCCAAATCATTGACGGGGCACCTGCATACTTGGGGCCTTCAGTACCTCGTCAATTGGGAGGGATATGGCCCGGAGGAAAGGTCATGGGTCCCGGCCTGCCAGATCCTAGATGCGAGGCTCATACAGGAGTTCCACCTCTGGCACCCTGCCCAACCTTCCAATGTCACCTCCACTGGAGGGGGTGCCAATGTCAACCCCCAGTCCTCCCCTGTGTCCGAGGCATCTAATGTTGAGGAGGCTGAGACGGAGGCTTCGGAGGAATTCTAGCTCGGACCTTTTCTGCCCTGCTCCCTGACAATAAAAGTCATTACTAACTCTCTGCAGCTCTCCTGTGTTCTGCTTTTGGGTCCAAACCACACCCGTCAGAAGCTGCCAAGGATTTGGAGATATACTTCTCCATGGCCTATCTCTCTTGGGTCATAATAGATTTTACGCAATCATGCTCCAATGCCTACCAATGTAGGCAGGTGTAAGGACAGTGCTGAGGTAAAGATAGAGCTCTCCTTTTAACGAATACTTCTGCCAAAGCATGATACTCTTGGGGGAAAAATAACAAGTCCAGGATACACCAGACAACATGAAACACATTGGGAACTCCGGCCAGTAACTTTATCTGCTAACCAGTCAATATTTGGGTTATGCTGTTTCTACCGTGGATAACTCAAAATCAAACTGGGCATTAGTAGATTAAATGAGATGAAGCAGAATCTTTTCACAATGATTACCACATAGGATTGTGTGTTTCAAGCGGATGCAGAAAAACTAGCATTCGTAACTTATAGGCTGGACTACTGTAACTCATTATTATCTGCATGTCCAAACAAATCTCTGAAAGGCCTTCAGTTGATTCAGAATGCTGCTGCACGAATATTAACAGGAACTACAAAAAGGGATCACATCTCTCCTGTGTTAGCTGCTCTTCATTGGCTGCCGGTAAAATTCAGATTACAATTTAAAATCCTTCTCCTAACATATAAAGCTCTTACTGGCCAAGCTCCATCATATCTCAAGAGAGCTCATAGTTCCTTACTGTCCTAGTAGGCCACTCCGCTCTCTAGATGCAGGTTTACTTGTGGTTCCTAGAGTCTCCAAGAGTAAATCAGGAGGCAGATCTTTCAGTTATCAGGCTCCTCTTCTATGGAACCAACTTCCAGTATCGGTCCGGGGGACGGACTCTTTAGCAATTTTCAAGACCAGGCTTAAAACTTTTCTGTATGACAGAGTTTATAGTTAAAAAGTTAAAGTTCAACTATTCTTTAGCTATGCTATAGGCATAGACTGTTGGGGGAAGCACTGAGCACCTCTCTCTCTTGCTCTCCCTCTCCCCTCTCTCTCTCTCTCTCCCTCTCCCTCTGCCCTCTATCTCTCTTTCCCTCTCCCTCTCCCTCTCCCTCTGCCCTCTATCTCTCTCTCTCCCTCTCTCTCCCCTCAGCCTCTTAATGGAAGTTTTTCCTTTGCCACTGTCGCCAAGTGCTTGTTCATTGGGGAATCTGTTGGGTCTCTTTAAATAACTATATAAAGAGTTGGGTCTAGAGCTGCTCTATATGTAAAGTGCCTTGATGTAACTTTGTTATGATTTGGCGCTATACAAATAAATCTGATTTGATTTGATTTTGATGCTGCAAGATGTTTTCGTCTGGTGTTGGCAGGCTTTGGCATTGGACTTCAATTTGATTTGATTAGATTATGGTCTGAAGAGTGGTTCTGTGGATTGCTTTGACCAAAAGCCTCCTGTCCAGTGTGTTGACAGTCTCATCAGCTCTGGCAATGTGACAAGAACTTTTAGGTGCTGGAATGAAAGGTGGATGAGAATAAGTATGGCATGGTTGCCCTCAGTGAGGTTCTGGAGGCCTTTCTCATGTTGGCCAAGCAGGGTTCCTTGGCCTATGAGGGCCTTGTGGAGTAGCGATGGGAGTAATAATTGTGAAATAAAAGCGCATGTGTCACTACCAAATCTTTAAGAGTAACATACTACAGAGTTTTGTGCTGAAACACCCCCCGGTAGCATAAAGTTGAACTAGTCCATCACTGTCACGTGACCAGAAGAACTGCTAGAAGAACTGCACGTGTCTTACTGGAGAAATTGAGCAATGGCTGAGAGAAAGGGGAGTGTGGTATGGGTGTACTTTTCACCTGTGGAAAAAATAAAATATGGCAAGGTGTAGTTTGTGTGATAAGAATTGTCATGTTATTTATCTTTAAGTGTAATATTTAGATTTTTTTAAACATCACAGAAAGTATCAGATTAAATATGCCAAAAAGTTAATCGGTATCGTATTGAATCATAAAAGTGTGGTATCACCAAAACCTATTTTGGAGTGAATCTAACTCTGCTGGGTCCATCTAGCCAAGTCCTTCTGTTGTAGCCAGAGACTTACTTGAGGACCCAAAAGCAGGTGACAGAAAATGCTAATTACGCACAGAAAGCCCCCAGGCCCAGGACTCAAACCCAAATTTTCTTGTTGTGGGGCAACAGTGCTAACCACTATGCTGCCATGCTGCCAAGGAAAAAACAGAGTTAATCCCCCCTCCAAAAAAAAGAAGAGGAGAAAAAAAAAGACTCAAAAAACACAAAGGTTCAAAGTTTCACTGTGACAGCCAGAGCATTTCTAGTCATACAAATGGATGAAAGGGTCTTGTGAAGACCCGGAAGACCAGGGTTCGAATACTTTTTCGTAGATGATGTACTATGGATCAGGTGTGCAGGTGAGTTCCTCTGGCAGCAGCAGGGAAGCAGAGAGAGAGAGAAAGACCAACACACACAAGAAACATAAGGGGCAAGAGGGGGAGAACACAAGGAATTATGCAATCATGCTGAGGACATGACAGACACTGGACCAGGAATGTTAGTGACCCACATTGGCACAGAATTCAGAGCTCAGGGAGTGAGTCCAAGCCTGATTTCTTTTCTTCTTTCACATATTAGATTGACTGCATCCTTGTTAAGTCGTCATTTTTTCAGACTGAACAGGAGCTGTGGTGTCATCATCATCATTATTAGTGCAGCAGCAGCTGACTTCAAGAGGACGTATAAATGAGCAGTATGTTTTCCTCAGGCATTTTCCTCTCCTGAGACTCAGAGTCGTGGAAGTGTGAAAAGAATAGGTATGATTAGTGTGATTTCTTCCTGTTCTTTAAGGATTACCACAACAGCTGCCTGCATGATGGATCTACGCAGATACCCCCTGGATGAGCAGAACTGTACCCTGGAGATAGAGAGCTGTAAGTGTCACCCAGATTCTGTGTGTGTATTTGCGTGACTGTCACGGTTGTTGTCTCTTTCAAGTTTCAGTAGCTCAGACTGGGTTCCATATGAGAGAGATAAACATGAAGTCAGTTGATTTCAGAACTGTGTGCAGTCCTTAGAGCTGAAGACTTCAAATCTGTAGCCTTTAGAGCTGTAACATTCCGAACTGTAGCCTGCAGAGCTATAGTCTTCAGAGTAGAGCTGGCCAGTTCCTGAATTGTTAATGATTCGAATCTTCATACTGAATCACAAGTCCCGAGTCTGAGGTCTCCATTAACTTGGATCCCATGAGTCCTCTGGTTGGCTGCTGCTAAGTACGCAAGGTGAGTCGGTGAACTCACAGGAAACAGTTCTGAATCACCAGAAACAGTTCTGAATCAGATGTTTCGGGTGCAACAGTTCACTGACTTGGAAACAGTCCAGACTCAGATGATTTGGTTCACATACTGTACTCCAGTCAGTGAATCAAAGTAATACATTTTAAATATTGCATATTGCATAAACAAGGGATTAAACACACTGGTGTTTATTATGTGGCTAATATATTTATGGACATGCTTCAATGATGAAGGATGATGATGATGATGATGATTATTATAAGTTGGTGGGAGGTTGCCAACAACACTGAGTCTAGTGACCTAAGTGAACCAGATCACAGTCCATAAAATGAACTGAGTTTACCACCACTATTTCAGAGCTGTAGACATCATAGCTGTATCTTTCAGAGCTGTGTATAGTCTTCAGAACTGAATTAAGTCTTCAGAGCTGTAGTTGTCAGAGTTATACACTACACTGAGTGTAGTCTTCAGAGCTGTAATGTGGAGAACTGTACACTTCAGGGCTGAGTGTAGACTAGGTAGATCCAGGACTGGGTGTAAACTTCAGCACTGGGTGTAGAGCTTAGAGATAGGTGTAAACTTTACTGGACTCACTCCAGGACTTACTGATCAATTTTTTCTGTCCTTTCAGTTTACAGCCACATTTTTTAACATCCTTGCCCAGACAATAACCTCTCATTTTGAGTTGATTCAAAGCCGGAGGTATGATAGTCAATGTCCTATGCACGCAGTGCCTTCTCCTTGTGTAACCTGTTGTGTTCCACTGCTCCCTCAGATGGATACACCACAGATGACATTGAGTTCTACTGGCAGGGAGGAAGCAACGGAGGCTCTGTCACTGGGGTGGATAACATCGAACTGCCCCAGTTCTCCATTATAGACTACCAAACCCTATCCAAGAAGGCTGTGTTTGCTACTGGTAAAGTTCTTGTTAGAATGTGGTATTAAAGGTATTTGACAAAGAAAAAGTTAAGTGAGAGAAAGAAGCATTGTCTTCCAATATTAAATATTGGTTGACTTCTTTAATACATATGTATCATATGATCTTAACATGTATTGATGGAACTTAATCTGTTATCCAGTTAAACAGAATGTTTGTTTGTAGAATTCCTTAGATATTCTTAACAATGCAGTGAAAAAGACACCTGATGTCAGCAGTAAAATCTACAGTGGGTCTTACTCTGGATTGTAAAATATGATTTTATCACACTCACCTCGTATAATCTGCCCAACCACCTGAATTTTCATGATAAGACTGTGGTGGGAATCTGTAAACTGTTTGGTGAGAACGTGTAAAGAAGAACACCTTGTAGGTTTTGATGTTTATTTAAATCACTCAAGCAAGTGTAACATAGGCAAAGAACAAACATATGGAGTTGAACACAATCATAGTTTGATTAAACGAATCAGAGACGTCAGCCCTGGATACATCCTCTTACTGTGTCTCAGACTGATTACAATTGAACTGTTCACCACTTGTAAGACAAAACTGTTGTTCTGGACAACTAAGATAAGGACCTTCCTAGTTTGTTTACCCTACCATCTATAAGTCCATCGCTCCCCCTCAGGCCAGACCCTAAACTGCAGTCAGAGATAACATTAGGGTGTAGATACAATTACTCTATTATGTATCTAACAGTGAAACACTAATAATAAATAATTTTTCCCCTACAAAGACCACAGACAATGTGTGCGACTACATATCCCTAGTTTGCATTGTTGGGAAGAGTTAATATTAAACTGGAGGTGCTCTCTGTAAAATTTTTAGTTGAAATACTCTTTCCGTTACAGACACTGAAGGTTCTCCCAGGCATCATTTTAACTTGTAAATGTAATATCAATGCCTAGTTCTCTTTTAAGTGAGAAGTGCTTGTTGTGTTAAACTCCACAAACAAAGTCTACAAAGTCCAAGAATTGATGCCAGGAAGAGTAGAGAGGATAGTGTCCCCTATAATATAAAATTAAATCAAATTTATTAACACCAAAGCATAACAAAGTTACTTCAAGGCAGCTACCGGGCTGAGGCTCAAGAGTGGATAGAAAGAGAAAACAGGAACAGGATGGGGAAGACAGGAGGAGCGGGGGGTACAAAAACAACAACAGCAGCAGCAACACTTTTAACATGGGAAGACAGGGGCACACAAAAATGACAACAACAGCAACAACAATATCAACATAAACCGTGAGAGCAGGGTTTTCCATGCAATGTGAGTTGTGCACCTTGTATGTATGCAAGTGTATATATGTGTGTTTATGTGTGTGTATGTGCATGTATGTGTAAGCTACGGTTTGGATGCTGTGGGTAGCTGACTGTGGCTGTAGCGGGGGACCGGAACAACATGCCCCCAGACCAGGATACCAGGCAGGTCCAGCCCCTCAAGGCCTAGTGTCACATAAGGTTGGGTGTGATGGGACAGAGAGGTGAGGAGAGGGCGAAGCATGGGCCAGTCTAGAAGCTGGCCCCCTGTGGGATTTCCAATTAATCAGGATGGTCTTTTTTGCGATGCTTAGGACAGTAAGGAGCATGCAGGATTTGTTTACTTCCGTATTGACATTAGTGAGGTTGCCTAGCAGACAAAGTGAGGGGGAGGTAGGGATGGGGTACCCTAGCCACTGTGATAAATCTACGCTAACCTTATGCCAGAAGTTGTTGATAGGTGTACAAAGCCAAAGAGCATGCAGATAGTAATCTGGAGAGCCAGTCGCACAGTTCGGACAAACGTTTGTTTGTGTGAGGCCCATCTTGAACATCCTTTGTCCTGTATAGTGTGTTCTATGTAGAACCTTGTAATTTATTAATTGTAAGTTGCTATTTTGACTAATTTTAAACGTGCTCGAACAGATTGTTATCCAAAAGTTAGGGTCTGGGTTGATCGTCAGATCTTTCTCCCATTTGGAGGTAGGAATGCAGATTGTTAGATCTGTTGTAGACAGTATAACTTTAAATTTAGACAGTAGTTTAGGTGGTGAAAGCTGTAGAAAATCTGTTATTCTGGGTGGAAGCTCTAAATCCAATTGGCTAAGGTCAAACCTTGCCTGAATTATAGATTGGAGCTGAAGATATTCCAGAAATTAGTTTTTGTTAATACCATATTTTGCTGTGATTTCATTAAATTGTATGAATTTGTTGTCTTGGAGGATATGTTTTAAATGTTTTATCCCTTTGTCAACCCATGCTGAAAAATTTAAAGATTTTTTACTTTGCAGAATGTCAGGATTGTTCCAGATAGGCATGAGCCTGCAAGGGGTGTTGGAGAAGCCATTTCTTTTGAGGAATTCCCCCCAAGCTGTGAGGGTGTTGCTGATGCTAATACAATTGAAGCAGCTGTGATGCTTGACAGTGGGACTGATAAATGGCAGATCAGAGATTTGGATTTCTTTGCAAAATGTTTGTTCAATATCGAGCCACGCTTGGTGTAACGAGTTTGGTTTAATCCATTTTAGTATATATTGTAATCTATTGGCCAAGTAGTAGTTGTAAAAGTTTGGTAATTCCAAACCACCCTGGTCTTTACTCATTTGTCTTTAAGTCTTTAAGCTTATATGTGGTGGTTTAGCTTTCCAAAGAAATTTGGAGATGTTAGAGTCTAGTGATTTGAACCAAGTCAGGGGAGGTTGGGTTGTAACCATCGACAAATCATAGTTAATTTTTGGAAACATCATCATTTTCACTGTTACTACTCTTCCCATAAGTGATATGGGTAGTGTCCTCCACCAGGTGAGGTCGTCCTCTATTTCTTTAATTAGGATGGTGTGGTTTAGCCGTGTCAGGTCAGAAAGTTTGGCGGGGATGTTGATACCTTGGTATCTAATGTTTCCTGGCTGAAGTGGGGTGGTTAAGGTACTTTGGAAATCTGAGTTTATGGGTAGGGCAGTCGATTTGCTCTAATTAATGGAGTAGTCAGAGATGACTGAGAATTTGTCAATGAGTGCTATTGTTTCAGGGAGAGACGTTTGTGCATTTCATAGGAAAAGTAATACATCATCAGCATAAAGACTTATCTTATGGTTCACATTTGCTGTGTTAATTCCCTTAATATTTTGGTTCTGCCGAACTACAGCTGCGAGTGTGCATTTCATAGGAAAAGTAATACATTATCAGCATATTAGCTTATTATACTTATCCTACGATATCTTCATAGAATTATTTAAAGACACAACAAATCCCTCCATTAGCAAGCACTTGGTGATAGTGGCACAAAAAGCTTAATTTAAGAAGCAGAAACCTCAGGCAGAACCGGGCACAGGGTGGGCAGAGCCATCTGCCTCAATTGCCTGAATTGAGAGAGCGAGTGAGCGGGGAAGAGACAGAGAGGAAAGCGAGCAAGGGAAAATTAAATATGTTAGGGACCCAGAAAAGCATCACTTTTTTATATATATAGATATAAATATACTGGCATTATAGAGAAAATAAAGGACTCTGTTTATGGTGTAGTGAACCCAAGAGCCTGTACTTACCACCCAGTAGAACTCCCTATGAGTCCATGGCACACATAACCTCGAGTCACATTTTATGTTCACATATTATCCGCAACATGATTAACTACCCAACCAGGTCCTAAACATCTCGGTGACTGAGCAAGTTGGGCTAGACTTGTACTTCATGAAATCATCATTACTCACATAATAAATTCAAATTTATGGAAGGATTGTATTTTGTTGGCAAATTTTTCTTTCCCATCTCCCTAGATGCATACCACTGCAAATTGTTACAATTGAATCAGTTTAGAGAAGTTAGGGTAGGGCTTAGGCTGAAAAACATTTAGATATCTTAGACATCCTGTGTGTTTTTCTCAGGCTCATATCCACGTCTATCCCTGAGCTTCAAGCTGAAGAGGAACATTGGCTATTTCATCCTGCAAACGTACATGCCCTCCATCTTGATCACCATCCTGTCCTGGGTTTCCTTCTGGATCAACTATGACGCCTCAGCTGCCAGAGTCGCCTTAGGTCAGTGATGTTTTTACAGATTAGTGATCAGTTGCAGGCAGTACGGCCGCATAGTGGTTAGCGCTGTTGCGCCACAGCAAGAAGGTCTTGGGTGCAATTCCCAATTTCCCCTCTGTGTGGAATTTTTATGTGTCTGTGTCGGTCTGCTCTGGGTGCTCTGGTTACCTTCCAGAGTCCAAAGACAATCCCAGCCAACGTTCTGGGCGAGGGGCGGGGTACACCCTGGACAGATCACCAGTTCATCACAGGGCCAACACACAAAGACACACAGAGACGAACAACAACTCACACTCACATTCAGACCTATGGACAATTTAGAGTCACCAGTTAACCTAGACATGCATGTCTTTGGACAGTGGGAGGAAACCGGAGTACCCGGAGACATGGGGAGAACATGCAAACTCCGCACAGAAAGGACCCAAGCCGGGAACTGAACCCACGACCTTCTTATTGTGGGATGACAGCGCTAACCACTATGCCGCCATGCTGCCCAGCTAAAAGATTATTCACGATAATTCATAATTTGATGTATGGTAATACAGTATGATGTCAGACCTCTGTGACTTGCACCTGGGATACTGATGAATCATCCACTAAAGCTCGACTTTTGTATTAATTGTCACATTCATAAAACAAACTAAAAAAGTCAACCTTGTAATCACTGAACAGTAGAAATTGAGCATTGTTAATATGATCATGCTACTGTATTTATATTTAGCTCAAATCACTGCTCACACCTCTACTTTTGTCATTTTGCCCCAGCTCATAACTGTTGGCCCAGCTTTCATGGTCAAGAAGCTCCTGATGGTCCCTCAATGGGGTCATCAGCGTCAGTATCTTGTGAAGTGGGAGGCTATGGTCTGGAACAAGCTCACCCACCAGTTACTCAAAGAGGCCATGCTCTCAGTATTTTATATTTGAGGGTGTGATTCACTGTTCAACCCAGACTTAAGTGGTCATTGGAGTATATATTTTATGAATACAAAACTGACTTCATGTGGACAATATTCCTTTAAAGTCCCGATATTTATCAGCCAATGTTAACAATGTTCATCATTTCAGCCTAAAAGTCAAAGACAACATTTCTACCCACTTCATGTTTGTTTTGCTTTGATGGCTGAATTTTCCTGTGGCTATGATGGTCCCTCAGTATGCAGTCTTGTTGATAGTCTTCAATCTAACTGTCTTTTCCCACTGCATCTGCTTTTCTGCAGGTATAACTACAGTGCTGACCATGACCACTATCAATACCCACCTAAGGGAGACTCTGCCCAAGATCCCCTATGTCAAGGCCATTGATATATACCTCATGGGTTGTTTTGTGTTTGTCTTTCTGGCCCTGCTTGAGTATGCCTTTGTCAACTATATCTTCTTTGGCCGAGGTCCTCACCTTCAGAAGAAGGTCGCAGAAAAGGCTGCCAAGTCCAACATAGAGAATAAAAGCAGACTGCAGAGCAACAAGGTACAGGTGGGAAAAGGTTTTTTGAAATTTAAAATTTTTTTTGTTAGTGACATCTTAGAGCCCAAGCCAACAACTAGACCTCAGATACTATCAGCCCATTGTTGCATTATTACTTGCTGTGTATAGCAAAGGTTAGGCCAGACATTCACATATTTACTAATTTATTATTAATAATAAGGGTACCAACTGCTAATGACCTTGAAAACAAATATGCTCAGAGGCTTGGGTGAGGAGATTTGCCACTGCTTTAAAGTTGAAGATCTTTGTGCTGTAGGTGTCACTGATTGGGTCCCAAGAAATTATGCAATGATGCAATAATGTTTTACCTAAATAATTTTGTTGTTAGGGACATATTCTTTGTCTTTTTGGATTTTAATTACAAAATGAGTCAAATAAAATCTGATAACCTCCTTCAGGTTGATGCTCATGGCAACATCCTCCTGACCAACCTAACCAGTGAGATGGGTGGGGCTGATATGATGGGCACTCTCAACGACCCTCGGGCTACCATGTTCTCTTATGACAGTGCCAGCATACAGTACCGAAAGCCCATGACCAGCCGAGACTTGTACGGACGACCGACCACCGATCGGCCAATAGCCCCTAAGAAGGGTCGCTTGAGGAGAAGGGCCTCACAGCTCAAAGTCAAGATCCCCGACCTCACAGATGTCAATGCCATTGACAAATGGTCCCGTGTTGTCTTCCCAATCACATTCACTTTCTTCAACCTAGTCTACTGGCTTTACTATGTCCACTAGGGTGGCAAAAGTGAACTTATGTTGTAGCACCACTGATAATTACTTGAGCTACCTAGGTCTTGTACAGCCATTTATAAATTCTGCTTTGGAAAAAGTAGAACTGGATGTCTTTATGATGTCGTAACAACTTATCAATGTAAATAAAACCTAATACACACACACACTCGCACACACATACACTCACACACGTGTTTGTGTATGTTTCTGTGTATGTGTTAGTGTGTATATATATTTATATATACTTTACAGAGGAATAATTTATTTTAAAAAAATTCATTTTTGCTGTACTTATCCATATAAAATAGATTTATAGGGTTTTGCTATTTCTAAAACCAAGAGTTTGGTGATCCCAACATAATGGGTAATGATCTTAATTTATCTGTGTTCTGACCTCATGCTCTTACTTTTTGCACTTGAATGAAATGCGACTTTAATTTGCTTTTGTAGTTCAAAAAGCAAGATGCAGAGCCTGGTGCAGCAAAACAGTGGAAAACTAAAGACGTTTCACTTGATTGAGTGAATGAAGCTCATCCACCTAATAGCAGAAGACATCTGACTGATACAATCATTCTGAGTTAGTCCTCCTCTGAATGCAATAGTTATGTGCTATTGAATAACATCTGATCAGCATTGGATCAGCATTGGATCAGCACTGTGTTGAAATCCTTCTCTGACAGCCACCTGTCAGCTAATAAACCCGTACATTGCTTTTGACGAGTGATATAATTTTCTTAAGATTATACTGAGTGCATGTGCATTTACCTGCTTTTGCACCAAAAAACACATTCATTTTCTTTCCATATATATATAAAAAAGCTTTGAATGGCTCTACTGAGCCATTGTATAATAACCAGTATACTGTATGCTTTTGAACAATAAGCACAGGGCAGTAATTGAAATTCCACTAATCATAAAAATGAAATCTAAGATTTTTACCCACAGTATTCTCACAGTGTCCGTGAGGATGTACAATGCAATTTTCTTTAAAAGAAATCATGTACAGAATGACAAATGATGTCACCATGCTTTCCAATCCACGCTGAAAATATCAAGCCCTGATAAAACATGCTGCTGCTGCAGACTGCTCCAGTGAACTTGAGTGTTTCAGTCCACACAATATCTCTTTTTGTGACAAAAGCTGTCAAAGGTAATGGAGTAAAACATATGAAGGAGTGGAAAAATATAGTGAATAATATAGTCCTTAAAAAATTACCAGGTGTCAACCACATTCTGGAGCTTCTGTTTCAGCTAACACTGAAATCTGACTTCACTGTGCTCTAATGCTGATATGGTCTAACTGTGTGCCTGCAGTCTTTATAAAGACAAACCGTACTGTCCAAGTGACACACTTTATATACCCACACTGGGTGTGTCCAGTGTCCATCCTTTGTCGACTTGTAAGGTCAACAACTGGTATGGTGGCCGGGAGAGCTCAACACACTGCAGAGCAATAAAAACTTATGCACATAGATCCAGCACAGACACTCAGAATCCATGCAGTTGCATTTATGTACTATGACACATGGGTTATAATAGATACATGTGCACTTGTTCAACATTCTTACTAATGACCTGGGAATATTTTCAGATCATGCGTTGTCAAATTGATTATGTTTTCTGAAGGTGTTTGTACCTGATTTCTAAGCTGTAGTATGTGACCTTTCAGGGCCACCTGATGATGCCAACCAAAGGTATGGTTGTCATATTGTCCATGTGATACATGCAGATAGTGGAGGAGGGGTTACTCCTGTGACTTTGCTCACAGCTCTGTCCAGCATTTCTATTACTTATACGGCAATGCTATGTTCACCTTGTTAAAGACTATGATCACAACCCGGAGACACGAAGACACAAAATTAGCCCAACAGTAGGACCAAGGATAACCTGGAGACCAGCTGTTACTTAGGTTTCACTTGGAAGCCAGTTCTTACTGAGGTTACTTCTGAGACTAGCTGTTACTCAGGCTTCACCTGAAGAGAAGCTATTACTGAGGTCACAACTGGAGACTAAATGTTGCTGAAATCTTATTTGAGACTGGCCATTACCATGGTGTGGTCAGAGATAACATAACAGTCATTCCTTACTTTGGTGTCACTGATATAAATAACACTGATTCACCTTTCATTGTAATATTTAATCATAAAGACAGATCAACAGAGGTGATGCCTTCTCTGTTCATGGTTCCAGGTGAGGACATGTTGCAGTACAACCACAGACACCTGTCTTATCAGGGCTTTAACAAAAAAAAAAAACTAACAAAAAAAAAATAGGCTTGTACTGGAAAAAATAGCGGTGCACTCTCTTCTCATGGCTGAATATCGTGCCTTTACCGGGAATAGTAATATTTTCCACAGGGTTGAACTTAAACTCTTCAATCTAGAAAAGTACAAGGTGATTTTCTTTAAATTCTATTAACTAGATAGGAGTTGAGAGACAGACATGAACACATTAAACTGGTATATGAGACTGACATTCAGAACAGGTATCCAGCATAGACTGTAGTAAGACATTCCAGCATTACAATGACAATCCTTTGAATCAGTCCCCTGCTGTCAGAGTCATTATTTATAGACAGAGGATGTACTGGAAGTGAAGAAAAACAACAGCTTGTCTTTTTTCACACCAGAGGACCTGAAGGACCTGAACACTCACAGTTATCCTAATGGAACAACTGGTCTGGCTGCAGGCTGTGGACAGAGAAGGACATGTGCTGGACTCTCATTGTGTAAAATTACTGTACAGTTCTTCTCTTGTACTATATTCACTTTCAAATAGAAGGGGAAGAGTGTGTCTGTGTGTGTATACGAAAGAAAGAAAGAGTGAGAGCATATGGAAATATGTGAGAGGAGAAAAAAACAAAAAGACAAAACTCATATTGTTTGTGTGGACCTAAAGAGACTTCAGAGTTTTTAAATAAATCTTACATCTGTATTATCAAGGCATTGTGTTTTCTGTTGGTTAGAAAACGGTTTGGTTTTAATTCAGAGGAGGGCTGGGGGTGGTAGGAGCCTCTAAGCCTCATACATACTATACAGTTGGATCCAGAAATTTACATACACATGATCATACAAATCACAGAGAGAATTTTTTATTACTTTTTTCACAGTCAGAAGTTTATAGACAATAAGATCAAATTGCCTTTAAACAATTTAGGAAAGACCAGATGATGATGCCACATATTTGGAAGATTCTGATAGGCTAATTGACAACATTTGAGTTAGTTGGAGGCACACCTGGAAGTTTTTCCTTGCCACTGTTGCCAAGTGTTTGCTTATGAAGGAAATTGTTGGGTGTCTTTAAATAAGTCTGTAAAGCATTTGGTCTAGACCTGCTCTATATAAAGTGCCTTGATTCAACTTTGTTATGATTTGGTGCTATAAACACAAATTTGATTTGAAACCTCATTCAGAGTTTTGAACGTGATTTGCAAATGTAACATGAGAATCAGAATCAGAATCAGAAGTTTTATTGCCAGGTATGTGTAAACATACTAGGAATTTGACTCCGGTGTTTGAAACTTGGACAAGGGAAAGGCAGAAATAAAAGATAAAAAATAAAAAATAAAAAGGAAATATATATATAAATGTATATGCATATATACATTGATATTAGGAATTAGAATATTAGAAATATTTGCAGTGGAATATTTACAATAGTGCAGCAATTTGCAAATGTGCAAATGTTTCATGAGGTTGACAGCCTGGGGGAAGAAACTGTTTTTAAGTCTGGTAGGTTTGGCGAACAGAGCTCTGTAGCGCCTACCAGAAGGAAGCAGTCTGAACAGATTGTGTCCGGGGTGTGAGGGGTCTGCAGCGATGGTACCTGCCCAGTTCCTGACTCTGGACCTGTAAAGGTCCTTGATGGAGGGCTGGTCGGCCCCAATGATCTTCTCTGCAGACCTTATAGTCCGTTGTAGTATGTTCCCGTCCTGCTTGGTGGCCGATCCAAACCAGACAGTGATGGAAGTGCAGAGAACGACCAGCAGCTCCTAAGGCAAGTTGAACTTTCTCAGCTGACGCAGGAAGTACAACCTCTGCGGGGCATTCTTCCTGGCAGAGGCTATGTGGGAGGTCCACTTCAGGTCCCGGGAGACTGTGGTTCCCAAGAACTTTTTATATATATGAAAGTCCACACTAGACATTGTACTGTTATGGATTGTGGGGGGGTAGGGTGGGTGGTTTCTTCCTGAAAACCACTGTCATCTCCACAGTCTTGATTGGATTTAGCTCCAGGTGGTTCTGATCACACCAGACAACCAGAGTCATTGCTGTCCTGGATGAGGCAGATGACCATTGTGTCGTTTGCAAACTGTTGTCTGCAACATCATCTAAAACCTGTGGGTGCACACAAGCCAGTCAGATATTAACAAGCTCCACATATCAGGACATGGGAGTCAGATGACCTCTGTTGGCTTTGTCATTAAGGGAAGTTGTAATTGAGTGACAGTGAACATAGCATAGCAGTGATTGGAGGATTTCAGATTCAGAACTAGTGCCACAGTGAAACATAGAAGAATCACAGACAATACCCCAAACTATATGATAGGGCCCTGTACAATCCCAGGACAAGGGCCACTTCTCATTCATTCATTCATCTTCAACTGGTTTATCCGTTTCCAGGTCGCGGGGTGCTGGAGCCAATCCCAGTTCACACTGGGCGAGGGCGGGTTACACCCTGGACAGGTCACCAGTCCATCACAGGGCCAACACACAGAGACAAACAACCACTCACACTCACACTCAGACCTACAGACAATTTAGAGTTACCAATTAACATAAACACGCATGTCTTTGGACGGTGGTAGGGAAACCTGAATACTCGGAGGAAACCCACGCAGGCACGGGGAGAACATGCAAACTCCACACAGAAAGGCCCCAAACCCAGGGCAAGTGTCTCTGTCAGACCTATAGGTCTGAATGTGAGTGGTTGTTCATCTCTGTCTGTCTCAATGTGTTAGCCCTGCAATAGATGGTGACCTGTCCAGGGTGTATCCTTCCCTCACCTCAAAATTGGCTTCGATTGCTCCAGCACCCCCCATGACCTCCATGACCCCAAAACAACAGTCTTCATTTAAATTAGATAATATCAATTTATTTCTGCAATGTTTTTCTTTTTTTGGGGCATATTTATACATTTCTTTAATATTCTAGCAATGTCTTCAAATGGGATTTTTTTTTTTATTTTACAACAGTATACCTTTTTTATTGTCTGCAAAAATGCAGACAATGTTCACAGCAACCAAATTCACCCAAACATGCATGTCTTTGACAGAGAGTCATAGTTCAATTGAACCAGTGATCCCCTTAGCTGTCAGCAGTGATGATTTTATGGGCTTTTTTACAAATAAAATTATAACAATCAGAGAAAGAATTCATCAGCTCTCACCTACATTAGACAATAATCTACTGAATACAGCAACTCCTGAATCAACTGCAATGCCTATTTTACATCTGGAATCATTCTCATCTCTGAATGTCTCAGAGCTAGCTTCTATAGTCTCATCATCTAAACCATCAACCTGTCTATTAGACCCAGTGCCGACCAGCCTCTTTAAAGACATTTTCTACTTAATTGAGCCCTTCATTCTAGTTCTCATTAATTTGACAATATTTTTGCGTTATGTACCCCATACTCTTAAGACTGCAGTCATCAAACCCCAGCTTAAAAAGCCGAATCTTGATCCAGATGTTTTGGCCAATTATAGACCCATATCGAACCTTCCGTTAATTTCTAAAATCCTTGAGAAAGCAGTAGCAAACCAATTACTTCACCATCTGCATAGGAACGGTTTGCTTGAAGAGTTTCATTCGGGATTTAGAGCTCACCACAGCACAGAAACAGAGGAGAAGTATGGAGGCTGATCCATTGTCTGAAGCCATTAGAATATCATTGGAGAGTTTAACCAGCGCTTAGATCTCAGTGCTGCATTTGACACCATTGATCATAATATTTTATTACAGAGACTGGAACATGAAATTGGCATTAAAGGAACTGCACTAAGATGATTCAAATCCTATTTATCAGATAGACATCAGTTTGTACATGTTAACAATAGCTCCTCCTCACGCACTATAGCCAGTTATGGAGTCCCACAGGGTTCGGTACTTGGACCAATCCTCTTCACTCTTTATCTGCTTCCTTTAGGCAAAATTATCAGGAAACATAGCATCATGTCTTGAAGACATAAAAGTCTGGATGACCCATAATTTTTTACTTCTAAATTCTGAGAAAACTGAAGTTATTGTATTCGGCCCCAAGCACCTTAGAGAAACCCTATCTAATCATCTAATCAGTCTGGATGGCATTACTTTGGCTTCCAACTCCACTGTAAGAAACCTTGGAGTAACCTTTGTTGTGCCTAGGATTGTGTATATTATTATTGCCTCTTATCAAATCTCACTCTGGAAGGGATGTTTCCACTGTGGATTGACAAAAAAAAATTACTGAAGGAAAGAGTGTAACAATGGCTGAGTTTTAAGGTTTTCATTAGCTCATAAGTGAGGAATCAAACATGTGCTCATTATATAAAGGGGACAGGTTAAAATATGAGCTGAATGAAACAGGGGAACTCGGACATGAAAAGAAACATAACGCAACACAACCAAGAAGATTAAACAGCTGATACCCAAGTCGGGAGTTTGGGCGAATGAAAGGGAAGTTGTTTAAAGAAAAGAAGCTCTTCTTCCTCAGACAGATTCGCCCGGGATTTATTAAACTAAAATTTGGGTCAACGTTGTCTAATAGCCATGCGTCGCACCACTCAAAACGGCCAGCTGGAGAGCAGATAAACGCAACCTTACTTTGGGCTGGCGAATCAACTGTCCACGAAAAGGTCAGAGGAGATGTCTGACGAGAGCGGCCGCGTCGAGGTCCTTCGTCGTGGCCTCCCAAGTTAGACTGGTCCTCGGCTGAAGTGGCTGTTGGTCTGTCTCGTCCCTCTTCACCGGCAATGTTGTCCCTCGGGCGGCTGGCTTGGTGAAATCCTAATTATTCCTTTCTATTCTGATGAGGGAACAGACGGGAGCATCGCGCAGCACCGGTGGCTGTGGTTCCCAAGGCAACTTGAGACGCTGGGAACTGGGTGCAGTGCAGCCAAACTTGTTCCGGTCACCGGTGATCTTAGCCGCTTAGCAACAAGGGCTAAGTTTAGACTTGAAGCTAAGTCGTGACTTCTGGGTTTTGAGCCACGTGAATATATATATATATATATTTTTTTTTTTTTTTTTCATTAGAGCTTCTGCTTAAGCTCTCCTCTCCAGAACTTTTTCGCCGAATTTCTACCGAATTTTATTGTTGTCTTTGACTATTTACTGGGGGCCGACCCATGGGCGTGGTCTGATTGTCGGCGCGAATTTAGTCCAATCAGATTTCTCCCTTTAGCTTTGGGGCATACGAAGGTTTTATCTTTCTCTTTTGGAGTTACGCCTTTCATCCACCCAAGTTTACCCGCATATGAAATAAAGACAAATGTATCTTTGATGAGTATATTTCCTCTTCTATACCTATCTACTGTGAAGACACAATTAGGTGGTTATTCTTTGCTATCACCATTGCAGAACATACAAACAGATGAGGCAAGAAAAGGACATTTCATGCACACCTCGACTGGTGGTGGGAAGTCAGAATTACATGGCTACGGACTGTGTAGGAAGTTTTTTTCCGTTTCGTTTCCTTTTTTATTCTTTACATTTGTATGAAACCAAGAAGAAAAGGAAAAGAAACAAAAGAAAGGCGAGAAATGAAGAAAACCCCAAACACATAGGTTGCGGCGCTCGGTCAGTGCGCCATCGGTTTCGGGGTTTCGCCATCAGGTGGCGCTGTGGTTCTATAAGTGGAATAGTCCGTTCTTTCTATCTCCGCCAAATTAGCTTGTTGAAAGGTGGTCCAAACAGCTGTGAAGTCCTCTTCCTGCAAGGAAATCAGTTCGGCGTGTTTACAGTCTCTTGTTTGATGAGAATAGTCCTTTTTTCTTTTATATCAATTTTGTTGTTCTTACTGGCTTGGATACGATACATTCCATAGCAGCAGTTTATGACCGCCATCTGCTAGTGTTAGCAGTTCATACTGTGGGTAAATGTCACAGAGTTGTACCTCTCCAAAGGGAGGTTTGGCAGGTCCTGCTGATTTGTGGTGTGGGCTGTAATTTAGTGCCTGGGAAACCAGGGTCTCCTGATGCCAAAGTCAGATAGGAGTCTAGGATGGCACTTAGCGGAGACCTGTGAAATCTCTGGTTAGAGTAATAGTCTCTTTGAAAGTTTGAGGGGTGAGGGAGATTGAACTCTTCCCCCCCGGACCTCACAACACCTTTGACCGGGACATGTCCTTTTTCCCTCACATAAAGCAAGTCAGTAGGGCAGCTTTCTTCCACGTGAGAAACATTAGGAAAATCAGAAACATCCTGTCTCACGAATGCGTGGACTAGTTTTTATGCATCCTCTTAACTTCTAGGCTGGACTACTGTAACTCATTATTATATGGATGTCCAAACAAATCTCTGAAAGGCAAACAGCTGATTCAGAATGCTGTTGCACGAATATTAACAGGAACTAGAAAAAGGGATCACATCTCTCCTGTGTTAGCTGCTCTCCATTGGCTGCCAGTAAAATTCTGAATAGAATTTAAAATCCTTCTCATAACATATAAAGCTCTTACTGGCCAAGCTCCATCATATCTCAGAGAGCTCATAGTTCCTTACTGTCCTAGTAGGCCACTCCGCTCTCTAGATGGAGGTTTACTTGTGGTTCCTAGAGTCTCCAAGAGTAAATCGGGAGGCAGATCTTTCAGTTATCAGGCTCCTCTTCTATGGAACCAACTTCCAGTATCGGTCCGGGGGGCAGACTCTTTAGCAATTTTCAAGACCAGGCTTAAAACTTTTCTGTATGACAGAGCTTATAGTTAAAAAGTTAAAGTTCATTTACTCTTTAGCTATGATGCTATAGGCCTAGACTGCTGGGGGAAGGACTGAGCACTTCTCTCTCTCTCTCTCTCTCCCTCTCCCTCTCCCTCTCCCCCTCCCCCTCCCCCTCCCCCTCCCCTCTCTCTCTCCCTCTTCCCTCTCCCTCCCTCCCCCTTACATGCGCCAACATACCAAAAACCATGCTTCTCCGAAATCCCAGTTTCTCTCATTTCCAAGCATGTGTACTGCATTTACTAACCATGTTTTCCCGAAGTGTCTGTCTCTCCCAGTTCCTCTCCTTTCTCTCCCTGTCCTCATCCTGCAGGTGATGAATCATATTCATCCCATGTTCCTGCAATGCCTGCTGCTCCCACATCTTCATGAATTCCATACAGCATCATTCCTATGAACTTCATGCAGCATCATGTTCCTGCCTACACCTGTTTGAATATCTCCTCCTGCTCTCTTTCTCTCCCTACTCTACCCAACTTTGCCGCCCCCCCTCGTGCCTCTCTCTCTCTCCCTCACTCAACCCAACCTGTCGAGGCAGATGGCCGCCCCCCTGATCCTGGTTCTGCCCGAGGTTTCTGCCTCTTAAAGGAAGTTTTTCCTTGCCACTGTCGCCGAGTGCTTGCTCATCGGGGGATCTGTTGGGTCTCTTTAAATAATTTTATAATAATATAATAATAAATCTGATTTGATTTGATACCCAGCTCAAACTTTTTGCATTGTGCAGACTCCTGGAAAATTCAGGAGTCGTGGACAGACCCTGGGCTCTTTACCTCAAGGCTTTGATGGTTACATATCATCTGCAGGAGCATATGAGTCAATGATGCAGCAATGTGTATTTGAAAAGACTAAATATATTTCAAGCATGAAAGTGTTGTGGGGGCCCTTTAGTAGGCTGCATGCAGACTGTAGTACTGTAAGATGTATACTACCTGAATGCTGAGGTTATGGATGGACATTCGGTTAACATAGTCAATTTCATTATCTCCCAGATTTGAAGAGAGAGGCATGTGCATGCAATCTATGACCCTGATAACTCTGGGAGGCCCTGTAAAAAGACCATGCTGCAATTAATATACCACAGTAGGTCATAGGGTATAGCTTATATTATATTCTTATTATATAATTTAGCCCACCCGTTAACTCAGAAAATCCCCCCTTTATTGCCTGCGTGAGGAGGGGGGCAGGAAACACGACAAAGGCATCAAGCAGCCTTGTGAGTGCCCTGGCCACTTTGCAGTTAGCCCTGCTGCTTATTAAGGTTTCAGCGTCGCCAACAGCATACGTGAATGTACCAATAAATGGATGGATTATTTAATCAATTAATTAACAGACAAATAAATAATTTACATTTAATTTTTCCTGGCGTTCTTATCCTGTAAATAATTCTAAATGGGATTGTAAGAGAAAAACAAAACAAAAACAAACTTCAATCACTCACCTGGGGCAAAGTACCGCAGCGCAACAGTCTGGGGCACTGATAGCGCCCGACTGTGAACTGTTATTCCCAACATATAGCTACACAACATGTGGATCTGCATCTCTTGTACAGAAGCACGTCCGGAAAATCAAACGGGTGGACCTTGTCCTGGAATTTCCTCTCTCTCTGTCTTCAGAGCTCTTCTTACAATTCTAATGCCCGAATCAATGGGTTCGGGCATGTGTAAAACTGGAAAGTCATTTTCCAAGAGAACTGATTGGTTAGTGGGCAGTATACTTGCTGAGTTCTTATCCTGAACCTTCTCCGGGGCAGATTAGGCATTCCTCCTTAGTTATCATAACGCACCGCATAAACCAGCTTTTTGACACCTGGAAGTTACCCTGGTAAACTGAAATCCAGCTTCGTGATAATGGCCTCTGATAATGATAGCTGCGCATCTGTTCACACATGGTCCAATCATTGTAGTTCATCGTCGATCTAGGAACTTGTGCTAAATTCCAGAAGTAAAAGTGAAGGGTCTGAATATTTTTGCCAGTGTGAGATCAGGTTTTACTTAAATTTTAAAGTATTCTATTTTCTCTCATGAGGACAGAGAGTGGACTGATGAGGGAAGATCAGATGTGGTGCTTCAGCTTGGATGACAAAATCTTCTTACTCCAGCTCCACAGTCAGTAATCTCCTGTTTCTAACAGTGTATGGTGTATACATTTTAACAGCTCATTTGTGTTATGTTACTACAGAGTATTATGCTGCACTGATGGTCAGATGTGATCCAACAGATCCAAAGCCTTGCTGTCTAACATCACACACAGCTGTTTTTATAGTGTCTGTGAAGTGGACTGTGGTGAAAGTAAAGTCAACGAAATCAAAAAGTATCAACTCATTTACTTCATGGGACTATACAGTTCATTTCAAAAACTCAAAGCGAGAGTGCTCATGGAGTCAACTATTACAAAGGACAGCTGATGGATCATGTAGGAAACGAGAAACTCTTTGATCATTTGACTCCACTGACTGGACATGCTGAGGTCAGAGACTCAATGGGATCACTGGGATTTCAACCTTTATCATTTCAACTGCAGCACCACCTGCAACACAAACACATGAACCATCATTTCATGAATGACATCTCTAAACAGCTGTGATTATCAATACTTTCTTACACATTTGAATTGATTTCAGCTCAATACTACTTCACGTAGCTTTTAAAACTTTCCATCTGTTTGGAAACCGTTGAAGATCAACACCAACACTGTTGTTTTTCTCTCAAGCGGTCCCTGTTTTCTTCTTCACCTTGTTCACAAAGGTTATAAAAGTTTTATTCAAAGTGCAGTCACCTTCACAAGTTGTTTTCTTACCACCCACACGACAGTCACAGTGTTCACAGAACATAATTACATTAAGTTGACATCTAACCTTTTGGATATAGATTCATCATTTCATTTCATCCTGTTGGACACTGCAGTTAAATTCTGTCATTATTACTGTGGAATTCACATTATGTCACCTTAACCTTTGAGTTAAGGTGACATCCCAGACATCCCAGAGTCCTGGCTCTGATATTAAGGTGTGTACATGTCAGGGACATTACCATGTTACAGGGGTTATTCCTCTTATGGGCATCAAGAAATAAAAAAAAAATCTGGCTGTCAAATTATGAGGGTTGGACCAGACGAAATGCCATGCTGTGATGAGTTTTGCGCTCCTCCTATACCGTCTGTCAGGGAGCTTAGTGTGGACACTTAAATTAACCTCTATCTACGGAGTCAAAACAGTCACATAATAAATGAACTCTCGCGGGACTTTTCATGAATGCACATGCTTTGTTTCATAGTCGTATTTCGGACTCACGAATACACACGCTTTGTTTCGTAGTTGTATTTTGGACTTCACAAATGTAATTTTGAGGCACACTTGTAATATAAATTCACGGAGCGTACAAATTACTGAATGTGCATTTACGAAATGTACGTAGAATTTTGAGACTGATCTGACATCGCAGGTCAACCAATGTCAACATTGGCTGATAAAGCTGTCAATCAAATGTATATTTCTGATTGACAGATTCATCAGCCAATCAGGTGTGTTTGCTTTCAGCCAATCGCATGGAGAGACTTAATCAACCTCAACCTGTCAGTAACATTTATCTGACTGTCCTTCTTCTTCTCCTTTCGGCTTTTCCCTTCAGGGGTCGCCACAGCGAATCAGTTGCCTCCATCTAAGCCTGTCTTCTGCATTCTCTTCTCTCACACCAACCACCTTCATGTCCTCTTTCACTACATCTATAAACCTCCTCTTTGGTCTTCCTCTAGGCCTCCTGCCTGGCAGTTCAAAACTCAGCATCCTTCTACCAATATATTCACTATCTCTCCTCTGGACATGTCCGAACCATCTCAGTCTGGCCTCTCTGACTTTATCTCCAAAACCTCTAACATGTGCTGTCCCTCTGATGTATTCATTCCTGACCCTATCCAACCTGGTCACTCCCAAAGAGAACCTCAGCATCTTCATCTCTGCTACCTCCAGCTCTGCCTCCTGTCTTTTCCTCAGTGACACTGTCTCTAGACCAAACAACATCGCTGGTCTCACCACAGTTTTGTACACCTTTCCTTTCATTTTAGCTGAAACTCTTCTATCACACATCACACCTGACACTTTTCTCCATCCGTTCCAGCCTGCCTGCACACGCTTCTTCACCGCTTTTCCACACTCTCCATTGCTCTGGACTATTGACCCTAAGTACTTAAAATCCTCCACCTTCTTTATCTCTTCTCCCTGTAACCTCACTCTTCCACTTGGGTCCCTCTCATTCACACACATATACTCCGTCTTGCTGCGGCTAACCTTCATTCCTCTCCTTTCCAGGGCAAACCTCCACCAATCTAGCTTCTCCTCCACCTGTTCCCTGCTCTCACTACAGATCACAATGTCATCTGCAAACATCATAGTCCATGGAGATTCCTGTCTAACCTCGTCTGTCAGCCTGTCCATCACCATAGCAAACAAGAAGGGGCTCAGAGCTGATCCCTGATGCAGTCCCACCTCCACCTTGAACTCCTCTGTCACACCTACAGCACACCTCACCACTGTCTTACAGTCCTCATACATGTCCTTCACCGCTCTAACATACTTCTCTGCCACTCCAGACTTCCTCATACAATACCACAGTTCCTCTCTGGGCACCATGTCATAAGCTTTCTCCAGATCTACAAAGATACAATGCAGCTCCCTCTGACCTTCTCTGTACTTCTCTATCAACATCCTCAGAGCAAATACTGCATCTGTAGTACTTTTTTTGGCATGAAATCATACTGCTGCTCAAAAATGCTCACTTCTGCCCTTAGTCTAGCTTCAACTACTCTTTCCCATAACTTCATTGTATGGCTCATCAGCTTTATTCCTCTGTAGTTGCTACAACTCTGTACATCTCCCTTGTTCTTAAAAATGGGCACCAGCAGACTTCTCCTCCATTCCTCAGGCATCTTCTCACTATTATCTCACTACAGCCATTTCCATCCTTTTTGCAAAGTCAACCACCATCTGTCCTTCTGCGATCCTCTCCTGGATACCAAACCCGCCCATCACCTCCTCATCGTCTATGTTTCCTGCACCAACGTGTCCATTGAAGTCTGCACCAATGACAACTCTCTCACTTCTAGGGATGCTCTGCATCACTTCATCAAGGTCCAACCTGAATTTCTCCTTCTCCTCCAGCTCACATCCTACCTGTGGAGCATACCCACTAACAACACTGAACATCACACCTTCGATTTCTAGCTTCAGACTCATTACTCTATCTGATACTCTTTTAACCTCCAGAACATTCCTAACAAACTCCTCCTTCAAGATAACTCCTACTCCATTTCTCTTCCTATCTACACCATGATAGAACAACTTGAACCCTGCTCCTAAACTTCTAGCCTTGCTACCTTTCCACCTGGTCTCCTGGACACACAGTATGTCTACCTTCCACCTCTGCATCATGTCAACCAACTCTCTACCTTTCCCTGTCATAGTTCCAACATTCAAAGTCCCTACTCTCAGTCCTAGACTCTTGGCGTTCCTTTTCTCTCTCTTCCTACGAACACACCTTCCTCCTCTCCTTCTTCGACAAACAGTAGTCCAATTTCCACCGGCACCCTGTACGTGAACAGCGCCGATGGCGGTCGTTGTTAACCCGGGCCTCGACCGATCCGGTATGGAAGTCATAGATTTGATTCGCATGTTTGATTTGGCAAAAGTTTTACGTCGGATGCCCTTCCTGACACAACCCTCTGTATTTATCCGGGCTTGGGACCGGCACAATAAGGCACTGGCTTGTTCCCCCTTGCGGCTACATTATTTATCTGACTGTCCCCTCGTTGTAAATCATGCAATGTCATTGAATTGGTTGAGGCGTCCTGCTTAGCAAAGTTAAATGTTTGAATGAACATAAACTATGTGACCGTATGTTACGAAACGTGTTGTTTATTGGTACCACAACGACGACGGTCGCCAACGTTTAAGTGTGAAGAAATGTAAGCGGCCATATGATTGGCTGATGAATCTGCCAATCAGAAACATACATTTGATTGACAGCTTTATCAGCCAATGGTGACGTCTGTTGACCTGCAACATCAGATCAGTCTCAAAATTCTATGTACAGATTTCGTAAATGCACATTGAGCAATTCGTATGCTCCGTGAATTTATATTACAAGTGTGCCTCAAAATTACATTTGTGAAGTCCAAAATACAACTACAAAACAAAGCATGTGCATTCGTGAGTCCGAAATACAACTATGAAACAAAGCATGTGCATTTGTGAAAAGCCCCGCGAGAGTTCATTCATTATGAGACTGTTCTGACTTCATATCTATCTCCATCCCAACTCCCTCACTTTGTACCATGCTCTGCTGATGTTACTTAACAATGTTGATTGGTATCTGGTTTATTAACATATTCCTTATGAATGGTTAACCATGTCCGTGTCTGGCGTCTTTGGTCAAATGTGAAATCACTGCAGTGCAGAGATACAGCAACTGATTTCCGAACATCTTCTATGTTTGATCTGAGTCACATGACAACCAGCACCTGGAACTAGAGGATTTAACCCATAATAAGTTCACATCAGGGATATACTCTCTCTCTCACCTTGTTGGCAGCCTCCAGTGAACTGATGAGAGCGTTTAACTCATCTCTATTCATCTCCATGGCAACAGACCGCAGGGCCCCATCCTCTCTCAGGTCCAGACTCAGGCTGAGCAGAGGGATGTGAAGGGATGAAATCTTATCACTTGACAGAGCTAGCTGCAGGATCAGAAAGTGCAGATGCTATTTAGGAGTGACATTTAGATTTCAGTATGACTCTTCCAACCAGCTTTCATCATAATTGATCAGTGTTTGAATTAATAAGGTAAATAATGAAGTGACTTCTCAAACCATATTGTGGTTTCTGGAGCATGAACATTAAAACACTGAATGAATATTGATTTAAACCTGCGGTTCTCACAAGTGTGGGGTGTGCTCCACTGGTGGGGAATAGAGACAGTACAGGCAGGGTATGACAAACCAGAGGAAATTTTACTTTTCATGCCTATCTTTATAAATGCCTTTCTTTATTGACAACAAAGATCCTATATTCAAAACAAAACACCAACACACAAATGAAGTAATCATTAATAGCCTACATGTAGCTTAGATGAAAAATAACATTAGATAGGAGACAAGGAGAGAAATTACACCTAGAACCAGGGTGTGAAAATAATGACTAAGAGGCTAATTTGGACTTTAATGTCACAAAATGGATACATTTGTGACACTGGCAACAAAAGTTGGTGATAGATAAACCATGATGTTACTACATTAAATTAGAAAATTTTAAGCTTCGCATATTTCCAGTACTGGGGACTGGGGACAGGTGGGGCTTGAAAATTCCCCCTTGTCCAAGGGGGGGAATGACCGAAAGAGTTTGAGAATCGCTGATTTAAAGAAACATGAGGCTGTGAGATTTACATCATTCAAACTTAGACTTGTACGAGCAAAGTTCTTTTACATAAGAGGATGATCAAGACCGGATCTTTCAGCAGAAACACATTAGAATTGAAGGGCTTGGTCACCTTCAGCTGCCAGTCAAAGTCCTGCAGCATAGCAGATGAGATGAAGTTGGTATTGTCCAGCAGAGCTCGTCGGATCTCCTCCTCTCTGACTCTCAGTACCTTCAGCACATTCTCAGTATGGCTGCTGCCCAAACCTGACAGCTCAGCTAGCACCTGTCCCAAGCAAAGAGGAAGTCACTTGAGAATCTGCCCCATGAGCAGCCATCTACTAGGGGTATGCAATATTGTATTGTTTATGTAATACCAATATGAATTATGATCCCAGGGCAAAAATTAATATTGGAGAATAGGATTTGACAGGCAGCACAGCTGCATAGTGGTTAGCACTGTTGCCCCACAATAAGAAGGTCGCAAGTTTGGTTCCTGGGCCTGGGGCCTTTCTGTGTGGAGTTTGCATGTTCTCCCTGTACCTGCGTGGGTTTCCTCCCACCGTCCAAACACAGGCATGTTTGGGTTAACTGGTGACTCTAAATTGTCCGTAGGTCTGAGTGTGAGTGTGAGTGGTTTTTTGTCTCTGTCTGTCTCTGTGTGTTGGCCCTGTGATGGACTGGTGACCTGTCCAGGGTGTACCACGCCCTCGCCCAGTGTGAGCTGGGATTGGCTCCGGCACCCCGCAACCCAGAAACGGATAAGAGGTAGAAGATGAAGGAATAGGAGTTGACAATTAACACCACACCTTACGGAGAGTGGACAAAGCAAACTGAAATAAGAATGCGGGGGGGGCAGCTTGACTGTTCTGATAGAGCTAATAGCCAATTGTGTGTGTCAGGATTTCCGTCAAGAGTGATCAACACAGGGCACTAGTTGCATCATGGGTAGAACATGCCCCCCGAAACTGGATAATACAGGATCCTTGTCGGTGACGCTAGTTCGGTTGCTAATGGTGTCATTTTCCACACTTTGTCTCCCCCATTCCCTGTCACTCTTCAAGCTGTCCTAACTAGTAGGGGGTGCAAAAAAAAAAAAAAAAAGAGTTATCATTGCAGCAAAAAGATTCATTTTGGTTGCACAATATCTCATTCAAAGGAACTCAAATTTATGTCACTCAATGTTGGTATCTACGTTGAATACTTCAGGAAATTTTTGCATTTTTGTATCACTCTTTACAGTATTTGTAAACGGAGCACTACAAGTTAATTCAAAATTTAAAATGGCATATTACTCTTAATGACTGTTCATGCTTTCCTGTTCAGCTACCTTTGCTGTTAAAGTTAATTAACAAGCGAGAGAGTGAAAGAATTAATTTGTTTTTTTTGTTATCATCATAATTATCACAAAAATCCTGGGAAATGCTGTGATACCAAGTTTGAGCCAACCCCTAGCCACTGCGCATCCAGCTGCTCTGCCACTGAAGCTAAAGGTTCAAACATCTGCTTCCTTTAGTGTCTGATTTACTATATAAGTGACTTATGTCACACAACATTTATATCCACAGGTAAACACTGTGATTGTTAATAATCTGTAATATATAATAATCAAATAAACTTAAGGCAAACTAAGATGAACTGGTCCTCGCTGTTGTCATCTCACCTCCTCATCAGAGCTGTTATTCCATGCTGCCAATCGGAAGAGGGCTGTCAGGGAATGGAGCAGCTCCAGCCACTCCTCCAGGCTCCAGATTGCGCTGTAATCCCCCCTGTGAGGAGGTTCCCGCCCACAGAGTCCATCCACCACCCTGTGACATAGCTGCACACCAGGCAGGACATTGAAAGCTCAAGTCTAGTTTTCATATGTGTATGGGGTGTGAATCCTCAGAGATCAACAGCTGACCAATCAAAGTTCCTGCTGCTGCTCTGTTCCCAAGTTTTAGATTTCCTGAGTCAAATGTAAAATGAGCTAAAGACTGCCAACACATAATGACGATGATATCATAACGATGACACTATCTGAGGTCTTTTTATGAAGGACAGGTGACTTTGATGAACTGTGTAAAACAGCTGGGCTATACTTTCTAAGAGTCACGGTCTATACCATCTGTATACTGTACATTATAAGTGTTTTCACTTAAAATCTGTCTGTAGCTCTCCTGTGGCACGCTCTCTGTGTGGCCTCTCGATTCTTCCTGTTTATGTTATGAACGAAACACAAAGGGAATTCAACTGGTGTGAAAACCTACTGAACAAACCGATGAGATGTGTGACGCTAATACTATTTGTGAGGGCGGATTTGAATCCTACATGCTACCATGCAACCACATACGAAAACACCACTAATTATAAAGCAACAGAAACGCTGTTACGATGGTGCTGCTAACCAACGATTCTTGTCACTAGCCGTTGACAAGTTAATAGCGTCATTAATCAACTAGTGGTATCATTACTTGTGAATACACCTAGCTCGTACCTTCACACTCTCCACCACCGCTAACCTTCCCAGTAGATCCACCATGTTCTCCAGTGTTTCTGCTACCGCCTGCTGATCAGCTGATGCAAATCACATGGTCACAACATGCGTTCAAGTTGGCTTGGAAAAATGAACTTCTTTACATTCTTGCAGAATGTTAGTGTGTATAAATACTTCGCTGTAAATATTTAAATATTTCAACCATTACATGGTATCCTCTCTGTCTGTGTTCTGTTAGAGGCGCATTGCCACTACTACACAGCGTTTATTGATGTTACCTCTGGAGCTGAACTCTATTTAAAAATTTTCAATTTAGGGTGCCATAGATGTTTGGCCGAGCAGCAGCACGCCCAGTGAATCCACTGTGAATTTATAAAATGTTATTTCTTTCAATGACCCATCACTTGATGCCAAATGCATGTCTTGTCGACTTCAACAAAACTGAAATCAAACAGAAATCTGAAATTTGATAAAACGTTATCGGGGCTATGTTATATAAAGCTCCAGCGACCAGGAAGGTGTCGCCGCTCGGTTTCACATCCTGTTTGTAGGAGCAGGGTGCTTTTTCGCGACGTCGCCTGACCGCTGATGTGATTAGGGACACTGTCGTTGTCGTTAACTTAAAGTCAGTGGATGGACACGAAAAGGTGAGTGTTATAACTGCGTTGGTATCCTGTGGGTTAAAGTTGCTCAATTTCTGCTGGAAACGTGATGGGGGTTTTCTCATTCATTTCAGTCACGGTGAACAGTACAGAATAACGCCGAGCCAAGTAAAAGGCCTTCTGTCAACTCACTACTGTAAACTACTTTAACAGTTTGAGGACAGAGTCTGTGTCAGGACAGACTATGACTTTTAACAAGTTACAAGCTCTTGGCCGAGTTCAGAAAGGTTCCAAACCTGAGAGAGACAGATATCCTACACAGGTCACCGTCTCTACCTGAATCATGGTTAGACTTGTGTTGCTCAGAAACCTGTTCACCTCAGTAACACAGACAGACACATATTTAACATGGATCATGTGTTTAACTACAGTGGAAGATCAGCTCAGTGCAATGGAGCAGAGAAGTCTTCAACATAAAGACTGTCTCTTTTGTCCTGCTGGACTGTGGAGACACTAATTCATCCAGAACGTCCTCAGACTGGCTCACTTGTGTTTCAATTTATCTTCCCTCATCCACCCAGTCTCAAGTGTCCATGACGACTGAGGGCGAAGTGTCATCCATTGAGTTCTGAAGCATTTGGCTAAATATGAGCAGATAATATTGCTTGCAAAACACTTCAGAATTTATTTTGCTACCTTTGCAAGCAGTTACATCGTGAATAAATGATGGCAGCCATACATGCCCGTGCCATTAGACTACCACCATCATGCTTCATTGATGAGGTGGTATGCTTTGGATCTTGAGCGGCTCCTTTCCTTCTCATAACTCTTCTCTACCCATCAATCAAAGATAAGTTGATCTTTGGCTCATCTGTCCATAGGATGTTGTTTAAAAACTGCACAGGCTCTTTTAGATGTTTTTTGACAAACTCTAATCAGGAACATCAGTACCACATTAACATACACACAGTACGCCAACGTATACACATCTAATCCCTCACCATATGCTTAGACATTATAAACCAGCCGACTCTGACTGCCCGGTCTTCAAGGCTGATGTGTAGCCGATGACGGCGCCTCTCGTCTCACTGCCTGTATCCACTTCTCTCGTCTTAAAGGCAAATTTTTTCTGTTTGGAAGCTTCTAAAAACTTAGATCAGGGTTCTTTACCTTGTTAGTAGTGCACCCTACCACACAGCAGCCTTTGGGCATTTGTTTTTGTTTGTTGGCACATGGAGAGTGACAAGAGACACCTTCACACAATACAAAGTCAATGGAGAACTATTGATTGTTTTCCCCTTCGGCGTGGGCGGGGCTTAAATGCGCTCTGTGTCTATTAAAAGTAGTCTGGGCGAAATACAATGCTCTGTGAAAATTAAACGATTCCTCGAGGCAGAGGAAATTCCTTGATAATTTTTTGTAATTGAGGTATTCAAATTATTCAAGGAATCATTTCAGCCCTAGTACATTCAGTACACGTACCGTTACACCCGTATTTGACACAGATATGCCTACCTTCTGGAGAGTTATTGATCTGGCCAACTGTTGTGAAGGGATTTTTCCTAACAAGGGAAAGAGTTCTTTTGTGATCCACCACACTAGTTTCCGTGGTGTTCTGGGCTTTTTGGCATTGCTGAGCTAACCAGTGTGTTATTTTGTTTTAAGAGTGTACCAAACAGTTCATTTGGTCAAACCTAATGTTTTTGGCATCTCTGATGGGTTTAGTTTGATTTTCAGCCTAATGATGGCTTGCTTAACTGATAGTGACAGTTCTTTGGACTTCACATTGAGAGTTGACCACACCAGTTTCCAAATGTAAATATCACACTTGAAATGAATAATAGACCTTTTATCTGCTCCTTGTAAATTAAATAAGAAGGGAATAACACACCGGGCCCTAGAACAGCTAATGAGCCAATTGTCCAATTACTTTTGGTCCCTTAAAAAGCTGGAGGGCACATATCAAATGTACTGTAATTCTAACCCTAACCCTAACCCTTCTGATTTCGTTATAAATACAATCAAATTAAAACTGAATGGATGCACTTAGACCACCTCTTGATTGTTTCATTTCAAATCCATCTTGGTGGTGCACAGAACTGAAATGATGAAAATTGTGTAAATGTCCAAATATTTACAGACCTGGGGCCAGATTCAAAAAAACTTTCTTTTGCCATTTTTTTTCCTAACTTCTGTTTTAAGAATAAAAAAGAGAAAAATTGACATTCTCAAATAAAGTTCTTGAGTATTTTTTTACTTTCTTCGTAAGTTTCTTCTGAAGAAAAAACTTAAAAATAAAACAAAGAACAATTTGTTTTTGATTTTTTTTTTTTTTTTCTCAAGTTTAAGACAACCTTGACCTGTCTTGAAATTCCTACAGTGAAAAGGTAAGCCTCTAACGTAACTAATCTCATCCAGTCGACATTAATACTGTAACGCTGGGTATGGGGACTACTATGATGTGGATTTTTTGCTTTGTTGAGGGAGGTGTCTACCGTAGGGGTATTTGCCGATGGGTTGTTCTGGGGAGGGTTGGGGGATGTTGTGGGTAAGCTGCGACATTTCACGACAATTGAAAAAGTTAGAGACCCTGTTCGTTGTTTTCCAGGGGACACCTCAACCTCCGTTTAGCTGTGCTGCGGCAAGGAAATAAATCTGGGCTCTGTTGAGCTAGCAAACTGCGACATCGCCTCCTCCTCGTCCTTCCTTCATCCACCTAGTTACCCTGCAACGCTACAATACTTTCAACTCCACCAGTCTTGTTCATAAGTCGTTTCCTCTCAGCTCCCTTCTTTTTCACCTCCGACTTGAAATCTGCCCACTTTTTCTTGACACTTGCACTGTCTCTCAGCATCCCTCCCACCACTGAGACAGCCTCAGCCACTTTTGCCCACCCACTAGACTTATTTTCGGCTGTTATTCCCATATTGTCTATTTTCCCAAGTAGTATTTTTTTTTTTCTTACATTAATTTCCTCAGTTATAACCTCAAGCTCCTGCTTTGAAAAGTTTGACTGTCTGAACGTCTGACTGTTAATTTATGACTAACGTCCTTTTAAATGTTTATTGGCTCGTATGATGCAACATATTAACTTGTGATGTATTTTAAGAAGTTCCCAATTAGGAAAAATAAAGAAATTCGTAAGATTTGAGACTGTTCTTAAGAAAATATTGATGAATTGCATTTAAGAACTTTCTTATGAACTTCTTAATTTAGATCTTAAGACATTACTTAAGATCTTTCTTAAGAACAGATTAGAGACTCTGGCCCCTGGCTGTATGTGTGTGTTTATGCAGGACATTTCAATCAGCAGCAACCCAGCAGCAAGACTCCACGATTTATGCTCTATTCTAAAATACCATGAAGGAACAAATGAGCAATAGCTTCACCATCTTATCTTTATCTCTACAGTATGCTGAGAATCATGGTTAGAAGGTTAGACATGCCACAGTGAAGTGAGAGGTATGTGCTGTTTGAGGAAGGTGCTTGCCCTGAACATGATATCAATCCGAGACCAAGTCGCACAGAATTCACAAATTTTCCACACAACTTTTTAGTTAATGTCCTGCTCAAATTCCTATTATAATGATTATGATTATATATGTATTTGTTTTTTGAAGGCAAATACCATCAGGTATCATTCATTCATTATCTAAACTACCACTTGTTCAGATCATTCAAATGATATTTGTTTCTTGAGTCAATTTAGTCACAAATTCGCCTACTGATGAATAATGCTAATGAATAACCTAGTGCTGGAGTACGTAGTTCTATTCAGTGGTGAGCATGCCAACTCCACACTCCAAAGGTTTTAACAAGGCTCAGGGCGCACATCTATCTGCCTCCGCCAGTGAGAGCGAGAGGGAGAGAGAGAGAAGGGGGGGGTAAAGGGATGGAGTGTGTAGTGTGGAATGATAACTAATAGTAGCTACTGCAGCAACAAGAATGCTGCGAGATGGTTCCATAGAAAAAGAGCCTGAGAGCTGAAAGATCTGCCTATGGATTTACCGAACCAGCTTAGTTCAGTTCCTTTCATCCCAATTTCATGTTTCATTATTTGTAATAAAATATTATGGTCACTGAGGTCAAATGCAGCACTAAAATCCACCAGGAAAAGTATGGAGGCCAATCCATTGACTGAAGCTATAAGAATGTCAGTGCTTTGCTGCTGTCCTATGATGTGCTCTAAAACCTTACTGAAACTCTTCAAACAAGCCTTTCCTTTGAAGGTGTTTACATAATTTGCTTGCAACTGCTTTTTCAAGAATTTTGGAAATGAAAGGGAGTTTAGATATGGGTTTATAATTAGCCAAAACATTGGATCAAGATTAGGTTTTTTGAGGAGAAGTTTAATAACAGCAATCTTGAAAGTCTCTGGTACGTAACCTAGAGATGAAGTCACATTGATCAGATCCAGAATATATATGGTAATTACCGGAAATAAACATCTTTAAACACCTGTTAGTTATCCGATCCAATAGATAAGTAAATGGTTGAGATCACATACTGTATGTCAAACTCAAGGCTCAGGGGCCACATCCGGCCCGGGATAAAATTATCTCTGGTGTGCGAGACCATTTCATTTGTCAAATTTTTGATGACCTGACGGTATGAGGCACCCGTAGCACTCATAGTGCAGCACAACAGCTGCTGTGCTGAACAATAAGATACCTACGAAAACCCTAATTCCCCCTTCACTGGCGACAAAAGAATCAGGCATCTGTTGAGCTTCACAATTAACACTTAATACCATCACATTTAAGCTAGCTCCTAAAAATGGCGAAACAAAAAATGGGCTTTCAAAATAGGCCTAAAGACCTAAAGTGTGTTTTGAGTTTTGGCCCATTGTGTGATTGAATTTGACACCCCTGGTTTAGATGATGAGTATGTGAGTAAAAATTAATCTACACTCCCCACTCATGTGAACTTTCATATTCCTCGTACCATAGGTCGAGGAGGAAGGGCTGCTGTAATATTTAATTCCAGCTTATTAATCAATCCTAGAACAAACTCTGGTTAAAGATCTTTTGAAAGCCTTACTCTGAGTATCTCCCATTAAAACTGGAAAATTGAAAAACCAATTCTGTTAGTTACAGTATATCATCCACCTGGTCCTTAATCAGAGTTCTCTGAGTTCCTAAGCACCTTAGAGAAACCCTATCTAATCATCTAATCATTCTGGATGGCAGTACTGTGGCTTCCAGCTCCACTGTAAGAAACCTTGGAGTAACTTTTTTTTTTTTTTTTTTTTTTTAAACAAGAGACAAAAACAAATCAAAAAGAACAACAACAAAAAAAACAACGATAATAGTACATCGGCAAAAAAAAGAAGAAAAAAGGCAAGCAGAACAAAAGCACAAAGGAGACAGGAGTAGGGAGTATCAGTCACAACTGTAAGGAATATTGTCGGTTGAGTGTGTGGATGAGTAATGTGGGTTTTATCTAGGATTTACCCCTACAAAAGGGTTTAAGGGTAAAACCTTATATAAAATGCAAATAATAATAATAAAAAAAACTAATTAGCAATTGAACAGGAATGAAAATAAGATAAAAGAAAAAAAAAATAATAATGATAATAACAAGAACGTTAATGTTTTTCAGACATCACTTGTCAGGTTGGAGGCATGGGCTCACAGGCAGTAGGTGTAGGGCTCTGAGAAGAAGAGGGGTCCAGGTTGCTTCAAAATAATGAGTTTGGTCTTGGAGAGCGGCTGAGAGCTTTTCCATGGATATATATTCTGTGAGGATGTTTAACCAGTGTGATGTGCTAAGTTTGTGTCTTGTTTTCCAGTTCCTGAGTATTGTCTTTTTAGCAGTGGTTATGGCTATAAGTATTGGTCTGGTATTATTGGGTGCTGGGGTAATTGCTGTGAGGTCCCCAAGTAAACAGAGTGAGGGGGATAATGGAAGGCTGCATCCCAAGAGTTTCGACATTTTTTCAATGACCCCCTCCCAGAAAGTTTGTACTGGGGGGCAGAGCCACATGGCATGATAGTAAGTGTCTGCAGTGTTTAGTGTACATGATGAGCAAATGTCTGTGTCTATTAGTCCCATTTTATATATTCTATGTGCGGTGAGGTGAGTTCTGTGGATGACTTTATACTGTATTAGATGTAAATTTGTATTTTTGGACATTGTGAAGGTGTTCCGTTACCTTGGAGTAACTTTTGACCAGGACATGTCCTTTGTCCCTCACATAAAGCAAGTCAGTAAGGCAGCTTTCTTCCACCTGAGAAAGATTAGGAAAATCAGAAACATCCTCTCTCAAGAGGATGCAGAAAAACTAGTCCACGCATTCGTAACTTCTAGGCTGGACTACTGTAACTCATTATTATCTGGATGTCCAAACAAATCTCTAAAAGGCCTTCAGTTGATTCAGAATGCTGCTGCACAAATATTAAGAGGAACTAGAAAAAGGGATCACATTTCTCCTGTTTTAGCTTCTCTTCATTGGCTGCCAGTAAAATTCAGAATAGAATTTAAAATCCTTCTGTTAACATATAAAGCTCTTACTGGCCAAGCTCCATCATATCTCAGAGAGCTCATAGTTCCTTACTGTCCTAGTAGGCCACTCCGCTCTCTAGATGGAGGTTTACTTTTGGTTCCTAGAGTCTCCAAGAGTAAATCAGGAGGCAGATCTTTCAGTTATCAGGCTCCTCTTCTATAGAACCAACTTCCAGTATCGGTCCGGGGGGCAGACTCTTTAGCAATTTTCAAGGCCAGGCTTAAAACATTTCTGTATGACAGAGTTTATATTTAAAAAGTTAAAGTTCATTTACTCTTTAGCTATGCTGCTATAGGCTTAACTGCTGGGGGAAGGACTGAGCACCTCTCTCTCTCCCTCTCCCCTCTCTTTCTCTCTATCCCTCTCCCTCTCCCTCTCCCCTCCGTCTCTCTCTGTCCCTCTCCTTCTCTCTCTCCCCCTTGCATGCGCTGACATACCAACAACCATGCTTCTCCGAAATCCCAGTTTCTCTCAGTTCCAAGCATGTGCACTGCATTTGCAAACCATGTTTTCCCAAAGTGTCTGTCTCTCCCAGTTCCTCTCCTCTCTCTCCCCGTCCTCATCCTGCAGGTGATGAATCATCACCATCTCATGTTCCTGCAATGCCTGCTGCTCCCACATCTTCATGAATTCCATAATTTCTATGAACTTCATGCAGCATCATGTTCCTGCCTACACCTGTTTTGAATATCCCCTCCTCTACCTAACTTTGCCCCCCCCCGAAGTTTCTGCCTCTTAAAGGAAGTTTTTCCTTGCCACTGTCACCAAGTGCTTGCTCATCGGGGAATCTGTTGGGTCCCTTTAAATAATTTTATAAAGAGTTTGGTCTAGACCTGCTGTATATGTAAAGTGCCTTGATGTAACTTTGTTATGATTTGGCGCTATACAAATAAATTTGATTTGATTTGATCTATCAAAATTAGTACTTAGTACAGATAAAATCATTATAATGGGTGATTTCAATATTCAGGGCAGCACGGCAGCATAGTGGTTAGCACTGTTGCCCCACAATAAGAAGCCTTAGTTCTGCATTTAAGTCATTACTGGACTCAACTGGCTTTTCCCAGAGTGTGAATGAAAATGCTAACTGTTTCAATCACACTCTTGATCTGGTGTTAACCTATGTCATTGAAATTGATCAAATAATATTTCCTCACAACCCTCTTCTCATCAACCACCGTTTAATGACATTTGCGTTTACAATAAATGGCTGCAAAGCATCTGGGAATAAATTCAGCTATAGCAGATTTTATCTGAAAATGCTGTGGCCAAATTTAAGGCAAATATTCAGACATCATTTGCCAAACTGCCATGTCTAAAGTCAATAGAGGACTTGTTCCTTACACAGTTTGATGACCTTGTGAATAGCACTATGGCCTCACTGTGTTCAAATCTTGATTCTGTAGCTGCTCTGAAAAAGAAAGTATTTAAACAGAGGAAGCTTTCACCTTGGTATAACCCTCAAATTCAAGCCTTAAATGTCAAGAAAATTGGAAAGGAGGTGGTGGTCCAGTAATGCAGAAGAATTCTACTTGGCCTGGAAAGAAAGCTTAAAAACATAAAAAAAAAGCTCTTTCCACTGACAGAAGCTCCCACTATTTCGCGTTGATAGAAGAAAACAAGAACAATCCCATGTTTTTCTTCATTACAGTAGACAGACTGACAGAGTCGTAGCTCATTGGAACCATTGATTCCTTTAGCTCTTAAAAGTGATGATTTTATGGGCTTTTTTACAAATAAAATCGTAACAATCAGAGCCAAAATTCAAAAGCTTTTACTTACAGTTGGCAGTAGTCCACTACTAATGCAGCAACTTCTCAATCAACTGTAACACCTTTGGAATCGTTTTCACCTTTAAATCTCTCTGAGCTAGTTTCTGTAGTCCCATTGTCTAAACTATCAACTTGTCTTTTAGACAGGATACCTACCAGGCTATTTAAACATGTGTTTCCAGTAATTAACATGTATATTCTCAATCCGAGCAGCATTGCAACATAGTAGTTAATGCTGTTGCTTCACAACAAGAAGGTCATGGGTTTGGTTCCTGGGCCTGGGGCCTTTCTGTGCAGAGTTTGCATGTTCTCCCCGTGCTTGCATGGGCTTTCCTCAGGGTACTCTGGTTTCCTCCCAGAGTCCAAAGAGAGGCATTTTTATGTTAATTGGTGAACCTAAATTGCCCAAAGGTGTGAGTGTGAGGGCTTGTTTGTCTTTGTCTGCCTCTGTATGTTGGCCCCTTTGATGGACTGGCGACCTGTCCAGTGTGTACCCTACCCTCACCCAATGTGAGCTGGGATTGGCTCCAGCACCCCTGCGACCGAGAAATGGATAAGTGGCAGAAGATGGATGAAATGAAAGAATGAATTCTTGATCTGATCAATGTGAGTTTATCACTTGGTTATGTACCAAAACCATTCAAGATTGGAGTTATTAAACCTCTCCTCAAAAGACCTAATCTTGATCCAGATGTTTTGGCTAATTATAGACCCATAACCCCCCTTTCATTTCCAAAAGTCTTGAAAAAGCAGTGCAAGCCAAATATGTGAACATCTGCATAGGAATGGCTTGTTTGAAAAGTCTCAGTCAGGTTTCAAAATACATCATAGCACAGGAGCAGGCCTGGTAAAAGTTACCAACAACATTCTAATGGTTTCAGACAACGGATTGTCCTCCATAATTGCCCTGTTAGAGCTTAGTGCTGCTTTTCACACCCTTGACCATAATATTTTACAAAGGCTTAAACATGAAATTGAGATCAAAGCAGCCACACTAAGCTGGTTCAAATCAGCAAATATACAGCTAATCATGGATGTCCTGCAACTGTTTATTTCTGAACTCAGACAGAACTAGTGTTATTGTACTTGGCTCTAAGCACCTTAGAGAAGCCTTATCTGACAATTTAAGCACTCAGGACCGTATTACCGTGGCATACAGATCCCCTGTTAGTAATCTCGGAGACATTTGTCCCTCACATAAAACAAGTCTCTAGGACAGCCTTCAATATTGTGTAAATCAGACGCATCCTCCCAAGAGGATACAGATAAACTAGTCCATGCATTTGTTACCTCTAGACTAGACTATTGTAATTCATTACTATCAGGATGTCCCAACAACTCTCTGAAAAGCCTTCAGTTTATTCAGAACTCTGCTGCATGAATATTAACAGGAACTAGAAAAAGAGGTCATATTTATCCTGTGTTAGCTTCTCTTCTTTGGCTCCCAGTAAAATTCAGAATACAATTCCTTCTCCTTACATACAAAGCTCTTAATGAACAAACTCCATCATATCTAAGAGACCTCATAGTTCCTTATTGTCCCAGTCGGTCACTTCGCTCTCTGAATGCAGGTTTACTTGTGATTCCTAGAGTCTCCAAGAGTAAATTGGGTGGCAGATCTTTCAGATTTCGGGCTACTCTTTTAAGGAACCAACTCCCAGTATCGGTCCAGGGGTGGACTCTCTCACAGCTTTCAAGATCAGGCTTAAAACCTTCCTTTATGACAAAGCCTACAATTAAAAAATTTAAGGTTTAATTAGGGCTGCACAATTAATCGAATTTTAATCATGATCACGATTTTGGCTTCCCACGATCAAGTTTGCGTGATCGAGCAGTATTTAAAATGCGTCATTCTGTTCATAGAACGCTCCGTGTCATAAGTTTTTTTTCCCCCAAAGCCAATCTAGCGCTCCTCAGAGTGATACAGAAAACGCTCTCTCTATAAGCCTCCGGTGCCCCGTAAACCACTGTCTGATCACGTGCCTCCATGAGCCAATCAGAGTTGTTCCTTGCACCACCGCGCAGTTTCGTTTCTACATGTATTACTAGTCGACAGTCACTGAGGACAGTAGCAGCGAACCTGGGGAAAGCTCCACAGTAGATAGCAATCGCCGGTCAGAAGGTGATAAACTATCTTAACAGAAAACAAACAAAAAAAAAAAAAATACATCTAACGTAGCAGAGGGCGAGGCCGAGGGGCTTGTCCCGAGAATTGGATCATCATCCATTGTGTGGAAGTATTTTGGGTTCAAGGCAAGTGACACAAAACAAGAACAGGTCATATGCAGTTTTCTTTGTTTTATTTATTCTTTAAGGAGAAGCACTGAATTTTGGTGAATAAGAAGACCTATTTTATTTTGATGCACATATTGGTACATTAGCAGGAATGTAGCACCATATGGTTGTGAAAGCATTTATAACGAGCCTACTGTATGTGACAATAAAATATGTTTTGGTTAAAATTTAACAAATAATCGTGATCTCAATATTGATGAAAATAATCGTGATTATCATTTTGGCCATAATCGTGCAGCCCTAGGTTGAATTACTCTTTTTCTTTTAGTTGTGCTGCTATAGGGTTAGGCGGCTGGGGGTTTCACTGAGAACCACTCTCCCACTTTCTCTCTCTCTCTTCCCCATGCATGTACATTACAACCTTACACATCTCTAACTTTGTTTCCCGTAGTATATGTTTAGTCCCTCCTGTCCTCTCTCTTCCTGTCCCCATCCTACAGGTGCTGAGTCATCTCTGCTCCATGTTCCCACTCAGTACCTGCTGCTGCAAGAGTTACCTTTAGTCATCATTACACACTACTACTCATTTCCCATTGTAACCTCTTCTTCTGACCTACTGCTGATATTTACTCATGCACATTTAGTGCTTCCAGGTTGCAATCACTGTATGTTTTCTGTATGATTTGTTTGTATTTTCCATGGCGTCTTCTCTCGTCCTGTTCTTGTTCTCTCACCATCCCTCTAATGAGTCCACCCCCTCCTGTCCTTCACGCATGCTCTCACTGCTTCTGCTTCTCTCCCTGCCCCCATCTCTCTCTCTCTCTCAACCCAACCAGTCGAGGGTTGGGTTGAGAGAGGGCTGTTTGGTCTGTTTAACAACTCCATAAAGAGTTTGGTCTAGACCTGCTCTATGTGTAAAGTGCATAGATATAGGCACTTTGTTATGACTTGGTGCTATATAATTAAATTTGATTTGATAACTGAGTTTATTTCTAGATGATGTGCAGCCAATTATTGCAAACTCAAATGGCAACATCTAGAAGAACAACAGGAAAAAACTAACAAACAGGAGATTTGAAAGTTATATTTAATCTGAACCAGGAGAGATTTTTAACAGATTTTCACATTAGAAGTGATTGCTCAACTGTTTCAAGTAGTTTGAAAAGAATGGCAAATTAATGTATTGTAATTTGTATTCACTTAAAAACATGAATGAGCCGCTTGGTCCCTTCATCACAATGAAAAATTTCACACATCATGGTCCAGTTGACTCTTATAAGCACTGAGTGAACAAGAGCTTTTTATTTTCCTGCTAAGAGACAGTGTGTGAGATAATGAGAAATATTCCTGTCATTCGCAATTAGAAAAATCTCGAATCTCAGCTCATTGGTCCTTTTAAACCCAGAGACTATACAAACGGAGAGATTAATTGTCTTTATGATGTTGTTAAAGGTTTTCTCTCTGCAGGACAATATTTTGAAAGTCCTGTGTGAAGCACAGAGAAGCAGGCCAAAGAGGGTGGCCCTAGTACTACACAGAGTCCAGCTGTGCAGATGGAGCGGCTCCATTGGATGCGTCACCGATGTCGGACACTATTAGTGGAGGATTCTGGGCGAGGGTGGTACTCTCCTGCTGATGGCCTGCCCACAAAGACCTCCACAGATGCTCGCTCTCCACGTAGAGTCAGTGGGAAGAGGAGAACTGTGTTTGCTCGCCATGGACCCTGGCAGCATGAGTATGAAGCCATTTGCAGATACTACAAGGGCAATGCCATCCGGACTACCAAGTATAGATTGTTGACTTTCATCCCCATGAACCTTTTCCAGCAGTTCCACAGGTAAGTTCAAGACAAAAAAACAGGATGACTTAATCATTCTTTCTTCTCTGCATTTTCTTTCCTATGCTTGTCTCTGCAGTACCTGCAAGAGTTTGTTGTGTAAGCATGAGTGCAGTGGGTGGATGAGCTTTGAATAGTTTATCTCCCTGTTTTCCACATCTGTCCTCTGTACATGATAGGGTAAGTTGTAGTCATTTTTTAATTAGTTTTTACCCAGTGATCAGGTTATTGTTGGTGGTTTTCGGATGCCTTTGTCCATTTTGTATTTTGCCGTTCATACCAAATGAGCTTTTGGAAAATTTGCTCTGATTTGGTAAATATGAGACAGGTTTTACACCACTGAGTTTGGGATCCAAATAGAGCTCTGCTAATGCGAGTTACCCTGCTCTTGCTGATGCTGTAGTGGCCATTTCCTCTTATTTTGTTTGCTTACAATGCCAAAAACCTTGCTTCACATAAGCAAATGGAAGAAGTGTTTTCAGTACTTTTGTGGCAATCTCGGGATACTCTGTTTTGACTTCATTCCAGAATGTTGAGAGATTTTAAGTTGTTTTAAAGACTTTTAAAACCACCATCATTTGAGATCTCGGGCAGCTGATCTTCTTCGATCTCGGACAAGGTTGATACATCTGGCTCAGCCTTTTCCAAAATCCATAAACATGTCAGTCTGGATGGCATAACTTTGGCTTCCAGTTCCACTGTAAGAAATCTTGGAGTAACCTTTGACCAGGACATGTCCTTTGTCCCTCACATAAAAAAGGTCTGTAGGGCAGCTTTCTTTCACCTCCACAACATTAGGAAAATCAGAAACGTCCTGTCTCAAGAGGATGCAGAAAAACTAGTACGTGCATTCGTTACTTCTAGACTGGACTACTGTAGCTCATACTATCTGGATGTCGAAACAAATCTCTGAAAGGCCTTCAGTTGATTCTGAATTCTGCTGCACGAATATTACTCTTTAGCAATTTCCAACACCAGGCTTAAACTTTTTTATATGACAGAGCTTATAGTTAAAAAGTTAAAGTTCATTTACTCCTTAGCTATGCTGCTATAGGCCTACACTGCTGGGGGAAGCACTGAGCACCTCTCCCTCTCTCTCTCTCTCTCTCTTTCTCCCTCCCCCTCCCCCTCTCCCTTGCATGCACCGACAGACTACTAACCATGTTTCCCCGAAGTCCTTGTTTCTCACAGGTCCTCTGCTCTCTCTCCCTGTCCTCATCCCACAGTTGGTGAATCATCGCTACCCCATGTTCCTACAATGCCTGCTGCTCCCATATTTCTATGTACTTCATACATTATCATATGCTCCTGCTTGCATCTGTGTTGAGTATTCCCTCCTCCTGCTGTCATTCTCTTCCTACTCTACTCTACCCCCCCGTGCCTCTCTCTCTCTACCCAACTGATCGAGGCAGATGGCCACCCCCCCCCCGAGCCCGGTTCTGCCTGAGGTTTCTGCTTCTTAAAGGAAGTTTTTCCTTGCCACTGTCGCCAAGTGCTTGCTCATGGAGGAATTTTTTGGGTTAAATAATTCTATAAAGACTTTGGTCTTGACCTGCTCTATATTTTAAGTGCCTTGATGTAATGTTGTTATGATTTGACGGATGGACCCACCATCCATGGGTGGCACCGCAGTGGTCAAAGGCACTGTGGCATCTCAGTAGTCTGATCCTTCATTAACAAAACTGGCTTTTGGGAATGCCACATTTCTGGTGGAAAGGGAGCCTGAGCATGTGGGAGAGGTTGAGCATTACTGAGTTGATAAGAGTTGGGCTCACCTTAATGCACAGCTCTGACTCTGGAGCGAGCCTTCTAAAAGGGGGCTGGACTCTTTGCCTGAGTTGCGGCCAGTGAGAGGTAGATGGCAGGTGTAGGCTTATTAGAAGTTACCTAGCTCTTCGCCAGTATGTTTGTCGTATAGAGTTTATCTCGGGGAACCGGAGGGTTTCATCCTAGTGCCTTTGGGTTGGAGAGTGGGTTCTGACTGTGGTACCCGTACAAGCCTACTTGGAGTCACTGGGATGAGTCCCAAAAAGCACCCCAGGCAGAGATTCTGTGTTCTCCTGGGGGACTTCATTGCCCACGTGGGAAACAACAGCGTGAACCGGGAGGGAGGAATGGCTTGCTAGATCAGAACCCAAGAGCCTCTCTACCAAAATAGGATGGCTTGCCCTGTCCATGTTGGATAATAGACCTTGCCTCAAGCCGAGGAGTTTAAATATCTTGGGGTCTTGTTCACAAGTGATCTGTGAGATTGACAGATGGAGTGTGGCAGCAGTGATGTGGTCGATGTTCCAGTCTGTCGTAGTGAAGCTGAGCCGAAAGGCGGAGCTCTCGATTGTAGTTTGTATTTACAACTCTCTACGTTCCTACCCTCACCTGTGGTCATGAACGTTGGGTCATGACCAAAAGGATAAATCCCGGATAGAGGCAGCCAAAATGGGTTTTCTTCGCAGGGTGGCGAGGCCCTCCCTTAGAGGTAGGTTGAGGAGCTATGTCTACCCAGAACAGCTTGGAGTAGAACCACTGCTCCTCCACATTAAAAGGAGCCTGCTGAGGTGGTGAGGTGGTGTATCAAATGCCTCCTAGACGCCTCCATTGGCGGGTGTTCCTGGCATGTCCCACTGGGAGGTGGTCTTGAGGAAGACCCAGGACATGCCTGAGGGACTATGTCTCTCATCAGGCTAGAGAACGCGTGGGTATCCCCCAAAAAGAGCTAGATGAGGTGTCAACAGAGAGTGAAGTTGGGGTTTCTCTGTTTAGACTGCTGCTTCCACAACGCGGCCCATGGATAAAATGGTAGAAGATGGATGGATCGATGTTTCCCCAAAAAAAGGCTGGCTGAGCAGTGAGCACCCCACTCTCTCCCTCCCTCTGCCTCTCGCTCTCTCTGTCTCGCCCTCCCACGAGATGAATATCACAACATTACTTTGTCTCTTCCTGTAGTCTGTGTTCCTCCCTCCTCTCATTTTTCTTCCTGTCCCCATCCTACAGGAGGTGAATTATCTCTATGCCATGTTCCGGTTCAATATCTGCTGCTGCTGCAATAGTTAGCATATGTTATTATTACACACTATTAATTAATTCCCATTTTTACTTCTTCTGCTAAAAACCTTATTTTCACTGACTGCTAATATTTAATAGTGTGCATTTAGTTGTACCAAGCTTCAGTTACTACTTAAATTTGTATGTTTTGCTTGCATTTTTATTGCACCACACCCTTAGTGGTAAAATACTTTCTCTCAATTATTATTAATGGACAGAAGATGGATCATATGCAGTCTGTCAGAGACACAGGGTTTTTAGGTTTTAGGGCTTAGTGCTCTGAGCAGGAAGGCGAACTTAACAACAACAGAAACACACTTGATACTGATGACACTTTCTCTAAGTTGATGATGTAAATATTCCCCTGATAATGTGTAAATAAGGGGACATTCAAAAACCAAAACCACCTCTAACTTCTTTTCAGTTGCCTTCCTCACTTACCTGAAAAGGTTGATGTCACTGATATTTTGTCACACACTCATGTCCCTGGTCCTCTTTTGCAGGGCTGCCAATCTCTACTTCCTGTTCCTGGTGCTGTTGAACTGGGTTCCAGTTGTTGAAGCCTTTCAGAAGGAAATCACCATGATCCCTCTGGTGGTGGTTCTCACTGTTATCGCCATCAAAGATGCCCTGGAGGACTACAGACGATATCTGTTGGACAAGAAGGTCAACAGCAATGTGGTGCACGTCTTCTGTGGGTGAGTCTTTCTAGGAAAGTGGTGGATGGAAACCCCTTGTTTAATGACTGCAGCTCTGCGAAAGAATATTGATTTATGATTGATTCATAGTTAGTCAGCTCTCTTACGCATAACAGAATGTAGAGGTTCTTAATCAGACCCTTCAGTGAGCAGGGCCCTGAAGTGAAATCTGATTGGTCCATTAAACTGCACAGATTCATCTGAACTGACTGACTGTCTCACTCCCAGAAATGTGACTTGAAATGTTTATACAAATATTTTTCTATATTGAAGGTTCATACCAAAAGAGAAGTCTCAGCCAATCAAAATCAAGGCCTCTTCTGATTGTTTAATATACCAGTTTTTCTGGTGAGAACCAAATTCTGCAAGGTTAGATGTTGTCATCCTGTATATTTCTTATGTCTTACCTGGTTCATAATTATCACAAATACAATTCAAGCTGTAAACAGCGATGAATGGGCCCTCGCACACCTGTGCAACTCGGAGGCCCCTGATCTTGTCCCCAACCAAACGCCTTCAAACTTGAAACTTTTTGTTGCGAGTGGTGTGCGTGCAATGTATTGTGAGCATCCACTATGTGCCGCCAGAGATAACTCATCAGTTTTACATCATGTGGAAGTGTACAATGTAGAGAACACATCGTGTAAATATCTCAGAAATTGGACAGTGTTTGCGTAATGAGGCGGACCTACTGTGTCCAGTGTTTGGTGCTCTGAGTCTGCACTACTACTGACACATGAACTTGTTCAGAGTGGGAGTCTGAACAAGTCTGCAAAATTTTGGGCAGACTGGAGAATGAATGTTGGAGTTAAATGGAATTGCTGTTGAGTGTCCACTCTGTGGTGCTCGAGAACTTCCACCAATCTTGTTATGTCATTTCGTAGAATAGGATGTGGAGAATACACCCTGTAAATGTCATGGAAATCAGATGTGTTTGTGTTATTAGACTCACTTCCTGTCTCCAGTAGGTGGCGCTCTATGTGTGATTCAATATAGACATAAATGTGTTCAGGCAGAAGTCTGAACAGGTGTGCAAAAGTTGGTGTAGATTGGATACTTTATGTTAGAGTTATAATGATGTCCTATCACAGGTGTCCACAATGTGGTGCCGGAGAGCACCCATCAGTTTTAATACATGCGGAAGTGTACAATGTGGAGAACATGTCCTGTAAATATCATCTAAATGATAATATTTGTGTTATTAGGCTGACCTCGTTTGTCCAGAAGGTGGCGCTCTGTGTGTGAATCAATATTGACACATACAGGTGTTCAGGGCGGTCGTCTAATCATCAATTTTGGGGAAGATTGGACAATGTATGCTGGAGTCACAAGGACCTCCTCTTTTATGGCGACACATCGAAAATGCCGCTAATGCAACAGGAAACAGTTTCTTTTCAAGACATTGAAGATGAAAAGTCATCAAAATCTTTTAATCCATCAAACCTAAGTATATTTTAACTCACTTGGATAAAGGGTGCAGGGGGAGTTATTTTATTCATGAGGAATGCTGACCTCCTGTATCCAGTAGGTGGCGCTATGATTGTCACTCAGTAATGACAGATAGGTATGTTCACGGTGGGACCCTGATCATGCATGGTGAATTTTGGGCAGCTTGGATGATGTATGCTTGTGTTATGAGGATTTCCTCTCTTATGGCGACTCAACAAAATTGGTGCCACACCATGCCCCTCAGGAATAACAGGCAAAAAGGATTTTGATGATTTTTTTATCTTCAAGGTCTTGAGATGATACTCAGTGAATGTGAAGTAATTTGGATTACATTTGTAGGAGGAGTACGTCCATCTATGAGGCATGGTCCTTGAAGGTGACTTCCTTTGTCCAGTAGATGGATGAGTGAGACTCTGATCATGTGTGGTGAATTTACAGTGGGAACAATAATTATTTGATCCCTTGCTGATTTTGTAAGTTTGCCCAATTACAAAGAATGGAAATGTGAAGAATTGTAATCATAGGTACATTTTAACATTGAGAGACAGAATATCACAAAAAAATCCAGCATAACAACATCAAATAAATTTTAAATATTTATTATCGTATTTTTGCATGAAATAAGTATTTGATGCCCTACCAACCAGCAATTATTCTGGCTCCCATAGAACAGTTAATTTTCATTTAAGCACTCCTAATCTCAACTCATTACTCAAAACACCTGTGTCAACTTGTTATATCGTTATGTAGCTGTTTAAAAGACACATGTCCACACAATCAATCAGATTCTGACGTTTCCACCATGGGCAAGACAAAGAAGCGGTCTAAGGACATCACAGACAAAATTTTAGACCTGCACAAGGCTGGGATGGGCTACAAGAAAATAAGCAAGCAGCTTTGTGAGAAGTTAACAACTACTGGAGTAATTATTAGAAAATGGAAGAAACACAAAGTCACTGCCAATCTCCCTTGGTCTAGGGCTCCACGCAAGATCTCGCCTCGTGGTATATCAATGACCTTGAGAAAGGTCAGGGATCAGCCCAGTACTACACAGGAGTAGCTTGTTAATGACCTGAAGGCAGTTGGGACCACAGTCACGAAGTGAACCATCAGTAGCACACTACACCGTGAAGGATTAAAATCCTGCTGCATGCGCAAGGTTCCACCGCTGAAGAAGGCAAATGTACAAGCCTGTCTGAATTCAGTTTGCCAAAGAACACCTGGGTGATCCAGAAGAGGCTTGGGAGAAAGTGATGTGGTCAGATGAGACCAAAATAGAGCTATTTGGCATCAAAACGACTTGTCGTGTTTGGAGGAAGAGAGATGCTGAGTACAACCCCAAGAACACCATCCCTACTGTGAAGCATGGAGGTGGAAACCTTATGCTTTGGGGGTGTTTCTCAGCTAATAAGACAGGACGACTTCACTGTATCAAGGGGAGGATGAATGGGGCCATGTACCAGGAAATTTTGAGTGACAAAATCCCTCCCAAGATCTGTGCAAACCTGGTGGAAAAACTACAACAAATGTTTGACCTCTGTGCTTGCCAGCAAAGGTTTCTCTACCAAGTATTAAGTCCAATTATTCTATGGATCAAATACTTATTTCATGTGAAAATATTATGATAAATATAAAAACTTTGTACAATGTTGTTATCCTGGATTTTTTTTGTGATATTCTGTCTCTCATTGTTAAAATGTACCTATGATTAAAATTCTACACAGTTCCATTCTTTGTAAGTGGGCAAACCTACAAAATCAGCAAGTAATCAAATAATTATTGCTCCCACTGTAGATCTGATCGGACAATGTATACTGGATTTATGAAGACTTCCCTTTTTATGGCGAAACCTGGCAAAGCCTCAGAAACTAGCCGCTACACCACGCCAAGCAGGTACAACTTACTAAAAAGATTTTGAAAATTTTACATCATCACGGTCTTGAGATAATACTGAGCGAAAATGAAGTCATTTGGATGAAAACTGTAGAAGGAGTTCATCAAAGTACGAGCCTTGGAAATCGCCAAAAATTGGCCAGAAATTGGCCAGAAATTGGCCAAAAATCAAAATTTCAAACCAAAATGGCTTACTTGCTGTTTGAGTGAGGCGAGACTTTATAAATATTCAAGGTGGCACAGTTGAGTCACTTTTTGACAGGTATTCCTGGGAAGATGAAATATGAAATAGGGTGGGACCTGTAGCATGGGAACAAATTTGTGGGAGATTAGCCAATGTATGCTGGAGTTATGAGGATTTTCTTTCTTATGGCGACACATTGAATTTGGCGTCACGGCATGCCCTTCGGGAGAAACGGACAAAAAAAAGAGTTTCATAGATTGCCATCTTCAAGGTCTTGAGATGATACTCAGTAAATATGATCTCTTTTGGATTAAAATGGTAGGAGGAGTTCATTCATCTATGAGGCGTGGTCCTTGAGAGTGACTTCCTGTGTCCAGTAGGTGGCGCTCTAACCCTGACTCAATATTAATACATAGTCGTGTTCGGGGGGGGAGTCTGATCATGTGTGGAGAATTTGGACCTATTTGAACTATGTTTCACAGAGTTATGAGGACTTCCTTTTTTATGGCGAAGCCTCAAAACTAAGCATCGTCTTAAACAGGCTGCTGGACCTACTAGTATGTTTAGCAAAGCCCTACTAGCCCGCATGTTTGGGACAGACGTGTGACAATAATGCTGATCAATAGCTTAATGCTGCGTTCCAGGCAACCCATAACTCCTGTTTTTCCCACCTGTAACTCGTGAAAGTGCACTGGAACGGCAGTCGAACTCATAACTTCCTACTTGTGAACTTGTACCTAATCGATGTACTACGAGTTACGACTTGTGACGTCAGATAGCTTCCTAAACAATATGGCAGCTTCCATGGATGCGGTGGTACTGTGTGACACACGGACTTTAGAACAATGTAAAGTAAATTCACACATTGCAATCACAATATTACACACGACTGTGTACTACAATCTGTTATGTGTCCGAAATGGTGCCCAAATATGTCGCCGACAAGAAATAGCTACTGCTAGCTAGTGTTAGCTAATGCTAGCTAACGTTAAAAAGTCGATCATGCTAATTAAAAAAATAATGTAATGTACAATTACTCAGCATGGCGAAATGAGCATACAATGTTAATTAATCAATTAAATTAATCTTGTATTGTCAATCAATACAAAATATTTTTCAAAATAACGACAAATAACGTAAAACATAAAGTATAAGCTTCTGTTAACTTATGCGCCGTTTCCTCTCCTCCATTTCACCCAAATGAGCAAGTTGCAGGCACCTTTGGCGATTGAAATGATGAAGCATAAATCTTATAGGGTTCGTCATGTTGGCTTGTTTACCAGAATTACCATACCAGAATTCTTTGCGCTCAAACGGAAGTCGTAACTTGCCTGGAACACTTTGAGGTCGGAACTCGGAGATTTCAACTGGGGAATTTCTGAGTTCCGAGTTGTTTGGAATGCAGCATATGTTACGGCTTCCGTTGGCGTCTTCACTATGGCAACGATCGCTGAGGATCATGGGTATTGTAGGCTAATGTAGCCTTCTGCGTGTGAGAAAATTTGTGGTGACCTAGGGCGCTGAAACAATCTTCCCATCTCTCATATGGTGCGTATAGCTACAGTTAAAATGAAAAATTTACCACAAATCAACTATTTATTCTCCATGATCCCATTCAAACCCAAAGCTAAGTGGTTCCAGAAGTTAGATTCCACTATTATAAAATTCTACTCAAAGAACAAAAATACGAGAATTAGCCTCACTATCATTCAAAAAAATAAGTCAGAAGGAGGATTGGATGCACCGAATTTCATGAATTACTACTTGGCAAATCAGCTGCAATATATCACTAAATGGATAAATCCAAAAGTAGATGAAAACTCCTGGCTTGAACTTGAACAGCTAGTTCATGGTGTGAGAGACTTCGGGGAAAACATGGTCACTAAATAATTGCACATGGTTGGAACTGGGAGAAACATGGTTAGTGGTATGTCAGCGCATTGCAAGGGGGAGGGAGTGAGAGAGAGGGAGAGAGGTGCTCAGTGCTTCCCCAAGCAGTCTAAGCCTGTAGCAGCATAGCTAAGGAGTAAGTGAACTTTGACTTTTGAACTATAAGCTCTGTCATATTGAAAAGTTGTAAGCCTGGTCTTAAAAATTGCTAAAGAGTCTGCCCCCCGGACCGATACTGGAAGTTGGTTCCATAGTAGAGGAGCCTGATAACAGAAAGATCTGCCTCCCGATTTACTCTTGGAGACTCTAGGAACCACAAGTAAACTTCCATCTAGAGAGCGGAGTGGCCCGGTAGGACAGTGAGGAAGCTGAGCTGAAATATGATGGAGCTTGGTCATTAAGAGCTTTATATCTTAGGAGAAGGATTTTAAATGTGGCAGCAAATTCAAGCGTCTGCCTTCCTGTGACTATTTAATTCAGTTTCAGGTTTACTTTCAGGAAACCTAGGCTCTAAAAACAAATAAATTCAACTTAACACACAAGATAGGATAAGGTCCACTTACAAGATTTCGTCAGAAGGGCTTTCTGGTAATATTCACTCACTTTTTTTAGGGATTGATCAAATCTCCAAACAAAACATAAACATAACAATAAAGAAGATGAACCCTGATCAAAAGTTTGCATACCCTTGTTTTTAATGTGTATTGCCCCCATTGGCATCAATAATGGCTTCTAGTCTTTTGTGGCTGTTGTGGATTAGACACTTTATTTTCTCATGAACTGCGAGTTTGCAATCTCCCCAAAGCGAATCAGTGATATCAAGGTCAGGAGACTAATGGCCACTTCAAAACCTTCACTCTTTTTCTGCTGCAGCCATTGATGGGTCATCTTGGCCCTGTGTTTTGGATCATTGTTATGTTGGAGTTGCAGTTTCTGGCTGATGTCCTCTCATATTTTCTTATAACATGCTGCATTAATCTTGCCATCAATTCTGACTAAATTACTAGTGCCACTGTAGCTAACATAAGAAATCCAGCTCCATTCTTTACAGTAGGGATGGTGGACTTTTCATCATAGGCCTCAATTCCTTTCCAAAGTGTTTATGGTATTGACCATAAAATCCAATTTTGGTCTCATTCCAAATGACTTTCTTCCATAAGACCCTTACCCTAACCCTTTGAGGAAGTCTAAGTGCTGTTTGGCATATTGTAAGCAGGCTGTTTTGCAGCATTGGCATAGTAATGGCTTTCATCTGCGACTCAGTCGTTCCGCCCATGTTTGTTCTGCCTCATTGTACATAATGAAACAGCCACACCACCTTTCTGCGGAGAATCCTGTATGTCAGCTTAAGTTATTTATGGGCTATCCAGAATACTTTTTCTGGCAGTTGTTACTGAAATAATTGTGGATCTGACCATGGCCTGGTGTCAAAAGATACTCTCATTTTCTGTCTCTTTATCAGAGTTTGAACTCTACTGATTGTCATTTTTAAGTCTTTGGATATCTTTTTATATTCTTTTCCTTTTCTATACAGTGCAATTACCTTGCTCCTCTTGCAGCTCCTTTGATAGCTTCTTTGCTTTTCCCACAGTCATTCCATCAGAATAGGAGTCACATTGTATGACGTGGCAGAGGTCCGTCAACAGCTCACTGACATTTATACGCATACACTAATTACAAGCAAACCGGTCACAGATGTGGAAAGTTACCCTTGATAGTAATTTCAACATGTGTTTGTCAACCAGTATGTACATCAGGCCCATACTTAAAGGGTATGTATACTATTGATCAGGGCCAGCGTGATTCCACTTGACAGTATGATTTTTAAAAAGAGCAAACACAACTGAGTTGCAAATGGTTTATTTCACAGTGCAGGGAATCAGAACATAAGGAACCATTAGGTTCACCATTAGGTACACCATTAGGTACACCATTATTTACTGAGCCTATCAATAAGGTGAAGAGAAGAGAATTTTGGCCAATTTCACAGATACTTTAGTACAATCTGACTCCTTTTACAGTCAGTCAAGTCACCGCTTGATGGTTGTAAGACAGAACTCAGGTTCAAGACTCTTTAGTGTTGGTCCAGACTCTATTTGCACATCTCATATGTCTCTTTTCACAGCGAGCAGAGAGCCTACACGGAGTGCTACTGGAAGGATGTAAGGGTGGGAGACTTTGTGCGTCTGTCCTGTAATGACATCATCCCTGCTGACATTTTGCTGCTCTACTCCTCTGACCCCCGAGGGGTCTGCTACATTGAAACTGCCAACCTAGATGGAGAGACCAACCTAAAGCAGAGACAGGTGGTGCCAGACCACCCACAACAGGTATTACACCTGTCACTTTCACTGATGATATCAGATATTTTAGTTCACACCGAATGTATATTACATAATCATGTTCACAAATTTTCCTGTGACATTTTTTTTCTGTTATGACCAGTATTTATTTCCAACTCCTAAATTTCAATATATAATTGAAATGGTGGGTATGTCCTTTCATTCTTGAATAATCTGATGACAGGGCAGTCCCACAAAAGAGTTATTGTCATGGAGGGATATTATCATAATGTGTGTAACAGTGAATTAAAGGATGCACATGAAATAGAGGAAGTCAGATGTTGTATTAAACACCTGTTCTCTCGCGACTGATTCCACCCACAACATCAGAAACAGAGCTCTTCTAAAGTGTGTGACAAGAACACACAACAAGACTTACTCCTATGTGTGTGTGTTTGTGCGTGTGTGTGAGATTTCAGGGGACAGAGTTTACCCCTGAGACCTTTAACAGCCGTATCGAGTGTGAGAACCCTAACGATGACCTGAGCAGGTTCCGAGGATACATGTGAGTTTTTGGTTTCTTGGGATTTTTTTTACCCTAGCCTCTACAAAAGGTAAAAAATGTTAAGTCAACCCACAGATGGATCACTACTTAGGTAAAGCAGACGGGGCTCAGAAAAACCAGAATGCTTTTGTTTCAGTTTTCAGATCACTTCCCTTTTTACTGTATTTAGTGTTCAATCTTCCGTCAAGTCTGACCAATCTCCCTGTCACTGCTGTTGGGAAGTGACTAGCACCTTCTTACCCGGTGGATAGCTGTTTTGCTTCCTTTGTAAATTGTCTTTAGGTGTACAGCAGATAAAACTATAAAGTTGCAGTTTTTGAAATATGTTAATATGGAAACTTGCTCAGGGGGAGCTGCACTATCACAGTGGGACAGAAGGAGAACTGCAGTATCATAAGAGGATGGCTCCAGGGTTACAGAGCTGTGTGGTCACAGGGAGACAGTTAAAGGTCACATGAAAAGAGGAAGATCACAAAGCACCATTGCAATTGTGTATGTACTTTTATGTGTGATTTGTGTGTCGTTCCACAGGGAAGACTCCAGTGGGGTTTGTGTCGGCCTCCATAATGAGAATCTCCTGTTGAGGAGCTGTACCATCCGCAATACTGAAACTGTGGTTGGCATTGTTATCTATGCTGGTAAGAGCATACCTGACTAATGATGATGACGATGGTGATGAACTGCTCACTGCAGTGGGGTGCTTTAAACTGACTACACTCATCACATTGGCTTATTCTGGTGAACACAAAAACTCCTGAGGGATAGTGAAAGAGCAACAGCTATTTTGGTTGTGTTGCACCATTCATCACTGAGGCAGTGAATACAAACCAGTATCTGTGACAAAAAGCATCAAAAGTACTGGGTTTGGGGTCTCTATTGTTGGATGACAGGTCATGGGCTCTGTTCCTGCCTGCACCTGTATTGAATATCCCCTCCTCCTGCTCTCATTCGCTCCCTACTCTTCCCAACTTTGCTCCCCCCCGTGTCTCTCTCTCTCCCTCCCTCTCTCAACCCGGCAGATGGCCGCCCCCCCCTCCCCCCCGAGTCTCGTTCTGCCTGAGGTTTCTGCCTCTTAAAGGAAGTTTTTCCTTGCCACTCTCGCCAAGTGCTTGCTAATCAGGGGATCTGTTGGGTCTCTTTAAGTCATTTTATAAAGAGTTTGGTCTAGACCTGCTCTATATGTAAAGTGCCTAGATGTAACTTTGTTATGATTTGACACTATATAAATAAATCTGATTTGATTTGATTTGATCCTCAAACAGCTTTACTGAAATGATACCCAGCTGTACTTCAACCAAATTAATCGGATTGTTCTTTAGCATTTTTTGAAATTATGTAGCTGCATTTTTAGAATGGAAGAGACTTTTTTTTAAAATTCAGTTTAAACATCTTTAACAGGTTACACGTAGTGTAACATAATTGATGCCAAGTTCATGTATCACTCTGGGCCTTAAATACATCACCATGAAGCATCATCATGTCCAGGTTTTTGAACTGTGACTAAACTTTCTTTTTTCATTTTTGCTGCAGAGTAATGCCCCGTTCATGTGGTCTGTGTGTGTTTTACTGTGTAATTCAGGCCATGAGACTAAAGCCATGATGAACAATAGTGGACCGAGGTACAAGCGCAGCTGGCTGGAGAATAGTTTGAACACAGACATCCTGTGGTGTGTGGTCCTGCTGGTCATCATGTGTCTGACTGCTGCTATAGGTGTGAAACACACAGCTGTTATGAGCTGCAGCTTCTCTGCAGTATATGGTGTAAAACCCCTGTCACCAGGCCATCAGGGTGATGACCTGCTTTTGTATTTTATTTTTTTGTTTGTTTAGGTCATGGGCTCTGGATAAAGAACCTTAAAGACCACTTCTTTAAGGTGGATGGCGAGACAAATCCTGCCCTGGCTGGATTCTATGTCTTCTGGACCATGATCATTGTACTGCAGGTCTGATGTGAACTATTTGTGTCTTTTGGCTCTTACTAAAGTCTCTTCTTGACTGCAGATTTATTTCACCTTTAGCAAACACATCTGACAATGAAGGAACCTTATATGGAGGGATTTAGGTCAATGTCTTTATTAGGAAGAGGAAGGAAGGTTTTATGCTTGATACCATCCTTCCATTGATCCATCTTCTTCTGCTTATCTTGGGCTGGGTCTTGGTAAGAACGGACTAAGCAAGGTTTTTCAGTCCCAGAGACGTTGGGACTAGGGATATGTATTTTGCTTCAATTCCTGTTTGTGACTATCAGGAATAAGATTGGGGACAAGTGGCTGCCTTGTTGGAGCCCAATCCTCACTGGAAATGTGCTCGACTATGTACTGAAATATGCAGACACAGGTCTCACTTTGGTTGTACAATGAGGTACAGCCTGAGCAGTTTCTAAAGACTGAGACTATTCTTTGCGCTTATTTTGTTGAAAATGACAACCAAAAAGAAGTTAAATACAAAGACTGCAGAAAAACCCAAGGGACCAGCTTCAGTAATACATTCACTATGGACTTCTAATTAATACACTTTAGACCACTGTTGGTGTCACAGTCCAATCTCGGAGGGATCTGCTCTGATGATGTGGTGAATGCATGAGGAAAGACATCTGGTTGACAGAGGAGTTACTTTCACATGATTAATTGTCCATAACTGTCCCTGTGATGTGTGCAGACACACCTTTACTTTTTCTGTCCAACAGGTACTAATTCCCATTTCTCTCTACGTGTCAATTGAGATTGTGAAAATGGGTCAGATCTACTTCATTCAAAATGACTTGGCTTTGTACAATGAGCAGCTAGACTCTAGGATCCAGTGCCGGGCCCTCAACATCACTGAGGACCTAGGTCAGATCGAGTACCTGTTCTGTGATAAGACGGGAACTCTGACAGAAAACAAAATGGTGTTCCGCCGCTGCAGTATCTATGGAGTGGAATATCCTCATGATGAAAATGGTTAGTATTTAGAGGTCGAGCAGGTCAAATAGGTCAAACAAGTCAAACCAGATTGTTGGATTGTGCTCAGGTCCAATAATGTTTCAAATAAGTTAGTCAATGCTAATCACTGAGTACAGCTGTTGTCTCTGAGGATGGTTCAGCTCTGAAGACCAAAACCTGAATATGGGACATGCAGCAGGACCCAGGAAACAGACAGCAGCCGTACTCAGCTTTGTCATTAGAATGATGAACAAGCTGCCAGTGGCAGCTCATACCAGATGTAGCAGGTATCATGTCTCAGATACCTTAGAGGCTGAAGCTTTGTGTGTGTGTGTGTGTGTTGTACTACAGCTCGGAAGCTGGACGTGAGTGAGGATAAGTCCAGGTCAGCTGGTCAGTCTGTGACTCTGAAGTCAGGCTGCATTGGTAAATCTCTGAGCTGCCACTCCCTAAGCTGCAACCGCAGCACTGTGTCTCTGCATACACTCACTGCTGAGTCAGAGGAGGAGGATGAACAACTTTCCAATGATGTCAAGCCCAGGACCAGTACCTTCGGCAGCTGCATGGTCAGACACACGTTCAACCACAACACAGACAGACATTCCTACACTGATATGATTTATTATGCATCTTCCATCTCTTGAGGACTTAAAAGTTTCAGTTCATTTAAAAATTGACAGTACCCTTCAAAAATTTCATTGAAAAGTTTCAGGTGAACTTAGAGAGAACTGATTTGCCGATGGATGAAAACCAATACTTACTTGGACAGTATGATTTTGGTGAATATACAGGACATTCTGATAATAATCTTCTTCAGCTGAAGTTTAACTTTAAAGTGATTAACAGGCATACAGCTCATCATTGGGCAGTTGCTGATCATTCTTATAATGTGATCTGGATCATAAACTTAATCACCTGAGTGTCATATAATTCCAGCATTCACACAGAGAAACGGGCTACAGGAAGGAACCAGGTCACATACATTCTGTTTTAAATCACTGTTAACTCAGTAACCAATCAGAATGAAATGTGACGATTTATTGTAAGCTGTACCTGTTGTGCATAACCTCCTGCTGCCCTTTATCTGTCACCAGGAGAAGGAGGTGGTCCCTGACCCTGAGCTGTTGAGGAAGTTGAGTTGGCTTTGCTCTCCTGTTCTGCCTCTGACCGAGGGGTCCTCCCACACTCTGTCCAGCCTGGAGCTCACCTACATTACTGACTTTTTCCTTGCTCTGGCCATCTGTAACAGTGTGGTGGTGTCCTCGCCCAATCAGCCTCGACACATGGTAAGTACCAAGTAGTCACAGTGAAGACCAGGATCAGCTGTCTGTTTACTGTGTGAACTGACTAATTGGGTAAAGGCTTTGCTCCTCATTTGTTGCGCTGTTTTGAAAGAGTGACACAAGTTGTTAGCAGCTAGTTCCTGATTAAAACCAAGTGGCAGGCCTGGTGATGTTATTCATTGGTTTGTGACCTGCCCTTTTTGAAGTCTCAAGTTTGTAATGCCAACTTGGAGGTCTTCTGTTTTTATTTTTACTTTTTTGAAATTTGGAAGAGAAAGTGGAGCAGGGGAGAAGTGATGGTCATGCAAAAGAGTACAGGTTTAAGGCTCTTCACCATTGGCTTCACATCACAGACATGGAACCTACATCCACTTTTATAGAGAGTCTAAAACCATTCGTTCATTCATTCATTCATTCATATTCAACCTAGGGGTGGGAATCTTTGGACACCTCACGATTCGATTACGATTCAGGGGCTACGAATCGATTATAAAACGAATATTGATGCATCTTTAATTTATGTATATTAATGCACTTTTTCACATTTTTGCAGCATTTTTCCTTAAACAGTGCGTTTGGAATAAAAACAAGAATTGAATTCATTTCTATGATATTTTATTGTGCCAACTGTACCTGGAAAGTTGAAACTTGGTACAGACCCCAAAAGTATCTTTATACACATTTAAGAAAATGTAAACAAAGAATAAAACAAACAAACAAAAAGTGTACTTCAGTAATAGCAGCTCAAAAAAGTGCTTTGGTGCTTTTTGTAAACATGAAATGGCTTCCCTGAGTTAAAAATAAAATGGTCAGTCTGTTTCAGCAGCTGTACAGTACATTCAGTCTTTAGCAAAATAAAAAGGCTGCCCTGAGTTAAATGTAGGGTTAGGGTACCCACAGCTCAACTGTATAACTATAACAAAAAATGTTGCCCCCTCTAACTAAAATATAAACTTGACCTCAGACCTTTGAAAAAAGATAAACATTCTTTTTTAAAATTGCTTTCAACAAGCCATTGCTTAAAAAAAAAACAAAAAGCAGGCCACAATAAAATCTCTTTAAAAGGTAAATGTGCTTAGTATGTGTTGTTCAAATGATAAAGTTCCTGTGTAAGAACAACACTTGATCCACATGCTCCGAGGCCAGTGTGCTGCGTTGTGCAGTGACAATATTTCCTGCTGTTGAAAAAACACTCTCTGCAGCAACACTGGTACCTGGAATAGATAGGTACCTTTTGGCAAGCCTGGATATAAGAGGAAAATGCACCTCATTCCCACCCCACCAGTCAAGAGGGTCCCCGGAGAGGTGGAGCACTACAGTACTTCTTAACTTCTTCCTGAGCCCTGGCATAGGCCGATCTGCTGGGCTGTTGCACTTCAGCATCAGTAAAGTTCTGCCCCAGCAGACTCTCCAGCAGGGATGATGATAAGGTCATTCTTTTGGGAGCTCTGTGTTCCTCCTCCCCCTCAGTAGGGGTTTGTTCCTCGTCCTCTCGCTCATCTTGCTGTAGGTAAATACACAATGAGAGGAACATGTTAAAAAAAGGCTCAAATGTTTATCATAACTTCATTAACTTACTTCAAATAAATTAAATATCTTGAAATATGAAATCTATTTGTATAAATGCAAAACTTTATAAATTGTACTTTGTACAAAATAAATAATTAAACATCACAAGCACAGACTAACATTTAGCAGAAAGGAAAATTTCAGAATTACCTCTAGCTGGGCAGCAGCCTCAGCCACTCTGCTATAGGTCTCCTCTCTGTCCTCCTCCGACAGGAAGGGCAGGCCTTTAAACCGAGGGTCCAGAGCAGCAGCTGTGTGAAGAATTTGCTTCTCCTGGTCGCTGCTGTATCTTTTGCCGAGGTCCTCGTGTATGGCCTGCTTTATCTCCTTGACTAGTGTAGAAACCCCAGTACTGTCCTTTGTCTCATCAAGGAGTTTAGCTTGCAAAGGAGCAATCAGAGAAACCGTGGGGCTGCTCTCCTGATATGACAATGGTTGCATCCTTCATTGGCTTGAGGGCTGCGATGACATCCTCAGCATTTGTGACATCAGCTTCAGTGAGAGCACAAAGGTCTGACTCTGATCTTCTCACCAGAGGAGAGAGGAGTGTGGCGGTGATTGCAGTCTGTTGCTCCAAAAACCTGCTCACCATTTCATACGCACTGTTCCACCTAGTGCTGCAGTCCATCTTCAGTTTGTGCGCTGGAAGATTAAGCAGCTTCTGGTTCTCTTCCAGCTGGTGTTTGGCGATGGTGCTGCGGTGGAAAAAATTTGCAATGCGTCGTACTCTCCCCAGCAATCTCGCCACACTGGGCAACTTGAGCGCACGCTGAGATGCCAGGTTTAATGTGTGGGCATAACATTTCAGATGGACGAAGTGACCCATTTCAGCAGCGACCACCACATTAGCGGCATTGTCTGTGACTAACACAATCTCTTTATTTGCGATTTTCCATTCGTTTAAGGCACTGCTTAACAGCTCAGCCACATTAGCGCCCGTGTGTCTCTCAATCATTGCTCTTGTTTGGAGCACATGTTACTTTAGCTTCCAGTCATCTGTGATATAATGCGCAGTTAGAGTAACGAATGACTCGGTGGCGACAGACGTCCATGCATCACGTATAATGGCGATCCTACCTGCCTTCAACAGCGAGGCCATGACGTCTGTTTTGGTTTGCTCGTAGAGTGTGGGGATTGCCGTATCTGTGAAAAAGCGTCGGGATGGAATTGTATATCTGGGCTCCAATGTGTGCAGCAGTGCTCTAAATCCTGGGTTTTCCACAACAGAATAAGGACGTAAGTCCTTAGCAATAAATACAGCAATTGCAGATGTTATTCTTTTTGCCCTTTCCGACGAGTGCGGCATCTTACATATTGTCTCCTCAATTGTTTTCTGGTCAGTAGTGCCACTACTCGTTGGACCAACATCCTGTCTTCTCCCCAACCCCTCCGTCGAGTGGAATCGAGTTAGATGGTTAGATGGTTCCTCATATTAGTTGTGTTGCCAAAATATTTTATTTTGGCATGGCAGTGTTTGCATACGACATGGCTCTTGTCCAGCTCGCTTCCGCCATCGACGTTGTAGAAGCCAAACTCTCTCCACACATCTGCCTTCAGACTCGACGGAGCTGGTCTAATTTCGCAGCGGGGATGTGGGTAACGGTCAGCCATGTTTTATTTACACCTGTGCGCCGTGTGCAGCATGGTGCGCATGTCCGCTCTGAGTGCGCTCCCAATATTGTCCCGGAGATGACGCGTACCACGCTTCAGTTCCGCCTTTTAGAACCATCTGTATTTCTTTATTCAACGCATTTAAATAATCGATTTTTGGACGTTTATGAATCGATTCAGAATCGTTTACGTTCGAATCGCGATTAATATAAGAATCGGAAATTTCCCCCACCCCTACTTCAACCGCTTATCCGTTTCCGGGTTGCGGGGTGCTGGAGCCAATCTCAACTCACACTAGGCGAGGGACATACAGTACAAAGACAAACAACCACTCGCACTCAGACCTACGGACAATTTAGAGTCACCAATTAACCCAAACATGCATGTCTTTGGCTGTTGCCCTACAATAAGAAGGTCGTGGGTTCGGTTCCTGGCCTGGGTCCTTTCTGTGCGGACTTTGCATGTACTCCTCGTGTCTGCATGGGTTTCCTCCGGGTACTCTGGTTTCCTCCCACCGTCCAAACACATGCATGTCTAGGTTAACTGGTGACTCTAAATTGACCGTATGTCTGAATGCGAGTGTGAGTGGTTGTTTGTCTCTGTGTGTCTTTGTGTGTTGGCCCTGTGATGGACTGGCGACCTGTACCCCACCCTTCGCTTGGAACGTTGGTTGGGATTGGCTCCAGCACCCCCCGCAACCCGGAAACAGAAAAGCGGTAGAAGATGGATGGATCCTTCAGAAACCTCAAATCACATCCTGCCACAAGACTTCTCAGCTTCTCTGTCTATCACCCTGGTTACATCCCCTCCCTCACTATCTGACGATCTCAATGACCTTGTCCACTAGTATAACAACACTCTACCCTCCTGCCCTGATCAATAAACCCCCATCAAAACCAAAACTGTTTCATTTACACACTCAGCCCCCTGTTTTTCACCCCTGAGCTCCATCAGCTGAAATCACGTAAGTGCCAGTTTGAAGGACTCCATAAAAAAATTGGACTCACAGTTCATCTCCAAGCATACACTGACCACCTTCAACTGTACAAAACTGCCCTTAACACAGCCTGCCCCACCTTCTTTTCAAGCCTCACCAACACTGGCTTCAATGACCAGAAGGCTCTCTTTTTCACCGTCAACAAATATCTCCATCCCAGCGACATTTCAAACTTATTCACCACTGAAAAATGTAATTCTTTCCTCTCTTTCTTCCAATCCAAAATTGATAACATCTACAGTACCTATCCACAACCCAACTTAGCCATTCATCATCCCTCGCCCTCACTCCACTTAGCAGCTCTCCACTCAAGATTTTGACGCACCTCCCCAGCTGATCTGTCTAAAATCATCTCAACTATGAAATCCTACACCTGTATCTTAGATCCCATCTCATCCTCCTTCGTTAAACACTGCTTCCCCACCATCTCCCCAATTATCTCAATTATCTTTTTCCTTTTCCCTTTTCTTTTGTATGGCTCTCATGTGTGAGATTGGATGTCTGTGTGAGGATTGCTTCTGCACTATAGAGGTACAGGTGGATCTCAGCAATAGTGGCCAACCTAACCAGAACTGTAATTCTTTTGTAACTGATCTGGGGAATACATAATAATTGTCTACTGTTGTTTTGATATCTCATGCACTTGCTGACATTTTATTTCACATATGTTTTAGCCAAATCAATACACATAAAAACTTATTGATAGTTTGGGTGTGTTTTACTCTTCTACTCAATGCTAATGCTGATCCCCCTTTCTCCTGTAGAGAATCTGATCTTTTGATGTACTGCTCCACGAGTTAATTGACATACTGTTAGAGTTGCACGTCTGCATCCCCCGGTGTTTACTACTGCTAGTGAGAGCTGAAGCTGTTTACACACATTTTTCCATCCATCCATCCATCTTCATCCACTTATCCGAGGTCGATTGCAGGGGTAGCAACTTCAGCAGGGAGCCCCAGACTTTCCTTTCCCCAGCCACATCGACCAGCTCACACACATTTCTAATCAATTAAAATGTATTCATATAGCACCAAATAATAACGGAGTTACATTAAGGAAATGTATAAAGCATTTGGGTAGACCTGCTCTATGTAGAGTTATTTAAAGAGATGCAACAAATGCCTCCATGAGCAAGGACCTGGCAAAAGTGGCAAACTTTTAAAAACTTCTTTAAGAGGCAGAAACCTCGGGCAGAACCAGGCTCAGGTTGGGCGGCCATTTAGCTCAGCTGTTTTCTTTCAGCATGTTGGAGAGACAATAAACTTTCTATTCAAAGTCTGAAGGCCAAGGTGGTGGAGTTTACGTGGAGCACTACTGTGGTAGACACCATTTACATTTTTTAAGAGAAGATGGAAGAGAAGGAACACAAATACCTTGGAGCCTATGTAGCCATGATCCATTATTACTCTGCTCAAGCAGTATCAGAAGTGTAGAATACAATCTGAACAAGCTGATCAGGACTGGCTCTTTGTTTCTCTGGAGCCTCATGGAATGCACACTCTGTGGGTCAAGAACTTTTGTCTTCTGACGTCTGTACATAATGAATCATATCACATAATTTTTTGTTTGTGAAGTGCCTGCTTCAATATTGGGAGGTATTTAAGGAGCAGCTCAGATATGTCACCTAAACTAATCGTATCCTCGTTTTTGTTTTCCCCTCTACTTCTGAAGGTACCTAAATCTCAAACCCCTCTGAGGTCCCTACAGGAGATCAAGTTGATGTTCCAGCGCTTCAGCTGCTCTCCTTTCTCTGCACTTTCCACTCTCTCCCCTCCCCAGACCAAAGATAGCCAACGCAACTTCACCAGTAGGATCTTCCCATGGGATAAGGGCGGCTCTTCAATCCTCTCCTCACCTAACAAAAGCACGTCAGATGGATCAGAACCAGGTCAAGAAAACAACGTAGCAACCTCCCACATCAGGCACCAGCTGGACTCATCCTTTAGTGCAGAAGGGGTTTGTGGAGGACAGGTACAGGACAGGGAAATGGATAAGACTGATTTTAGATCCAGCTCTGATGGGCAGGGTTTGGAAGTTGACTCTGGCAATGTCACTGATGATGAATTGCTGTATGAAGCAGAGAGTCCTGATGAGGCAGCCCTGGTCCACGCAGCCCGAGCGTATCGCTGCATCCTGAAGGGGCGCTCTGGAGAGAGCCTGCTGGTGGATCTGCCAGGAATGGGCTCTCTGGCTGTTCAGCTGCTTCACATCCTACCCTTTGATTCCAACAGGAAGAGAATGTCAGTGGTTGTCCGTCACCCACTCACTGGGCACGTGGTTGTCTACACTAAGGGAGCTGACTCAGTCATCATGAACCTGTCTGAGACACCTCAAGGTAGTTCATAGAGACAACATGAATAAGCCTTAAGTCCACAAACTTAACTTACGTCCTGACTGAAGACCTGTCTCTGTGTTGTCTTCAGGAGCAGAGGACACTCATCAGATCCACATGCAGATCAGAGACCGGACTCAGCAACACTTAGACAGCTATGCTAGAGAAGGTCTCCGTACACTATGCTTCGCTAAGAAGGTAGAACACACATCATTATTACAAAAACACATTCCAATGTATTTGTGCTTTTTAAACACATTTCTATATAATCAAAATGCTTTTGCTTTTAACACTTACTTAACGATGTCATAATTTACTCACCATCTTTATCTTCAGAGGTGGACTATGCTCATGTAGCACTTTTCAAATCAAATGGACTGCTTACAGCAATTTGGATCCACACACACTCATAAACCCTTCAGAGGCAGTATAGGGTTCAGTATAGGGTGGGGGCAAGTAAGAGGGCTACAGCACAGTCCTATCCTGGGGCCTGCCCCATCAGAAGCCCCCCTGAACCCACTCCTGTCCGTCCCCCAAGTTATGGAGATTTAAAATTGTGTATATGATGTATGTGATGTTTATGATGCGTAAGTGTGCCTGTGATAAAGTATGTACAGCATAGCGTGTGTTGAGTGAAGAGTGATATAAGTTTAATACAAGAGGCCAGGTAACTGATGACTCAGTCCTCCAGCCTTACATGCATACAAATAGATGTATGCATTTAGTTATACACTGCTCAAAAAAAAATAAGGGGAACACTAAAATAACACATCCTAGATCTGAATGAATGAAATATTCTTATTAAATACTTTGTTCTTTACATAGTTGAATGTGTTGACAACAAAATCACACAAAAATTATCAATGGAAATCAAATTTATTAACCCATGGAGGTCTGAATTTGGAGTCACACTCAAAATTAAAGTGGAAAAACACACTACAGGCTGATCCAACTTTGATGTAATGTCCTTAAAACAAGTCAAAATGAGGCTCAGTAGTGTGTGTGGCCTCCACGTGCCCGTATGACCTCCCTACAACGCCTGGGCATGCTCCTGATGAGGTGGCAGATGGTCTCCTGAGGGATCTCCTCCCAGACCTGGACTAAAGCATCCACCAACTCCTGGACAGTCTGTGGTGCAACGTGGCGTTGGTGGATGGAGCAAGACATGATGTCCCAGATGTGCTCAATTGGATTCAGGTCTGGGGAACAGGCGGGCCAATCCATAGCATCAATGCCTTCGTCTTGCAGGAACTGCTGACGCACTCCAGCCACATGAGGTCTAGCATTGTCTTGCATTAGGAGGAACCCAGGGCCAACCGCACCAGCATATGGTCTCACAATGGGTCTGAGGATCTCATCTCGGTACCTAATGGCAGTCAGGCTACCTCTGGCGAGCACATGGAGGGCTGTGCAGCCCCCCAAAGAAATGCCACCCCACACCATTACTGACCCACTGCCAAACCGGTCATGCTGGAGGATGTTGCAGGCAGCAGAACGTTCTCCACAGCGTCTCCAGACTCTGTCACGTCTGTCACATGTGCTCAGTGTGAACCTGCTTTCATCTGTGAAGAGCACAGGGCGCCAGTGGCGAATTTGCCAATCTTGGTGTTCTCTGGCAAATGCCAAACGTCCTGCACGGTGTTGGGCTGTAAGTACAACCCCCATCTGTGGACGTCGGGCCCTCATACCACCCTCATGGAGTCTGTTTCTGACCGTTTGGGCAGACACATGCACATTTGTGGCCTGCAGGAGGTCATTTTGCAGGGCTCTGGCAGTGCTCCTCCTCTTCCTCCTTGCACAAAGGCGGAGGTAGCGGTCCTGCTGCTGGGTTGTTGCCCTGCTATGGCCTCCTCCACGTCTCCTGATGTACTGGCCTGTCTCCTGGTAGCGCCTCCATGCTCTGGACACTACGCTGACAGACACAGCAAACCTTCTTGCCACAGCTCGCATTGATGTGCCATCCTGGATGAGCTGCACTACCTGAGCCACTTGTGTGGGTTGTAGACTCCGTCTCATGCTACCACTAGAGTGAAAGCACCGCCAGCATTCAAAAGTGACCAAAACATCAGCCAGAAAGCATAGGAACTGAGAAGTGGTCTGTGGTCACCACCTGCAGAACCACTCCTTTATTGGGGGTGTCTTGCTAATTGCATATAATTTCCACCTGTTGTCTATTCCATTTGCACAACAGCATGTGAAATTGATTGTCAATCAGTGTTGCTTCCTAAGTGGACAGTTTGATTTCACAGAAGTGTGACTGACTTGGAGTTACATTATGTTGTTTAAGTGTTCCCATTATTTTTTTGAGCAGTGTATATTGTATAATACTCCTGATATTTTTTTAGAGGGTACATAGGCTGATTTTTGCTTTTTTGTTCTTTGAGTAAAATTTTATAATAGCAAACTCTAACTTTTGCAACCACTTTGCTGTGGGTTTGAATGGAATCATGGAAAATATGTAGTTGATTTGTGTTAAGATTTTCATTTTAACATTTTAATTCACCCCAGATGGGAGATGGGAAGATTGTTCCAGCGCTCCAGGTCACTTCAAATTTTCTGCAGGAGTGGGTCAAAATTCAGGAGGACTAAATCTGATAATTTGGGTGAGATAGTTATACCTAAGTATTTAATGTGACCTCTGGAGAAAGGATCCCATCCATTGTCCATCATTGGTAATATTGTTGATTTGGACCAGTCATACGAGTAGTCAGAGAGGTCTGAGAAATCTAACATGCTTACAATTGCATCCTCAGTAGTGTGTTCATGTTTGCAGGCAAATTGACACATATCTAACAAAGGTTGAACTTAGGTTTTGAGCAAGGACTAGATAGTTTTCTCAAAATATTTCATTATAATCAAGGTCAAATTATTAGTTGACTTTGATTATAATATATTTGACTAACTATACTAAATGCTTGCTTTTTTAGTATTCATACACTCTTTGATATTTTTTGTTATATAGGGATTGTTGATAAAATAAATAGTGAGATCCTTTTTGTTAACATTATCAATACAGAATTTGATATTTTCAGTTATGGAATAATTAGTTATGTGTGAAATATAGACCAGTCTGTACAAGATAAACAACCCTTCAGCATTAGCATTGTAGTACGAATTAGAGAGAGAGACTTTGCCCTAGCAGATATTAAATCACATCAAATTTATTTATATCATCAAATCAAATCAAATCAAATCAAATCAAATCAAATCAGATTTATTTGTATAGCGCCAAATCATAACAAAGTTACATCAAGGCACTTTACATATAGAGCAGGTCTAGACCAAACTCTTTATAAAATTATTTAAAGAGACCCAACAGATCCCCCGATGAGCAAGCACTTGGCGACAGTGGCAAGGAAAAACTTCCTTTAAGAGGCAGAAACCTCGGGCAGAACCAGGCTCAGGGGGGGCGGCCATCTGCCTCGACCGGTTGGGTTGAGAGAGAGAGAGAGAGAGAGGCACGGGGGAGGGGGGGGGCAAAGTTGGGTAGAGTAGGGAGAGAAAGAGAGCAGGAGGAGGGGATATTCAAACAGGTGTAGGCAGGAACATGATGCTGCATGAGGTTCGTAGGAATGATGCTGTATGGAATTCTTGAAGATGTGGGAGCAGCAGGCATTGCAGGAACATGGGATGGTGATGATTCATCACCTGCAGGATGAGGACAGGGAGAGAGAGGAGAGGAGCTGGGAGAGAGAGAGGAGAGGAGCTGGGGGAGACGGAGACTTCAGGAAAACATGGTTAGTAAATGCAATGCACATGCTTGGAACTGTTTTGTTATGATTTGGCATATCATGCCAAATCATAACAAAGTTGCCACAAAGCACTTTACACATAGAGGTCTAGACCAAACTATGGAGTTGAGAGACCCAACATATCCCCCTAAGAGCAAGCACTTGGTGAAAGTGGCAAGGAAAAACTCCTTTAAAGAGGCAGAAACCTCAGGCAGAACCAGGCTCAGGGAGGGGATGCCATCTGCCTCGACTGGTTGGATTGAGAGACAGAGAGAGAGAGAGAGAGAGAGAGGGGGACAGAGGGAGAAGCAGAGGCAGTGATAAAGACACAGTGAGAGCGAGCATGAGGGAGGAGGGACTTGGTAGAGGGATGGAGAAAGAACAAGAGCAGGAGGAGAGAAGATGCCATGGAAAATACAAACAGAACATACCGAAAACATGCAGTGATTGCTACCTGGTAGCACTAAATGTGAAGTAGTAAATATTAGCAGTAGGGGAGAAGAAGACGTTACACTGGGAAGTGAGTAGTAGTGTGTAATGATAACTAATGGTAACATCCTTAATATTGCCAATCATTTGTCAAGTGTTTTGTTGTTTCGGGTGTCACATGGCACATGATGATGAAAGCCTGACAAGACATTTGCCAGCTTGCAGTGGTTGAAGTCTTGAAGGAAAAAGATACAGTTGTTCCTGGTTGAATTTGGTCGTATTCATGCATGATTCTCACGTGAGTCACGCGTCTTTTTAGAGGAGGAGTAATTGTGTTTTCATTAGACGCTGTAATGTACCCAAACAACCACCAGGGGGCATCTGTGAGTAGGAGGACGCCGCCGTAAAACAGCAGCAGGGAGCAGTGAACATGAACGGGGGGGGGGGGGGGGCAAGGTTGGTCTGGAAGTAAGCAGCAAAAGAGTTGTCACAAAGCCAGTGTTTCAGTTTCATTGGTGACTGTACAATAACGTATATTGTAATGTGAGATAGTCACCAGTTAAACCGAAACACTTGATCAACTGACACTGTGGTGTGAGCTAGAGAGTGAACGGGGAGAGGAAACCGTGAATAAGATCAATAAAAAATTATTTTCTGATTGTTTCACAGGGGTTATGTTCAACAGCACAAATAAACTTCCCCACACACTTCCATTCAACCTTGGCGTGCTTCTACAGGGTTAACAGCACACTGCAGCAACATTATGCTGGTTTGGTTGGTTCAGTTTAAAAAACAAAGGCTTCACGAGCGATGGTTCTTATTTCCATCTGTTCAGTAAATCAACTCTGATCCTGATCCGCTCCTAAGTCATCCTGAAGTCAAATCTTTTATTGATAAGCAAAGACAGTTTAGTAATTTGAAGAAACACAATGTAAAAAAAGATGTGTATACTGTATTTTATTATATAGTAGTCTATTGTACTGTATTCTTTATAATTTTTTGTATATAATATTTGTTTTACAAACTATTAAATTTAAAATAAATGAAACAGCACAAAAATATAATTAGTATCAGATAAAAAACCTTCTGTATGCTAATGAAATAAGTCAAGTTAACTAAACAAAAGGAAGGTGCGACGGGTTTTTCTTAGTGTGTCTGTGTGTTTGTGAATGGCAATGGGCAGGGAGGAATTGTCTTAAGCAGGGTAACAAGTAGGACAGGAGAGTTGCCTGCGCATTGCCTCAGGCTCCCTATTGAAACTGTCCAGTTGTTGGATGAGACGGGGAGTTTGTGTGTTAAACAAACACTCTAGACTGAGCAAAATACTCGCAATTATTTTTTTCATTATTCATTTTGGTACAATCATTCAGGTCAGGATTATTTTACCAGTTAACAAATGTTCCAAACAAACCATAAAAAACAAACAAACAAACAAAAACAATTAATGTCCATATTTAAGCTGTTGAGTTTAATTGTGCTGTTGAACGTAACCGCTGTATGTAACAATCAGAAAAATAAGGTTTTATTGATGTGATTCTGGCTAATGGTTGTTTACTCTCCTCGGCTCTATTGAAAGCTATGAGCTTGCATTAGCACCTCTCTTAAATACAGTAGCGTTCTGTATACTGTCAGACAAAAGGCGAGCCCTGCCCCCTTCTTTCACAGCAGTTCAGCTTGGAGTCAGTTCGTTGTCTGTGTGAACGAGAAAACTGGTTCCAAATGGAGCATTCTCAGTAAGTACGTTTACATGCAGTTAAGTCAAGCTATGGTTGTAGCTCGATAAAGCCATCTCATGTCCCAGTATACATGCTGGGGGGGGGAAATCGATTTATTTGATGAAATCATGTCGCCACCGCTACGATAGGTAGTGATATGCACTCTTTTGGCTTGTGGGTAATGGGCCACTACCAATTGACCTATGATGTCACAGACCACAACAGAGGTGGAAATAAAAAAAGACTGGTGAGCTAGCAAGTTAGCCTCTGTATCCGTCCAAAATGAGCTTTTGCTGCAGACTTTGCCATGTTTGACCCGTAGCAGTTAGCCGGCTTCTTTTGTCTGACCTCCTACGTTTGCGTTTACGTTTTAAATGCCGTTCAACTTCAGAGTCATAGCTTAGTGCGAAACTTTAGCACATGCACAGATCACCTCCTCCAGCTCCAGTCCAATTGTCCGTATACATGCAGCAGTAGATCGACTTTCAATCACATTATCTGGGTGTGTTAGTCTGACAATTTTAGGTTTAATTTCAGTCGAGCTAACATGTTGACATGTACTTTAAAAGTCCAGTTTTGGTCAGACTAACTCAATGATTTGTTTTTTTTTAGGTGTCATGTAAACGTGCTTACTCACACACACACATGCATGCATGTGTGCACGCAAGCAGCTTTATGATTCCTTTTCAGTTCACAGAATTGGTTTGTAAAGTTGTAAAAACTGATCTTTATACATGTTTTCGTTGAGTAAAAATACTCTCTGAATTATTGAACTGATTAGAATCATTTCTTGTCAACAAATATGCTTGTATGGACTTTGAAACTTCTGTAGCCTGTGCGTAATTGTTTCTCTCTCCGCTTAGCCGTGGCTGCTGAGAGCAAGGAAAATCCCAACCTCAGACATCTTTATACATTACTTTATAGGCTGTAGGCTAATTATTCATATTAGATATTATTATATTATTATATTTAAGCAACATCCAGTCAGGTCGTGATATAGGCTCACAGGGGCGGACTGGGACAATAATTCAGGCCGGCAAATTCTATTTTACCTGTTAACAAATGTTCCAAGCCATAAAAAAGACCAACAACAAGAAGAACAAAAAAAAAAAAAAAAGCAACAACCCTAATGTCCATATTTTAGCTCTGAAACAAAGAAAGCACAAGTGATTATCCAAGGTCATCTAGATAATTGAGGAACATATGAAAACCCCGTTAGATTTTGACATTTTTCAGTAGATATCTTTTGTGTTTCTCTAAATAACTAAACTAAATATCTGCTAAAAAATAAAAGACGGATGACTAAGAAGTGGATCAGGATCAAAGTTGATTTATTGTACAGATGCTTGAGCATTGTTAGACTGAACTAGAGCAGCATAAAGCTGCTGCTGTGTTTTAAACAGCATGATGCAGACGTTTCGCATTCAGAGGTTTGAGGTGGAGCTGCAGGGTTGAGTGATTTATTTTTCCTGTTGAACATAACTGCTGTTAAACAATCAGCAAAATAAAGTTTTATTGATGTGATTCAATGGCTTTTTTACTGTTAGCGGTCCCTCTCTTCATTCACTCTCTAGCTCTCTCGACCACAGCTGCTGTCCCAAAATCTTTTGAGCTGTATTTCAGTGCTATGCTGCCACCTAGTGGCTACAGTTATGACGTACATTTCACACAAAGCTTGAATCTCACGCCCTGCGGTGAAGTGACCATTTTTAACCAGTACCAACTGTAGGTGCTCGGGGTGTGCGCCATAGACACTCTGTCCGCATTGCCACTAGGGGTGAATATAAGCTGCCAATGTAGCAATGTTCCTGAATTCTCTTGGCAAGTAGCAGTTTTATGTCAGGACTGCATACAGGACTGCAAAAGTTAAACTCATATAGATTCATTAAACGCAGACTGATATATTTCAAGTGCTTATTAAAACGTACAGCTAATGAAAACCCGAACCTCAGTATCTATTTCTCAGTATTTCTCAGTAGAAAATTTTAATAAATGTTGGAATACTGAAAAGTATGAGCGTGTACGGAACTCAATACTTGGTCAGGGCTCCTTTTGCATGAATTACTGCAGCAATGTGATATGGCAAGGACGTGATCAGTATGTGGCACTGATGAGGTATTATGGAAGCCCAGGATGCTCTGATAGCAGCCTACAGCACTTCTGAATTGTTGGGTCCCTGCCTTGCATGCTCTTCTTCACAATACCCCAAAGAGAATCTGTGGGGTTTAGCTAAGGTGAGTTTGTTGGCCTATCAAGCACAGCAATACCATGGTCCTTAAACCATTTATTGTGGGCAGATGCCAAGTCCTTCTGGAAAGTGAAATGATCATCTCGATAAAGCTGGTCAGCAGAGGGAAGCAAGAAATGCTCTAAAACTTCCTAGTAGATGGCATCACTGACCTTGGACCTGATAAAACCCAGTTGACCAACACCAGTAGATGACATGGCTTCCCGAACCACCACTGACTGGAAACTTTACACTGGACCTCGAGCAACTTGGATTCTGCGCCGCTCTTCTCTTTCTCCAGATTCTGGGACCTTGATTTCCAAATCGAATGCAAAATTTACTTTTATCTGAAAAGAGGACTTTGGACCGTTCTCCTTAGTTCAGGTAAGATGCCTCTGACATTGTCTCTAGTTCAGAAGTGGCTTGACACAAGGAATGGGACAGTTTTAGCCCATGTCCTGGATACGTGGTGGTCTTCAAGCACTGACTCCAGCTGCAGTACGCTCTTTGAGAAACTCCCCCAAATTCTTGAATAGGCTTCATTTCACAATCCTCAAGGCTGTGGTTATTCCTGTTGTTTATGCACCTTTTTATACCACATTTTTTCCTTCCATTAACTTCCATTCCATTCCATTAATGTGTAGCACATATAATAACGCCTCCCTGCCAGCCTGGACCCTCTGCAGTTTGCATACAGGGCGAATCGGTCTACAGTAGATCCAATATCCACCCTGCTTCTCCTCACCATGACCTATCTGGAAGAGAGGAACATCTATGCCCAGATCCTGTTGATCAATTTCAGTTCAGCGTTCAACACAATTCTGCCACAACTGGCTGATGAACTGCAGCTGCTGAACATCAATGATGGCATTTTGGATCCTGGACTTCCTAACACAGAGACAGCAGACGGTCAGAATCGGCAGCAGAAAATCCAACACCGTCACAGTGAGCAGAAGATCCCCACAAGGGTTCCATACTGAGTCCACTACTGTTCGTAGTGCTGACACACTACTGCTCGGCACATCACAATACCAACCACATCCCAAAATTTGCTGATTACATGACATTGGTGGGCATCATAAACAACAGGGACAAGTTTGCATACTGAGAGGAAGTGGAAAAGCTGTTAACTTGGTGTATAAAAAACAACCTCAAACTTAACACAGATAAGATAAAAGAGATGATTGTGGATTTCTGGAGGCGAGCCAAACTGACACACCCTACTGATTAGCTCTGGGTCTGGTTTAGAAAAGGTTAAAAGCACCAAGTTCTTGGGATTCCATATAACTGATGGCCCGACCTCCACAGCCAACACTGCAGCTATCGTCAAAAAGCCCCAGCAATGCAGCCCTTTACCATGGTATGTTAGAGAGCCTCCTCACATGCTGTATCACTGCATGGTATGGCAACAGCAGAGCAGAGGAGAGGCAGAGGCTCGACAGAATAGTAAGAGCAGCAGAGAAGATCATTGGGGTATTACTTCCTCACCCTGCATCTGCAGGGACTGCAACATTGCCAATTACCCTACCCACCCTTCTCAATGCCTCTTCTCCCCTTTATCTCCAGGTAAAAGGTACCGGAGCATCAGGATCAGAATCACACTCCTGGTGAACAGGAGTTCTATGTTTTTACATTGAAATGACAATTAAATCAATCAAGAAAAAAAAAAAATCCAGCTTCTTCAGCAATGACGTTTTGTGTCAGACCCTCTTTTTGCAGGGTGTCAATGATCTTCGTCTGGCCGACTGTCAAGTCGGCAGTTTTCCCCCTGATTGTTTAGCCTAATGGACCCAACTGAGAAACCATTTAAAGGCTCAGGAAACCTTTGCAGGTGTTTTGAGTTAATTAGCTGATTAAAGTGTGACACCATGAGTCTCAGATATTGAACTCTTTCACAATATTGAAATTTTCTGAGATGCTGAATTTTGGAGTTTCACTATTCAAAGCAGCTCCCTTGGTTGACACAGTTGATCCATTTTAAGAGTAAGTGACAGCACATTGCCCACGACGATAAATGGCAGATATGTTTGCTGGCTCGCCAACAGAGACCTTCCTGGGTGCCTCCCTGTTTCTCAGATGACTGTCTTAGTGTACTTGGTGTGTACTTTTCAAATGTCAGCTGGTAAGTAATCCAGAGGTGTAGATTGGACTGAACAGAGGGACAACATTGTGAAAAAGTAGAGGCTAAACGCCATAGTTCAAGGCAGCAGCTGTCAAACAAATTCATAGTGTCATCCCACCTCTCTGTTTTTGCTGTTGACAAAGAGCACAAACAGCACCTCCAGAATGTGCACTACTTTTAATCCAATTTGCATAGCTTTAAAGAGATGTAAAATTATTATGTGTCATCTATGTATTTGCTTTTTTCTTGCATTTGCCCAGATTTACATTGAGACTATTCATGAATACTGGAGCTGCTACTTGTTTTACTTTTGTTCTGTTTTGTCTCCGTTATTCAAAGTTGAAAAAAGATAAAGCTATATAACTATATTAAAAAAAAGTTTATATATCTATATGTATCTAATATCTAAAGACAAATGTTCAAGGTCCAGTCTAAAAGTAGGCATCAAAGCCCTATACAGTCTGATGGGTTTAAGACTTGAACAGTCTAAAGGTTAACCTCAGTGGGGACTTTGATTACCAAGCAGCTTTAGGTTCTAAATTAATACTTTGAATATTTGAATGCTAAAGGAAAAAAAAAAAAATCTTCAGTGCCGTGGCCCAAATGTTGTCGGCATTCTTGTTGAAAAATAACCTTGTCGATGCCTCACCTGCAGAAGGCTGGGATAAGTGGCTTTTCAGGATACCTAGAACAAAAAAATATCATCTGGCACCAGGTACAAATGGCCAGGAAAGAAAAGATGGACCTGTATGTGGTTTTCCTGGATCTTGTCAATGCCATCGAGGCCGAGACTTAAACAGGAGCCAGATGCAGAGACTTTCAGGTATAATTGACTTTATTAGGAGCACAATGGCCTCAAATCCGAGTGACAAAGCAAGAGGCTATGTAATTTTAACTACAGGAGGTCGACACTATTCTCTAGAGTCTAAATACTCTAACTCCCTGAAGAGGATAAACACTAACTAGAGGAAACAAAAGATAAACACAAAATGCTCCGTTAGGAGGGAAACCTGACTAAGGAAAACCAAAAGAATCAACTCACGCAAAAGGCGGAGGATATGAAATAATCAAATAAAAGACAGAAATGAAAATCACTCTTGGGAGAGGAAAAACAAAAGAGGTATGAATAAACTAACTAGGTTATACGCTAGATACAAAAGGTAACAACAGAAAATCACGCGAATGAGGAAAAACAAAAGGGCTATAAAAACAAGCTGTGGTTATCAAAATTTTACAAACAAAAAAAAAATCACTCGATTCGAGGAACAATGCTTACTATGCAGTCAATGGCTGTGGGCATGAAAAGAGAGCTCAGGTGCAGGACAAGGACGAAGACACTCTGGCACAGGACAAGGGGAACACAGACTATTTAACCACATGGAGGTAAATGGGGAACAGGTGAAGACAATGGGTAATCAAGATGGACGGACGGTTGACGCATGAGGAAGGGCAAGTGCTCTGAAACGAGAGGAGGGTTAGACTTTCAAAATAAAACAGGAAATGACAGGACAAAAACAAAACCAGGACAAGACAACCTCACCACGGTGTGACAGAATCAATGACAAATGAGTTACCTTGGCATTCAACGTGGGATTGGCTATGTCTTCCCCTAGTGAAACATGAAGACCATAACAACTTGAAAGGCATGCACAAAACCTTCTGGATGAACTCCAGGGAATGGAATTCAATTGGGACCACGAAGATTGCAGTATCTCCAAAATTAAAGGCTGCTCGCTGATAAGAGGGTTTGCGTCATTGGGGAGCCAATATCAGCAACCCTCAAGAAACCCATCAAAAGCTTTGGACATTGGTACAGCGCAACCTTCAAAGATGACAAACAGTTGGAGCAACTGAGGCAGGACACTATTGGCAACCTAAAACAAATCAATAGCACTGCTCTGCCAGCAAAGGTGAAGTTGTGATGCTCCCAATTTGGTCTGCTGCAGATCACTATACATGAGGTCATATAATCCCATGAAAATGGACTGGAGAGACTGATGAATACCCTGATAAGTAAATTGCTTGGGCTAACAAGTTGTCTGAACAGCATGGGGCTCTTTGGGAATGGAGCCCTCTCCTTACCTATCTCAATCCTGGTGGAGGAGTACAAGTGTTCCAAAGCACGGCTGGACATGACACTCATGTCCCTGGATCCCTTGGCATGAGGTGCTGCCCCCATCCTGGCAACTGGGAAGATGTAGAAGCTAGATGCAGCAGTAGCAGATGCAAAGGCTGCCCTCAGACACTAAGCACATTTATATGACACCTAAAAAAAACAAGTTATTGTGTTAGTCTGACCAAAACTGGACTTTTAAAGTACATGTAAACACGTTAGCTTGACTGAAACCAAGTTTATAATTGTGGGACTAACACACCCAGATAATGCGATTGAAAATCGATCTACTGCTGCATGTATACAGACAGTCGGACTGGAGCTGGAGGGGGTGATCTGCGTATGTGCTAAAGTTTCACGCTAAGCTATGACCCGGAAGTCGAACAGCATTTAAAACGTAAATGCAAACGTAGGAGGTCAGACAAAAGAAGCCAGCTAACTGCTGTGACGTCATAGGTCAATCAGTAGTGGCCCATTACCCACAAGCCAAAAGAATGCATATCGCCACCTATCGTAGCGGAGGCGACATGATTTCAACAAATAAATCAATTTCACTCATGTTCAGGGATACTGGGACAAGGACAGAAGTCCGATGAGATTGCTTTATCGAGCTATAACCATAGCTTGACTTAACTGTGCATGTAAACGTGATGACTGGGACGTAGTGGGGCAAATTCCAAATGGCCAAAGGTTTGTTGGGCTAGGAACAAACAACCCCTGCATGCCAAGAGGCTACTCAATCTGAATGGTATTGCATGGTCTCTGCATATTGTACTCTAGAGGTGCCAAAAAAGTGGTGCTCAATGAGCTAACAATACCCTGGGAAGAGAAGATGGAGGAGGCACATGAGTGCAAGCTTAAGAAATATCAAGCCCATGAGCCACCATACGGATGGAAGGCCTGTAACCTACCTGTGGTGGTCGGCTGCAGGAGTTTTGCTGGGCAGTCACTCTGGAGAACCCACGGGCTTCTGGGGATTGAAAGGGTGGCAAGAAAGCAACTGAGAGGCAATGTCATCAAGCAGGCTGAAACAGATGGTGCAGGGCAGGGTACTTGTAAAGGTGAGTGAGGTGCGATTTCCCATCATATTTTGTATATATTCCCCCTTGGGTAATTACAAACAAAAGGTGTGCGGTAATGTTATACACATCAAAAGGACCACCACTATCAGAGCTACTGGCAATTAGCTGACAGTATTTGGTTTGGTCTAGACCTGCTCTATGTTTGTAATGATTTGTTGCTATATAAGTAAATTTGATTTGATTTGATTCGACTATTAGCTTTAGAGCTAACGAGTGTGTTATTTCATTTTTTTTAGATGATACTCCACTAGCACTTATTGACTAGCCCAGACAAACACCAAGCATACCACAGTTACACACCACTGGCTACAGTGCCAAAGAGAAACCTGTGGTTGTTTTTTTGTTTTTTGTTTTTTTTTTGTTTGTTTGGTTTTTTTTTTATTTTACAGTGATTAATAATAAGAACTTCTGGTGTTGTGGAAGTGTTTTTTTAATATGTTACTGGAATGCTTATTCCTTTCGAATTTCTGAGGTCTGCTTAAAAGCACAAATTTGGGAATTATACCACAGAGCCAGGCTCCTCTGGTTAACTACTTTCTATTTCAGAGAGGGTACAGTATCAAGTGATCTGTCACCAGAGTGATTAGTGAGTGACTGTATGTCATGGCAGGTCCTGGAAGAAGAGGAGTATGAAGAGTGGCTGAAGAGGCAGCTGCTGGCAGAGAGCAGCATTGAGAACAGAGATGAGCTGCTGCTGGACTCAGCTCAGAGACTGGAGACCAACCTGACACTGCTGGGTAGGTGGACTGTACTGCAGCTGACACTGATACTGAAGAGCTAGTACCTTTACATGTCAGTGAGACTTAAAGTCAGCATCATACAGTGGAGGGTAACACATGTGTGCATGTGTCCAGGTACAACAGGAATTGTAGACCGACTGCAGGAGGAGGTCCCAGAGACCATCGAGGTTCTTCAGAGGGCTGGGATCAAAGTCTGGGTGCTGACTGGAGACAAACAGGAAACAGCTATTAACATTGCCATTGCCTGCAGGCTCCTTTGTCCCTGTGACCAGCTACTGACAGCCAACTGTGAGAGCAGGGTAGGTGGCTGTGGAGGAACTGTTGATATTTTTTTAAAACTGTGGTATTTACATGTTTATCGTTTTATTAGCCTAAAATTAAAACTGTGACACAACTGTACAGAACTGCAGAGGATGTGAAAACTCTCTTCAGGACACATTCTCCCTTTTGTGACAGACTGATTTCTTTGACACCAGGAAAACTGTGCAGCTCTTCTTGAGGAGCTGAAACTGAAGGTGCAGCAAAGTCAGGACTATCTGACTGAGCCAACCGCTGTAGGAACCAAAGATGAGTCATCCTCAGGCAGCTTCATCCTGGCCATTGATGGCCAGACACTGGACTGGGTCCTGCAGGAAGACCTGCAGAAACATTTTCTAGATTTGAGCTGCAGATGTAAAGCAGTCATCTGCTGCAGGTCCACTCCACTGCAGAAGAGCCAGGTGGTCCAGCTGGTCCGGAACCATCTGAGTGTCATGACCCTGGCTGTAGGTAAGCCTGAAAACTGGTTGAAAGATTCCAACAAAACTTGGGTTCGGAAACAGATTCTTAAGTGTATGATTTTGCTTTAAGTGTATATGTAAATGTAAAAATTCATAATATCATAATGTAATGTGATGTTGGCAAATGTGGACTAAAGTGTTTGAACTTGTAGCAGGGCAGTGACACATATTTTTGATCCTAGGTGATGGAGCCAATGACGTAAGCATGATTCAGACGGCTAATGTGGGCATTGGGATATCTGGTCAGGAGGGGATGCAGGTACAGACAACTCCATCTCTTGCATTCAGCTGCACTCATTTTCAAATATAAAGGCCCATAATGAATGTTGTGATGTACTCATGAGTGTGATGTATGATCATTGCTAACACGTTAAAATGTAATTTCGAAGGTCCTGACATTTTAGATGCACTGTCTTTCCTGGTCAGCTATAGTTCAGAACATGGAATATACGCAGACATGCTACCTTCAGTGATGATGATTAAGAGCATACTTCAAGGTGAATACTTCTGATGACTAACTGAAGACCAACCCTTGTATGTGAAAGGGTTGTTGGTTCTCGGACTTGAGACCCCAAAGGATGAATGAACCTTAGGTGATAGTTTGTGACTGTCACTGCAATCCCCCCAGGCTGTCCAGTAAGAACAGTAGTAATGAAGGTAACGGTCCTATTGATGACACACACTCTGAATCCAGGTTCACTCGTTTTATTGCTGGTTCACATACGTTTGTGTGTGTGTGTGGTTGAGTCTCATGGACGCACATAAAGGAAGGAACAAGCAAAATGGAAAGGTCCAGAAGGTGAAGTCCAAATACAGATCCACACTGGAGCTGTGGATGTGCTCCACTGTCCAAAGACTGAAAAGAAATGAGAAACTCTCTCTCTTCATCCCTTGGCGCCACCCAGTGCACACAGCCAGGCAGGGCTCTGATTGGAGCAGTGAGTGGTGACCTCATCTGCGCATGAGCCCTGCATGCCCAGATCACATGCTCAGCACCTTGTGGTGCATGAGCGGAGGATGGTTGCTTGGGCTGGAGGGAAGGTAGATAGTTCCTGATGTACTGGGTCCAGAATTGATTAGCCAGAGCTTGGCACTGCCTCCATCTGCTGCGACTGAGGAGTTCTGTGTCTGAGTAGATGACCTGTGGCATTGAACCACCAGGAACCACCAAAGTGTGGTGCATGTGGTGGGTTGAACCGGAAATGAATTTGTTCACTGGTGAGTTTTGACTGGAGAGCAGGGGTCATTGTGTTGAAAGCATCTTTGAGCTCTGAGCTGCCACCTTTGAAGTTAGTACCTTGATCGGATAACAGCTCGAATGGCTTTCCTCGTCTTGCGATGAAACGATGAGGTCCCATCAGGAATGAGTCAGTGTCCAAGCTGGTTAGCAGATCAAGGTGTACAGCATGGGTGGTTAGGCATTTGAAGACTATGCCCCAGCGTTTTTCTGTGCGCTGCCCCGTCTCGACGAGGTATGGTCCGAAACGGTCCACGCCTGATGAATAGAATGCTGGGCGGTAGAGCCGTAGGCTGGAGGGTGGAAGGTCGGCCATTTTGGGTATGACTGGGTTGTTGCGCCACTTTCGACATTCAGGGCAGTTGTACTGATGTTTTCGGACGGCTTCCCTCCCACGAAGGATCCAAAACCGTCGGCGTAGCTCAGCAAAGACTCTCTCCGGTCCTGGGTGAGCAAGTCGGTTGTCAAGGTCCTGGATGAGGAATTTGGTGATGTGATGATGGGGTTCCAGCACGATTGGATGCAAGGTGTCTTGGCAAAGGGATTCACATCTGCGGAGCCACCCCCCACACGGATCAGCTGAGCTTCTTGATCATATTCAGGAGCCAAGGTGAGTAGTCTACTACTGGATGGAACTGGTTTCTGTGATCTCAGGAGGGTGAGCTCTTCAGGGTACCAGTCTATCTCTACTTTCCTGAAGAGGGCCAGTTCCGCTTGCTTGTAGTCATCCACTGTTGGTTCTAAAGTAGTAGTCGCTCCATGACGTGCTTGGACGGAAGCCTCAAGCAGCTCGCTGAGGTTGTTGAAGGCGCTGGTGTCAGGCAGACTTGGATCAGGGGTCACTAAGAGATGTCCACAGAAGTTTGCTTTCCGCAGCTCAGCTGGATCCTCAGTAGATGAGATGTCTGGAGATGCTGGCCAGGATGATTCATTCTGCCACAAGAATGGGAGTCCATGGCTCCACCGGTTGTGGCTGAGGAGCTGGGACAGAGTTAGCCCTCGGGTTATGTCATCAGCGGGATTATCCTTTGAGTTAACATATCGCATAGGCACTTCCCTCCGTCAGCTCTTGGATGTCCGCAACTTGAGCACTGATGACCACCTTATAGTGGCAGGATGGTGACTGCAACCAGTTCAGGATTGTAGTACAGTCCGTCCAATAAATTATGCTGGAGATGCTGAGGGTGAGCTCCTTCTTCAGGACAGTGGCGAGCTGGGCACCGGTGTGGGCAGCACAGAGTTCCAGCCTGGGGATAGATTGCTGACGGACTGGAGCAACTCGAGATCATGCTGCTAAGAACACCACTTGGATGTCACCTTTCTGGTGTACTGTCCGAAAGTAGGCTACAGCCCCGTATGCTTTCTCTGATGCATCTGAAAAGATGTGAATGCTTTGAGTACAGGCTGAGAGGTCTGTCTCCAGATTGACAAAGCATCTGGGAAGAGAGATGTCGGGGAGCTGATGGAGTTCAATCTCCCAGTCACGCCATAACTGGAGTAGGTCATTTGGCAGCTGTGGGTCGTCCCAATCTCTTCTCTTGCCCCAGAGACACTGCACCAATAATTTTGCTCTGATGGTGTAAGGGATGAGCAGGCCAAAAGGGTCATACTGTCTGGCTAGGACCCGATAAACTCTGCATATAGTTGGCTCAGGATGTTCTGTATGGCGGAGTTGGTAAGTGATGGTGTCTGGTTTACAGTGCCACAACAGTCCCAGCGTCCGCTCTGTTGGGTCAGCCCTGTCCATTGATAGCCAGAGTTCACTGCTCTCTGCTATTGATCCCGAAGGCATGTGTCTGATGATGTCTGGAACATTGGAAGCCCACTGGCGCAGTTCAAACCCACCTGAGAGGAGGCGCTGCTGGAGCTTGCTGATGAGTTGCTTGGCTTCTGCTACAGAGGGCAAGCTCTGAAGGAGATTGTCCACATAGAAGCAGTTCTCAACAGAGTGGCGGGTATCTTCACCTGGGTTGCTATTATCCATGACATGCTTTTGTAGAGCAAAGGTGGCACAGCATGGACTGCATGTTGTACCAAATGGCAGAACCTGCCATTCATAGATGTCAGGTGATCTGCTGCGATCCATGTCCCTCCAGAGGAATCAGAGAAAGGGCTTGTCATCAGGCAGGAGACGGACCTGGTGAAACATCCCCTTTATATCGCTGCTTACTGCGATAGGATATTCCCTGAAGCGGAGTAGCACATCAAGTAGAGTGGATCCGAGCGTGGGTCCTGGAAGTAGGTGTTCATTCAGGCTGTTACCTTGATGTGTGAATGAACAATTGAACACAATACGGTCCTTTCCGTTGTGGTTGACCATGTGATGAGGTATGTACCAGGAGTTTCCACTGGCTTAAACTTGAGCAGCGGTGAGTTTGGTGACATAACCAGCATCCAGCAACTTCCTGATCTCTTGGTTGTAGGTATCTGCTCTGACAGGGTCTTTGGAGAGGTATTTCTCTGTCCCACGTAGGTGACTCAGCACTGATTCCTTTGGTGAATGGAGAGGGGGGGGGGGCTCTTCTTTCCATAACAGAGGGGTAGCATATCTTTGAAAACAATCCACTTCCACTCTGATGGTCTTCTCTTCCAGCCTCCTGACTGCTGCTGTGTCTTGTTTTGACCGGGTGATGAGCTTCTCGTTCCGGTATGGTAGGACATCCATCTGCCAGAGCTTAGACACATGACTGAGGAGTTCTGCAGATGGAGTCTGGGTGTTGATGAGTAGGCACTGAGGGGTAGAGGAGTGGTACATGAGGACTTTGGCAGGGCCTTGGAGTGTCCAGCCAAGCCGCGTCTTGAGTGCCACTGGTCCACCTGGAGGCCCTAAGTGCACAGGCTCGACTGGCATGATAAGATGAGGATAATCTGAGCCAATGAGCAGCAGTAGTTGTGCCTGACTGAATGAGTGGAGGGGTGGACCTCTAAGGTGACGATAAGTCTTCTGTAAGGTGGCAACGGGGTGAGAGTGTTTTGTGAGGCTGAGCTGTTTCACTGTAAATGCACTGTGGATCTGAAACTGTTTTTTAGGGTGAATGGCGGAGGATACAGAGAAGGAAACTGACATTCCTGACACATTTCTTGTATCTTTACGGATAGTTCTGAGTGCCAGGCTTTCACTCTGTCCCTGAAGTCCCAACTCTTGAGCAGCACTGTGAAGGAGGGTGGTGCGCTCAGACCCGTCATCCAGGATGGCATATGTGTCAACCTTCCTCTTGCCGTTGAAGAGGCACACCTTAACCATCTTCAGCAGCACACAACTGCTTCTCCCAGCCGGATCTAGGTAGTATGTCACTGGCTGAGTAGTTTCTGCGGCTGGCCTCTCTACTTTGGCAACTGTTGATGGTGCATTGACATCATGCAGTACTTCCAAGTGAGTCTTATTGCACTGCGGACATTTGGCCTTAAGGTAGCACTGTGCGGCTTGGTGATCTCTCACACACCTCCAACAGCACTTCCCTGTCTTGATCCAAGCCACTTTCTGCTCCCTTGTGAGCTTCTTGAATTCGGAACACTGATTGAAGTAGTGCTGAAAATTGTCACAAAGGGGGCAATACTTCTTGGGCTGTTTCATTTGCGGGGGGGTCATATCCCAGTAAGACAGTGGTGGATCTTGATACAGGCTCATGCTTAGCCTTGAAGGCTCTGTGTTGGTCTGCTCGCCTTTCTTGTGATGACCGGGAATGATAGGGCTGCACCTCATCATCTTGAATCCGGACCTCATACTCCAGCCACTCAGAAAAGTCCAGCAAAGTTGGGATGGCTGTGCACATGGGGTTGATGAAGCGCTTGAACTGTGCTCTTAGGTCGTGTGGCAGCTTTGACAGCAGGCGTGAGACGTGTGACCCGCACTCCAGCTCTGTTTTCCCTTCTTTCCCCAGCTGGTCAAGCATCCCAACTAGAGCTCTGACTTTTAGCACAAACCGGCGGAATCCCCTGTTGTCACCACCTTTGATTGCAGGCTCAGCCAGTACTTCAGTGATACGCTGTAGGGCCAATTTATGAGGCTGGCCGTACGAATCTGTCAGAGAAGCCATAGTTTTACCATAGGGTTCCCTGCTGTTGCTGTAGGAGTCAGCAATTAGGAGAGCGTCTTCCAGTTTGAGATGGTCGATGAGGATTTGATATTTGAAGCGCTCAGTAGCATCAACGGGCAGGATGTTATCCAGCGCAATCTTCAAGCGAGCAAAGTGACAAGGGTCATCATCAGTAAAGTATGGAATATGAGGCTTTGGTCCACGATATGTTGTCTCTTGATGGAGTGGATGGTGCGGTTGACTGTCAATCCTCTGTCCCCTTGATTCTGCAGGCGACCACTGAGGTGGGTCAGCTGACAGGTGATGAGGGCGAGGGAGTGGTCTGTGATGGAAAGTGTATGGCTCTACGTACTCTGGTGTGGGCTCTAGATATTCACCGGCAGGGTAATCAGACTCTATGTTAATGCCTCGGAGTTGCTCCGTCAGCTCAGCAACAAGTGGAGGCTGAGGATGCGACAGAGGTGGCATCCACAACGGCGGGTTTTGAGCTGCTGTGTCGACAAGGGGTGGATATGACACTGGCGGCGGTGGCAGAGGGAATGGCTCGCCAACTTGATCTGGATGCAGTGGTGGAGATAGCTCAGGCCGGGGCACACCTTGCAGGTCATCCACTGGTTGGCTGAAAGGCTTTCTGGAATGTTGCATTGGAGTGGAGGCCCAATTTGAAATAGGAGCATGTTTGAGGGAGGCACCTATGTCCTCATACTTGAGATGCTAGCTTTAATGGCTAAAGTCAAAGGATGAGGAGGGAGGTTGAAGAGCAGCAGACAATCGTGGCGTGAGATTGCTGAGGAGAGTTTGCATCTCTCGCCTGATCTGAATGTTGTCTTCCCTCATTTCTCTCAGTGCTGACAGGACCGTTTCTGGGACGAGGTTCTGGGATGTCTGTTTGTTGGAAGTGACTCGAGATGCATCATGATGCTGATTACCTCCTGTGTTGGAGTGGACATGGAGTGTTTGAGGTAACTGTCTTCTTGGAAGAGTCACCAAGTAGTCATCGAGATAGCGAGGCGGACAAACGTCATCACGGAATGCCATCATTACACTGTGGGAACGGCAGATCCGGCTCGAAGGACCATATTTGAAAGGGTTTTTGGTTCTCGGACTTGAGACCCCAAAGGATGAATGAACCTTAGGCGTTAGTTTGTGATTGTGACTGCATTCCCCCCAGGCTGTCCGGTAAGAACAGTAGTAATGAAGGTAACGGTCCTATTGATGACACACACTCTGAATCCAGGTCCACTCGTTTTATTGCTGGTTCACATTAGTTTGTGTGTGTGTGGTTGAGTCTCATGGACGCACATAAAAGAAGGAACAAGCAAAATGGAAATGTCCAGAAGGTGAAGTCCAAATGCAGATCCAACTGGAGCTGTGGATGTGTTCCACTGTCCAAAGACTGAAAAAAAATGAGCAACTCTCTCTCTTCATCCCTTGGCGCCACCCAGTGCACACAGCCAGGTAGGACTCTGATTGGAGCAGAGAGTGGTGACCTCATCTGTGCATGAGCCCTGAATGCCCAGATCACATTCTCAGCACCTTGTGGTGTATGAGCAGAGGATGGTTGCGTGTGCTGAACTGTGGTCAGTTGCTGTCCTTCTGAACACCTTGGTAAGGCTCAGAAACAGTGAGACCACTTTTACGTTTGAGATCTGGAGCAAATGTCTTTAGACCGATAACTCTAGCTTTAGAATTTATCACCATTATGGAAAGAAATGGATAGAAATCATCAGCAAAAGGATACAGTCTGAAACTTCAGAGTCACGGGTCAACAGCTTGAAACCTACATTCTATCTAATGGCCACCAGACAGTGACGCAACTGGTTGTCAGAAGTTAGATTGTAGTCAGTGGAACAATGACCTTACTTCTCATTTAAATGATTACCTCAGTAAACAATTTCTAATTTGTTTATGCTCTCAATGTCTAGTTTCATCATTCATTCATTCATCTCCTACCGTTTATCCATTTACGGTTCGCTGGGCATGCTGGAGCCAATCCCAGCTCACATTGGGCGAGTGCAGGGTACACCCTGGAGAGGTCACCAGTCCATCGTAGGGAAAACATACAGAGACAAACAATCACTCACACTCAGACCTACGGACAATTTAAATTCTCCAATTAACCTAAAAATGCATGGCTTTGGACGGTGGGAAGAATCCTTAGTACCCGGAGGAAATCCACACCAACACAGGGAGAACATGCAGACTTCGCACAGAAAGGCCCCAGGCCTGGAACCGAACCCTCTTATTGTGGGGCAACAGCACTTACCACTATGTTGCTGTGCTGCCTTCTCTAGTTTCAATGTTTCATGGTTTAAATACAACATCCATCCATCTTCTACCGCTTTTCCATTTCTGGGTCGCGGGGGGTGCTGGAGCCAATCCCAGCCAACGTTCCGGGCGAGGGGTGGGGTACACCCTGGAGAGGTCGCCAGTCCATCACACAAAGACACACCGAGACGAACAACCACTCACACTCACCTTCAGACCTACGGGCAATTTAGAGTCACCAGTTAACCTAGGACGGTCGGAGGAAACCGGAGTACCCAGAGGAAACCCACGCAAACACGGGGAGAACATCAAAACTCCGCACAGAAAGGACCCAGGCCAGGAACCGAACCCGCAACCTTCTTATAGTGGGGCGACAGCGCTAACCACTACGTCGCCATGCTGTTCTCTCTAGTTTCAAGGTTTCATGGTTTAAATACAACATGATGTTCATTTTTTAAATAATGCTCCCATTAAGAGGAAAATAGGCTATAAAGCATGGTCCACATTACAGTAGGGCGTGGTTACCCTGTGAGTGATACCAGGAGCACACACAGCAACCTACTGGATAAAGTACAAAGCAGGTCTGATCCAGCCTGCACTCTGCCTCAGTTCCACCATCTCACCATGTTTTTCTTATGTTTTCAAAAGATAAGATGGCTGACAGCTTAATTGCAAACTTCAAAAACACAGATCAATGGGTGACATCACAGAGCGTTGACATTTGGTGCAGTTACTGTTATGCCTCTGATGTCTGACAGCTAAAAGTTTAATGTTCTCACAGGGAGAAGAATTTAAGACTTAAATGTTCTATTTCACTCTGAAGTGGAGCCCAGGGCCTGAAGAATAACACATTTGTATGAAGTTACAGAAGCCAGAAAAATCCCTGCAGGTAACAGGGCAACACATTTTTACCATTTTATTGTCTCTGCATGCTGTGTCATGTTTGTGTCTTCAGGCTGTGATGTCCAGTGACTTCGCTGTCTCCAGGTTTAAACACCTGAGAAAATTGCTGCTGGTCCATGGTCACTGGTGTTGCTCTCGACTAACCACCATGACTCTGTACTTCATTTACAAGAATATGGTGAGTTGGTCGCATGGTTTGCATTAATAGATGGAGCTGATCAGTTTTTCCATTCAGATCAATGCCAACAATCAGCTACAGCTGTCCACCAATCAGAATTTAGTTTTTTTAGCCATGAAGTTTTGTTATTGTTGTTGTTTTATTGATTGTGGGATCAGCTCTTCAGTTCAGTTAATTTATTTTTTAGTTCTTTGTAAGAAAACTGCATAGAAAAACCACGATAATTTTTTAATGGAATCTGATTGTTCCTGACCCTGAAATTAGCTTTGTGTGCATCTTGATGTGTTTTGAGGCCCAACATAGGGGTTAACGGTCCCAGGAGGAAAAGGGAACACAAGCAGCTGTAAAAATGAAAAATTTTTCATGTGGTGAAATTGAGCGATCAAAGAGATGGTAAAAATGTGAGAAATCACAACACCAAGATGCACAACCAAGGAACCCTGTAAGAAAAAGTGCTGGAACTAAACTCTTACTTATATGAGTGAGACTTAAAATAAGGCAACCACAACCACACATGGTGGGAGGGTTGATAGAATGTCCCCAGCTGAACGAATGGCCAACTGACAAGCTGATGGTTCATGCATGGATTATGTTTTTAACACCATTCCTTAAGCATGTCTTTCCCATTAAACGAGCACACTAAGAGATAAATCAAAACAAAACATAACCTTATTTCCATACCAAAAACTACCAATTGAATTTACAGAAACACAACCATGATTATACACAACAATTACATTGGTAAATAAACAAGACAAATTAAAGCATGGCAGCATACATACCCCGTCAGCATCAAATGCAATTTACACTGAAGTGTGATTTCTGATATGGATGATTTCTGATATGGATGATACAACAAACAATTAAATTCAACATACATTTTGAATCAATTGTGTTTACATTTCACCTCTAGTTAAGCAAACATTTAGGGTAACGCCAGCCTTCAAAGTAAACGCACACAACCAGAACCAGAAGAAAGACCAAAAGAGAACCTTGAAAATTAAACATGCCCCCACGGTCCGATCATATGACCTGTCATCAATTTCATTTAGAGTTGATGCTGTTCTATTATAGCTGTAAAACTGTGGTTCAGGCTTCTGGGGGGCTACATGCATTCTATTGCTCTGGTCTCAGCACACTGAATGAGATCCCAACAGAAAATACAACAAAACGCAAGCGCAACAAAAATACCAAACACAACCGCAAGAACCAACCTAACAACAGGAGCAAACAAAGTAACGCAATACTCAACAAAAAGAGCAAACACACCAACAATGTCACTTCAGTTCAGTGAACTTGGTGACCATTAGGCTAAAGATTCTATGATTATCATGGTGTAAAGTGATCAATACTGAGGTCACATCATCCCTGGTGTGCTGAGATTACAGTCTTCCAGATGTGAGCAAAGAACAACAGGAGCAAGCACAAAAAGAGTAAACACAGCAACAATAGCAAGACAATGGGACCAAAACAATAACAGGAGGAAACACACCAAGGACAAACTCAACAAAATGAGCACATGCAGTAATACGAGCAAACACAAGAGGTTACAGCTTTTTTGAATTGCTGCCCATGCCGCCATTCCAGATGAGCTTTCAGGTGCATGACTGTGGTTTGTTTCTGTTCCTGCAGATGTACGTGAACCTGCTCTTCTGGTACCAGTTCTTCTGTGGCTTCTCGGGGAGTGTCATGACCAATTCCTGGGTCCTGATCTTCTTCAACCTGCTCTTCACCTCTGTGCCTCCTCTCATCCATGGCATCCTGGACCAGGACCAACCTGCAGACACTTTGATGGGGACACCTGAACTGTACAAGGCCGCACAGAGCACCAAGGTTACTGCACACACACAGAAAAACAAGACCTTGCTATTCTTCTGAACAACAACTGGGTTGTTGTTCAGGAGAACAGTAAGTAAGTAAATAATTTTTTTTTATATAGCACCTTTCACAGGTAGAAACCACAAGGTGTTTTACAAAAGTTAAAACAATAACAACGAAAACAAAACACAAAAGATAAACATAAATACAAAGATGCATAGAATTAGACAGCCATAAAACCCACATTTAACCAAATGCCTGTTTAAATAAAAGGGTCATGTTTAACATCACGTGCTATACAACACAGCTCTCCTTAGAAACCCACACAGTGTCAATCCCAATCTGAGCCATGGTCCCATGACCATTAACCCTTATGACCGTTTGCAATCAAGAGTTGTAAGACTGAAAAATTCACTTCACCCCCCATTGTAGGTCAGAATCACACCATCATACCATAAGCTAGGGTGTCTAGAGCATGAATGCAGTCTAACAGATCAATCTTGTGTCTCTACAGGTTTATATGCCTTACATGTTCTGGATCACAGTCTTGGAAGCATTTTACCAAAGCCTGGTCTGCTTCTTTGTCCCGTACTTTGTGAGTTGCCTGCATTTAATCATTCAGTGGTCACAGTTGCTTACAAGGATGTGTGCTCCCAAGCTGAAAGCTGGTCCCTGACTATTTTCTGTTTCAGGCTCTTGCAGGCTCAGACACTGGGGAGCTGACCTTTGGCTCTCCCATCAACGCCTCAGCCCTACTCATCATTCTTCTGCATCAGGTCTTGGAGAGTCACACTCTGGTCAGACAAAGAGCTGCACTAGCACCTTGTTGAGTGTGATTGTGTATCTCCTGGATTTTGTACAGATTAGAATGCAGGGTGTTCCTCTGTGTTGTTCTGCAGACTTGGATCCACATCCTGGTCTTGGTTCTCAGTGCTGGCTCTTACTTTGGTTTTGTGCTGCTCTTCTCTGCATCCTGTGTGGCCTGCAGCCCTCCCACCAACCCCATGGGGGTGGAGACTCTCCAGATGTCCCAGCCTCTCTTCTACATAATATGTGCTGTCACCATAGTGACGGCTCTGTTACCTAGGTACACACCCACCCTCACGGCATCATCTCCACACAGCTGATGTGTCTTGTACATGTTGACCTCATGGTCCTGTATAATACATGTATCATAATAGCATGTGTTATTGTAATATATGTATTATACATGTAATACATGTATTGTACAAGTCATTGACAAACCACTACGTCCAAGCAGGTTGCCCACTTTTTATTGTCTCTTATAAAAAATGATGTAATGCTGTGAGTAATACATGTAATCTGAGGGTGTTTGTGTTTGCATGTGTGTTCTCTGCTGGAGTGTGTTGAGCCCTCAGGGTCACCATAGTGTTTATCCATATTGATGTTACAACAACTAAGTTGCTCCTGCTGAAACTGACCTTAAAGAGATGTCTGCAGACATTACTTAGTGCTTAGCAAACCATGGTTCAGTCAAAATTGTGTTTTTAATGTTCTGATGAAAAAGAACATTGATGACGAAGCAAGTGAACCCACAGTTGGATTTCCAATCAAGAGAGTTTACAATCAGCAGAGTTTATCCAATCATCTGAATGATCAACCAATCATCGAAATGACCAGAGAGGAGTGTGAGGAGTATGAGTAAAGCTGAACTATGACATCATGTGAGACAGTGCAGGTCTGAGGACTTACTTAGAGTCTCTATTTTGTGTTGGTGTCTGCAGGATATTGGTCCATGCTCTATACAACACTGCCTACTGCCCTGCTGCTCTAAGATCAGCCCAGAGGGACATTGAGGGACCAGAAGACAACCACCAGAGAATGACGCACTGCAACCAGAACCATTGCACAGTCAACCATCTGCCAATGCACACAGACACCCAGCAACCCAGCACAGCCTGGGTGCTGTCCTGAAGGCCCCCCTTTTTCCACATACACAGAGCAGATCACTGACAAACGCCCAAGGCTCAGTCTTCTACATATCAAAGAATCTGGTCTGAGGTCAGGGTGAGACCAGTTTTAGTTTCAAGCAGACTGCTGAATGAATCAGTATCTGTTGAACACTGTCAATAGGGGGACAGCAGTTTTGAATCGCATCACAATCAGGATCCGTGTCTCTAAAACAGCTTGTTTTTCCTGGCAAAAAGGAATGATTCATCCAGCAGGTTGTAGGAGGTCTGGCTTCATGTGCACCTGTAACATTACCTACACACTGCAGCTGGGGGAGCAGGTTACAAAGATCAGTGTAATGATCTGTGTAGATCAGTGATTCCCATACTTTTTCTGCTGGGCCCCCCTTTGGTTGATTAGAAAACGTTCGCACCTCACCCCCTGACACACAGACAAATGTTTTGTCTTCAAAATCCATTGTAGTTTATTTTACACATTGTAATTAATACAAATTGCAACTTTTTTTAAACAAATAAATGAAATCTGCAATAAATTACAACCTCTTTTGGAATAAAAAATGAATAGTAAAATAAAAAATCACCTTAACAGTGTAATTATTTTCAAAGTAACAGGTTTTTTTAAACTATGTAACAGTATTCAATATTGCTGTGGGTGTGTGTTTTTTCTGCAAATTCACTTTATTGAGTTTCAGAAACACGTCACTAAGGTATGCAAGCTTCATGAGGAACTGTAACAAGTTCTTCATGAAGTTTGCATACCTCAGTGACGTGTTTCCTCATATTCCAAAAAGAGGGGTTAGGATTAGGGTCGTATTTTGACGTAGTTGTCTTGGGCAATGACATTCGTCATTACATCGTTCAGCTCAGGACTCAGCTGTTTAGGAGCCAGTGCCTCACAGCGTCTAAACAGTCAGCGCTTCACAGCGTATCACCCTAACCCGTGCCGCACCCCCCCCTGCAATGGCTCTGCGCCCCCCCACTTTGGGAACCACTGGTGTAGATGGTTCAATCCACTTGCTGGTGAGCACACAGTGCCATGCTGACAGCCGTGTGTGTGTCTACGCGTGTGGAGGCATGCAGCCTCTGTGTATTAAACTGCTGAGCTAATTCTGGACCAGCTATAACACTCCATTCATTCAGATGTTCACTTATGTTTAATATGAAGGGTTTGTGCATATCACACCTGTTTGAGTCCCTGAGGCTCAGTTGCAACACAAGGTGCGAAGATGCTTCATGTGTGTTGTGTTTTCAACTCACTGTGTGCTTGTTTTTTTAATACTTTGATTCATTATTTTTTCTGCAGTATGAAGTGGGTCTTGTGACTTTCCTTTCTTCACACACCTCTTGTGTACTGCTTGTACATTAATGAAGTATTGTCATTACTGATCTCCCTCATGTTTTTGACTCTGCTACAGTCAGCAAGGTTCATATGACCTGATCTGTACAAGGTGGTGCAGCTAAAGCAATATGTCCCCTCTGTGACTGCTCTTTAATAGACTCCACTCATTAACTCTGACCTGACAGAGGCCTGGACTGAATAAATACACGACATCATTATGTTCAGCAAACTTAAGCCAGATCGGACAGGACTGCTAGTTGAGACCAGCGTGCATGCACCAGCCAAGACGTCCAATGAAAGAAGTAACTTTGCTGCTTATGTGGTTTGAGTTCAGTGGACCAGAGAGAGACCAAAGCCTTAACTTTGATATAGAAGCTCAAGATGAGGATTTTTACTTTGATTTAGGTGATCAGTTGAACGTGTGATATCATGAACCTCCAGACAATTTCTACAGATGTTTGTGTTCAATGTTGAATAATAAAATTAATTCATATTGTTCAGACATGAAGTACTCTTTGAAGCTTGTGCTGACTCAACATAAGCCTCTGGGCTCTCATGTACAACTGGGTCCACTGTCTGTTGATCTTGTCAGAGTTGGAGTTTTGCTGAAACATCAGTCTATGCCGTAATCTTTGAGAGGCTGGTACTGTGGAACATTTAATTACCATTGAGCGCAGACTATAAATAAAGATGAGTTCAGCCTTCTTTTTTCTCTTTTATATTTCTAATTTGGCTTCCACATGTACTAAACAAAATTAAAATATCTGCTTCACTAGTCACGGCAGTGTTTGAGAAAACACATTTTATATGACATTCTGTGATTTGGTCTATGCTGACACAGGACTTATTGACTGAACACCATGTAACCATGGGCTGTTTTCTCAGCCTGAGGCAGTAGAAGTCAAAGCACCTGTCTGCCTTCGGGTTTTGTTCTCTGTCCAGGTGACAGACAACAATAACCTTAGGAACGTCACTGGCCAGAAAGAAAAAGAGGAAACACCAGTGTGAAAAACGTTGTGTCAAAGCGTATTTCCTGTTGGGCGTATCAGACGGTTTCACTTCTGTATATCATTTCTGTATACAGTATCACTTCTAAGACCGAGGCGGAGACTGTCCCCTGGAGTCATGAGTCTTTACAGTTCTGCGTCTGCTGAGGACCCGAGCGATGAACTGGAGACTCTGGGGTAAGACCAGTAACTCAATTACATCACGTTCACCTGGTTAGACAGATGAAGGTGAGGTGGTGATCGCACTTACTCTGCTTGCTCTGTGAATCTGCTGATTCTCTGGGTAAACTGTAACGTGATGATTTGTCATTAGGGACCTGTACTGGAAGTGATCCAGTTCAGTGGCTCAACTGCGAATCCATCTACATAAAACATAATTACATCTTTATACAATGCTGAAGTTCGTTTCTGATTTGATTTGTTTACATTCCAGTATGATATGCGAGGAAAGGATTGTTTCCTCTAGATTGCATCAGGTTCAAAGACAACCATTTAGACTTGTTCTGTGAGAATTCTTTTGTGATTGCACAAATGAAGAAACTTCTCGCTGTTGTCATCAGAGGTCCTGGTCCAGACATGAGTCAGTTACAGTTGTGATCTGAGTCTGAACCATCAGAGAACCAGGACTCTTAAGGCTTCAGGGTGTTAGAGTGACTGCATTGTAGTTGATGTGACTCCATAAGCTCCAGCAGGACAAACAGACATTAAGGATCATAGCTGATAGTATAAAGAGGCCGTGTTGTTTGGTTCAACTGTGATCAAGAGGGTCAATTCCAGGACAAAACTTTAACACTTCTTCAGGATGAAAATCCTTTGAATGGAAAAAAGAAAAACTGTTAATTCATTACTAGGTCAATAATATCCCAGCCTAAGAATAGGTACTATACGTGTTTTCCTTTGCAGTCACATTCCTGTGATGTCATTTAAGTCCTGTTTCTCTCATATATGGATTTTTCTTGAGCTGTGGTTTCTTCATAATTTTATCCTTACTAACTGTTCATGCAAATATTGAACTTTCGCTTCAACTTTCTGGATTCCATCTGTGACAGCATCTGAGGTTTGATCTGAGGTTTATTGGGTCTAAGTAAGAACCATCATATGTTTTACTGAAATCTTTTGACTGGTGGTGAATGGGAAGGTGAATGGTGGTTATTTGTTACTTTTATCGTTGAAGGTGGTACCACTATGACCTCTCCCGCCACGCTGCCGAGGCCCTGCTCTTATCCAATGGGACTGATGGGAGTTATCTCCTAAGAAACAGTAATGAAGGACCAGGCTACTTTGCTCTTTCTGTCAGGTCAGTCACTTTACCTGGTAGGGGATTCACAGTCAATTTCTGCTGTTGGAAGTCCAACAAATTAGCACCAAAGGAACACCAAAGATTAGCAGAACACCAGAGAATGCCCCCATGGATAAGATTATAATGTGACAGACATGTTAGGAAAATACTTTCATAGTTTGTCGTTATCTGTTAAATTAAAGGTAACATGTATTTATGTCTTAAAGTAGATATTCTGATATCAATCAGTGATTAAACAGCCCTGTTACACCAATCTGTACTAGCAATTAGTTTTATTAGGAGCATAGTCAAGCCCTGCCAAGATCGTAACAGGAGCAGCTAACTGAGCTTCAGAAACCTTTGGGTGATGTCACAGACACTGTGTCCTTCTCTACAGTCTAAGTTCTGCTGTGTGTGTAAATGTTCTATAGGAACAGTCCCTTCAAACATTACTGGGCTTCTGCAAACTAAAACTCTGACTAGATCAAATGTTTTTTGGTTAACAGGGCCAAGGATTCGGTGAAGCATTTTCATGTGATACGCAAAGACAAAAGCTACATGTTTGGGTTTAACCAGTTCATGAGCCTTCAAGACTTTGTCAACCACTTTGCTAACCAGCCTCTGCTGGGCAGTGACACAGGTATGCTCAACTACAGATCTTTATCTCATTATCAGTTTATGCAAGTAAACAATGTATTGCTCTTTTCTTTCTCTTCACCTGATGCTATAGTAGACTGGCCCAATGTGAGGCATTCATAGTGAAGGTGAAGAACTCTCAAAAAAGGAAAATGGCAGTAGTTTGAAACTGCCGACATCAGCGGTCAAAATGCTACAATTGGGATAAATATGGATAAACTGAATAATTAATGGTTGGATGGAACACCACGATATAAGAGAGAAAGAAAAAGAACTAAAGTAAATACTAAATAAAATAATCATAAAATATGTTTGCTAATAAAAATTTATTTTCTCTAGGGAAATGTTGGCTGACTGTTAGTAATTCATTAGATTTTTTTGTGTGAACATTAGGAAAATGGATGGTTGAGTACATCTTGGACATCTTGGACTGTGGGTACTGGATTTAAATGAGAGAGGAGATGTGAGGTAAAAGCTTTCCCAACAGACATTCATGGATGAATAATGATGTTTGTTCAGACTGTCAAGAGGTTCAACCCATGGTGTGAGTCTCTGAACAATAAAGAGCATCATTATCATCCTACTGTGAATAGATGGGATAGCAGGAGAAGAATATTTCCACAGTCAAAGATATATTCTGGTTAGATATATTCAGTTTCATGGTTAGAAGAAGACGGACAATTTGTAATTCAATACAAAGCACTTAATCAAAATTTTAATAAACCATTGAATGTGAATCTTGAATAAAAATCTGCTGTCAGCCCAAAATTTTAGTATGAATTATCATTCATTCATCCATCTTCTACCGCTTATCTGTTTCCGGGTTGTGGGGGTCACTGGAGCCAATCCCAGCTCACATTGGGTGAGGGCAGGGTACACCGTGGACAGGTCACCAGTCATTTGCAGGGCCAACATACTGGGACGGAAAAAGATGAACAACCATTCACACCTACGTGCAATTTAGAGTAACCAATTAACCTAAATATGCATGTCGTTGGACGGTGGGAGGAAACCAGAGTACCCGGTGGAAACCCAAGCAAGCATGAGGCAAGCATGCAAACAGAAAGGCCCCAGGCCCAGGAACCAAACCCGCGACCTACTTGGGGCAACTGCGCTGCTAGTATGAATTGGTGAAATATAAATATTTAAGGGCTTGAGGTGGAGAAAACCATGATGGTGACATTTCTACATTTAAAAATAATCTAAAACCAAAACCAATTAAAATTATTACATTAGAAATGTGAGGACTCTTAGTTAAACAGGAAGAGCAGGTGAGGGTTTGGGGACTTGACTGTGAGGCAGTCTAGTCTCCTATGTAGATCAGTACTTGACCACTTGAAAAAATGACCTTTTACAGTGACGTTTTTTTTTATCTTAGGGACGAGCTATGTTTCAGTCAAACACATATTTTAAAGCTTCACCTATCAGGATATGGATAGAATCATTCTTTTTGATGTCCACGTATAGCAGACACAGTCCATCTTTCAAAATATAGTAATTTTTCAGTTCTAACATGATTACTGGTGATAACCAGGGACAAAGTTGTTTTTTTTAGCCCTTGTGCTGTCTTCACTTTCTGTATACACCCCATGTCCTCAGGGTCAAAAATGACCCGCCTTCACTAAAACCCTAAAATACAGCAGTTTAATTTAATTTTAAGTCTGAAATCTATTTTGCATGATAAACAACCTGTCATTCACCTAAAACTTTGAATATCTGGGTTTTGCCTCTTCACACTGCAGAAAGACTGCATTTAATCATTGGACACCATTCGCTTTTATTGCAACACACCTGTCATAACAAGTACTGGTTAATTATTCATATTCTATTAATAATTAATAATTAATTAATATTAATATAAAATTTTCAGCAAGAGATAGCACTTATATGGGCCAAGAAAGTAGCAGAAATGTGCAGAAAGTACTTTTAAATGTATTTTATTGAAGGTGAACAATAACAGTTGAACTTTTTTGGCAACACAGTGATACTAAAAAACTACAAAATACTTTTCTCATTTCTTAACCATTCCCCCATCCACTAAGTGTACAAAAACAACAATATATAAGAAGAAAATAAGATAATAAATACAAAAAATTTTAAACACAAATCAATCTGTTTTACTTGGCACAGGATGAACAGTATGTAAGTGTCTGCCCATGGTCCTTACAGACATACATTTATAGCACTTAGTGCTTGTTTGTGGTCCTTCTTTGAGGGGCAGAATTGACACCTCCTCCACTTATCATAATATCATCCCCCATTAGTAGTTATTTATTTTTTTATTCTTATGTTGTTGTAATTTTTTACAACCAAAAATTGGCTAAAAAAAGTTAAATCTTATCTTAGTAAGCAACTAGAAATGTTTGTTGGAGTATTAGAAAATTTCAAGAAACATTTGTTTTGTTTTGTCTGTGAACTTGGGTCATGTGTGGGGTCATTGGAGGGGAGATGCTGTACATGTGCAAGAAAGTTATAGTTTCGTCTGAGTTCAGTCAGTAGCACACATAATCTCAACTTCTCATTGTGTGTGTGTGTGTGTGTGTGTGTGTGAGCTTTTGTGTTTTTCAAATATGACCCCTAGGACAATCTTTGTACCCTTTGGTACATGACAGTTGTCGTGGAAATATGAACAAAGGCAATGTTTCACTTTTTCTAATGTTTGGGACACTGTAGGAAAAGTCATCAAATTTCAAAATGAAGAAAGATGATTTGGGTGTTTTCTGTGCTGTTAACATGGTCTCAGGTCATTTTTGACCCGAACCCAATATAAGGGTTAATAAGAGAGACTGTTTGTTGGAGGATCTTTTAATGTCAGGTTTTCAGGCTTGTAACCCCCCACCCCACAGGAACCCTGATTGTGCTGAAGTGTCCTTACCCGTGGCGTGTGGAGGAGCCATCCATCTACGAGTCTGTGCGAGTTCACACAGCCATACAGACGGGCCGCACAGAGAACGATCTGGTGGCAAATGCACCATCGGTATGACACCACCACACACACCTGAAAACAGGTGATATTGAGTATTGCCTATCCTCATATAACCAGTTTTCTACTCAGCTTTTAAAGATAATTCTTAAAACATCGACCTCTTACTGGCAGTTTTGGCATATTGCTCATAGCAATGCTCAAATGAGAGCAACTCTGTGTACATGAAGATGGATGAGGCCATTAGCCTTGCCTTCTCCAACTTGAGCAAATAACAATTAAACACAGTTCAATGACATGAACATTTTAATGTTAGTTGTAAGTATCTGAACTAAATACAATGCGGCTCATACCATATCCTGGATAACCTTTAGATATTTGAATATGATACACATAACTTTACCTTGAAGAATTCTATCTCCACAGCCAGCAATACATGCATACATACCTGAACAGAGGATAATAGACAATGTTTATAACCAGTTTTTCTTCTAGAATGAGTTGGTGCAAAGCAGAGCTCCGATGTCTGTCTTTTCTTTTTAAAGGTTGTGTTCTTTGGTGTTTTTTATTCAAATAGTCAACAGATAGATTCAGGGAATATGGAGAAATAGAGGGCATGACAGACAGTGAGGGTTCTCAGGCTGGATGTTTAAGTTGCATCAAAACCTGAAGTTGAGCTTTCAGCCATATCTCTCAGTCCCGAACAGTAAGTACAGTTACAGCTCAGTTATTTTCTTACCATTATAGCTGTGTCTTGACTGACCCATGTACAATAAAGCTGAAGACTCTAGTGGTGTATAGCTACATCATAACATTAAACAGACACTCACAAGAACACTACATCAGTCCATCTGGGAAGACCTCAGACCAAAACCACTGACAGCAAACAACTGGGAAGAAGTCAAAAGTGGTAACTTTTGACATCTGAAGATAGAGGTGACTACACACAGCCTCTCCCATTAGCCCCCTTTATGAAGGGACGGAACCAACAAGTGAGCTAACTGCTTCATTCACTGATGAAGAATTGTGAGATGTGGTTGAGAGCTCTAAACATGCTAGTAAGTGGTGTGTCAGTGAAGGGGATTTAGGTTCAGATCCAAGCTTTTATAAAGCAGAATTATTTTTGAAAATTGACACTGGGACTCGCTTGTAGAGTCAGATTGGTACTAATTATGCCATGTTTGTAGCTGGGCACAAAGGAAGGCTATCTGGTGAAACAAGGAGCATTTGTGAAGGTGAGTGTGACACCTTGATAAAATGATTAACTGTTGTGGACCAGGACTCTGGAGAGATGTGTAAGTCTGTCTAAACCTTTGTGCAGAACTGGAAACAGAGGTGGTTCACCCTCAACAGATATGAGCTCAAATACTTTAAAGACAACATGGTGAGAGCTGCATGTGGTGCATCACAGTGGATACAGTAATTTCGTTAAATTTACATTTTGTAATCTGTAACGTGTCTTTGTTGTAGTGTGAGGAGCCCATTCGGACCCTGGACCTTAGAGTCTGCTCTGCAGTTCAGTTTGACTACTCTCAGGACCGAGTCAACTGCTTCTGGTGGGTGATAATCAGTCTCTGATCACCAGCATGGATGATATTTAAAACCAACCACCTCTGTTTTAGGCAAACCATGCACCAGGTGCTTAAGACCCGCACGCAGACCTGAGTATGTGAGTGTCACTGTTATCATAGTAACTGACTCACATATCTGTCCGCAAGCTTAAACCAAAACGAGGTCAAAAGGTGCAATTAGCACTTTTAACTGTATAATGCACTGATGTGCAGTTAGGTTAGGTGTGATATGATGATATGATCACTGATAGTTAGGAGTGCATGGGAAGAATTACAAGATTCTTCCAAGAATGAATATTTACATTTATGTATATGTTCATGTTTGTTGTTGCATTTTGTTGTTTTGGTTAAGTGAGGTAGTAATCAAGTGTTTGTGTTGCCACAACTGTGTTAAGTTGTAACTAGCAACAGGGCAGCATGACTGAGACCTATGTATTAAGCTCCAGCAAATGTTTTTGCTCTGTTTAGGTACTATACAAAATAAACAGTATAACCTATAAGTCCACAGTGTATTGGTTCATAGGACTTCCAAAAGCTAGGATCTCTTCCTTCCAGTATTTTCTCTTTGCATGCTTGTAACAAGAGCTTCAGAAGTGCGTGGTTGGTGGTCACTTAGAAAAATGGAAAAAGACATCCAGCAACTTGATCGAGCCAGTGATCATTCACAAGTCCAGCGATCAGCATGGCACAGTGGATGGATTGAGAAAAAAGCTTCCACCCACTTTGCACTGGTATTGGAAGGAAAAGCATTGCAGGTAGCCCTACACAAAGCCCCAACAGAGCATTGGTACCTCCAAGCCTTGACCATGGCATAGGTGACACAAGCAGCATCCATTTTCTGGCCAGAAAAAATAGTAGCTGGCCAACTGTCACCACTTAAGACGGTAGAGCTCTTGTAAGTGCAAGAAGTTACACACATTCTGGGCACATGTAACATGTATCATTTACCTTAAGTTACTGACCCATCGGGGAGTCTGTGTTGTCGAAATAACTATTAAACTTAGCACGCAGACAGTAGCACTCCGGTTCAGTCAAGGGAAGAAGAAAAGGCCCTGGAACCAGCAAAGTCAAAGAAGCCAACACCACACAAATGTCAAGCTCCTCTGTCTCAGTGTGCGAACCACCCACCATCAGGAACGTTGTTTTACCTCTGCTTGTTTATCCAATCATCAAGCCGTCTGTCCATCTGCCAAGACAACCAAAGCCACACTACCAGTGACAACACAGATATTATGGCCTCAACCCACAACAGCTGAATAATTTGAATTACTTTGTTGATAACCTATATGAGCATCTCTGCTGATAGAAATAAAGCCCGCAGACGACTGGCCTAATGCAGTACACCTTTGAAACTTGTTACCTAGTCTACTGTCAAACCACCATTAATTACACAAGGGCAAGAGGTGCAACTAGGTTAAGTGGTCAGTGACTACACTTGCCAGAGTTATGCGTAGCAACAAGGGCAAAAAGGGGAATTCCCCCAAGCTTTGCAGCCAATGGCAGGGATCCACTGAGGCTGTGGACAGGTGCATGCCATGCTTGTACATGGCCATTTGCCATGCATGTGCATGTATTGGTATTGCATCAAGATCTCATTCTACCCTTACTAGTGCTGTGTTTTTGATGTGAGTCAATTTTTGTTCTGGTTGTGTACAGCAGTTGTCCACTTTTTTGTTCGCTTTTGCGTAGTTCAGTTTCCATACTTAATAAAAAGCTAATGTAGTTTCTGAATACATGTGCATTGTTTCACAAAAGTAACAGAATGAAAAAAGACACTGGGCTGAAGTTTATTTTAGGATTCTCTCTGGCTGGGGGCCATCCATTGAAACACAGCAGCATGATGCTAGGGAGCAGGCTAGTTCAGCAGCATTACTTATCATGGCTACTGAAAAGGAAATCCTGCGAGACAGAATAGGGCCCTGGTGCCAATTGTTATTTATTTTCAGATGCTGTTTTCTTTATATACTCTACCCTCATGTCATTATGAAAAGTGATTCATCACTGGTATACAAGGAATCTTGGCTTAGGCTGGGCAACAACAAATCCTGGAAAGAAAGTACACATTTTAAGGGGCCTGTTAACAAGCAATATTCTCAGTATGGATAGGATGGATACATCCACATAAACCAGCCTGAGGTGAAGATCATTTAGATGGGACTTGACTCTGCAACATGTTGTTATGACTTCTCCAGGCCCTATCGTATTCACCAGAAGTGAGTATTACAGATTGTGTAATCGGCACTCCTGACAAGGGGTGCAAAACCCGTGTCTTGTTAAAACTGTACCACTCCCGCGAAACTGAGATCGGTCCGGCAGTTAAAAACGAAGCAGCGCCGGTAAGCAGTTTCTCCATGCTCATTATAGCCAAATCAGCTTGAACATCTGGAGCCTAAACAACATTGACATTGTTGTGGAGTTCCCCTCTCTCTTTGGTGATGTCCCCACACGCATCACTGTGTTACACCATGATACCAACGTGAAGGATGCCAGGCCCATTAAACAGCATCCATACCGTGTTAACCATAGAAAAAGATATCTGATGAGAAAAGAGACCCGGCATCTGTTAGAACACAGTTCGTGGAGCTCGCTCTGCCTGTTGGAGGCTAAATCAGACAGTTCTCCCAGTTCATTACCGATTTCAGGAAAGTTAATGCTGTCACTGTGCCTGATTCATATACACTGCTGCGCATGGAGGATTGTGTAGATAATTTGGGCCCTGCTAGATTCGTGAGCAAACTAGACTTGTTAAAAGGTTATTGGCAGGTGCCCCTGATGGAGCGTGCATGCAAAATCTCCACCTTCGTAACCCCTGACTGCTTTTTACAGTTCACTGTCATGGCATGTGCAATGCACCCGCTACAGTACCTTCCAGCGGTTGGGGAACACTGTTCTAACTGGTGTGGCCAGCTGTAACGCATATTTGGATGACCTGATTGTATACTCAGTCTCTTGGGCTGAACACCTGGAAAGCTTAACTGAAATGTTCAGCTGGCTTGCTAGAGCTTCTCTCACTCTGAACTTGGCAAATGTGAGTTTGAGAAGGGCACTGTAATGTACCTGGGCCGGCAGGTCAGCCAGGGCCAGGTCCGACACATTGAGGCCAAAGTTAGCAGCATAACTCAGTTTCCTATTCCGATCACCAGGCGTGCTCTGTGGCGCTTCCTAGACCTGACCAGCTACTACAGAAGTTTCTGTAGGAAATTCTCTGCTGTGGTTTCCCTTCTGACCAGTCTCACCAGTCCCAAGGTGGAATATAAATGGACCCCCAAGTGTCAGAATGCGTTTGAGAGTGTGAAATCCCTTCTGTGTCCTGTGCTCACGGCCCTCGATTTTTCCTGACCGTATTTCCCGAAGTTAGAGGTTGACGCCCGGTCTGTAAGGGCAGGAGCTGTGTTGATGCAGGGGGATGCTGCGGGAATAGAGCATCCCGTCAATTATGTCTCCCACAAGTCCCTCTGCGGCTGGCCCTTCCCCTTTTGTCGTCACTGGTCCTGGCCGCCAATCGCAAGCTTTCTGTTCCTTCCCACAAGTTGATAAAAGCCTCTTCGTAAAAGTGTCAGTGGCGGCTGCGATTTAATCTGAGTAGTCTGCCTTGGTGTGTGCTCTCTGTGCCCAGTTAACTCATGTGATTGTTAACTCTAGGTTAACTTAGTTTCAGTGTGGAAAAGTTGATTGATGTTAACTTGTGAGAGGCACTAGTTCTGGGGTTTCAGGGGATGTGGGCATTAGGTTTAGTTTGTTGTTTCAAACTCCCGTCCTCTCACCACACGCAGGTAACTTGCTTGTCTAGATAAAACTAGGATTTATGGGTGGCTGCTAGAATGTGTTCAGTTTGACAGGTAAGATTATAGTAGTCCATTGGTTTCCTGCTGAGTCTACTCTGGCTTGGAAATGAGTCTTTAACCCAAGTGAAGGAGTTCAAGTACCTCGGGGTCTTGTTCACAAGTGGGGGGAACCTTGGCGCGTGAGATTGGCCGGAGAATCAGAGCAGTGGGAGCGGTACTGCAGTTGCTGTATCGCACCGCTGTAACGAAAAGAGAGCTGAGCCAGAAAGCGAAGCTCTCAATCTTCAGGTTTATCTTCATTCCTACCCTCACCTATGGTCATGAGAACTGGATCATGACCGAAAGAACAAGATCACGGGTACAAGCGACCGAAATGAGCTTCCTCAGAAGGGTAGCTGGCTTCTCCCTTAGAGATAGGGTGAGAAGCTCGGTCATCTGAGAGGAGCTCAGAGTAGAGCTGCTGCTCCTTTGCATTGAGAGGAACCAGTTGAGGTGGTTTGGGCATCTGGTCAGGATGCCTCCTGGGCGCCTCCCTTGGGAGGTATTCCAGGCACGTCCAGCTGGGAGGAGGCCCCGGGGAAGACCGAGGACTAGGTGGAGAGATTATATCTCCACTCTGGCCTGGGAACGCCTCGCAATCCCCCAGTCAGAGCTGGTCGATGTGGCCGGGGAAAGGAAAGTCTGGGGCTCCCTGCTGAAGTTGCTACCCCAGCAACCCGACTTAGATAAGCGAATGAAAATGGATGGATGGTCATAGTAGTCAGGTAGGTTTTTACTTTGTTTGTTTCAGCTGAATTCAGCGGTAGAAAGCCAGAGGGAGTTGGTGGAATAGGAAAGCAGGGTCTTGTTTAGTTTGTTTTATGATTTGGCGCTGCAGCCCTTCTCCTTTGTTTTCTGCCTCATTTGATTTTCTTTGTATTGTTTGTGTATTTGGTATCCCAGCTTCAAGCTGGTGAGGGAATTTTTCCTATTCTGTTGGGGGGAGCTGTTATGCTTGTGGTACTCATATATGACTTATTTAACAAAAAATGGCAGTGCTTGCCTGATCACACCGGTTTTATGTTGCTTCCCTTTTCCATAGACACCTACAGGTTGTAACACATGTCCTATCACAAACAGGACAAACCGGAATGTGCCTCAGAAAGGCTGGAGAGGTATATATGGACAAAGTCACCTGTGTGTGGGGGGGGGGGGAGAGGCAGTGTGAGAGACACAAATGAGAATGAGCATGAAGGAGACGATAGGGGGACTTGGTACAGGGATGGATAGAGAACAAGAAGAGGAGTGAAGATGCCATGGAAAATAAAGAAAACTTACAGTGATTACAACCTGGTAGTACTAAATGTGCACTAGCAGTAGGGCAGAAGAAGAGGTTATAATGGGAGGTGAGTAGTAGCATGTAATGATAACTAAAGGTAACTCTTGGAGCAGCAGGTACTGAGTGGGAACATGGAGCAGAAATGATTCAGCACCTGTAGGATGGGGACAGGAAGAGAGAAGACAGGATGGACAAAACACATACTACGGGAAGAAACAAAGTTAGAGACATGTAAAGGTGTAATGTACATGCATTGGGGAGAGAGAGAGAGAGAGGTGCTCAGTGCAACCCCCAGCAGTCTAGGCCTATAGCAGCACAACTGAAAGAAAAAGAGTAATTAAACCTTAAATTTTTAACTGTTGGCTTTGCCATAAAGGAAGGTTTGAAGCCTGATCTTGAAAGCTGCGACAGAGTCCTCCCCCCGGACTGATACTGGGAGTTGGTTCCATAGAAGAGGAGCTTGATAGCTGAAAGATCTGCCTCCTTCCCTCTCTTGGAGAGTCTAGGAACTACAAATAAACCTACATACAGAGAGTGAAGTGACATACTGGGACAATAAGTAACTATGAGTTCTCTGAGATGCAATGGAGCTTTGTACGTTAGGAGAAGGATTTTGAATTCTATTTTGAAATTTACTGGGAACCAATGGAAAGAACCTAGCACAAATAAAATGAGAAGTGTGGTCTCTTTTTCTAATTCCTGCAGCAGCATTCTGAATCAACTGAAGGATTTTCGGAGGATTGTTGGGACATACTGATAGTAAAGAATTACTTACTATAATTAATAGTCCAGTCTAGAGGTAACAAATGCATGGACTACTTTTTCTGCATCCTCTTGAGACATGATGTTTCTGATCTTTGCAATATTGCGTAGGTGAAAGAAGGTGTGCGTAGGTGTCATACAATGACTTCAGTTTTAATACCGTTCAAAAGTAAAAAGTTGCAGGTCATCCAGGTTTTAATGTCTGTAAGACATGCCTGAAATCTGATGAGCTGATTAGTTTCATTCGTCTCCATCGACAAGTATAAATGAGTATCATTTGCATAACAATGAAAATTTATGCTGTGCTTCCAGATAATATTGCCTATGGGAAGCATATATAGGGTGAAAATGATTGGTCCCAGGACAGAACCCTGTGGAACTCCATAATTAACTTAAGTGCGTAAGTGTGAGGAGTCATTGTTAACATGAATGAAGTGATATCTGTCTGATAAGTACGATTTAAACCAGTTTAGTGCAGCTACTTTGATCCCAATTTTATATATTTTAGCCTTTATAATAGAATATTATGGTCAGTGGTGTCATAAGCAGCACTGAGATCTAACAGGACAAGTATCGATGCTAATCTGGTTTCTGAAGCCATTAGAATGCCGTTGGTAACTTTTACCAGTGCTGTTTCTGTGCTCTTATTTACTCTAAAACCTGAGTAAAACTCTTCAAACAAGCCATTCTTATGCAGATGCTCACATAATTTGCTTGCAACTGCTTTTTCAAGAATTTTGGAAATGAAAGGGAGGTTAGATATGGGTTTATAGTTATCCAAAACATCTGGATTAAGATTAGGTCTTTTGAAAGGTTTTATAGCAGCAATCTTAACAGCAATCTTGAAAGGCTATGGTACATAACCTAGATATAAAATCACATTGATCAGAACAAGAATATACATGTTAATTAGCGGAAAAACATGTTTAAATAGCCTGGTAGGTATCTGGTCTAAAAGACAAGTTGATGGTTTAGATGATGAGACTATAGAAACTAGCTTGGAGAGATTTAAAGGTGAAAAAGATTCCAAATACAAAGCAGGTGTTAGAGTTGATTGAGAATCTACCGCATTTGATAGTGGACCACTGCCAATTGTGGGTTAAAGCTTTTGAATTTTGGCTCTGATTGTTATGATTTTATTAGTAAAAAAAACCCATAAAATCATCACTTCTAAGAGCTAAAGGAATCAATGGTTCCACTGAGCTATGATTCTCAATCAGCCTGGCTACAGTACTGAAAAAAAAAAAAACATGGGATTGTTCTTGTGTTCTTCTATCAATGCTGAATAGTAGGAGCTTCTGGCATTATGAAAAGCCTTTATGTTTTACGTTTTCTTTCCAGGCTAAGTAGAATTCATCGGCATTTCGGCATTATTGGGCTGCACTTTCTTTCATTTTTTGCATTAAGGCACGAATTTGACAGCTATACCAAGGTGCCAGCCTCCTCTGTTTCATTACTTTCTTTTTAAGGGGAGCCACAGGATCAAGATTTGAACACAGTGATGCCATAGAGCTATTCACCAGGCCATCAATCTGTGTAGAGGACAAGTCCTCTATTGACTTTAGACATGGCAGTTTAGGAAATGATGTCTGAATATTCTCCTTAAATTTGGCCACAGCATTTTGAGATAAACATCTGCTATTGCTGAATTTATTCCCAGATGCTTTACAGCCATTTATTGTAAATTCAAATGTTATTAAGTAGTGGTTGGAGAGAAGAGGGTTGTGAGGAAATATTAATTGGGCAATTTCAATGTCATATGTTAACACCAATCCAAGGGTGTGATTGAAACATTGAGTAGGTTCATTCGCACACTGGGAAAAGCCAACTGAGTCCATTAATGACTTAAATACAGAACTAAGGCTGACACTGATGACATCTACATGAATTTAATTATTTTACCTATACTAAGTACTAATTCTGATAGGAACACAGAAAACTCCAATAGAAACTCAGAGTAAGAGCCAGGTGGACAATATACTGTAACTAGCAGAACTGGTTTTTCAGTTTTCCAGTTTGAATGGGACTGAGGGTAAGGCTTTCAAAAGATCTATAACCAGTGTTTGGTCTAGGATTAATTAATAAACTGGAAAGAAATATGACAGCCACCCCTCCTCCTTGACTTATGGTATGAGGAATATGAAAGTTAACATGAGTGGGAAGTGTAGCTTCATTTACAGTAATTTCTCGACTATCGCGGGTGTTATGTTCCAGAAACCCCCGTGATAGGTGAAAATCTGTGAAGTAGAAACAGGATTGGCTAAAGTGATTCGTGTGTGTAGGAAGCAAATTTAGCAGTGTGGGATGATGAAAGCTAGGATGCTGGGAACTGAGGCTGCGGTCACTAAGCCAGTCAGCATGTACAAAATCATCTGGGAAGACTAAGCCAAATTTCGATCGGCCGCAGAAACCTGCGAGGTATACCCGGGGATCAGCAATATTAATTTACATTGAATATTTAAAAAAAAATCTGCGATGCACTGAGACTGCGAAAAGTGAACCGCGATACTAACATACTCATTCTGCTGAAGACAGGTTTCAGTGATACAGAATAAATCCATAATATGATCAGTGATCTGACCATTAATTAACAGGGATTTGGATGATAGTGATTTAATATTCAATACTCCACATGGATATCCATCCATCCATCTTTAACCACTTATCCGAAGTCAGGTCATGGGGGTAACAGCTTTAGCAAGGAGCTCCAGACTTCCTTTTCCCTGGCAACGTTGGCTAAGGTGCTCCCAGGCCAGTGAGGAGATATAATCTCTGTGGTGCTGGTCCTGGGTCTGCCTCAAGGCCTCCTCCCAGTTGGACGAGCCAGGAGCACCTCAACTGGCTCCTTTCCGAGCAAAGGAACAGCAGCTTTACTCAGAGTCTCTCCCGGATGACTGAGCTTCTCACCCTATCTCTAAGAAAGACCCCAACCATCTTTCGAGTGCTTGTATCCGCAATCTTTTTCTTTCCCTTTTCATGAAAACGGTGTGGTACAGCGAATGCAGCACCGCACCAGCTGCCCCAATTCTCTGGTCAATCTCACGCTCCAGAGTTCCCTCACTCGTGAACAAGACCCCTAGATACTTGAACTCCTTCATTTGGGGAAAGGACTCATTCCCCACCTAGAATAGGCAATCCACCAGTTTCCTACTGAAGACCACGGCCTCAGATTTAGAAGTGCTGATCCTCTTCCTGCCGCTTCACACTCAGCTGTGAACTGATCCAGTGAGTGCTGTACATCAAAGGTCAACAGCGCCAAAAGGACCACATCATCCGCAAAAGGCAACAATGCAATCCTACGGCTACCGACCTGCAACCCCTCCTCACCACGGCTGCACCTGGAAATCCTGTCCATGAATATAACAAACAGAATTGGAGACAAGTCACAGACCTGGCAGAGGCCAACAACCACCGGAAACAAGTCCAACTTACTGCCAAGTATCCACACACAGTTCTCACTTTGGGCTTATAGGGATTGGATGGCCCTCCTCACCTTATACTCCCACAGGACCTCCAACAGAGCATCCCTGGGAACCCAGTCATACACCTGCTCCAGATCCACAAAGCACATGCGGACTGGGAGATTGTATTCCCAGGCCCCCCGAAGGATCCCTGTAAGAGTAATGAGCTGGTCCTATCACCTCCTCCTTGAGGTCAACAGTGTTCTAACTTTGCTGCACACAGCCTGGATAGTTTCCCATCTCCCCCTCCTGAGGTGACGAACAGTCTTCCAGAAAAACTTTGGTGCCATCCGAAAGTCCTCTCCATGGCCTCACCGAACTCCTCCCACACCCGCTGTTTTGCCTCTGCCACAGCCATGGCTGCTCTAGGGTTTGTCGGTACCTCACAAAAGCCTCAGGAGTCCCCAGGGACAACATGTCCCTAAAGGACTCTTCAGCTGGACACCTTCCTTGGCCAATGTCCACCATGGTATCTGAGGGTTACCACCCCTTGAGGCACCCAAGACCCTAAGACCACAGGACGCCTCTGCAGCTTCAACAAAGGAAGCTTTGAACATTGACCATTCAGGTTCAATGCCCCCAGCCTCCACAGGGATGCGGGAAAAACTCCTTTGGAGGTGGGAGTTGAAGGCTTTTCAGACAGGGGCCTCCCCCCAGACACCCCAGTTTACCTGCACTACTTGTTTGGGCTTGCCAGGTCTGTCCAGGGGTTTTCCCTGCCACCTGACCCAACTCAACACCAGATGGTGATCAGTTGACAGCTCTGCCCTTCTCTTTACCCGAGTGGTTTCAGGTAAGATGATATGATTACAAAATCGATCATTTGCCTTCGGTACAATTATGAGCATCCTTGTGTTCGAACATGGTGTTCGCGCTGAAGCAGTACCACGGAGTCCCCCAGCGGAGCCCTATGCAGGGCTCCAGCCAGGTTCCCTAAGAAGACTGAATACTTTGAATTGCTGTTCGGTGCATATGCACAGACAAATGTGGACATAATACTGGCAGGGACACCAGCAGTAGATCTGTAGACTGTGTTTCTGGCAATACTTCCTCATGGCAGTAAAATCTGATGTTTGACTGTTCTGAAACAAAGGGATTCTGTGGAGGTAAACAAGCGAAGGAAACAAGGGGAGGGAAGAAATGCTTCTAGTGAGAGATCTCAACCAGTAACTCTCACTTACCTTTTACACAAGATCTACCATAGGTCAGTGAGGATGTCGGTTCTCCTGCTCTTCCATCCAACAGGAACCGCATCATTCTCAGGACCTGTGTTACTGTGGTCACTGTCAGAGGATGAAGGTTGAGGTCACAGGGAATGCTTACTGAAGTGGTGGTAAGGATAATAATGCTTTTTTCCGTAACAACAGCCCTAAAAATTCATGGCTACTATTTAGTTCCTTAGATGTCACTGAAAGATCAAATCAAATCAAATCAAATCAGATTTATTTGTATAGCGCCAAATCATAACAAAGTTACATCAAGGCACTTTACATATAGAGCAGGTCTAGACCAAACTCTTTATAAAATTATTTAAAGAGACCCAACAGATCCCCCGATGAGCAAGCACTTGGCGACAGTGGCAAGGAAAAACTTCCTTTAAGAGGCAGAAACCTCGGGCAGAACCAGGCTCAGGGGGGGCGGCCATCTGCCTCGACCGGTTGGGTTGAGAGAGAGAGAGAGAGAGAGGCACGGGGGAGGGGGGGGGCAAAGTTGGGTAGAGTAGGGAGAGAAAGAGAGCAGGAGGAGGGGATATTCAAACAGGTGTAGGCAGGAACATGATGCTGCATGAGGTTCGTAGGAATGATGCTGTATGGAATTCTTGAAGATGTGGGAGCAGCAGGCATTGCAGGAACATGGGATGGTGATGATTCATCACCTGCAGGATGAGGACAGGGAGAGAGAGGAGAGGAGCTGGGAGAGAGAGAGGAGAGGAGCTGGGGGAGACGGAGAGAGAACAACCTTTTTTGAGGAGTGAAGACATTTTTGTAGCATTAACAGAATACATACTTAGCACTATCTATAAAAAATTTCCCAAGCATATCCCTTTCATAAACACCCACAGTGATGTAGAAATACACATATACACACAGCTGTTAGTACAGACCTGAAACAGGGGTCAGCTGGTCACTTTACCAACTGACCACAGTTAGCTTTAACGTTACCAACTTGCATGAAGTTTTGCATGCTCTGATATTAGTTGGTATGGCAATCCCTCATGTTGTGTTGAGTCTACTCTTCTCTAGTTCACCTGGAACACCTGTAGTGTCATATACATTTGTCCTGGTGCCATGTTTGACTTAAGTCCCCTTGACCAAACAGTGACATGTGGTCGAGGAATATCACCATGATGACCAGTTTCTCCATCACTCAGCTGGGGAAGAAAGTTTGAAAGTCAGTGCTCTTCTACACTGATTGATCATTAGTCATTGGCTAACTGTGTCATAGCCCATGAACATAAAGTTGCATGGATATCCAATTTTTCCAGTGCCTAAGATTCAGTGCAGACCAAGACTCACCATACGAAAAAGTGCAACAGGGCAACTTGTCTCCATGAGTAGTCTGAGGAGAAGGACTGATTGCAGATCACAGTGCCTGGTTGTGTGGACTGATCTGTATCACAAACATTAACTCTATTGAATAAAACTACATGATGCCCACTAGTTCATTTTCTGACTGATCCTTAAGAAGAGCAGCCACCGCTTAAACATAGTTTGTTCAAAGTGCACTGTTGTGCAATTGTGTAGTGTTGTTATACTGTCACCAGCAGGTAGAATCATCAGATGGGAACGTAACCCATATTTTAGACTGAATGAAAATGACACTGTGACACAAACATTTTCCTCCCTGTCTTTGAATCTGTCCACAGCCTTGTGTTTCCTGAGAGGACGTTCTATCTTTGTGCGAAAACAGGTGTAGAGGCAGATGAGTGGATAAAGCTCCTGAGGTGGAAACTGGTAAGTTTATTTTCATCAGTAGCTCAAAGTGTCTTAACTGTCATCTTGAAAACCAGAAGTTTACTTTAGTGAAGGTGAGTAATAGGTCAGAAAGTTTGTGTAATATTAACCCACTTCCTTATTACTGGAAACACACTGTTTCATCAGCTAGAGGTCCCCTGCTGTTTATTAACCACAGGAAGTGTGTAGAGATGGAACATTAACATGATCAGTTTAATTTTAACTAGGAATTAGCTTTTCTTTTTTTTTTTCTTTTTTTGATCTGATAAAATGAAGAAAGATCTAAATTCTTCAGGTAACTTCTAAAGATGCCATGAGTAAATAGTGTAGTTCATTTCATTTAGTGGAAGTTATGGTAGTAATTTGAGGCCATCGATAGTTCGCTGAGGTCCATGATCTGCAGCGTGACCCAGCAGGCTGTTGTATTCTGGGTAATTTCTAAGGTAAAACACTTAAAGTTTTACTGTACGCATCAGAATGTGAGAGCATGGTCTAGACTAAAACTGTGTGGAGGACTGAGTCAGGTCAGATTGACATGGTGTAAAGCAAGTCACAAACTAGAAACTTAAAACTTATGTTTTTTGTGACCACAGCATCATTCAGTCTTTAAGCACCATACCATTCCATAGTGAACACTTCCCTGCCTGCTTTTATTCAGCTACATGCTGTCATCAGAGTAAAATATGAAGGTAAACATTAGTTCATCAAGTAGATGATGTTGATGATGATGAGTCAGCTGAAATAGTTTGTTTTAGCTGACTCAATATCATTGGATAACTAAAGATTTTAACAAACTGGGCTTGGGTAATTGGAATAAGTGTGATGTTTTGAAGGAAGCAGAAAGTTTTTGTTTGTTTGTTTGTTGGGTCTCTTTATATAATTCTACATAGAGTTTGTTCTACACCTGCTCTATATGTAAAGTGCCTTGATGTGACAATTTATGATTTGAACTCTGTCTCCAGTCCCAGATAAGGAAAAGTAAATGAGCCAGTGATTGAAAGAAGCCCCACCCATATGAATGACATCATAACACCTGAATGAACAATGGAGTGAATTGGACTGGGACTTATTCTCTGTATGTACCAACTATAACAAAACGACTTGTGTAAGATGTTTTAAAATGAGCCTCCACCTTGTGGCTCATGAGCCAATTGTTCCCCGTTTTAAACCACAAGCCTACTGTTCCCTGCTTAGACCCATGAAGATGTTCCCTGTTTTCAGACATGAGTCAGCTGTTCTGTTTTAGAGAGAATAAAACAATCTATTGATTAACAATTATGAAGCAATTTCAACTTCACTCAGTAATCTGCTCTGAAGTTAATCATATCAGATAAATAGAAACATATCTGTCTGCTGCCAGGCAAGCATTGTTTGTGCTCTTCAATATATACACTGTGTGCACAATTATTAGGCAAGTGATTATTTTGACCATATCATCATTTTATCCATAATTTTCCGAATTCCAAACTGTGTAAACTTGAATGCTTATTGGATTTAATGCATATCAGGTGATGTGTATTTGTGTAACAAGGGAGGGTTTGACCTAAGGAGATCAACACCCTATATCAAGGTGTGCATAATTATTAGCCGGATTCTTCTCCTCAGGAAAAATGGGCCAAAAAAGAGATTTAACTGACTCTGAAAAGTCAAAAATTGTAAAAAGTCTTTCAGAGGGATGCAGCACTCTTGAAATATCTACGATATTTGGGCGTGATCACAGAGCCATCAAACGTTTTGTTGCAAATAGTCAACAGGGTCGCAAGAAACGTGTTGAGAAGAAAAGACGCAAATTAACTGCCAAAGATTTGAGAAGAATCAAACATTAAGCTACCAGGAACCCATTATCCTCCAGTGCTGCCATATTCCACAACTGCAACCTACCTGGAGTGTCAAGAAGTACGAGGTGTTCAGTTCTCAGAGACATGGCCAAGGTAAGAAAGGCTGAAACCCGACCACCTCTGAACAAGACACATAAGTTGAAATGTCAAGAATGGGCCAAAAATATCTGAAGACAGATTTTTCAAAGGTTTTGTGGACTGATGAGAGAGACTCTTGATGGACCAGATGGATGGGCCCGTGGTTGGATCAGTAACGGACACAGAGCTCCACTTTGACTCAGACGCCAGCAATGTGGAGGTGGGGTACTGGTATGGGCAGGTATTATTAAAGATGAGCTAGTTGGACCTTTTCGGGTTGAAAATGGACTCAAAATCAACTCTCAGACCTACTGCCAATTTTTAGAAGACACTTTCTTCAAGCAGTGGTACAGGAAAAAGTCTGCATCTTTCAAGAAGACTTTGATTTTTATGCAAGACAACGCTCCATCACATGCATCAAAGTACTCCACTGCGTGGCTGGCCAGTAAAGGCCTTAAAGATGAAAAACTAATGACATGGCCCCCTTCTTCACCTGACTTAAACCCTATTGAGAACTTTTGGGCCCTTCTTAAGCAGGAAATTTACAGTGAAGGTAAACAGTACACCTCTCTGAACAGTGTCTTGGAAGCTGTGGTTGCGGCTGCACAAAAAGTTGATTCTGACCAGATCAAGAAACTGACTGACTCCATCAATGGAAGGCTTGTGACTGTTATCGAAAAGAAGGGTGGCTATATTGGTCACTGAGGTTTTTTTTTATTTTTTGAAATTTCAGAAATGTTTATTTGTAAATTTTGAGTTTGTTTATTATTCTCACTTTAACAGGTGAAAATAAACAAGTGAGATGGGAAAATCTTTGTTTTTCATTTAGTTGCATAATAATTCTGCACACTAATAGTTGCCTAATAATGGTGTACATATAGATATTCTCTTAAGAAAGCCAAAACTTCACTTTTACTACTTAAATGTTCAGGTTTGAGGGTTTGTTAACATTTTGGATTGACCAAGAGCACTGTTGTTGTACAATAACAAAATTAATCCTCAAAAATACAGCTTGCCTAATAATTGTGCACGCAGTGTATACATATATTGGGTTTTTTTTTTTCAATAAAAATTCAAAGCCTTTCTCTCTGTGAACAGCAAAAATGTTGCATGCTACAGCAAGAGATATTGTTTATTGTGTTTTTTTTATACTCTTATAAATGAAGTAATTATGATTTCATGTCAGTGGATCACTGATATTAAAGACTGCTTTACTTTTCTCTCTGATTTCTAAATGGACACAACAGACAGAACCCATGTACTAATAAAATCCAATACTGAGTCAAAAAAATATATATACTGTCTGCGTGCTCAGGCTTGACTGAAGACTTCTGACACTGTTGATGTCGGTGGGAAGCTGAGTTCAGTTTGAGTTGTACATAAACGATTTGTAAAGGAATATAACCTCAGCTTCTTCCATTTGTCAAAGCAGGCCAAATAAATGAAGATTTGCTTTCTGCTTTAAGACACAAGAGTCCTGTCAGTCAGTCTGAATGGTCAACTCTTCTCTGTTAAAGATTAAGTCCTTTAAATAACAGTGTTTGTTAAATACCAGAGGAATAACTGAGAAGTCTTGATTTACTCATGTACAAAGAGACACAGTTTTGGTGTAAAATGGTGTTTCATTCCCATACCACAGTATTTAAATAAAGTTACCAAGAGATGAGGTTTAAGAAGCTAGTCCCCAGCTTTGACAAGTTACCCTAGTCAAAGCCAGGAACATCAACTATCATGAAGGCAGCAGAGAGAGAGGGTCAGTTGTGTGCAGAATAACTACAATTCAAACATAAAATAAATACAATTAACCTTAAAATGATGACGAGGAGACCACTGTAGGTTCTTAAATGAAACATTTATTCAGACAAGCTTCAGCAGTATAGATGATAAATAGTGAAGAGCCCCTTCACAGCAGAAAGTATAGTGAAGAGACAAAAAGTGTAAAATTCAACTTTGTTGTGAACACATCCAGGCACCATGTTCAACTGACAGGCTTTCCCACAGGGCTTGAACGCACCACTAGAAATGGAGAGGCGGAAAGCAGGACATGGTCCAGACCCTCTGGTTAGTGTGTTCTGTTGCAGCTTAAGTCACCTCCACCACCTGCCTCAATTCTTCTATTAATGGAGCCAGCTCCTTCTCCAGACTCATGATGATGCCTACAATAACACACAGTGTACTACCATCACACCATGGCCACAAGAGGCAAGTTTAGACCTCCAGATAATTCTAGAACAAATTTAGTCTCGACCTGCTCTATATGTAAAGTGCCTTGAAGTAACTTCAATGATTGATAATTCAGTGTTTATAAATGAATTTGATTTGAGGAGAGGAGAGGGTTTAAGCATCATGGTCGCATCTGTACTGCGAGCTGTAATGGATTCTGTTGCCTATTCAGACCTCTACTTCTAAATAACATATTTACGTGCTGGAATTTTACAAAAAGTGAACATGGTGGATTTTTATGATTCTTACCTGCTGACATTGTTTTTGTTTTTCTGCTGCATAGTGCGGTCATGAAACAGAGATGAACAATCATGAATGCAGAACTTTTACCTGTGTTGGCGCTGCTACTGGCGATAAAGCTGATAACCAGGGGCAACCGGTTGAACTGGATTATCTATTTAACATAAAGACACAAGAAAAGAAGACCACTAACTTAAGAATGTGATCTAGGTTTCCCTCAACACCTTCACAACTGTTTCAGTCTAGTTTCAGTCTCATGAACAAGCAGGAAAGTGTGAAATATCATTACAGGCCACCATTTATATTACCATTACTGCATAGCAGGTGTCTGACCTGGTAGGTGTTGTAGTAGCAGATGATGCTCTTGTTCTTAGACAGCCCCAGCTTACTCCCCTGATCGGTGGCCAAAGCAAATGTGGACAGGAAGCCAGGTCTCAGAGCATGGACTGGAGCATTGTCATTGGCAACTGCAGTTACATAATAGCAGTGTTACAACAACAATGGAGAAAGTGCACATCTGCTCCTTCCATTGTCTAACAATACAGATACATCTCAATAAATAAGAATATCATCAAAAAGTTGATTTATGTCAGTAATTCAATTCAAAAACAAACTCTTACGGATTTATTTCACATATACTATATTTTCAGGATTATTTCTTTTAATTTTGTTGATTATAACTTACATCTAATGAAAATCCAGAATTTAGTAACTCAGAAAAATTTTAATAATTTGAAGAAGTTCAATACTGGAGACCCCTGATGTCATGCTCTAATCAGCTACTTAACTTGAAAATCCTGTAAAGGCTTCCTGAGCCTTTAAATAGTCTCTCAGTCTGGTTTAGTAGTAGTAATCATGGGGAAGACTGCTGAAATGACAGTTGTCCCGATGATGATCATTGACACCCTGCACAAGGACAGTCAGACAAAAAAGGCCACTGCTAAAGAAGCTGGCTGTTTACAGAATGCTGTATCGAAGCACATTAATGGAAAGTTAAATGGAAGGAAAAACAGTGATGGAAAAAGGTGTACAAGCAGCAGGGATGACCACAGCCTTGAAGACACTGAAACAAAGCCCATTCTGGAATCTGGGGGAGATTCACAAGGAGTGTACTACAGCTGGAGTCAGTGCTACAAGATCTGCCAGACACAGGTGTATCCAAGACATGGGCTACAAATGTTGGATTCCTGGTTTCAAGCCATTCTTGAACCAGAGACAAGACTCAGGATAAGAGGCATCTTATCCTGTCCTGGTAGGACAAAAAGGACTGGACCATTGCTCAGTGGTCCAAAGTCCTCTTTTGAAATGAAAGTAAATATTGAATTTCAATTGCAAATAAAGGTCCCAGAGTGTGGATGAAGCGAGGAGAGGGACAGAATCCAAGCCCCAAACCCACAACAGTCAGTGGTGGTTTTGGGAGCCTCGTCATCTGCTGCTGTTCGTCCACTATGTCTTATCAGGTCCAAGGTCACTGCAGCCATCTACCAGGAAGTTTTAGAGCACTTCACACTTCCCTCTACTGACCAGCTTTATGGAGATTCTGATTTCATTTCCCAGCAGTTTAGCCTCATAAGGCTAAATGTTAGCCTTTAAACATCATGCAGAATGTCCAGGTCTGGGCTAAAGAGACTAATGAAATAATCTAAATTGGCTTCTATTTTGAAATGCGTGCATAGCATGAGTGCGCTTGTTTAAAAAATAATTGCCCAACCCTGGTCTATGGGGTACTGTGAAGAGGAAAATGTTAGACACCAGACCCGACAACGGAGAAGAGCTATCCACTCTCTCACCTAATCTAATATTGTTGGGAGACTTCAACATACACACAGATAATGATAATTTGCCTCTCACCAGAGTTTTTCCATCCAAAACATTCTCAACTATCTTGCCCCAGTGAAAACATGGTCTGTTTCCATCTCCTCAACTGCCCCGTGATATACCCCTGAGCTCCGGACAATGAAAGCCAAAAGCTGACAACTTGAGCTGCTCTACAAAAAGACTAGTCTCACTGTTCATAAAGACATGCACAAAATACCTGCCCCCACATTGGTACTCAACTGACATCTGTAAATATCTAATGCTGTTGTTCCATGAAAAAAATACACAATATTCGCCAGCACTTGTGTTCAAATCCACTGCTGCTCTCCCCATTTGAATCTCTCTTGCATAGCCAGTCATTTTCCAGTTTTCAACTCCCTGATGCCTCCAAAATCTCTGACCTCATCCTTAAATCCAAGCCCTCCACATGTTAGCTTGATTCCCTTCCCACAACATTGGTCAAATCTTGCCTCTCCTCTCTGCTTCCCCTCATATCTGTCATTATTCACTCTTCACTTTCCAATGGCACTATTCTATCACTATTCAAAACTGCAGCAGTCACTCCAGTATGGAAAAAACCTGGTTCAGATCCCAATAACTACAATAATCTCAGCCCCATCTTTAATTTACCATTCATCTCCAAAATTCTTGAAAAAATAGTCGCCACTCAGCTACATACACATTATCTCAAAACTGCCTCCTTGAGTGTTTCCAGTCTTGCTTCCACCCCCACCACATCACTAAAACTGCCCTATTAAAAATTACAAACAATCTCTTCCTTGCAGCTGACTCCGGGTCACTCTCCATCTTCATTTTCTTTGACCTGGGTGCGACCTTTGACACCATCTCACATCCTATCCTCCTAAACTGACTCTTCTCCCTTGGCGTCACTCATACCCCCCTGGACTGGTTTCACTCCTATCTCTTAGGCCACACTCACTTAATACAGCTTAAATCTTTCAAATCTGACCCCTCTCTTGTCACTTCAGGTGTGCACCAGGGCTCTGTCCTGGGGCCCCTTCTCTTTATCACTTACCTCCTTACCCTTGGCCACATTTTCTTCAATTCAACATAAATTTCCCCTGTTTTGTGGATGACAGCCAGCTCTACTTATCCTGCAAACCTGACTCCTGTCTTCCTCCCTCCTCCTTCACCTCCTGCATATCTGAAATAAAATCCTGGTTATCCCCAAACTTTCTAAAATTAAACAGAGACAAAATTTAATTCTTTGTCATCTGCACCAAATCCACACTATCTATAGCTGACACCATTGACAACATATTTCCCCCCACTCCTTAGGTTAAGAGCCTGGGTGTCATCCTTGACAGCACACTATCTTTCCAATCCCACATCAATGACATTACCTGATCTGCATACTTCGATCTACATGACATTAATCTACTCCGCCCCTCTCTCATCCCCCATACTTCCTCCATCCTTGTACACAGCCTTGTGCCCTTTCAGCTTTCAGCTGCTCTGCTCCCCACTTCTGAAACTCTCTGCCTCCTCACATCCGCAATTCTGACCCTCTCTGCATCTTCAAATCTAAACTCAACTCACCTTTTTAAGATTGCTCACTCACTTTAACTGCTATTACACTCTCCATTGTTTCTTCTATATATTGTTCTTTATTCATCGCAATGTCCTTGAGTTTCTTGAAAGGCGATTATAAATAACATATATAGTTAATATTAAAATTTTCTCAGATACTGAGTTTTGGGTTTTCATTAACTCCAAGTTATAACCAACAAAACTAAAAGAAAAAACAGTTGGAATACATCAGTCTGTTGAAATGAATCTATACGATAAGAGTAAGTATTATTATATAATTAGGGTTTCATTTTTTGAATTGAATTACTGAAATAAACTTCTTGATGATATTCTTATTTATTGAGATGCACCCTTATATACATCATTTAACAACAGACATGAGACACCAAATAAGGTTCCACAAGACTGAGACATGCCCTGTCTGATAAGTCAAGGTATGGTGTAATCAACTGAACCTCTTCTCAACAGCTGTTGTGCTGGAGCAGGTTAAACACCAGAGGACTCTTAAGAAATGAGGCTGCTGTCCCTCAGATCAGGGTCAAACCTGTATTTGATTTTCTAAACAACCACTCATCCAGAAATTTCACAATGGAGACTGCAGGCCCTCTGAGATACATCAGGCAAACCTGAAGGTGAAAAGATTAGTGGTTGTTGGGAAAAATCAAAAGGACAGTATTTTCCATATTTACTAGTAGGATCGGTCATGGTGCAGCACTTGTTCAACAGGCATTGCTTCAAAATAGAAATGAAGGCAGAAATTATCCATTTAAATGTCTGGATGGGTTTGGGAGGAACATACATCACAATTCTGTAAGCAAATGTACCCCAAAAAAAAAAATCATTGCAATTATCATGTGGATTTCTTTTGACTGCATATTTCACACAAAACTCCAAAAATACACTGGACAATTCTGTCAGTTTTCTTTTTCTGTAAACAATGCCATAATGTGCTTTGAAAAATGGGACTCTAGGGTCAGAGGCCCAGGAAGACACCGCTTACAGAAAAAGAATAAAGAGAATAAAAAAAGAACAGAATAAAAAAGAAAGACTGGAGTTTGCCGAAACTAAGCTGAAGAAGCCAATATCCCTCTGGGAGAACATACTGAGGACAGATGAGACCAAAATATTGTTAAAGCACATCAAAGCACCATTTAACGAAGATGAAATTAAGCCTTCTAAGAAAACAAACTTCCTATGGTGAAATGTGCTGGAGGTTCACAGATGTTTTTGTGGTTGCTGCTTTTGGCAATGTGTATTGGCATTGTAAAATTTGATGACTATGAAAGAATTTTAGGGCACAATGTAGGGCCCAGTACCAGGACACAAGGTCTCTATCAGAGGCCGTGGGTCTTCCAGCAGGACAATGCCCCAAAATAAAAACAAAATGCTGGAGAGTGTTGAAATGGCCAGCAATGAGACCAACCTTGAATCCTATAGAACAACTTCCCACCTGTGTTTTCACAGCTTAAATGGTGGCGCACGTCTTCGCTCTCTCGTCTGGTGTTTGATTGTGTGGTTATTTGTCAAGGATTGTCACAGCAAGTGTGAACAGCCGACAAGAACTGCTATATATTGGATTGCAACACAGAACCGAAATCACAACCAACTACCTAAGGGAGCATGGCATACCCGAGGACATCTCCCGACCACTGGGCTTGTCCTGGATTGTTGTTGGTTACCCGAGGAGACACACGCAGCGCAGAGAGAGGAAGCAGAAGTGGGGATACTGTGCAGGGCTGCTGATTAGGCTTAGGAAGCAGCCACACAGACCACTGCTTCCCAGCATATTTCTGTCTAACGCCAGATTGATCGTCCACAAAATTGATGAAGTGGAGTTTCTGCTAGAAGCCAACAAATCCATGCGGGACTGCTGTGTACTCATAATAACAGAGACCTGGCTACATCTGATGGTTCCCAAAGCTACAGTGCAGCTAGCAGGCCATGCTAACCACTGCTTGGACCAGAGCAGAGACAATGGTAAGCGTTAAGGAGGGTGCTTCTGTGTTTACGTGCATGACGAATGGTGTAATAACAGCAGGATCATTCACAGATATTGTTCCCCTAATTTGGAGGCTCTGACAGTTATGTTCTGACCCTTTTATCGGCCCAGGGAGTTTACAGGAGTAATTATTACAGCCATATACATTCATCCCAAAGCCAATACAACTACAGCTAAAGCCGCTATGTACAGCACTATCAACAAGCAGCAACAAGCTCATCCAGATGGTGTTCACATCATTGCTGGAGATTTTAAACAGGCATGCTTAAGAACGGTTTTACCTAATTTCACACATGTAAAATATGCCACCAGGGCTAATGATAGACTCGACCGGGTGAACTCTAACATCAAGCATGCCTATAGAGCAATGCCCCTACCACACTTTGGCTTGCCAGACAATCTCTCACTATTTCTGATCCAAGCCTACACCCCTTTCCGGAGAACTGAACTTGTTCCTATGTCTATCGGAATATATCCTAAGGGTACCCTCTCAGAGCTGTAGGACAGTTTTGAGTGCAACACCTGAGATTTATTCATGCAAGAGCACTTGGGAACCCACACACAGAATGTGCAAGGTTACATAACACACTGTACTGAAACTGTTACTGTAAATAAACGTATGTGGGTTTTCCCCAAACAAAAGCCCTGGATGGATAAGGAAGTTCAATCACTCCTCAGAGCCCACAACACCGCCTTCAAATCAGGTGACATGGACCAGTACAGATCTACCAGAGCGTACCTGAAGAGAGTGATCAGGTGCAATAAACAGGCCTACAAAGACAAAATAGAGGACCACCTAACAAACAATAATTCAAGAAGGCATGGCAAGGCATTCAGCACATCACCAACTACAAGGGCATACACACCACACACATCACCACGGATATCTCACCAGCAGAGGAGCTAAACTGCTTCTTTGCTCGGTTTGACACAAACACTACTGACTCAGACTCACCGCCGTTGCAGACCAGTGGCTCCTGTGTTCTCACTCTCCAGGAACACAAGGTTAGACACTCACTGGGATTAGTGAATCCATGGAAAGCTCCTAGCCCTGACGGCATACCTGAGAAAAGTACTATAGACTTGTGCTGACCAGCTCTGTGCTGTGTTTACTAACATAATCAACCAATCACTAGCACTAGCGAAAGTCCTGCCTAAAATCTTTAGTCATCATTCCAGTTCCCAAAAACTCTACCACTGACAGTCTCAACGATTTCAGGCCAGGTGCTCTCTCACCAATAATTATGAAGTGTTTTGAGAAACTAATGCTATACATCTCCAAACTAGTGTCCCCCGGACTTTGATCAACACCAGTTTGCTTACAGATGGGCAGATCTACAGATGAAGGCAAAAACATAGTTCTTCACTCAGGACTGACACACCTGGAGCACAGTGGAAACTATATGAGAATTTTTTTCATTGACTACAGTTCTGCATTAAAAACAATCATCACAAACACACTTATCAGAAAACTACTTGGCCTCGGATTTTCAACTCACATTTGCAACTGGATAAAGGACTTTCTAAGTCATCGCCCACAGACTGCCAAACTTGGCCCCTATCTCTCCTCCACCATCACACTCAGCACTGGCTCCCCACAGGGCTGTGTGTTGAGCCAGACACTGTTCACTGTACACCCATCTACCAACCATCTCCACCTTAAAATTTGCAGATGACACGACAGTGGTTGGGCTAATATCAGGATAAGGCAAGGCAAATTTATTTGTATAGCACAATTCATACACCAGTCAATTCAAAGTGCTTTACATAAGGTTAGATTAAAATCATAAATAGAAAATAAATTTCAAAGTAAAAGAAAGAAAGGAAAAAATAATTACAATAAAATATACCATGAATTGGAATGATTAAAATAATTACTATAGACAGGAAAATACATTTAAAAGCAAGTGAAAACAGACACCAGTAAAAGATAATAATAGCAATTAGAATGATTAAAATCATTAAAGTGATATATTAAATTTAAGTAAAAGCTGCAGTGAATAATAACAATTTCAAACCTGATTTAAATGAATTAACAGTTGGTGCAGACCTCAGGTGTGCAGGGAGGTTGTTCCACAGGTGAGGAGCATAATAACTGAAAACTGTTTCACTTTGTTTGGTTCTGATTCTGGGAACACACAGTAGACCTGTCCCTGATGACCTGAGGGGTCTGGATACTGCATATGGAATTAATAAGTGTCACCTTGTTCTTGGAGCAGTTTTTATCTTATTGTTGTTTCTGTCTTATTTAACGTCTTTGTTGCCCGTCCTCTGTGTCCTTTTAAATTTCTTTATTTGTCACTTGCCTTGTGCTGCTGTGACATTCAAATTTCCCCAATGGGGATCAATAAAGTATTATTATCTTAAGTCTAGAATATATTTTGGTCTTAGACCAATTAATGCTTTGTAGACCAACAGTAAGATTTTAAAGTCTATCCTCTGACTCACAGGAAGCCAGTGTAGTGATCTGAGGACTGGTGTAATCTGGTCCATGGGGAAGATGAAGCCAAAAAAAAAACAAAAAAGATTGATTTCAGAAAAGCACAAAACCGATCTCCCACCACTCTTTCTACAATGTGAATGCATGGAAAGGGTCCAAACCTTCAAATTCCTTAGCACCCACATTTCTGACACCCTTACCTGCTCTGTGATTAATTCATTCAATGTGAAAAAGGCCCAACAATGCCTACACTTTCTGCGGCTGCTGCAAAAAAGATGGCATGAGTGAACAGGTATTAGTGACCTTTTAATCTTTCATCCATCTAAAGTATACCTGGTCTACGGCATTATGATGTGGTATGCTGCCTGTTCTGCAGTAGACAAGAAGGCCCTGCAGGGGTGACTGACACCACAGAAAAAATTATGGGCAGCCCCCTTTCATTCCTGTAACAGATCGCCACCGCACGCTACCTCAGCAGAGCCTCAGCAATCATCAGTGACTGTTACCAACCAGGCCACCACTTGTTCGCCTTTCTGCCCTCTGGAAAGCACTACAGATCGCTCAAAACCTGGACAAACAGACTCAAACACAGCTTTTTCCCCACAGCAATACGGACTCTGAACAAACAATAAAACATTGATCTACCCAACCTCAAATGCAAATTACAATTTCACCATGTGCAATATAACGTATCTCTCATGTGCAATACCTTTTGAACACTTTTCTTAAATTTAATTATTTATTAATACTGCATGTGTGTGAAGTATGGTGTTTACGTTGACATTTGTATGTTTTTAAGCACCCAGCGACATGAGTAGCACTCATAAATTTCGTTGTGTATTTATTATGCAATGTCAAATAAAAAGGAAAACCTGAAAACCTAAAAAACATCTGTGGAGAGATCTCACACAGTGCTACCAAATATAGCTAAGGGTGCTAGTAACTTTGTCCAGTCCATTTTTGGAGTTTTGTGTGGAATAAAATCAACAATTTTTTTTCTGCTTTTTTGTTCCTTCAAAGCAAACACAAAATATAAATACCAACATATTTGTAATTCCTATTTCTTTTTGGGAGAATTTGTGCATTATCTCACAGAAGTGCAAGGCTGCCAATATTTTAGGCCATAACTGCATTTCAGATCAATGTCATTCTAGAGCCCAAAGCTGGTTTCTCACCTTTGATAACTGGGACTCCGTCTCTGTCTGTTACTACAATAGCATGAAGACCTTCAACACTGAGGAATAGAAGACAAAAGGGTTTGCTGATGAAACACTGAAAATATTGATACCTCTGATCTCTGTCAAACTCACCTTTGCAGCTGTTTGTACAGATATCTCTTCATGTCCTGCAAGGACAAATAATGTCAGATTACAATGACTCAATTAGTACAGCCTCTACAGAAGACACCTGGATAACTGACAGAGATCGCCTGCCTGACTACAAAGACCACCTGAACTACGGATAACCAAACTGCAGCTTTGTTCACTGTTCTTCAGTCCAAACATTTTTGAAGTTTGATGTGATTTTGGTGAATTCAGATTCAAAATTCTGGATTTGTTCCACAGGAAGGAAATTGCCATTATCAAAATGTCTTTGATATAGCAAGCATGAAATTCCATCTACCTTAAACAGTCTCCTACTGACATCGTGTACATTATATACACACATTTAGTTTCGCCGTAAAAATTTACACACGTGAAATTTAGCTCCTCCATATGGAAGAGCAGGGGAAAACATGCAAACATTCTAGAAGGAGGAACAGAGACTATACTCACATCAGCCATGTCGTGTTTCGACGGTACCTGGGCAGCTGTAAGGAATTAACGGGCGCCATTAAACCTTCTTATCGACAGACTGTTAATACTGTGGGTTCGTTCAAATAAAACCAGAGACTACTAACACGTTAGCCAATTAACAAGAAAAGTGGTTTGAGTGTATTTCAATTCAGTCACTGACGTCTTCAGCGTGAGCTGAATAAAGTGAAGAGATAAATAAGAACAGCTCAACATACCTTCCCTGAATCCTCACCACTTCAAGTACACATAAAGGCTGAAATCACATGAGAACTTGTTTTGTTTCCGGCTCCTGAGAGTCTTCCGCATGCGTGTGACGTAGCCGCAGCGCTGGCGCATAATGTTGCGGGCATGCTCAGTTTGATTCGAGGGGACTTTAATATAGCGGCCAAAGGAGGAAACTGTGTGGACGTTCAGTGCTTTTCGCTTACCTGTGATTTTTCTTAACCAACACGAAAAAGCATCTCGTACCAACTCATGTATGATACGTGGCCGTAAGTGATTTTATTTATGTCAGACGGTCAAATTATTGTGCATAACTGAGTAATACAAAGATCAGACGCTTCCACTATATGTCAAGCATGCACCAAATATGTGGTAGACATCAAGAAATATAAATACAATTTCATCAACTTATCAGCATGCCTTTGGAGACAATTGTTCTTCAAAGACATTTATGTATCAGAATTTTTTTTTTTTTTTTAATTAGGAGAAATCAAACATCCAAGTATCCTTTACATTCTACGAAGAGAGATTGTGTGGGCATCAGCAGAGACATAGCCAGTGTTACCTTAACTTCTGCTGATTGTATTTAGGCTTAAGTAGTATCCTAAACAGTGTTGGGCAAGTTACTTCAAAACTGTAATGCATTATTTATTACTTGTTACTGTAATTTCAAAGTAATTAATTACATTATAATATTACTGTATTTGAAATGTAAGGAATTACACTACTTTTGCATTACTTCTAAGTTACTCTCACCAAAATACCTGGAAATATGGATTTGGCACTGTAAATGTAGCTCAAAATGGTCAATTAGTTCATTACACATCCAGTGGAAGGTGATGTGGTATCTGATTGAGCTAGACTTAAGGCTAAAAACTGTACTGATTAATAACAATATAATAGCCACAGTAATTTAAGATTACTGGTGCTATTTAGGGAAGTGAAAGGATCTTTAGGTTTCGCACACGAAGTGCATTTAACTACGATATTCCTCATGTCCTTGTTTCTGAAGACCTGAAAGTAATGGGCATATGCCCATCTCGCGAACATACTGTCCAACGTTGCATCTGCTGCTGCTGCACTCATCTTTTCTGTTCTGTATAGAAGATTAGAAGGGAAGTGAAACATTGACTTTTCTCCTCTGCTGATCTCACGGTGATTTTGGCAGTTTTGTATAGAAAAAAACCCACCACTTCAATCATTGAAGGAATGCATTGTAATGCGCGTTACTGACATTTGTACGGAGTAAAATATTATCAACTTTTTTTTGTAATGCCTTACATTACTGCATTACAACAAAAAGCAATGCATTACAGTAATTAATTACTTTTGTAACACGTTACTCCCAACACTGATCCTAAAGTGATGGAGGTGATTTGTGAAGATGATCCTGGATCAGGATTTGTTTGGCAGGATCTGGATCTTTATTTTCTGGAATCCTCAATATGTCATTCATTCACTCATCTTCTACTGCTTATCCATTTCCAGGTCATGGGTGGGGGGACTGGAGCCAATCCCAGCTCTCATTGGGCGAGAGCGGAGTACACCCTGGACAGGTTGCCAGTCCATTGCATAGAGACAGTCCATACAGAGACAGACAGAGACGAACAACTGCTCACACGCACACTCATTCCTACAGGCAATTTAGAGCCACCAATTAACTTAAAGATGCATGTCTTTGGACAGTGGGAGGAAACCGGAGTACCCGGAGCAAACCCACACAAGCACGGAGAGAACATACAAACCCAGCACAGGAAGGCTCCAGGCCTAGTAACTGAACCTGCAACTTTCTTATTGTGGGGTAACAGCGCTAAGCACTATACCGCCATGCTGTCCATCGTCAATATTTCAATGGAGGAATTCTACTGGCTTTTTATTAAGGGAACAACTGATGATGATGACATTGGGTTGGATGAGAAACATACATTACCCCTGCCGCTTTGTCTCACATTCATCTTGTTGTTCACTGTAGAGTCACCATATATGTAGTTAGTATTTGTTTTGCTATTGATGTATCTGTCTCTGTAAGTTATGTGGAGCAATAAATATTATAAATATGAAGCGATTCATTCATGTCTAATTTAATTTTTCTTTAAAATTAGCTTGTGTTACAGTCTTAATTTAATCTAACATCCTCAGTGACACTAGGCAGTGGTTCTCCAATCCTAATTGTAAACTCAGTAAGTAATTTCAGGTTTTTCCTGCCTAGTTTTTTTAGATTGTGCACGTTAAAGGTGTGGTGTTATCAGCATCTGACCAATAGCAGACATGACTGTCAGGTGGGACTCCTAGTAAAGCGGCTAACTTCCTTTATGAAGAGCCATATATTATAATAAAACAAGTCTGAAGAACTAAAGGACAGTATAATAGCAAAACTGTTCTTCCAAATGACGGAAGGACTGCTGGCCAAAATTTGCAGGCTGTGTAAATGCATTAGTTATAGTATATAATTTAGAAGCTTTTGACATATCACTGGCCTAGCTTATATGCACATATCTAATGATTAATCACATCTGATGACTGCTATGTGCCAGTTACTGTGCTTAAAAATATATTTTCTTTACTGCGTAACATTCAACACTTTGCAATGCAATTTCAATAGCACCACAGCACCCTTTTCTGGCTTGATTGTATCAGTACCCCTTCACGTTAGATCAGTGTTTTCAGTTTCAAAACACGCCTATGGTGAGTTGGTGGTTTGACCCTGTTTTCCTGGTGTGCTGGGTGGGCTGTGCTCTGCACTGGGTTGCACTCTCTGTCCATTAGTGACACCAATCTCAAGTCCATCACTACCAATGTGCGGGACCTTTATAAGGTGACAATGATTTATTCGCAGCATTTTGTTGTACTCCACCTCATAGAGCCTTATTGCTATCCCTTTGATTTCCTTTGCAATAGGCCCCCATTGTCCATCAAATATGATGTGCAGCACATCATCTTTTGTCAGATGACATAATGATTTGGTGGTCCTTTTGTAGGTTTGCTGTCACAGTTGCCAGATTGGGCAAGTTTCTGCCCAATTGGGCTTCTTTTGATTAAGTTGGGCGGGGGTGAAAAGGATTGGGCAGGGGACATTAAAATTGGGCTGCTTTTGAATACATGTGGTTTTTGAAAACATTGCGGGAGCAATTTTACTAAACAAATTGTCACGCTATTGTCAAAAGCACACATTCAAAATAAACTAATATTTGATTGACATGAGTTCTATCCAATGTTGTAAGTGATAAGAGAGGGCTTGATATGGTAGGTTTCACAATTGGTTAAGTCTCTTTGAGGCCCTCTCTCTCCACCTGTTGCTATTGTTCCATTTAGTGTCAATGAACCGGCGTAGCTGACAAATAAATCCTAGTCTTTGCTGTCAGGGTAGGAGTTGGCTACCATTATGGCAAAGTGGGGAAAATACAAAAAATGTGTAGGGAGGAATGTGAGACAGACCCTAAGCTACAAACATGGATCACCCCATTCTCAGAAGATGGCTCTAAAGTTCATTGCAAGTATTTTAACACAGAAATCTGAGCACAATACAAGGTTTAGTAATAACATGCTTCCACAAAAAAACACAAGGCACAGTGTGTGCAAAGTTCAAGTTAAAGAGAAGACCTTGGTTCTGCATAGAGGTAAAATAATTTCTATACAACCTAATTGCACTGAGACTGATTTATTTAATTGTGGCCAATTCATGCCATCTACTGATCAATGTATACAAAAACGAGTGTGCGCGCTGCATGCTTGGCAACTTTCCAAAATTAGGAATAGGAATAAGAAATTAATGACTGAAATTATTAATAAATGAATTCATATACATTTAAATGCACCTATGTAGCCTATGTTTGTACATTTTTAAATTGTTATATATATTCAATATTATATACTTTCAATTTTTGTATACATTTGTTGGAATTTTAATTTATTCATTGAATAATTTCATTCTTTATTAATTTTTATCTGTGACACTTTCGATGGTACTTAATCCTATTGTTTATGAATAAGCTTGATTGATGTGTTTTCTGTGGTTCTTATTTCATTTCTTGTAGTTGCCCTGCAGATTTGTTTGTCAGACTGTACTCTGTTATTGATGCAGTTAAAAAGTTTTGTAGGCTATTGACATGTTTCCTATTATGTATGTTATGGTTTTACCCAGTTTCTGGCCAGGTTAATATTCGGGCTGGTTTTTATTGAATTGAGCAGGTTTTAAGTTGTGATTGGCTGGAAACTGTCAGGCTTATCTGGAAACACTGCTTGCAGTCTCCTTTGATTCATAGGGAATTTTTTTTTTCTTGTCCAGCAGATTTTCAGCTGAGGACAACCACATATTCAACTTTCTGTCCATGGGTGGTTCTACTGGAGACTGCAAGTGGTGCTGCCCTGTAGTTAAGCAAGGCCAGATGTGGATCACCACTAGTCCCTGTAGCTTTTTTTAACATCATCTTTATGATCTGAACTCCTTTTTCGGACAAACTGTTCAAAAGTGTAAAATGTGGATTTGATATCACATGCTCAAGCCACAAGTCTCTGCAAACTCTTTGGCTACTGAATTGTGGCCTGTTATCACTCACCATGTCACTGGAATTCCATGTCATGCAAATGTGGCTTTGGTGTATTGTATCACTTGCTTTGCTGAAGTGGCAAGCACCAAAGCATATTATAATAATTTGACACAATACATCCTGACAAGATAGTCCTTCCCCGTCAGGTGACACAACTCAATCCCTACTTTTCTCCATTGCTCCATAGGCTTGCAGTCGGCCATAAAGGGCTCCTTTTGTTGTTGATATCTGTGGCGCTGACAGTTCTCAAAGCACTGCACCAGTTGCTCAAAGTCTCTGTTCATACGCAGCCAACACACCAGAATCCTGGATGCATCTCTTGTATTTTTTCTTGCTCATGGTTAAATGTCCCTTGCGTGAGTTATGCAATCTGAGAGTGCATACTGGAATATCAAAAACTCTTTGCTCCTAAAGTCAGGAAAAACTGAAGTTCTTGTACTTGGCCCTAAGCCCCTCAGACAAGCATTATCGGATCATGTAATCATTCCTGAGCAGAAAAAATAAATGTTTTATTGATCTCCAGAGGCAAATTCTGCTGTTTGATAGCTTATCCCCTAATTGTTAAGGAGCTGTAAAGTGTGATTGCAGTGGGAATTAATAATTTTCAGTATCTTTATGTTGTTGGGTTTGAAAAGGGTGCATTTGGTTATCAGATATAATTCTGATTTATAATTCTAGAATTATAAAATCAGAACTTATTAAATTCAATTAATAATTCGGGGCACCACATTGAAACTGGGACCAATAACCAAACTGTAAACGTTGGCTCATAAACAGCTGTTCATTTAGAAGAGCTGATATCTGAAATATCAGCACCACTAGATGAACGGTGATGGTGTGAAATCCGAGCTCTGACTCTCCCAATCAGCCACCTATCAGAATAAAATATGCACAATAATGACAACAAGAATTCTCTTTAAAGCTACAAATAGTATCTATTAACTTCCACAATAATTAACAAAGCCAACAATTGTTTCAATTAACAAATACTGTACTACCCACTAATGCTAACCAAAACACATAAAGACAGCAGCGGTGTAAAGACAAAACAGATATCATACAGCGTGTGTGTGTGTGGGTGTGCATATATGTGTGTATATGCGTGCGTTTGTGTGTGTGTGTGTCAAGATGGCCGGCCTGGATCACGTGACGAGTCACGTGGTCCAAGATGGCGCGGCTTCCGAGGGAGGCTACGTCACACGTAAACAACCGGCGGAGCTGCCAAAAATCCCGGTTAACAATGGCAGACAGCGGCAACCGGTGGTCGGAGGCGTTTCCGCACACGCACAAATCTGATAGTAGATAACGGAGGGATAAGGCGGTGCTATACCGGCGTTATCTGACGATCGGATGTGCGGAGCGAACCGTGCGCGATTGAATGGATGTGCAGGTGTGTGTGTGTGTGTATGTATGTACTGTGTGTTAGTAAGAGAGAGGAAAGCCAGAAGAAGGGAGACCGACTCTCGGTCCCGCGACCGTGAGAGGAGAGCAGCGGTTGCCTTCAAATCAAATCAAAATCAAATCAGATTTATTTGTATAGCGCAAAAATCATAACAAAGTTACACCAAGGCACTTTACATATAGAGCAGGTATTGACGAAACTCTTTATAAAATTATTTAAAGAGACCCAACAGATCCCCCGATGAGCAAGCACTCGGCAACAGTGGCAAAGAAAAACTTCCTTTAAGAGGCAGAAACCTCGAGCAGAACCAGGCTCAGGGGGGGCGGCCATCTGCCTCGACCGGTTGGGTTGAGAGAGGGAGAGAGAGAGAGAAAGAGAGAGGCGGGGGGGCAAAGTTGGGTAGAGTAGGGAGAGAATGAGAGCAGGAGGAGGGGATATTCAAAAGAGGTGTAGGGAGGAACATGATGCTGCATGAAGTTCATAGAAATGATGCTGTATAGAATTCATGAAGATATGGGAGCAGCAGGCATTGCAGGAACATGGGATGGCGATGATTCATCACCTGCAGGATGAGGACAGGGAGAGAGGGGAGAGGAAATTCAGAAAGACAGACACTTCAGGAAACATGGTTAGTAAATGCAGTACACGTGCTTGGAACTGGGAGAAACACCAGTCTAAGCCTATAGCAGCAAAGAGTAGATGAACTTTAACTTTTTAACTATAAGCTCTGTCTCCAGAGGCAAATTCTGCTGTTTGATAGCATGCGTGTGCGTATGCATGCGTGTTTTCAATATTTGTTATATTTCTGTTCTATGTTTTTTTTTTGTGAAGCACTTTGTGTTGCATTTTTGATGTATGAAAAGTGCTATACAAATAAAGTTAGATTGATTGATTGATCTTTATTTTTGTATTCCTGTCTGAGAAGATTTTTGTTCATGTGTGTCTCACGTGTGCTTTGGTTGATGAGGCAAAAATATTTTTGTTTTGTTTTTATTTTTACGCTATGTATGTATGTGTATATGTATGAATATATGTATATATTGTTCTGACATTTGGCATTGAAATTGACAAGTTAACAATTTTTCCTCAAAACTCTCTTTTGATCGACCATTACCTCATTACGTTTGAGTTTACATTAACTGACTGCACAGCATCAAGGAATAAAGTCGGCTATAGAAGATATTTATCTGAAGATGCTGTGGCTAAATTTAAAGAGAACATTTGGTCATCATTTGCAGTAATGCCATATATAAATTCAATTGAGGATTTCTCCCATACACAAGTTGATGACCTTGTGATTAGCACTATGGCCACACTGTGTTCAAATCTTGATGATGCTGCCCCTCTAAAAAAGAAAGTAATAAAACAAAGGAGGCTGGCTCCGTGGTACAACTCTCAAATTCGTGCCTTAAAGCAGACGTCACAGAAATTAGAAAGAAAATGGCGTTCCAGCAACTCTGAAGAGTTTCACCTAGCTCTCAGGTGGAAGAAAGCTGCCCTACTGACTTGTTTTATGTGAGGGACAAAGGACATGTCCTGGTCAAAAGTGACCAGGACCCTTTCCTGGTTAAGAAGGTCAAAGAAAAGGCTGGGTGAACAGAAAGCAGTGAGTAAGCGGCAGCTATCAAGCATGGACTGAAAACATTATTGACTTTATATACGAGTAACGTTACGTTTCGTTACTGCTGGTGTGAAATTGCCTACACGGTAAGAGTGACTGTGCACTACTAATCTGCAAAAGAATATAGTTTCAGTTGCTTTAATACGGTTTTAATTAGGCACTGACCTCAGTTCTGTTCTCTAGCAGTATTTTTTTTTCTCATCCATCAGCAGTGGCAATATCAGCATTTTGATAGCAGGGAATTTACTAGATTTGCAACTACTCATTATACTCAACTACTCAGTCAGACAGGTGTCTTCCCCACTGCCTTCAAAATGGCAGTGGTGAAGCCCCTTCTGAAGAAGAGCAATTTAGACCCCAATATCTTTAATAATTACCGACCTGTATCCAACTTACCGTTTTTAAGTAAAATTTTAGAAAAGCAGGTTTTTAACCAAGTAAATTGTTTCTTAAATAGAAACAATGTTTTAGAGAAATATCAATCTGGTTTTAGGACGAACCACAGCACAGAGACGGCCCTTTCAAAGATTTTAAATGATATTAAGTGTAACGCTGACTCACATAAACTCATAGTCTTGGTGCTACTAGATCTCAGCTCTGCCTTTGACACAGCAGATCACCACATTTTATTAAATAGACTCAGACACCTGGCCGGCCTCTCTGATACCGTTTTTAACTGGTTCAGCTCTTATCTCACAGATCAACATTTCTTTGTAAGTATGGATACGTGCTCCTCCAGAATACATGAAACCAAATGTGGGGTGCCCCAAGGGTCAAATTTAGGTCCAGTTCTTTTTAATTTATATATGCTTCCCCTTGGGGACGTCATCAGGAGACACGTCATCAGCTTCCACAGTTATGCAGGTGACACACAGCTGTACATCGCTGCGTCTCCTGATGACACTGGGCCAATCGATGCCCTTTTAAATAGCATTTTAGATATAAAGTCATGGATGGCAGAGAATTTCCTACAGCTCAACCAGGACAAAACTGAGGTTTCAGTCATTGGTCCTGAAGGCGCGAGAGAGAAAATTTTACCCAAACTACTGGATTTTAACCCCTCACAACATGTAAAGAATCAGGGCCACATTTTCAACTCTGAAATCAATTTCATTCCACATATTAAAAATGTAACAAAGATAGGTTTTTATCATCTTAAGAACATAGCCAGAGTCTGCCCATTTCTCTCTTAAGCTAACACAGAGGTGCTGATATATGCTTTTATCTCTTGTCGTTTAGACTACTGTAATGCCCTGCTCTCTGGTCTCCCCAAAAAGACAATCTCTAATCTGCAATTACTTTAGAACTCAGCTGCACGTGTGCTGACGAGGACCAGAGGGCGGTTTTAAAGTCGCTGCATTGGCTCCCCATGTGTTTCAGGATCGATTTTAAGATTCTCTTATTAGTTTTTAAATGTCTTAATGGTCTTGGGCCTTCTTATTTATCTGACCTGCTTTTATCATATCATCATCATCATCGGAACCTGAGGTCCTCTGGCACCGGCCTTTTAATTGTTCCGAAAGTTAGAACTACAACACATGGGGAGGCTGCATTCAGCCATTACAGCCCTAAACTATGCAACAGCCTGACAGACAACATCAGGACTGCAGAGACTCTTGATGCTTTTAAAAGGAGGCTCAAGACTCACCTTTTTAGTTTGGCGTTTAATCGATTTCTTTTACTCCCTAATTCTTTTAGCATACCTTGTTTTTAGTCTCTTAGGCCCAGTCCCAATACACCCCCTACCCCTACTTTTTAGCCCTACCCCTTAATTTTGCGCGTTCCCGCGAGGGTAGTGGTGTCCCAATTCCTTTTTTCACCTAGGGGTAGGGTGTATGAATCTAGCCCTTCAGAGCGAGGGTTTTCCGATGCTGATTTACTGAGGAAGGGCCAGTTCAGCGATCCCCAAAGACCATGAGGATGTGGAGAAGTCGGAGAAAAAAAACACAAAAAATTCACAAGAGACAACAGACGTCCATGGTGTATTCTTCTCCGTGTACCTCTTGGTTTATTTATCAACCGAAGCATGATGAATACAAAAAAAAACGATCACAACCGATCGTGACCATAGACTCAATGTTTTTTTGTTGTTGTTTTTTTTAATAAATATATTGACAAAATTTACATTGACAGACAGAGTACAAACAGGGTGAGGGCGTTACATACGAAAATAAAATCATGCCAATTGAAATTTACATGAACCGTAGCCTCCATGTTGCTGCTGGGACTACGCAATCGCTTGTGTGCCCGAACGTAAACTACGCGGTGACGTAGCAAGTGGTGTCCCAATTCCCAGGGAAGATTACAAAGCCCTACCCCTTGTGGCTTCCTTTCGAGGGTTAAGGGGTAGTCAGTGAGGGCTAGGGGTAGTGAGTAAGGGCTAGTGGTAGTGAGTAGGGTGAACATTGGGATTGGGCCGTAGTCTTTAGCTCCAGTGTTTCCTCATGGGAGCCATCCGCACTGAGAGGTGTGTCTGGTCTGCCCGTGGGGACGTCGCCCTGGAGGTCGTCCAGGTGCGAAGGACTGGGGGGCTTTGCATCTTGTGTGGAGTCTACCCTGGTCCATCCAGGTTGGGGGGCTCTCTTGGGCGGCACTCCCTGGGGCCATAGGCTGTGACACCTCTCGGTGTGCATGGCTCCCTCAGGTGGTCTTTCCTCACCTTGATCCTCAGGGCCCTGCCCTGTCTCTATACTGACAGGTAGTATCTACTGTGTGTGGGTGTGTGTATGTGTGAGTGTGTATGTGTGAGTGTGTGTGTGTGTGCGTGTGTGTGTGTGTGTGTACAGTGTATCACAAAAGTGAGTACACCCCTCACATTTCTGCAGATATTTAATTATATCTTTTCATGGGACAACACTGAAGAAATGTCACTTTGACACAATGGAAAGTAGTCTGTGTAAAGCTTATATAACAGTGTAAATTTATTGTTCCCTCAAAATAACTGAATATACAGCCATTAATGTCTAAACCACCGGCAACAAAAGTGAGTACACCCCTAAGAGACTACACCCCTAAATGTCCAAATTGAGCACTGCTTGTCATTTTCCCTGCAAAATGTCATGTGACTCGTTAGTGTTACTAGGTCTCAGGTGTGCATAGGGAGCAGGTGTGTTCAGTTTTGTAGTACAGCTCTCACACTCTGTCATACTGGTCACTGAAAGTTCCAACATGGCACCTCATGGCAAAGAACTCTCTGAGGATCTTAAAAGACGAATTGTTGTGCTACATGAAGATGGCCAAGGCTACAAGAAGATTGCCAACACCCTGAAAATGAGCTGCAGCACAGTGGCCAAGATCATCCAGTGTTTTAAAAGAGCAGGGTCCACTCAGAACAGGCCTCGCGTTGTTCGTCCAAAGAAGCTGAGTGCACGTGCTCAGCGTCACATCCAAATGCTGTCTTTGAAAGATAGGTGCAGGAGTGCTGTCAGCATTGCTGCAGAGATTGAAGAGGTGGGGGATCAGCCTGTCAATGCTCAGACCATACGCCGCACACTACATCAAATTGGTCTGCATGGCTGTCACCCCAGAAGGAAGCCTCTTCTGAAGTCTGTACACAAGAAAGCCCGCAAACAGTTTGCTGAAGACATGTCAACAAAGGACATGGATCACTGGAACCATGTCCTATGGTCTGATGAGACCAAGATTAATTTGTTTGGTTCAGATGGTCTCAAGCATGTGTGGCGGCAACCAGGTGAGGAGTACAAAGATAAGTGTGTCATGCCTACAGTCAAGCATGGTGGTGGGAATGTCATGGTCTGGGGCTGCATGAGTGCAGCAGGTGTTGGGGAGTTACATTTCATTGAGGGAAACATGAACTCCAACATGTACTGTGAAATACTGAAGCAGAGCATGATCCCCTCCCTCCGGAAACTGGGTCGCAGGGCAGTGTTCCAGCATGATAATGACCCCAAACACACTTCTAAGACGACCACTGCTTTACTAAAGAGGCTGAGGGTAAAGGTGATGGACTGGCCAAGCATGTCTCCAGACCTAAACCCAATAGAACATCTTTGGGGCATCCTCAAGCGGAAGGTGGAGGAGCACAGAGTCTCGAATATCCGCCAGCTCCGTGATGTCGTCATGGAGGAGTGGAAGAGCATTCCAGTGGCAACCTGTGAAGCTCTGGTAAACTCCATGCCCAGGAGAGTTAAGGCAGTTCTGGAAAATAATGGTGGCCACACAAAATATTGACACTTCAGGAACTTTCACTAAGGGGTGTACTCACTTTTGTTGCCAGGGGTTTAGCTATTAATGGCTATATTTTGAGTTATTTTGAGGGAAAAATAAATTTACACTGTTATATAAGCTACACACAGACTACTTCTAATTGTGTCAAAGTGTCATTTTGTCAGTGTTGTCCATTGAAAAGATATACTTAAATATCTGCAGAAATGTGAGGGGTGTACTCAGTTTTGTGATACACTGTATGTGTGGATGCCTGTATGCATGCGTGTTTTCAATATTTGTTGTATTTCTGTTCTATGTTTTTATTTTTGTGAAGCACTTTGTGTTGCATTTTTGATGTATGAAAAGTGCTATACAAATAAAGATTGATTGATTGATCTTTATTTTAGTATTCCTGTCTGAGAAGATTTTTGTTAATGTGTGTCTCAATGTGTGCTTTGGTTGATGAGGCACAAATATTTTTGTTTTGTTTTTATTTTTACGCTATGTATGTATGTGTATATGTATGAATATATGTATATATTGTTCTGACATTTGGCATTGAAATTGACAAGTTAACAATTTTTCCTCAAAACTCTCTTTTGATCGACCATTACCTCATTACGTTTGAGTTTACATTAACTGACTGCACAGCATCAAGGAATAAAGTCGGCTATAGAAGATATTTATCTGAAGATGCTGTGGCTAAATTTAAAGAGAACATTTGGTCATCATTTGCAGTAATGCCATATATAAATTCAATTGAGGATTTCTCCCATACACAAGTTGATGACCTTGTGATTAGCACTATGGCCACACTGTGTTCAAATCTTGATGATGCTGCCCCTCTAAAAAAGAAAGTAATAAAACAAAGGAGGCTGGCTCCGTGGTACAACTCTCAAATTCGTGCCTTAAAGCAGACGTCACAGAAATTAGAAAGAAAATGGCGTTCCAGCAACTCTGAAGAGTTTCACCTAGCCTGGAAAGAAAGCTTAAAAATGTATAAAAAAGCTCTCCGCAGTGCTAGAAGCTCCTATTACTCAGCACTAAAAAACAAGAACAAGCCCAGGTTTCTCTTCAGCACTGTAGCCAGGCTGACAGAGAGTCATAGCTCAATTGAAGCAGTAATCCTCTTAGCTCACAGCAGCGATGATTTTAGGGCTTTTTTACAGATAAAATTATAACAATCAGAGAAAGAATTCATCACCTCTTACCTACATTAGACAGTAATCTTCTACTGAATTCAGCAGCAATGCCTATTTTACATCTGGAATCATTCTCATCTCTGAATCTCTCAGAGCTAGCTTCTATAGTTTCATCATCTAGACCATCAACCTGTCTATTAGACCCAGTCCCAACTAGCCTCTTTAAAGAGATTTTACTACTTAATTGAGCCTTTCATTCTAGATCTGATTAATTTGACTTTATCTTTGGGTTATGTACCCCAGACTCTTAAGACCGCAGTCATCAAACCCAACTTAAAAAGCTTGATCCAATTATAGATCCATATTGAACCTTCCGTTCATTTGTAAAATCATCGAAAAAGCAGTAGCAAACCAATTATATGACCACCTGCATAGGAATGGCTTGCTCAAAGAGTTTCACTCAGGATTTAGAGTTCATCACAGCACAGAAACAGCACTGGTTAAAGCCTCCAATGATATTCTAATGGCTCTTCGGGCTCTGCGGTACATGGAGTGAGACGTGTGTAGGGGAGCTCCTGCAGATTTAATTTATTTCTGTCATTTAACAGCACTATTTACTGGAAAACAGATGTGAGAATTTGGAGTCGAGGTCTCGCCGTCAGAACATACGGATCATTGGTTTCCCTGAGGATGACTCCGCTTCCCTATCCGTGGCCAGTGTGTCCAAGCTGCTGATGGAAACTTCCAGACGCGACAAAGATCTGCTTGTTGACAGAGCCCACTGAGCTCTCATGCCAAAGCCCAAACCTGGTGATTGTCCCCGCGCCATAGTGGCGAAGCTTCACTACTATACAGACTGCTCTGATATCCCCAAGAAAGCGAAAGAGCTGCAGCGAATAAAAGTACGTAATATGACCATCTCCGTCTTTCCAGACCATACCGCTAAGACGGCGCGGGCTCACGCCGCCTTCAACAATGTCCGCCGTCAGTTACGGGAAATTGAGGGGGTCCGATTTGGTCTGCTGCATCCTGCCCGGTTGCGCATAACCCATGGAGGCCAGCAGCGGGACTTCACATCCCCAGAGGAATCCATGACATTCATCAAGATGATAAACAAAGAGTCTGTATCCTAGTTTCCTAGGATGACACCTCCAGTATGTTACTCAAGTGTGACCCAAGCCCTCGATGGGTGAGTAAATTCAGCAAATATGACTTCATGTCATAATTCCTCCTGGACAATGACTGCCTATGGGAACAATACTGTTCATAATTGTTGGCCTAATAACATTACTCATAGACGTGTTGCTCTTGCTTAATTATATCCATATATTTTCACGTCTCTGTTTAATGCTGAACTGTTTAACTTCTTTTACTGTTGTTTTATAGGCCATGGTATCCTTTATTTTATTCCATACTTTTTGCAAGTCTCAACAGGATAACAGCTGTCGGAATAGCTTAGATTGTTGATTTTACGTGCCTTGTATTTTATATTCTCCCAGGCCCAGCTCCCCACCTGCAGAATGAATCCCAGGCCCAGCTTTATTTATCTACATTTTTTAATTTTTTAATTTTTTATTTTTTTTTGCAGCAGAATAACTTCCACCAGCAGCTACACTTTTGCACATTTGAGTGCTGCACCCAGTAAGCTTTTTTTTTTGTTTTGTTTTTCCTGATTTATTTTTATCTTAACAACTGGAATCAGAGGTGTTTTCCTCCTAGTCACTGACATTTCTTTGGTCTTTTGTCCATCATGGGGCCAAAAAAAAAAAAAAACCAGGAGGAGGATCTTTATTCACTGACTATGATTCATGAGCTGCTAGATTAGCAGAAATCCTTCTTTAAAGATTTGATTGAGCAACAAGAAAAAAACTTCAAGACCTTTGTCCAGTTATTTATGGACTATCAACCGAAGGATGGACAACATCATGAAAGTTGTGCAGGATATCAAGATCAGTTTGCAATTCACACAAAAGGATGTGGATGATCTCAACAAGAGACTCTCTGACCATGCCACCAGTCTTAAGAGCATCTCAAATGAGTTTGCATCTGTCCAAGCTTCTTTTGACAAATTTTCTGGAAAATCAGAATACCTGGAGAGCCAGTCAAAGAAGAATAACATCATCATTGATGGAGTACCAGAAGAAAGGAGTGAATCATTGCAGGTAACAGAAGCTAAAGTCAAACAACTGCTGGTTGATAAAATGGAACTTGACCCCAAATCAACTGAAGTTGAATGTGCACATTGCAAGGGAAAATTTGAAGAGCAAGCAATTAGGCCAAGGCCAGTTTTTATGAGGTTGCTCCGTCTCAAAGATAAAGAGGAAATTTTAAGGAGAGGGAAAAACTTAAAGGCACCAAGATCTTCATCAATGAAGATTTAACAGATAATGTAAGACAGAAACACATGGAGTTGCATCCTAAACTTAAGGAAGCACGTGACAAGGGGCAGATTGCATATCTGCGGCATGATCAACTCATCATCCACCCACCACGTCCTTCATGAATGAGCTGATTTGATGATATGCTCTTATTTTATCTGTATCACTGGTTCAATATTCATTTAGTGCTGTTATGGTTCAAAACAACATATCAAACATAATACATCTCCATAAGATCTGTAGTGCATGTAATGAAATTATAAAAGATCTAATATATGAATGTGGTATCTGCAAAAGTGGCTATCATCTCAAATGTACACCTTTGAGCCCTCCATCTGCAGTAGAGTGGGTTAATTGGACTTGTCAAAAATGTATTTTTGAGTTTCCTTTCCATGATCTTGAAAATAGTGATCTAATATTGACAATGGAGGGCAGAACACAATATGTTAAAGATAAGACCCTACGTTTTTTCCCACTTGAAATCAGCAACAGACTTTCTAGATACAATGAACATGATCCTGACTCAAATTTTCTAACCTTTTTACAAAAAGCGGATATATGTAAATACTATGAAAAAAAAAAAAGATTTCAAAGAGCTGTGCCAAAATTTTATACAATTTGTTACACTCAAAACATTTTCTATTTTTCATCTTAATGTACAGAGTTTATCCAAGAATTATGATAATTTAAGCCACTACCTCTCATGTCTGAACCATAAATTTTCCATAAAAGCTTTAACTGAAACATGGCTGAGGGAGTCTGTAGTTTCACTTTATGAACTTCCTGATTACAAAGCCATTCATTGGACAAGGGGAATAAGAATTGGGGGAGGTGTGTCACTTTTCGTCCATAACAATTATCAATTTGTCAATAGAAGTGATCTTATGGCTATTGAATCTAATGCTGTAGAATCTGTTTTTGTTGAAATTACTTTGTGCCATTCATTTGGGGGAAGAAATGTAATTATTGGAGGTATTTACCTACCACCCAATACAAATATTGATCTTTTTAATCAATGGCTTCTGAATCTTCTGGAACTTATATCAAAAGAGGGTAAAGTTTGTTACCTCATAGGTGATTTTAATATAAATCTGTTTAAGAGAAAGAATCATCCACAAACTTCAGAATTTCTAAACACCATGTATTCCAATTATTTTTATCCTTTAATTCATATGGCAACCAGGATTTCTGAGACATCTGCAACTCTGACAATATTTTTCACGAATTACTTTGACTGGGATTACACTAGTGGTATATTATATACTGATATCTCTGATCATTTACCTATCTTTAGTGTGACTAAAACAAATAACAAATAAATAAGTCTTCTGTCAATTATTATTACGGAGTATTCACCAAGAACAATGAGGATAAATTTAGGTTTAAGATAGCAAATATCTCATGGGAAAATGTTCTCCATGAAAAGATACCAGGTTAGCCTACTCAAATTTTATGAATTTATTTGGTGGTCGATTCAATCAGTGTTTTCCACTTAAAATAACAAGAAGGAAAAAGAATGATGATTGTCATAAGCCTTGGTTTACTTCAGATCTCAAAAAAATTTATTTGAAAAAGAATAAGTTATACAAAAAATATATTTAGAATCCAACTACTCTAAACTTAAAAGAATATAAAACCTACAAAAATAAATATGTGCATATTTTACGTTCAACAAAAAAAACATATTTCTCAAAGAAACTAAAGGAATGAACAAATAATATAAAATCAACATGGAATGTTATTAATCAACTGCTAAGTAAAAAAAAAGAAAACAGCATCAACTCTGGCTTCTCAGTTTCAAAATGGAGATACTTTAATCAGTGATCCATATGAAATTGCATGTGGCCTCAATAATTTTTTTGCAAATGTGGGTGCTTCTCTTTCCAATAAGATTGATAACACTTTATGTAGTCCTTTGGATTTTTTAGAACAATATCCAGTTAAGCTACAATTTGAGCCACCACAAATAAATGAAGTAAAGACTATCATTGAAAATCTAAAAAACACCTCTGCTGGGCATGATGAAATTAGCAGTTCATTGGTAAATGGTTAGGCATATCTATGGAAACTGGTATTGTTCCTACGGGTCTTAAAAAAGCAAAAATCACACCTTTATTTAAAACTGGTGACTGAGGTAATTTCACAAACTATCGACCTGTGTCTACTTTACCTTGTTTCTCAAAAATTTTAGCAAAATTAATTAACAATAGAATTTTAAAACATCTAAATGAGTATAATATCCTGTATGAGCATCAGTATGGATTTAAAAAAGGCCATTCCGACCTTTTGGCACTATTGCAACTCATAGACAAAGTACACACAGCTACAAATGATAACAAATTTGCACTTGGTATTTTTTTAGATCTCAGTAAAGCATTCGATACTGTTAATCATGATATATTGTTAGCTAAATTGAAACATTATGGTTTCCAAGGTAATATATTAAAATGGCTAACCAATTATATGAGTGAGAGGGAACAATATGTTGCTATAAATGGCTGTGTCTCAAATACAACTCAGATATCGTGCGGGGCTCTGCAAGGATCTATCCTTGGAACCTTATTGTTTCTTATTTACATAAATGATTTTTCATTAGTTTGTAAATTTTCTTTTCCAATATTGTTTGCTGATGACACAAATATGATTTTATCACATACAGATTTATGTACTCTAATTAATAATACAAATGAGGAAATGACAAGAATCTCAAAATGTTTCCAACTTAACAAGCTTGCATTAAATATTAAAAAGTAAAATTTTATAATATTTGCGGGTAGGGGCAGGAAGTATGTTAGAGACTATGTTAGTAATCTCAGTAGATGGAAATGAAATTTCCCAAGTTTCTCATACCCATTTTGTAGGCATCTTGGTTGATGAGAAATTGAATTGGAAAAATCATATAAATTCCATCCATAACAAAACTGTGAAGTCATTGGGCATAATCAGTAAACTGAGAAATCTCATAAATGTTTCTTGCTTATTAATTTTATACTATTCCATGATTTATCCTTATTTGATTTATGGTAATATTGTTTGGGCAAACACATACCCTTCCAGTCTTCATCAACTTTATTTAATTCAAAAAAGATTTTTAAGACTGGCAACCTTTTCGAACTCTACAGAAGCCTCTGCTCCACTGTTCAGGAAACTCTAAATTCTTTCAGTATATGACATAAATATTCACCAGATATGTGTGTTTTTATACAAATATATGTTTCTGCCTGATTCTTTACCACCATCATTTAGAATTTTTTTTAAATCAAATTCTCAAATCCACGCTTATAATACTAGACAGGTCAATCTTCTTCATCTTCCTTTTTATAAAACCAAACATGGCCAGTATTCCCTCAGATATTGTGGTGCACAGATATGGAACTCTAAATCTCATATTATCAAAAGCTCTGTATCTCTTGAGAATTTTAAAAGAAATTCATCATCACATTTAATTCATGATATTTAAAAACTGTACAAGTCTTCTTTGTCGATTTAGTTGTTTTTGTTCCATGTAAGTTTTGTTGGTTCTTGTTTATATTGTGTGCGAATGCTCGGTAATAATTATCCTGCAGGTGATGAATCATCACCATCCCATGTTCCTGCAATTTCTGCTGCTCCCACATCTTCATGAATTCCATACAGCATAATTTCTGTGAACTTCATGCAGCCTCATGTTCCTGCCTACACCTGTTTGAATATCCCCTCCTCCTGCTCTCATTCTCTCCCTCTCTCTCTCAACCCAATCGGTCGAGGCAGATGGCCGCCCCCCCTGAGCCTGGTTCTGCCTGAGGTTTCTGCCTCTTAAAGGAAGTTTTTCCTTGCCACTGTTGCCGAGTACTTGCTCATGGGGGGATCTATTGGGTCTCTTTAAATAATTTTATAAAGAGTTTGGTCTAGACCTGCTCTATATGTAAAGTGCCTTGATGTAACTTTGCTATGATTTGGCGCTATACAAATAAATCTGATTTGATTTGATTTGATTTATGTTAGTTTAGCCTTCCTTGTTTTTTGTTTATAGTTTTTGTTTTCCTTTTTTAATTGTTTTCTTCTTAAGGGGGGGTCCGTTGCATAAGCCTGTTGGCTTTTTGACCTCTCCTGTCACATTTGAATATATTTCAAATAAATATTTAAATAAATAAAAAATAAAGTTCAATTCTCTGCAGGTGCTTATTTGTTAAACTAAGCTACATAGTCAAAAGCATCTCTTTTGAGATGCACGGTTGTTCTTATGGTTTGGGGATGGGAACATCTGATGTGTGGGTGGGTGGGTGGGTGGTATGGGTTGTTGGTTCACGGGGTTACGTCTCTGTATGTATATATATGTTTTTGTTTTGCTTTGTTTGTTTTTTAATTTTTCTTCCCCTTTCCCATTTCCCCCATTGTGGTGGGTGAGACAGTTATATTTTCTCTTAAACAACACTGTAGATGAACAATAGTAATTTGCACACCTCTGATCGCTTAATTGGATTATTCATACCTTTAACGTTCCAGCTTATGAATGCAATGTTCAATCTAGTATCAAAGATATTCTCACACTTAAAACATTTAGACACCGACATAGCTTTCCTTCAGGAAACTCATTTGCGTGATAGAGATCAACTCAGACTCAGACTCCATGGGTGGGTGATATTTTTCATTTGAATTTTCCAAGTCCAGAGGGGTGGCAATTTTGGTCAACAAAAGAGTTAATTTCTCTGTCTCCAAGACAATAATCAATAAAAACGGTAGATTTCTAATTGTCGAAGGCACTCTATATTGTAACCCTGTACTGTTGGTAAACATATATGCACCAAATTTTGATGATCCTAATTTTACAGATAGGCTATTTGGCAATCTCCCTTTCTTAAACACTCATCTTATGATACTAGGTGGTGATTTGAATTGTGTTATTAATCCCTCTTTAGACTGCTCAGACCCTCGCACTTTAAGTCAATCCGCTATGTCAAAATCAATTTCTGATTTTATGAGCAAGAATGGGCTTGTCGATCCTTGGAGGTTCTCCAATCCTCAAGCTAAGGAATTTTCTTTTTTTTCGCCGGTACATCGATCGTATTTGCGCATTGACTATTTTTTTGTCGACAGCTCTCTTCTCGCTAAAGTAATTTCTTCTGAATACCACCCAATTGTTATTTCAGATCATGCCCCTCTAACTCTAAATCTAAAATTATTTGAAGGCCCTGTTTTTTCTTAACCCTGGAGGTTCAATCCACTGTTACTATCTGATGATGCATTTAATGTCTTAATATTGTCCTCAATAGATGATTTCATTGCTGCAAACAAAACAGACTCTACCAGTTTTTCGTTATTATGGGAATCACTCAAAGCATATTTGCGTGGACAGATAATTTCTTACTCAGCATACTCCAATAAAATCCGTAAGGCTAAACTACAAGAGCTTACATCTAAAATTTTAGACACAGGCCAACTAAATTCAGCTAACCCTACCCCAAACCTGCTAAAGCGACGGCTTGATTTGCAGTCTGAGTTCGACATTTTAGCAACAGCAGATGCAGAACGTCTCCTTCTACGTTCCCGCGCCAACTATTACGAATTTGGCGATAAATCAAGCAGATTATTGGCACATCAATTAAAAAGACAAGCGACATCCAGATTGATTCCTAGCATTAAAGACTCTACTGGCTCGCTCACCACCGATCCAACTACCATCAATACAATTATTAAATCCTATTACTCCTGTCTCTACGAATCAGAATCTCCACCTAACACAACAGAGATGACCTCCTTCTTTGAAAATCTAAATGTTCCTACTGTTGATCCAGGTGTGGCTAATGGGCTTGATGCACCTTTTAGTTTGCAAGAAATTGCTGCAGCCATCAAAGCTATGCAAAGCAACAAGGCTCCTGGTCCCGATGGATTTGGTGTCAAGTTTTTTAAGAAATTCATAGACAAACTAGCCCCCTTCCCTTTTCAGTGTATAACGAGTCCCTTGAACATGGTTCATTGCCTCCGACTTTAACCCAGGCATCCATAACCCTTCTTTGAAAGAAGGACAAGGACCCTGAATCATGCGCTTCTTACAGACCTTTATCTTTATTGAATGTGGATGGTTTTATCAAGGGACGCCAGGTAATTTACAATGTTTGTATGAATTTTTGAATGTGATTTTTCCTAAAAATTCCTCTCCGCTCCCTGAGGTTGTTATTTCAATCGATGCCGAAAAAGCATTTGATCATGTTGAATGGAATTATCATTTTGTTACACTCCAGAAATTTGGATTTGGCAACAAATTTATATCTTGGATTAGGCTTCTTTACACCTCTCCCCAAGCTAGTATCCACACTAATGACACTCAATGGCACTAGACAGGGGTGTCCTCTTTCCCCTATACTTTTTGCCCTAGCCATTGAGCCACTGTCAATTGCTTTGAAATCACTTCCTCTTTTTTGTGGAGTCTCTCGGCCCAATGTTGAAATTAAATTGTCATTTTATGTAGATGACCTGCTTCTATATGTAACAGATCCACTAACCGGCATTACGTCAATACTATCTCTATTGAAAAATTTTGGCTCCTTCCCCGGCTATAAAGTCAATCTTCTTAAAAGTGAATGTTATCCCATAAACTCTTCTGTTATTAGATAGATAGATAGATAGATAGATAGATAGATAGATACTTTATTAATCCCCGAAGGCAAATTCAAATTGTCCATAGCTCATCCAAGATATAAGTGCTTTTATTTATTTTTTTGTCCATAGTTCATTCAATTATAACAAAACAAAACAAAAAACAAAAACAAAAACTTTCTAGCTAATTCAAGGAGTTGAAGAGTCTAATTGCTGTGGGGACGAAGGACCTCCTGAATCGCTCTGTTCTGCAGCACAAAGAGAGGAGCCGACTGCTGCAACTACTCCTCTGTTGTTCCAGGAGGCTGTGGAGAGGGTGTCTGCTATTATTCATTATAGCATTCAATTTGTTCAATGTGCCTCTCTCCACCACCGATCTTAGAGGGTCCAGTCTCCTGCCTAGCACTGAGCCCGCTTTTTTGACCAGCTTGTCTAATCGCTTGGTGTTTTTGTCCGTAAGGCTGCCTCCCCAGCACACTGCAGCAAAAAAGAGTGCACTGGCCACCACCGTGTGATAGAACATGGTCATTATCTCCACACATACATCAAAGGACCTCAGTGTCCGCAGGAAGAACAGTTGGCTCTGCCCCTTCCTGTAGAGAGCGTCGGTGTTAGGGGACCAGTCCAGCTTGTCATCCACAAGGACCCCTAGATATTTGTAGGTGTGCACCACTTCAATGTCCACCCCACAGATTGTCACTGGCTCCAGAGGAGGCTTAGACCTGCGGAAATCCATGATCATTTCCTTCGTTTTTGAGGTGTTCAATTGAAGGCGGTTTTGTCGACTCCAATCACTGAAGGCTGTTATTAGATCCCTGTATTCGGATTCCTTTCCATTCCTGATACACGCCACAATAGCAGTGTCATCCGAGTATTTCTGGATGTGGCAGGACTCAGAGTTGTATTTGAAGTCCGAGGTATATAATGTGAGCAGGAATGGAGCCAGTACAGTCCCCTGTGGAGCCCCCGTGCTGCTCATTACTGCCCCCGAAACACAGTTCCCCAACCTGACAAACTGTGGCCTTTCTGTCAAGTAATCTGTGATCCAGAAAACAAGGGAGGAATCCACTCCCTTCTCTCTGAGCTTGTCTTTGAGTATGATGGGTTGGATGGAGTTGAATGCACTTGAAAAATCAAAGAACATGACTCTTACATAAGTGCCTGATTCCTCCAGATAAGAGAGAGCACGGTGAAGCATATAGAGGACAGCATCATTAACTCCAATGTGTTCTCTATATGCAAACTGCAGGGGATCAGGTTTGTCATTGACCTCTAGCCTCAGTAGACGAAGAAGCAGACGTTCCAAGGTTTTCACAATGTGTGAAGTAAGGGCCACCGGTCTGTAGTCGTTGAGTTTAGCTGGAAATTTTATTTTTGGTACCGGTACAATGCAAGATGTTTTCCATATAGCCGGTACCCGCCCCAACTGCAGACTCAGGTTGAAGATCTTCTGTAGAGGTTGACACAGTTGGGCAGCACAGTCTTTAAGCAGCCTTGGACACACACCATCTGGGCCAGCTGCCTTCCCAGAGCAAAGTCTCCCAAGCTCCAACTTCACTGCCATTTCAGTGACAGACAAGGGTGGAGGCACAGGTGTGACAACGGGAGTAGCTGCAGCTGTGGAGATGGACACATGTGTAGGTGGAGGAGGGGGAGGAGGAGGAGAATGAGGAGGAGCTGTGTTGGAGAAACACTTATGTGGAGGAGAAGAAGGAGCCATGGTGGAGATGCATCCATGAAGAGGAGAAGGAGCAGCAGTGGAAGCGGGTGTGACCACAGTGTCAAATCTGTTGAAGAACTGGTTAAGTTCATTGGCTCTATCCACATCACCCACTATTGGCTGTCTTTTCTTTTTGTTGTAGCCAGAGATGGTGTTGATTCCTCTCCATAACTCCCGGATGTTGCTGTGTTGTAAATTTCTTTCAATTTTCTTTTTGTATTCCACCTTTGCCATCTTCAATCTCCTCTTTAACTCATGTTGCACCTGTTTGAGCTGTTCTAACCCTTATTACTCAAACAATCTGATATTCCCTTTAAACTTACCCTTTCGGGATTTAAATATTTAGGAATTTACGTGACCCACACTCTGTCCTCTCTTTACACCGCCAATTTTTCCCCACTGGTAAATCAGGTGAAGGCAGACTTGCAGAGGTGGAACTCCTTACCATTGTCGTTGATAGGTAGAATTAATACAGTCAAAATGGCTCTATTGCCAAAATTTCTCTTTTTGTTCCAATGTATTCCTTTGTTTCTACCCAAAAAATTTTTCAAATCACTTGACCAAATGGTTATCACCTTTTTGTGGGGTGGTAAGACCCCTAGGGTGAGGTATTCACTTCTGCAAGAGCTTAAATGTAATGGGGGTCTTGCATTACCCAGTTTTCTGCTTTACTATTGGTCAGCGCATATTCACAAATGTATCCATTGGCTTCAGTCTCCGGGGTTATTATGGTGTAGACTAGAGGCTCAATCACTCTCTTCTTCTTCCCCAACAGCCTCTCCTCCTCTCCTCCTCCCTACCATTGAAACCCTTTAATTTTACAAGTAACCCTGTGGTGCTTTCTTGCCTTAAGATTTGGTTTCAGTTCAGGCGCCATTTTAAATTTGTGTCACCATCCACCCACACACCAGTACTTAAAAATCATCTGTTTCCCCTGTTGTGAGGTCCGGGGGGGGGGAGTTCAATCTCCCACACCCCTCAAACTTTCAAAGAGACTATTGCTCTAACCAGAGATTTCACAGGTCTCCGCTAAGTGCCATCCTAGACTCCTGTCTGACTTTGGCATCAGGAGACCCTGATTTCCCAGACACTAAATTACAGCCCACACCACAAATCAGCAAGACCTGCCAAACCTCCCTTTGGAGAGGTACAACTTTGTGACATTTACCCCCAATATGAACTGCTAACACTAGCAGATGGCAGTCATAAACTGCTGCTATGGAATGTATCCAAGCCAGTAAGAACAACAAGATTGATATAAAAGAAAAAAGGACTAGTCTCATCAAACAAGAGACTGTAAACACACCGAACTGATTTCCTTGCAGGAAGAGGACTTCACAGCTGTTTGAACCACCTTTCTACGAGCTAATTTGGCGGAGATAGAAAGAACGGACTATTCCACTTATAGAACCACAGCGCCACCTGATGGCGAAACCCTGAAACCGATGGCGCACTGACCGAGCGCCGCAACCTATATGTTCTGGGTTTTCTTCTTTTCTTCCCTTTCTTTTGTTTCTTTTCCTTTTCTTCTTGGTTTTGTACAAATGTAAAGAAAAATAAGGGGAAACGAAACAGAAAGAAACTTCCTACACAGTCCGTAGCCATGTAATTCTGACTTCCCACCACCAGTCGAGATATGCATGAAATGTCCTTTTCTTGTCTCATCTGTTTGTAGGTTCTGCCATGGTGATACCAAAGAATAACCACCTAATTGTGTCTTCACAGTAGATAGGAAGAGAAGAGGAAATATACTCATCAAAGATACATTTCTCTTTATTTCATATGCGGGTAAACTTGGGTGGATGAAAGGTGTAACTTCAAAAGAGAAAGATAAAACCTCCTTCGTATGCCCCAAAGCTAAAGGGAGAAATCTGATTGGACTAAATTCGCACCGACAATCAGACCACGCCCGTGGGTCGGCCCCCAATAAATAGTCAAAGACAACAATAAAATTCGGCAGAAATTCGGCGAAAAAGTTCTGGAGAGGAGAGCTTAAGCAGAAGCTCTAATAAAAAAAAAAAAAAATATTCACGTGGCTCAAAACCCAGAAGTCACAACTTAGCAGCTTAGCAACAAAGGCTAAGTTTAGACTTGAAGCAAAGATCACCGATGACCGGAACAAGTGTGGCTGCACTGCACCCAGTTCCCAGCGTCTCAAGTCGCCTTGGCAACCACAGCCACCGGTGCTGCGCGCTGCTCCCGTCTGTTCCCTTATCAGAATAGAAAGGAATAATTCGGATTTCACCAAGCCAGCCGCCCGAGGGACAACATTGCCGGTGAAGAGGGACGAGACAGACCAACAGCCACTTCAGCCGAGGACCAGTCTAACTTGGGAGGCCACGACGAAGGACCTCGACGCGGCCGCTCTCGTCGGACATCTCCTCTGACCTTTTTGTGGCCAGTTGATTCGCCAGCCCAAAGCAAAGTTGCGTTTATCTGCTCTCCCAGCTGGCTGTTCTGAGTGGTGCGAGGCATGGCTATTAGACAACTTTATCCCAAATTTTAGTTTAAAAGAAAAGAAGCTCTCCTTCCTCAGACAGATTCGCCCCGCATTTATTAAAAAACTTCCCTTTCATTCGCCCAAACTCCCGACTTGGGTATCAGCTGTTTAATCTTCTTGGTTGTGTTGCGTTGTTTCGTTTCATGTCCGAGTTCCCCTGTTTCATTCAGCTCATATTTTAACCTGCCCCCTTTATATAATGAGCACATGTTTGATTCCTCACTTATGAGCTAATTCTTCTTCTCCTTTCGGCTTTTCCCTTCAGGGGTCGCCACAGCGAATCAGTTGCCTCCATCTAAGCCTGTCTTCTGCATCCTCTTCATGTCCTCTTTCACTACATCTATAAACCTCCTCTTTGGTCTTCCTCTAGGCCTCCTGCCTGGCAGTTCAAAACTCAGCATCTTTCTACCAATATATTCACTATCTCTCCTCTGGACATGTCCGAACCATCTCAGTCTGGCCTCTCTGACTTTATATCCAAAACCTCATGTGCTGTCCCTCTGATGTACTCATTCCTGACCCTATCCAACCTGGTCACTCCCAAAGAGAACCTCAGCATCTTCATCTCTGCTACCTCCAGCTCTGCCTCCTGTCTTTTCCTCAGTGACACTGTCTCTAGACCAAACAACATCGCTGGTCTCACCACAGTTTTGTACACTTTTCCTTTCATTTTAGCTGAAACTCTTCTATCACACATCACACCTGACACTTTTCTCCATCCGTTCCAGCCTGCCTGCACACGCTTCTTCACCTCTTTTCCACACTCTCCATTGCTCTGGACTGTTGACCCTAAGTACTTAAAATCCTCCACCTTCTTTATCTCTTCTCCCTGTAACCTCACTCTTCCACTTGGGTCCCTCTCATTCACACACATATACTCCCTCTTGCTGCGGCTAACCTTCATTCCTCTCCTTTCCAGTGCAAACCTCCACCACTCTAGCTTCTCCTCCACCTGTTCCCTGCTCTCACTACAGATCACAATGTCATCTGCAAACATCATAGTCCATGGAGATTCCTGTCTAACCTCGTCTGTCAGCCTGTCCATCACCATAGCGAACAAGAAGGGGCTCAGAGCTGATCCCTGATGCAGTCCCACCTCCACCTTGAACTCCTCTGTCACACCTACAGCACACCTCACCACTGTCTTACAGTCCTCATACATGTCCTGCACCGCTCTAACATACTTCTCTGCCACTCCAGACTTCCTCATACAATACCACAGTTCCTCTCTGGGCACCCTGTCATAAGCTTTCTCCAGATCTACAAAGATACAATGCAGCTCCCTCTGACCTTCTCTGACCTCTCTATCAACATCCTCAAAGCAAATACTGCATCTGTAGTACTCTTTTTTGGCATGAAACCATACTGCTGCTCACAAATGCTCACTTCTGCCCTTAGTCTAGCTTCAACTACTCTTTCCCATAACTTCATTGTATGGCTCATCAGCTTTATTCCTCTGTAGTTGCTACAACTCTGTACATCTCCCTTGTTCTTAAAAATGGGCACCAGCACACTTCTCCTCCATTCCTCAGGCATCTTCTCACTATCTAAGATCCTGTTGAACAACCCAGTCAGAAACTCTACTGCTACCTCTCCTAGACACTTCCAGACCTCCACAGGTATATCATCAGGACCGAGTGCTTTTCCACTCTTCATCCTCTTCAGTGCCCTCCTCACTTCATCCTTACTAATCTTTGCTACTTCCTGGTCCACAACAGTCACCTCTTCTACTCTTCGTTCTCTCTCATTTTCCTCATTCATTAGTTCTTCAAAGTACTCTTTCCATCTTCCCATCACACTATTGGCATCTGTCAATACACTTTCATCTCTATCCTTAATCACCCTAACCGCCTGCACGTCCTTCCCATCTCTGTCTCTCTGCCTTGCCAACCTGTATAGATCAGTCTCTCCCTCCTTACTGTCCAACCTAGCATACAAGTCATCGTAAGCCCTTTGTTTGGCCTTTGCCACCTCTACTTTCACCTTACGCTGCATCTCCCTGTACTCCTGTCTAATCTCTTCAGTCCTCTCAATGTCCCACTTCTTCTTAGCTAACCTCTTTCTCTGTATACACTCCTGCACCTCCTCATTCCACCGCCAAGTCTCCTTATCCACTTTCCTTCCAGATGACACACCAAATACTCTCCTACCTGTCTCCCTGATCACATTAGCTGTAGTTGTCCAGTCAACTGGAAGCACCTCCTGGCCATCCAGAGCCTGTCTCAACTCCTTCCTAAAGATCATACAACACTCTTCCTTTTTCAGCTTCCACCATTTAGTCCTCTGCTCTGTCTTTGCCGTCTTCATCTTCCTCACCACCAGAGTCCTACACACCACCATCCTATGCTGTCTGCAAAGTAGTGGTAGGTGAGAGTGTAGCCAGTCACTGATCTCGTTCAGATTACACCGTCTACACAAGATGTAGTCTACCTGTGTACTCCTACCTCCACTCTTCCCTCAAATAATAAACCCTGGATCTCAAACGGTATCAATTCAATATTCAACCATAAAAAGGAAGCTTTGATAGATATGACAAAGAAAGACTCAAACATATGCAACATAAGTTGAAGAGGAGATTGATAAATTGGGTAGAGTAGGGAGACAATGAGTGCAGGAGGAGGGGATATTCAATGCAGGTGCAGGAAGGAACATATGATACTGTATGAAGTTCATAGAAATGATGCTGCATGGAGTTCATGAAGATGTGGGAGCAGCAGGCATTGCAGGAACATGGGGTAGCGATGATCCACCACCTGCAGGATGAGGACAGGGAGAGAGAGGAGAGAAACTGGAACAGACAGAGACTTCAGAAAACATGGTTAGTAAAAACAGTACACATGCTTAAAACTGGGAGAAACAGGGACTTTGGACAAAAATGGTTATTGATATGCTCTCTTAGAAGTAACCCAAGTTGGGTTAATTTGATAACCCAGCGCTGGGTGCGATTTGGACCGAGCAAACGTTGGGTTATTTATACCCAGCATGTTGGGTAGAAAATTTGACCCAGAATGCTGGGTTAATGTTTTTACCCAACACTGGGTAGGAACTACCCATGTTCATGAGTTAAAGCTACCACAAAATGGGTTAAAAGAACATAACCCAAATTCTGGGTTATCAGATTACCACCTATTGCTGGAATTTAAAAAATTACTAATTTTAATTCCTAAACTTTTGTCACTAATGTTAATTAACATAATTATTCACTTTAATTAATTTTAATTTAACATAAATTACTATGAAATGATGAAACAACAAAAATGAAATACTGTTCCAAACATTCTTTTATTAGTAATTAAAAGCTGGGTTATGAAGTACAAAATTCATCAAACTGCATTTTAGATTAGATTCATTAATAAATACAAAGATCATAAATATCACCAATAAGTGTATAATCTGAAAATCAATAAAAATATTTGAATAATAATAATAATAATAATAATAATAATAATAATAAAGATCACCAATAAATAATTTCTTTTTTCTTTTCTTTTTTTGTTACACAAAAGTGTCATAAATACTTTAACATACAAAGATTTGATAAAGTCAAAACTAGAAAACATAACACTGGGGCAAACAGTATGCCATGAATACTTAAACTTAAATTTACTCCTGGAAAGACTTCCTAGGAGACCTAAACATGACAGTCACCCACTACAAATGTCTGGATATTTTCATTCATCCAGGTCATTGTTCTCTCTCTCTCTCTCTCAAATTGATTCGTAGGCAACTGGACTTGTATTTGTCTATGAAGACGTTTCGCCTCTTATCCAAGGGGCTTCATCAGTTCAAACATACCGGTCTATCTAGTCCGCACTAGTCTGACCAAGACAGTGGAGAAAGACCCAGGTATTTAACCTCTGTGGGTGTGTTCACCAAAGCACCTGTGAAAGTACTGGTTTCACTTGACCCTTGTTGTGGTCTCATGTGACCGACAGTCGTTAGGGTCATGTGTACCCCTGGTGAACGACAGTCATTAGGGGCAGGTGTACCCCTGGTGAACCACAGTCGCTAGGGTCAGGTGTACCGCTGGTGAACCACAGTCGTTGGGGGTCAGGTGTACCGCTGGTGAACCACAGTCGTTAGGGTCAGGTGTCACCTCAGACGACCGTTGAGTCGTGTGACCCTGACACCTGACCCTTTTTGGTTGTGTGGTACCTTGTCCTTTGGATGTGCCAGTTTTCGCCTGAGAGTGTTACATCAAATCCCTGTAAGTTTCAAACCTAGTAACACTCTCAGGCAAAAACTGGCACATCCAAAGGACAAGGTACCACACAACCAAAAAAGCAACCTGGTATATGCTGTCCAATGCAGTGAGGAATGCAAGGACCTATAAATCGGGGAGACTAAACAACCCTTAAACAAACGAACCCTCCTCAGGTCCAGTCTCTTCCCATCTAAAGGAAAAGGCACACTCCTTTGAAGACAACAATGTCAAGATCCTGGACAGAGAGGACCGATGGTTTGAAAGAGGAGTAAAAGAAGCCATCTATGTAAAAGTGGAAAAACCATCCCTTAACAGGGGAGGGGGTCTGCGACACCACCTATCTCCCATTTACAATGTCACCCTTTCCTCTGAGGTTAAATTGTTAATTCTCCTGGGTACAGACGACTCTCAACGACTGTCGTCCACCAGGGGTACACCTGACCCTAACCACTGTCGTTCACATGTGACATCAACAGGGGCACATGACCCCTAACGACTGTCGGTCACATGTGACACCAACAGGGGCACGTGACCCCTAACGACTGTCGGTCTCATATGACCACAACAAGGGTCAAGTGAAACCAGTACTTTCACAGGTACTTTGGTGAACACACCCACAGAGGTTAAATACCTGGGTCTTTCTCCACTGTCTTGGTCAGACTAGTGCGGACTAGATAGACCTGTACGTATGAACTGATGAAGCCCCTTGGATAAGAGGCGAAACGTCTTCGTAGACAAACACAAGTTCAGTTGCCTACGAATCAATTTGAGAGAGAGAGAGAGAGACCCATTACAAAATACCAGAAGCCTATCATACGAACAATGCATTAAGTTGTGCTCTCATGAGCTTCACAACATTGGATACTTCTCCGGGCAGGTCAAAGACAACTGTCTGAAAGAACTCCCACACCTGAGCGCATGCTTTTGGGTAGACAAGGTCGAAAACAAAGTATGCCTTGAAAAATCCATCGACAGCTCCCAAAAGTGATGGCTGCTCCAAGGCGGTCCCATTTATTACTGTGAACGCTTGTGAACACTCATGCTCCTCCCCCGGCATCAGAACATATGGAGATTCTGTAGGTGCTTTTGCAAGGTACTCCACCATGTTGGTTGCAGGCTGAGAAAAAAAAACAAAAACAAAAAAAACAACCAAAAAAAAAAAAAAAAAAAACAGAAAACAAGATTGATACAAGTTTTTAAATCAAATCAAGTTTAGCTTTATATTCAGCAGAGGAGCTGTAGGAATGAGGGTTTCAGTAGAAACTTTGTCCTCCACTGCCATTTGTCTGACAATCAGATTCGAAAATGTCAGATTCAATGTGACTTGTGTTGTTAATACTGTCAAAAGCAAATCGGATATAGGTCACATTTGAGTGAAAAAATCTGATTCAGGTCACTTGTTACTGCAGTCTGAACATAGCCATAATGTACGCTTCGCTCAGTTAATATGGGTCTGTGTGTTTTGGTATCAGCAAACTTTCTGTCTCCTTCTCAAAACTCCATATGAATTGAAATAATAAATACAAAATTGAAATAAAAGAAATGAATTGACAAGAGCAACACATTTTTTGTATATTGGATACACATTAGAGACCAAGCTCCTGCTGATGTGTCACCTAATTTTGCTCCGAAGGTGCCACTACACAAGGACTTTGTGAACCATTCCACCCCTACCCTTAACTTACCGGCTGGATGTCAATGAAGGCTGCTCGACTCTCTAGGTTGCTGGGCCGGACAACTCTCCTCCCAACTTTGTAGGGTGCAGCTGGAAGCAGGATGGGAAGCAGCAGCAATGCATAATCCCCTTGTTTGTCTGTTAGGTTAAAATATCAGTTAAAAAGGTTGAAACAATTAAAATCATTATTTTATAAAAGGTTAAATTTTTAATAAATTAATCGGATCCTTAGGGGTCCATTTAAACTATAGCAGGTGACAAAATAGGCATTAGGCCTATATAATGATACAAATGGCAAATGCCGTATTGACCCAAATAAAAGACGCCCCTGAATATAAGATGACCCCCCTTTTACAAGACCTGTTTTTAGAAAAAAGACAAAATCATCAAGACAATCAATAAAACAGCAGCGGTTACAATCTTTATGAGTAATAATAATTCTAACTGTAATTTAGTATTTCTCTTGCTGGTTAAAATCTAATTCAGTGCAATTTTCAGACACCCCGCAGGTGGACTGTACCATATTTGAACCTGAACCTTAGACTATTGACAGCTACCTGAGGTGACGCATGTCACTTTATCAAGCAGAGCAATAGGGCACTATACAGGCTATAGGAGAGAGAAAGAAAGAAAGAGAAAGAGAGAGAGAGAGAGAGAGAGAGAGAGAGAGAGAGAGAGAGAGAGAGAGAGAGAGAGAGAGAGAGAGGGAGAGGGAAAGCTCTGACTCGCTTGAGGGAAAGTCGTTTGGCTTCACCAGTTGATTTACATATATAAATATCTGGACCCTGAATATAAGACGACCTGTCTTTTTCAGGCCAAGAGCAGCAGTCCTCTCCTTCTTGGCCATTTTTATTATTTTTCCTGAAAGCGCAGAATTCCAGCTCTCAGTCAGCCTTGCCGAGATCTCAGGATTCATCACTGAGAAGTCTTGAGAAATCTAAATATAGGACAAAACACAGATACAACAAATACAAAAACTGATGTTAAATACACAATAATCGATTTGTTCAAAGTTCTTCTGTGAAGGAACCCTCACCATGCCTTGTGTGTCCACTAAGCGTGGAAACTCAGAAATAATCTGGTCTAATGGCACCGTCCCATTTGACCGGATCCACCTTGCCCTGTGGATGGCAGTGTCCCTCGTGTACTCTGCAACCTGGGATTGTGGCCAGATGTTATTTTTCAGCCATTCAGTCAACTGGAGGGCCCGCTCCAAAGTTATCATGGCATCTGCAATATGTGAGATATAATTAAGCAATATATCACGACAGGCCGTGGTATATGCTCATTATACCACGGCTTCGCGTCGGGATGAAAACCCCCTTAGCAACATGAAAGAGGAACATGAAAGAGGAATACGCAATCAATTTCATGTCCTGGGAGTTTTTATTCAACCAGAAATACATATTATCTGGTAAAATAGCCCCACTGTGGAAAAAAATAGTCCAACCTCACCGGACGTTAGCCCTGCATGTCGTCTTTTCCTTGGCTTTTTTTCCAGGTGAAAATCACTGCTCAATCCACTGTACCATTGTTAATCCTTCCTGGAGGTGAAAGTTAACCTTAAACGTTTGAATTCAACTAATTTAATCTGTTTGTTACCGTCGTAAAAACACTGACTGTCATCCAGAAAAACTAGAACTGCTGCATATTTCTGCTTGATGCCAGAGCTGTGATAGACTGGAGACAGACTGCAGCACACACAGTGGAAATGCTCTGATTGACTTGAATGGGTTCGAATTGCTGCAGCGTTCAAAACGGAGCTGTGACAGATCCAGTGGATATTGGGGGTAAGAGTCAGTGTAGAGTATTGAAAGATAGCTTTGAAATGGGAACTTGGGTGAGACAAGTTGAATTTGTTGCCAACAGGAAAGATACAACAGCCCCAAATGCAGATTTTTGTTGTTTCTGACCTATTACAATGACCATTTGCTGTACCTGGCATAATGGATGGGGTTTCTTGTTGAGACACCTCTGCTGAATTCCTCTGCTTCTTCTGAGATCGGATTCCCTTCTGTACATTGCGGAGGCGCTCTTCCAAAAACCCTGTTGCGGCTTTATGCTGCCTACCAGGCGTGAACCATGCATCCTTGAAGTTACAAAGGAAAACAAATATTAAAATCACATTTGGAAGTGACATAACTAGCAACAACAAAAAAAATCAGGATGGACTGACAGCTACGTGCTGATTTTTGTCATGTCAGACAAATATCAAACAAGAATTGTTTGAGCCAGAGAAACTGAGGTAACAATTTTTTTAAGGTGAAAGGTTGATAATTTTTAAGAGAGACTTTCACAAGTCATCCCTATGTCCAATTTCACACACACACACACACACACACACACACACACACACACACACACACACACACACACACACACACACACACAGAGTCTGAAGCTACACATTCGATAATAAAATGTGTTTCTTGAGAAGTCTGGATAGTGCTTAATAGGACTGGGCAATATGACAGAAACTGTGATCAAGATACTGTATGTTTGGTTTCAACACATCAATATGGGTATTCTAATGCCATTCTTATACGTCCTGGTGACCAACATGTCTACCACACTATGAACCTCTGTGTCTGGCTTTATTTGAGTATTGTAAATAACTTCACTTACATAGCCTGAACCATGACTGTCTTTCAGACTTGAGAACTGATCCACTGTTGCTGATGCCGTCGCAATCTTTGTAGCTGAGGTTGGACTTAACAAGAGAATTTTATCAACATTTGTTTACACTGCAAAACAATCCAAACGTACAGTTGAATAAGACAAATCCGTGTGAAAAACACTTACTTCTCTCCAAAGTGGTTTCTTCTCTCAGGTGGGACACAAGTAATCTCACCATGGATCTTCTTTGGTTTAGAGAGATGTGAAGATTTTTTTCAAGACTGCTAACCAAGTATTTTCCATCATATGTCCTGTTAAAAATCTCACGGATATTCTAGAAAAGGAAGGAATGATTGAAGGAATAAAAAGCACAAATTTAACAAATGACAAATTTTTATCCCTGCTTCAAGTCAACATGCAGCTAAAAAATAAAGCACCGCCTCTGGCGGTCAGGAGGGAAGAAATAGAACACAGGTGAGCTGCCATTTACTGGTCTGGACTAGGTGATCGGTGCTCATATGACAGTTAGAGCTTCACATTGAAATACAAAATGCAGCCAAAGCATCAGGAGAAACAGATAGGGACAGCCCAGCTGATAACTATAGAAGATCACATTGTGAGGAAGGCTGTTGTTTCATATACTTTTGTAAACCACAGACTTATGCATTTAAGTGAAATTCCCATTTAAAACCCACATTCATTTCCCCTGATCAATTCACTAAGTCTGGGGCATCTCCCTCTTGTGCTCTTCTATAATCATAAGGAACAATGCACAAGTGAACTCAAGAATCTTGCTTGTTTCTCCACTGTAACATGCTGTTCCATGGGCAACTCTGGGCATTGTGGGCCTTCTGAAGCTGTTGTGGGTTCCAGCAATTGAGAAGACTCGGGTGTGGGGCTTGAGTCCTTAAAAATATGAAAAGGAAATTATTGCTTAAAGGGCGTTTCCAAAAAAATTGTAAACTACCATATCTTCCGCTTCAGGGTTGGATATCGTTTCCAGTCTCTGGCTGGAAAAAAAAAAAAAAAGAATCACTGGGTATACTTACATGCTTGCATGTCACTGCCATCCAGTATCCCATGCCTCACAATACTGATTTATGTTGTTTTAAATTAGGCAATACTGAGTAGTGCTCTAGACAAATGGTTAATAAGATATAGACCACTCTGAGACTCCAAAATTAGCCCTGACATAAAAAAGGACTAATAATGAAAACACATGGGATTAAAATCTAACTGCTACACAACATACGTAATAACAAATGATAAACACAACATAGGAATATAGATGTAAATGCAGAGGGTTCTGGGCTCTGATCCCAGAGATTTCCCAGCTCTGATACAGTATGTAACCCTAATCCACACTGTTTAAAATCGCCTGTATCTTAATGAGATGTAATGGTCATCATCATTCACTGTGGGACCTCACAACATGGAGGGGGTGATAGTCAGCAATGGAATCAATGTCAGCTACATCAAGTGCTGTGGTGGGAGACACAGTGACGGAAAAGTAATGTCTTTGAAAACCTGTTGTTTCCCATTTTTTTCCACAATGATTTTCACTGTTGAGTCCATCACCACAATGCTCCGAATGGTTCCAATCTGAGGTTCACCACTGGCAGAGCCAAAGTGTCATTCCTGGCCTATAGCTCGTACCATTGTACTTAATCCAATATGCCAAATACACTTCTGTAAACACAGCATTTCCATGAAAGCCGCATTTCACTTTCTCAAAATTATCGATGGTACCAAGGAGACTGGTGTGCCCTGGCCCAACTTCAAAGTTATGATCGAAAAGCTGGCCAGACAGAAGGGTGTAGCACATCATTATCTGATGTCTGTAGGCCTGGGTTTTACAAATATTCCTAAAATTACAGGTAACATGGCTTACCTGTTTAAAAAAGGAATGCTTTGCCTCAAAATGCATCGACCATAAGTGAACTAGAGGGCCCACTGCCCTGATGGCACTGGGATAATGAACCATGAAATGGTGTTTGGGCTTTAAGTGCCTGTCAGGGTAGAGCTCTAAATACAGACAATGGTGTTCCTGAATCAGATTTTTTAGAAAGATGATGTCCCCTTGTGTCAGTTCGGGAGAAAATATTAACTCCATGCAGCTAAGTAATACAAGGAGCAATTCCCAGTGTTTGTTTCCCTCCGGTACCAAATCTCCTATCATGAGGGGCAGCAGTCTCAATAGACACCATGTCTGTGTAGCCGTTTGCCTAAAGGCCCCATCAGGATATTTTAAGTCTTGGGGTTTTATTTCAGATGGCTTGTTGTGGACGTCATGAAACCCATAATCAAAGCTGACAAGTCTGTTGTTAACCTTTTCCAGGGTCATGACTTTTTCCTCAATCAATGAATTAAGCACTATCTTAATTTCTAACCCTCCAACCCCTTCAAGGATGTCATGCATTTAATCAGTTGTCACGTTGTTAGTAACATGGTAGTACTGCAGCTTGTTAAGGGAACACTCTCTTTTGACACCAGATTCAGTTGAGTTGTTCAGAAGGCAGTCTGACTGGTAGTTGACCTTGTCCCGCAGTAACAAAGGGTCCTCACTGGTCTGATCCCATAACACCTCTTTGTGAACTCGACTAATTCTACATGAAAAATTGCCGGAAAAGCTTTCATTGTAACCAAGGATGCTGTTGAGTCCAAGGTTATCTCCGCAGACCTGGGCAAGTCCAACCTTTACAGTGCCTTTGAATTATCTTGCTTCAATCTGAATACCATTCTGTTCCATGTCCCTAATCTCATTCACAATTGGATCCAGAACAGCATTCATTCCTCCATAATATTTCACATCATCACTCTTGTACACAGCCAACAGAAAGTGAGACTTAAGGCTAGACAGATACTCTGGTGGCAAGCATTTGATTGTGAAATAGATGAAACCAAGCTTGTGGACTGATATTTTAGAGCCAAGGGGGTTGACCATCTCACAATTGTCTGCATAAATGGCAATTGGAATGGACAACTCTTCAGAAAATAGAGGATTTGTTCTAAAAAGTGTGCCATCTTTAAGGTCCTCAAGGGCTGTTTCACAGTTTCGCCACTCTAAAATTTTTTCCATCGTGCCTGGACTTTCTAAAACAAGCTTCAGCATTGCTTTCAGCGGAACACACTGGAAGGTGTCCCGTACTGCTACTTGTTTCACAGTCCCTGGCCCTCTGTCAGTTTGCTGCGTATAGGTAAAGCCAGGGAGAGGGACTGCCTCTGGCTGTAAAACATATCCAGACTGGATGAAAAACTTCATTTGCCTCTATTCTGACACAAAGCCATGAAATGGTTCAGCAGCTGTTTCAAACTGCTCTAGCAGTTCTTGTGCTTTTGGAGTCTCAGACTGGCCTATCTCTCTTAAAAAAGAAACTGTTCTTTTTTTCAGACCATCAACAATATCTTTTATTAAACTAGATGTGTTTTCAACAACACTCCTGATCCCACTAAATGTATTTGAGGACTTGGCCTTCAACCTAGCTAAGAAGAGTGCAACTCTTCTCTGGGGATATGGACCTAGAGAGTTGAGCTGAAGAACCTTCTTCCAATGAGTCAACCTCAAAGTCGAAACTGTCCCCCATTAGGTGTCTCCTAAATGATCTCCGTGTTTCAAATGAACGATGGCACCCAACTTGTGCACACTGGAAAAAGGTGGATGTGGATAATGTATTGTGCATCACTTTAAGATGGAAAAAGTATTGTTTTATGTCAGGCCCTAAAGACCCTCTGCATTTGAAACACACATAACCCTACTTCAAGACCTACTTCAGTGTACCTTTAGCAACTTGTTGAGGTGTTTTTGGAATTTAAGACTTGGCCCCTGGAGAGGGATCAGGGAAGCCAGGCTGTTTCCATCTAGGAGAACAAATGACTCTTTGTCAATCTGCTGTGCTGCAAAATATAAAACATATTTAAATATCACATTTATTTCAAACTTTTGCCTCAATTACTATTAATTAGCATCATCACAAATCGAATGATTTGTCAAAGTAAAAGTTATTGGCTGAAACATAAAATGATCCAGTAATCCAGCATTTCAACTACGGCTGCGACGAACGATTATTCTGATAATCGACTAGTCACCAATTATTTTTGTTAGCAGTAAGTCAACAATACCACCACATAAATTTTGGGGGGTGAAAATGCTCTACTTCTTCACCCACGTTTAATTTCAATGTAGATTAACTACAACATCCCACTATTTCTCTGTTCTCTTGCTCTATTAGGGATTTAACAATATCAAAACCTCACTGTATGATAATAGCACAGTAGCTCCACAGTACAATATTCCGCCATCCATAAATCAACAACAAGAACATCTGGTCAAAATTCTTCTCAATCTTCAGCCTGTCTCCCCTTATCCGTCTCTCACCTGCTTGTCTGCCCCACCTCACTAACTCATTCACTCACTCACCTCCGTTCCGTCCTCCCTCACCCAGGTTACCTCACTCATCTAGCCTTAATACCTAAAGTAGTTCTCCGTCACACAACACGGTTGTTTTGTTGTTGTTGATTTTTCTATTACTTCAACTGTGAGAAGTTTAACGATGGTCCCTGACTCGGCGCAGTCGGTCCGTGTGCGCTGAAGTCAGCAGCTGCCACAGTGACATGGTGCTGGTGGCTGGGCTTAACTTGTGCTACTCTGGTGCCCCCAAAAAACCAGTTTGCTTTTCCACTGAACACTGAACCCATACAGAAGCTGATCCTGTCACTGCTGCCTACTAACGTTACAGTTATAAACGGACCTGAAAATTAAAACCCGGCTCGGATCCGACATGGTCCGTCTAATGGTTGGGAGGAAAAAAAAAAAAAGGGAAAAAGAAGAAGCCGCCCTCGTCGCTACTTAGCTTCAACTGCGTTTATATCGATTACATAGCAGACAGTCAAACTTTATACGGTATCGATAACGTCTCTTATATCTCCGCACTGATGCCGTTGCCCAGGACCCCCCCCTCCCCAGCTCCCGGCGGAGCCGGTATTTAGCTCTAGCCCAGCAACGAGTTGGTACCGGTCGGGAACCAGTTTTAAGAAATAAGAACCGGTGTTAGGCGGTGAAAATGCAAAGAACCGGTGCTAGTCTGGTACTGGTTATGAACCAGCACTTGAACCACTTCAGTGGAAAAGACTTAGAATAACCGTTTTCAATTGAACTGTTGTTATCGTTAGCTTTAACGTTATCTTATTCCCTTTCATTCACGACGAGCAACACGAAAAAAAGTTAAACGTCGAGTAGCAGAGTGAAGCCAGGCGCTCAGTCCTTCCCCCAGCACTCTAGGCCCAGTGGGCATTTCTACTCCTCCCTTGGCTGACGAGGCACACCTGCTCTGCATCTACCTACAATCAACCCTCCATATATACCCTCCTCAGACTGCTCTTCACTGCCAGAGTATTCAGCCTGTTTGGTGAGCTCTTGCAGCTTCTACAGTTATTTTCCAGTTCCCTTGTGACCATTTTTTCATGTTTTGTGATCGTGTTTTTCCTCTTTTGTTTTTGTCCAGGTTATGCGGAGTGCCCTCGTCAGCCTCGCCTCTGCTTTACCCTTGGTTCATTGTGTTGTTTTTGATTCAGGCTTGTTTCTTCAGCCTTGTCTTTTGTTACTATCTTTTTCAGTTGTACTTTGTTTGTTTGGCTAGAACGTTGAGCCCAGTCTCCGTTCCCTCTTTTTGTTGTACTTTGTATTTTGCCACCGTTATCTCACGGACTATTTTGGTTGTTACTTTGACTATTAAAAATACTTTGCGTCAAGGCTCAAAAAAATGGGACCCCAATGCAGAGACAGATCAGGTAAAACAATCACCCCTACCTCAGAGATTTCAAAGCCCTTAGAAATTAAGTCTACAGTCTGTCCCTTATCATGGGTTGGCTCTGTTACATGCTGAGATAGTCCAAAACCTCCATAATATTTAACAGGCTGTCAACATGAAAATTAAACCATTATTAACACATTATTAATAAGATAACCACTCCCCCTCCATTTCTCCATACTCAAACCTCATGGATAAATGTATACTTTGTTGAATCTGTTTCAATGAAAACTGCTGCATTGTTGTGTTCATTTAGCCAGCTTTCAGTTAAAAATATAAAATCAAGTTTATTCATGACTTGCCGACTAATGACCTAATATTTAATAAATCTAAGTTCAGTGCAATCTAAGCACTGTTTTGCACAGTTTGTGACTGACACATAATTGGAGAAAGATTATATAAAGTGACTCACGCATTCTGAGTATGCTTTGTTTTTGTTTTCTCTCAAGCTAATCAGGACAGGGATAGTTGTCATAATATTAACATTCCTGTGACAGATTTTCTGTATTTGTTTTGACCATGCCACGGGCTGTGTGGTATGGTGGCTGAGAGGGGTGACACGACCTGGCTCACTGGCCATATCAAAAAGGAGGAAGCACATGTGTTTAAAAGGTTTACAAATGAAATATTCAATTTATTTAACTAATCCTCAAATAAACGTAATGTGGGACAAAGGAATAAATGTGAGGTGTGGCACTCAGTTGTCAGTGGTGTAGTGGTGTTATAAATGGAAAATGTGCTGCAAGGGTGTTGTATGATGCGAAACATAACAAAGGAGTAATATCAACAATCAAAATGTGTTGCTGTCATCAGGGAGCCACAGAGCAAAATGAGAGAGAGACAGGGCTTTAACCACCACCCCACAGGACACTGGCCAGGTGTACTGAGATGCACTAATCAAGAGCCCCGTGCTCCAACAGCTCAGGATCTGAGGGGAGAGAGGCAGAGGGAGAGACACAGGAATGCCTAACACGAGCCCTGAAAGACACCTAAAGGGCTGTGACAGGGGCAAACCAACATTACAAAATTGGAAACACTTTTACAAAGCTTGAGACAAATTTACATTTTGGAAAACAAATTAACAAAACGCAAAACACTTTTACAAATGCTGAGACGAATTTACAAGTTCCAAAACAAACCGGAAAGGGAATGTCCCAACTCCCGGGTTGACCCAGAGGTGGTAACGGGAGCGGCCAGTTTGACTTCGATGGAGTGGAATGGATAATAAAAAAAAGCGGTTTTGCTTTTCGTGTGGTCGGTCTTTAGAGTGTTTAATGGGAATGGACCAGGCCGACGGACCAGACATGCTGCAGCAATGCATACAGTATTTTAATGAGGGACACTCGTACGCTGTAATTGTGGCTATGTCATGTTTACACGGTGTACACATCAGCTTAAGGTCTCTGAAAAGCAAACTGAATAAAGCCGGATTTTATCGCACAAAGAATTTTCCTCTACAGACGCCATAATTAGGGCCATACGACTGGAACTTCGTGGACCCAGACAGCTGTTTGAGTACCTGATGTGGCAGGTACTCAAACAAAAGTACCATCTGCGAGTGAAGAGGGACCATGTAATGAATTTGCTCTGGGAGTTCAATCCTTGGGGATGTGAGAGGAGAGCATGCATAAGGTTTATAAGCAAAATGGTGCCATGCTAGGTGGCAGCCTGTTGCAGCAGCTCCCGTGTGTTTTTCGGCTTTTTATATTTTTCTCTTTTATTTTTGTTCTGTGTGTTTTTCTTCCAGTCATTGGTCTAAGCATTAGAGACAATGACTTTTCTCTTTTTAAAAACTTTTCTGGCCGTCATTTTTATATTTTTCTGACTCCTGACAACAGAGGCTCACGGACGGATTGGTGAGGGCATTGTTTACACCAGTAAACAATGCTGGTTTCACTGAGACATGGCTGCACTTTCACATCCCGGACCACAACGTGGCGGTGCCCGGCTTCAGCGTGGTTCGTGCAGACAGAGACGCTGTGAGCAGCGGTAAAAGGAAGGGAGGAGGGATTGCACTGTATGTGAATGAGAGGTGGTGTAATCCCGGACATGTGCATGTGAAGCAGCATCTCTGTAACCCGGACATTGAGCTGCTGGCTGTAGGAATGAGACCATATTATCTGGCTAGGGAGTTCACATCCGCCATTGTGATTGCTGTTTATATCCCCCCATCAGCTTATACAGCGGCTGTCTATGACATCATAACCTCCACTGTTGCCAGTGTACAGACTCAACACCCCAATGTCTTCATTGTAATTACTGGAGAGTTTAATCATGTCTCACTGGACAAATTATTACCAACTTTTCATCAGTATGTGGACTTCCCTACCCGTGAAAATAAAACCCTGGACCTGCTGTATGCAAACACCTGTGATGCATACAGTACCACAGCCCTTCCTCCCCTTGGCAGATTGGATCACAACCTGGTCCTGTTAACCCCAAGGTATGTCCCCCTTGTTCAGAGGCAGCCTGTTCACACCAGGACAGTGAGGATGTGGACTCAAGAGGCTGCTGAGGCACTGCAGGACTGCTTTGAGACAACGGACTGGGATGTACTCTGCGAGCCACATGGGGAGGACATCAACAACATGACAGACTGCACCACAGAATACATCAGGTTCTGTGAACACACCACCATGCCAGCCCAGACTGTACAATGCTTCCCCAACAATAAATCATGGATCACCGGTGACCTGAAAGCACTACTTAACAAGAAGAAGAGGGCTTTCAGGTCTGGAAACAGAGAGGAGATGAGGTGGGTGCAGCATGAACTCAGGAAGATGCTGAGGGAATGCAAAGACAGCTACTGGAGGAAGTTGGAGGCCAAACTAGCAGAACAATGTGAGGGATGTGTGGACAGGCATGAAACAAATTACTGGATATAAAGGTAGAGACAGTCAAACATCAGGCAGCCTGGAGAGAGCCAACGAGCTCAACGGTTTCTTCAACAGGTTTAGCTCACAGCCTTTTGTCTCTCTCACACATCCAGACCTCCACACACCCCCAATACTCCCACCCCTCCCCCCTCAACCCCCTGTGCAGCACCTCCCCCCCTCCCACTCCTTCACTGAAGACACCAAGACCCTCCCCCGCATGACTGTAACCACAGGCCAGGTTAGGAGACAGCTGGAGAGACTCCACCAGAGGAAGGCCGCAGGACCTGATGGCATCATCCCCAGGATCCTGAGGACCTGTGCCAGCCAGCTGTCTTCTGTTCTTCAACACCTTTTCAACCTGAGCCTGAGTCAGGAGAGAGTCCTGGTGCTATGGAAGACTTCCTGCCTGGTTCCTGTCCAAAAGAAGTTGACTCCATCAGACCTCAATGACTACCGACCAGTTGCCCTAACATCTCATCTGATGAAGGTGCTGGAGAGGCTGGTCTTGGCCCACCATGGCTGCAGGTGAAGGCACTGCTAGACCCTCTACAGTTTGCCTACCAGCCCCATTTGGGTGTTGAGGACGCCGTCATCTACCTGCTGCAACAAGCTCATAAGCACCTGGATGGTGGAGGCAGCACCGTGAGAATCACTTTCTTTGATTTCTCCAGTGTTTTTAACACCATTTAGCCACTGCTGCTGGGTGATAAGCTGTGGGTGATGGGTGTTGACACCTCCATTGTCTCCTGGATTACTGACTACCTGACAGGCAGGCCACAGTTTGTCCGTCTGGGTAGTGTTTTGTCTGACGCGGTGGTTAGTGATACAGGAGCCCCACAGGGGACTCTGCTGTCCCCTTTCCTTTTCACCTTATACACCAAAGACTTTCAGTACAACTCTGAGTCATACACCCAACAACAGCCGAGTCATCAGAAAATTTCTGCAGGTGGCATAAGTGGAGGAAGGGAGGGGGAGTACAGGGCAGTGGTGGATAAATTTGTGGAGTGGGCTGGATGCAGTCACCTGAGGCTGAATATCAGCAAGACAAGAGAGATGGTGAGCCACTTCAGGAAGAAGAGGATGATTTCACCGCCGCCCTGCATTCTGGGAGAGGATGTGGAGAAGGTGGAGGACTACAAGTACCTGGGCGTCAAAATCAACAACAGACTGGACTGGAAATCCAACACCAAAGCTGTCTACAAGAAGGGGATGAGCAGACTCATATGGGGATATGGGATTACATGTCTGGAGCGTTGTCTCGATGCACAGTCTTCAAGCACAGAGGGAAAACAGAAGGAATTGACACACATCAAGACAGCGCTGCAGACATGTGGTTACCAAAGCAGACCTTTGTCAAATCGTCCAAAAGGCGCCACAAAGAAACACCCGAGGAAGAGCAGAAAGTGAAAAAAGGAAGGACGTTGTCATCCCATATGTGGCAGGTCTATCGGAAAAATTCAGAAGGATCTTCCAAAAACACAAAATTCTAGTTAACTTCAAACCGGTTAAACACTCACACACATCTGGGGCCATGTGACTCCAAGGTGTCACATGAAACCAGGGGGGAGGGGCAAACACTCTCAGGCTATTCACACTTGGGCCTTAACCACTGTGGGTGAAATACCTGTGTTGCCTGCACTGACCCTCCTTTCTGACATTTATTACCCCCCAACCACCATAGCCAAAGTCTCCCAATTCGCTGACAATCTCCGCTACTGGTCCAGCTCCAAAACTCCACAACTTGCAGCCAAAAAACTCAAAACGTGTATAACAGAAATAGAAAACTGGTCAAACCTCTGGAGAATCAAACTGAACCCTGCCAAGACACAATGCATCCTCTTCACTAAAAATCAACAAATGAAACCCAACATCAACATGTCACTATACAACCAACAAATACCTCTCAGCAAAGAAGCAACTTTCCTCTGAGTCACCTTCCAAAACAACATGACCTGGACCAAACACATCAATAACCTGGAACAAAAAGCCAACAATAGACTGAACTACCTCAAAGCCCTCTGTGGCAAACATGGCGCCTCACCCTCAACAGTTATTAAAGTCTACTTGTCATACATCAGACCACTCTTCGAATACTCTGTCCCCGCCTGGATCACCATCACTGTCAACCAACTGCAGCACCTACAAACCATTCAAAACAAAGCACTAAAACTGGCCCATAGACTCCCGTTTTTCCATAGTAACCATCACAACCAACACCCCCCTGTCATTCATCACCCAGCTGGTGAACCCCCACCCTCCAAATCATCCCATGACGGAGTAACTGAGAACACAACACATATCACCAAACACTCACATGAACACATAAACACAAATGTAAATCAGATTTAATACACATACAAATAAGCCTACACGAGATACACATGAGCACTTTTTTTTCTCTGTCTCTCTCTCTCCCTCCTTCCTGCCTTGGCCCACATACGTCCTCCTTCCTCTAGAGTCCTGCTCCTCCCACCCCTCCTGCTGCCCACCAAGCTCCACCTACGATGGATAGAAAAGGGCAGAAGCCCAGAGCTATCCTTCCAGGCTCAAGATCCCCGATTCTGATACCTGACCCTCAGAACTGTAGAAGCCTGTTGGGTGTGAGGTGAAACATCATCATACTAGTTAAGAAGTCCAGTTGCTTCGCACTAAACATTCCAAGAATAACACAAGATACATAAGTAACACTAAGGAGATACAACAACTGAACAGAATAGAACTGGGATTAATTACATTTTGTTCTCTGTTCCTTACATTTTATTTAGTTTTATTTTGAAAGAAGAGAGTTCTATTTTATTTTGATGTTGATTTTCCATGTCTCTGTAACTGCAGTATTTTTTGTGTTTAAACTGCAATAAAACTGTCATCCAAATTCCACTGGATGTGGAACGGCTGATACATTTCAATTCTAGTCAATGTGTGTGCTTCCACCGGCTGCAGCTCCGATGCGTCACGGCTCCGGAACAGCTCCGGCATCCGGCAGCCCTCCACAACACATACGCAGAGTTCTAATTTTGATGGATGCCGGAACACGGTGCATAAATTAACCACAGAGCAGATCGCGCGGGATGGAAAATTGTGCACAGACACAAAATAAAATACTCATGAAAATACGTGTTCACGGCGATCATATTTCACACCTTGAAGACGTCATAATGGGCGGGGACAGACCTAAAGTCAACAGGTCAGAGGCAAATGATCATTCTACAGGGAAAGGACATTTTTATTTTTTTTTAAAACAATAGAATGGACAAAATCACAACATTCTTCATACAGCTGGTACTGCTTATGGCCGGATGTCATATCCACAAAAAAAATTGACAGAATCCAAACCCAGTCTGAAACAATTCAGCCAAGAAATCCACCAATATGCAACGACAATAAAAGACAGTAAAAATAAAAAAGCCATTAAAACAAACTATATTTCTGAGAGGCTCAATATAGCCCCACTTTAAGAACAATCTAGATATCATTTATGAACATTTCTGGCAATGTTTCCTTTTTGTTTCTGTTTTTGTTTTTTTCCTTGTTTTTTCTTTTCCCCCATTATTATATTATGTCTTAATCCTTTGTTTCCCCTGTTTTTTTGTGGTATGTATATTAAGCGATGTGTAAAAATATGTATATATGGCTTCCATAATTGTTTTGAGTGTGCTGTTTTGCCTATCTTGCCTAAATAAAGAAAAAAGAAAGTCAACAGGTCTGAGGTTTTCAGGCATCGTTTCACCCCGTTGACACGGTGGACAAAGAGATGCTGATTCTGGAGGTCCAAAATCATAGAAAAATCTATGAACAGTCACATCCTTTTTATAAAAACACCCATAAAAAGGATGTGGCGTGGAATACCATTGCAAAAGTAATTGGAGTGGATGGTAAATTACTAATTCGGTCCAATAAATGTCCTATGGATGGACACAATAAACTGTTTAAATGGTTTTGTGGTTTTCTTTAGAGAAACTACGACCGGTTATATCGAACTGTTTTGGTTCCGTTCCTGTTCACATTGTATACAGCAGACTTCAAATACAACTCTTGCCACATCCAGAAATACTCAGATGACACTGCTACTCTACCATGTATCATGGATGGACAACTGGCTATATACATTAAGCTGTCTATATATTTTATACATAGATTGTAAAGAATTTAAATGTGCATAATGAACATTTTTTTACGCACTACAAAGCTATAGGGAAGACAATGTCCGGTTGGAAATAAATGGAACCCACAAGTCTGGCCACTAGGTGCTCCCCTACGAGCTCCCTCCCCAGGCCTAAGTGTTGGAGGAGGCCCTGGTCTCCTGAATATGTGAAATTGTGCCTATATTCATTAACCTGTGGATAAAATAAACATGGGTAAACCCAACACAACTTAAAACTCGCCCAATTCAATAAAAACCAGCCCACATCTTAACCTGGGTAAAAACATAACATACACAACAGGAAACATGTCAATAGCCACAAAACCTTTTAACTGCATTAGTAACAAAGATTACAGTCAGACAACCAGATCTGCTGGGCAACCACAAGAAATGAAATAGGAGCCATTCAACACCAATTGAACCTACTGATAAACAATAGGATTATATATCATCAAAAGTGCCACAAAAAAAAAAAAAAAAAAAAGAATGAAATGACTCAATAAATTCAAATTCCAATAAATGCACCAAAAAATATAAAAAATGAATGTGCATAATATTATTTGTATTTTCCCCAATTCAGCATGATGTTAGCCAACTCCTAGCTTGAGAGCAAAGACGAGGCTTTAGTTATCAGCAGACCGCTGCACAGATTCAGTGACACTAAACGGAACAATAGCATCAGGTGCAGAGGTGGGCCCTCAAAGGTACCTAACCTGTCTTAACTGGCCAAAATGAACCCAGCTGGCTCAGAAACCCTCAGCCATCTGCTCCCAAGATGCCCGTTTGGACCAGCAGGAGGAAATGATGTTGACCCTGCAGAGCGCAATCAAGGGGGTGGCAAGCAGCCAGGAAGACTTAAAGTCCGCCGTGGCCACACAAGTGCACCTCCTGACCACCCAGGTGCTACAGGTCCTCAGTCTACTCACTAAGGACACCCCTGTGGTAGGCCCAGATGCTCAGTGTCAATACCTGGCTGCAGGTCCTGTATAGATGGCATCTGCCCATGTCAAAACACTACGCCTTTTGCCCCCAGAGAAATTCTCTGGTGTGTCTGGAGAATGCAGAACCTTTTTTGTGAGTTGTGAAATGAACTTTGATTTTATGCCCACAGCATTCACCACTCAAAAGATCCAAGGTGGTGTTCATAATCTTCCATGTCACGGAAAGAATGAAAGCCTAGGTGTTGGCGGAGTGGGCGTGGAGATCATCAATCTGTGAGTCATTGAAACTGTTTACTAACGCTTTAAGAAAAGCCTTTGACCCCGTTCCTTTGGAAAAGGAGAAGGCATGCGAATTAAGCATTTTTAGACTAGGAAGAGACTGTCTGTGATCATGCGTTTCGATTCCACACCATGGCCGTTGAAAGTGGCTGGAACGAGGCAGCTCTATATTGTGTGTTTGTCAAAGGCCTGTCAGAACAGATTCAGGACTTGTTGGGGCCCCTGGATTTGCCTCGTGGACTCGACGTCCTAATATCCTTGGCAACCGGCTGCAAGACAGAGGGCACCAAGCCAAGGATGCAACAACGGGACACCACCGGGGTTTTCTGGAGGCATCTAACCTCAGCTGGCAGCGACCTCCACATCTCCCCTGGCTGGTGTACCGCCAGGGAGCACAACAAGAGGAGAAGGGGGAGGAGCTAAAATCTCAATTGAAGAGCACCAAAATAGTCTTCAGGAAGGACGGTGCTTCTACTACAGCAAGCTGGGGCATCTTCTCGCAACATGTCCTATGAAGAAAACAGGGAAACCAGCAGATGAGACACTCCTGGTGAGTGGACCTTTCCTCTAGTCAATCCCCTCCCAGAACTTTGAGTGACACCAAAATACAGAATGGTGGCACCACGGTGCAGTTAAAGGCCCTGATAAATTCGGGGGCAGATGAGTGTTTGATGGACTGGAGCTTGGCCAAATGGATCAGGCTCACGTGAGCAGATTCCTGAGACCCTGGAGGCTGATGCTCTCAATGAGAGCCAGAGTTTTCAGGTAACTCACAGGACTTAAACCATCTGAAGTTTTTGTGAATGACCATCATAAATTCATGAGGTTTTTTTTGTTTGATTCCACCCATCACCCTGTTGTCTTGGGGTCTCAATAATTACTGGAACACAATCCCCGTGTGGACTGTAGCATGGAGTGGGTACTAAAATGGGCAGAGAGTTACCAGGACAGATGCCTGAGAACGGAGCCCAAAGTGATGATTGAAGAAATTAACTCTGTTCCTTCTTCTCACAAAGGCTCTGCACCACCTGACCTGACGTCCGTACACCGTTGTTACCATGATCTTGGAGAGGTATTTAGCAAAAGCAAAGCTGCTTCTCTGCCTCCTCACTCCTCTTATGACTGTCCTATTGACCTGATTCCAGGAGCACCTTTTCCCAAAGGAAAGCTCTTTTCGATTTCTGGAGTGGAGAAGTTATGAAAGAGTACATTGACTCGTCTCTCCAGACAGGATTGATCTGTCCATTGTCATCCCCAACATGAGCAGGCTTCTTCTTCGTCGCCAACCCTCCGACCATGCATTGATTACAGCCCCGTAAATGACATCACCGTCAAGAACTTGTATCCTCTGCCCCTCATGTCAACAGCTTTCAATCAGTTTCAGTAGGTGAAGGTTTTCACCAAGTTGGATCAGAGGAACATAAATCATTTAATTTGTTTTCGAGAAGGGGGTGAATGGAAGCCCAGTTTCATCACACCTGTGGGACACTATAAATATCTGGTCATGCCTTTTGGTTTGCATATCCCCCCCCGTGTTCCAAGCAATGATCATTGATGTTCCAAGTGAATTTCTAAACCAGTTTGTGTATGTTTACCTGGACGACATCCTGATCTTCTCCTCCGATCTCAAATCTCACATGAGTCACGTACACCAGGTTCTCCAGCACCTGCTGGAGAACCATTTGTATATAAAAGCTGAAAAGAGTGACTTTCATGCCGAATAGATATCATTCCTCAGCTACATCATAGTCCCGGGAAAGATACAGATTGATCCAGCTAAAGTTCAGCCTCAGCGGCCAACACCTGATAGCTATAAGAAAGTTCAGCAATTCTTAGAATTTGCTAACTTCTACAGATGCTTTATCAGAAACTTCAGCGCCATAGCTGCCCTTCTTCATGCTCTCAAATCTCCTTTCAGCTAGACACCTCAAACTGAGGGGCCTTTCAGACGCTGAAGGAGCATTTTATGACCGCTCAGATTCTCACAGTTACAGATCCTAGCCGGCAGTTTGTTGTGGAGGTGAATGCTAAAACGAGGCGGTGGGAGCAGTCTTATCTCAGAGGTCTGAGAAGGACTATAAACTCCACCTTGGTGCTTTCCTCTCATGAAAACTCTCTGCAGCCGAAAGAAAATACAATGTAGGGAACCATGAATTCTTAGCCATTAAGGTGGCACTGGAGGAGTGGAGAAGTAGGTTGGAGGGGATGCAACACCCTTTCCTGGTCTGGACCGATCACAAAAATCTGGAGTATATCTGCAAAGCCAAGAGATTAAATGCTCTCCAGGCCGGTTTTTCTATTTTACAGGCAGGGGTCCCAGAACAGCAAGCCCAATGCCCTGTCATGTCTGTTTGACCCCGAGCCTGAATCCATCCTTCCACAAAACCATGCGGTTGGACCGGTGACCTGCCAAATACAATCTGAGGTGAAGCAAGCAAATGGTGAGAGCACAACAACTAGTGGTTGCCCAGAAAATTGCCTGTTTGTCCCGGTCACCATGCACCCACAGGTGATCACCTGTGGGCTTCATCAGTTCGGTTCGTCTAGTCTTCACTAGTGCTTTTGATTCAATTGTTGGCCGGAGACGACTCAGAGGGTTCTTGGCCTGACCCCATGTTGGAAGGGCATCCAGTGAGTATGCAAATTGACACTGGTTCAAAAGCATCCATCATATCAGACAGAATTTACAAACAATTCTTATGTCATCTTCAACTGTGACCTTCTGACACGAAGTTCAGAACTTTTTTAGGAGAACCAGTGCCTATCACAGGAATGATTAACTTTACAGTCCAGAGAAATGTCCAAGTTAAAAAGCTCCCCATCTACATTTAAAGATTACCCTGCCATCATGGGATGTTTTTGGCTGGAGAAAGTGATGCCGAACTGGCACATGATAAAAATGGTGTCACAAACTGCAACCAACCAGCTGCAATTTTGAAGAAACATGACAAAGTCTTCAGAAACAAGCAACTGAAAGACATCACTGTCAAGCTGAGTATTAAACCGGATACAACTCCAAAGTTCATGAAGGCATGGTTGGTACCATATGCCATCAGATCTAAGGTGGAAACTGAACTAGACACCCTGGTCAAAAATGGTGTCTTGGAACCAGTAACTACCAATGAATGGGCCATGCCTATTCTTCCCCTACCCAAAACGAGTGGGGAATCTCGGCTCTGTGGGGATTCCAAAGTGAAAGTGAACCCTGTGTTGACTGCAGAGCAGTATCCCCTTCCCCCCATTGATGATTTGTTTCTTGGACTGCGTAATGGGCAAAAGTTGAGCAAAATAGGTCTCAACCAACCCTATTTACAAATGCAAGTGCATGACGATTCTAAGGAATTGCTTGCAATAATCTCCTGCACATTTCCAGAGGGCTGTGCATCAGATCCTTAGCGGTTTTCCAGGAGTGCAATGCTACCTAGACGATATCCTGTGCACAAGAGCCACTGATGAGGAACATCTTCACAATCTGGATGCCTTTCTTCAGAAACTGCAGGAGTTACTTAATTATTATGGCTATTTTATACCAAACTTAGCGACTATGCTAAAGCTGTAGCACAACCTGCATTGTCAGGGCAAGACATGGAGTTGCCAGTAGGCTTTTCAGAGAGCTAAGGAGGCGCTGGTGACATCAGGGGCACTAACCCATCAGAGGCCTATAGAATTAGCATCACGGACCCTAAACAAGGCAGAGACTAATTATATTCAAATAGAGCAGGAAGCATTGAACATCAATTATGGGGTTCGCAAGTTTCAACAGTGTCTGTATGGGAGTCAATTTACAGTTCTCACTGATCACCGACCCCTCACAACGATCCTGGGGGCACACGTGGGGATCCAGTCACTTGCACCAAGTTGAATGCAATGGTGGGCCTTACTTTTTTCTGGACACTCCTATGACATCAAATATCGCAAGGCTGATCTCCATGGCAATGCAGATGCACTATCCAGGTTGCTGCTCCCTGTTACCAGGCCGGTGCCGCGCACCACTGACATTTTCTACTTCACCCAAGTAGAGGATGTACCAGTCTGCTACTCGGGTGAGGAGGGCAACACGCACTGACCCGTTCCTATCAGAGGTCAGATGTTGATGAGGCCTAAATCTCGATCCTTCCATCGTTGGTCACCGCAAACTATCACTCTTGTGGACTTGTGCACTTGTGGCTCGGAGTGCAGGCAGAGCTCAGTTGGTACTCCTCCCCTCTCACCAAGGTGTTAGCTTGGTGATGTGATTGATTACTCACTGGCGGTGGTGACACAGGCCTTCTGCAGAGCTTTCACTTGTTGGAGCTTGGCACGCTACTGGTGGAGGAATGCACTATTTCACCCTTCTCTCTTAGCTGGGGACAGCATCTGTCTTCCCCCTCTCTGGACTTGGGATCTGCTTGCAGTGACTAGTGTGGATCCAGGTCGACCCCCCCTCCACTTTCACCGCCGTTTCCGTGGTCAGCAATACTTGGAAAGGGCCTGTGTAGTGTTTGTGATGGAAAATTTCTGACATTGACTGTTCTGGGAGAGCTCTGCTAATGTTATTGGAAAGTCACTGTTCAAGGTGCTCAAGGTCTCAGCAGGACAGATTGTTATGAGAATGATGCTAACACCATATATTTTGTTTACTAACCCCCTTTTATCAAGAACACTATATAACCTGTATGTTTTGGAGAGCTCGGGGCTCTCTCACTGACTGACTGTCCATACGATCGTACGTGTGTGAGTCAATTCTGAATGCTATTAAACTCAAGAAAAGACAGCTGACGTGTGCAGACTCTTTTTCCAAGATCTTTGTCAACTTTTTGCCACCACACGTTGTTGTTTTCAGTGCTTCCTCCTGTGATCCTTGATGAGCACGAGTCTCCTGGCTTCAGGTGATGCTGGACTTCAATGGCTGGTGATTTTAGTACATCTTTCACCTGTGTATGGAGAGCTGAGAGTGAAGTTGTTAGGTTAGCACAATATCTCAACATGCTATCTTCATAATGGTCCCGTCAAAGCTGACTTTATTGGACCAATGCCTGTGCATGGTGGCCTTCCAAACACAATCTCAAAAGGGCTAAGGCCATGCCTGTTCCTAATTCTCATTCATATGTGAAAAAGCACCAGTATCTTCACAACATTTAGCCAGTTTAGCCTTGATGGTATTGTTCTCTCACTCCACTGCACCTGCTGACTGTGGATGATAAGAACAATGATGTCTGATGTTAAAACCCAAATATTGTGATATTTCATTGAGGGCCTGGTTAGCAAATCCAGGACCATTATCACTACTAATGAGGCTGGGAATTCCCCAGCAGGGAATAATCTCCCTCAAAAGAATCTTCGCCACTGCTCCTGCATTCTGTTTGGACGTTGGAAAAACCTCAACCCATTTGCTGAACATGCACACTATCACCAGGCAATACTTTTTCTCTTCAGATGGCATTAGTTCAATAAAATCCATCATTAGATGTTCAAATGGTTTGTCTGGAGGAGGATGTCCTTGCTGTGTGTGGAGGTGGGCGTGGTTTGGGCTCCGACGGTAGGAGGGGGAGACAGGGCAGGGCCGGCTCCACAGGACCAGCGCCAGGTAAGTGATTAAGGCCAGCTGTACTGAGGAGTACTATTGGGGCTCTTTTTACCTGCAGTAGGGAGAACAAGGACGGGAGGGAGGACACTCACCGCGGGGGAAGAAGAAGCAAGGACTACAAGACACGTACATGGAATACGGATATAAAGAAAAGAGAACAAAATAAAAGGTCTTGCCGACATCTCAGTGGTGGTGTAGTCATTGCTGGGGGAGAACCTGGGTGGCTTGTGGCCACATTGGCACCTGAACAGGGACTCATAGCCCCAGCAGGATGACGGACCAGCAGCACCTCCAGCCGGTGATGGCATTGGCCCAAATGCTGGCCGAGATCGCCACCATGCACCGGGAGCAGGCGGCTGTCAACAGACAACACCTGGACGTCCTCCATGCCCAGGCAGAGAGACAAACGGCCCCGCTCTACCCGATTGGGGCCAGCCGACCGCCCCTTCGTATATGCCCAACAGCTGAGGGACGCTGCCTCCAGGTGGCTGCAGGTGGGGGAGTCCGCAGACGAGGGGCGGATCCTCGACCAGGTGGTGCAGGAGCAGTTCGTGGATGGCCTCCCCGGTGGAACCTCCGAGTGGGTGCGGTGCCACCGCCCCAAGGACCTGGCAGCCGCGGTCACCCTGGCGGAGGATCACCTGGTGGTCCATGGCCGCGGCGCGAAGGGACAGCCACGGGGAATCGGCCAGCCGACTCTGGCACCACGCAGGAGGGTGGGGCTTCCGCTCCCACCCTCTCCTCAACCCCGATCTAACCCTCTGTCTCTCTCTCCTCCACCTCAGAGTCCAACCACTACGGGCGCTGCTCCTGACCCACAGGGGGTTCCTCTAGCGCCAGGGCAGGGCTGCTGGAGGTGCGGCCAACCCGGACACGTCCACCGGGAGTGCCCCCTCATGGAGGTCGGTCAGGTGGTCCGGGTGGCGGGCCCTCCGACTCCCTCCCCCGGTCCAGGAGGAACATACAGTGTTCCAGTAAGGATCCAAGGGGGTGTACATCAGGCAATGCTGGACTCGGGCTGTACGCAGTCCTTAGTTCACCAAAGCTTGATTCGGCCTAGGGCTTTGGTAGAGGCCTCATGGGTGGATATTAAATGTGTGCATGGGGACATTCACAGATATCCCGTGGTGCCAGTGGAAATCAGGTATAGGGGAAAAAAGCATCGTGTCAAGGCCGCGGTTAGTTCCCACCTGACGCACCCCATAATCTTGGGCATCGATTGGCCTGGGTTCAACAACCTAGTGGGGCAATGTGTGGGGGTGCGTTCACGACCAATAGGGACATGGGATGTGTGTGCGGTGCTCAGTGGCGACGCGAGGTCGTCTGACGCTGCGGATGGGGAGCCGGGGGTGCCTCCTCCGGAGACACATCAGGCTCCCACGTCGTCCTCCATGGAAGATTTTCCACTTGAGCAATCTCGAGATGATACTCGAGATGATATTGATGGTCAGCTGGTGCGCCCTGACGCAGCACAGCCATATCCCCACTTCGCTTTGATCAGGGACAGACTATACCGGGTGAGTCGTGACACTCAAGCAAATGAAATCGTAACCCAGTTGTTGGTTCCAAAAAGCCGTCAGGAAATGCTTTTCCAGGTGGCTCACTTTAACCCAATGGCTGGTCACATGGGGTTCGAAAAAACACTGAACCGGATAATGACCCGATTCTATTGGCCCGGCATTCGGGGAGACGTACAACGCTGGTGTGCGTCTTGCCCCGAATGTCAACTGGTTAATCAGCAGGCCATTCCCAGAGCGCCATTGCGCCCATTGCCACTTATGGAGCTGCCATTTGAGCGGATTGGTATGGACCTCATCGGGCCATTTCACCAGAGTGCACGGGGATATCGTTTTGTGTTAGTGTTGGTGGACTATGCAACACGATATCCAAAAGCAGTGCCATTGCGCACCATCTCGGCTAAGAGTGTTGCGCAGGCGCTGTTTCAGGTCATCTCCCGAGTCGGGGTCCTGAAAGAGATTCTGACTGACCAGGGCACCTCGTTCATGTCACGTACACTCAAGGAACTAACGAATTAATGGGAATCAAATCTATTTGGACCAGTGTATATCATCCCCAGACCGACGGGCTGGTGGAGCGGCTGAATAGGACTTTGAAATCCATGATCCGTAAGTTCATACACGGGGACAACCAAAATTGGGATAAGTGGCTAGACCCTCTGTTGTTTGCAGTGCGGGAGGTTCCCCAGGCCTCCACGGGATTTTCTCCCTTCGAACTGTTGTTCGGCAGGAAGCCACGAGGGGTGTTGGACCTGCTTAAAGAAACCTGGGAGGATGGTCCAAGCCCCAGTAAAAACGAGGTTCAATACGTCCTGGACCTGAGAGCAAAAGTCCACACACTGGGCCAGCTATCACGGGAGAATTTGCTCCAGGCCCAGGAACGTCAACAGCCCCTGTACAACAGAGGAGCTAGGTTAAGACAATTCACACCGGGAGACAAAGTGCTTGTATTATTCTCCTCTTCCAGCTCCAAATTACTCGCCAAGTGGCAAGGACCCTTCGTGGTGACACGACGAGTGGGCGAGGTTGACTATGAGGTGGTGCGTTCTGACAGGGGCGGGGCAACACAAATCTACCACCTCAACCTCCTTAAAGCATGGAGAGAGGCGGTACCTGTTTCTCTGGTAAGCACGGTATTGGAGAGAGATGAGTTGGGGCCGGAGGTGCCAAAATCCACCCAGGCAGCCGCACTCCCTTGTGAAAACCTGCTCTCACCGTGCCAGAGAGCAGATGTGGCCCAGTTGCAGAAGCGTTTTGCGGATGTGTTCTCCCCTCTGCCAGGGCGCACTAACCTCATACAGCACCATGTCGAGACTCGCCCGGGCGTGACAGTGCGCTCACGGCCCTATCGATTACCTGAACACAAAAGAAAAATGGTGCAGAGGGAATTAAAGGCCATGCTGGAGATGGGGGTAATAGAAGAGTCCCACAGCGCCTGGAGTAGCCCCATCGTTCTGGTGCTGAAGAAGGATGGATCAATCCGGTTCTGTGTGGACTATCGCAAGGTGAATGACGTGTCACAGTTCGATGCCTACCCAATGCCCCGGGTCGATGAACTCCTGGATCGGCTAGATACCGCTCGTTTTTTCACGACACTGGATTTGACCAAGGGCTACTGGCAGATTCCCTTGTCGCCAGAGTCCAGGGAAAAAACGGCTTTCTCCAATCCGTATGGCTTGTACCAATTCGTGACACTGCCATTCGGATTGTTTGGGGCCCCAGCTACCTTCCAACGCCTCATGGACCGGGTGCTGCGTCCTCACGCTACGTATGCTGCCGCCTACCTGGATGACGTTATCATCCACAGCAGCAGCTGGGCGGAGCATATGCGGCGTGTGACAGCGGTGCTAGAGTCACTGAGGCAAGCGGGGCTCACAGCCAATCCGAAGAAGTGTGCAGTTGGACGAAGGGAGGTACGGTATCTGGGGTACCACTTGGGCGGAGGGCAGGTGCGGCCACAAGTAGATAAAACGGCCGCGATTGCAGCCTGCCCGAGGCCCAAGACCAAAAAGGAAGTGAGGCGGTTCTTGGGTCTGGCAGGATTCTACCGGAGGTTCATTCCGAACTTTGCGGACCTGGCCGGCCCCTTGACCGACCTCACCCGTAAAGGTGCCTCAGATCCGGTCCAGTGGACAGAGCGGTGCCAGCTGGCATTTGAGAGGGTAAAACAAACCCTCTGTGGGAAGCCGCTCCTGTACACGCCTAACTTCTCTCTCCCTTTTTCCCTGCAGACGGATGCCTCGAACAGGGGGCTCGGGGCTGTTTTGTCCCAGCTGGTGGAGGGTGTTGACCGACCCGTGCTATACATCAGCCAGAAGCTGTCAGAGAGGGAATCGCGCTACAGCACGATAGAGAAGGAGTGCTGGCAATCCGGTGGGCGGTCGACACCCTGCGGTACTACCTGCTGGGACGCCCATTCACCCTCTGTTGGGACCACGCCCCCCTCCAGTGGCTCCACCGCATGAAGGATGCCAACGCGCAGATCACCCAGTGGTATCTGGCTTTACAGCCGTTTAAGTTCGAGGTGATCCACAGGCCGCGGGCGCAGATGGCCGTGGCTGACTTCCTGTCCCACTCTCAGGAGGGGGAAGGGGAGTTGGTTGGGCCGGTGGGCTCCCCGGCCTGAGTCGGGCGGTGGGGGTATGTGGAGGTGGGCATGGTTTGGGCTCCGACGGTAGGAGGGGGAGACAGGGCAGGGCCGGCTCCGCAGGACCAGCGCCAGGTAAGTGATTAAGGCCAGCTGTACTGAGGAGTACTAATGGGGCTCTTTTTACCTGCAGTAGGGAGAACAAGGACGGGAGGGAGGACACTCACCGCGGGGGAAGAAGAAGCAAGGACTACAAGACACGTACATGGAATACGGATATAAAGAAAAGAGAACAAAATAAAAGGTCTTGCCGACATCTCAGTGGTGGTGTAGTCATTGCTGGGGGAGAACCTGGGTGGCTTGCGGCCACACTGTGGTATTCTGATTGCCCCAGAGGCATTATTTGCAGCACAAACTACACATTTTTTACAGAAACCAGCTGCAAATGTAGAAAACCCTCTGGTATACCACCTTGCATTGATAGCATTACACATCCCCCCCTTTGCCCATGTGGTCTCTTCCATGAGATAACTTAGCATAAGTATGGAAGAGAGCCCATGGGAAACAGGGCTTGCCATCAGGGCCTGTCCAAACTCCACCTTTGAACGTAGCACCAGATCATGACCACAAGGAACGCTTCTGTGCATTGGCAAGAGATCGAAGGGTGGGAAGGTCAGCGTATGGGCCTAGGTCAGTCAGGATAGAAAGCAAGTGAGTAAGAGAAAAGAAGGAGCCAGATGAGGCTGCTGCCTTTGCTGCCGCATCTGCTGCTGCATTTCCTAAAGAAACAGGGTCAGAAGAAGAAGCGTGAGCTTCACATTTCACAACAGACACTGCTTTAGGTAACAAAATGGCATCCAGGAGACCTGAAACAAGAGTGTGGTTTACCAGCTGATGTTAAAAACCCCCTGTTTCCATAGAGATCCAAAATCATGGACAACACCAAATGCATAACGTGAATCAGTATAAATATTCACTGTTTCACCTTCGGCCAACTTACTCACTTCTCTAAGTCCTACCAGTTCTGCTGCCTATGCAGAGAAATGGGATGGAAGTCTACAACTAACAAGTACCTCATGTAATGTAACCACTGTAAATACAACCTGACTGCTGCCTGTCTCATGTAAATTGGATGCGGGACCATCAACAAACAACTCAAGATCTGCGTTGGCCAGAGGCATGTCCGACAAATCAGGCTTTGGAGCACATGTTTGCTGTAAAACTTCAACACAATCATGTGGTTCACCATCATCAGCAGTAGGAAGAAGTGTGGCTGAGTTAAGGACATTGCAACGTTTCACAGTTACAATAGGCATTTCCAACAAGGTTGTGAGATACCTGAGCCACCTCTGAGTAGAGAGGTGTGAGGTCTTCTGAGCATGCAATATGTGGGCTACTGCATGCGGGACCATGAGTGTCACATCAGAATACCCAACAATGTCACGTGACACCAGTATAGCTTTCTCAGCTGTTGCCACAGCTCACAAACAAAGGGGAAGACCTGCTGCTACAGGGTCAAGTTTTGAAGAAAAGTACGTAACAGGTCTAAGTTTCCTTCCGTGAGGCTGACACAACACTGATGTCATGTAGCAGTCTTTCTGGTCCACAAACTGTGTGAACGTTGAGTCAGGTCAGGGCAGGCCCATAGTCGGGGCCTGAGTCAGAGAAGTTTTCAAGTCACTAAAAGCTTCTTCAGTTTCTGGATACCAAGTCAGTCTTCCATGGTCCATGTTAAAGCTCTTGGCGCGCATGACAGAGAGGGGTGCCTCTCTTTCTGAATAACTTGGGATCCGCTGTCTGCAGTATGAGGTCATCCCCAAGAAACTCATAATTTGTGTCTTTGTGATTGGCTTTGGTACTGATTGAATTGCTGCTATATGTTTGGGAGAGAGGGATTTGTCCCAGATAAAGTACCTTTTCTTGTGCAAATTGAAGTTTTTGCAAGCTAACTTTATGTCCATTCTCTGCCCAATGTTTAAATAGCGCTACTGTGTATATTTTACAAACTTCCTCTGATCGACTACAGATCATCATATCATCTACATAATTTAAGCGTGCTGACCCTGCAGGGAATTTAAGACTGTAAATTTTGAAACATTATGAAACATGCCTGGCCTTTCATGGTACCCTATTGGACATCTGGTCCACGTGTATCCATGTCCATTAAAGGCGAATCAGAACCAGTACTGGCTATCCGGATGAACTGGGATCAATAAAAAAAGCGTAAGCCAGATCTACAACAGAAAAATTAGTAGTGCCAGGCGGAATGCGTGACAAAATGGTATATGGATATGGCGCCCGCTGGTAGGTTGCTGCATTTACTGCTTGCAAGTCCTGCACAAATCTCCATTCAGTGGGTTGGCCTTCATCTTGAATCTTTGACTGGAAAAATGGGTGTGCGCACAAGGGTCTATAATGCCTGATTTTAATAACCCTAAGCCTATTTTGTAGGATTCTGCTCGAAAATTGCATACTCTCAATAAAAAGGTTATATCTCTGCAACCACAAGGTCTATTTGAATAATTTTAGTGTCATAGTGAAGAGAACACCTGTGAGATTTGTCCAGATGTGTAAATATCAGTATACACCTTACTGGTTAAAAGTAAATCAAGATGGGACTCTGAAAAAATAAGAAAAAAATAAGAAAAAGTAAGGTTCGCCCAAAAAGAGTGCCCCCCCCAAAAAGCACTTTTAGGATGATTATTCCTATGGAATGATGCAGTTGCAGCTCTAAACCTGTATGAGATTGTAGCACAATGTGTCAACATTCTTTCTGCAAAGTTTGAGACTGAAAAAGTGAAGCAGAATAAAGTTTTTAGTATAGATAGTTCAGGCGAGTGCTTTAAATATTCCTGTTTGGAAACACACTATCCCATTTGAGTTTTTCATGTACCGAACTATGTATTTTACTTGCATATTACTACTAGTGCTAAACGCATCGAAATAAAAACACAAAACATATACAAACCGGTCCCGGACGCTGCCGCTCCGCCTCCACCCCTCATACGTAAAGAAAATACACCCATGCTGATACACTGGCCCATATCTCCACAACGGATTGGTCAATTTCAGTGAATGACACCTTGTTGTAACCGGGACAGCCTATAGAAAACAGCTAAACTCACCAAAATGAGATTGACAGCACTTAGCAGCCAACCAGAGTCAGCAGTACGCCATGTTGTTGACGGGACAAGCGAAACACCCCCCCCCCAGCTCTACTAGCCGGGTGCTAATGCTATCCAGATTCACCGGGGCAGTCTTGAACGTAGCACAGGACCTCCGGCTCACGTAATCCAGTATTGATTTACTGGTGAAATAAACATTTCATGGGGAAACAGCTAAGATAAAAGAAAATTTACAACTATATTTTGTCGAAGCATTTTGTGTTGTTGTTGTTTGGCTTGTGTCCCGCCGAAGGTCCACCGGAGGGTGCAGTGTTGCATATGTCCGGACTCGGCTGAGTGCCGGCTTCCATTTTAGGTGCTGTAGGACTGTCCCAGACAAAGGATTATGGTGATAGAGGCAGAAATGTGGCGATTTGGTCGATTAGGTGATGTTATATGGTTTTTTATGTTCGGTTAATCATTTAGTGTGTATTTGAGCTGAGTTTGGAGCATGTAAACATGGCTTAAATCGCCTTGGAGCCCCGGTTCTGCTGTTTCATTTGATGTATAACATCGATATATACTTCCAGGATTAGTGCATATGTCGTATAATGTTTAATATTTTGTCTTAAACGACCCAAATTTGGGTCCTTTCCGGCTCACTAAATAAGTATTCAAACACCATTGTTGTTCCTTCTATGGCTTCTTGTTTTAGTGGGTATTATTTAAGGCACGACTTGTAATCAGATTTAGGATATACTACCAAAGGGGGCGGGATCTTTACTAACCATGTTTTCCCGAAGTCTCTGTCTCCCCCAGCTCCTCTCCTCTCTCTCCCTGTCCTCATCCTGCAGGTGATGAATCATCACCACCCCATGCTCCTGCAATGCCTGCTGCTCCCACATCTTCAAGAATTCCATACAGCATCATTCCTACGAACTTCATGCAGCATCATGTTCCTGCCTACACCTGTTTGAATATCCCCTCCTCCTGCTCTCTTTCTCTCCCTACTCTACCCAACTTTGCCCCCCCCCCTCCCCCGTGCCTCTCTCTCTCTCTCTCTCCCTCTCTCAACCCAACCGGTCGAGGCAGATGGGCGCCCCCCCTGAGCCTGGTTCTGCCCGAGGTTTCTGCCTCTTAAAGGAAGTTTTTCCTTGCCACTGTCACCAAGTGCTTGCTCATCTGGGGATCTGTTGGGTCTCTTTAAATAATTTTATAAAGAGTTTGGTCTAGACCTGCTCTATATGTAAAGTGCCTTGATGTAACTTTGTTATGATTTGGTGCTATACAAATAAATCTGATTTGATTTGATTTGATTTGATTTGATCTTTCATAAGTCCCACATCACATTTATGGGTTGCCCATAAAGAAGACGGCACCTGTGACAACGCAGGAATTTATCCGTTTCTATAATCATAAGCAAGTTGATGTTCTTTACATTTTCTTCTATGAGCTCTAGTGTTCTGTGCACATGTACTGTACCATTCACCACTTCTCAGTACACCTCTCCTTCATCGCTGCGTTTACTCTTGGGATCCCCTGCAACCGGTCTGAATTCACTTAGGCTGAGACACTGCTGCAACCACAGGCTCAGATCCTGCCACTCCCAGTGTGATGGTTTTGCTAGTGGAACATGTGGGGTAAAACCACAGAACATTTTTTCCTGAGTGGGAGAGAGATGCAGACACAGCACCAGCATCCTCTGTCCAATACACATACTTAAGAACCAAGTCTTCACTTTCCATTTGCCCGTCATACCACACTTTCTCATACTCTCTATTCTGGCTGGCCTTATATTCCATTTGCTGTACAGTGTAATGACTGGTCACATATATATTCAACTGCAGCAGTGCTGTGTGGGCTTGCATGTGCAGTAAGATCACGATTAATGAAATCTATGTGGTTTGATGTTAACTTCCAAACATATGCATGTGAACTTAAGTGAACTTATACTACAGCCTGCCATGTGAAACGCTGTGTGCTGTGCTCTCCTCAGCACTTTAATGCCATCCAGCTCTGAGCGCAGTACAATACCAAAGTGACAAATCAAATCTATTCCCATCAAAATTACTGGGCAGTTCTGTGAAACTAAGAGTGAATGTTTTGTCATTTGATCATCCAATTCACATCTTAATGGAACAGAACAACTCTCTGAAATCGGGACTCCACTTGATCCCATTGTAACACACATTCTGCCGCTCCTCTTTGGTGGACAGGGCAGAGCATCTGCTCTTAAAACTGAGCTTGTAGCTCCTGAATCGACTAAAAATGTTACCTGATAGTTAGAAATCTTCAGTTAACTGTGGAAATTTCTTATGACCTTCGATGTAATCATACATTGCAAATTTCAGAATCAGTCTATATGTATCAGCTTTAACATTTTGTCGTGTGCAAGTGGATGTGAGGTGAGTTACCAGTTTCTCTGAGGAAAAGTGGTCCATCTCTGGAGTCCGCCCTCCCTCCATGCTCCAGACTTTAGAAATGGAGATTTTCTTGCTGAGCCTCTGGGCATTCTGCTTGCCAATGCCCACTTTTCCCACAGATGTGACAAAAATTGGGATTGTACCTGCCAGAAGTCCAGGCTGATCTGCCTCTGCCACGCCGGCTTCTTCGGCCCCTGCCCCTTCTGACATGGTCTGTTGGAGTTTGCATCTTCATTGTGTCAGCCAATATACCAAACATGATCAGCTGTGCATCTTCCAACTTACTTTGTTTCCTTTGCCCTTCTTTTGTCTTCAACTCATCCTCTGCAAACTGCAGAATATCAGCAAGTGAGCATGTTTTCCACATCACACATGCTCCCCTTACCATCTGGAACAATTCGGGGCTCATTCTGCTCATGAAATGTTTCAGATGAACCTCATAAGGCTGTAAAGGCTGAATACCCATCAAATTAAGTCTAGTGAGACCACTGTGAATGTCAAAGACTGAAGTCAGACGTGCAAGGAACGAGCTACATGTTTCTTGCGGCTCTTGTGTCATGGATGTAATGGACGACAGGTTCAGTCTTAATGCAAACTGGGCTCTTATTTCTGCAATTACAGCGTCCAGAGCATTTTGGAAGAGCACATTGTTTGCATGTCGATATTCTGGATGCTCCAGGTGGACAGCCATTATTGCTGGACTAAACACACCCTGAATCTTATGATAATCATTTGTCAGTGATCCACTCATCCTACGTCTCTGTAACAGTTTACAAAATGAATCCAAAGATGCAGAGGACAAAACAGGTCCAAGGCAGGAATGGTGCAAAAATCCAACACTTGAATGCTTTATTCAGGCGTGACAGAGTGCTCAGGGAAACAGACAACTCAACAGTGAGACACAAACACATGACTGCTTAAATACTCAGTGGACTAATCACACAATGGGAGACACCTGGTGAACCCAAAGGACACCCAGTGATGACGTGAGTGGAGACAGCTGTGAAGGGAGGACACCATGTGGGAGGGCTAGGAGGACATCTGGAGGATCTGGAGGGAAGCACAGAGACAAGAGGTAAGTAAGGGAATGCAAAAAACACATAGGCATGACCAGACAGGAACATGACACACAGGCATGGCCAGGCAAGACCATGAGAGTCGCAACTCGGTCATAGTCGGTTGGTATTCCCTGACGAATTGTCTTAAATCAGTTTCCCGTTTGTTAATATTATCTTTGGGATTACAAACATGACACACTGCTTCAGCGATGTCAGCATCTGACCAGGGTCTGAACACCAGTATCGGACCTTGTGCCCCCGCCACCTCTACCATCAGCATCGTTGTCACTGGAGCTTATGATTAGGACCTTGCTGTGGGTCATGACAGGGGAAAATGCTACCTCTCCTTTGCCAGTGTATGAGTCTGGTAGGGCCTCTTGTGACAGAGGTGCAATGCATGCTGGCCTTGTTGATGATACGGACTGAGGGATTTGCAGCACGGCATATGGTGGTGGTGGAGCAACAGGAGGGGCAAATTCAAGATCAGGATCCACTGATTTCCTCACCAACTCAAAAAAACAAGGATAAAGTGTCTGTGGATCAGTAGTTGTTACATATTCTTCTCCATTAGTAATTTTAGAGTGTTTTTCAGATTCAAGTGAATTAACTGCTTTCAATTTGTGACTTTCCCTTCTTTCTGGCTCTTTTTCCCACATACTAAAACCCTTCGAGCATACTGTAAATACTTAATTTCCTTTTTGCTTCCTTTTAGACAAGGCTGCATGTTGGACTGCACTTCTCAATTCCTCTTTTCTCAATTGTTCCTTTAGTTATTTTAACTGATTTTTACTTAGACTCTCTTATAAAGGAAATCCCAACTCATCCCACTTCTGCATCTGATCTCCTATTCACTATTACACTTGATGTGCGCCAATAAACCTCCAAGATTTACCAAGTGCATACAACTCTAGAGCAATACGACGCAATAACTATGACACATCTGTCAACAACTCTCAATGGCTGTGAGACTAGCGCTATCCAATACTCCTAACTCCTTAATTAATCGTCCTCTGTATTAGACCAGACATGCACCAGTTCACCAGGTGCATACAACCCCAAAAAATAATACGACAAAAAACTAGGATACATCTGTCAGCGACCCTCTTTCAGGTGCTAGTTAGGTTCAACACTCTGTTACAACTCTGCTTTGTTTTGAGCAAATTAAAATTCTCTCACTAATTTCTTTCGTTATCCGTGAACTGGATTGGATTGGCAATCTGGATTCCACAGGATGACCATTTTCTTACCCTTCGGGTGGAATCTTCTATTTGTCGGCTTTTCTGTTCATCCCACAGAGTCCAGATCCCGCGTCCAATCCCATCCTCGTCGCCAAGTTTGTGGTGGCAATTTTCTATTTCCAAGGTTAGAGAATGAACGTGCTCAACAAGGCCAAGCTTGACAGATTTTATACAAACAAACATTAAACAAAACACAACACAGATTACAACATTAAACTATTGCAAGTAAGCAACAAGTCAGTCGTATGTAAGTAGTCAGCTGAGTAGGGACAGAGTTCTTTTTCCCCAAGTATGTTAGAGAAGTCTAACAATTACCATGTGACTTCAGTTCAGTTTTATACATGTAACCTCTGGGGAGAGAAAATGATCTTGATAGTCCTTTGTCAACTGTTTCCCTGAGAGGGGGTCAGATGAGCTTTCCCATCCTGTGGTCACGTTTATGACCTCAGGTGCCAGATACCACTTGGCACCTGGCTATCTCCACAGGATCTTCACAAATGAGGCCTTCAGAGACCAGGCTAATCAATTGAAGAGGTCAGTCAGGAGCCATATGTCTAAAGAAAACAGGGCATTTGAGGTCTCACAGTTCAGATTTCCCCCACACCCGGATGTGTGATTCTAATGGGAGATGGCAGATAAACACACGCTAAACTGCAGCTCTGCATCCTGAGTGAGTAATGGTTTTATTACCCCAGTAAAAGTGTCAGCTAGACATAACAGTAACAAAGGAAATGTACTTAAATACTTTACTAAGTACACTTTTAGAGGATCTGTACTTTACTTGAGTGATTTATTTTTTGGAAACCTTGTACTTTTACTCCACTACATCTGAAAGGCAAATATTGTACTTTTGACTCCACTACATTTCTATGACATACTCATTACATTTGCGTTAGAAAATGACATTTACTCCGTTCATGCGCACCTCTTGTGTTCAAGTAGTGTTGCCGTAGCTGTCCCTTGCACATGGCCCACTCAGTTTGGGCAGGGAGCACGCAGGCAGTGTTGCTAGATTGGGCAGGTTTTTGCCCAGTTGGACCTCGTTTGATTAAGTTGGCCTGTGGTGAAAAGGATAGGACGAGGGAGATGAAAATTGGGCTGCTTTTGAAGACATGGCGGGTTTTGAAAATATTGTGAGAGCAATTTTACTAAACAAGCTGTTGCGCTATGGTCAAAAGCACACGTCAAAAATAAACAAATATTTGATTGACATGAGTTCTATCCAGTGTTATTAGTGTTAAGAGAGGGCTTGATATGGCGGGGTTCACTATTGCTTCAGTCTGCTGACAAATGAATCCTAGTCGTTGCTTTCAAGCTAGGAGTTGTCTACCATCGTGCCAAAACGGGGAAATACAAAAATTGTGTTGGAAGGAATAGGAGACAGACCCTGAGCTACGAACGTGGATTGCCCTAGTCTTCGAAAATGGCCCTAAAGCTTGTTGCAAGTATTGCAACAAAGATATCAGAGCGCAATATGATTCGAAAGAACATAGCACTACACAAAAACACAAGTCACAGTGTGTGAAAAGTTCAAGTTAAAGAGAAGACATTGTTTCTGCATAGAGATAAAGGAATTTCTATACAGCCTATTTGCACTGTGACTGAGTTATTTATATATTCATATATTGATTCTATGCCATCGACTGATCAGAACGGCCAGCTGGGAGAGCAGATAGACGCAACCTTACTTTGGGTTAGCGATTCGACTGGCCACGAAAAGGTCAGAGGAGATATCCGACGAGAGACGGCCGCGTCGAGATCCTCATCGTGGCCTTCCAAGGAAGACTGGTTCTGGTTGAAGTGGCTGTCGGCCACTTTTCTCAAGTTTAAGACATCCTTGACCTGTCTTAAATTCTTATAGTGAAAAGGTAAGCCTCTAATGTAACTAATCTCATCCAGTCGAGATTAATACCGTAACACTGGGTATGGGGACTACTATGATGTGGGTTTGTTACTTTGTTTCTGTTGAGGGAGGTGTCCAACATAGGGGTATTTGCCCATAGACATATATATGTAGACGCTGCACTGAGCGCTGAACTGTACGTCAACGTTGTTGGATGTGGCAAGCATCGAAGCAGAGAAGATGCCTCATTCCTGTGCTACGTGGATTTGTAGCAAATGAACACCCCAAATGAAATCTGAGGGAATTACCTTTCACAGGAAGACTTAACAATTACCTTTCATAGTATTTGGCCCATTGACGGCATTATTTTGCCATTTTAACATAGTTTTGACAGCATAATTGTCAAGTCCTAGGTTTTTGTGTGTTTGTCACTTCCTGTTTAATTTTGTAGCCTTGTGCTGTCGTGTCGTCGTTTGTTTTGCTTCCTGTTTCCTCCCTCCTCTGATTGCTTTCTCCGCCCTAATGTCATTCACTTGTGTCCCGTTCCCCCCTGTGTATTTATACCCGGTGCCTTTCCCCATGTCTTTGTCAGATTGTCTGCATCTTCTGTGAGTAGCTTTCTGGCATTATTTTCCTCGTGTGTTTTTTTTTTCCAGTGTTCTGACCAGTTTCTGTTTTCCTCAGGTCCTCTTTTACTTAGCTTCTTTGTACCTCTGCCTGTACTTAATATCTCCTGGTTTTGACCCTCGCATGTTTTTGACTCCTGAGCCTCCCTTGTGTTTTTGCACTGCCGACTGAGCTTATTGCCTGCCTGTATACCGAACCTGGACTGTCAATAAACCACCTCTCGCTACTCGTTGCTTCTGATCTGCTTTGTGGGTCCCAGTTTGTCTGTCCGGTCCTGACAATAATTTGCAAATGTTGTGGAAAACATTATGTTTTCCCGCACATTCATTCTTTTCATTCATTTATTTAGATTTATTCTGCTCTTGGTAGTATATATTTTCATCAAAATATATACAGTTAATTTAACAACTCAGTTTACACATCCATAGTAGGAAAGGAACAGGAGGCAGAACAATCTTGTATGTTACCCCTTATTCAGAACATAAACAATGAATTAACACGGTCAAACCTGCCTTCAAACAATGAAGTCTTCATTCTTATTTTATTATTTTGCCCCAAACATTTTAGTAAGATTGTTGTTAATTGCTTGGCTAACTTGTCATACTGCAAAGATAGCAACAGGAGGAAACAGTGAGAAGTAGCTCTCCGGAGGGATGGGTTCAATGCGAGCTCGTCCTCCATGCTCTGCAGTGAGCATTTCAAGCCGGAGGACTTCGACAGAACAGGGCAGACAGTCAGGGTGAGAGATGGAGTGATCCCTTCTGTCTTCAGTTTCCCAGCTCACCGCCAAAGGGTATGTATATCACTATAGGCAGTAAGGATTAAATAAATGAATGCCATACTATACTGTTTTGGTTTTTTTTTTTTCTTGACGGAAGTGAAGGAATTTATTATGTATTTTGTAATACACTGTGATAAAATTAAAATATTTTGTCCTTCACTTCAGCCTGTTGCTACCATGACAACTGAGACGGCAAAGAATGCTCAAGAGAGTGTCTCAGTGAGCTGTTCCCAGTTTGTCAATGATGATACCCTGCCTGTACCCAATGTTGTGAGTACCAAACACTAGACATGCCTCAAACTGTTTCAAATCTCTTGTCATCCACGCCACCTCCCACTCTGTCACTCTTTAAAGGCATTCTCTCATACACATATGCACAGACATGAAACATGTCAGTGTGATTTTTTTTTTTTTTTATTTAAAAAGGGACAGTGCATATTAATGAACATTTACATGTAAACATGCCAGATTATAGCCTTAGGCTAGTTTCCATCTGTAGTCCCTTGGCAGGTTGATGTAACAGTTAAAATGTAAATAACACAGTAAAAAAAAAAAAAGACAAGACAATGACAGTACATACAGCAATACAAGTATGCACATCATATAATGGTAGGTGACCATCAGAGCTTGTGTGCAAAAGAGGAAAGTGCTTAGTGCTGGTGCATGTAATATAAAGTGCTGTTGCATTGATTAAAAAAAGATAAATTGCACAAATTTAAAAAGTGTTCATCTTAATTGCACAATGCCCTTGTGATGTGCAAGTGCATGTTGATGTGCTGCTGCATATAAAGTATGAAGGATTGAATGTGTATCCCTGACGCACACACACACATACTGATGGCAGAACAAATGTAGAGTGATGACATAAAGAATGTGGGACAGTTGACATCACTTTTACTAGCAAAGATGTGACTGACTGTAACCGGATGATTGAGTAAGTGTAATATAAAGATTAATTATAATATTTTAATCCTTTGTTTCTACTAGGACCACTCCTATACCCTGCCTTCATCACCTGATGATCTGAGGGCCAGACTGAGTGATGCCTTGGCTAGGGTGGAACGTCTGGAAAGACAGAGGAGGAATGCAAAGGACTGAGAAAGGAGGGCAAAAAACACAGTGAGCTGTCTTCTTCTCAGAGGGAAGAAGCTCATAAATGAAGAGCTTCAAGACAAGCTGGATTCATACTCAGGTAAAATGAAAATACAAATTTGTAGAAAATCTAAACTTAGTTGAATGATACTTTACCGTCTTTGTTTAGACTACTTTTTTATTTCAAGTATACTTAATAATTAGCTTATGCTAATTGAATTTCAGATCTTCCAGTACACCTCCTGTCAAAAAACAGCCAGGAGTACACCAAAGACCAGAGGGAGTTTGCCATCACTCTTCACTTACACAGCCCAAAAGCCTATAATTATCTGAGAGAGTCTCTCAAGATTAATCTCCCACATCCACATACAAAGGAAATTGCAAAGGAAATGTCTATGTTATTTGAAGTCATGTTTGCTATATAAGTTGTGCATATTTTATCCCTTTATGACTGAACAGAGTGAACTGCAGCAATAGCTACACTCATTATTAACATTACCATAAATAAATGATGATAAAACAATAAATAGAGAGTCTTAAGGATATCCCCCTCTCTGACTTTAATATTTTTCCGTTAGGTAATGGCCAAAATTGCTTCCAGTGATTAGTGATCAGCCTAAAATATCGTGATCAGGGCATCCATATTAAATAACTGGTCTTTCTTCTTGCAAAGGTGGATGAGTTCTGTGGATGCGAAGCCTGGCCTCAACATGGCAATGTTGGACATGTTGAAAAGAAAAAAAGAGGAAGATCCAGCGCGATATGAATGTGTTTGCCTCATGTTGGATGGCAATTAAAAAGCATATCCAATATAATCCTCAAACCCAAATGTCTGGATATATTGATTTGGATGGTGTAAACGAGACCGACACTGCCACTTAGGCTCTTGTTTTTATGGTGGTTGGCCTCCAAGGCCATTGGAAGGCTCCAATAGCGTACTTCCTGACCCACTCCCTGTCCCCAGACACACAGGAGGTACTACTTGCACATGCATTGGAGGAACTGCATGAGTGCGACATAACAGTTTTCTGTGTCACAATGGATGGGCATGCCTCCAATGTAAGCATGTGCAACAGACTTGGATGTCAGCTAAAGGGAAACCCTGTTGAGTCTCTGACAATAATTTTTCAACATCCAGTGACTGGTGAGAGGGTGATGATGATGGATGCCTGTCACATGTTGAAGTTGGCATGGAATATGCTACAACCATACAGTCCAAATACGAGCACGACTGGCGAGATCAACTAGAAGTACATTCTTAATCTGAATGATGTGCAGACAAAAGCTGGATTGCACATGGCCAACAAGGTAACCAGGGCTTAAAGTTCTCAGCCGTTTTAAGATTAATAGAATAGTTATTTCAATACATTGTATATATTTCCTCCTGGACAACTTTTCAGGCACACAAATATTTTCTTGCTTTAAATCCAGAAGGTAACAGACAAGCATGTGAATTTTGATTCACAGAAGATGAAGGTGTCGCTGGCGGCACAGACCCTGAGTTGCTTGGTGTCAGTAGCGCTACGTACTCTGAGGGACCTTGGGTATTCACAGTTTCAACACTGTGAAGCAACCACTGAATTCATTGAGGTAATACTAACTTAACACTTTTAGTAACACATATGAAAACTAGGGCTGTAAGATTGTTGCTAAAATGTGTATCATGCTTTTTCTCCCTAAAAATTGAGGCGATGGTTATTTTTAAAAAAAAGTATCGGACTTACAGGAGGCTGGCTAATGTGTTCCTGACTTCCTTCATCCTGTTTGTTCTACGCCATTTGCTGTGTCTGGTTATTATAACCACAGGCACTGACTTTCTGTTGATGCAGACTATTTGCTTTTAGATAATTGACAGGCTCTTTGACATCTTGATGAAAAGCAGGGACTACCTGATTAGTTTGGTGATGACAAATGGCACACCCCTTAAGCGGTCCAAGAGGTTTTAGGAAATAGTCTAGCATTTGTTTGCATGAAAAGTTCATATGTTCCTTAGATCACGTTCATATGATGTTCTATTCTAGGCTGGGTGATATGAAAAAAATCAGCACCGTACATGAGGCTCGCCTCAGTGCACTCTCAGTTTAAATAAAAATTACAAACAAACAAAATTAAATATAGGTTGACCAAATACCTTTACTGATATTGAGAGAATATTGTAGAGATGACAAATTGCGTTTTCACACAATATGGCTCTTCGCTGCAGGACAGAGAGATACAGAAGATCTTTTGTTCCCACAGCCATCAGACTTTGTAATTCTTTGTTGAATAGATGAGCTGACAGATATTTGAATTTCCCTTTGGACATGAATAAAGTAATTATTTTCTTTTCACATCGCCCAGTCCTATTCTGTTTTCTTGTTCAGCATCATAAGTTCATATGATGCTCTGTTCTATGGTTCTGATGTTTTTTGCAGTCTCCTGTTTTGTTTCTGTTGGACTTCAGTTTTTAGAGGCATCATAATGGTATGTATGGCAGTGTTGATCTTTTGTTTTCTGTTTTTCTTTTGTTACACTATTGTTCCTTGTTGCTTTAACATTTATAAATGAACGAAGTCACTTAATGCTGTCTTGGGGTTATAATGCTCTGACATGATAATATTAACAAAACAATGTCTTGTGAAGGTACCTATCTGTGTTGGAATTCATAGATAGATAGATAAATAAATAGATGTACTTTATTGATCCCAAACTGGAAAATTCTCATGTCGCAGCAGCAAGACACACTGTACATCAGGATAATAATAATACAAAATATAAAAAATTTGAAAAAAAAAATATATATATATATATACAATATAAACAAATATGAATAGCAAAATATAAACAGACAATAACTATACAAACTATAAAAATACAATGACTGACATAAGGTGCGATAATTACAGTTGTTTTGTTTTTATATATCAGAGAGATGTGATTTTTCTGTGTCAGACAGATGACAGTTATTGTATAGTGTGATGGCATGTAAGAATGATTTCCTGTATCTGTCCCTTTGACAGCAGAGCTGTAACAGTCTGTTGGAGGAGGAGCTATGCTGTCTGTCCAGTGTGTGGTGGAGAGGGTGATCAGAATTATCCATGATGGATAACAGTTTGTTCAGGGTACTCCTCTCTTTCCACAGTGTCCTGTTTGCAGCCAATAACGGAGCCAGCCTTCCTGATGAGTTTATTCAGTCTGTTGCTGTCACTGGCTCCAATGCTGCTCCCCCAACACACCACAGCGAATAAAAGTACACTGGCCACCACAGACTGGTAGAACATGTCCAACATCTTGCTGCACACGTTGAAGGATTTCAGCTTCCTCAGGAAGTAGAGTCTGCTCATCCCCTTCTTGTAGACAGCTTCAGTTGTTGATTTTGACGCCCATGTACTTGTAGTTCTCCACCTCCTCCACATCCTCTCCCAGAATGCACAGCAGCTGTGAAGTCGTCCTCTTCATTGTGGAGTCGATCACCGTCTCTCTGGTCTTGTTGACATTCAGCCTCAGGTGATTGCGTCCAGCCACTCCACAAATGTATCCACCACTGCCCTGTACTCCCCCTCCTCCACCTATACACTCAACAACAGCCGAGTCGTCAGAAAATTTCTACAGGTGGCATGACTCTGAGTTGTACTGAAAGTCTGTGGTGTATAAGGTGAAAAGGAAAGGGGACAGCACAGTCCCCTGTGGAGCTCCTTTATCACTAACCACCGTGTCAGACAGAACAATGCCCAGACAGACAAACTGTGGCCTGCCTGTGCGGTAGTCAGTAATCCAGGAGACAATGGAGGTGTCGACACCCATCACCTGCAGCTTCTCCCCCAGCAGCAGTGGCTAAATGGTGTTAAAAACACTGGAGATATCAAAGAAAGTGATTCTCAATGTGCTGCCACCACCATCCAGGTGCTTTTGAGCTTGTTGCATCAGGTAGATGACGGCATCATCAACACCCAAATGGGGCTGGTAAGCAAACTCTAGAAGGTCTAGCAACGCCTTCACCTGCAGCCATGGTGGGCCAAGACCAGCCTCTCCAGCACCTTCATCAGATGAGATGTTAGGGCAGCTGGTCGGTAGTCATTGAGGTCTGATGGAGTCGACTTCTTTGGGACAGGAACCAGGCAGGACGTCTTCCACAGCACCGGGACTCTCTCCTGACTCAAGCTGAGGTTGAAAAGGTGTTGAAGAACAGAAGACAGCTGGCTGGCACAGGTCCTCTGGATCCTGGGGATGATGCCATCAGGTCCTGTGACCTTCCTCTGGTCGAGTCTCTCCAGCTGTCTCCTAACCTGGCCTTTGATAGTGGGGGTGTGTGGAGGTCTGGATGTGTGAGAGAGACAAAAGGCTGTGAGCTAAACCTGTTGAAGAAACCGTTTAGCTCGTTGGCTCTCTCCAGGCTGCCTGATGTTTGACTGCCTTTATATTCAGTAATTTGTTTCATGCCTGTCCACACATCCCTCACATTGTTCTGCTAGAGTTTGGCCTCCAACTTCCTCCTGTAGCTGTTTTTGCATTCCCTCAGCATCTTCCTGAGTTCATGCTGCACCCTCCTCATCTCCTTTCTGTTTCCAGACCTGAAAGCCCTCTTCTTCTTGTTAAGTAGTGCTCTCAGGTCACTGGTGATCCATGGTTTATTGTTGGGGAAGCATTGTACAGTCTGGGCTGGCATGGTGGTGTGTTCACAGAACCTGATGTATTCTGTGGTGCAGTCTGTCATGTTGTTGATGTCCTCCCCATGTGGCTCGCAGAGTACATCCCAGTCCGTTGTCTCAAAGCAGTCCTGCAGTGCCTCAGCAGCTTCTTGAGTCCACATCCTCACTGTCCTGGTGTGAACAGGCTGCCTCTGAACCTTGGGGTTAACAGGACCAGGTTGTGATCCAATCTGCCAAGGGGAGGAAGGGCTGTGGTACTGTATGCATCACAGGTGTTTGCATACAGCAGGTCCAGGGTTTTATTTTCACGGGTAGGGAAGTCCACATACTGATGAAAAGTTGGTAATAATTTGTCCAGTGAGACATGATTAAACTCTCCAGTAATTACAATGAAGACATTGGGGTGTTGAGTCTGTACACTGGCAACAGTGGAGGTTATGATGTCATAGACAGCCGCTGCATAAGCTGATGGGGGGATATAAACAGCAATCACAATGACGGATGTGAACTCCCTAGCCAGATAATATGGTCTCATTCCTACAGCCAGCAGCTCAATGTCCGGGTTACAGAGATGCTGCTTCACATGCACATGTCCGGGATTACACCACCTCTCATTCACATACAGTGCAATCCCTCCTCCCTTCCTTTTACTGCTGCTCACAGCGTCTCTGTCTGCACGAACCACGCTGAAGCCGGGCACCGCCACGTTGTGGTCCGGGATGTGAGAGTGCAGCCATGTCTCAGTGAAACCAGCATTGTTTACACCAGCAATCAGCTGATTGCTGGTGTAAAATCTGAGTCCCCCCTCAGATTATAACCCCCAGCTCTGGTAAAAAACAATTTTTTTATATTTCCAGGAAGTAGCGTGTTTATTGCTTTGTACATGATTTATGCTGTTTGAAAATGAACCAGGTCAGTGAATTTTAATGTTTTAGATTTTCAGAATAGTGAATATGTGTAATCTCTATAACTGGTATTGTGAATTATTCTTATGGCTCTTTTCTGCAGTATGGATAGTGATTGTATTGTACATTTGTAAGTATTGCCCCAAACCTCTGCACAGTAATTTAAATTAAGTAAAATCAGTTAACAGTAGAGAATATGTAGTGATTTGTGGTCCAGAATGTGTTTTGCTTTGCTCAAAACTGAAATGCTTCTTAACAGTTTGCTTTGTACATGTTTTATATGTGACTTCCAGTTTATTTTATCATCAATTATTACCTCAAGAAACTTGTTTTCATCTACTCTTTCAATATCCACCCCATCTACTTGTAATTGTACTTGTTTATTCTTATTATAATTGCCGAAAAACATGAATTTGGTTTTACTTAAGTTTAATGATAATTTGTTTCTGTCAAACCACATTTTCAGTTTGCACATCTCAGTAGTGATCCTCCCCAGTAGTTCATGTATATCCCCCCCAGAACAAAAAATATTAGTGTCATCTGCAAATAATACTAATTTGTTGTTTGAAACTTTGCATATGTCATTTCTATGAAGTATAAACAGTTTCGGTCCTAACACTGACCCCTGGGGGACGCCACAAGCAATGTCCAAGCATGATGATGAACACCCCAATACCCCAACTTCACTAATTGTTTTCTGTTGCTTAAATAACTTCTCACCCAGTGCAATACTAACCCCCTGATCCCATACCTTTCAAGTTTATTGATTAATATGCTATGATTTATTGTGTCAAAAGTTTTTTTTTAAGGTCTATGAATACTCCAACTGAATGCAGTTTGTTGTCTCCTCAATTGATTCTGTTAATGACAGTGATGTTGAGCTGTTTGCTCTAAATCCGTATTGACTGTCAGAAAGTAATATATGTTTGTTTATGAACTTGTCTAATCTGTTATTGAATAGTTTTTCTAAAATTTTGGAGAATTGTGGAAGTAAAGAAACAGGCCTGTAATTTGTGAAGTGGTGTCTATCCCCAGTTTTATACAGCGGCACAACTTAAGCTATTTTCATTTTATTAGGAAATTTACCGGTTTGGAATGATAGGTTACAGATATATGTAAGTGGTTCTGAAATCCCTTCAATTACCTTTTATACAATTTTCATATCAATTTCATTTGAATCAGTAGACGTTTTGTATTTACATTTATTTACTGTGATAACCGGTGGTAGTAGGACCAAGAATGCAGACGCAGTTGGTTCGAGAAAGGAATAACAATAATTTATTGGGATCATGTTGAGATGGTGGAGAATGGAATCCGTTTGGGGAAGTGATGGGAGACCTGGGGAGCTAGGGGTGCCGATGGAGTATGGCAGGTGGAGAGAACTGACGGCGGAGAAGCGAGGGTGCGGGTCCAGGGAGGCAGCGGGCTTGCAGGTCGTCCGCGGGGTTAACCGTAACGATCTGGCGATGAGTGCGTGAAGAGCCGGGGTATTTAAGCAGGAGTGATAACAGATGAGACACAGGTGTGTGATGAGGACCTGCTGCTGCTGCCTGCGCCTGGGACCCACCCCCTGCGAGGAGAGAGAGAGCACACGGGGAAAAACAAAACAAAAATAAAAGCCATGTGCTTGGAATGTGGGTATGACATTTACGATATCTATTATTTTTTTTCTTCCACTGCTGTGAGGAACATTGAACTGGGATTTCTCACTATAAGGCTATTATTCCAATCGTCAGATAACAATGGATCAGGAATTTTTCCTGCCAGGTTTGGTCCAACATTTACAAAAAAAAATCATTAAAACTGTTGACCACATCATCCATATTGTCCTTTTTAATATTGTTATCAAAAAATATTGAGGGTAGCTCTGTTGTTTATCACCATTTTTAATTATACTATTTAATATGTCCCATATTCCTTTAATATTGTTTTTGTTATTATATAATATTTTACTATAGTATTCCTTCAAAAATACTCTTATAATATTGGTTAACTTATTTTTATATTTTTTATATTTATTTTCTGCCTCTTTAGTCCTTAGTTTTATAAAGTCTCTATATAGTGTATTTTTCTTCTTACAGGCATTCTGTAATCCCTTCGTGAACCATTGTCGAGCGTCATATTTTTACTTGCTGTAGTATTGTTTTATTGGACAATTTTTATCGTATGCTGATGTGAATATTCTTAAAAAGGTTTCATATGCACTATCAATATTACTTTCATTATATACCTTTTCCCAATTTTGTGCCAGTAAATCATTCTTAAATTTAATCATAGTTTCCTCTGTCCTCCTCTGAATTTTAGTTTTTCCTCTGGCTGATTTCTCTGGTGGATGCTGTTATAAACTGTAAATACTGGTAGGTGGTCACTGATGTCATTGATTAATAGTCCGCTTATTGTGTTATTTTCAGTATCATTGGTGAATATGTTATCAATTAAAGTTGCACAATGGGATGTGACTCTGCTAGGTCTGGTGATTTTTGGATACAAACTCATGCTGTACATTGTATTGATAAATTCATCCATCATTTTTTGCATATTTGGATTAAGCAGATCAATATTCAAATCACCACATATGAAAACAACTTTTTGATTAGTTTTTGAAAACATTTCCCCTATCCAGTCCTTGAATGCTTCAATACTAGAGCCTGGTGCTCTGTATATACAGCTGATTATTACATTTTAGTTTTTTTCTTTACATATTTCAATTGTTATACATTCTAATAAGTTATCAATCACAGTTGTCATATTTTCTACCACTTTTTGATTCAAGTTTTTCTCCACATACACAGCCACTCCTCCTCCACTCTTGTTCTTTCTGTTTACCCAGTGAAATTCATATCCATCGAGTTCAAAATCCATTCCTTTATCTGCATTGATCCATGTCTCTGATATCGTAATTATTTTGAACGGTTCTTAAATTGACTTAAATAGTCCTTGATTTTGTTGAAGTTTGCATACAGACTTCTGCTATTGAAATTAATTATTGATAATTTGCTGTCCGTTTTAATGTTCTTGTTGAACTGTTCATCTGTGTAATAGCAGTAATTGTCATTGATGTTAGAGAAGAAATTATTGTCTGGGTCTATGTCATGCTCCAAGTGCAGTAAATTATTGTCAGAATATTGAAATGTTCTCAGTTTCAGTCCTTCATGAGCAGAAATCTTTTGAATTATATCCTTATTGTCTCCAGTCGTAGATGACTGAGTTCTTTCAGCCTGTATCATGATGGTGTGTTGTGTATGAGTTATCATACCTTACAGTCCAGATTGTGATCATCATCCGTATTTGTCCAGTTCCTCAGTATTCCTGATGACCAGGACTTTGGCTTGCTCCGGTGTCCCGTTTAGTTTAATAAATATTTTATAGTTTGATGACCATGTGTGTTGAATTTTTCTCAGTTTTTTCATGAGGCGTGCTTTTCTGGCAACTATAGATTTATTTATGAGGTTTGAGTAGGGAGAAATAGAGGGGGAGTGGTTATCTTATTTAATAATGTGTTCCAGAGCAAACGGTTGTCATATGGGAAATTTGACTCCCATTTTTTTTTAAAAATTTGACTGCAACTGAGATCCTCCTCTCGAGCATTAATAACAATTTACAGGCTTCCTAAGTACAATCACAGTTTTTTGATGATTTTGTCAGTCTTAAGCCTACAGTGTGCATTGAGTTTGACTGTCTTCTCATCTCATCTTCTCTATTCATTCTCTTCTCTAATTGGCTTGTCTGTAGTCTTTAGCCAATTTCAATCTTACCTTGTTGAGGGAGGAGGTCAAGTCAAGTAAAGTCAAGTCATAATTTATTTATAAACCACATTTAAAAACGACCTCAGTCGACCAAAGTGCTGTACAACAATAAAATCACAGTATATCACACAAAACAATACAAGATAAAAACTAAAAGTCAGTCTAAACAGATATAAAATAAACAAGAGTAAAAAGAGAGCAACAGAGAGAGGGGGGGGGGGCAAGACTAGTCTCCTAGCTGGAATTGAATGCCAGATATGTTTTTAAAAGTGTTTTAAAATGCTCAACGGATTGTGCAGCTCTAACATAGAGAGGCAGGCTATTCCACAGCTTAGGGGCCGCTACTGAGAAGGCTCTGTCTCCAGAGCCTCCAGAGGTGCTTAGCCTTACCTCCGTGAAAAACGCAGGTTAGCTGCAGCAGAAGCTATATTGCCGTCCGAGCTGGATGAGAATAAAGTGAACAAGAATATGACAATCCAAACTACCAAGACTGACGGAGAGTCGTCCAGTGGTTGCTGTTTTTGAGAAGCTGCCAGAGGACTGGACTTTTGCCGATGAGTGGGAGAGAAAGAGGACCAGGAGAGACCTGGATCGCTGGAAAGAGATTTTTAGCTGCTGGACTGAGCTCCATTTCTGCACTCTGTGACTTCACACCCCCATTCCCCTTGCCGACGAAACTGCATTGCCCTTTGCCCTTTTTCTCCTGCTCATATGTATTACTGACTGTCGGCTGGATTTGTAAGTACAGAACTAACTCTTTGCACGTGCATTTTTGTTTATGCTGATTAAACCCAGTGAAGTGGCCATCTAGTTTTCGATAGTACCAACATTTTTGGTTACTGGAGAAAAGTTATTGGAGGCACCGCCAAGTCATTGTATTATCACTACCACAGTTAAGCGCCATTTCCAGTCGAACTTAGTCCCTGTGTACTACAACACCCCCATCAGTATTAACTAGCTACACGGGACTGGGGCTACAGAAGGAAGAGTTGACAGTCACAGCTAAGTCTCAAATGAACCGACCTACACCAAAGCAGGGTCGGCTTCACTGAAGCCTATCACTGTGGAGGGCATCTAACCGCTTTTGCTCTACTGCGTTTTGTGCCGCACCACGTTGACAGCGTTTCCTTCTGGCCTGCAGACCTCAGCCATGGGGGGAAGATGGAAGTCATACTCCATATCTGTGCTGGTCTCCCTGGTTGTTCTGTGGAAGACATGGTAAGATCTTTTTTGTACTGGCGAACAGATGATCCTTCTCTGGCGGGGGACTTACAGTGCGCACAGTGGGAGCAAACAATTCCCCGATCCGCTGACTGACACCTGTTTATGGGAATGGCACTGTAAATGACTGTAGGTTTGTATAGATATTAATCAGGATAGATTTATCAGCAGTTACACTCTTCCTTTACAGCCGTCTGCAATGTTCCCTCAGACACTGTTCCATTGCTACAATTGTCTGCTTATCAATAGCCTATAGGTCGTAATGAGTGTCTCGCAGTTACGATTACAGTCTGATGGAATGGCTCGGACCACAGACGTTAGAACTTTATGCTGCTTGTTACCATAATGCAGGAAAACTGGATCAACTGGTAGAGTTCATGTGGCCCCACATAGCAAAATTGGTCTGGCCCACACACCGCAAAGAATGACGGCCCTTTACTGGCCCAGATCTGGTTTGCCAGAGCTGGCCACACATGGGCCAGCACCAGGCCAGCTGCGGACACACTGTTCGGCCCTGAGCTGGCCCTTGTGTGGCCCAGCTCTGGCAAACCAGATCCAGGCCAGTAAAGGGCTGTCATTCTTTGCGGTTTGTGGCCCACATGTGGACCAGCTCTGGCAAACCAGATGTCAGCCTCAAGTATACCTTACTCAAGAAATATAACCACACATGCTTTGTTTGGCACAGATTGAAAATGTCTCAGCACCAGTCATAGAGTACATTGTTTTTTTTATTTTGAAAAACACTCAGGTAAAATTAAAACATTTCGTAAGATGTTAACAAGTGAAGACAGCGGTTTTTTCATCCACCTCTTTTCACATGAACCAAACAGACTGTCACTGGCACAAGGAAGCTAAAAAGAGCCTTTTGTTAGAGGAAAAGCCTGTGTTTGATGAATCAACGTTGAAATCACAACCATCTCTCATTGCTTCTTCATTTTTTCATCCTCTTGTTTCTGCCACCATTTCTGTCTGGAGCATTTTGAAGCCATTTTGTAATTTTTCTTTCCACCTATTCATCTGTTGCATTTGCAATCAGCCTATTACAGTGCACAGCCACTAAAAAACACACGCAGTAATTAATATATTTGTACCACAGTACAGTGAATAAGTGAGACACTTTTCTTAAAGGGGAACTATGCAGTCTGGTCGCTTTTCCTCTGTGTTGCTAACCCTCCTCCTCTCCTCCATGTGCATTTGTTTTCAATGAAGCCAGTGAGAAAGCAATCAATAGAGCGGTGGCTAATGTTATTTATCATATACAACTTTACAATGTGCATATTTGTGTATTCTAATCCGTCATAAACAAGAGATTACAGGACGCACAGCATAGTTTGTGAGGCGTTGCCGCAGAGACTTACCAATGACTGTGTCTTTCAGCTCCAGGTGCTGGAACCCAATTTTTCCATTTATCCCCCGCATTTTGATGTTTAGGGCCAGTGAGTGTGACAGTGTAGCACCCAGCACTCTGCTGACGCACTCCTTCACATTTCCCCCACCTTTGAGGGCCAGCGCATTTCTCTGTAAATTGACATTTCTTTGTCAGTTAATCAGCAGTCCAAGACACCCTAACCCTTTCAAACATGTTTGAAATTATCAGCACAAAATCTGAACTGGTCTAAAAGTTTGAGCAGTGTATGAACCATGCAATGAAAGTACAACAGGAAACAAGGAACTGTAAAGGATCCGCAGAGTAAAGTTGGTGTAATATTCATGTATGAAGTCTGCTTTAAAGCCTAACTAACATCAGGGTTAACATTAGACAAGTTATTTCTTCTAAGTAGAACTGATATTCTTACTAGTTGGATTTTGAGGTCAGCGCTATTTCTCAGCCGCTCCTCCAGGTTTTCGAGAGATTCTCAATTGGCTAATGGCAGCAGATTTTGTTTTATACCCATCTCTTCTTCTGTTACAGCTTTTAGTCCCTGGACAGTTGCAAATATTATTTTCATCTGGTCCATAATCATCTCCTGGTTTGTGAGAATATTTCGCAGGATAGCTAGGAAGAAAGGTTTCGTGAATAAGTAGTGTGTACAGCAGACAGCATACTCAAACGTATGAAGACTGGTTTGTGGTCTCCTGATCAGTTGATGTGGCTCAGATGAGGCAGTCTTTCTCTGATGAAGGTTAGAGGAAGAAAGCCTTCTCAGGAGCAAGTCAGGCAATGAAGTGCTTCTGTGGTGCTGGCTGAGGGACGCACGGCTTCTATGATGCTGGTTTGGGGACGCACGGCTTCTCTGGTGCTCGCTGGGGGACGCACGGCTTCTCTGGTGCTGGCTGGGGGATGCACGGCTTCTCTGGAGCGGGCTGTGAGATGCACTGCTTCTCTGGAGATAATTTAAAAGTCAGTAATGGAGTGTGCTTGGAGCTGACAAGAGGATCAAAGAAAGAGAGCAAGATGACCCCGCCCACGCTGAGGAGGAACTATGTAGAACTCAGCTGTAATGGAAAAGGGTGAAAACTAATGGTAACTGGTAGATTATTATTGGGCGTCTGCCCCAACCTGATTCGGAAGTGGCGGGCTGCCACTACTTAATGTACATAGTGCATCTGGTGTTTCAAGGATGTAAAATGTGGACACGGGAGCGATTTAAAAACATATGTAAAATATGGATGCCTCTCATTCTCTCCTGAGAAATTTACATAAAAAGAAGTGGTAAACACGAGAGGTGAGCATGTCCTTTAGAGGGGCACAGTTCAAATTCTGTTTGTCTTACTGTTAAAGTAGACAAACTATGTCAAACTATGTGCCCATGAGGGGGATTTACAATTTTTTTTTTCGATAATCATCACCTCGGCCGCGCACTCTAACTGAAGATTGCTGCACTCTAAGGCACGAACATTCTATGCAATACACACACGGGAAACAAAAATTTTGTGTGCATGACACTTGAATTTTCGCCATCTCTCATTAGAAATGAATTTGGCCACGTTTTCGCCGTTTACGGTGCCAAAATATCATATTCTACCCAGAAAAACGATAGCACATCGATCCCAAACAGGCCCCAGATGATGGGGTTAGGTCCGTGTGGGTTTATTTAAAGCTAGTGCTGGGCGGTATACCGGTTCATACCGAAAACAGGTTTTTATATTTGTTATGATATGAATTTTTCATATACCAGCAACATCAGTTTAAATAGCCTAAACATGTCCGGAATGCAGCGCGTTAGTAAATTGTTTCACAGGGGGAGGCTATGCGTGTATTTTGGTGTTTCTAGGATGTAAAATGTGGACATGGGAGCGATTTAAAAACATATGAAAATTTTGACGGCTCTCCTTCCCGCCTGAGAAAAATACATGGGGAGAAATAGCAGAGACGAGGGGTGAGCATGTCTTTTAGAGGGGCACAGTTCAAATTTGGTTTGTCTGACTGTTAAAGTAGACACATTTTTCAAAAGAGGACAAGAATCTCTAGTACTTTGGAGAAAATTACGTGTGTACCTCAAACTATGTGCCCGTGAGGATGATTTACTTTTTTTTTTTTGGTAATCATCACCTCACCGATGCACTCTAACTGAAGATTCCTCCACTCTAAGCCACGAACATTCCATGCAATACACACACATGGGAAACTAAAACTTTAAAGAGAAATGTGGTGAAACGAGCATGACACTCGAACAATCGTTGATCAAAAAGTATAAAAGATATCAGAAAGCTGAAAACACGACTTGGTAGAGAACATATTTTCCTCAGTTTTAAAGGTTAAATGGACTGTGTAGCTGTAAGTATGGCGAAGTATCAGAGGTTTGAAAAAGCTTAAGATTAGAAATTAGAAATGAATGGAGTTTTTTTGGCCGCGTTTTTGCTGTTTAATGTGCCAAAATATCGTATTCTTCCCTGAAAAACAATAGCACACCGATCCCAAACATGCCCCAGATGATGGGGTTTGGTCCGTGGGGGTGATTTTAAAGCCCAACAAGTTTGCAATCAAAATTTTTACGGAAGAGGAATAATAACAATAAGTAAGAATAATAAACGCACAGGATAACAATAGTGACTCTGTGCGGAGCCCGAGTCACTAACTAGAAAATTCCAGGAAAATTTTGAGTGCCACGGGGGCTGTTGCCGGGATGAATAACCCATTTACTTTCCTGTGTTCAAAAGTCACCCCGATCATATTCTGCTTTGGAGAAATTACATATCATTATATTGTTACTGTAGCGCCCCCAGTTTTCACAAAGGGCTCATATAAGACACACTTTTGTGTTGTGAGTGTGTGCATAACAGATTGCATTTTCCACTCTGACAGTCACGTGACAGCACATTACCATAACAGCCTTCCGCACCCACTTGGCGCCACCAACGCTGTCCAAATGAACTCAACGAGTGATTACTGTCTGCTGGACCTACTAGTACTTTTAGTAGGGCCCTACTAGCCAATATGTTTGGGACAGACGTGTGACAATCAGTGTTCCCACTCCTCAGTAAGAAAAGTCAGTCACTCAATCAATTTGAATCAATTTGCATAATTTATTGACCATAGTTGTGTATTTGTAATAGACACTGTAGAGAGAGTCTAACGCCGGGGGAGAGACAAAAAGTGAGTAAAAAACATCTTAAATGTGTTTAGAGCTATAAATGAACTTTCTTCTGTTGATTCTTTCTTCTTTTTTGCCATTGAAACAGGCCATCACTTCTCTGAATAACTTCATGACTGTAATTAATGATTTGTCGAGAGCCACATTACATAGGAAAAATCTATTTTGTCCTGTATTGTTTAATGTTAGAATATAGAGCAACCAAAGGTCTTTTCACAGGTTAACTTTGCATTTACATCCAGGGTGGGATCAGATTTCACTCATTTGCAGTCTGGACGCTAATGGAGGGGTGAGGATCTCCTCTCTGCTCTGACTGCCTTTGGGAAGAAGCCGCTGTAAGTCTGAGTGGTGTGAGGGCTTTGGGACGGGGCTCAGGGCAGCACCCGCTGCTGCTGTTGCTCTTTGAGAGCTGCAGAGTGATGTGCACTTTCACGTCAGTTTACACCATGAAACTCTCCATTAACACCAGAAACAGTGGCTATATCTAAATACAAATACACTAAGTTGGCAACACTAGTGACGATAACGGCGCCTGACGAGCTTATGTTACGGCTTCAGCTGTCGTCTTCACTACGGCAAAGGTCGCCGATGATCATGTGTAGGCTAATGTAGCCTTCAGCTAACGTCCAAAACCACCACTGATTTCTCAGAATCGGAGAAGATAGAATTAAAACCTGGGTTGATGGGGGGTGCAGCGTCGTCTTAAACAGGTTGCTGGACCTACTAGTATGTTTCCTATCTAGCCCTACTAGCCCATATATTTGGGACAGACGTGACGATAACACAGATCGAATAGCTTATGTTACGGCTTCAGCTAGCATCTTCACTATGGCAACGATCACTGAGGATCCTGGGTATTGTAGGCAAATGTAGCCTTCTGCTAACGTCCACAAGTTTCCGGTCAAACGTGTGTGTGTGTGTGTGTGTGTGTGTGTGTGTATGTATGTATATATATATATATATATATATATATATACACACGTGTCTGTGTGCGTCCCAATGTTAAAGTCATTCCTACACACTTGTACCTGTGTCATTAAAAAACAGGTGCAGCTGATCAAGGAGATCAAAAGGTGCACTCAAACCACAGGAGGGAGGGGGAGAAGAGCAGACCCACAAAGCACATACACGCACACACACAGAGACTCTGTGACACCATTCTAAAATCTGAGAAGGGCTGACATTTTCAGAAAATATAAACTGAGATTGTTGATGGAAACAGGCTTTTCCATATCTACTACGGTTATTACACAGAGTTCAAAGTCCTGTGACCCGTTTAAACTTTGAACCACATTTCTGTGACAAAGTATGACAATGTAGTGTGGCTCCAAAGAGGGGTGGGTTTGATCCATTTCCAACAGGTTCAAACAGAGCTGAGCTCAGGACCTGCGGTCGCCACGGTAATTTGAGAATTTGCTTTGTTCAGCAGTCAAAATCTCCCCAGAAAGTGGCTTCTGACCAGGTCCGGCACTATTGCAAATTGTGAAAAACCATAACTCCTGTCCAAAAAGCGAAAACACCATGAGAGACAGAGAAGCCTGCAGATTCTGACAGTCTTTATTTGAATCAGAAACTCCTTAAACTGAGCGAGTAAGAACAGTGTGAAGACAGAGTGAGATTCTTTTGAATAAAACGTTTGATTACATTACGTTCAGTTGGGACCGACACAGGTGTTGCTGTCGATCTGGGCCCCCCGTTTAAATTTTGTGCAGAGCTCACCTCTCAAAATCACATTTTATGAATCCCAACACCTACGTCTACATTTTTCTACAAAAAATTATTTGTCTCCTGTTTATGGTTTGGCCGTGAACTCGAGTTTAAAATGAAAATGATGGTTATTTTTTCATGCTTATCCCACTCAATTAACTGACGCGCTCCACTCTAGCTCTGACGAAAAAGTGATTTGGACTCCTCCTTTGAGCGCTCATAGTTTGACGTTTTATGTAAAAACGGTTTGGTGTTTTGGGAAAAGCACAAGTTTTCCTCTGTTTTAAAGTTTGAATGACATTTCTATGTGCAGGTATGAGAGAGCTAGGTGACTAAGAAAAAGGTGAAGTTTTGTGGTGTTTTGTTTTTAAGTTCCATTTCATTTCCTATGGAAAATTTTGGCCAGTTTTTTGGGAATAACTTTGGGAAAATTTGGAATCACAACAATAAAATGGATAGCACACCATTCCTGATCGATCTGCACGTTTTGACGTATACATTGTTGGGCTTTTCTCAAAGCTGTGGGACGAGTTACGCGCCGAAAATTTTGACGGAATAATAATAAATAATAAGTATGGAGAAGATTAAGTAGCGCCTCTGTGCTGAAGCCCGTGGCACTAAATAAGTAAAAATAAGAAACAAGAGCAATAACAATAGTGACTCTGTACTTTGCCCAGAGTCACTAATAAGAATAATAACTAGAAAATTCCTTGGCAGAAATTTTGAGAGTGCCTCGGGGGGCTGCTGCATGATTCATTTTCCAGTCACCCCGATCATATCCCAGATAGCAAAATTGCATTGAATCAACATTGATATATGGTCAGAAAGGTTGATTTTCAGTTAAGGTTGAAAAATCAACAGCAGATCAACCTTAATAATTTATTGTTGAAAATATGTCATTGAATCAACACTGAATAATGGTTGAGTTTGATGATTGAAATACCAACATTGAATCAATATTTTTTTAACGATGCGGTTTCGATGTGCAGAACTGGGTCAGACCATTTAGGGGTGCCTCATACAGTCCAATTTAAGCGCCATATGCTGTGGACATTATTTTTTATGAGTAAACCTTCTTAAAGTTTGTGTGTAATATGTTATGACAGGTAGATGTTGCCTCTGGATCACGACAGGAGGGAGTGGCGCAGTCAAAACGTTTAAGCCTGGTGGTATATCCCAAGCAGGTGGTGGGTCTGTTCAACTTACTGGAGCCGCCACAGTGTGTGAGCGTCAAAGAGAGAGTGTGGATCATACCATTGGAAAGGGGGGGCAGCAGTATTTTTGTTGTTAAAAGACTACATTTAAGCCTAAGACTCTCTACCAATTTGTTAACATTTCTTATGTCTTATCAGAGATAAACAAATAAAATCATTTTACTCATATTTAAGGGGGGTTGGGGCTCAATGTAAATGTAAAAATGGGCTAGAACCACCTACGATCAAGACTAGGGAGCCGTCTATGCCTCTGATTTTCCCGCTGCTCAATTTTTGCACTCGGTCCTGCTGCTCTTTCGGTAAGTAGAGAATAATTTTCCTAACTGAGTCTGTTTTGTGGGTGTTAGAGTTCATTCAATTCTGATCACGTTTCATATTAATGGGCATATTTACACCATTGTTAGCCACCAAGGTAAAGATCTTAGCACACAAAGTTAGCTTAACGTTTTAACTTTGTGTGTCCGTTGAGAGTACAAATTCGTGATTCATAAAATGTCTGAAATCACACTCCATCGTGTTTAATGATCATTAAAAATGTTTAAGCACATTGTCCACACTGTATGTATTATTTTTTAATCTTTCAGCTGCAGCCAGACAGTTTGACCACAAGCTGTCCACCTAGAGTTCAGCAACACCGTCAAAAAGTGGCTTAGATGCTCCTGCTCGAGAGGGAGGTTTGAGGGGGACTCCAAGGGAAAATTAGGGGAGCCCCCCACCCCCAATGGATTATTTTAATAGTTCTGTTATTCAATTCAGTTGTTACTGTTGTTTCACAAGTTTTCAGAATAAATGTGACGATCAAAACAATGTGCTCTGTTATTTTTTTAGTAATTCAAATGTTAAAATTTTGTATTTCATGGTTCAAATTAAAGCACACAAAAGTCATTCTGAACTAAAATAATAGCGGTATTTATATCTGTTTAAAATGTACATGTAGAATACCATTTAGATGATGGTTAATCAGTGTTGATTCAGTGTCAGATGTGATTGAAAATATGACTTTGATTCAACATTGATCATAACGAGCGCTTTCAATTCCATTTCAACGTCGGGTTTCAACGTAGATTCAACATTTCTGCCTGACCATAAATCAACGTTGATTCAACGTGATTTAGCTATCTTGGATTCTGCTTTGGAGAAATTACTTATGTTGTTACTGTAGCGTCCCGAGTTTTCACAAAGGGCTCATATACAACATACTTTTGTATTGTGAGTGTATGTACAACATATTGCATTTTCCACTTTGACAGTCACATGACAGCACATTCCCATAACAGCCTTCTGCCCCCACCGGGCTCTGCCAAAGCTGTCCGAATGAAAAAAAACTAGTGAATAAACGAGTTTGCTGAACCTACTAGTATGTTTAGTAAGGCCCTCCTAGCCCATATATTTGGGACAGACGTGTGACGATCGGTGTTGCCAGCTCCTCAGTAAGGAAAGTCAATCAATCAATTTGCATAATTTATTGATGATAGGCGTGTAATTGTAATAGATACTGTAGGAGAGAGTCTAACGTTGGAGAGACAAAAAGTGAGTAAAAAACATCTTAAATGTGTTTAGAGCTATAAATGAACTTTCTTCTTTTTTGCCATTGAAACAGGCCATCACTTTTCTGAATAACTTCATGACATTTATTATTGCTTGTCGAGAGCCACATGACATTGGAAAAATCAATTTTGTCCTGTATTGTTTAATGTTAGAACATACGGCAACAGGGTGAAACTTTGCATTTTCATCCAGGGTGGGATCAGATTTGATTCATTTGCAGTTTGAACGCTAATGGAGGGGTGAGGATGTCCTCTCTGCTCTGACTGCCTTTGGGAAGACCCCGCTGTGAGTCTGAGCGCTGTGAGGCCTTTGGGACGAGGCTCACGCAGCACCCACTGCTGCTGCTGCTTGTTGGGAGCTGCAGAGCGATGTGAGCTTTCATGTCAGTCTACACCAGAAAAGTCTCCATTATCACCAGAAACATTTGCTAAATCTAGTGACAAAGACACTAAGTTGGCAACACTGGTGACGATAACGCCGATTGATGAGCTCATGTTACGGCTTCAGTTGACGTCTTGTTAGATTGGTGTAGAAAAGGACCCACTAGCAGACAGCGCAGTTCAGAGTAGGGTGTACTTTAATGATTCCTCCAACACAGTCCAAACAAAAAGGAGCAAAAATCCCAGGCAAAAGTACAAGAACAGGATCCAAACGGTTAAGTGAAAAAACAGGCTAGGGTCAGACACAAGGCAATCAGGAACTTGGTTGTTCAAGGCAAAAGTACAAAAACAGGATCCAAAAGGTCAGGTCAAAGAACAGGCTAAGGTCATACACAAGGCAATCAGGAATTTGTTATGAATGCAGGAAAGGCTCAGTAACAGACTGGCACGATTTGGCAGAGACTGAGAGACACACCAGGCTTAAATACCCACAGGATAATCCCTGAAGTGGACTCAGGTGTGCTCACAAAGTGGCGGGAAAATCAAACAAAGACAGGAAGTAGGAGGGTGGAGTCAGGAACATGTCAAACCAAAAAAAAAAAAAACACATGACAACCACCACCATAACGTAAACAAAAGGCACATGTGACTGAAAAACAGGAACTTAAACAGCAGAGTCACTAACAGTACCCCCCCCCCGATGGATGCCTCCTGGCGTCTTAATAGGGGGAACTGAATGAGTTTTAAGGAAGTCCGTCACCAGGGTGCGGTCCAGAATGTCCCAAGAGGGAACCCAACATCTCACCTCAGGACCATAACCCTCCCAGTCCACCAAGAATTGAAGGCCACTGCCCCAACGACGAACCCCCAGGAGTTTGCGAACTGTGAAGGTGACTGAGCCATCAGTGACTCGCGGTGGGGAGCAGGCTTGGGAACGGGGCAGAGTCTGTGGCGGACAAGGGGCTCAACTCTGGAAACGTGGAAGGTGGGGTGGATGCGGCGGAGGGAGGGTGGAAGCTTGAGTCGGACAGCAGCAGAGCCAATAACCTTAACGATGGGGAAGGGGCCGATGAAGCGGAGAGCCAGTTTCCGAGACTTGACCTTTAGAGGAATGTCCCAGGCAGACAGCCAGACGCGTTGACCCACACGATAAGGTGGGGCCCTGGAATGATGGCGGTCAGCCTGATGCTTCATCCTGGTGGAGGCGTGAAGTAAGGCACTCCTTGTCCTTCTCCAGGTCTGACGGCAGTGGACAAAGGTCCTGGCAGATGGCACGCTGACCTCAACCTCCTGAGCAGGGAACACGGGGGGCTGATGGCCGAGACAGCACTCAAAAGGGGAGAGGCCTGTGGAAGCAGATGGTAGGGAGTTAATTGAGTACTCAACCCAGGGTAAGTGGAGGCTCCAGGAGGATGGTCTGTCGGATGCCATACACTGCAGCGTCGTGTCAAGGTGTTGATTAGCCCTCTCCGTCTGACCATGGCTTTGGGGATGGAAGCCTGAGGACAAACTGACAGAGGCACCAATGAGAACACAGAAGTTTCCCAGAAGTGGGATGTGAACTGGAGACCCCGGTCCGAAACAACATCCAAGGGTAAGCCATGATACTTGAACACATGAGCAATGACCAACTCAGCAGTCTCCTTGGCAGAGGGGAGTTTGGGCAGAGGAATGAGGTGCACAAATTTGGAAAAACGGTCATGAGGATAGTGGTGTTACCGTTAGACAGAGGAAGGCCAGTAACAATATCCATTGCAATGTGGCACTAGGGCCTCTTGGGTATGGATAGTGGTTGCAGGAGACCAGATGGGGGTTGCGTGGGGGTCTTACTCCGCACACAGACAGAACAGGCCGAGACAAAGTTGCCGACATCTCTCCTCATAGTAGGCCACCAAAATCTCCTGCTAATGAAGGCCAAAGTGCGCCTAGCTCCAAGATGACACGAGAGACGGGAGAAATGACCCCACTGCAGGACCTGGGAACGGAGAGACACAGGGACAAACAGAAGGTTAACAGGACGATGATTGGGGGCCGCATTGTCAAGTTGGGCGGAGCAAACTAAGGCCTCAATATCCCACTAAACAGCCGCAAAAAAATAGTGGCCTGGGAGGATGTTCATGGGGTCTTCAGAGCAACCAGGGGTGGGAAATATGTGGGAGAGAGCATCTGGTTTGCTGTTCTTGGATCCAGGGCGAAAGGACAGGGTGAAGTTAAACCTGGAGAAGAAGAGAGACCACCGGGCTTGACGGGAATTCAGACGTTTGGCAGTACGAATGTATTCAAGGTTTTTGTGATCAGTCCATACCAAGAACGGCACACGTGACCCCTCAAGCCAGTGACGCCACTCCTCTAGTGCTAACTTGACGGCCAACAACTCCCTGTTGCCAATATCATAATTGCGCTCTAATGGAGTGAGACGATGAGAAAAAAAAAGCACTTCTCATCCTTGGCTGACCGCTGAGAGAGGACTGCCCCAACGCCCACGTCTGAAGCATCCACTTCCACGATAAACTGGCGGTTGGGATCAGGCTGAACCAGGATAGGGACAGAGGTGAACCTCCTTTTCAGCTCTTGGAAGGCTGTCTCCACAGCAGGTGACCAGGAGAATGGGATAGCAGTAGAAGTAAGGGCAGTGAGAGGGGCAGCCAGGGTACTGAAGTTTCGGATGAAACGACAATAAAAACTGGCAAAGCCCAGGAAGCGTTGCAACTCATGGCGGGTTGTTGGTTGGGAAATCCATTTCTGATCCATCTCAATGGCTCTGGCTGAGATGGCATACCCCAGGAAGGAGACAGTGGAGCGATGAAACTCGCATTTCTCTGCCTTGACGTAGAGTTGATTCTCAAGGAGGCGTTGGAGGACCTGACGGACATGAAGGATGTGGTCAGAGTTAGTGCGAGAAAAAAATCTGAATGTAATCCAAATATACGAACACAAATTTCTTGATCATATCTCTCAGGACGTCATTAACCATGGCTTGAAAGACTGCAGGGGCGTTTGTTAGTCCAAAGGGCATGACAAGGTATTCATAATGACCAGTAGGGGTGTTAAAAGCGGTTTTCCATTCGTCTCCTTCTCTGATCCTCACCAGGTGGTAGGCATTACGGAGGTCCAGTTTGGAGAAGATGGTGGATCCATGGAGGAGCTTGAATGCCGAGGATATGAAGGGAAGAGGGAATCGGTCTTTGACAGTGACGTCGTTAAGACCCCTATAATCAAAGCAGGGACGAAGAGAGCGATCCTTCTTGTTGACAAAGAAGAAGCCGGCTCCTGCAGGAGAAGAAGAGGGACGAATTATGCCAGCAGCCAATGAATCTTGAATGTACCCCTCCATAGCCTCAGTCTCGGGTTGGGAAAGGGAGAAGAGTCAGCCCCGTGGTGGTGTCTTTCCAGGTAGGAGGTTGATGTCACAATCATATGGGTGGTGGGGGGGTAGAGCAATGGCTCGAGATTTACTAAAAACAGCCTTCAGGTCCATGTACACAGGTGGGACGCCAGACAGGTCAGGGAATTCTCCTGGGGGGTCCCCAGCAGGGGAAACTGGAATGTGGGCATGGCGGACACAGCGAGAGAAGCAAGGTGGACTCCACCCCAAGATTTTGTTGTTGGACCAGTCAATATGGGGGTTGTGTCTCCTCAGCCAGGGGCGACCAAGAACTACAGGAGCATGAGGAGAATCAATAACATAGAGCTGAATGGATTCACGATGGTTACCAGAGATAAGCAGGGAAGTCGGAGCCGAAATGTGGGTAACTTCAGCGAGCTTCTTGCCATTAAATACCCACAGGGTAATCGCTGAAGTGGACTCAGGTGTGCTCACAAAGTGGCGGGAAAATCAAACAAGGACAGGAAGTAGGAGGGTGGAGCCTGGAACATGTCAAACCAAAACAAAAGCACATGACAACCACCACCATAACGTAAACAAAAGGTACATGTGACCTAAAAACAGGAACTTAAACAGCAGAGTCACTAACATCACTATGGCAACGGATCATGTGAAGGCTAATGTAGCCTTCTGCTAACGTCCAAAACCACCACTGATTTCTCAGAATCGGAGAAGAAATTATTAAAACGAAGCTGCACCCCCCCTTAGCCCAGTTTTAAACGGGCTGCTGGACCTACTAGTACGTTTACTAGGGCCAGACCTGTGACGATAACGCCGATTGAACAGCAAACACATATTGAAACACAAAAATAAAACAAGGCAAACACAAAGCAACAAGGGCAAATCAAAACACAAAAACAAATACTTCGTACTATATTCCAAAAAAGAAAACATGCAAACCTGATCAAAATGATCAAAAGGACCCCCAACTGCATGTGATTGGCACAGATGATGGACCACTTGACAATACAGCGACATTGAAAATCAGCGAAAGGTAGCGCATCACTGAATGTGATCATAAGCAAGACAGTGCAGTAAAACAGGGACCCACAGCGATTTCACCGACCCGACCAGATGTGAAGCAGCTTTACTTGACTTGCGCATAATGAGACAAGACAGCAGTAGAGTCCCAGTGCACCGCAGCGCACCGCTAGGCCCGAACGTGCCACAGCCAAACACTGCTGAGAGACCAGGAAAAGTAAAAGTTAACGGTCAGCAGACAAGCTGAATTACCGCTGCTGATTAAGTGAGCCGACATAGCTGAGAAGAGCGGCCAGACCACACGGACAACTCCGGTCCCACACCGCCACAGCCAGCAGCCCGACACACTGCAAGGCACAATAGAGAGCAGGTGTCATGCCCAGAAACCGCATGATACCCCAATATCCCCAGGTGAGACAGACTTACAATTCTGGGAAAGGTGGAAACGGTCCGGCGCATCAGCCACGCCACACATGGACACCAGCCTCGAGGGAGACGAAAGAGCAAACTGAACAAAGAAACACCCGAACAGATATAGTGCTGGTGGCTCCACCCTGCAATCAGCACTGCAGACCCACCTGTGAGGTGAATCAAGCGAAACGGGAGGGGAAAGAGATGGACAGGAAACCATCCTGCCACATGAGCTTACAGAAAGAAAGATACAACACATACATCTTTCTCTTTAGATTTCGGAGGGGGGGGGTTGCAGCCAAACGTCTTTTCACGGGAAACTTTGCATTTACGTCCAGGGTGGGATCATATTTGATTCATTTGCAGTCTGGGCGCTAATGGAGGGGTGCGGATCTCCTCTCTGCTCTGACTGCCTTTGGGAAGAGGACGATGTGAGGGCTTTGGGACGGGGCTCACGGCAGCACCCACTGCTGCTGCTCGTTGAGAGCTGCAGAGGGATTTGCGCTTTCACGTCAGTTTACACCATAAAAGTCTCCATTAACACCAGAAACAGTCGCTTAATCTAGCGACAAAGACACTGAATTGGCAACACTGGTGATGATAAGGCCGATTAATGAGTTTATGTTACAGCTTCCGCTGGCGTCTTCACTATGGCAACGGTCGCCAAGGATCGTTTGTAGGCTAATGTAGCCTTCAAGTTAACGTCCAAAACCACCACTGATTTCTTAGAATCGGAGAAGGAAAAATTAAAACTGGGATGGGGGGTGCAGCGTCGTCTTAAACAGGCTGCTGGATCTACTAGTATGTTTAGTAGGGCCCTACTAGCCCACATATTTGGGACAGATGTGTGATTATAACGCTGATTGAATAGCTTTATGTTACAGCTTCAGCTGGCGTCTTCACTATGGCAACGGTCGCTGAGGATCATGGGTATTGTAGGTAAATGTGCCTTCTGCTAACATCCAAGTTTTTATATATATATATATATATATATATATATATATATATATATGTGTGTGTGTGTGTGTGTGTGTGTGTGTGTGTGTGTGTGTGTGTGTTTGTGTGTGTGCGCACGTCCCAATGTTAAAGTCATTCCTATACCCTTGTACCTGTGTCATTAAAAAGCAGGTGCAGCAAATCAAGGAGATCAACAGGTGCACTCCATCCACAGGAGGGAGCGGGGAGGAGCAGTCCCACAAAGCACGGTGCAACTCTTTCCAGCAGTGTCCTCTTTCTGACCCCACTTTTTCTGTTTCCCTATCACACACTATCAAATAAAGGTCTGAAAATACAGTCCATATATTAGGTTTATATTTCAAAAAACTTTGGCAAAGAAATGTTTAGAGCATAAAGAGCTTTGCACAAAATACATTTTTTTCCGGTATTGTTTTACTTCAGAACTATTTGTAGGCCTCCCCCTTAGTAATGAAAGCTTTTGACTTTTGCTCAGATGGTTGTCATGGGTGTTCACAAAATGCCAGTAGATGTCAGTAAAAGATAATTTACATTACTAACTCATGAAGGACTGTAACAGTAAAACAATGAAGTAATGTGTCAAAGACATATGACAAATATAAAAAATTCACATAATATTCATAAAAACTATTTAAATACAGTTTTTCTTGAAAATTATGTTCTTGTAAAACTCCAAGCTTGTTATTTTTCTTCCTTTTTAAGGTGATGTTTACTGCGCGTAGGCCAAAATCTTTAGTTTCTTTACAGGTCTTCTGATGACTTCTAATCCCAAGGTTTCAGTTTTTGTGATAGCATGAGTCATAAATTGAAATGAAAACCAATTTCCCTGTTTCCATTTCAAACTGATTTATTTAAATAATAAGATGAATTAATTGCAAGATTTTTGTTTCTCATTGCTTCAAAGTTAAGGTAGACTACACAATGGAATGTATGTCTGAAGGAAATATATTTGAAGCATAATTTCTAGGAATGATAATAATATAAAGAACATATACACTACCAGTCAAAATTTTGGACACACTTTCCTATTCATTTGCATGAGAAAGTGTATCCAAACTTTTGACTGGTAGTGTAGGTAGGGGAGAGCCGGTACAAAAGTAACATGGGACTAATGTAACACGATGATTTACTCAGAATCGGCTCAATGTAGATGCACCAAATTAAGTCAACACATTCAGCATGCAACACTCCCCAGACCAGAGAAAAATATTGTGAATACGTCACACTTCCACTAAGTTACTGCTGGAAAACAGTTTTTGAGACCGATAAGTAAATTCATCCGAGTGGTGAACTTTTCGATTTAAAGATTGTGATTATCATTTCATGTGTCATGTTTGTAATGATATGATAGATCATTTAGTTTTCTAACACATCATGAAGTTTCAAATGTTGGAGTTTTACGGTTAAGGAGAAAACCTGGCTTAAATGTTGGAAGTCACTGTCAGGACCAAAGTAACAGTGTCCCCCCCCTCGGCTAATGTGGCCGCACTCTGTGCGTTAACAGCTTATTGAAACACAAGAATCCCATATTTTCTCGACAGAAAATGGTGGAGGGTGGAGGCTATTACATATGTCACAACTGTGAAAATGAATAGGCTAAAGATTGTATTTGAATAGTTTGTTTTATGTTGTGAACAAAGGATAAAGTTATATTTTGTTATGTGTGATAAACAAAGAGGATACTGTTATATTTTGTGTTGTGATAGGGAATAAACACATTATGAGAATATTTTCTGTCATAATTTCATTATAAAGAGAACAAATGAGAATATTTTGTGATATGTGTATGTATGTTTACTTATAAATAAGACAATTCAAGCTTATACTTTCGACAGATTTGAAGCAAATAAAATTATGAAAGTGCGTTATATAGTTGTAATTATTCATTAGCGAGGAAATTATCCGATGTTTGAAAAAAAATTACAAAAATGTAAGCAATTCGAGTTTATTTGATCGTGTTACTTTTGTCCCACCCATGTGTTACTTTCTTCCCGGCTAACGGGGTCAAAAGTAACAATGCGCAACCTCCATTCGAGGTCAAATTGCAACGCGGGCATCACACGTTTGTATGACATAGCACCTGATATTGACAGACGTGTACAACACGTGTAAGTAGGTTATCATCATGAAAGAAAGTTCCGGTCTAAATGGCATTTATGTGAAAACTGTTACTTTCGTACCGGCTCTCCCCTACAATAGAATACGGTACAGTTGGTGATGAACACAACTCTTTCAGGTTCAACTTCCACCTCACAGTACGTGTGTAACCTTGAGTCATCACTGTTATATCACTTATACTCCAACTTTTACAGAAAAGAAAAAAATGTCAAGAAGTATTTTTTCCTTTTTACTCTCCATTTTACCACTCACTAAAGAAGAGCAATGGTTTCTACAGACACGTACATGCGCACACACACACACACACATTTACTAGGTACAACAAACGTGAACCCAGACTGCAAACTTGGAAATATGGAAGCAATTATCTAGGGGCCACAGGGATCGACTGTTGGAGTCCCCTGAACATACACACATACCATAGGTAAAGGAGCAACACACTCACACATACATGTAAAGAAAACTTGCATAGTAGCAAGCATTTGCAAATTTCAACATTGTCCAGCAGTCCCTCATATTAACAAGTTACACCAGTACTGTTTACAGAGTACCTTTCCAATTGTTCACTATCCTTGTATTTGGACTGATACAGGTCAAATGCCTGCTTCATCAAAACTGCAGGAGTTTGCTGAGAGCCTAGAATAAATCAAAATAGAGCATATCCTGAGACATGGAACATGTTCGACAGCAGTTGTCTCTGGCTGTGGCTTTGAAATCATGATTGTCATGGGCCCAAATGGGGTCAAGAAAACATTCCCTACACCATTAAACTATCAGTACCCAAACTGTTGATACAAGGTCAGTTTGGTCAATAGATTCATAATGTTGATGCCAAATTCTATCATCTGCTGCCTCAGAGCAAATTCAGATGCTCCTCCATGCTGTCAATTTTTCAATACCGCTTAGAATGAATTTTGTAGAATGAATTTTACACAGTACATTGGTTAAAGTTTAGGTCATTATTTTATTATGTATTGTATATCTGATTGATTGACAGCAGCAATAGTAAGGGGGGTGGGACAGACCCATGTGGACTGAAGTTAACTGGCTACAAGGCAGAGACGTATCAAACAATTTGATAGAACATAGATAATCATGGGCACCACGGTGGCGTAGTGGTTAGCACTGTCGCCCCACAATAAGAAGGTCGTGGGTTCAGTTCCCAGCCTGGGTCCTTTCTGTGCGGAGTTTGCATATTCTCCTTGTGTCTGTGTGGGTTTCCTCCGGGTACTCCAGTTTCCTCCCACCGTCCAGAGATATGCATGTCTAGATTAGTTGGTGACTCTAAATTGTCCGTAGGTCTGAATGCGAGTGTGAGTGATTGTCTTTCTCTAAAGTGTTGGCCCTGTGATGGACTGGCGACCTGTCCAGGGTGTACTGCCTCTCACCCGGAACGTTGGCTGGGATTGGCTCCAGCACCCCTGCGACCTGGAAACGGAAAAGCAGTAGAAGATGGATAGATAATCAAATAAGTGTGTCACTGCCCCTCCCCGGTTGGCTTGGTAACCACTTCCATTATAGGCCAGTTCTATACCTCTATTTTTATGCTCATTAGCCTATTTGTCTACTGCCTTACTCAGAGTACTCCCTTACTCAGAGTACTCCCTATGGCCAACACAGTAAACTACATTATCACATTATTGCCTTCAGACTTTTAAACTATTAGGGCTAATGTGTTAGCAATCAGTTCTTTTTGTATACCCAAAAGTGCCGGAGCAACATGACCAGTAATTCTTGTCCAACCCACACCCATCTTTAGCTCATGAGTTGGGCCCTTGAAATGCTAGATTTGAAGGGAGAACAAATATTCTGCTTTGTCTCTCATCAGTCTCTAAATGTTTCTGTCTACTGCTGAACAGGTAGTGCAGGTCTTTCATTTGATGTCTTGTTAAGAAAGGCTCATGATTAGTGAAACTGGATATTTGTTGCCACATCCATTTAATGCCTGTAGAAGACAGCAAATAGAGGTCAAAGGTGACAGATTAACACAAACGTTAACATGTAAGTACTGTGCGGCCTGTCAGCTATGCTGCCAGTGATGCTTCTCTACACTAAAAGAAACTTTGGCTATTGCAGAAATATTATAGTGAGTGTCCTACATTCCATTGGTCTTTGCTTGTTGTATTTCCCATTTAAATTTGAGAGCTCTTATCTTCTTGTTTAAACTCCTAGCCTTGTGTTTCTCACAACCTTGATCATCCAAAACAGTTTCCAATTACTCACCTGCACCTTCTTTTGCTATCAATCAACTCTTTATATGTTCCTGGTTTTGCCGCCTGTCTTATTCATTATTGTGTGTTTGTTTCTTAGCATCCACTTCTGGCTCTACTCCCTTCTTGGATTTGATAGTTGATGTGAACTGATTCCTTGTGTATGACTCTGTGGCATTCCAGAAAAAGGCTTTTTGAACTTAACCTAAGACTTGAATCCACCAAGAAATGTTACAGAGATAATCTATATGCAGTGATTTGACACATCATACTTAAACAAAAACAAAAGCACATATGTCAATGTGGCATCAAAACTGTGTCAGTGATCTGATAATAATTTAACTCACCTCAGTGAGGGAATGGTTAACAGTTTCAACATTAGTGCTTGAGAAACATACACGTACACACAAATGTTCTCAGTCAATAAAAGGAAGTGAGGAGGTACTTTCATTTGAAAAAGAAACAGTCCCAACATCTGGAAGCTCTTTCACCCCTTGACCCCAATCCGTGCGCCATTCCCTTCTCCATACCTCCTCCACCTCACTCCAGGTCTTTTAGATCTGTGTCTGGAAGGAGTTAAATGTAGATAAAAGCATAAATGTGTGTAGGTATACATGGCACACACACACACTTGTGTTTTGAGGACACTCATTGACATAACACATTCACAATCTTTTGCTCTAACCTATCACAACTAATCCTGACCCAAACCTAATTCCAACCCTTAAACTAAGTCTGAACCTACAAACTGCCTCTTGAATGGTCAATTTAAGGAGCCACAAAAGCATTTTCAATTTACGCAAATGTCCTCATTCTGCTGGGGGGGAAACAAACGCACAGATTGTGCAATAGCTTGATTCATGTATGCAAAATAGTTACCTTATGCAGTGTCACTAGAAATTAATTCTTGTGGGTTAAGAAAACATGTTGAAAGCGTTTGGTTCTAGAATACCCACGGGGGTATTAATGGGAACAAGTACACTGGATTGACCAAAGAGGATTCTCCACCCCACTTATTATCATTTGACAAACAGGTCTGGCATCAGTTGGCACTTGGAGTTAGGTAAGCTTGTTCAAAGGGTAGTCCTCTGGAGGTTGCAAGTTGCTTAATATTTACAAACTCAATTTACTGTACATCTTTATACTCTAGATAAGTGTTGCATTATTTAAAACAGACAGATGTAATGTTCATAGAGTCAAACTGATATTCTTAATGTCTTTTACAAGTCAACTAATTCACAGGTCCTTCCTCACTGGTGCAGGACAACAAACTAGTATTTTGCTGGAGACTGTCTTGCCCAGTAAAACACTATATACTATACTATAAATATATATGTACAGAAAGCAGATGTTGTTCTATTTGAGATGCCACTGGTGGAAGGGGAATTTATTTTATCCACAAACTCCACAGAACAAAATGTAACTACTCTGCCATTTCTTCTTTTGTTTTTTAATTTAAATTTCCTATCACACACTTGTATCCGGCCAAAAATTGAATCAAAAGCAACTGGACTTAGATTTGTCTAAGAAGAAGTTTCGCCTTTTATCCAAGGGGCTTCATCGGTTCTCAACGCATCTGTCTGACTAGTCCTCACTACTCACCGTTAGTGGAGTTTCACTGACCGTTGTAGACCCCCTCCCCTGAGTTTGAGTTGAACACAGAAACTCAAACAAAACTGAAATTAGGAATTGGAGACAAAACACAGACAAACCCGCACAAAGGGAACTACAACACAGATGGGTAAAGAATTTGTCAGAAAGGGAACTTATCCACTCTGAGAAAGAGGTCTTAGCCAGAGGACTGAATTTTGCCGTAACACCAAATCATGTTGCTATAGTTGAATTCATCACAGCGACAGAGTCAGCTATAAGGAAAAACAATCTAAATGGAACTGAAGCTGAACAGGTTAGGCTAAAGGTGTCAGCAACTCTGTCCAGTGCTAAGGCCCCACCTTCAAACCCTACTATTCATGAAAGAAAAGCCATGATATCTCTTAGTAAGGATGAAAACATCACTATCCTTCAAGCTGATAAAGGGAGATGCACGGTAATTCTGAACACTAGTGACTACCACTCTCAGGTCGTCCACACTACTCAGTGATACAAACACCTATGAAATCCTGAGATGAAACTCTTTCCAGCGGGAATAAGAAAAAGGTGATAGAATGCTTGCAAAAGCTGCAAAAAGACGGAGCTCCTGTTCCAGTCGTAGTACCTACAGCTCTATTCCCAAGATACCATCCCATACTTATATGGATTCCCCAAGATCCATAAAGAAGGGGTACCACTCAGACCCATTGTGAGTAGTATTAACTCAGTAACCTATAATATCGCTAAGTATGTAGCCAACATCTTAGCCCCTTTGATTGGTAATACACCACATCACATCCAAAACTCTCTGGATTTTGTGGATAAAGTCCGAGGTCTAAAAATAGAACCTGATGAAACTATGGTTTCTTATGACATGACGGGCATCATCTACAACATGAGGAAACCTTACAAGACAGAATCAGACCAGATCTGTCAATTCCTGGATTTATGCCTGAATACTACATATTTCCAGTTCAACAATAACTTTTACAGATAAAAGAATGGCTGTGCTATGGGCTCACCAGTATCCCTGATTGTGGCCAATTTATACATGGAAATGGTGGAACACAAGGCCCTAAACTCTTACAAAGGAACACCACTGAGCCATTGGTTCAGGTATGTGGATGACACATGGGTGAAAATCAAAACCCAAGACATACAGGCATTCACTGAACACATCAACTCAGTGGACAAAAACATCAAGATCACTAAAGAAGATGTTAAAGATAACCACCTACCTTTTTTGGATTGTGATGTACACTTTGGTGAGGACAGGAGCTTCCACACTGGGGTATATAGGAAACCCACACACACAGACCAATAACTTCTCTTTGATTCGCACCACTCATTGGAGCACAAACTGGGAGTTGTCAGAATCCTGCAACACAGGGCCGATAATATACTAAAGACCACTCGGGACCAAAAGAAAGAACATAAGCATATAAGCGGAGCTCTGAAAACTTGTAGCTATCCGAGTCGGACCTTTGACAAAACAAGAATACGCTCCAAAAAAGAATATCAACACGGAGGGTGCTGAAGAAGGGAACAACAAACGCAGAAACATAGTAATTCCATGTGTTGGGGGTATTGGAGAAACTTAGGAGGATTTTTAACAAACACTTCACTGGAGGCTTCACAGGACTAACGATTGTCAGTGAAACTCCACTCACGGGCTATTATCACAAGGAGCTTTGTGAACACTCCTGCAGAGGTTAAATACCTGGGTGCAACGCCACTGTTTTGTCAGACTATAGTGAGGAGTAGTCAGACCGATGCGTTGAGAACTGATAAGGCCCCTTGGATAAGAGGCAAAACATCTTCTTAGACAAATCTAGGTCCAGTTGCTTTCGATTCAATTGTTGGCCGAATATGACTATGACCTGGATGAATGAGAATATACGCAGACATCACACACTTATATTTCACACTAATAATTACTACTCCCCTCTTCAGCCCAGCCTACACCACGGTTGTAGAAAACATGACTCCACGTCTAAAATGAGACATGCTTCTTTAGACATCCTTCATTTGAATAAAAACTGAGGATAAACAGCTAAACAAACAAAAGGAACTCTTTCTCTCCTTCTGTTATTTTTTTTCTTCTTCTCTTGTGGAGTTCTCTGCACATAGTGAATTATGAATAATCAAACCACATAGTTCTTCAAGAAACATCTCCAGGATGCACTGGGATGCATCATCAGTCTTGTGACCTGGGGTCATAAGGTGTATCGGGTCTCACAACATACACCCTTGCCCAGGCGACCCAGCCAGGGTTGATCAAGCCCTGACTTGTGTCCCAGCAGCTACCCACTGATTAGCCCTCTTTAACTAAAGTCACCCAGTGGCGTTTTCTGTGGCCTCACTGGCAGATAGAATGGCCCTCTTCTTGGCTGCTCCTATGGCGCCCAACCGAGTGGGGACCTTGCAGAAAGAATGTCCTGCAAATCCTCTACAGCCAACTTCTATGGGCTGGTAGAATGTTTTCCAGCCTCTGCCCCTGAAATCCTCCACTAGTTTCTGGTACTTGGTACTTCTTCTCATTGGCTTCCTCAATGCACTCTTCCCAAGGTACTGTAAGTTCCAGCATGATCAGGTGTTTTTAGGCCTCCGAGGTGATGATGATGTCTGGTCGGAGTGAAATTGTTGCAATGTGCTGTGGGAATGTCAGCCATTTTCCCAGGTCATCCTGCAGCTGCCAATCAGAGGCTGTGTGGAGGAGGCATGTTATTGGTTTTGCCTGAGTATGCCTTTTGTTTCAGGCGTGACTCTGCCATCTCCACTGCCTGCCTGTCCTCACTGCCATGCCAGTTGCTGACACTTTAGCATCCAGAGAGTCTTTGCACTGGATAGCTTCCCACGTGCGAGCCACCATGAACTCTTCCTTGTGTCCACTGAAAGGTAGCTGCAAGGTGTTGCTTGTCCCATACAATGCTGCAATGGTGAGGCTGCATGGAAAACCCAGCCACTTCCGGAGAAAGCTACTTACCTTCCTTATGAGGGACTCATCTGTTGTTATTGGCAATGCGTAGACCAGCAGGGGCCACAAGACTCTGGGCAGGATCCAGTGCTGGTAAATCCAGGCTTTAAATCTACCAGAGGGGTATTGCACAAAAGTAGGATAAAGAAATCCAGGATAACTGAGCAAGCACGGCTTGACCTAGTCTGGTCGGCGCATCCTAGCTTACTTGGTTGCACGTACGCTGAACCAGGTTGAATAGGCACGGCTATGTCAAGCCAAGTGTAGATAGCTGGGAGAAGTGCACGTTCACGGCATTCTTAAATAGATCACGGGATCGATCGCAGAATCACTGATGGGAAACTGGACAAGACTCGTGCTTCATACTTCACGGCTGCTGAACAACAGCTCCTGGTGGAGTTCTATTACGACGTTAAATACATCATAAGAAAAAAGGCAACACCAGCGCCATAATTAAGGAAAGGGAGGAAGCCTGGCAGACAGTAGGGACCAGCTCAATGTGTAAGTAGTCCGAAAATGTACAATTATTAAACAGTGCTCCACCGGAACTGTCATAAAGGAGTTAATTTAAAGGAGTTATTTTTCAAGTCCACTAATCAACAGTTGTACACTTTGCTTTAAATGTGGTAAGTATAAGTGCATGTTTTGTTTTGTTTTTTTATTTATCTATCCTTCATAAAGAACAAACTTGTCTGGCCAGAAAAGGACCTGGCAGCAAGTTAAATTTAAACATAAGAACATTTTTCAGGCTGGTAAATGACTTCAGTGTGGATAACAATGAACAAATGAGGTGAATAGATTAGATGTCTGCTGACATATTGAATGTCTGTATGATCGTAGCAGTTAAAAAAAAAAAAAAAACGGCCATAAAACTGGCACGGGCGGCTGCCCACCAAGCCAGGATTTGACCCCAGCAGAGGAGCTGGCACTCCATGTGAATAAAAGGAGGCCAGTTATGGAGGAGATCGAGGGAGGGACAGTCACAGAATGTGTCCCAGCAACAGACACTGGCTGCTTCATACAAGGTACATATTGCAGTACTGTACATGGAACACAAAACTAAATATATTAAACTGACTGACTTTGGATTTCCTTGCAGTGGCTGGGAACACAGTCACACTTTTGGAGCCACCGAAAGATCATCCAGTTAGTACATTTTATTGAAATCACAGGCCTTGTATGTCCTGTCAAAAATCTTAATACAAGTTTTCCTGATGCATGTATGTACATGGCAGGGGGAAGGCACATGTGCAGATGAGGAGACTGTGTCACTGGACTCCAGGCTTGAGACATCGTGTCAATTTTGTGGAAATATCTTGCTTATTTAGTCCATAATGGATATGAAGTCAGTGATTTGGTGCAAATAGAAAATAACATATGTGTAACAGGACGCTGCACAGCCTCATAAGCAGCCTGGTAACATTGTGAGTATTGGATAAAGTAAATCTATATTATACATAAATCCTGCTGTGCTAATTGATATTTCTTTTACAGAATTCACAAACAGTCAAAAGTCTCTACATCAAGCATCTTGAGAGACAGATAGAGCTTGCAGAGGTAAAAATTAAACTGAAAAAGAGAAAGCTGTAAGAGATTGAGCTTGATCTGGAAATCAAATGCAGGGCCCTCAGGAAACTGGACCTGGAAATCCAGAAACTAGAAAGAGAAGTGAGTATTTCGGTGCACACTGTAACCATAACTAAGGTACACAATACAGTGTATTAATATTTGTTACTTTTGCCTTCTATTCCAGGTTCCAGACAAATGAGGACTTGAGGAGAAATGAGGAAATGAGGATTCAGAGCTCACCACAGCACAGAAACAGCGCTGGTTAAAGTCTCCAATGATATTCTAATGGCTTCAGACAATGAATCGGCCTCCATACTTCTCCTCTTGGATCTCAGTGCTGCATTTATTTTATTACAAAGACTCGAACATGAAATTGGCATTAAAGGAACTGCTCTAAGGTGGTTCAAATCCTATTTATCAGATAGATATCATGTTTGTACATGTTAACAATAGCTCCTCCTCACGCACTATAGCCAGTTATGGAGTCCCACAGGGTTCAGTACTTGGACCAATCCTCTTCACTCTTTATCTGGTTCCTTTAGGCAACATTATCAGGAAACACAGCATCAATTTCCACTGTTACGCAGACGACACTCAGCTGTATTTATCAATGAAGCAAAATGAAGTTAGTCAGAAAGTCAGACTGCAGACATGACTTGAAGACATAAAAGTCTGGATGACCCATAATTTTTTACTTCTAAATTCTGACAAAACTGAAGTTATTGTACTTGGCCCTAAGCACCTTAGAGAAACCTTATCTAATCATCTAATCAGTCTGGATGGCATTACTTTGGCTTCCAACTCCACTCTAATAAACCTTGGAGTAACCTTTGACCAGGACATGACCTTTGTCCGTCACATAAAACAAGTCAGTAGGGCAGCTTTCTTCCACCTGAGAAACATTAGGAAAATCAGAAACATCCTGTCTCAAGAGGATGCAGAAAAACTAGTCCATGCATTTGTAACTTCTAGGCTGGACTACTGTAACTCATTATTATCTGGATGTCCAAACAAATCTCCGAAAAGCCTTCAGTTGATTCAGAATCCTCCTGCATGTATATTAACAGGAACTAGGAAAAGGAATCACTTATCTCCTGTTTTAGCTTCTCTTCATTGGCGGCCAGTAAAATTCAGAATAGAACTTAAAATCCTTCTCCTAACATATAAAGCTCTTACTGGCCAAGCTCCATCATATCTCAGAGAGCTCATAGTTCCTTACTGTCCTAGTAGGCCACTCCGCTCTCTAGATGGAGGTTTACTTGTAGTTCCTAGAGTCTCCAAGAGTAAATCAGGAGGCAGATCTTTCAGTTATCAGGCTCCTCTTCTATGGAACCAACTTCCAGTATCGGTCCGGGGGGCAGACTCTTTAGCAATTTTCAAGACCAGGCTTTAAACTTTTCTGTATGACAGAGCTTATAGTTAAAAAGTTAAAGTTCATTTACTCTTTAGCTATGATGCTATAGGCCTAGACTGCTGGGGGAAGGACTGAGCACCCCCCTCTCTCTCTCTCTCCCTCTCCCTCTCCCCTCCTTCTCTCCCTCTCCATCTCCCCTCTCCCTCTCTCCTCTCTCTTTCTCTCTCTCTCTCTCCCCCTTGCATGTGCCAACATACCAACAACTATGCTTCTCCGAATTCCCAGTTTCTCTCGGTTCCAAACATGTGTACTGCATTTACTAACCATGTTTTCCCAAAGTCTCTGTCTCTCCCAGTCCCTCTCCTCTCTCTCCCTGTCCTCATCCTGCAGGTGATGAATCATCACCATCCCCATGTTCCTGCAATGCCTGCTGCTCCCACATCTTCATGAATTCCATACAGCATAATTTCTATGAACTTCATGCAGCATCATGTTCCTGCCTACACCTGTTTGAATATCCCCTCCTCCTGCTCTCTTTCTCTCCCTACTCTACCCAACTTTGCAACCCCCCCATGCCTCTCTCTCTCTCTCTCTCTCTCCCTCTCTCAACCCAACCAGTCGAGGCAGATGGCCACCCCCCTGAGCCTGGTTTTGCCCGAGGTTTCTGCCTCTTAAATCTGGCAAAATAGGAGCATTTTCCCAGTCAACATCGACGGCCACTCGGGAGGGGGGCTCTCCTTTCTTAGGCCTGCAACGTTATGCAGCACTGTGCATGCAACAGTGATATCACAGGCCCTGTCTGGGGAAACCCTGAGGTGGCGCAGGCACTGAAACCAGGATTTTAGAAGGCCAAAGGCCATCTCGATTCAAGCCCTGGTTTTGCCATGTGCATGGTTGTAGGGCTGCTGTGGTGGGGTTTGGGGGTCCGCAAAGGGAGTCAAGAGGAAAGACTCACAGGCATTGCCTTCGTCTCCCAGCAGCACACCAGAGAATTAACCTGATAATACAAGATTTATAAAACTACACAGCAGAGTTAAACACTCATAATAAAAAATGTGTGGGTTACCTTGTGAGAGTCGCTAGTAAATTGGACTAGCCCGAAAGACTCTGGAGTCATGCACTGAGCCAGGCCACTTTGCCTCTAAAATGCTGAAAAGGCTGTCAGCATCACAGATCATCTGAAACGATAAGATGTAACCTATTAAGATCATTTAATGCACAGAATTAATTTATGTAGGTCACAGTAACCACAAATCACTCTTACCTGAACATTGATGCTGTGGAAGGATTTCCTGTTGATGCAATCTCCCTCGTGTTCCCCTGAGGGGCGTTTGATTCTGATATGGGTGCAATCCACTGCACCAATGACTTTAGGGAAAGCTGTAACAAAAAATAGTGATTATCCAACTTGGAATGATTAAAATTAGAAATTAATTGTTACAAGTTGAAATTGATGTTACCTGCAATCTTGTAAAACTCCTCCTTGATATAGAGGGGTCTTCTGTGGCCATTATCATTAGCATAGCAATATAACACGAAGCCTGACAGTAATAATACCACATGAATGAATATAAAAAGACTGTTGCAGTTACAAACAGTCAGCAGACTTCAATGAAATGACAACTGACAAAATATCTGTAATATTAGCCTCTGGCTAACACTGGCACTTTACTAAAATGTTATCAAAGTGCACTGTCCTCTCCAAATAAATAAAAAGATAAAAATAAAATAAAATATTTTAATGCAGGATAATTAAAATGATGCAACATATTTACAAAGACCATCGAAATGCTGTAAAACACATTAATTTCTCACAGGATTGACAATAGAACTACCAGATGAATCATCAGGATTAATCTTAGCTTGGTTGTTAGCCTGGTCTGGAGCAGGCTAGCTGCAGAGAATAAATCACCATAGTAACTTGACCGGGATAAATTTAACCTACTTTCATGCAAATGACTTGAGGCTAAATTCAGCCAGGATAACCAACATATCCCGGCTTAATCCTTTATCCTACTTTTGTGCAATACCCCTCTGGTAGACAAGACCTGTCAACTTTGGTGAGCCAAGTGTCAAGCTCTTGTGTGGACTTCTGGATGGCAGCGGTATCTTTCAAGGTTGCATCAAAGATCTTCCCCAAGCGCTTGACTGGCTGCTCTGTTCCTGAAATTAGGAATCAGAATTTGTGAGTAATTTTCCCCTTCTTCAACACCATGGACATTGACTTGGAGGGCTTAAAACTCATCATGGCCCAGATGATGAGTTTCTCAAGACCTAGTAATTTCCACCTGCACCCTAGGACTGACGTTGTAGTGATGATGAGGCTCTTATCGGTGGCTGTCATACACCTGAGTTGGTCAAGGGCCCCCTCTGGATTCCACCTCAGCTGACTTTTCCACCATGTTCATGGCAAGTGCGAAAAGGATAACAGAGATAGTGCAGCTTGTTATTATTCCTTTTTCAAGACGATGCCAGTCTGAGGTTACTGACCCAGAAGTGGCCCTCAACCTGAAATTATTTTAATAATTGAGGATCAGACCTTTGATATTACTGGGTTGTGGTGCAGTGCAAGCTCGACCAGCCTGTGTGGTATTGATCCATAGGCGTTGGCCAGCTCCAACCACAACATAGCAAGGTCGCCTCTGTTCTCATGAGCTTCTCTTATGAGCTGCATGTGCCCCAACCTGTGTGCTCCAAACAGCCGGGGGATCCAGGGATCCCACCCTTCTGCACCGAGGGGTTGATGTAGTTGTTCTGTAGGAGAAACTCCATGAGCTTCAGTGAGACAATGCTGAAAAACACCTTACCTTCTGTTGTGAGGTCCGGTGGGGGGAGTTCAATCTCCCACACAACCCAAACTTTCAAAGAGACTATTGCTCTAACCAGAGATTTCACAGGTCTCCGCTATGTGCCATCCTAGACTCCTATCTGACTTTGGCATCAGGAGACCCTGATTTCCCAGGCACTACATTGCAGTCCACACCACAAATCAGTAAGACCTGCAAACCTCCCTTCGGAGAGGTACAACTCTGTGACATTTACCCCCAGGATGAACAGATAACACTAGCAGATGGCGGTCGTAAACTGCTGCTATGGAATGTATCCAAGCCAGTAAGAACAACAAAATTGATATAAAAGAAGAAAGGACTATTCTCATCAAACAAGAGACTGTCAACACGCCGAACTGATTTCCTTGCAAGAAGAGGACTTCACAGCTGTTTGAACCACCTTTCTACGAGCTAATTTGGCGGAGATAAAAAGAATGGACTATTCCATTAATAGAACCACAGCGCCACCTGAATGGCGAACCACTGGAACCGATGGCGCATTGCTTGAGCACCGTAACCTATGTGCTTAGTTTGTTTTGCTTATAAATGTTCTGTAAAAAGAAAAAGAAACTTCATACACAGTCCGTAGTCATGCAATTCTGATTTCCCACAGCCAGTCAAGATATGCATGAAATGTTCTTTCCCTGTTTCATCTGTTTGTGTGTTCTGTGATGGTGGGAGTAAAGAATAACCATTTAATTGTGTTTTGCAGTGGATAGGAGGAGAAGAGATCCCATGTCCCAGAAACCCAGAAGTCACGACTTAGCCGCTTAGCAACAAAGGCTAAGTTTAGACTTGAAGCAAAGACTACCGGTGATCGGAACAAGTTTGGCTGCACTGCACCCAGTTCCCAGTGTCTCAAGTTGCCTTGGCAACCAGAGCCACTGGTGCTGCACGCTGCTCCCGTCTGTTCCCTCATCAGAATAGAAAGGAATAATTCGGATATCACCAAGCCAGCCGCCCGAGGGACAACATTGCCGGCGAAGAGGGACAAGACAGCTCAACAGCCACTTCAGCCAAGGACCAGTCTAACTTGGGAGGCCACGACAAAGGACCTCGACGCGGCCGCTCTCGTCGGATAGCTCCTCTGACTTTTTCGCGGCCAGTTGATTCGCCAGCCCAAAGTAAGGTTGCGTTTATCTGCTCTCCCAGCTGGCTGTTCTGAGTGGTGCGAGGCATGGCTATTAGACAACATCGTCCCAAATTTTTGTTTAAAAGAAAAAGAAGCTCTCTTTCCTCAGATAGATTCGCCCCGCATTTGTTGAACAACTTACCTTTCATTCGCCCAAACTCCCGACTTAGGTATCAGCTGCTTAATCTTCTTGGTTGTGTTGCGTTATGTTTCTTTTCATGTCCGAGCTCCCCTATTTCATTTAACTCATACTTTAACTTGCCCCCTTTATATAATGAGCACATGTTTGATTCCTCACTTATGAGCTAATGAAAACCTTAAAACTCAGCCATTGTTACACTCTTTCCTTCAGTAATTTTTTTTAAGTCAATCCACAGTAGAGAACATCCCTCCCAGATTGAGATTTGATAAGAGGCAATAATAATATACACAATCCTAGGCACAACACTTCAACACTCAGCAGTGAGATTGTCCGGTACTGGTCGATCTTTCTTGAGTTCTCCTCCTTGAGGATCCAAACTCCCTCAGCACACCTCCACTGGTCAGCAACTCTCCCTCTTTGCCAGATCACCTTCAGGATCTTCCAGAGGTGCTGGAGAAGCTCTGGGCACCACTTATAGTCGAGGTAGGATACACCATTGGGGCCTGGGGTATATGCTGACAGAGCTGCTTTGATGACCTCTTCAACCTCCTTTAGGCTTGGTTCCTTCTGATGGAACTCTGTTGTTGGGGGGATGGGGCTGATAAAGGCCGAATTGGCACCTAACTCTTGCCCCCTGACTGGATCACTCAGAGTGTTCTGGAGGAAGTTATTCACCTCCTCTGTTGAGCTCTCAAGGCGACCACTGCGCCTGTCCCCAAGCAGTTGTTTCGTAAAGCCAAAGAGGTTGGAAATGAAGGCTCTCTCTCTATCCCACCTCCTGTGCCACTCTGCTCTGTGGAGGACTATCAGCTTCTTCTGCAGTTCTGCCAATGACTGCCTCTCCTCATCAGTAGACTTACTGTACCGTTTCTTGAGAGCACAAAGCTCCTAACGCAGTTGGTGTATTTTGGTGGCCCTGTAGTTTGTGGTGTATTAGGTGGTCATGGTAATTCCTTTCTCAATCTGGCCAAATCTCATTTGACTCCAAGCACTAACCACCATCATCATCAGTTATGCCTCAACCTCATCCTTGAAGGTTTCATGGCTGATGTTGGACACATTCTGGTCAAAATGTAGCCACTCGCTCCTTCTGCAGGCTAGGGGCCACTTAATCCGTTGCTGTGGAACTACTCTGCCACGATTGGGAGGCTCTGGTACGTGGAGGGACTGGACTCTGTGGGTTGCCTCCTGGCCGGGCTCCTCCTGCGTCTCATCAGGTACAAGACCTGTGCGTTGCACTTCACTTCCCCACTCCAGACATTTCATTCTTGCTTGATGGATTCTTAAGCCACGTTGGTTCTTGCACATTTTTTCACAAGTGCATGTTCTCGTCATCAGTCTGTCTGTGTTGGTCATTAACCTTAGGTCCATCCGGTTGCATAGCTCATCCTCCCCCTCTCTCGGGATCTCCTAGAGGTATCTTTAGGGCTTTCTATAACTTTTTTGGGGTTCTTTCATTAAAGACACAAGATGGGCTGTGAACCCATACTGTGCATGTGCTATCTTTCCAAGCTGTCACCTGTCTCTCTGGTGGCTACCTACCTGTTCTTGGTTGTCACCCAGACGTTGTCTTCAAGAAACATCTCCAGGATGCGCTGGGACGCATCATTAGTGTTGTGACCAATATCAGTGTAATTACTTGAACTTGCATAAATAAACATATTTGAAATGTCTAATATTCATTTTATTCATTTAACCCTTTAAAAAGCGGCGGGATCACCCGCGCTCTCGTTTGCATATCTATTTTTAAATGCTGGTAGAATTGCAACCAAATAAGATAGAGCAATTTTTTCTTCATATGAAACTGGAGGAGTGGCACTAATACCAGGCATTCAAAGTGTCCCGGAGTGCTGTTTCCTTGCGCTAATGGGTTTTCAAAAATCCGGTAAAAAGTGCAAACAAAAAAAATATTGTAATCTATTCTGCAACTGTTTACAACACTTCTGACGATGGAATTTTTGCCATCTCGTTACACTACCTGTGTTACGACAGGAAGTGATGTAATTTTCCCGGGAGTTGTAGTTTTTCCGCAATGAACACTGCAGTTAGCGTACAGTTACTCTCTTGCTCTTTCACAAAAACAAAGCCCAAACACTCCAGACACTCACCACATACTCCATACACATTCCAATAATGGTGTGGACGCATTATTATTTGTTATTATTATTATTATTTATTAATTTTTTTCCCATGGATGAACATGGTCTTATACAAAGATATGTATCCTCATAAGTACCTGGCACATTAAGACACTGGATTGCACTATTGTTAATTGTTTATTTTTGTGAACATGCCATCTTTTTGCATATTGTGCAAAATTTTCATTTTATCTCTATGAAAATGAGTGTATGTCAGAAATTAAGCGATGAACACACTCAAAATAACTTTTCTGTGGTTTGAAAGGATCTTGTGCAACTTTTTCACATTTAGAATTTTGAGGAATACAGTTATACCATTTCTGTATTTGGGAAAATATGTAAAAAAAAACAAATTTTTTTGTGGTTAATTGCACTTTCTAGCAACTTCTTTAGTTAATATGGACATAGGTCCATCCATGTTATTAAAATTTGGGATCTAAGGGTTGTATTGATGTATAGCAAATTAAAATACTCCAAAAAATGTCACCACAGATTTACAATTTTACAAATGAAAAATTGTAAAGGTATGCACTGGCGGACTTCTTCTATGGTCGGTCATATAGGGTTAATATTCATTTTAATATTTAATGTAGCCGCAAGGGGGTACAAGCCAGTGCCTTATTGTGCCGGTCCCAAGCCCGGATAAATACAGAGGGTTGTGTCAGGATGGGCATCCGACGTAAAACTTTTGCCAAATCAAACATGCGAATCAAATCTATGACTTCCATACCGGATCGGTTGAGGCCCAGGTTAACAACGACCGCCATCGGTGCTGTTCACCTACAGGGTGCCGGTGGATATTGGACTACTGTTCGTCGAAGAAGGAGAGGAGGAAGGTGTGTTCGTAGGAAGAGAGAGAAAAGGAACGCCAAAAGTCTAGGACTGAGAGTAGGGACTTTGAATGTTGGAACTATGACAGGGAAAGGTAGAGAGTTGGTTGACATGATGCAGAGGAGGAAGGTAGACATACTGTGTGTCCAGGAGACCAGGTGGAAAGGTAGCAAGGCTAGAAGTTTAGCAGCAGGGTTCAAGTTCTCTGGAAGGGAAGGGAAAAGCCGAAAGGAGAAGAAGAAGAAGAAGTTCTTGTATCAACACTTACATACTTGATTTTTACTGAACTTCATATTTTTTTTCTAAATTGAACTAGCCCATTGGTCATGAGGGCATACCCGGGAAAAAGAGGAATCACCTATTTTTACTTCTTCTTCTTCTCCTTTCGGCTTTTCCCTTCAGGGGTCGCCACAGCGAATCAGTTGCCTCCATCTAAGTCTGTCTTCTGCATCCTCTTCTCTCACACCAACCACCTTCATGTCCTCTTTCACTACATCTATAAACCTCCTCTTTGGTCTTCCTCTAGGCCTCCTGCCTGGCAGTTCAAAACTCAGCATCCTTCTACCAATATATTCACTATCTCTCCTCTGGACATGTCTGAACCATCTCAGTCTGGCCTCTCTGACTTTATCTCCAAACCCTCTAACATGTGCTGTCCCTCTGATGTACTCATTCCTGACCCTATCCAACCTGGTCACTCCCAAAGAGAACCTCAGCATCTTTATCTCTGTTACCTCCAGCTCTGCCTCCTGTCTTTTCCTCAGTGACACTGTCTCTAGTCCAAACAACATCGCTGGTCTCACCACAGTTTTGTACACCTTTCCTTTCATTTTAGCTGAAACTCTTCTATCACACATCACACCTGACACTTTTCTCCATCCGTTCCAGCCTGCCTGCACACGCTTCTTCACCTCTTTTCCACACTCTCCATTGCTCTGGACTGTTGACCCTAAGTACTTAAAATCCTCCACCTTCTTTATCTCTTCTCCCTGTAACTTCACTCTTCCACTTGGGTCCCTCTCATTCACACACATATACTCCGTCTTGCTGCGGCTAACCTTCATTCCTCTCCTTTCTAGGGCAAACCTCCACCAATCTAGCTTCTCCTCCACCTGTTCCCTGCTCTCACTACAGATCACAGTGTCATCTGCGAACATCATAGTCCATGGAGATTCCTGTCTAACCTCATCTGTCAGCCTGTCCATCACCATAGCAAACAAGAAGGGGCTCAGACCTGATCCCTGATGCAGTCCCACCTCCACCTTGAACTCCTCTGTCACACCTACAGCACACCTCACCACTGTCTTACAGTCCTCATACATGTCCTGCACCGCTCTAACATACTTCTCTGCCACTCCAGACTTCCTTATACAATACCACAGTTCCTCTCTGGGCACCCTGTCATAAGCTTTCTCCAGATCTACAAAGATACAATGCAGCTCCCTCTGACCTTCTCTGTACTTCTCTATCAACATCCTCAAAGCAAATACTGCATCTGTAGTACACTTTTTTGGCATGAAATCATACTGCTGCCCACAAATGCTCACTTCTGCCCTTAGTCTAGCTTCAAGTACTCTTTCCCATAACTTCATTGTATGGCTCATCAGCTTTATTCCTCTGTAGCTGCTACAACTCTGTACATCTCCCTTGTTCTTAAAAATGGGCACCAGCACACTTCTCCTCCATTCCTCAGGCATCTTCTCACTATCTAAGATCCTGTTGAACAACCCAGTCAGAAACTCTACTGCTACCTCTCCTAGACACTTCCAGACCTCCACAGGTATATCATCAGGACCGAGTGCTTTTCTAATCTTCATCCTCTTCAATGCCCTCCTCACTTCATCCTTACTAATCTTTGCTACTTCCTGGTCCACAGCAGTCACCTCTTCTACTCTTCGTTCTCTCTCATTTTCCTCATTCATCAACTCTTCAAAGTACTCTTTCCATCTTCCCATCACACTACTGGCATCTGTCAATACACTTTCATCTCTATCCTTAATCACCCTAACCGCCTGCACGTCCTTCCCATCTCTGTCTCTCTGCCTTGCCAACCTGTATAGATCAGTCTCTCCCTCCTTACTGTCCAACCTAGCATACAAGTCATCGTAAGCCCTTTGTTTGGCCTTTGCCACCTCTACTTTCACCTTACGCTGCATCTCCCTGTACTCCTGTCTGCTCTCTTCAGTCCTCTCAGTGTCCCACTTCTTCTTAGCTAACCTCTTTCTCTGTATACACTCCTGCACCTCCTCATTCCACCACCAAGTCTCCTTATCCACTTTCCTTCCAGATGGCACACCAAATACTCTCCTACCTGTCTCCCTGATCACATTAGCTGTAGTTGTCCAGTCAACTGGAAGCACCTCCTGGCCATCCAGAGCCTGTCTCAACTCCTTCCTAAAGATCATACAACACTCTTCCTTTTTCAGCTTCCACCATTTAGTCCTCTGCTCTGTCTTTGCCGTCTTCATCTTCCTCACCACCAGAGTCATCCTACACACCACCATCCTATGCTGTCTGGCTACACTTTCACCTACCACTACTTTGCAGTCACTGATCTCCTTCAGATTACACCGTCTACACAAGATGTAGTCTACCTGTGTACTCCTACCTCCACTCTTATAGGTCACCCTATGTTCCTGCCTTTTCTGGAAGAAAGTATTCGCTACAGCCATTTCCATCCTTTTTTGCAAAGTCAACCACCATCTGTCCTTCTGCGTTCCTCTCCTGGATACCAAACCTGCCCATCACCTCCTCATCATCTCTGTTTCCTGCACCAACGTGTCCATTGAAGTCTGCACCAATGACAACTCTCTCACTTCTAGGGATGCTCTGCATCACTTCATCAAGGTCCAACCAGAATTTCTCCTTCTCCTCCAGCTCACATCCTACCTGTGGAGCATACCCACCAACAACATTGAACATCACACCTTCGATTTCTAGCTTCAGACTCATTACTCTATCTGATACTCTTTTAACCTACAGAACATTCCTAACAAACTCTTCCTTCAAGATAACTCCAACTCCATTTCTCTTCCTATCTACACCATGAGAGAACAACTTCTAGCCTTGCTACCTTTCCACCTGGTCTCCTGGACACACAGTATGTCTACCTTCCTCCTCTGCATCATGTCAACCAACTCTCTACCTTTCCCTGTCATAGTTCCAACATTCAAAGTCCCTACTCTCAGTCCTAGACTTTTGGCGTTCCTTTTCTCTCTCTTCCTACGAACACACCTTCCTCCTCTCCTTCTTCGACGAACAGTAGTCCAATATCCACCGGCACCCTGTAGGTGAACAGCACCGATGGCGGTCGTTGTTAACCCGGGCCTCGACTGATCCGGTATGGAAGTCATAGATTCGATTCGCATGTTTGATTTGGCAAAAGTTTTACGTCGGATGCCCATCCTGACACAACCCTCTGTATTTATCCGGGCTTGGGACAGGCACAATAAGGCACTGGCTTGTACCGCCTTGCGGCTACATTAATCACCTATTTTTACTACATTTCTTAATATATGACCAGTGTTGGGAAGATTACTTTCTAAATGTAATTGGTTACAATTACAAGTTACTCTCTGGAAAATGTAATGTAGTGTAACTATTTCAATCACTTTATCAAAGTAATGTAACTAATTACATTTGATTACTTTTTGATTACTTCTCTAAACTTACTTCCCACTTCTTCCTTTGAATCAATGTTATCAACTGTTAACATTTTTTTTTTTTTTTACATTTTTTGACCTGACCTTCAGATGCAAGTGCTGACTCAAAGTGCTGACTCAGCAGTACTAAACACAACACAAAGACTATATAATAACAGCCACCACAAGCTTTAACTCCAGTACTTCTTTTTACTGTTAGATCATTCTGAAGTCATTCAGACACGTTCAGATACAAAATCTGTGAACATTGTAGCTCCGTGTTAAGTCAAAGAAAAATCATAAAACATCTCCATCTAAAATGTCAGCAATCATCTTGCCTCTCATCAGATGGACTTGATGTGTCTTGCATCAACAGAATCCTTGGATGTTTCCTCTAAATTGCACATTTCTGTCAAAGGCTTCATAAGTTGGAAGTGTGGTTTTGCTAGCAAGATGAAAGCAAAACATCTATTGCTACTGGCCAGCTAGCGAGCGAGCATAGCTAAGCTAATTAAGCCTAAACAACTCCTGCATATCCACGAATCAAAATACGGTGCTAAATTACGTCTTTGATACACTTTAGAAGTATGATGTGGTATGTAGAAGGTAAGCACATTAATAATCCTGTCTTTATCTTATGTGACTGCTTGCACTGTTACTGTAAGCTAGCTACTACGTACCTTCAGATGTGTCTTGAGGTTGGACATGGAGTGCTTGGAGGCCGACAGCATCTTGACAGCGGGCAAACATTCGTTACACAATATAGCTCAACTATATTTGTGCCCTTATCTGACATCTGCAAGTAATGTTTTTTATACTTCCAGGTCTGGAATTCGTATTTACCCGACATTGTCGTAGCAGTTTCACTGCTCAGACTGTGCTCCGGGGCAAATGAAATGGAAACCTAGTGCGCTGGTGCAGGGAAACCAGTCAGAAGCATCAGAATAGTATCAAATGTTTGTTTATGGAGGGAAACCAAAAAAAGACAACATCAGAATAAAACCATGCGAAAAATAAAACCTTGCTTTAGGTTTTTGCAAAAATTGGCCAGATGCAACTAAAATTGTAATAGTGAATAGTTCCATAAGTAAACGTAATTTAATTACACATTTTTCTCCAATAATGTAACTGATTACAATTATGTTTATTTTGTAATTCAATTACGTAACACCTTTACTTGTAAAGCCTGGTCTATGGTCCTGCGTTAAATCAACGCCATTGTCATGACGCCGTCGTGAAACCTTCGAACTTTTCTGTCATTCTATTTCGTTGTGGTGCAATTCACCACCAGAGCGGTAGTAGTCCAGTCATTCTGTGGTTCAACCCAGGGAAAATTGCAATAGTAATCATTCAAGGTTTTATGTGATCCTTAGGCACATCCAAATATCATATTAAAAGTATACCATTATATACTTAGTGGATCAAGGAAAATTCAGGGGTTGAAATTCGGGCCCTTCATGCCACAGCGTCACACAAAAAATTATGTATCTCTGCTTCTGAATATGCTATTTTCATAGAATTTATGTCTACTCATGGGTTTTCTATGGTTTTTTTTTCACATACAACCATCAGATATGACCTGTTCTGAATGTATATGTGTACTTTGGGGGTACCCTTAAGCCAAAATTACCTTTTTTGAATCCAAACGAAGTCAATCAAATTAGTTCATAAACGACTTATTATCACAGAATTTTCTGCACATCCAAATTTGTCTTAGTAATATGTTTTTGAATGAAAACTATGATACATATCAGCACAGACTGAGACCAAATGAGACCAAGCTTGACTGTAGGCCTACATGTAATATTTACTCCATGTCCTCATCCAAATGTTGTGCTGACATATTCGCGCACACACCTCTGCACTCTGACCAGGCTAGGGAGCAATCAAGTCCTTGACGATGGCATTTGCAATGCATAGTGCCACAACCTGACTTGCAGTTGCAGCGCACAAGCTCCAACAAGGATTGAGGAGCAGGGTTCTGGTCGGAATCGACAGGAATGAGGCATGAATCTTGGATCTTCCAGCCCCATTCCTCCGGTGGTAGTGAGTTTCCCATCCATTCCTGGACTTGATGGTACACTCTGAAGCTGTGAAACATGGCAGACGAAGATGTTGGTGGCAAGTTGCGAGGGTGGACAGCTGTTTTGCTGTCCGTCACCTTAGCGTAGAAACATTTCAGCCTGAGGTCATTGAGAGAATCTGTTTCTCCACCTTTGTATATTAGCATCATTGCCCTTTCCCCTGCATCAGCAATTTCATCCGTGGTAGCAAATTGTTTTTGAAAAATGCTGGCCTGTACTCTGAATTAATCGCTTTCTTGAATCAGACGCAAAGATACCCCTTTCCCAACTCCAAACACTCTGGATGTTGTATCACAGCCAAGCATGGCATGTGCGAATAAGATGTTACTAACATCCTCACCCAACACATCTCTTGCATGCCCAATGTTCAAAAACCTGCGTCTTGGCGAAGACAACTTCCTGGGTTCAGACATGAAGTACAGCTCTCCTTGCTGATAGAGGTGTAGCAGAAGAATGAGGAGGTCAGTGTCATCTCCCACAAGGACAGTTCTTTGTTTCAATGCTGCTGTCACTTCTGTTTGAACTATAAGCACATCTGCATCTCCATGAGCATTGTGAACATCAAACCCTGCAAGTTTTAGTCCTTCCCCACAAGGGTTTATGAAACGTTGTTTGCTGTCATTGTTTGACAGAAATTCCTCCTTTTTCAAACTCAGTGACATGGTTGATGTGAATGAAACCTTCCGGCCAGTCTTTGGATTCCTCCTTCTGTGGGCACCATCTTTCGTAGATGGCTGGGTGCTGTACCTGTCAAACACGATCACCACTGATTGCCCATAATGTTTTTGAATGTAAACAATGTAAGTTTCTACTATTGCCTCATATGTCTTTCCTTTCTCCCAGGGTAGTCGGTGGAGGAGGGCCCCTCCATCTAAGACATACAGGATGTCTCTTTCTGGTACATCATCATGCGGCACAGCGTTCCATATTGCTTTTGCGATTTGGGGTTTGATCGCTGGGAGAACCACTGTTTTTGTTTCAAAGAGGGCAAGTGGATACCCGCAGAGCTCATACTTGAAGGCTTTAGCTAAATTGTCTGCCTGTGTCCCAGCAATCACTAGTCTCTGAAACAAAAGCTGTGGATCAATATGGACAACTTCTTCATTGTTCAGTTTGACTGTGGATTTGGAGTCCATGGTGACTGCACGTGCTTTCCTCTTGAATGTATATTCTGTCACCTTTTTCCCTACCATGTCCTTTAAGACCCTTTTACCAACTTCTTTTGAATGGTCCACATTCACTGCATTATGGGCTGTCACACCAGTGATTAAGTGTTGAAGGTGTTCATACCCAGCAAATGGACTTTGCGACTCTAACAACTTAAGAATTTTGATAGTGTCTGCAGTGTCTCTTGCCTTTCTTGATGCAGTGAGGTCCTTGTGCTGTTCACTAGTTTCATAATTTACCCCTGTCAGTTCTTGCATAGCATTGTTGATTTCAGATGTTGTAGGGTTGGTAAGAACCCACACCAATCGTTGTGTTTCCGACAAACCCCTTCCACGTGTCAGTCCTCCAGTCACTTTCATACTTCGCATGAGGGCTTGTTCTATTACGAGGTCCGGGGAGAGTCCAGCCCAGTATTCATCTGACCTACGAACAACTTGCAGACCATCTTCCTGAAATCTTTTGTGAAGTTGGAGAGGAGTGTTTTCTAGTTGGCGCATTTTCTGGAGGTATATGCTCAATGATTTGACATACAAGTTATGTCCGGAGGCGGCCATGAATGGCATCATGTCTGTCAGGGTATCAAGGTGCTGATCCCAATTTCCAGTTCTCTCTGATCTGATGAATGCACGGACAATATCGATCATCTCCATGTACTGTAGCCAGAGTGCTGCTGTTCGGTCATCTACCATGGTTGCCTTCTCTGCCTCCAAATGCTGGGCTATGTTTTGAAGTAGTTCACTTGCATTTATCACGGTTGTGGTGGCAGACATAACACTGTCATACAGATCTGAGGCTTCTGCTAGTTCCCCTGGTAAGTCTTTAGAATGGCCTGTGGATTCTACATCAGACTGATCAGAAACTGGTTCATCTGGAGTTGTCTCATTTTGTGTTTTATCTCTTTCATCAGCAGTGGTACCATCTTCAGTCAACTCTGACACATCCTTCGAGCTTTCAGCATAGCTTGCTGGGTAGGGCAGTTTGACTAGAAAGGTTTTCACTGCCAGAAGGGTGTTCAGTGCTCCATCAACCAGAAAAATGACCTCTAATGGCCCTGGCAATTGATTTTCCTTCAAGCATTTTGGGCACTGTATTTGGTGCATACACTAATTCAAGGATTTCTTCCAATCCAGAGCCTGACATCAAATGACCAATTGTGCCAAGGAAACTCATGAGTACATGGAATCCACCAAGTCGGAGAATGATAGATTTCAATGGACTGCCAGGTGCTTCACTTTCAAATAATTGTCATTGCTTTCCACCATAGTGGTTGATCAAAAGTTAGAATTGGAGTGACCTGGTAACGAGCTGTGTGATCATGAATGAACTGGAGAGTGGAATGAATGCAAGTCAGGTCTCCTGGATCCATGTCAAACATGGGTAGGAAGATGACTGATGACTGACCAGGATGATCTCCAGTGTTGAGCATTTTCATCATTCTGGACCATCCAGGCCTTGAGCATTTGCCAAGCAGCAAGGACAGCTTCCAGAGTCTATCAGCAGCTGTCTCTCTATTGTCTTCAGAGTGCTCTTCAATTTCCCTGTAGGTAAGGTCTTTGAGACCCCCAGTCTTCTATACATATGGAACAATGTTAATGCGTCCAAAATCTGCTAGGTCCTTTGCTGTCATCTTGATACGTGGAATGACTGAAGCTCGTTCGATTTTGGGGGTGATGCATGCAATAATTCCCATGCCATTGAATGTTCCATGGCCATCAATTGTTCGGATATTATGGTCAACATTGTCTGCAGCGTATTACATGAAGTGTCCTGGGGTGAATGCATGAACCTCGAGTTTCTGTGCTACTGCAGCACTTCTTTCGTACATCTGTACTTCTGAATATGAACAGCCAAATCCAAGGTGATACAGACTGTCAACTAGAAATTTTGATGCAAAGTGGTGATGCATTTGTACACCAACCCCAAGCTGAAGTGGTGGGAGTAGAGCTCTTGGTCTGGTAGCTTGCATCCTGGCTTGACCGAGAGAACAAACCTTTGCAACTTTTCCTGCGCACAATATTTGTTGGGAGAGAAAAGGAACTAGAGACTGTGGAACATATAGCCGTGTCTTCATCACAGATGACATTTCTAGACTGGTTGGATAGGTGCTATTTGTCTGCACAACAGACTTAATGTCTGATTTCAAGAGTTCTGCTGCAACCATAATAAGCCTCTCCTTGTCATTACCATCCCTCTTGGATCCTTCAAAAAAATCATGCAGAATAGCTGAAGCTGTCCTTCGGAAGGTCACCACATTCTGTTTTCCTTTTACCTCGCTGATCAAAATGTCACTACCAAAATGAGTGATCACTCAGGCTCAAGCTTTTTTTAAACATTTTTTCATTTGTTGATGACTTTCCACACATCACTTCTTAAAAAAAGAGTGATAATCTCTTAGTACATTAAACATGAGACTGTGATAGATTCAGTCTCAGAAAACTTTATTGTTCATCAGATGTGACAAAAATATTCCTTTTTCGCATGTATACAGACCAAATTGAGAAGGGTGAGATTTGCTAACATTAGCTAACACATTTATAAAAATATTTCAAAAATACACATTTGAATAGTAATTTCAGCAATTGATTACTATTAATTCTTTTACGATTTGATTATATATCACTCCTGAAATTCTTTCCAACAGCTCAAATTCAAACAGCTGCAAACACTGGTAGATGTTACTGTTGCTAGCTAGCAAATGTTAGCTAACTGCTAGCTAACTGCAAGCTGACCGCTAGCTAACATAAAGAGTGACCTAAGCAGCAAAAATGAAAACTGGTGATGATTATAAATATGTTTTATAGTGCTGAGTGGTAGAAGTAAAGAAATGTCTGACTTACGGGAGGTCAGCCCCCAACGACAGTCTCTGTCAGATTCCCACACACGCACCCTGCCTGCGCATCGTGTGCCACTGGTGGAGGTCGGTGGGGGGTCATGTCATCATATATACTACACATATGTCTCAGGAACAATTTTAGATGCAGATACACCCATAGGAGCAGTGTAGCACAAACTTTGAGTATAAATTTTGTCAAAAAAATTAGGTGTTGGCTAAGTAATACCCAAAATGCAGTTATAAGACATTAGAATAGCCTCTGAAAAAGTGTTTTATTGGAAAGATTGACCCCAAAAACTTAGGAAAATACACTACACATGTTGGATAGGTGTACAAAGACCCTCCTATATTAATACCATTTTACCCAGACCACGTCACTTTAAAATGTTGAAATGTTGCTTTTGACCTTGAAAAAAAGTATGTTCAACTAAATCTGTGAAGGTATACTTTTAATATATGATGTAGGAGGGTATTTGGACCAATAAAAACTATGAAACATTACTATTGCAATTTCTCCTGGGTTGGGCCCTTTTTTGAGTTAGATTGACTGGACTATAGGAGGCTGCGCTCCTTTCCTGAATGGTTATCGTTGTCTCTATTTGTTTATTTCTTTAGCTTCTGACTTTTCCGGTCACAGTGAACAATGGTGATCAAGAGAGAGAATCTTGCTGGAGTTGGAGTTGTTAGATGTCGAAGAAAGTATCCTTACAACATTTACATCGCAACAGAAGTAGATGAATCTGGAAATACAGAAATGGAAATGCGTTGCTACCAAGCAAACCAATCACAGCCCTCTCGGTCTGCGCTGGGTCTGCGTTGCCTCAACGTGTAGTTAAATTTTTTGGGAGGTGCACGTCAAGCTACGCCGGGGACTACGGCGAGCCTGCCTACCCTACCGCATAGGTACGGCGTTGATAAACCAGGCTTAACTCGTTACTCCCCAACATTGCATATGACTATTTTGTTCATAAGTTTCAAGGACTTTCAGTCACAAACCAGGAAAAATCTTATCAAATGCAGGTCAGTTGGCTAATTAGTAAAATTTTGTGAAAAAGTTTGAGAACCAGTGAGCCACATATTTTGATTTATTTTTTTTATTTATTTCACAGTTTGTTTATTTATTAAATTAAAGAACATGTTTCTTATTTATTAAATTGTATGGGAGTTTTTTGTTTGTTTTTTGAATGGGTTAAGGTTTGTTTTGTTTTTTACCACAACAAACTTACAAGTTTGATATTTGTTTATTCGTGAAATTAAAGTAGGCTACATGCTTGTGGTTATGTTTTTTTTTTTTTGTTTCTTTGTGTTTTTTTTTTTTTTTATATAGGGTTAGGGTTTATTTGATTGTTTATTTTTATCGAACCACATATTTTATTTAGCTGAACTGAACCAGCCCACCCGTTGATGTTTGTTTATTTGTTAAATGAAGCTCCGTTTGTTGTTCTTCCTCCCCCCGTTGCGTCATCCAGGCAGAGGGAAGGGCAGCTTCAGTCAGCAGCAGTGTAATTCAGACTGGAGAGCAAGCAGCGCACCGGCCCGGCCGGTGACACCCAGCCGAAGGGAACCTCCGTGGTCACTTTACCGTCCAACTGGTTGCAAGTTCAATTTGCAGTAAACCAGCGAGAACTTGGAAATCTTAGTGTTGCGCTCCTGTCGGTGTCCAACATGAACATGAAATGAAAGAAGTCGGATGTTGTGGATTCATATATTAAGGGATCAAGCGCGGCCCTGTAGGTTTTGGGTTAGGACACACGGAGAGGACGCACGTGTTTTTATTTGCTCCTGCTGGAAGAAATGTTTTCAGCGCTTTCCTTCTAGCTGAAGATCCGAGGCTGAAGGACGAGCATCCTGACGCGTCGGAGAACAGTGCAGAGATCTGGTGAAGATGCCGCAGAGGGAAGCGTCGCATCTACGGCTGTTGCTCCTCGCTGCGCTGTCGTTGTCGGCCAGCGGACTTCCCACAAACTTCGAGAGGAGCTCAGGGGGCGGCAGGAACACTTCAGAGTCTGTTATTGAGGTAAACTCACCCAGCCCTCTCCCTGCAGCCCACAGCACCGGGCTGCGGGGAGAGCTGCTTTTCCATATGTCACATATGTGAAAAAGTAACCACACATGTTCACAGTGTAAATAAAGAGTGATGATGATCATTGTATAAATCTGCAACGTTTCGTAGATCATAGCAACTTTTAGCTCAACAATGGCCATCACAAGATCATTAAAAAGTGTGCAGAAAATATACAAAATAGATACTGTACAATAAATACTACACTATACAATATTAAATAGAGGGGCAAAGAAAAAAGACTCTACATGGTAAAGTATAAAGTTAAGATATGGAATGATAAAAAATGCATCTTGACCTTCTGACAGATTAAGGGATGCGGGTTTAAAGTTCACACCTTCCAAACAATGTACTAATACCCTGGAGTAGTTAGTTCTTTTCCAACACTAATCGTACAGCATGCCATTTTATCAGATGGTTAGTAGTGAAACCGGTCAGATTCCAAACCTCTGTCCTCTCTATACCTGTCTTTGGGTCTGTTTACGTTTTTCTCCTATGCATTCTTCCAACAGTAGGTTTCAGACTTGGTGACTGATGATACAGCCTAATACAGCTGGACAGCATTACCTGCTGTCAAGTAAAGAGATCAAACCTCTCCCAGGGACTGGCTGTGTGGAAGCCTGCAGAGTAGACCTGGTTCATAAATGATATCTGTAGGATTTAAAGAAAGCCGGACTTTGTGTCTTTTTATTTAATTTTAATTTTTTCAGGTCCATATAATAATGACAGTTTGTGGCATGAAAAAGACAGTGGCTGATGGCTGGTACACAACCCCATGAGAGAAAATTTGACACTATTCGCACAGCAGAGGACCTGTAATCTTCAGTCATTAATCTTGCATTAATAACACTGCAGGGTATCCAACAACACAATAATCATGATAATTAATCCCAATATTTGAAAGACACCCTGTCTTATCTTGTCTTAAATCACTAAAGCTATATTGCAAACCTATCCTTAGATCTCATTTTTCTTTTAATTCAACAGAATGTTGTCCATTATACCAATTTTCCCATGATATCACATGAAAGATCATTATTCACTATTCACATTATTTAACCTAACATTAACATGAAAACTAAATTAATTTATCAGTATTTTTTTTTTTTTGAAGATTGAAGAATTACTTCCTATTGGTGTTGCTTGTGGCCCCTGAGAATTGTACATCTAACAATAGTTACCCTCATCTTGATATAATATTACCATATGACAGTCCAGATTCACTCTCTGAAAGTATTTAGTTTTTAAAGAATAGTTACTATGTCTATAATGTCTACTACTATTATGTGACTGCAATTTTTATTTTTGATTCATTCATAATTCATAGTAAAAAGCCCAGTATCAAGTGGGATTAGCTCCAGCTCCCCATGACCTGATAGATTAATGGTATAAATAATGGATGAATTGATAGATAATTTCAAATAAAGCCACATTTTTAGCCCTCTGTTTTAAAAATTTTCTCTGGTTCTGTGCAATGCTGTCTCCTGGATTCAATTCAAAATGCAAACGTTGGGGTTTCTGCTGTTAGCGCTGAGCCTAAACTGCATGCACTCTACCAGGGGGAGCTACTGGGTACCCCACATTTTGTTTAATTTGCAGATGTAGTGAAATCGGGGGGGACAATTGGTGGAAGAAATGACCATAGAACAATGTGTAACCTAACACACATTATAGGATTAGTATTATAGGAACTTGAATGATATCCATACAGATACAGATATCCAAAAGCAGCAGTGTTACTCCTTAATATGTCCAAACTAATTGTGGAGCAGTTTTCCTTAAAAAGTCTCTTAGTAAGTAATATGACTTCACATATGCAGTGACAGTATCTTAATTCCACCATGTTGCATTGTGGGAGTAGCTGCTTCTACGGGCAGCAGTCCAGTTATAGGAATGATGAGGAACGACTGATCCAAAACATTTTGCACTTTATTTACTGATCTCAATTGCACATATGGCATCTGCTGTAATCATACAGTTGTCAAGTGCAGTAAACTTCACACAAACCTGTTCGAAATATTTGCTTTAGATTGTTGGCAGAAATTGTGACTTCATAAAGCTGGTGAAGAGGAGAAAGAGGAGTTTTGTGAATGGCCTTTTGAGTGTGAAAATTAACTGTACAATCCATTTCAGCTTCAGTTGTTAGCGGAGATTGCTGCTCTACTTGTCTCTTAAAAGAGCCTTTGTTGCTCCACTTCTGCTTTATTAAAGCTACAGGATTCAATGTAAGGATCAAATTAAAAACATAGATAGGATATTATGGATTAAGGATATTATGTATCAGTAGACCTGTTCCTTGCATCTGTGGTTGTGTGGGTACATTTTCAAAAGAGTAACTGAGGCTTCTTCCACCTTAGGGTTTTTGTTCTGATTTTTGTTCTGTGTTGTTTTTTGTGAGACTTTATGGTGGATTTTACTTTTAACACTCATCCAGTCAGCTCAGTTTACCACAAAAGGACTCAAATAGTCTGAATACCTAAGTCATTGTAATATTTAAGTTTTTATTTAGAAAATTATGTGATTCCATGAGATATAAAAATACCCCTTGAAAATAGACACTGCAACCATAAACTCAGGTTTACTAAGCTGTAAAAAGCTGTAAGTATACCTGTAGGACCTAAACTGTAGGGCATTTAATCATCTATGTAGAAATTAAATGGTATAAAAATTTAATTTCAGGATTATAGCACCCAAAAAGTTATCAGTATTGTTGAAAAAATTAAATGTAATTAATATATTATTAAATAATAAAACACAACCTGAAAGTAGGCAGCAAAGTGGCATATTGGTTAGTGCTGTAGCCTCACAGCAAGAAGGTTGTGGGTTTGATTCCCAGGCCTGGGGCGTTTCTGTGTGGAGTTTGCATGTTCATCCTGTGCTTGTGTGGGTTTCCTCTGGGTTCTCCAATGTCCTCCCACCATTGGAAGACATGCATGTCTGGTGTGTGTGTGAGTTGGTGTTCGTCTCTGTCCATCTCTATGTATTGGCCCTGCGATGGACTGGCGACCTGTCCATGGTGTACCCCACCCTCGCCCAATGGGAACTGAGATTGGCTCCAGCACCCCCCGCGAACCAGAAATGGATAAACAGTAGAAGATGAATGAATGAAGAAATGAACAACCTGAAAGCATTCATTTCACTTTCTCTCTTGCATCTGTTTGTGTGCTCTGTGGTTGTGTTCGTCATTGCTAAATCCATCTGACACTGTAAAAGGAGTCACCAACAAAACAAACAAAAAGAAAACCAAAAGGATTCATCTTCGGCATTGTAGTCTTGTAAAACCATAGGTTTTTGTGCCAGGGAGTTAGGTTTTAACGCATTGTCTTCTGTGACAGACATGACCGCATTGTCCAGTACAGCATACACATTCTGTGTAGTGAATGTCCATTTGATGCTTTTCCTACACTTTGAAGGGTCCACGCACACACACATGCACACACACATGCACGCACACATGTATGTGTTTCTGTGGACACTAATCATCACTGACTGCTATACCCTAACACCAAGGCATTTAACTGGCATCAAACTGGCATTTAAAGGTGTGAAAAATGTGAAAATGACGTCTTTAAAAAATACAGATAATTTTTTTTTTATCCTCTCCATGCAGCATCTGTAGCACAACTTATAAGTACTGTATATATGCGTATGTGTGTTTGTGCAAAGTCTGTTCCTTTCCCTGCCCACCACTATGGTCTCACAGCTTATCTATGTTTTTATTTAAGTGAGGAGTTGGGCTCATGTTGCTCACAGGAAGCCTTGGAGACTGACTTGGTTCAAGGTTGCAATATAAACTCAGTGTTTTACACACAAGCAGCCACTTTACTCATCCAAACTCAGTGCAAACAGGAAGGTGATACTGAGGGGAGAACATTCACTGAAAAGTCACAGTGGAGGGTTACTTGAACGAAGAGGTGCCATTAAGTAATACAGGAAGGACAACTTTCTCATCCACTCCCGAGTGGAATGCACGCTCAAACTGAAGTCATGTTTTGCAGAGGGCTTAATTGGTATGGCATTTTATTTACTACAAATGTAGCTGAGCTGAGTCTAATTCTTCTTCTTGTCTCATTCCACTTTAAGGTCCGCTTTCCTTTATCAGGAAGAAGGGAAATATCCTGACACCTCTCAGAAATATGCAACAAACTCACAATCCTTTGTCCGTGCTACTTAAATTCCAACATAATTGTGATAGCAAAATACTAATATCCAGCTTAATCACCAGTTGTTGGATTTCACATCAAATCAATCAAAGTGTTTAACAGTCAGTTTGCAAACTTTCACAGCCTGTCGGATTCTGCTCACCTCACCTAATAGCCACTCCCACCTCATTAGGACTATTTCCCTCACCTGGACTATTCCCCTCACATGCTGCACACAGCTGGTCCTGATCAGCAATCAAGTCAGTATATAAACCTCTTATGCTTATTAGTCCTTGCCAGATTTTCCTGAGCCCTCATGCAAGACTTTCCAGCACATTTCCTCAAATTGATTCCCCGTTACCGTCTGTGCCTGCTTCTGACCTGTGTCCCTTGTCTCTGCCCTAGAAAAGTGACCAGCCTTCTGATCCTGACCTTGCCTATTTTCTGCTCACTAACTGCTCTCTGGCAACGTGGTTCCCCTCCCTGGAGGGCCCAGCCCATTCCAAGCCAGCACCTCCAACAAGTCAGTGGCTTCCAGTGTTTGGGTCCAAACCCAGAACTCCACAATTCAATCTGGCCAGTTATGCACCCAACAGATATCAGATTTCCACATATAGAGAGCATGTTGCAGCACCTTGCCAATCACGTCTTGTATGCTGCTGCATATAATGAACAGACTCTGAGACAGACGTGCCATGAGATCACTGACATGGACACCCGCTAACATCACCTGCTCCCCCCTTCTCATTCTCCTGCTGCCACCACTGCACCTTCCATGTAAGCTGCCACCAACCCAGTGTGGGAGCGCCAGAGAGATATGACGGTGACTCAGCCACTTGCAATGCATTTCTCTGAAACTGCTCCATCATCTTCTCGCTCTAGCCACTCATCTTCTCCACGGAGGCTTCCAAGGTAGTCTATGTTGTTAGTCACCTCATGAGGTGGTCTCACCTGACGCAGGGGAGCTGATCTGTCTCAGAAGTCCCATCTATGTGACTGGAACCTGGCTGCACTCTGTGATGTATTTTTGCGGGGGCCGACGGGGCGTATAAAGGATGAGCTGGTGGCTTATGATCCCCCTGATGCTCTCAAAGCTTTCATTTCAGGACATCTAGACACGTGGCTGAGAAAAAGTTGAAAAACCAGCTGAGCCCTAACCACAGACAACTGCACAGACCTATGGCAACCCCTGTCCTAACCTCCACCGCACATGCCAGGGATCTGGATCCTGGACCCATGCAGCTGGGCTGCACCCTACTGCCACCAGAAAAGAGGCAGCGCTGGCAGCAGCTGTACTGCAGCCTACCTGGCCATTTCTTTTCCAGCTGTCCAGCAAAACGCAGAGCTTGCTAGAAGACAGAGGCATGCTGGTGAGCCAAACCGTCCACATCCATGGAACACATCCACTTACTGCTCCTGTCCTCTCCTAATCTGTCAGTCAGTTTATGGTCCCCCTGACTTCTCTAACACAACCCCCATTTTGATTGGGCCACCATCCAAGACTGTGGGGCTTTTTATCGTCATTCATGCCTCACCCAGACCCTCTCTCTGCCGGATCCTGTTCTGTTCCTATTCCTGCCTGCTCTCCTCCTGATATGTCCGAACTACCTGCATATTACAATGGTCTCATAGAAGTCTTCAATAAGGCTGAAGCTAACTCCCTGCTGCCACACTGAAAAACCATTACCCCCTCCCATTCATCTCATCTGCCTTTCAGTTCCTCTAGGGGGCAACAGAGGCTGCACTCCATGTTGGAACCACCAAGCTTGACCTACGCAATGCCTATCATCTGGTCTACATCCGGGAAGGTGACAGGGCTGTGTCTCGTGATGCCTGTGTTTCAAGCCCTGGTCAATGACGTCCTTCAAGACATGCTGAACCAGTTTGTCTTCTTTTTGTGTTTCAGTCTCACAGATGAAGCCAGAAATATAATCCTCCTAAAGGGAGAGGTACTGTGTGACTGGCCAGGAGGAGCAATCCCAGGTTCAATGCAGTAGCTCAGATGAATTGAGTTTGATACAAATTAAGATGGGGCAGCACCCTGGAACCAGGGACTAAGGCCAATTTTGTCTCTTTAGTCTCAAAAGGGCATTGGCTTGACTAATGATGAGCCAGGTTGCCCAATAATAAGGGGGAAAGTGTGATTTTGAGCACTGACCCCAGTCAACCAGCAGTTGATACAACATCATCCACAATAGAGACACCGGCCAATAACTTCAAATATCACTATTTATTATCCAAGGACATCGATAGACAATCAATGTTCCTCAAGGACAAACAGTGAAATCGCTTTGGAATTAACAACTAATCACTATAACTACAATCTATACTGGGGAAGGAACTAAAAAGGGGGGGTGTAGTTGTGTGTGTAAGTCGAAGTGTGTGTGTGTGTGTGTGCAGTGGTGGGTGACGCAGAGTTGATCTTGGGCTTTGTGACCTGGCCCACCTGGTGTGTGTCACCCGGGTTCTCATAAGGCACCCAAAGCTGAGTGTGTGTCTGTGTGTGTCTGTGTATGTGTGTATGCGTGTATGCAGTGAGGCCAGTATGTAGGTGTGTGTTCACAAGAGACAACAGACGTCGATGGTGTATTCTTTTCCATGTACCTCTTGGTTTATTTATCAACCAAAGCATGATGAATGGTAAAAAAAAACGATCGCAACCGATCGCGACCGTAGACTCCATGTTTTTGTTTTTTTTTAATATATATATTGACAAAATTTACATTGACAGACAGAGTACAAGCAGGGTGAGGGCGTTACATACGAAAATAAAATCATGCTGATTGAAATTTACATAAACGGTAACCTCCATGTTGCTGCTGGGACTACGCAGTTGCTTGCGTGCCCGAACTTAAACTAAGCGGTGACATAGCAAGTGGTGTCCCAATTCCTAGGGAAGATTACAAAGCCCTACCTGTTGTGGCTTCCTTTCAAGGGTTAAGGGGTAGTGGGTGAGGGCTAGGGGTAGTGAGTAGGGTGAACATTGGGATTGGGCCTAAATAGGGGGCAGCTATAGTGGGAAGAGGAACAAGAGGAAAATTACTCCACGGAAATAGAAACCCTTGGTAACACCCGGAGATATGGACACACTCCCTTTCATCACGCCACACTAGATGCAGGCTCACTGAGCCTGTTGAGTGCATGTCGTTTAACCAGTGACGTTAAATCTAACTCCCTGTGATACGACGTCCAAGAGGTCTGCAGACTCAATGTTCAAACAAAATAAGCACAGTCAAATCAAATCAGATTTATTTATATAGCGCCAAATCATAACAAAGTTACATCAAGGCACTTTACATATAGAGCAGATCTAGACCAAATTCTTTTGAATTATTTAGAGAGACCCAACAAATCCCTCCATGAGCAAGCACTTGGCGACAGTGGCAAAGAAAAACTTCCTTTAAGAGGTAGAAACCTTGGGGCAGAACCAGTCTTGGGGGTGGGCGGCCATCTGCCTCGACCGGTTGGGTAGAAAGAGAGAGAGAAAGACGCGGGAGGAGGAAAATTGAGGAGAGTAAGGAGAGAATGAGAGCAGGAAGAGGGGATACTCAACACAGATGCAAGCAGGAACACATGATAATGTATGAAGTACATAGAAATATGGGAGCAGCAGGCATTGCAGGAACATGGGATAGCGATGATTCACCAACTGCGGGATGAGGACAGGGAGATAGAGGAGAGGAACGGGGAGAAACAAGAACTTCGGGGAAACATAGTTAGTAGTATGTCGGTGCATGCAAGGGGGAGGGAGAGAGATAGAGAGACAGAGAGAGCGAGGGAGAGAGGTGCTCAGTGCTTCCCCTAGCAGTCTAGGCCTATAGCAGCATAGCCAAGGAGTAAATGAACTTTAACTTTTTATCTATAAGCTCTGTCATATAGAAAAGTTTTAAGCCTGGTCTTGAAAATTGCTAAAGTCTGCCCCCCCGGACCAATGCTGGAAGTTGGTTCCATTTAAGAGGAGCCTGATAACTGAAAGATCTGCCTCTTTACTCTTGGAGACTCTAGGAACCACAGGTAAGCCTCCATCTAGAGAGCGAAGTGGCCTACTGGGACAGTAAGGAACTATGAGCTATGAACTACTTAATTGATAAATACAGCTGAGTATCGTCTGCATAACAGTGAAAATTGATGCTGTGCCTTCTGATAATGTTGCCTAAAGGAAGCAGATTAAGGGTGAAGAAGACTGGTCGAAGTACCGTGCCCTGTGGAACTCCATAAATGGCTGAAGTGTGTGAGCAGGACCTATTGTTAACATTAACAAACTGATATCTGAAAATTGTGTTGTACCTTCTGAACTGGTTCTTAATTGGTTCAGATCTTATTTAGGACTGAGTGATTTTTGTTACAGTTGGCAGCTATGAATCTGAACGAGTGGCTATGATTTGTGGGGTCAGTTCTTGGACCACTCCTATTCAAATTGTATATGCTCCCTCTGGGTCAAATGTTACAGAACATCTATATCAACTATCACAGTTCTGCAGATGATACACAAGTTTATGTGTCTTTGTGACCAGACGACTGCAGCCTGTTAGATTCACTGTGTTAGTGTCCGGAGTTAATAAACAACTGGATGAGCCAGAATTTTCTTCTTCTTAAATAAGGATAAAACTGAGATTATTCTGTTTGGCAACAAAGAGAAGAGGTTCAGCATTGGTTTTTAGAGGTTGAGACTCGAGATGTTTAACTTAAGATCAAATTCGTAACCTAGGTGTGTTAATTTCCTCAGATCTGACTTTCAACAGCCACATCAAAGCTGTCACCAAGACAGCTTTTAACCAACTCAAAAACATCAACAGAATTAAAAGTTTTGTCACCCAAAAAGACCAGGAGAAACTCATCCACGCATTCATCTCTACTAGACTTGATTACTGTAATGGTCTTACGACTGGACTCCCCAAAAAGAGCATTAAACAGTTGCAGCTCATCCAGAACGGTGCTGCAACAGTTTTAACCAGGACAAAGAGATCAGAGCACATTACAGCAGTTTTAAAAACTTTACAGTGGCTCCCAGTCAGTCACAGAATGGTTTGGGACCAGAATACATCTTTGATATGTTTAGAGAATATACACATAGCAGGACTCTTTGGTCTCTGGTCTGGACTAGCTGACCTGAGTCCATGGATCTGACTAAACATGGAAAAGCAGCATTTAGCTTTTATGCTGTAAACAAGTGGAACAACCTGCCAGTGGAGGTTACCAAATGTCGATACTTTTAAATCTAGATTGAAAACGTTTCTTTTCTTATGCACTCATGCATGAAACCTGCACTGTAATTTTTTCTTAACTTATCCTGCTGCATAATCTTTTAATCATTTTAATTCAATTATTTTAGGTGATTTTAAGGCTCAAACAATGGAAGTTTTTCCATTGTTTGAGCAGAGGGGGGAAAAGTGACGCTTTTAGAATGCTCCCCTGCTGCTAGAGTAGGTACTTTGGTGCGTACAGACTTAGCTTGTTGGGGTAAAAGTGATTATTCTCCATGCTTCCACCTTTTATCCTCTCGGAGCATCTGCAGTCCCCTGACTAGAGTTTCTAGGGCCTCTGACCAATGTGGGGCCCCTGTAAATTTAGCCATGCTCTTGCCTGCTGAACAGGTGGACACGATTTTCAAAGAATCCTTTGATTCTCTACTCTGGGCATTGACGTGGTTGTTGGCCTCCCTTTGTTCTCAGTCATGGTCCAGGACCCAACACTTTGCTGATCACCGGAACTTTCGGTCAGCTAGAAAACTGAATTCCAGACAAGCCCACTGGTACCTGTTCGTCAGCCAGTTTAACTTTTCTCTCTCCTAACTCCTACCATTGTACAGCGGTGGTGGCCTACTGGTGGCCTACTCTGGAAGAGGATGTGCAGAGCTACGTCAATGGCTATCCCATCTGTAATCAGCGCAAGGTACGCTGTGAAGCTCCATCTGGTTTGCTACATCCGTCCCCTGTTCTCCCTGCCCCTGGTCCCACATTTCTATGACTTTGTGACTGGCCTTCCCCCATCCAGTGGTCATACAGCCACCCTCTCCCATCGTTGACTGGTTCAGCAAGTAGTCTCACTTCATACCTCTCCACAAACTTCCTTCCACCTGCGACTCTGTTACAGCACGTAGTCTGACTCCATGGGATCTCCACTGACATCGGGGCTCAGTTCATATCTACACTCTGCAAAGAATTCGTCGACCAAATGGGGGCCACTGTTAACCTGTCATGTGGGTTTCAGCCTCAATCCAGCGACCAGACTGAGAAAGCTAACCAACAGATGGAGACTGTTCTACGCTGTCTCATTTTTAAGAATCCTGCGTCCTGGTCTGTGCAGCTTCTATGGGTGGAATATGCAAATAACACCCTCAGGAGCTCTGCAACTGGACTCTCCTCCTTTCAGTGCACATATGGGTTCCAGCCTCCCCTTTTCATTGTCCATGAGAGTGAAGCTTCGATTCACCCTACTTTCTATCTCTATATTGCCATGTTTCTACCATTCCTACAGAGCAAAGTAAAGTTACCCTGTGATTTGGCCTGGTTGTCTTCAGTTCATCTTGTAAATTAGAAATGGACCACTGACTGTTTGTCTTTCTCTCTCTCTCTCTCTGAATGTCCAAACATGTATGACCATGAAGAATGACAACCAAGCACCCAAATAAGTTGTCTGTCTGTCTGTGTGTCTTTCTGTGTTAGTCTGCCTCTCTTTCTATCTCTCTGTCCGACTATCTGTCTGTCAGCATGTCTGTCTGTCTGTGACTCTGCCTGTCTGTCAGCATGTCTGTGTGGCTTTGTGTGTGTCTTTCTGTCTGTCTGTCTGTCTGTCAGTGTGTCTATGTGACTGTCTGTGTGTTTGTTTGTCTGTCCGCCTGTCTGTCTGTGTATGTTACTGTTTCCATGTTTCTGTCAATCCATTCGCCCTTGAGAGAGTTTCTCTCATAGATGTAAAATTAATAACATTTATTATTAACATAACAAACAAAGATAAATTGCCCAATTAATGAGAAAACAAGACAAAGGTGATCTCGACATTAACAAAGGCAGAAACTGTAATCAATAAACACCCTGAGGATCATCAAACACAATCATACCTGTAGCATTATTTAGGTCTCACCAAGTATTTCTCTCTCAGGTTATGGGGAAGCACTTCCAAGATGACAGTCAGCAGACTCTTCAGGAGCTAGAGCAGGAGAACCTGCTCCAGACTCTCCAATCTAGTCCTTTGCTTAGGCCCAGACACCGCTGGTCGCAGGACCGTCACCAGGGTGTCCTCCCCCCTCCTGAACCCAAGGAAGGCCCTCAACCTTTTATCCTGGACCTGAAGAACTTACCAGAACTGGCCAATGCAGACATGGGCTCACAGAACCCAAACATCCAGGTAGGCAATATGGAGAAACCCCTAATTCAAATTGCATTAGGAATGGTATCAAAATCATAGATCCTAATCATAACCATAGTGGTGGTGATCCTTTGGAGCAATAACAAGTGCAGTGTTTCTTTGGAAAACACTATTCATATAGTCACTACAGTGTTAGTTCTCCAGATTAAGATGCAAAAGGCGGTGTAAGTGAACAAGCTCTCTATCACTGTCTTTATGTCTCTGCACAGCTGCTTTGAGTCAGCACAGTGTCTCAGTTACGATATGCTGGAGTAGTAACAGTGGGGTGTTTTAACACGTGAAGTTCAGACATCTATGCATCATTCCCAAAAAAAAATTGAAAAGATGACATATGATACTCAAACGTAAAAGGTTAAAATTACTGTGACTATGGCCTTAGAAACACAGCATATATATATTTTTTAAATGTGGAGTTGATATGAACAACAACTTGCAGCTGGTGATGGTCAAGAGTCCTATGTCATTTATAGAGGTATCAAACATTTTCTATAGTTGTGTTGCTTTGTGTCTTCATCAGTCTTTGGTATCACTGAAACAAATGTATCCTCTTTATCATCAGTTGAGGCTGCTGGGAATGTCATTAGTTTTGTACGAGCTTGATAATAAATGAATGTACTGGAACAATTTAATTTTTGACCTGGTGATGGTGTGAGGGGTTCATCAAAATGATTACGACTGATCTTCTGGGAACTATGAAAGTTCAAATCCAAAGGTTCAGTGTGGACAAACAGATTGAGATTGGCATCACTAGCACCACTAAAAGCAAGGCCAAAGTAAATCCTTAGTAGGGCCATAGAGTATAACAGAGTTCTATAAACATAGAAAGATGTTTGAGATTGAATGTTAGCATGAAAAGCAGGAGGAAAAGTCAGATTTATAGCATTGCTGGTAAAAACTAATGCTTCATATGTAGTAATAAAACTCTCTAACACTTAATATTAAGGTGCCATCTAATAGATTCATGCCACTAAATAACATTCAGACTGCCTCTGTCTTATATACCCTGCTGGCCCTTCCTGATATGGAGGCTGTTTGAGGCTGTCATTGGAACATGTATCATCCCTTAAAGTACTCAACCACCATTAAACTTGCACATTGGAGAGTGAAGGGTGCCAAAAGTCATTCCATCCACATGGAAAAATACGAACTGGGGCCGTTGTCGCCTTTATTTGAGTCCCTCTGGGACTCTTTTCTCATCCGCTGCTTCACCTTATACAAGACCCTTCCACACGTGTCATTTGGAAAGTGGGTGGGTGTAATTACCTACCTACTCAGCTTGACCTAAACTTATGCAATAGCTGAGACTGAGATGTTAATACCAGCAGAGACAGCAGTAGTTCGATAGTTTTTTAAGTTGTGGATCTACAAAACGTTGCATATATAAGCAAACATGTTTTTATGAGGCTGCTATATATTATTAGTCACTTTCCAAGCTAAGTTAACTATCATTCAACAGACAATAGAGAGAAAGCAGAAAAAGTGATGATATACTGGTATATCACATTGTTATCAGCCATATATCGCAACAGTCTTCAGCAGCTGTTTTGTCTTTAAAAACAGTTGAAGTTAGAAACATGAAAACAAAGCCTGGGTTTTGTCCAGACCTCTGTGTGTTTACATGTGTGTCTGCATTCGCGCATGTTTGTGGCTGTGGAAAAGAAAAACTGAGAGATAGTCTGGGGCAGCTATCACTTCATCTGTCCATCCCGCCACATTTTCCATCCATTTCTCTCAGTTCCCGCATCCACTGCACAAAACCCTCTTTCATAAAAGGAGATATCATCTTTAATCTGATCAGAATAAACTGACTCCTGCAGCAGTGTCATCACTCCCTCATCGTGCCTGAGAACTTGTACCAACATGTCAATTTATAATTATGTTTTTGTCTTCTAAAATACACTTTTTTTTTGTAATCAACACATTAATGAGATAATGGTGTGTTAGGACTGGTTTCCTTGCAGTGGTAACAAAATCCTTTAATACAGCTTTAGCATTTAAACCTAAACCTTATGTCTTTATTGTTAAATATTAGGTAAAGATACCATTTTTCCGCAGTCCTCTATCTTCCTCCCTCTCTGCTCTCCTCTACGGGCTACAATCAAACAGGAACCCCTACCTCCCCAGTGGAAAGCAACCGTTTAGGAATCATGGGGGTCATAATCAGAGCAAGCAGTCAGATAGTATTGTTACATGATCAGGGTAGAGCGTTTACTGTTGTCCCTGTGGATTCAATACAGACAGTGACTGCATTACTGAACCCCTGAAATTAACCACATAAACAGTGAGCAAACTTAAAAACAAATCTCTTGATGATGGAGGCAGCAGCTAACTTCCCTTCTGTCTGTCCTGCTTCTATCATCATATTTACCATGAACGGGCAATGATACAGTTACAGTGTAGAATCTTATATTTTCCCTTTTCAGTGTTGGATCATTGTCTTGCCTGTAGGTGAAACTCAGGGGAGAGGAGGGAGCTTCAGTCTGAAGATCCAGAGCATTTACTGACAGTCTACAGTAAACATACATTTCAGAGCTCTTAGAGTGACCCTACCAATCAAACTTAAAACAAAGAAAACCAAAGAGCACAATAAAATTCTGAAGCCAGGTTGTTTTATAGTTTGTTTGTTTTTTGTTTGTTTGTTTGTTTTAGCAGTAAGTGACTTTAATCATCATGTCATTTAGTTTTTTAGCATACTGTACAACTGACAATGATCTGAATAATAATGTTAATTTGGGTTAATTCATACAAACCTTTAAAATGAGTTATATCAGTTTTGTTATTTGTGTAGCCCATATACATAGAGTTGGACTTGACGAGTTGTTCTAATTAAATGCCAACAGGTATGCTACTCGGACGTAAACTCTCAATATTGTTCGTCCCCTCAGACTCTGCATAAACCTTATGAGTCAGATGATGCCTGGAGATTTGTATTTACAGTCAAATCACTGATGCAGCTCACTAGTTTTAGAAGTAACTGAAGCAGTTAAACGACTTAAAGGGACAAATCTTGATAAGAAACCTCCACCATGGACAAAAAAAAAAGCTAGTTGAAACTCAGAGGATGCATCCATGAACATGTCATCACCCTATTGAGCAAGTGTGTGTTCATCAGTTTTGCAAGCATAAATTAAATGCAGTAATGTTCATACCCTGTGGTGGACTGGATTGAATTTAACTCAATTCTACATATTACGAGAAGACATGCTAAACCATGAGCTATCAGTTTATCACTTTGTTGATCACAGAAAAAACCCTAGAATACACTGATCCAAATCCACTGCAGGTAATACACTAACTGTATACAACCACCTCACGTAGCTCTATGTCAAATAACCAATACAGTCACTTTAACATGCAAGGTGTCCGGATTGAAATTGCATTTCAGTAGCAAGTGGACACCCAGTGCAAGAGATCTGAGGCAGTAAAAGTCTTGGATGTTGGCACTGGAGATACCGTCTAATACTGGAGTAGTTGCTTCATGAGCCACAGTTTAATTATAATTAACACAGAAAACATATCTATACACTGGCTCAGCCTCTTCAGCATTATATGATAATGATTTTCCTCAATCATGTCTTAATTCAAACAATTAAATTAAATCAAATTTATTTATATAGCGCCAAATCATAACAAAGTTACATCAAGCCACTTTACACATAGAGTAAGTCTAGAACAAACTCTTTATGGAGTTGTTAATGAGACCCAACATATCCCTCCAAGAGCAAGCACTTTGCGACAATGGCAAGGAAGAACTTTCTATAAGAGACAGAAACCTCGGGCAGAACCAGGGTCATGGAGGGCAGCCATCTGTCTCGACTGGTTGGGAGAAGCAGAAGCAGTGAGAGGGACAGAGTGAGAGCGAACGAGAAGGAGGTGATGTATAATGTGTAAACATACAGTGATTGAAACCTGGTAGTACTAAATGTGCACTTAGCATATTAGCAGTAGGAGACAAAAAGAGGTCACAATGCGAAGTGAGTAGAAGTGTGTTATCATAACTAAAGTTAACTCTCGCAGCAGCAGGTATTGAGCCGGAACATGGAGCAGAGATGATTCAGCACTTGTAGGAAGGGGACAGGAAGAGAGAGGACAAGAGGGACAAAACACAAAACAAAGTTGTTGTAAGGTACATGCATGGGAGAGAGAGAGAGGTGATCAGTGCAACCCCCAGTAGTCTAGGTCTATAGCAGCACAACTAAAAGAAAAAAAGTAATTAAACCTTAAATTTTTTACTAGGCTTTGTCATAAAGGAAGGTTTTAAGCCTGATCTTGAGAGCTGTGACAGAGTCCCCTCCCCGGACCGATACTGGGAGTTGGTTCCAAAGAAGAGGAGCCTGATAGCTGAAGGATCTGCCTTCCGATTTACTCTTGGAGACTCTAGGAACCACAAGTAAACCTATACCAAGAGAGTGAAGTGACCTCCTGGGAAAATAAAGAACTATGAGCTCTCTGAGATATGATGGAGCCTGGTCAGTAAGAGCTTTGTACATTAGGAGAATTTTAAATTCCATTCTGAATTTTACGTGGAGCCAATGAAGAGAAGCTTGTACAGGAGTAATGTGAGCTTTTCTAGTTCCTATAATATTCAAGCAGCAGTGTTCTGAATCAACTGAAGGCTTTTCAGAGATTTGTTGGGACATCCTGATAGCAATGAATTACAATAGTTTAGAGGTAACAATTGCATGGACTATTTTCTCTGCATCCTCTTGAGACAGGATGTTTCTGATCTTTGCAATATTGCGTAGGTGAAAGAAGGCTGTTGTAATGTTTTGTAGGTAGTAATACCTTACAACCAGGACGAAGCCACGCAGGATTGAGATGTAACAAGGGAAATATAAGCAGCAGGAGAAGCCATGATTGTTCAGAGCTCTCTTTTTTCTTTACTTATATCTTATATCTTATCTTATATATCCATGATCTTCAGTTACAGCATAATGTTTTACAAAAAAGGCTTACATCGACAGCAGTTCTAGCAGCAGAGGTGACCCTCAACCTGACCCCCCCCCTCCCTGACACACCAACTGCCTTCCTCACCTAAATCAAATCAAATCAAATCGAATCAAATCAGATTTATTTATATAGCGCCAAATCAGAACAAAGTTACATCAAGGCACTTTACATATAGAGCAGGTCTAGACCAAACTCTATAAAATTATTTAAAGAGACCCAACAGATTCCCAGATGAGCAAGCACTTGGTGACAGTGGCAAGGAAAAACTTAATTTAAGAGGCAGGAACCTCGGGCAGAACCAGGCCTGTGGGGGGCAGCCATCTGCCTCGACCGGTTGGGTTGAGAGAGGGAAAGAGGGAGACACGGGGGGGGCAAAGTTGGGTAGAGTAGGGAGAGAATGAGAGCAGGAGGAGGGCATATTCAAAACAGGTGCAGGCAGGAACATACGATGCTGTATGAAGTTCATAGAGATATAGGAGCAGCAGGCGTTGTAGGAACATGGGGTAGCGATGATTCACCACCTGCAGGATGAGGACAGGGAGAGAGAGGAGAGGAGCTGGGAGAGACAGGGACTTTGGAGAAACATGGTTATTGGCATGTTGGTGCATGCAAGGGGGAAGGGCGGGAGGGGAGGTGCTCAGTGCTTCCCCCAGCAGTCTAAGCCTATAGCAGCATAGCTAAGGAGTAAGTGAGCTTTGACTTTTTAACTTTAAGTTCTGTCATATAGAAAAGTTTTAAGCCTGGTCTTGGAAACTGCTAAAGTGTCTGCCCCCTGGACCGATACTGGAAGTTGGTTCCATAGGAGATAGGGGTTCTCTAAGGTGCTTAGGGCCAAGTACAATAACTTCAGTTTTGTCAGAATTTAGAAGTAAAAAGTTATGGGTCATCCAGACTTTTATGTCTTCAAGACATGTCTGCATTGATAAATACAGCTGTTGTCTCAACAGTCATATTTCCAGAATCATTCACCCAGAACAGACAGGGTTTATCCCTAATCAACATCTATACTTTAAATTATATGTTAAATAGTCTCCTCATGTTAGTCCTCTTCGTGACATGGAAGATACGGTTATAATATCCCTTGACACCAAAAAAGCTTTTAGAATGGCCATATATGCTGTCTGTATTGGTAAGATTTGGATTTGGCAATTCTGTCATTAAACGGATCAAGATATTATACAAGGAACCCATGGCCTCTGTATTCACAAACCTAAATAAATCTGGTCCTTTTCGGCTATATAGAGGTACACGCCAAGGGGATCCTCTGTCTCCATTTATCTTTGCTCTTGCTCTGGAACCATTAGCCTGCTATATATGCTCTAGCCCTGAAATACACCCTATAACACATCTGGGGACTCAACATAAGAGCTCGACCTATGCTGATGACGTTATATTATTTATTTAAGATCCCAAAGCCTCTATATCTCCACTGCTGCAATTAATAAATAAATTTGGCTCGTTTTCAGGATACAAGATAAATTGGGGGAAAATTAAACTAATGCCATTGTAAAATTTAGTAATTATGACATTCCTCAAGAGAACTTCATTTAGAATTGTATCAGATAAGTTCACAAGTCTGGGTATTATAGTCAGAAGAAAGTTGAGTCAGCTACTACGACATAACTGGGATGAGAAAATTGGTCAGTACGAGAGGAATATACAGTTCTGGAACACTTCACACTATATCAATGGTGGGGCATATAAATGCCATCAAAATGATGGTCTTAAATCAAATCAAATCAAATCAAATTTATTTGTTTAGCACCAAATCATAACAAAGTTACATCAAGGCACTTTAAATATACAGCAGGTATAGACCAAACTCTTTATAAAATTATTTAAAGAGACACAACAGATCCCCCCTTAACCAAGCTCTTGGCGACAGTGGCAAGGAAAAACTTCCTTTAAGAGGCAGAAACCTCGGGCAGAACCAGGCTCAGGGGGGGCGGCCATCTGCCTCAACTGGTTGGGTTGAGAGAGGGAGAGAGAGAGAGAGGGAGAAAGAGAGAGAGAGAGAGAGAGACGCACACGGGGGGGCAAAGTTGGGTAGAGTAGGGAGAGAATGAGAGCAGGAGGAGGGGATATTCAAACAGGTGCAGGCAGGAACATATGATGCTGCATGAAGTTCATAGAAATGATGCTGGATGGAGTTCATGAAGATATGGGAGCAGCAGCCATTGCAGGAACATGGGGTAGTGATGATTCATCACCTGCAGGATGAGGACAGGGAGAGAGAGGAGAGGAGCTGGGAGAGACAGAGACTTCGGGAAACATGGTTAATAAATACATTACACATGCTTGGAACTGGCAGAAACAGGGATTTCGGAGAAGCATGGTTATTGATATGTCAGCGCATGTATGGGGGAAGGAGAGAGAGAGAAAGAGAGAGAGAGGTGCTCAGTGCTTCCCCCAGCAGTTTAGGCCTATAGTAGCATAACTAAAAACTAAATTAACTTTAACTTTTTAACTATAAACTCGTTCATACAGAAAAGTTTTAAGCCCGGTCTTGAAAATTGCTAAGCAGTCCGCCCCCTGGACCGATACTGGAAGTTGGTTCCATAGAAGAGGAGCCTGATAACTGAAAGATCTGCCTCCCTATTTACTCTTGGAGACTTTAGGAACCATAAGTAAACCTCCCTCTAGAGAGCAGAGTGGCCTACTAGGACAGTAGGGAACTATGGGCTCTCTGAGATATGATGGAGCTTGGCCATTAAGAGCTTTATATGTTAAAGGTATTTTAAATTCTATTTTGAATTTTACCGGCAGCCAGTGAAGAGAAGCTAAAACAGGAGAGATGTGATCCCTTTTTGTAGTTCCTGTTTAATATTTGTGCAGCAGCATTCTGAATCAACTGAAGGCCTTTCAGAGATTTGTTTGGACATCCAGATAATAATGAGTTACAGTAGTCCAGCCTAGAAGTTACAAATGCATGGACTAGTTGGACTGCATCCTCTTGAGACAGGATGTTTCTGATTTTCCTAATGTTTCTCAGGTGGAAGAAAGCTGCCCTACTGACTTGTTTTATGTGAGGGACAAAGGACATGTCCTGGTCAAAGGTTATTCCAAGGTTTCTTACAGTGGAGCTGGAAGCCAAAGTAATGCCATCCAGACTGATTAGATGATTAGATAGGGTTTCTCTAAGATGCTTAGGGCCGAGTACAATAACTTCAGTTTTGTCAGAATTTATAAGTAAAAAATTATGGGTCATCCAGACTTTTATGTCTTCAAGACATGTCTGCAGTCTGACTATCTGACTAACTTCATTTGGCTTCATTGATAAATACAGCTGAGTGTCGTCTGCATAACAGTGAAAATTGATGCTGTGCTTCCTGATGATTTTGCCTAAAGGAAGCAGATATAGAGTGAAGAGGATTGGTCCAAGTACCGAGCCCTGTGGAACTCCATAATTGGCTATAGTGCGTGAGGAAGAGCTATTGTTAACATGAACAAACTGATGTCTATCTGATAAATAGGATTTGAACCACCTTAGTGCAGTTCCTTTAATCCCAATTTCATGATCCAGTCTCTGTAATAAAATATTGTGATCAAATCAAATCAAATCAAATCAGATTTATTTGTATAGCGCCAAATCATAACAAAGTGACATCAAGGCACTTTAAATAATTTTATAAAGAGTTTGGTCTAGACCTGCTCTATATGTAAAGAGACCCAACAGGTCCCCCGATGAGCAAGCCCTTGGCGACAGTGGCAAGGAAAAACTTCCTTTAAGAGGCAGAAACCTCGGGCAGAACCAGGCTCAAGGGGGGCGGCCATCTGCCTCGACCGGTTGGGTTGAGAGAGGGAGAGAGAGAGAGAGAGAGGCACGGGGGGAGGGGGGGGGGGGGGGCAAAGTTGGGTAGAGTAGGGAGAGAAAGAGAGCAGGAGGAGGGGATATTCAAACAGGTGTAGGCAGGAACATGATGCTGCATGAGGTTCGTAGGAATGATGCTGTATGGAATTCTTGAAGATGTGGGAGCAGCAGGCATTGCAGGAACATGGGATGGTGATGATTCATCACCTGCAGGATGAGGACAGGGAGAGAGAGGAGAGGAGCTGGGAGAGAGAGAGGAGAGGAGCTGGGGGAGACAGAGACTTCGGGAAAACATGGTTAGTAAATGCAATGCACATGCTTGGAACTGAGAGAAACTGGGATTTCGGAGAAGCAGGTTGTTGGTATGATGGCGCATGCGAGGGGGGGAGAGAGAGAGGGAGAGGGAAGAGGGGGAGAGAGAGAGAGGGAGAGGGAAGAGGGAGAGGGGGAGAGAGAGAGAGAGAGAGGGGAAAGGGAGAGGGAGAGAGAGAGCGTCAAGAGTGATCAATGGTGTCAAATGCAGCACTAAGATCTAAGAGAAGTATGGAGGTTGATCCATTGTCTGAAGCCATTAGAATATCATTGGAGACTTTAACCAGCGCTGTTTCTGTGCTGTGGTGAGCTCTAAATCCTGACTGAAACTCTTCGAGCAAGCGGTTCTTACGCAGGGGGTCATGTAATTGGTCTGCTACTGCCAAGGTTCCTTTGTATATTTCAATCTATCCCAGCATGCATCCCTCAAAGTCACTTTAGAAATTTGGATTAAATTATATCATCCTTTATTTGCAAAATACCTACACCCCAACCTAACCTTTCGTTTCTCTGTTATGAAAACAATAAAAATAAATACACACACAAAGAGAAATGAACGGAAGGTTCGATATGGGTCTATAATTGTCCAAAACATCTGGATCAAGATTTGGCTTTTTAAGTTGGGGTATGATGACTGTGGTCTTAAGAGTCTGGGGTACATAACCCAAAGATAAGGTCAAATTAATTAGATCTAGAATGAAGGGCTCAATTAAGAAGAAAATCTGTATAAAGAGGCTGGTCAGCACTGGGTCTAATAGACAGGTTGATGGTTTAGATGATGAAACTATAGAAGCTAGCTTTGAGAGATTAAGGGATAAGAATGACTCCAAATGTAAAATAGGCATTGCAGTTGATTCAGGAGTTGCTGAATTCAGTAGAAGATTATTGTCTAATGTAGGTAAGAGCTGATAAATTCTTTCTCAGATTGTTATAATTTTATCTGTAAAAAAAGCCCATAAAATCATCACTGCTGAGAGCTAAGGGGATCACTGGTTCAATTGAGCTATGACTCTCTGTCAGCCTGGCTACAGTGCTGAAGAGAAACTTGGGTTTGTTCTAACCTGGCATATCTACCCCTGGCCTGTACTATTACATAGAAAGGATCCCCAAAACCCAATTACAATAATTATACACAATACATGTACAAATTAACCCCATTAATATTTACATGCAATTTGAAAAGCCAGTGGAAACCTGTGGCACTTCCCTGTAAGCAAAGAGGAGATATGGGAGCCACTTGTCCCACTCTTTGGCATTAGTAGAGATAAACTTCTTCAACATGCTTTCCAGAGTTCTGTTGTACCCCTCTACCAAGCCATCGGTCTGGGGGTGGTAAGGGGTGGTCCGGATCCTCCTAATGCTTAAGAGCCTGTACACCTGCCTGAGTGCATTTGAAAGGAAGTTTGTTCCCTGGTCTGTCAAAATTTCTGATGGAATCCACACCCTGAAAAAGAGCTGCAGTAATGCATATGCTACTGAATTTGCTGAGCAGTGATGTCTCTCAGGGGAAATGCCTCGGGATACCTGGTGTTGTAATCACAGATCACAAAGTATCTAACGGTGTCCTCACTGTGTCCTCGCTAATGGCCCTACAATCTCCATAGCTATTCAGTTGAATGGAACCTCCATGAGGTTGTGGTTGCATGGAAATTTTGGCAATGAAACGTGCCTGCAATTCTGTCCAAGGTCTTCTTAGCCGCCAGATGACTTGCCCAGGGTATACAATGGCCCGGCTTTAGTACCTGCTCTCTTAGACTCTGCGGAACCACCAGTCTTTCCCTATCATCTAGAGCTGCCTTGTAATATAGTACCTGGTCTCTAAGGAAATAGCCTCCCCCTGCTACCTGACCCTGCTGCACCACAGCTGCCTTTCTGAAGAAGCCCTGCGGTGATTCATCCTCTTTCTGAAGCTGTAAAAAGTCACACTTTTTGCCAGCATCACAAACCTCTGCCTCTGTTAGCTCTGACCTTGTTCTAACTATGCCTGCCATTTTCTCTTGAATTTTCTGTCTCTTAATTTTCCTAATTTTAGCCAAATTATCAGGGAGAAAATCCTCAAAGAAAGGCAGTTCAGAAAGAGCATTTAGACCTTCTTCAGCAGAAGCCTGAGCTGTAACCTGGAACTCTGCCTCTACCTGAGCTGGAAACTGGGAAATTGGCTCATCTGGACCCTTAGCATCCTCTACTGATCCTGCCTGGTCCCCACTAGCTCCCCTCTCCTCCAATCTCTGTATCTGTCCATGTGACCTGGTGACAATATTGACTGGCTTACACGACTGAACCAACTCCTGAAGAATGGGCAGATCCTGTCCTATGATTACTTGGTGGACTAACCTGTCTACCACCCCAACTGACAGAAGAAAAGTTTGCCCAGCTATCTCCAGGTACACCATGGTCATAGGATAGGCTTTATGGTCAGCATGCACACAAGAAATATCCAGGACTGGCCTTCCCCAAGAACCCTCCCTCTGGACTAGTGATGGATGTATTAATATCTGCACACTACTAGTATCAAGAAAAGCTTGGGCTGGCTTACCATTGATTTTAACTGTAGTGTCCTGCTGTTTTCCTACCACACAACTCTCACTTTGACAGGGGCAAGGAACTGTACACAAATAAGCTGCTTTAGCTTTCCTAACTGGAGACTCTGGCTTAATGTGGCCCTCCTGACCTTAGTAAAAGCAAACAGGTTTTGTGGTTGACTTTGACTTAACAGGAGCTACAGACTTTTCTAGAGGCCTGACTGACTCTGACTCCCTGGTACCACCTCCACCCCCCAACCCCAGTGGCTTACCCCGTGCCATGGTAGACTTCTGTGGAGCCTCAAACCGGTAATTCTTGGACCGTTGTTGGGCTGTCAGGAAGGTTTCCACCAGCTCAGCTGCGTTTGAAGCGGACTCAGGATCCCTTTCCTTCACCCACATTCTGAGCCTTTGGGAGAAGGAGCGGTAGAACTGCTCCAGAATAAGGATCTCCCCAATCTGCTACTTGGTCCTCTCTGCCGGTTGAATCCACTTGTCATATAAGTCTTTAAGTCGATTGTAGAATTATTTTGGGCTCTCATTAGGGTGGATATAAGGCTCCCTGAACCTCTCCTCGTTGATTTCATACTTTGCAAGGATGGCTTGTTTTACCTTCTTGTAGTCAGATGATTTCTCTGCCGCCATAGCCATATATGCTGCCCGTGCCTTCCCTGTTAGGTGTGGAATCAGCCTCACTGCCCACTCGACCTCTGGCCACTGATATGCCACTGCCAGGTGCTCAAATGTGGTCAGGTACTGCTCAATGTCATCACCTTCCTCCAGTCTGGGGACTGGAGGAAGGACCAAAAATGACTCCAAGATTCCTAACAGTGGAACTGGAGGCCAAACTAATGCCATCCAGAGTGGTTACATGATCAGATAATGCTTCTCTAAGGTGCTTAGGGCCAAATACAATGACTAAAGTGTTGTCCGAGTTCAGACGTAAAAGTTGCAGGTCATCCAGGCTTTTATGTCTGTAAAACATGCCTGAAGTCACACTAGCAGATTAGTTTCATTTAGCTTCATTGACAAGAATAACTGGGTATCATTTGCATAACAGTGAAAATTGATGCCGTGCTTACGGATAGTACTGCCTAAAGGAAGCATATACAGGGTGAATTGGTCCAAGGATGGAACCTTGCGGAACTCCATGATTAACTAAAGTGCATGAGGAAGAGTCATTGTTAAAATGAACAATGTGATATCTGTCTGATAAGTATGATTTGAACCAGCTTAGTGCGGCTCCTTTGATCCCAATTTCATGTTTCAGCCTTTGTAATAGAATATTATGGTCAATGGTGTGAACAGCAGCACTGAGATCTAACAGGACAAGTATGGAGGCCAATCCGTTGTCTGAAGCCATTAGTCCGTCCTTGGTAACATTTACCAGTGCTGTTTCTATGCTATGATGTACTCTAAAACCTGACTGAAACTCTCAAAAATGTTAATAACATAATAGACTTGCAACTGCTTTTTCAAGAGATGATGAGACTATAGAAACTAGCTCACAGAGATTCAAAGGTGAAAACGATTCCAAACACAAAGCAGCTGTTACAGTTGATTCAGAAGCTGCTGCATTTGATAGTGGACTACTGCCAACTGTTCGTAAAAGTTGTTGAATTTTGGCTCTGATTGTTACGATTTTATTAGTAAAAAAAAAAAAAAAAGCCCATAAAATCATCACTGCTAAGAGCTAGATGAATCAATGATTTCACTGAGCTATGACTCTGTCAACCTGGCCACAGTACTGAAGAAAAACCTGGGATTGTTCTTGTTTTCTTCTCTCAGCGCTCAATGGTAGGAGCTTCGGGTAATGCAAAGACCATTTTTATATGTTTTTAAGCTTTTTTTCCAGGCTAGGAAGAATTTATCTGCCTTACTGGACCGCCACTTCCTTTCCAATTTTCTTGACAGTTTAAGGCACGAATTTGAGAGCTATACCAAGGTGCCAGCCTCCTCTGTTTCATTACTTTCTTTTTCAGAGGAGCCACAGAATCAAGATTTGAACACAATAAAGCCATAGTGCTATTCACAAGGTCAGCAAACTGTGAAGGGGAGAAGTCCTCTATTGGCTTCAGACATGGCACTATAGCAAATGATGTCTGAATATTCTTCTTAAATTTCACCACAGCATTTTCAGATAAACATCTGCTATAGCTGAATTTATTCCCGGAAGCTGTGCAGACAGTTATTGCAAACTCAAATGTAAAGGCCAATTGAGTCCAGTAGTGACTTAAATGCAGAACTAAGGCTGTCACTGGCAAAAAATATTCTACATGAATATAATGAAATCACCCACTATAATGATTTTATCTGTACTAAGTATTAGTTCTGATAGGAACTCAGAGAACTCCAATAGAATCTCTGATTTAGGACCAGGTGGATGATGTACTGTAACTAGCAGAAATGGTGTTTCAGTTTTCCAGTTTGAATGGGAGAGGCTGAGGGTAAGGCTTTCAAAAGATCTATAACCAGATTTTGGTCTAGGATTGATGAATAAACTGGATTGAAATACCGCAGCCACCCCTCCTCCTTGACCTATGACACAAGGAATATGAAAGTTGACATGACTTGGGGATGTAGATTCATACATACATACATACTCATTCTGCTGCAGTCAGGTTTCAGTGATACAAAATGAATCCATAATATGATCAGTGATCTGATCATTAACTAACAGGGATTTGGATGATAGTGATCTAATATTCAATACTCCACATTTAATTTTTGTAATATTTAGATCCAAAATTTTCCTAAATTTAGGCGGTGGGGAGACAGCAACAGTTTCTACAGACATTGGTTCTATTCTATTTTGGGCATGCAACCCCTCTGACTGAGGCACAGAGAAGAGTGTTAAACTGTAGCTGTGCCTCCTGGTCTGGACTCAGAAATGTCATGGTTTTAACTTTCTAGTAAATTCTGTCAGATTCCTAGATATGAGAGCAGCCCCCTCCACGATCTCTCCTAATCAGACCAGGTATCCCCCAGAAAGTCTTCCAGTTATCTATGTAGCCCACATTTTTTTCTGGACCCCACACCACTTAGATTCAACTGTGACATAAAAGGTAAAGCAATATTGTCACATTTAAAAATGTTTATACTAACATGTGATATATGTAAAGAGATGCCCCACATTTCTTTTCAATATGACTTATTTAAAAATGTCTCAGAAGTCTTTCCTTTAAATGTTTCGGAGGAGGACCATAACTACAAAGCAGCAGTGAGAGTGAGACTAAATGAAATGTAGTCACTATGTGTGTATCCCACTCACATATACTGTATAAACAGTACCTGGTACAGTAAAGTGTCATGTGTACATTCCAGGTGACCATTGAGGTAGTGGATGACACCCTGACAGAGACAGAGGTGGAGATGGACCTGGCCAAGGAAAGTCAGCGTAATGATTGGTCAGTGTCGTCCTCAGAGTGGGCCAACAGCAACAGGAAGTTGTTCTGGCCACTGTTCTGGGAGTACCCGGAGCAGTCAGAGAACGGGCTAGGAAGAACCAGTTCAGAGGAGCAGTCAGTCAATTACAATTATGACCCAGAGGAGCCGGTCCTCAGTGGAGTGGAGGGAGACTGGGGAGGGCACTGGAACAAAGACTGGCATGCCAAGGACAACTACGGTGAGGATACTCTCTCAAAACCAAAGCAGTGTGACTTGACATGCTCAATGTTTTGTGTTGAATTTTCAGGAGTAACAGCCCACTGTTCACCAAAAAACACATTTTGATTTGCTAAGATCAGTCAACTCACAAGAGCAAGCGGTTTGAAGATGTCATGGTTTTGCTGACTTGGTCATTTGGCATGGTGGAATAGTGGAATGTGGTTAGTGCCATTGGCTCACAGCAAGAAGGTTCTGGGTTAGATTCTCATGCCTGGGGACTTTCTGTGTGGAGTTTTCATGTTCTCCCTGTACCTGCGTGGGTTTCTGGGTTACTCTGGTTTCCTCCCACAGTCCAAAGACATGCACTTTAGGTTAGTTTTGTGAGTCTAAATTGCACATAGGTGTGAGTCTCAGTGGTTGTATGTTTCTATACGCCAGCTCTGCGATAGACTGGTGACCTGTCCTCACCCAGTGTCAGTTGGGATTGGTTCCAGCAGCCCCTGCAACCCTAATGTAGTAAGTTAGTAGTAGGTGAGATGAGATGAGACTTGGCCCTCTGAGAGGTCTGCATAACATGATCCTAACACACAACTCACTCACACACAACCAAGCACACACTCTGTCCAGCAGACTTCAGAGTCTGCAGAGTCTGCTTCTTCAAGGCCCACTATGAAAATATGTCAAACATCACACACAGAGGCCTACACTATCACACAGGATACCTTTGTTCAAAGCCAGTTGTACTGGTTTTGTTCAGGGGTATACATGTACTATGAGCAGAGAAACTGAACAGCCTGGGTCTAATATAGTGTACATATTAAGGTAGGTACACTTTGTCAGCCTCCTAACACCGTCTTCCCACAGAACTGGAGACTTGGACTCAAGTCAAACTCTAAATCTACCTGCCAAGTACAAAAACTGTGGTTAGGTCCACACTACCACATATTTACTTCAAAAATTCATTTTGCTACATTTTTTTTCATGTTATGTTGATGTTTTTATTTATGTTTTATTGTCTCAAGCCTCAAGATCATAAAACAGCATTTTGGCAATTTTATTTTAATACGAGAACTCCAGGGCTGCATTATAATCTGGACAGGCAAAAACTGACGCTTGGAAACATGACCACGTTAGAGTTTAATTAACCTGGACTACCAGTGTTGAAGGCAACATGGGTAAAGGATTCAAGTGCAACAGACTGTTCTCTTTGCTAGCAGCTATTGTGCAGTTCAGTTCTACATGTTAATGTTCACACAAGCCCAGTGAATTGTCATGCATGTCTGAGTTTTCCGGTGTGGATAGTGTGGACAGACATTGTCTCTCATTGGAAGGTGTATTGGTCAGCTAGACGACTGACTGTCTGTAAAAGTGAATGTTTACATCATTGCTGAAATTTGAAGGCAATCTACAGCTAAGATAAATTAAACCTGCATTTTGTTTGATGAACATCAGGGGCGACTATTGGTTGTAAAAAGAGGTCAGATTGTATTGTTTTTGTAAGTCTATAGGAAAATGTCCCAACTTCTCCCTTGATATATATTAGCTCAGTAAACATTTTTCTTAATGAGTTTGTGGTCTTAGTTTGTAGTTTCAATACAGCATGGTATTCATTTTTTAAATGATGGTACTATTTAGAGGAAAATAGATCATGATGCTGAGAATAGACTATGACGTGGCTACCATGTAACTGACAGACTGATGGAAAGGTCGGATCTACCCCTAATTCCTCCTTACCTTCACTTTCTCTCCAATATGGTTTCTTCTGGTTTCAAAAACAGAAAACACAGAGCATCACAGTTTATTGTGTATGGGACTGTGTAGGTAGGGACTGGTCAGGGTATTGATGCTGACTCGTGTCCACCACCAAAACATCTTACAATGAACACATGAGCATCAGAACTTGACCAGGGAGTAATGGCAGAGGGTGTTCTGGTCTGGTCTTTAAGTCTGGGCTAAACACACTTTCACTCCTACTGCCCCTCTGCCCCCTCCCTTCCACCCTCTCTCATAGGGGACCCTATGTGGTCCCCATCTTTTGAAGTTCTCTCCTTCTTTCTACCCCCCTGCAAGCGTTGTTTAAATACAAGGGAGCATGTCCCAGAGATCCCACACTGTTGTTATCCTTCTCTTTTCAGCTGTAGCTTAATTGCATGACACACATACACCAACTGGGCAAGGAATTCACAAGGCAAACTTCAAAGCCGGCTCTTAATATATTACTCCATAGTCTTTGCCTTTGTCCCCTCTGTGCTGTCTCCGCTTCATCCATCTTTTCCCCATTGTGTTTTTCAGAGTATGAGGAGGACTGGAGCCCCTGGGCTCCCTGCAGTGTTACCTGCGGACATGGCACCCAGAAACGTACTCGTTCCTGCGGTTATGCATGCACTGCGACTGAGTCACGCACTTGTGACCTGGAGATCTGTGCTGGTATGAAGCAGAAACTTTGTGATGTTTTTAATTAAGGCATTTTAATAGCAGAAATAACAGGAAACCTCGTGGCTTTCAAGCATTTCCAGATCCATGAAGTGGGAAAACTCTTCCTCACTAGATTGTCTCATTTTAGCTTTATCTTTGTAGTTTCAAAATCAGTCTGAATGTTCCACTAATAAATGAATATCACGACAGGCCTGTATGTGAGCCAGACCAAATTTCTGTTGATGTCAAATATTTTTTCTTTGTTTACACTGAGCAGGCTCTATATGTAACATATACCAGTAACAACAACAACAACAACAAAACACAGCTCTCTTTAGGCTGTCCACATTACAACTGTTTAATTTTAATATAATTTTTGACATCTTTCCTCCCATCCACAGCAGTGTTTTAGCCCTGAAAAAGTAGTGTTTGCCCTGTTTTAGTTTGAACATCCTGGGTTTGCTTTAGGGCAGCATGGTGGCGTAGTGGTTAGCGCTGTCGCCCCACAATAAGAAGGTCGCGGGTTCGGTTCCTGGCCTGGGTCCTTTCTGTGCGGAATTTGCATGTTCTCCTTGTGTCTGTGTGGGTTTCCTCCAGGTACTCTGGTTTCCTCCCACCGTCCAAAGACATGCATGTCTATGTTAACTGTTAACTCTAAATTTTCCGTAGGTCTGAATGTTAGTGTGAGTGGCTGTTTGTCTTTGTGTGTTGGCCCTGTGATGAACTAGCAACCTGTCCAGGGTGTACCCTGCCCCTCGCCCGGAACGTTGGCTGGGATTGGCTCCAGCACCCCGCGACCCGGAAATGGAAAAGCGGTAGAAGATGGATGGGTTTGCTTTATAGTGTGACTGGCAAAAGATGACATCATAACATCCTGTTGCCCCCAAATTGGGTCTTTGACTTTAGCCTCGACTACCAGTGATGAAAGGAATATGAGTAAAGAATTACTCATGGGGGGGTGCTGGATCCAATCCCCATTCACATTGGGCAAGGGTGGGGTACACCCTGCAAATCTATCGCAGGGCCATGTTAACTTTTGACTCTGACTTTTCTAGTATTTTCTGTAACTAATCAGCTGGCCATGAAAGTGAGTAGACAATCTACTTTTCTTTATCTGTTAGTCTATTTATGTTTTCTGGTGTGTTAGTGTGGACACATCCTTTCTGAAGTCTTTTCTTTGAAGTTAGAACAGGTAAGACAGATTAGATAACAGTGACTTCATTTATAGTGTTTTCTGCCTTCTTGTCTTTGACCTCATTGTAAACTGAATGTTTTCAAACTTAGCTACATCTGCTGAAATACATTTTCATTTTTTAAACATAGTATATGCCCAGGTGAGCCTTTCACCTACGTATCACAAATTATCACCGGCCACATGAAAACTGATGCGCACTGGGTTTGCAGGTGCTGGTGTGAACGCAAAGCAGATTGTTTACCGCAGATACTTAGTTGCAGAGAATGTGAATGAGGAACAACCAAGAAGGTTGTCATGGATTAACCAAAGGTAGTTGAGGTTGATAAGACCCAATCAGGGAGCAGCTTTTGGTTTCAACATTATTGTTTCCAAAGGTTTTAGTTTCTGCCTGTCCACTAAAACCGGTCTAAAAATTAATGTTTAAACTTTTTAATCCCAATATTCTAAAATTCTGCAGTAGTGTAAATTCTCGACATGGATTGTGTAGACACAAGGATACACACATGCACAACGACACACATTTAAGCACAAACACCCCTTTTATTCACTTTTCTTTCCTCTCTTACTTTTTCACCTATCTTCACTTGTATTATCTTTCGATCAAAGGGGAAAAAAGGAAAAGGCAAATGTTCATTTATATAATTGATACACTTTCACACCCTTTGCATCTGAAGTTTTCCTGCTCTGTCACTTGGTTTTTATTTTGGTTGCACTTAATTCCATATTACTCTTTTGTTTCTGCCATCACTCAGTTTGTGTTCATACACAACTAAATGAATCAGGGGGGTGATCCTCATAGTTTTCATCAAAATATAAATCAATTGCTCACTAATACTACTGTACATATACATACTGCTATTACTTAGTGCAATTTCTGTGCAATGCAAGAATGCATGTTTTTGTTTGTGAGTAAAAGTTGCTCCATTCTTCCTGTTAGACACCGTAGTTCCAGTGACTGTGGAGACACCTTCCCAAACCATCAACAGTACTGACTTCCTGGAAACAAGTACGTATCTGTGTGTACATTGTATTGATCCAAGCGTCCACACAACACTCAACAAGCTCCATTGGTGTTGGTCTGTATATGAAATATCCTGTTTTATCCAGTGCTGGGTTATAGCCAGACTGTGAAAAGCCTGGTTGTGATATTAAAATTTCTGACTTCCCAACATGCTGAGAGCTGTGCCACCAGGTCCGTTAATGACATGATGAAAAACAGAAGCGGTCTCCTACAAATGTGTGGATATCTTTTTTACTTTCCATTTTATTGCTCTCTTACTGTGAAGTACCAGTCAGAGAATGTGATAATTCTTTTAATTCCAGCAGGAGAGAAGAACATACTCCAGTCTCAACCCTGCATCTGTGGTAGATAAAAATGCATACATGTTGTTGAATCGGACTGCTGGTTTAATTTTATTTATTTATTTTTTAATCAAAATAAGTCAGGAAAACAGGAGGGAGCCATGAACTGTGAGATGCTGCCTCAGAAAGGATTTGCTGATCTAGGCCTTGTTCTACATCACTGCTTTTATTCATGCAGGTTGAACAGATTAAAATCCCTTTTTGCATCTGACAACTCCTTCCCCTTCTTCTCTAAATACTTTGTCTGACCCATCTGGAAAGGCTTGACCTCCTGATATTTCCTGGATGCCTTCAATCAAAACAAGCTAGGACTTCATAGTTCTCTCCTATTTCTCCTGTCATCTTTGGGGTGTAAATATTTAACTCTTGGCATGAACCTGACTGCAGGGCGATGTTGAGAAGTGCCAGGTTTTAGTGGCCGCAGTTTGAATTGTTCAATATCATTGGATGTAGACAGTTTTAAACAGCCAGAAAATCAGCATGTTCCTGACTTCAGCTGTACAAATATGTTCAGAAGGATGAAGCACTAGACAGAGGCATGCAGATGTTTTTTGCTAATACTTTTTATCCTCACCTCCCACAGACGTAGACAGCTGTGAGAAATGGCTAAGCTGCAAGAATGACTTCCTCCAGAAGTACCTGCACCAGGTGTTCACAGAGCTCCCCAGCTGCCCCTGCTCCTACCCTTCAGAGGCTGTTTACAGTGCTGTCAACATCCAGGATGTGAAACTTCACAAAACTTACCGCTGGAGGGACGCAAGTGGACCCAAAGAACGTCTAGACATCTACAAACCCTCAGCCAGGTTCTGCATCCGCTCGATGTTGTCATATGACAGCACAACATTAGCAGCACAGCACTGCTGCTATGATGATCAGATGAGGCTGATAACACGAGGAAAAGGAGCTGGAGCACCAAATTTAATAAGTACAGAGTTTTCACCAGAGCTGCATTACAAGGTGGATGTGCTGCCTTGGATCCTGTGCAAAGGGGACTGGAGTCGTTTCCATTCAGTGAGGCCACCCAACAATGGACTGGACTGCACAGATAACCCATCTGAACAAGTGTTTGAGATGGAACTGAAAGAAGCAAGGGAGTACTGAGACTATCAGGATTTGCAGTCACAAAGGGAAATGAAAATGACTATCCATCCATCCATCTTCATCTACTTATCCAAGGTCGGGTCGCAGGGGTAGCAACTTCAGCCGGGAGCCCCAGACTTTCCTTTCCCCAGCCACATCGACCAGCTTTGACTGGGGGATCCTGAGGCGTTCCCAGGCCAGAGTGGAGATATAATCTCTCCACCTGGTCCTCGGTCTGAAAATGACTGTGTGGGTTGAAATTCAAAGGACCATTTCTCCTGTCTATGTCAGCTTCCTGCACAAGCACAAAATCGTGAACAGGATTGTGGACACATTTTTTCTGTCATCCGGTCACAATTAATGAACTCGGCCCTGCACCAGACTGAAGAACTTTGTTTGTAGAAAAGGACATAATATATGAATCACATGAATGGAATGGAATGGAGGACATAGACAACAAAGAATGGTGAAGTTTTTTTGTTCTAATGTAGTTTTTGTTTAAAATTGAAACAACATTGGTGTTAGAACAAATGTCAGAGTTAAAAAAGCACATTTACATGCACAGTTAAGTCGAGCTATGGTTGTAGCTCGATAAAGCCATCTCATCGGACTTCCGTCCTTGTCCCAGTATACATGCACGGGAGTGAAATCGATTTATTTGTTGAAATCTTGTGGCCTCTGCTACGATAGGTGGCGATATGCACTCTTTCGGCTTGTGGGTAATGGGCTACTACCAACTGACCTATGACGTCACAGACCACAACAGAGGTGGAAAGAAAAAAAGGCTGGTGAGCTGGCAAGTTAGCCTCTGTATCCGTCCAAAATGAGCTTTTGCTGCAGACTTTGCCATGTTCAATGCGTTAGCAGTTAGCTGGCTTCTTTTGTCTGACCTCCTATGTTTGCGTTTATGTTTTAAATGCTGTTCGGCTTCCGTGTCATAGCTTAGCGCGAAACTTTAGCACATGTGCAGATCACTTCCTCCAGCTACAGTCTGACTGTCCGTATACATGCAGCAGTAGATCGACTTTATCTGGGTGTGTTAGTCCAATAATTTAAAGTTCGATTTCAGTCAAGCTAACATGTTTACATGTACTTTAAAAGTCCAGTTTTGGTCGGACTAAAGCAATAATTAGTTTTTTTTAAGTGTCATGTAAATGTGCTTATTGAACTGAATGTGACCTGTGTTTGTACACGTGTGTGTGTGTGTGTGTGTGTGTGTGTTGAGGATATGCTTATTTATTGGCCCCTGAGTTATTTTAATCAGATATAATGTCCCATGAAAGAATTCCTGTCAAACTGCTAAGCAGGGAATAAAGTCAGACTATTGGACTATAAAATATTTATCTTGAAAAATGATCAGTAATGTTTCTGCTGAATGGGATTGTCCTCTTGTCAGTGTTTTCAATGCACAAGATTCAGATCAGTGTGCTGTCAGTTTAGGGAAGCAGCTGGAGCAATAAATCACCAATAGAGTGATGAGCTGCTGTGGACAGGAAAGAAAATGATTTGGGAAAATCAATTAAATGAAAAATGTCTGTCAAAAATGTTAATTTGGCAGACATTTTTATCCAAAGCAAGTCACCAGTGAGAGGTATCACATCTCTTTCATTTCCCATCAAATGCCTAAATTTTATTTTTATAATTCCGTTATAGTCCTCTCTTTTTTTACACACTAATATTGTACAGAGATTTAATTTCAGTTATTTTGTTGACATCAGCATGTCCTTTTCACCATGGGCACAAAGTTTGCTGAGTTACACATTAAATCGTCAAAGCTCTGACGGACTTCACAGTTTTGTCATCTGAGTGAGTTGGTATAAATACTTTTCAGTCAGTGCACCAGTGTTTCCATAGTCCTTTGAAACTATTTGCTCTCTATCAGACCCAGTGTGTTAGGCTACCTTTGGATCAACATAGCCTAATAAGTTTATTATGTTGATTTAGACTCATCCTCATCCCCTTTGATCTCTGAGTTTATTTGCCCTCAGTTGTTACACTGAAGAGTCACCCTGGTTTGAAATATTTCCTTTCAAAGTTGGAGTGATCTAAGAAAGGAGCCGTGTAAGTGAAGGTGATAAGCTAAACACTGTTGATGGAAGACAATTACACTGATTAGTGCGTCTGAGTGTGTGTGTGTGTGTGTGTGTGTGAGAGCGTATAAGGGAGAGACGTGAACTGAAGTAACACAAACATGAAGCTGATGCTTCACTGTTGTATATTTTATGTGACACTTAATGGAAAGTGAAATAGTGAAGAGGAATGAGTGAGCAGGAGACACAGGAAGTTGTTACACCTAAGGTGACAGTGTGGGGGGAGACACTCAGTAAACACACAGTCTCCACCTCCCTCCTTTCTTCATGCTGTTCTGGGGCCTGCTGGGTTGAGACACTGACAGTGTGTTGTTCCAAGAACTTTGTCCTGTTGGAGGTTATCAGGGCTTTCATTGAAATTGATGACCTGCAAGAGACACATGCACACTTTGCTTTGATGGAGGGGACATTCTTTACGGGAAGTTTGCTCATTTGTCCACAGTCAGAAAAACTTGTTGTGTTTGTTTGTTTTCTCTCTTTGTGTCTGTCCATCTGTTGGTCTGCCTTATGTGGGATAGAACAGGGCACCGCTATCCCCTCCTGCTCTAAGTGTCTCTGATTAGCACACATTATACATTAAATGATAAAATAACCACACAAATGAAATGTAACTCATTCATACATAATTTCCACCTCTCACTGCACATAGAGGACACATCAGGTGTAACTCAATAGGTTCCAGTTCCAACAACCACCTGACATTTCATTCGACTCAAGAGGCTTTTCGGTTTAAACACAACAGCGTACGATCTGCCAAAGTGAATGAAAGAACAACTTCACTGAGTTGGTTTTAGCCTCAAACTGTCGGACTTGTGAGTTTACTTCTCATGTGGCACTAATCGAACCCTAGTGCTGATAACGTCCAAAGATTGCGTTCAGCTTGGTCAATTGTTGATCTATAAAATGGAAACTATTTAGCTTACCAACTTGAATGCTATAGTAACAAAAAAAATGTTTTAAAAATCAATAAAAATAATGAATCAAATCAAATCAAATCAAATCAGATTTATTTATATAGTGCCAAATCATAACAGAGTTACATCAAGGCACTTTACATATAGAGCAGGTCTAGACCAAACTCTTTATAAAATTATTTAAAGAGACCCAACAGATCCCCCGATGAGCAAGCACTTGGCGACAGTGGCAAGGAAAAACTTCCTTTTAAAGTTGGGTATTCTGAATTTTACCGGCAGCCAATGAAGAGCAGCTAAAACAGGAGAGATGTGATCCCTTTTCCTAGTTCCTGTTAATATTCGTGCAGCAGCATTCTGAATCAACTGAAGGCCTTTCAGAGATTTGTTTGGACATCCAGATAATAATGAGTTATAGTAGTTCAGCCTAGAATGAAGAATATAATAATATTCATCACAGAAAGTAACAAAATACAATGATGTAGAATACAATTTAAATCTGCTCTCAGGTTCACTGGAGCTAAAGCTATTGCAATGGCTCAGAAAAAAAAGCTAATACTGACTAATAAGAATAATTAAGAGCAAGAGCTGAACAGTGTGTATCACAAGTTGCCTATAAATCACAGTGGTAAGGCTGTACTCCAGCTAGAAACAACATGCTTATGAATTCATTCATTATAGATTTTAATATATGATTGTACACACAGTACAACATGATTGTACTGTGTGTACTGATCGTGGGTTTGGTTTCCCAGCCTAGGGCCTTTCTGTGCGGAGTTTGCATGTTCTCCCTGTGTTTGCGTGGGGTTCCTCCGGGTACTCCGGTTTCCTCCCACCGTCCAAAGACATTCATGTTTATATCAATTGGTGACTCTAAATTGCCTGTAGGTCTTAGTGTGAGTGGTTGTTTGTCTTTGTCTATCTCTATATTTTGGCCCTGCGATGGACTGGCGACCTGTCCAGGGTGTACCCCACCACAGAGATTGGCTCCAGCCGCCCCCTCAACCTGGAAACAGATAAGCAGTAGAAGATGAATGAATGAATGCTTATCGAACACAAAGGTCTTCAACCACATTCTAACCTGATTGACTGGTGACCCATGTACACAAGATATAGAGCTGGGGCTCCAGACTCCCTGTGTTCAGACCAGATTGTGTCATGAGATTCTCTCAATGTGTTGTTTTACACATGATCTCTGTCACAGACCCCTCAGCAATGCAAATTCCTTCTCTAGCCTGGCCTTGGTCATATTTCATGTTTGGTTTATTTCACTGTAACAGGATTAATGTTGTCCCGTCTGGTCTGCGTTGTGTGGTGCTTCGCTGCCGGTCAGTCACTTTTGCTCAAGGATCCAAAAATTCCTGCAGGATCTCATGCCTCCAAATGTGCCACTTAAACATTTGAATCACACCCATGTCTTCCTATGAATCTTTACTCTCCAGGCCAAAATCCATACCCAAACATTCAAAATAAAGTAAATCTTTAAAAACCTCATCAGTATACATGGCAACATGTTAGCATTAAAGGGATAAAACTAATACGAAGTGAAACCTCACAGTTTCTGGTTCAGTGCCTCACCTTCTGACAGCAGTTCAGCGCCACAGATATAATACCTGCTTTCCATCGTTGGCCCGCTAAAAGCTAGAATCGATCCCCTCTTGAGTGCCAGAAATCAAAACACACAGCTTTTTAATTAATCCTCAGTCTGTTTACATTCATGAGAAGCTTGCACCCTGCAGCAACCAGCCAACAGTGAACAGTCTGTATCTTATTAGGTTGGTGATGGGAATCAAAGTTGGCATAATGGATATCTGTGTTAGTGCAGATCATGTTCTAGCTGCTCCAGCTGAATAAACCCTGGGATTTCTGCACATTAACAGGGCTTACAGCTAGCAGCTCCTCCTCCCAGCCTCAAGTTTCATACAGCATCCATGCTATGGGCAGACATGTTGGGTGGGACAGGAGATATACTGAATGAACTGAATCTTTGTAGAGATGTAGACTGATGAGATGAATCAGTAATTTGACATTTTTATTCAATGATGCAGAGCAAGTAATTGCCTGAGAATATTGTTACAATAAATCAATAATGCTACAATACAGTGAAACAGCATTTTAAATGAATTAATGCAGTACCATCCATTATGGTCACAGTGTCACAGTGGGCTGGACAGGTCCCCTTTCTATTGCCACATACAGAGACAAACAATCATTCACACTCAGACTCACTTATTTCCAGTTTACATTATAAGAAGCAAGGCAAACATCACCAGGTAAAAAAGTCAGTTAGCACAGAGCTACAGAGTGCATACCACAGAGCTGCTCAACAGGAATGTTTGCATGTGTATATTTATTGGATGAAGTTCGGCAGTGTTGAGCCAGGATCAACAGGCTTGCTGCACAGAGAGGGTGTTTTCGATAGTGCACAACTGTCAGCCTGTGTTCAGAGCTCAACTCCACTCATACACACTGAACCACTCACTTCCAACAGCCAATGACTGGGCAGATCTTAGCATTAAGTAAACTGGAAATGCACACGCTAACTGTGTGTGCGTGTGTGTGTGTTTGTGTGTGTGTGTGTGTGTGTGTCTATGTGTGTTGATTCAAATCCATGTGTGTCATTTGTGTTTACTTTATTTACAATTATGCCACATCTGAGGCTTTTTTTGTTTGTTTGTTTGTTTTTTTGGTCAGTTGGAGCACACTGAGGTCCAGTCGACTGCCACACTGTACATCAGTTTCCTAACCTGCCTGGCAGCCAACTGGCAGTTGGCAGCACATACATTTGTATCTGGACTGGAGACTTGAGTTGGTTTCTCCTTCAAACCATCTGATTCAGGGGATTTAGGGAAATATGCTCTTGTAATTCCATGTTAATTTTTAAAACAGGAATAATTAACCTAAAGACTTTTTTGAAAGTCATTTGAAATTTGTGAAACCTTTAGAGCTTATCAACTACAAATGTTAAATGTGGTTAAAACATTATTTTACCTCTTGGTGATCCAGTCTGGTGTAACTGCAGAGTAGTTGTACATTTTTAGCCTTCTTAAATATCAAAATGCGGCTCAGTGAAAGGAAGTTAGGAAGTTAAGTAGTGTAGTCAGAGGAGCAATGGGGGGGTGGGAGGGGGTGCTCAGTTGAACAGTGTGGAATGCGTCTTTTCACTTACCAAGTAGTGAGTTCTAATAATCCAATCTGTGACTAAAGAGCGATGCAAAAACCAGGGCAAAGCGCATAAAAAAAACAAAAAGTTAGTGTTAGTCTGATACTAGACGTGCAAAAAAACCCCATCTGTTTCAGACTTCACTTGTTTGCACTAGAATATGTTCTCCATTAAAACTAGGGGCAACTTGTTTCATTGCCAGTTTCACTTGCCATTAACTTTAGTTCAATTTCTTAGTTACCACCTCAGTGAGTGTTTACCTTCCAAAGCTTTAAAACATACAATCATCAGTATTTTGGCATCAAAGATTTTTACTTTTTTTTTTAACACAAATATATGCATCAAGCATAAAATGTGATGTGTGGAGAAATATATTTTTTAAAATGTTATTAAAGATTTGGTTTAGTTCACAGTGAAAAACAAGAATTTATGATGTATTATTTAGTAATTTATGCAGTATATATTTTTGTATTGTATTATGTTTGTATCCTCACTAAAAATGTTAACAAATGACTTCATTCTGTTTCTGGTTTCAATTCTTACATGCAAAAAATTATACATTTTAATACTTACTAAATTAAAATTAAAGTATTATGCAAAGCATTTCTGGAGGTATCCTTTGCAGAGGGTTTTTTGTTTGCTTGTTTGTTTGTTTTCAGTTTCATTCAAAGATTCAAAGTGTTTATTGTCATATGTACAGAAAAGAAACATGTTTCCCTATACAATGAAATTCTTTTTTGCTGTTCACAATGAATGCGCACATATATAGAAATAGATAAACAGAATACAACATTTAAAAAGGTTTTTAAAAAATAGCATAATAGAAATAAAACAGGAAAATCTCTTTCATGTGAATTGCATTATTTTTCATCCACACAGCACACAGACCTCTTTTAAAGAATGCATAACATCAACTCCAGGGCCTCTCCCAAATAAGCACAGCAGAGGTGACACAAAGAAACAAGGTGTCATTGGTTCACACCTCTCGTGCTGACTTCAAAGTTTGCAGCAGGTAGGACATTGGCTCAGGTTCATGAAAATCCTACCTAGATGGTCATCTGTTTGGACTCAAAATAAGGCATTGTGGAAACACAAGCGGGGTGGAGTTTGAAACATTTGCTTTACATCCTGCTGGGGGATAAAATAAAAACACAGTAGTGAGAGCTGGTCAGCAAGTAAAAAGGGCTGTACTCCTGTAAACATAAAAACAAAGACAACGTGCTGAGCAACTTTAAAGGATGTTTGTGTGGTCTGAAAAGGTGAATGACTACTGCACTGGTGTTCTGGTGTCAGCTGTTAATGCTAAGATTAATAATGTAGCTATGTTTATTTATTTATTTTTTTGCCTTAATTTAACATTTATTTAGCCAGGTAAGCTCTTTTGAGACCAATGATCTCTTTTTCAAGGCGCGACCTGATCAATAATTAATACATCATAAATTCTTGTTTTTCACTGTGAACTAAACCATAATACACAATTACAGAGACACAAATAAAGCTCTTACACATACAGTGCACATGGTCAAACCATGAGTTAGAGTTACCTTATTTAAACAGACTACAGTCATGCCTGAAATATTGAACTACACGCAGGTAAGATAACAGTTAACAGTTTGAGAGTCTGTGGGAAGCCAAAGTCTCTGACTATAGCTTCTGTTGTGTTCAAAGGACCTCAGCACATATTCTCTGGGGACATATGTTCAAAGAGCAAATCAGAGGGAGGAGGAGGAGGACTGAGAATAAAGCCAAAAAGAGAGAGTGAGAAAGAAGCTTTATAAGTTTAGTTGTCTGCTTTTTTCTCCCTTTTGGCTTAAGGCCAAACACAATGTGATTCTGTATGTTTCTAAAATTGATAGAAAAACTGTTTCATCAGGTGAATGTTCTAACCCTCACAGCCCATGCACATCAAATAGTTAGTTCCTGACATGTCACTCTACTCAGTTATGTGCCATTGTTATCATTGGTATACAGTTTAAACAGTGGATCTATATAATAACCTTTTTCTTTGACATTAAAAATTAAAACTTTTAGGATTTACATCCTACTAACATGTTGCATGGTGGCCTGACTTCCATCAGGTTCACTATGTGTGTGTGGTCCTTTCCAATAGACATGAGTCCTGAGAAGAAGTTTTAATTCAGAACTTCTTACACACAATTTGCTGTGTAATCATACTAATGCCATCTGCAGCTGTATGCAGCTGATGCCTAACATCTGGCCAAAGACATGGAGGGTGAGGGCGAGGTTGAATGCAATGAAGAGGCATAAGTGCGCCCTGGAGAGAGAATCGAGGAGGCCGTTGGGGAGGTCAGAAAAGCTGAGGTGTTTGGTGTTTGGTGTTCAATACTGTTGTATAACTGTTGTCCAGCACCTCCTCTCAGAGAGGTGTTTTTTTATGGTTTTTTCTTCCTGGAGGCACAACAATAAAGACTTTAATTATGGCCTTAACCTTGATGGGTTTTCTTCCTACAAAAAAATAAATAAATGAAATAAAACTACAGTGTATTAGATTGTAGCCAGTAAACAGTTTGGCATGTAAGTAGCTGAAAATAGATTTAACTTCTCAGTGATGTCAATGTGTTCCCTAGAAACATACTTCCAGTAAATAAATTGAGCCTAATGGAACAAAGAGCATTTACTGTTATGGCACTCTCACTAACTCACCAATCAACCCAGACATGCATGTCTTTGGACTGTGGGAGGAAACCAGACTATCTGGAGGAAACCCATGCAATAGCGCTATGCATTTACTTTTCAATATCTTCGCAGATTTCTGGTGTTTCAACCACAGACTGTTTCTAAATATGAATATAGACTCTCCAATGCTTAACAGCCCTAAACCTGAATTTTATATAAAGACAATCAAGGGCCGACCCCACTGGTTGTAAAAAGAAGACTGCATTGACGTCAATGGGAAAATGTCCCCACCACTAACTTGATTTATTATCGCTGAAATTTGTATGTATTAGGGCATGGCTACTATATGGTTGAAAGACACAATCAGCAGAAAACATATTTGGAGGAGGAGGTGGAGGTGAGGAAAAGTGAAGCCTGGATCTGACCTGCTCTGTACTATTTCAAAAACACCAAGATGTACAGCCGTCTAAACTTGAACATTTGGGCAGTGGATACGTCCGGAGGTAATGACCACATGTAGAGGATGAGGTTGGGACTCATACCATGGCAAATTCGCAAAACATAATTAAAAACACAAGAGATATTGTAAGAACACACATGGAGACAAGCAGGGACAGGCAGCCAGTGTAACTAGAAGTGGTTGGACAGCCAATAGCTAACCCTAACCCTAAACCTGAAGGGGAAGGGCCTATGTTTGACTCCTATATGGCCTTTGTCACGCTTAAAAAAGACTCATATGGGTAAAATAATTGTATATAAATGCACATTAAACTACAGTTCACACCGGACCATACAGCAGCCACACCACACATACTTTTCATTTTAGTAGTTTTTTCTTTTTCCTCTTTCTGTAATAAAAGGCTGCAGATCTGAGCAGATGACACAGACTGAGTATTACAGAACAATTAGTATATTTGCAATTACCTCTGACAAAACAAGCAGAGAAAAAGTTATTTAAAACAATAAGCCAGTACATTACATCACAATACGTCTGAGAAAGGCTGAACTGATGTAGTCTCTTGGATGAGGTGAAACATTAAGAATCTACAACTAGCCACATTATGTTGCTGTAAACTGTGACTTATGCCATGATGCACGGAGGTCTCTTTGTCTATCTCTATCACTCTGCACACGTTAACTTTGTGCATCTTCTCTTTCTCCTTCTGCAAGTGTCCTTGTCTCCAGAGCTGCAGGATCCTGGCCCCTTCAACTTTACCACAATTGTTCTTATTTTTAATCTTCTCATGGTTGTAGTTGGTTCTGTTATTCATAATGTATCTTCATTCTTACACATGCAAATATCCTAATCTGTGCTTAAATACAAAAATTAATATAGAATAATCAAACACATTCACACGAACACACACCAACATACCCTTCTTCATTCATTTTATTGTGATTTATTTTTCATTATTATTTAGTTGTGAAACACTTTGCAGCATCTGCTTGAAAGGTGGAAAAGGGACTATACGGTTTCATCCGGCAGTTAGAAGTTATCTATAGCTTTACTTTCCTCATCAGGCCAGTATCTGCAGTGTGTGTATGTAGATCTGAGCTGCCAGCATTCAGCACCCATCCTGAACATAGCTCCCTCTCATTCCGGCTCAGGTCCAGGGCGCGGATTACACCGTTAGTGTGGCTGACACATGTTTACTCCCGAGCCACTTCCCAGAATTTATCTAATCTATTCCCCAACCTGCCAAACTGCAGCCAGAGCAACATCTCAGACATGAAACCAGAGCTTTGAACAACAGTGATTCTCTGTTTCGCTCCAACATGAAGATCATGACAAATGTCAAGTTATGTGTAAGCAAATATTTTAAAGGTTAACAGAACTCCTCATGCACACTACCATGAGTGCCCAGGTGCTGGGTGGTTGCAGCAAAATGTACCTCAAGCAAGTTTGATCTGTGGCTTCTTCAGGTTCACTGACTGTGATGAATACATCTAGGTCACATAAACAATCTCACAGGTGTTTCCAAAGGTAAACATTTTTGAGAGAACATGCCAGTATTACACAAAATTACATTTCACAAGGTGATTCTGTCCTTTAGAAAGAGCTGTATGCTATCATAGCTCTTCATCCCCACCACTAACTGGAAAAGGTGAAGAAGTTTGTGGGATAGTGAACGTTGGTCAGCTGCACCCAGACAGACACACACAGACAGATTTAGGGGTGTAAACCAGGGACAGCACAGAGAGAGGAAAACGCAGGGAGACATGGGGAAAATAAATAAAACCACAACTCAATGGCTCAGATTATTAGTGAACATTTTAACATCACACAATTATTTGTGTTCAGTTCATAAATCCACTGGCTGAACAGAATGAGCTGAATCTGTGAAGTATTCCCAGCCATGGCAAAACTTGTCAGACCTTTGCTATGTACCTGCCAAACTGTCATTCTGTTTTCACTGACCGGAATAAAATTAAGGCTGACTGTGCGTAGACAAGCACCACTCGTCAGTGTGTGCACCGCAAACTACGGTGCATTCAGAAAATATTAACATGTTCTTCACATTTAGCTTTATGTTAGAATTGAGTCTATATTTAAAGTTGGAATTAACTGTGCATTAGTAATTGTAAGGCCAAGCTGAGGTCGTTTTACAGATGTTGTCAGTCACAATATATCAGCTTTCACGATGTCATGCAGGTTATCTCTGGACCAGATGTCTGTGGTGAACTTTGTGGTTTTGTATTTAAAATATCAAAAGCTCCAAGACTGAATAATATTTAGTCCAGGCAGGGGGGAAATATTTTGGCTTTGTTTTGTCTTGTGCTTCAAATGGCAGTTAACTTCACAACGTGCCTCACTTGCTACAAGCAGACATTGTTGGGAAAACTAACATTTTGCAGATGTGTCATAATCATAGACTATAAAAATGGATGAAGAATAAATTCAAACTGAACTGCTTTGACCTGCACTCAATCTGATGACCATGAAGAAGCAAATGGTTGTCCGTCTGTATTGAAGTCTATGTGAAATGACCATACTTCTAACTTGCTCTGGCTTAGTAAAGCCTTCTTCTATAAAACATGATGTTCACTTTTTAATGATGATCCCATTTAGGCAAAAATCAGAACACATTGGTGAAAGTGTCATAAAATCGAATTCATAATTTATCAAAGAAACAAACACAAGTTTTTAAAGTTTCCATGTACTCAAGAGCCATAGCCAACAAAAAGCATCAATCAACCTCAGAGACTATTTTATTTGTTGTTTCTACTGCTTTTAATCCCCTGGTCTATCTGTTATGGAGAGGAGAAGAACCTTCCCTAAATTTTAGCTTTCCTAGGACAAGCTGACAGCAATGATGATACAGACAGCTCCAATCATCCAGTACAATTTCATGACCTCACCAAGGCTGTTGTTTGATTATTGTTAAGTCTTGTCTTGAGTGACCCAGAGTGGCAGAAGTTAACATATTCTGCATTTAACACTAGCCTGTTAAGCCTGTAATTGTTAGACCCCGCTAGTCTGGTTTTTGTGTTGTCATTTCTTGTTTTAATTTTGAAGTCCTGTGGTTACCCCTGTTAAGTTTCCTCTTGTGATCATCTGGCCCCGCCCTAATGTGTTTCACCTATGTCTTGTTATCTCCCTCTCCTCTGTGTCTTTAAACTGTGTTCCCCTTCCCTTCTGTGTAAGATCATCTTGTCTTTTGAGTCAGCAATCCAGCATGCTTTCCAATCCAGCATGTATAACTTCCTTTCATTGATTCTGCATTTTTGTCAAGTGTTTTTTGGATTCTGTTGCCTGTCTTGACTGCCTGCCTGGTTTTACTCTGTTTTGGAATGAAAGACTGTGCTTCAGCCATACCCCAGAGTATTCTGCATTCTGTGTCTTCATTGTTCTAGATCGTGACACTAATATCAGAGGCGTGATTTGATCTTCTTTTAACTGACCTGGTCTTAACCCATTGGTCCATGATCCGTCCTTAGCTGTGATTGTAAAAAGACTGCTGACGACTAGTGAAACTTTTCAATCCAAAGGCAAACAAATGCACTACTCACAACCAGATTTCTGTAACTTCCAGATAGCTTAACTTAAAATATGATAGTTTAACAAATCTATTTCATACCACAAAAGTTTGGCTGGCAGACCACTGTTTGAGATAGACGGCTATAGAAAGAAGTGACAGTTAAGAGATGTCGTTTCCCAGCACTGCCCAACTCCATGATCGACACCCTGTCGAGCCCTCAGACAGACTGTGAGTTGTCTGTCACTCCCTATGCCCTGTTTCTGTGTCAACATCTCATCAGGATGTTTTGTAAAATGTGGATTTCCTGAACTTTGCTGTGTTATTGCTAATGTCTCATAATTCAGGTGGTGTGCAGTAAAAGTTCCTCTGCCCTCAAAACCACAAGTAAAATTTTGTGATTGAGACCAACCGCATATATTAGTTCAGAGGTCACAATCTGTAATTGTTGTGGGGTTCATCAATGTAGATTTTTAAGTTACAAATGAGCAAAATGTAAGCTTCAGCATTTACAGAGGTTGTGAGACTCTATTTGCAACAGAAAATCTATTTATTCAGTGCTGAAGATCACAGGCCACAAGTCTGTCTGTCTTGAGGACACAAGATGGAATTAAAATAATCACATTTTATATTTAATTATCAATTTAATTTTGATATAATTCTTTTGAATTAAGTATATCAAAGAAAACAGAAGGGCTTTTAATTTTCTCAAGAAGGTTACTTCAATACTAATTAACGATGTAACATGCATGTACATTATAGTGTCTGACAAGTGTATCAGCAAGACACTGACCAGCTGGCTTTCTGCATGACAGCTCTTGAAATGTAAAACTTCAGAGCCTTTGGGCCAGGCGTGGTGAAGCAATTATTAATTTATAAGTGACTCAGCTTGAATTGGGGTTAGGGAGGGGCAACATGGCAAAGCACATGTAGACCACTTTTGATCCACACAATGTGTGAGGGGAAGGAGGGCTACGTGGAACAGATGTGTGTACAATCCACAGAGTGAGGATCAAGGATATCAGCTGCCAGATGGGGAGGTCTGGGCCCTGGGGAGCTTCTATAGTATCACTCTCTGTATGAGACAGGAATGTGTTCATGCATGTGCAACCACTTCACCTCAGAGTCCACAAGTTTGGTGTAGGTTTTTAGTGTTGAAAAGAAAGAATGCTAGTCTCCTGTATGGATATAAATTGTATTTGTTTGTAATGCAGAGATCTCTAGAATATGAGAACACATGTTTGAAATATCATCATATTTGTTTCAAACAATTACAGAGCAACAAATTGCACAATGATGTTTGAATTCTCCTTGAATATCTTTTAGTTCTATTTTAGGTATCTACCCATTCCTCAGGGAGATATCAGACTCTTGAGCTGCTAAATGCTCAGCTGATTACTACTGCATATGGGTAAAACATTTGTGAGAACTGGGAGCCTGAATTACACCCACCGCACAAAATGGGTGACCGTGAGCACACTGCCTGTGCAGCTTACAGTACATCCTGTGGCTGTTTTCCTTTAGCAATATTTAAAAGTTCATCATCTCACTGTGAAAACACACAGAAAACAACAGTTGACAGATGTTTTATAATACCAACAAGATTACTAAGGCTGCAGCAATCAGTTATTTTAGTCAATGAGTACAAGGCATGAGAATATATAAAAACTATATAAATCAAAAATAAATTCAAATGTAAAACAGAGAGAACACTGGTCTCTTACAATAAACAACTAATTTGTTTACTTTTCTCACTCTCACTGCTACAATATTATCTGTCAAGACAGTTGCTGGTGGATGTTAAATTGATGAATGAATTTGTTTTCAAAGAAAAAAAGTAGAGAGAGGGTAACAGAATCTTTATCAGAGTCCTCACCTATGAACTATTCCCACAACCACTGAAAAGGAAAAATATGTTGAAAGATTATCCTGAACAAATCAGAGTTGAAATTAGCATCAAGTACCTGGCTCTTCCCAACCCAACAAAAGATAAAGGAATAAATTTTAAGACTATAAATGATATTTATCCCTGCAGTGTATTTTTAGGACAGAGATTTTTTTATTATCACTCAACCACCCACACTACCCATTTCTTCCAGTGTTGTCCACACACACCACGCCTCATGTTGCGTGCCATAGATGATATATGCTAAAAAATAAAAGTAAATACAATTATTCATTTAATTTAAAAACAGAAAGAAATTGTTTCTGTTGCAGTGAATTTTGCTGCTCTTTTTTAGTTCGGTTTAAATGTGGTGCTCTTCGGGGATCTGTACTTGCACCTCTGTTGAATTTTAAAACTGATTGTTATGATTTTGTATGAGAAAGGAAAATTGTGTTTATATACATCAAAAGTACTGTAATAAGATTCTGCAGACTTAGTTTTGTCAAACTTGAGTCCTTTTTTGTTAAGAACTTCTGTTACTTTGATAGAAAGAATAATGTATTTGAATGGGAAAAGTTATACTTGAATAACTTTCTGACACTGGAACTGATCTATGCTTCTATTGAGAGTTGTGTTATTTATGATGATCACAGAGTGGCCATCTGTGTTTACTTTGGGATTAACTGCCACATCACTGTTAAAGTGTAGGAGCCAAAAGTACAGCTCCAAGGCCCATCAAAAGGGAGCCATAACACTTTTACACAGTCCATATAGCACTCTTTAAGCCAAGAGCAATATGTTGTTTCCATGAGCCAATAAAGTATAAAGGAAATACAGTTATGACTAAGATTTAAAATTATAAGGATAATTCATGAGAGCTAAACTGTGTCCAGTCAGTAGTTTGTCATGAAAAGGTATGTTTGTTTTCTCTCAGGTTATCTAGCCAAATTTCCACACGCAACCACTGTTACTGCCACACGGACACATGCACAAACACACATCAGTGGTTCACAGAAATAGCCAGTTGGTGTGACACTGAAATTAAAATTTTGTGTAGTTTTGGTATGCGTATTTTTGAACAGTGTGCTTATTTGTTCAGATATCATTATATGAAAGACAAAGCAATGGGATTCTCACACTTTCGTTGCTGACACACAGGATGAACTACAAACACCGGCAATCAGTCAGCTGAGCTGCCTGTGCTTTCAGAGCTCCTTCAATTCCTGCATTACTCAAAACCCTCCCCTGTTGTAGCATAAATCAATGTATGGGCCACTGAGGGTACAGAACGTGTGTACCACAAATGTAATTCAACATATCCATAATATTTTTTCATCATGTGGCTTCCCTGAGCTTAACATGGGCTTTCCTGTATAGCTAATACAAACAAGTTGTTTTTCAATCAACCCTGGGTTTCAACATGGCTCAACATGAGACATTTGTGTCAACATACATTTTGTGGATGCGCTGGGACACATCATCAGTGATGTAACCTGGGGTCATTGGGTGTTTGGGGTCTTTCAACATCAGACATCCTCGCCCAGGCGACCCAACCGGGATTGATCAGGCTCTGGCCCCTATGTACCAGCAGCGTTTGCCCACGGATCTGGCCTCTTGATCCATAGCCACCTTGTGACTTTCTCTGCGGCCTCAGTTGCACACCTGATAGCCTTCCTCTTTGCTCCCTGGTGAGGCCCAGCAGCGTGCAGACGGACCGTCCTGCAAATCCTTGGCAGCCCACCTCCAGAGGTTCACAGCAGTTCATCCAGCGTTGCCTCCTGCTTTCGTCCACCATCTCCTGGGCTTTTCTCCGGCTCTGTGGAACCTGATGGGCTTCGGCTTGTGGTGGCCCTTGATGGTGTTGATGGCCGTAGCTATGCTGTCAGCAACTGCCTTCAGTACCTGGTCATCGCACCAGCGATAGTGCCCGTCTCCAAGGGCTTTTGGGCAGCTGCTAAGGAGGTGTTCCAGGGTTCCCTGTCCTGGAAAATGGGGGCAGGGTGGTGTTTCTGTCTTGTCCCAGACATAGAGGTTAGCTGGGCTTGGTAGGACGTCATAAACAGCCTGGACTAAAAACCTGATGCACCGGAAGACTGCTTTCCAGATGTTGGACCAGGTGATCTTTCGTTGCAGAACATTCTCCCATTTAGTCCATGCTCCTTGTTGCCCCATTCCCACCATCCTGCAATCTCGTTCTTCCTACACGCCTGCCCGCACGTCCTCCTGAACGAGATATTGTTGTTCTTTGCCTTTGGTCTTGTCCACCCTGGTTACTGGGAAATAGCCAATCCCTGCACGCACCGTGGCTATGGACCCCACAAGTGCCTTCTGCCTGGGCCGTGACTCCACCATCTCCAGAGCTTTGTCTGCCCTCCATTTCCTGCCTGTTCGCACTTGGATGCCAGCTGATGCCACCTTCGAATCCCTGGATTCCCTGTACTGCAGGACTTCCCATGTTCTGGACACCATGAACTCTTCGGCGAGTCCGCTGAATGGGAGGTGCAGGGTGTTGGTTGTACTATACAGGGCGGAGCTGCTCAAACTATGCGACAGACCAAGCCATCTGCTTAGGTAGCTGCTGATCTTTCTCTTCATGGCCTCGACTGTTGTTATGGGTACTGTGTACACCAGCAGAGGCCACAGGATCCGGGGCAAGATGAAATGCTGGTAAACCCAAGCCTTGAATCTCCCTGGCAGACCTGACTTGTCAACCCAACTCAGCCAGTCCTCAAGCTCTTTGCAAGTTTTCTGGATGGACGCAGAATCTTTGAGGCTGCAGTCAAAGTGCTTCACAAGGCTCTTAACTGGCTGCTCTGTGATGGATGGGATGGTGACTCCAGACAGTGAGTAGCAGAACTTGTCCACTACTTTTCCCCTCTTGAGCACTAGAGACCTTGATTTTACTGGCTTCAAGCTCATTCTTGCCCATGTGATGAGCTTCTCTAGGCCTTGGAGAATCCATCTCCTGCTTGGGACAGATGTGGTGGTGACTGTTAGGTCATCCATAAAGGCTTTTATAGGGGGCTGGCGTACTCCTGATTTTGTTGTGGGTCCCCTGCACTCCACCTCTGCTGACTTAACTAGCATGTTCATGGCCAGGGCAAAAAGTATGACTGAGATGGTGCAGCCTGTTATTATGTCTTTCTCAAGTCGATGCCAGTTCACATAGGTTTCAAAACAATCTGACTCCTTTTTACAGTTAGTGGAATCCCCTTTAATGGTCATTGGCTATAATGCAGGTTCTTCAGCATTGGCATGTATGATTGAGCTCAGTTCAACTGAAAATCCACATTATTATTTTGTTTATTATTGGAAACTATGAAAAGAGTATGAATCATTGTTCTGCTCAGATAATTTAGTTTCTCCCTCCAGTTCTATTCACATTTGTCTCATATTATAATGAGCTTAAGTGATGAAGAACTGTAATTAAAGAATTTTTTCAGAATTTGTTTTCTCATCAAAACTCAATATCTAAAAATTTTAATATCATCTAAACTTAAAGTCATATCATAATGTTACAACAAAAATTTTAATATATTGTATTGTTCGCCAGGACGTGTTGGAAGGATGGACGAAGCGATAATCAGTCAACCATTTATTGTCGGAGAAGTAATGGTTACTGTCAGCCGTAACCATGCCAAAACAACAAGGCAGGGCTAAAGCAACTGCACACGACTGTCCACCAAGCTCTCCCTCAAGCTCGCTCACACACACCACACGCACGCGCATGTCTTTTGTCCCCCACACACTCGCACCCCGCCCCCCTACCTACTCAATCAACCACAAACCTGGCATTATTTCAAAGAACATTTGAACATGTACAACATTATAACAGCAACATTACTGTAGGGTCCCTACAATATCACAACATCTGACTATGAAGTTGAAAAAACAAGGTCTCCACGCCTCTCCAAGTATCTGGGTCGTGGATGTACCTAATGTATCATTATTACCGATTGTAAGTATTATTTCTAATTATCTTTAGCTATTTAAGTGCATTTCACTGCAGTGTATAGATAGACGTTATGTTATATACCCGTGGTTCTCAAACTTATTTCTTAATCCGTATCTACTTTTCATTTAAGGTCATAGGTCCGAAACAATTTGCAGTAACGTAACATTTAATGAGTAATTTTTCACTCATATTAACTTTCTTCCAAATAGCTTTAAACTTTAAATAACTCAACGTTTAGGCAACATACAAAGGTTAAAACAGTCATAACAGTCAAAATAAATGTCCCTTGGTCAAGGTGCTGCAGTATAAGCTTTTCATAAACAATACAATAACAATAAATAAATAACTTCATTTAACGTAACTACACTACATTCACTGTGGAAAATTCAGTCGCTCAGATATGTGGAAGGGAACATGGTCAGCACAAAGAGGAACACCTTCTGGGGAAGAAGTGGGAGAAATGGCACTGTTTGCTGCGACTGTTTCAGAGCAAATCAAATATGTGGGTTTTGTGCTTGATTGGGGCAAAATAAAGCCATATTTGTTCTCCTTATTCCTCTTTAAACTGTGTTTTCTCTGTCTACTTTCCTTTTTTTTTTTAACAACATTTGGACAGTGACATCAACCAAAGCCATCCTATGTGTTGTGTGATGGTGTGTTTTGGTTCAGTGTTGCCAGATGGGAAAAATCATACTGTCGCTTTAAAAGGATCTTATTTTGACCCAAACTAAACAACTTGAAATATCACACATTAAGACAGTGCATTTAAAAACAAAGGAATAAACACAGAGGTCATTTGGATGAAACCACTGCTTTATTCACTCAGTACGTTTAGATTCACAGTTAAGTTGAGCTATCGTTATAGCTCGATAAAGCCATCTAATCGGACTTCTGTCCTTGTCCCAGTATACATGCACGGGAGTGGAATCAATTTATTTGTTGAAATCATGATGCCTCCACTAAGATAGGTGGCGATATGCACTCTTTCGGCTTGTGGGTAATGGGCCACTACCGATTGACCTATGACGTCACAGCTCCTTCAACTGACTGAGCATGAACCCTGTCTCTGTATCCATCCAAAAATGAGCGTTTGCTGCAGACTTTGCCATGTTCGACGCGTTAGCAGTTAGCTGGCTTCTTTTGTCTGACTTCCTACATTTACATTTACATTTTAAATGCCGTTCGACTTCCAGGTCATAGCTTAGCGCGAAACTTAAGCAAATGCGCAGATCACCTCCTCGAGCTCCAGTCTTACTGTCTCTATACATGCAGCAGTAGCTCGACTTTCAATCACATTATCTGGGTGTGTTAGTCCGACTATTATAAATTTGATTTCAGTTGAGCTAACATGTTTACATGTACTTTAAAAGTCCAGTTTTAGTTGGACTCACGCAATAATTCGTTCTTTTTAGGTGTCATGTAAATGTACTGATTGTCACACAACCGCCCAGTCATTCGCACCTTTGCACAATCACTGCTTACATAACCACTGCTTCCGTGCTCAGCTATAAAAATAAAAGCCGTACACTCATTCCCAGCAATCCTTTAACGTTGGGTCTGACTCCCAGGCCAGCCAGTAAAGCTGCTGTGGCCGGGGTTGCTTTTGTCTTACACACCTTTTGTCCCAGGTCTGAGCTGCCGGAATTTTTTCTTCTTGCACCTTCTCCCTTAGAACACACGTTTACTCATTTTTTCAAGTCTCTCTGTCTGTCTGTCTGTCTGTCTGTCTGTCTGTCTGTCGATGCAATGCCAGTGCCACCGCACAAACAAACATGAGCTTAGTGCTGCTGGTGTTTGGCGGTGAGGAGGGAGATGCGCCAGGTACAGTATGAGTTGATTGGGTTAGATCAGGCATCGATTTCTCATCATGTAGGTGGATGTTAAAATAAATCCAAACGACATGCTTGTTTGTTTATTTGTTTGTTGTTGTTGTTGTTTTTTTTTTGGGGGGGGGGGGTTCATGATAAAACCTATTGTATATTTGGCTCTCTTTAAAAAGATTTATCGTGTATCATTAGAGACCTTAAAATTGTCATGTAAATAAGAGAATTATCGTATACCCTGCAACCCTGTTTGGATTGCTTTGCAAAGACCCGCCCTCCTTTGCCTCTGATTGGCTCTAACCTAACAAAATTTCATGCACCGGTAAGCTACATATTCCTCTCATCTATGGAAGTATTCAGCTCCTCTCTGTGTTTCAGCGAGGGCAGGGCAGTCCCGCACAGCGCACACAGCGGGACAAAGGAGAGCAGAGGAGAGGCAATGGAGGCTGACCAAGATGAGATGAATTATCTTCGCTGGGTCCTGTGAATGATATCCAGCCACACTGTATTCAAAAATATTTGATTGTGTGTAGGGAGACTTTGAAAGCCCTGTTATATACCATTATATCCAGCTATCCCATAATATAAAACTGTATAAATGATTTGCTTAAAGTATACAGCCAATCACTTCGGTACATGGTTTCATTTCATATGACAAATGTCCAAAGTATATCACCCCTTTCAGTTTTTTCCATTTGGGGCCATCACAGCAACTCAGCTCTTTCTTGGGACATTGTGTTTGTGTCCACCTGATGGATTTGGCTATGTGACTCTATGTGATCTTTTTATTACTAGTTTGTTTTTTGTTTTTTTGCTTTACCAGCTCCAAGGGTAATTTACTCATTGTCGTCAAGTTATATTTGTCATATTCTAAATCACGGAAAGGCCGTCCAAGCCCTCAGGTGTGGCTTTCAAAAGTGCAGAAAAGAGGTTCCAGTATAGAGGTATGCCGTCTTTTCTAGCATTAAAAGATGTTTCACTTTTTGTTTGTACTAGCTAGAGACTAGCTAAGTTGAAATAAAGCAAAGTTGCCTAATATTGCTTATGTAGATACTGTAGCTACTGTAGAATTGTAGTGCAACCTCTTTTAGTAATGCATAATCACAACTACATAATAATTTATAATATGTTGAAGATATTCAGTTAGTAGTCTGCCTGCTGCAGCAACATGTTTTGCATGTAGTGTGCACTGTACTGTGCAGGTAAATCTACTTTACCTGTGTCCTTGACAGGTGCACTGAGAAAAGAAACTCTGGTTCTGTTGTCAGATCAGAATTGGAATAAGAATTAATTTATTGATCCCCAAGGAGAAATTGTTTGTGTCACAGGTGCTCCCGACAGAACATTCCAAACAGAACAAAACAAATAATAATATATAGAAAATATGTACATAAAAGACTGCAAAACACTAAGACAGAGTGTTGGTCCTTTTGTCAGTTTAAGTTTGTTTGTATAGGATTTGTTTCTTATTCAATAATTTTCAGTTCAAATCAATTCATTCACTACCTTATTTTCGAGTCAGATTCTTTGAATGTACTGCCTCATGAGTATAGTGATGAGAATCCCTGATTAGTATGCAGGAGACCGGGGTTCAATTCCACCACAAGGAACCCCAGCCACAAAGTGCCCACTAGTGGTATTCTTGTTTTGGTCCCAAGCTCGGATAAAACTGGAGGGCTGTGTCAGGAAGGGCATCCGGTGTAAAACTGTTACCAAATCAGTCATGTCAGTTGCAGGAAACTGATTTGCTGTGGCAACCCGGAACAGGGAATAGCCAAAAGAGAGAAAAAAATCTTTGAATGTACTGTTTCAGGACACATTGTGTTGCAATGAAAAGTACAATGAATAATTAAGTATTTCGAAAAGCAAGTACTTCTACTCAAGTCATAATTTAACTTAGCTACTTTCACTTTTAATGGAGAAACATTTGACCAGGAGGATCTGTACTTTGACTCAAGTACTGGAGTTGTGTACTTTGTCCACCACTGATGAGAACTAAATGTTTGCCATCTGAGGTCTATTAAAGTGACATGGGTAGAACATTTGACAGGTTTTAGTTTGGTTAGAGACAGGTCAGCACAACATGCCCTTTGCGTCCGGTAACTGACTTTAGATACGCTGATCTGTTGGGTGTCTTTAAATAATTTTATAAAGAGTTTGGTCTAGACCTGCTCTATATGTAAAGTGGCTTGATGTAACTTTCAAGTTCAAGTTCAAGTTCAAGTTCAAGTTTATTGTAAGTGTCCCCGTAGGGCAATTGGTTTTGCAAACAAGCAAACAAACAAAAGCACACAGGTACATACAATCAGGGAAGGGGAAGGGGAACACAGTGTGCCGGAGCAACAGTAGATACTGGGACATAGTCGATAAGAAAAAACGAATATGCCAAATGCTTAGATATAAATAGCCTACACAGAGTAGGGAAAGTGCATGGTACCAGTATGGACATCACCATCACCAACAATACCAATGATAAGCAGCATCAACATCAACATCACATAAAAATCATGAAAAACATAATCATAATCAGCATCATCATAGACAGCAACAAAAGAGCCAAATGAGTAACCACAGAATATAATTCAAGTACGACTCCTCCCCTGACACGCAATCAAGAAGGAAATGGCTGTAGGGATGAAGGAGTGCTTATATCTGTTACTCTTAACAGGGGGAAATCTGAGCCGGGACCCAGAGGGCAACAACTGGAACTCAGAAATTAACGGATGGGAGCTGTCCGAAAGAATGACACTAGCCTTCCTAAATATCTGCCTATGATATAGGTCAGATAGTGTGCACTGTTGCACTCTCAGGATCTTGTTACACGTCGTCACAACTCTGCTAAGAGCATTTTTGGTCTTAATATTAAGGTTACCAAACCAGCAGAGAAGCGAGAAAGTCAGGAGAGATTCGATGTATGATTCATAAAAAAGAATCATGAAGGACTTGTCAACATGGAACTTGGACAGTTTCATCAGACAGGAAAGACGCTGCTGACCTTTTTTACACAAAGTATCAGCATGGCAAATGAAATTAAGCTTGTTATCAACAGTAGTCCCAAGATATTTGTAGTTTTCCACAACATCTAATGGCTGTCCTTTGATGATGGTTGTTTTGTTGATGTTAGGGGGTTTATGTCTAAAATCAATGTACATGTCCTTAGTCTTCTTCACATTTAGTTGAAGGAAAGCATTGTCACACCAATCTACAAAGTCAATGACTACAGGACCATGACTGTTTTCATTGTCATGAAGGAGACTGACTAAAACAGAGTCATCAGCAAATTTTAAAATGAATCTATTTTCATGCTGACTGCGGCACTCGTCAGTGTATAAGATGTAAAGGAGAGGGGAGACCCAGTGGATGATGTCAGTTCCGTCGACATTCACCCTGACTCTCTGTGTTCTTGATGTTAAAAAATCAAGAATGCAGCCCACAATGTTAAAATCTAAATTAAAATTGTTGAGAAGTTTGTCAATTAAGATGTGAAGCTGAATTTTATTAAAAGCTGATGAAAAATCTGCAAATAGCAGCATGGCATGATTTTTGTTTCCTTCGAGATGTTTGAGAACAAGGTTTAATAAGAAAGCAGTAGCATCCTCTACTCCCCGTCCAGCCCTATATGCAAACTGTAGAGGATCCAGTAGGTGTTCAGTCTTGCTAAGTAGATCCTTTTTTATCAATTTTTCAAAGGACTTCATGACAAGGGAAGTGAAGGCCACGGGTCTAAAATCATTAAAAACCTTGGGGTGGGTGATTTTGGCCACAGGTATAACTGTGGACTGTTTCCAACACCTTGGCACCCTCTGTTGGTTAAGAGACAGCTGGAAGATATAATAAAAAATAGGGGCTAATTGTTCTGCACAGGAGGAGAGCAGACGACTACTTATGTTGTCAGGACCTGGGCTTTTCCTGGTTTTAGACTGTTTAAAAGATTTGGCCACAGAGAGAACATCAAAGGGAGCAAGTCCAGGGCAAGATAGGTTGTTTTTATGGTATAAAATCGCATTACTAAAATCAAGAAAATCAAACCTAAGATAAAACTTATTAAACTCCTGTGCCAAGTGATTGTCAGAATTTTGTTATGATTTGGCGCTATATAAATAATTCTGATTTGATTTGATTTGATTAAAAGGATCAAGGATGACTGGAAATGAAGCTACCATCAAACTCATTAGTGTTCACCTTCATTTTATTACTTGCATATGCTTAATCCACCAAAAATAACTGCACAGAGTGGATTGAAAGGCAGTAACTGTCCAACAGACCCATATGGAAAAGATATATATAAATCTTATAAAATTTGTATCTCCTTTGTCTGAAACTTGTATGTAAAGTATACAGCAGTGAAACCAGATGTAAGATCCTTAGTAAATTTGAACAAAATAAAACTTGTATGACTTGGGTATTTATAAGAACAATTTATGATAGTGATGTTGCATACAATATCCTTAGTAGGGAAATGTAATATCAAACTTATGAGTTGGGCAATCATCAGTGAAATTAAACTGTTGCAAATATTATATAAAATACTTACAAATTGTACTTGTGGTACCACAAATGTGAGACATTTAATAAACAAGATTTAACAATGAAATTACAGGGAAACGACTAAAAGCAAGTTTTCAACTCATAATGACAATGGACTTTTTTTTTGTTTGTTTGTTTTTGGTTTTTTTGCTAAGTCTAGCATTTTTGCAAAATATTGTTTAACATTTTATGAGCAATTATATCCAATAATATTCATTAAATTCTTCTTGTAGAAATATATTAATTTTGCACAAGATCAGCAGATTACATTAGAATCAGTACAGTACAGTAGTAATTTTCTCCGTAACGTTTCTCGTTAGTCTCTCGTGTCAGGTGTCACGACTTTTCTTTTCGGCATCTCTGTAAAATTGCAGGAACTGGTTTGACAGTCTGTTTACCATGCTGTGTAAAGCCAAGGCAAGGCCCGCAAAAAAAGCAACGCGTGCTACAAACCATTTGAGCGTTGATTTGCTAGGAGTATGGTACATCAAAGGCAACGTGGGGCGGGTCATGCCCATCATACCACAGCATGCCTGGCAGCTATCAACGCGAGACCTTGGCATGGTCACGCGAGGGTGTGTCATTTTGAATGCACGGCGGCGGCAGGTCTGACGGTTCTGTAGACGGTTGATGCTCTCTCTGCATATCATCACTCATTCGGATACAATGGAGACAAATGAACCTCCCGTTAGTGGTAAGTAAAATTACGTATTTGAAGGAATTAGCTTACATCGGATTTTCGGTTTATGTAGCATTTGCTAAAAGTGATAGTTAGCTTAATGCTAAACTGTATACATTAAAACAATTGAGAAATGTGGTTATTCTCAGTTTTTCTCATGCATGAAATTGCGCTTGCCTAAACCTAACAGATAGCCTGTTAAATTGATTTTAAAAAAAGATGGTTAGCATTTATAGTGTATGTCTATTGGTCATATTGTTTGGCTTAGCATTTTTTTTCACTTTGCAGAACACAAAGATAGGAAGTTTGCAGTGGTGCAGTGGAGTGAAGGGGAGGATTCTGGGAAGCTCAGTGAAGTCAAGACCGACAATATACTGGGGTATGATGATTCCAAGATGGACCATTGGAATCCTATTTCCACCTACTCAGCCATCATTGAATGGCGCCAAGGGAAGAAACAGCGTGGAGGGTGGCCCCACTACCAGGGCACTGTTATTTTTGTCAGTGGTAAGTTAATGTTTCTATGGTTCAAAGTGATTGTCCTCTCTACATAACTTGAAAATAGGTGACTAAAGTTAGACAGGGAAAATTTTCATCTGTCTTAATTTGGTTGCTTACTTTCCTTACCAGGTGTGTAAATGCTTTACAACAAATGTTTTGAAGGATAGCTACATGATGATTAATCACAATATTACTGGTGGGAAAGTCACAATATGAGCCCTATTTAAATAAGCCAACTCTTGATTTAAAATGTTACTCATATTATTTACAACAGCTTTGTCACCATTTTATCATGTGTAAGTTACTGCTCTACAAAATGCTAATCTATATAACTTCCCTCATGCGTGAATGACACTAAAACACAGTAATCTCATGATGTTAATGTCTATAGCAGTGATTCCTACCTGACACAAATTGCAACACCAACCCCTGTCTGATAGATTTTTTTACAGCTGTTTTAGTACATAAAGTTTATTAAACATTAACCAAAGTTTCATATGGATTGGGAGTATATATGTTATAAAACACATACTATGATACTGACAACGTCATAACATGGTAATACAAAAACTGCTTTCAAATATTAAGCAGTTTGTCATTAAATCTGTTTGTTTGTATTCTAGGGCTGTAATCAACCAAAGAAATTCTTGGTCGACTGAAGCCCTGAAATTTTGACTAAAAATCGACTAATCGCGGGGGGTACTGAAATTAATTACACACTCAAGTCTGTTGGCTCTGACAGTGTTTTGCATCACGTGCATCTGAGCAATATTAGCCCATGATTTCCAAAAATATACTATTTCAACTATATCAGCACGAGAACTGTTGAGGAATATTTAGACAATTGTTTTTATCATTTTATAATAATTAACAGACACTATCATTTCGCTCTGTGCATGTCCTCGCACAGAGCGAGACTGAACATACAGTAGGAGCTCAGCTTTGTGGCTGAAACACGAATAGACTACTGTAATTCCTCAAATAATAGCTGGTATTCAATTAATAGCTGGGTCTCATATAATGGCCGGGGGCATTGTTTATATGAACAAATAAAAAAAAAACCACTCCATCGCCTGGAACAAACTGACAACGATATGATCAGAAACTGTTTCAGCTTGTGTGGACTGTCTGTGAAGACTGATGGGAATGAAACAGACCTCATCCTCTGCTTCAGAGAGGGACAGCCTTATGCTGTCGGACAGCAGGTTTCTGCTCGGGCTCCAGATAAGGACCAGAGTGTATGATGTGAAAATGCTCTGATTGACATGAATGGGAGTGAAGCGCTACAGCGTGCACAACGGAGACAGAGATCCAGGTCCGACAGCGCAATGAGGAGAGCATGTGAGGAAGATGAAGATAAGCTACTGAATGATGAGGAGGGATTTAGAAATAAAAGCCTCCCCCCAATAAAGGCTGGGTCTCCTGGGCAATTTTTTTTGTAAATAAAGGCCCTGGTCCTCCTGATGAAATTAACATGTCAAAAAATTGACCAATCAGAATTTTGGTTGAGCCAGAACGTATCGACCAATAAATTGACCAGTCAACTAGGGCTTTGGAGCTCCATTGTATCCTTCTTCTTTTGTTCTCTAGCTACTCGTTATGAGGCAACCCGTAAACTTAATGCACTGCTGAGCGAACCTCTAGACTCTAGTGAACTCTAGTGAACCTCTGGAGCTGACCAAGAGGGTATTAGTCCGGCCTCAAAAACATCAGGATGATTCAGATGACTCAGATCCAGATTAGGCTCAGAGTCTGACTCAGCCATTGCAAGCCAAAGTTGACATCTATTTGCTTTTAACAATTTTGAGGTTACCATATTTTTTGGTTGTGTCACGTAAATAGAATATCAGATCTTCTCTTCTCTTCTCTCTCTCTTTCTCTCTCTGTATACCCAGAAGTCAAAGGCTCTCACAAGGAAAGACCCTGCAGAGGAATTCTTTGCAATGTACAGGGATTCACCGCCTTCAGTCATTCATCGTGATAAAAATCTGACAAAGACAGTGGTTGAATTAAAGCGGGAGATCTGAGATCTTAAAGAAGAGAATGCTAATTTGAGGGAGTTGCTTGTCCAAAGTATCACTTCTTATCACTTATTTAACAATTAGACAACCAAAACACTTAAAAACACTTTAGCCATACTTTATATTGTACTAAAAAATTATGTATCATTTTTGTTTGTCATCTTCTGTGTATAGATGTGCCTGAACTCCTAAAGACCATGAAGAATGTAATTGATTTGGCTGAAACTCCTAAGAGATCCAGTTTGGAGCTGAGCACACCACCATTGCCCCCCCAAAGTTCTCCCAGTTCATCATCTGCAGATTCACTGCTGTCCGTCCCCAGATCTTCACCATCCAGCTCCGCATCAGAGTCTGTTCTTCCATCAGCAAGGGACTCCCAGTCGTCCAAGGTAATTGATTTTTAAAGAATAAATAAATCACGTACATAAATTGGATCTACTGCCTCTCAGATGTACATGTATGAGTATGGAAGATCTAATTTTTGTTTTAATGTCTTAAGTCTCTAGGGGTGAGCAAATTATATTTAAACCCTAAATACTCACAATGTCTCCTTGTTTAAACAGGTGGAGATCCATCCTGGGACTGGAGTCATGGTAGAGAAACTGGCGTGGACCTTTGCAGTTAATGCAAATTCGGCTACAGTATTTGTGAGACATCTGCTCACAGCAGTCTTCCCAATGGAGATACTGCTGGTGAGCAATCTTCGTGGGGGGAAACGAGGCAGAGGAGATGTTAGTCTACCTCTGGACAAAACTAAACTCGATGCCATCTACAGTAAGTTTTCAACCTTTTATGCTATGTGTTTTGGCAATAGATCATGCTTTTTACCATACCTGCATTTTACAGTGTCAGTTGTGTTAAATTCTATGAGACACATGGAGAACGTACAATTTCTACCCAACATTTCAAGTGTTAATGAAACAAGGCGTTGCCAAATGGAAGAACATAATTCATAGAATACTGTCTGATCTTCCCTTGCTTATATACTGTTTTATATACACAGGTGTAATTAGTGCTGTCAAGAGATTTAAAAAATTGAGAGATTAATTTTGATCTGTAATTAATTGATCTAATTAATCTCTTTTTTAATCTCACCTAAAAATTGCTGAGAAAAGCTCTCAATTTGAGGTGTTTTCATTTAAATTCAATACCTTATTGTGGCAGATCAAAAGATTGATATATATATAACAAAAAAAGTGGCTTTATAAAATTATTTATTGTTTTTAACAGACAAACAGATGCTGTCCTAGCTATTTACACTCTGCTGTAGCCTATTTGAGACTAGTCCCAAGTGCTGTCTGCAACCTTTAGTTTCACCAGGGGGCAATATTGCTGTGTTCTTTTGTCAGTCTCCAAATTATTAGAAAATAAAAATAAAATAAAACATCAGGTCAACACTTTTTTAAGCAATGCAAGTACTGAACACTGAACTTATTGCTTTTACTCTGCTTCAGTCTTATCCACATTAAAACGCAGCTTCACCCAAAACAACTTTTTTCTTATTTCTGGAAACGATGACGTGTTTACGGAGATTTTTTCAAAACGAATATCTGCGTACATGGATCCACTGAAAACGCTGTAGTAGGCTACACACTCAGGGCCTGTATGTGGACATTAATATAATGTAATGATGCTTTTTTATTGGTTACTTTCAGATTAATAATTGTACTGTTATTCTTTTCCATTTTCCCCTATTGTGTTCATATATAGGTGCAACGCTTGAGAGGTGGCCTGAGACCCAGCCCTCCAGCATTGGCAGCACAATCAATGCTAAGATCACAGAGCTCCGTGCCAAAAGTAAAATTGTTTCTTAAAACACTGTTTACCATGCCACAAACATGAACCACCTGGTAGTAACTGTTACTGTTAGTGTCACATTTGTAGCCAGGTTTTACCTGTTAGAGGGAAATTGTTTTTAGTGGGCAGGTTTTTATCCCTCCCTAGTTTTGCCCATGTTGATGTTCACTATAATATCAGTTCACTGCAAATAAAGTCCATCAAATTAAAAGCTTGCCTAACAGCCATTTTTTCAACGTTACAGATATTGAAAGATTGTATTTATAGACTGCAGTTATGTAGCTGGGATGGTAGAAAGTAGTATTGCAGTAGTAAAGGGAAAAATTACGTTTTTTTCACTTTCATATTTGAGTCACGTGTTTCTTATGATAGAAATTTATATGAAGTTGTATGAAATCATTCCTAAAAAAAATTATGTAATTTTTATAATCATATTGCAAAATTCATAGGCTAACATTTCAGAATTCTTATACAAAAAACAAAGAAAACATAGTTTACTATGGCATTACATTCCCATAACATACATCCTATAGTTTTTTATACAGATTTTTATTAGATGCCATTTAAAAAACTTATATAAAACATATAGAGACAGCATAATTCACCTACAAAAAATATTCACTTTTCATACAGAAAACCTATAGTGGTATTTATTCATATATGTAAAGTATATGTCTTTAAACAGACATAGTAAAAAAAATGTACAAAATTATATGAAACGTATGGAAAACATACGTTGACATGTGCTTTCCTTATTTTCCACATATATAGTGTTCACATGATTCTTATATAATCCTTTTTATTATCCTGTATGAAAATAATGCAAAAAAGTGGCCACTTTCAGGAGTAAATCATATACTTTACAATAGATGAAACATAAACTAAAGGCATACATTTTTTTTATAAGTTTCTTATATTTCTTTTTCGTATGGGCAGGCTGAGACAAAGGAGAACTTTACAGTGTGCTTTTCCAAATCCTACCATAAAGGGTTCACCAATATTCTCTAAATATACTTCTTAAATCAGAGCAGAGGGCATTTTCTTGCAGTGGGCATTTTCCATTCCTGTTATATCTGTGGTTTAAAATGATGCAGTGGATTTCACATAGTTCAGAGGAATGCTTAGAGTGGTATAAGTTGTTTGGTTTGAGTAACCCTAGCTGGTGTTGAGCATTATGTGGCTTCCCTTTGTACTTTGAGACCTTCGCGCAGGAAATCACGACTCCAATTTTAATACAGCCTTAGAGGAGTGTGATAACTCTATCTGATGACTGCTCTCTTTGGAATTCACAACTGTCTCACTTCTCTGGCCATTTTACTTTCAAAACTTCATTTGTTTTACGCTTTGAATATTCACTTATATTTAATGATTGAATATTGTTTCTGAGTATTGTATTACAGTTGATTTCCTTTTTTTTCTTTTTGTTACATCAAGGCACTTTACATATAGAGCACCAAACTCTTTATAAAATTATTTAAAGAGACCCAACAGATCCCCCCATGAGCAAGCACTTGGTGACCGTGGCAAGGAAAAACTTCCTTTAAGAGGCAGAAACCTCAGGCAGAACCAGGCTTGGGGGGGGGCGGCCATCTGCCTCCACCGATTGGGTTGAGAGAGGGGGAGAGAGAGAGAGAGAGAGGCACGGGGGGGGGGCAAAGTGTAGTAGGGAGAGAATGAGAGCAGGAGGAGGGGATATTCAATACAGGTGTAGGCAGGAACATGATGCTGCATGAAGTTCTTAGAAGTGATGCTGTATAGAATTCATGAAGATACGGGAGCAGCAGGCGTTGCAGGAACGTGGGGTGGCGATGATTCATCACCTGCAGAATGAGGACAGGGAGAGAGAGGAGAGGAACTGGGAGAGACAGAGACTTTGGGAAAACATGGTTAGTAAATGCAGTACACATGCTTAGAACTGGGAGAAACAGGGATTTCGGAGAAGCATGGTTGTTGGTATGTCGGCACATGCAAGGGGGAGAGAGAGAGGGGAGAGAAAGAGAGGGAGAGAGGTGCTCAGTGCTTCCCCCAGCAGTCTAGGCCTATAGTAGCATAGCTTTACTTTAACTTTTTAACTATAAGCTCTGTCATACAGAAAGGTTTTAAGCCTGGTCTTGAAAATTGCTAAAGAGTCCGCACCCCTGGCCGATACTGGAAGTTGGTTCTATAGAAGAGGAGCCTGATAACTGAAAGATCTGCCTCCTGATTTACTCTTGGAGACTATAGGAACCAAAAGTAATCTTCCATCTAGAGAGCGGAGTGGCCTACTAGGACAGTAAGGAACTATGAGCTCTCTGAGATATGATGGAGCTTGGCCATTAAGAGCTTTATATGTTAGGAGAAGGATTTTAAATTCTATTCTGAATTTTACCAGCAGCCAATGAAGAGCAGCTAACACAGGAGAGATGTGATCCCTTTTTGTAGTTCCTGTTAATATTCATGTAGCAGCATTCTGAATCAACTGAAGGCCTTTCAGAGATTTGTTTGGAAATCCAGATAATAATGAGTTAAGGTAGTCCAGCCTAGAAGTTATGAATGCATGGACTAGTTTTTCTTCATCCTCTTGAGAGAGGATGTTTCTGATTTTCCTAATGTTTTTCAGGTGGAAGAAAGCTGCCCTACTGACTTTTTTTATGTGTTGTGCCTAGGATTGTGTATATTATTATTGCCTCTTATCGAATCTCAATCTGGAAGGGATGTTTCTACTGTGGATTGACTAAAGAAATTACTGAAGGAAAGAGTGTAACAATGGCTGAGTTTTAAGGTTTTTATTAGCTCATAAGTGAGGAATCAAACACGTGCTCATTATATAAAGGGGGCAAGTTAAAATATGAGCTGAATGAAACAGGGGAACTCGGACATGAAAAGAAACATAACGCAACACAACCAAGAAGATTAAACAGCTGATACCCAAGTCGGGAGTTTGGGCAAATGAAAGGGAAGTTGTTTAATAAATGCGGGGCGAATCTGTCTGAGGAAGGAGAGCTTCTTTTCTTTAAACTAAAATTTGGGATAAAGCTGTCTAATAGCCATGCCTCGCACCACTCAGAACAGTCAGCTGGGAGAGCAGATAAACGCAACCTTACTTTGGCTGGCGAATCAACTGTCCACGAAAAGTGGTCCTTCGTCGTGGCCTCCCAAGTTAGACTGGTCCTCGGCTGAAGTGGCTGTTGGTCTGTCTCGTCCCTCTTCACCGGCAATGTTGTCCCTCGGGCGCCTGGCTTGGTGATATCTAAATTATTCCTTTCTATTCTGATGAGGGAACAGACGGGAGCATCGCGCAGCACCAGTGACTCTGGTTGCCAAGGCAACTCGAGACGCTTGGGACTGGGTGCAGTGCAGCCAAACTTGTTCTGCTCACCCGTGGTCTTCGCTGCAGGTCTAACTCAGCCCTCGTTGTTAAGCGGCTAAGTCTTAACTTCTGAGTTTCTTCTTCTCTTTCTCTTTTTTTTCTTTTTTCTTTTTTCTTTTTTGAATCTTCTGGTTAAGCTCCTCTCCAGAACTTTTCGCCGAATTTCTGCCGAATTGTATTGTTGTCTTTGACTATTTATTGGGGGCCGACCCACGGGCGTGGTCTGATTGTCGGCGCGAATTTAGTCCAATCAGATTTCTCCCTTTAGCTTTGGCCATACGAAGGTTTTATCTTTCTCTTTTGAAGTTACACCTTTCATCCACCCAAGTTTACCAGCATATGAAATAAAGAGAAATGTATCTTTAATGAGTATATTTCCTCTTCTCTTCCTATCTACTGTGAAGACACAATTAGGTGGTTATTCTTTGCTATCACCATTGCAGAACATACAAACAGATGAGACAAGAAAAGGACATTTCATGCATATCTCGACTGGTGGTGGGAAGTCAGAATTACATGGCTAAGGACTGTGTAGGAAGTTTCTTTCCGTTTCGTTTCCTTTTTTTCCTTTACATTTGTACGAAACCAAGAAGAAAAGGAAAAGAAACAAAAGAAAGGCAAGAAAAGAAGAAAACCCCAAACACATAGGTTGCAACGCTCAGTCAGTGCGCCAACGGTTTCGGGGTTTCGCCATCAGGTGGCGCTGTGGTTCTATAAGTGGAATAGTCCGTTCTTTCTATCTCCGCCAAATTAGCTCATAGAAAGGTGGTCCAAACAGCTGTGAAGTCCTCTTCCTGCAAGGAAATCAGTTCGGCGTGTTTACAGTCTCTTGTTTGATGAGAATAGTCCTTTTTTCTTTTATATCAATTTTGTTGTTCTTACTGGCTTGGATACGATACATTCCATAGCAGCAGTTTATGACCGCCATCTGCTAGTGTTAGCAGTTCATACTGTGGGTAAATGTCACAGAGTTGTACCTCTCCAAAGGGAGGTTTGGCAGGTCTTGCTGATTTGTGGTGTGGGCTGTAATTTAGTGTCTGGGAAACCAGGGTCTCCTGATGCCAAAGTCAGATAGGAGTCTAGGATGGCACTTAGCGGAGACCTGTGAAATCTCTGGTTAGAGTAATAGTCTCTTTGAAAGTTTGAGGGATGTGAGAGATTGAACTCCCCTCCCCGGACCTCACAACATATTTGACGGACAAAGGACATGTCCTGGTCAACAGTTACTCCAAGGTTTCTTACAGTGGAGCTGGAAGCCAAAGTAATGCCATCCAGACTGATTAGATGATTAGATAGGGTTTCTCTAAGGTGCTTAGGGCCGAGTACAATAACTTCAGTTTTGTCAGAATTTAGAAGTAAAAAATTATGGGTCATCCAGACTTTTATATCTTCAAGACATGTCTGCAGTCTGAATATCTGACGAACTTCATTTGGCTTCATTGATAAATAGAGCTGATGGTTGTCTGCATAACAGTGGGAATTGATGCTGTGTTTCCTGATAATGTCGCTTAAAGGAAGCAGATAAAGAGTGAAGAGGATTGGTCCGAGTACTGAACCCTGTGGGACTCCATAACTGGCTATGGTGCGTGAGGAGGAACTATTGTTAACATGAACAAACTGATGTCTATCTGATAAATAGGATTTGAACCACCTTAGTGCAGTTCCTTTAATCCCAATTTCATGTTCAAGTCTCTTTAATAAAATATTATGATCAGTTGTGTCAAATACAGCACTGAGATCTAAGAGGAGAAGTATGGAGGCTGATCCATTGTCTGAAGCCATTAGAATATCATTGGAGACTTTAACCACCGCTGTTTCTTGGCTGTGGTGAGTTCTAAATCCTGACTGAAACTCTTCAAGCAAACCGTTCCTATGCAGATGGTCGTGTAATTGGTTTGCTACTGCTTTCTCAATGATTTTAGAAATTAACGGAAGGTTCGATATGGGTCTATAATTGGCGAAAACATCTGGATCAAGATTCTGCTTTTTAAGTTTGATGACTGCGGTCTTAAGAGTCTGGGGTACATAACCCAAAGATAACGTCAAATTAATCAGAATAAATTGAACGGCTCTCTTAAGTGGAAAATCTCTTTAAAGAGGCTAGTTGGTACTGGGTCTAATAGACAGGTTGATGGTCTACATGATGAGACTATAGAAGCTAGCTCTGAGAGATTCAGAGATGAGAATTATTCCAGATGTAAAAGAGGCATTGCTGTTGATTCAGGAGTTGCTGTATTCAGTAGAAGATTATTGTTTAATGTAGGTAAGAGCTGATGAATTCTTTCTCTGATTGTTATAATTTTATCTGTAAAAAAGCCCATAAAATCATCGCTGCTGAGAGATCATCAAGATTTGAACACAGTGTGGCCATAGTGCTAATCAGAAGGTCATCAACCTGTGTATGGGAGAAATCCTCATTTGAATTTAGATATGGCATTGCTGCAAATGATGACCGAATGTTTTCTTTAAATTTAGCCACAGCATCTTCAGATAAACATCTTCTATAGCCGAATTTATTCCTCGATGCTGTGCAGTAAATTAAAGTAAACTCAAATGTAATGAGGTAATTGTCAGTCAAAAGAGAGTTTTGAGGAAAAATTGTTAACTTGTCAATTTCAATGCCATATGTTTGAACAAGATCAAGGATATGATAGAAGCAGTGAGTGGGTTCATTCACATGCTGGGAAAAGTCTAGTAAGGAAAGAAACACAGAACTAAGGCTGTCACTTTCTACATCTACATGAATATTGAAATCTCCCACTATAATGATTTTATCTGTACTAAGTACCAACTCTGATATAAACTCAGAAAACTCTGATAGGAATTCTGAGTACGGACCATGTGGACGGTATACTGTAACTAGCAGAACTGGTTTTTCAACTTTCCAGTTTGAGTGGGAAAGACTAAGAGTGAGGCTTTCAAAAGACCTACAGCCAAATTTTGGTCAAGGGTTGATTAATAAGCTTTACTGAAATATCAAAGCCAAATTATACAGGAAATTATATTTAAGTGAGCTTTTCTGAAAGATTTCACTCAACTGGTGGGATTGAGAGTCATAGGCAAAGAGAGAGTGTGCATCAACTTTCATATAAGGTGTACAGTCAATAGACTCAAAAACACCCCTTAATCCTCATTCAAACATTCATTTACACACATACATCTCTACTGGCAGGCAACTGGGACCTTCAGGAGAACTCACAGTTGGCCATACTTCAAACAAAATTCCTCAGAAGGCTAGAAAACAGAATTGGAGACTAAATGAAAAAAATTAAAGGCCAAGCAAAGTGATATTATATGTGACTATAGTAACTAGCCACTCATTTCTGGGCTGCCCTTGACTTGTATTAGCTGTCTCTGGTTTGTTGTGTTATTAATAACTGCAAACAATGAAAATATAAAACTTATAAACATTTATATATTATACAGTCTATATTAAACTGAATCAGCCCAGCAATACAGATGAGACAGGACGAGTGCAAAGATTTGAATGTGGTTTCTGAGAACGAGTTATTAGTTACCAGAATTAAATTGCAGAATCTATAAGGACTAATGTTATGACTACCTACATGCTATATACTATTCATTCATCTTCTACCACTTATCTAGCATATCACCCCCTCTCACGACCCCGTGCTGGAGCCAATCCCAGCTCAAATTGGGTGAGGGTGGGGTACACCCTGGACAGGTCACCAGTCCATCACAGGGCCAACACATAAAGACAGAGATGAACAACCACTTAAATAATACACAGATGGAATTTTCTAGTAAAAACTTGCCCTCAAATAGTAATAGGCCTAAAACATGCATTTTTTGTATGCTACGAACACAAGATGTTAATATATTTTTTCCGACATGCTGTCATTAAACATTGTAGTTAGATGCTTCTATGTTTTTATTATAGTATATCATGTAAATACCATGAGTCAATAAACTTTTCTATTTGTTAAGTGTAACCCTATGAAATCTGCAAAAGTTGCCATTGTCAGGCAACACAGTATACATAATCAATGTCTGTTTATATACAAGAGTACATACAAATCACCCAACATCCACATAATTCTGCTTGATTGCTTTCATATAGTGAGGTAAGTTTATACCACAGCAGCAGTATACACACATATAATATATAACACAACATTTCTCTTACACACTCTAATACATACACACACACACACACACACAAATATAATTTGATGGCTTCACTGATAATCAGTCCTGACAGGAGGAGGTGAAAATTCCTGGCGTTCTCTGTGGAGCCAGGATGCCACGGCAATCACCTCAGGCAGAGAGTGTGGCAGGGGAAATGAAAGCTAATATTTAGAAGGAGAAAAAAGAAGACATGCAAAAGGATTGAACCCCTGCAGGGTGCATCTCAAATTACTGAGAATAGCATCTGTTGTCATTTGTTTTACTTTTAAGAAAACCCAGAAAAGAGTTGATCTTGTCAGGAAGATTTATATTCCTCTATTATATCTAAAAAAGAAGTAAGGAGGTTGGAGTTTGCCCCTGATTTATAGTAATAAGGCAGCAAGCAACAGCTCTAGGGTTCCACACCACAGGCCACAGACCCTCTCATGGTGGGTTACCTGTTGTTAGATGAAAACCTCTTAAATCCCCTTTGTTTGATCTCCATGTTTGCACTTCAGTTAAAGGATTAGAGAGGTCTTCAGTGAATTGAAAATAACTTACTTTTAAGGGCAGGACTTGAAAGCATCTCTTGGATACATTCTGCACTGTCTGCAACATTTACAACATGGCTATATAACTTTGTTTATTTTAACACAAAGCACTCAATTCATTCTCATAAAGTTTTGTGTTCTTTTCTCTCACATGGAACATGTGGTCAACAAACTGCCACTGAAGCTGTGCATAAATCATCAATAAAAGATCCCTTAAAGCATCTGCTTCCTCATTTGTCCTATTTGGAGCAGAAACTAATCAAACATCTAACTGCACTGTATTCACTCAGTCCACAAGGCAAATTACACATGGGACAAAAAGCTGAAGACTGCAGCAGTTCTGCCATCTAGCGGCCACTAGCACTCACTGTATTAATCTGTAGGAATTATACAACAAAGCAGTTTGTCAGGCCTTTTTCTTGGTTTCCTCTTAATCTTGTCTGTTGAGTCGATATGTCTGTGTCATGTGCGTAATCTCACCAGAGATCCAGTATATCAATTTAACATAGAGTGTATAAAAGAGACACTGACGAGCAAAGAGACCAGATAAAGAGATACCTTGTCTGAGGAAGTAATTAAATTAAAACTTTATATACCTGCTGTGACTTGTATTTCATAGGTATCATTTAAATTCTAGTTGTGTCTGGAAAGCTCGATAAAGAGAACTGAGGTGACAGGGTTGAGCCTGGCTCTAACTCCTGGGAGCTGGTGCCCAGCATATCAATGAACTTTGCAAAATAGAGGAAAGTTCCCTCCAACAAACACTGACTGACTAGTGTGACAGTCATTTAGACCTTGTATTCCTATTTCCTCCACAACTTGCAACAAGGAAAAGTCGGGGACTGATCATTTTTAAGTCTCATATATCGAGACTTGTATTCGACCGTGAAATATCCCAACATTAAAAGAACTGTATATTTTCAACGTGAAACTATCCATTATGAATAAAGCTGGTTTGTGCGTTCCTCCCGCACTTGATGCAACTGTCAGGCTGTCAGTGTGTTTATTCAATGTACGGTTACGGTCGTCGTCTGCGCTACGCCGTATTACCATAAAATTTCTAAATAGTAAAGTCCATTCTTTCTGTTATGCAAACATAAAGGAACCTAACACGTATTTAAAAGAAAAGGGAAAACTGGAAAGGCCCCAGCGAGGATCGAACTCGCGACCCCTGGTTTACAAGACCAGTGCTCTAACCACTGAGCTATGGAGCCCGTACTGTTATCAATTGTTGTCGTTTGGGCATTTGTTGCTGGTATGGCTGGTTAACGCCTCAGCCTGAAGGCTTGTACTATGTCCTGATTTTATTCCCTCATATCACTTATTTCAGACTTAGTGAAAGGAATAGGAGAAAGTCTGTTACCTGCAGTAAGCTAGCACCCAGCGGTCTGCGAACTATTACGGAAGCTTATTGGCTAGATATTTGTAATTCAATGCTTGAATTACTACTAATGGCAGCTTGAGTCGACCTTCATCAATAACCACAGATAACTTTGATATTTTTTTTCTAAATTGTACCAAAACTCTTACATCTTCCAAGTTTCAACGTCATATCAACACGTGTTCTGCATCGACTGATTCAAGTCCTGAAGAGGGGGACGCCAGGATCTCATAAATCTCAAGTCTCAATGTCTTGAAATGTTTTATTGAAATAATTTTACCAGAATGGTTACATTAGAATACAACCATACAGTCAATCTCCAGTGGTTAATGAACACATTAGGAAATGTGATAAGTAGACACTTACTGTCAAATATTTTAATGTACCAAATCACTAAGCAGCAAAACATACATTCAAACTAAACATTCAAGTCTGAAATTAAAAATTAAACTCACATATAAACATTAACCTTTGAGTAATATTAGCAAAATACCCCTCCTGACAATCAGACATTGGCATAGGAGATGAAGGGATAGACACAGTTACAGTGCGGGATATCATCTTTGAATTATATCTAACTGGATGAGGGGATTGTCAACCTACATCACCTCATTTAGATAAGGATTTTGGGATTGTTTCCCTGGGCAGGTTTCATAATAATAAGAAAAAGCACCATGGAGCTTATTCAATATAAATTGTTTTGTTGCTGTGCTGCTGTACAGCTATAAGCTGTTCAATTCCAATGTTGAAATACCATGGCACAAATTTTGATTGTTTTGGTCTGCTTATTTATGGATATGAAAAATATAGCTCTGAATAAACAAATTTTTAATTGATTTAAATTTTATGTAAATTTGAATGGTGTTAATTAATGATAATTACCTCTGATTTCATATTAGCAAACTTTTAGACCCCACCAACAATGTCAGAATTGCCACAGATCACTCCGGCATCTTCATAGTGGGCACAGTTGTGTGTCCCGACGTCAGCGTGTTTGCAGTCCAGCAAGCTAGATTCTGTGCCATTACACTGCACGTCATCCAGAAGAATTTGCAGATCCCGTCCCTCACCAAATTCTGAGTTCTTGGCTGCTTTCAGAGCATTCCGGAAGCCCAGCTGCCGACAAACAACTGCAGCATTGTTGGTGGTCCATAGGTCATCACACACAGTGCCCCACTCCCCGTTAATGTAGATTTCCACCCGTCCACGGTCACCGTCGCCTTGATCATCTCCAGCCAGCCTGACCCTGCCACTCTGAATCCCGGGTGCGGTTTCTGTTCTGGATTTTCCCTTTCTGCGCCGACCTTTCCGTCTTGGCTGTCTGGGTGGTTTGGTGGTAGTTGTGGTTGGTAAAGGTGTGGACAAGTCTGGTCCTACTTCCCCTAGATGGTCAAAGAGCTCTTGGAGCCAGTCATATGATTCTGTGGGTTGTAGCTCTGGATGGTGTTTGCTTGCTAGTTCAACACCAATTAATGCTAATGAAGAAGCAAGGGAAAAAACATGTGGACCACTATGAGTATAAACAATTCATGTCAAAGATTTTATCCATTTTGCCTTGTAAGTGGACTCACTTTCCCGTGGAACAAACTTGATGAGATTACTTTTTACTCTGACAGGAACAGGGTCATAGTGACACTGTCTCGGTGGAGCACGTCTGAAAAACAGCAAACAAAAACACAGTAAAACATTGTATAGTACGAACATGAAAAAATTAGATTTTTAGGAAAATTTGACAAAATTACTTATAATAAAAACAGACAGCATGACTTCCACATATAGCAAAGTAAAGTCTGAGAGCATTATCCCACTACTACAGAGAAAACAGTATGATCCTAATACTGCATATCCCTCAAACTCTGTGAGTAGAATGAGATGCCTGTATTTGTGATTAACAACAGATTTATGTCTCATAGATCCATGTCCAACAAGCAGAAAAAGAACTGCAAGTGCTCACTACACAGTGAGCAAGTACTGGACATTAAATGTTCCAAGCTTCTCTATGTAACCATTTCGAAATAAAGAAAAAACTCAGACATGACAACATTAGTCACCTTGAAGGATCCACCACTTTATAAACAACCCCAGAAGGGGACATAGCACTTGGTATTCCAGTGGACATAAAGTACAGCTCGCCTGTTGAAAAACAAAAACACACAGCAGCATGTTAGGAAAGTGCATCACTTGTTACAGCTAATGTCCACAGAAAATTGCAAGTACAGTATCACAGTTGGTCTGTGTTGGTTCCACATCATAGTTATCTGGGAAAGTTGAATCTAAGGCAAGTGGACTTAGCAGCGGATTCTTATAGGTTGTGTGTGAGTTCATGAATTACCAGCTTCATCTTCAGCAAAAGAAATTATGTACTGGTGATAGTTGTTGATGAGTCCAGGGAAAGCGCAGGTCAGGCCTATCCCCATACAGATCTCACTGTATTTCCATTGTCCTGTGTTTCTGTCCTCTTGTAGACTCATCAAACGGCTGGAACAAGAACAAAGCCCACAGTCTCTAAATCGTAATGCATTCCGTCATATTTTATAATAACGTATTGTGCGCACCTTTCTGCATTGTTATCTATATCTGCTTTGGTTACTGCTTTGCACATATATGAACATAAAAAATATATTTTGATAATGAACTGCTGATCATCTTCTGAACATATTTGCCAGTTCTAGGCTCTCCAGCATGACTAGCACGTTTTTTTTTGTGTTGTATTTCTCTGTGAATTTGCGAGATTTGAATTTGAAGGCAATGTCTTGTTCCAGTAGAAAAAAAGAAGTGCTTTGTGTTTCATAATGACTCAAGAGCAACTTCACCAGTACAAAATATTCCTCTAGTTGCTTGTCCAAACTAGTGGAGACTTCCCATTATCTTTATCTCTGAAATTCAGAAAAAGGAGGCATAAAACAGACATCTTCAGTCTAAGCTTCAGGTTTCACAAATGTTCCCAACACAAATGCTCAAGTTATTTTAGAAACAAAATATGTTGTGTACCAGATTTAATCTTACCCACTCATGAAATCTCCAAATATATACATGCCGTTCAGGTTTGGGTATTCACAGCCTCGGTACACGTAGCCTCCAGTCACTGACTTGCCCATCTTGTGGGGGTATGCATAAATAGGCAGGACATCACCTGTGATAAAAAGAAAAAGAAAAATTTAGGAAAAATATAAGGTTATTCTAAATATCCCCTTAAGTGTCTTACGAATACACTTCCTTTAGCTGAAAAGAGTTTCTTTACATGAATGGGTGTGATGAGGATGCACCATCAAGGCTCAGGATGAACGCTATATACACTCCTGAAAAAAAATCTTAAAACAGGGGGAAAAATTACAAGAATCTGGTGGACCGTGACCAGGTGTTAAGTAGGTCTTCAAAATGCAAAAAGAAGAAACTAGAGCATGCGACAAAAAAACAGTAAGGCCCTTAATGAAAACTGAATTTAAACTTGAACAGACTGTTCATCAGCAAATCAAAAATTTAAGATTTCTGTATAAAGTTTTTCCACCTTTCAGTGTTCCATGTTTGGTGCTCCCTTGCCATTTCCAAACGGGCAATTTGTGGCATGGGAAGAGACATGGCCTTATTTTTTGTTCTTTAAGCCCTTCTCTTTCAGATACCATCTTATGGTTATTGAGCTCAAGTCATTATCAGTAAGGGCCTCAATTTGGGTCGAGGATCAGCCTGTGTCTTCACAGACAGCCTGTCAGATCCTCCAGCTCAGCTTAGGTGAACTCTTTTTGGGTTTACCAATTGACTTTTTTGTCCCATAACCCTCAAACAAAAACAAACAAAAAAAAAAAACAATCTCGAAATTCAAAATTACAGTTTTACTGTGTCCAACCTTGGCAGCAATGGTACATTGCAAGAGGCCTTGCTTTTGCAGGTCAACAATCCTGCCACAATTAATGGCAGGAAGCCTTTTTGCCTTTGCCATCATGAGGTCATGAAAGTGTGAATACCTGAAAGAAAATTACATGAAGTTTTTGCACAGATTTTCACATTTTCACACTATGGTCTTAGATTTTTGATCAGCTAATGAACATCCTGTTTTAATTTAAATCCAGCTTTCAATAAATTGCCTACTAACTGTTGTTTGTCTCTTGCTCCAGTTTTTTTCTTTTTGCATTTTGAAGCACTACTTATCACCTGGTTGCGATCTACCAGTGTGAAATGCAAAATCTTGTAATTTTTCACTCGGTCTTAAGATTTTGCTCATGTCCAACATGAAAAGACATGATTCAGAAAACAATTTCAGCTAATTTAACTCTTCTTGTCAAGCGGACTTCTGTTTGACAACAAGATATATCTTGTTGTAGATGCTTGACATATGTTACATTCAGTTTTCCATCTAACAAATGACAGTTTGCATTAGTAATAATCATGAGTTCAGAGCCAAGCTTGCATCCTTTCATTTAAACAACAGCATAGAAGTTAATTTAATTCAACCAGTAAAAGCTATGCTATTTATTTGCTCAGTTCACAAGGGGTTTGTGTGTTTTGAAAAATCACAGTATTGCCATGATAAAATAATGAGATACCACTGGTGTCTGGGGCTAAACAAGGGTAACCATAAACCTTTCCAAGACATTTGACTGTCATTCTTACTTACCCAGTGAGCTGTTGGCACACAGTTTCTTATCATAGCAGGAAAAGCCCTCTTTAGCTCTCCAGCCATAGTTGCGGCCTTTCTCAATAATGTCAATTTCTTCAAACTTGTTCTGGCCTACATCCCCACAGAAGATGCGTCCCTTGCCTTCTTTGGTACGAGGGTCACCCCTGTCTACCGAGCACCTCCACATATTGCGGACACCGTAAGCATAAATTTCAGGTCGAGCTCCTTGCTCGTTTATAAATGGGTTATCTGGAGGGATCCTGTACAGTGGGCCTTTCTCATTGTCATCAACATCAATACGAAGAACTTTACCCAAGAGAGCAGACCTGAAAGTAAAGTGGCAAAATGGAGAATGTGCAGTAACATATTATATCACATGAAAAGTAACTAATTCTGGCAGCTATAATTACCATACACAGAACTAACAAAAACATCATATGAATTTTTTTAAACACAAATATTTGGTACATTTGTTGTAGCTTGATTCAATTTTTTATTCTTACTTGTTTTGGGCATTTCCATATTTTCCAAATGGATCTCCTGCCATCCCACCATCACCAGTGAAAATGTACAAGTAACCATCATCTGCAAAGAGCAACTGGCCTCCATTGTGGTTTGATGCTGGTTCATCTATCTCCAGAATAACTCTGGAAGGACAGTGGAGGAGACAAATACACCAGAGAAACTTCTTGTTTGTCTTTGTGTGGAGAGTTCTACATGTTGAGCAACAAAAACCCATTGCTGTGGAGCAACTGTCCATACCTACCGTTCAGAGGTGTGATCTACCACATTCATGTCATTGGCTGACACACGGAACTCACTGATCCTGATCCTCTCATCAAAACCCACTTCCACCGAGTAGTACACATACAGTTTTCCATTGTACTTGTACTTGGGATGAAAGGTGATTCCCAGAAAGCCTCTCTCATCACCTTCCCATGATGATGTTAACACTGCTTTGGTAATGTTCAAAAATGGTCTCTGTAGTTTGGACCGGTCAGGAAGGTAGGTCCACACCAAGCCAACCTGTTCTGCTACGAAAAACCGATGCGTACCGTCATTCGCGTGGACCATGGCTAAGGGATTCTGCAGACCATTGGCCACCTCTTCTAGACACAACTGTAGACAACCATCTGTATCTGACTCTACCCGGCCCAAGTTCTTTGTTAGCTTCTGGTTGCTGAGGAGATGAGGGTAGCAATAGTCCATGTCATCTAGCGTCAGGCTCTGGCAGAGACGACTTTGGTCTCCTTTGATTTTGATTATATGTGGGTGGTCAGAAAGGAGAGGGATGATGGAGCTACACTTCCCCCAAAATTGGAAGCAGTAGTCTGGACAGAGGCCAGGGATTGTCCGAACCGGAGTGCTTGGGTCCTCTGCATCAAAGAGATGAGCTGCATAGGGAGAACATTCCTAGACAAATGTGGAGCAGGAGTGACCAGAGAAGAAAAGACAATACGGTTGGTAGTTGTACAATCAATGCTGACATTAAAGTTGATAAGGCAGACTTGTTTGCAAACATTTGCTAATTGACACATACAGCAATATAAGCAGCATAAAAACAGTGATTATATTTACTTTATTTACCACTGTGGCCTATCAAGATTTTAACTTTTCAAAACTGATTACTTAATTTAAAAGTCTATCAAATTGTCTCCTCATCATAATTGTTGCATAACATTATAATCTAATGCAAGCAAGTGCTATCATTAACTGAGATTGGCATTGTCATTTGTCATGATATGTTGTTAAGCTATTTAAACACAATTGTTTGAATGTATTTGGCATTCACATATTTTTAAATAAATAAAACCAAGACATAACAGAGTGTTTGACTATTTACAGAACACAGAGGTCCCCCTGTGCTGGAATTGCTGGAGCCAATCCCAGCTCACATTGGGTGAGGGCAGGGTACACCCTGGACAGGGGTGTCACCAGTCCATCACAGGGCCAACACGTACAGAGACAGAGATGAACAAGTCACACTCAGACCTACGGGCAATTTAGAGTCACCAATTAACCTATACATCCAAGCAAAGGCCCCAAGCCCGGGAACCAAACCTGCAACCTTCTTGTTGTGGGGCAACAGCACTAACCACTATGCCGCAGTGCCGCCAGATGAAGGCATTTTTTTGCCAAAACTTACACAAGAAGATGCATGATGAACCAAAAATTACAGATGCACATGTTAGGATTAGGGCCACATGTGAATAATATATTTGACATCTAACTTTAATCTCAGAATTCTGGCATAAATCTCAGAGAAAAAAGTCAGTAGTGATCAAATGCCAAAAATTACCAACTGGCCTTATCCCACATTAGGAAGAAAATGCTCATGATTAAAGAAAGCGTCCTAAACCAGTTCCCTCAGAATCTAAGAGGTGTGGGGACTTTAAACCCCTCTGTCTCTAGGTGAAGTGACTTTTACCTTAAATCAAGCTCGGCCCACTTCATTAAAAGAGAAAGCTTTATGTTAGTAATCATTTATTGCAAACGTGTTTAATTGTTTCAATGTTAATGTCTAATGCCACCGTCCTTTACTTATTTCTTAGCACGGACTTTGCTATCCTGTCAGACTCTTGGCGCATGATGGAGACGCTTTGGACTGAGCCTGGCGACCTTTGTTCGGTCGTGCCTACCTGGCAGAGCAGCTCCTGAACGAAACCCGCACAGTGGGCATATCCATAATAATCAAAGTTATCCAGAATCCGGTAATATTTAGCCATCAGCTCCTGGTCTCTTGTATAATCACAACATCCAAACTCCTTGTACATTACGCAAAACTCGAGCTCTCTGAGCGGTCTGAAAGGCGGTTTGAAATCCAGACACTGCGGGTGTAACATTACAGGTGCAAGCCAGAAATTGAAAAAACAGAAGACGCCGAAGGGCGAGAGCCAAAGCCGACCCGAAGTTTTGCTGTTACACCGCCACATCATGGTGTATGAAGGAGACTATATGAGTGAAAGTTGCTAAGAAGCGGCTTCCTGTGTGTACTTTGCTCCAACTTCAGTCGTCCGCTGTCACTCGCTCTGACGTGGTGGACGGCAGGCTGAAGTGTCCCGGTGCGTGTGCACGCACTGCTTGAGGACGGCAGCAGTCTGCGGGGCAGCCACACCACCTAAAGCGGTTATAGTTGATTAGGCATCTGTCGGTGTTTTTGGATTACAACGTGCAAACCAATTGGAGAACCCCTCTGCTATTGTAGTTTCTAGTGTGTGGAATAATCACAATAATTATCTCCTGCTGCCCAGCAGGTGGCGATACAAACAATGATACAAACAAACAAAATAACAAAATAAACCCCACACTTTCCTGATGAAGCGCACTTTTATAGGTACAAGTTACCTGTTTGAGTTGGTTAGTTAAATAAAAAAATCACATTTAAACCACATTTAAATTACAGAAAGAAATGCCTCAGATTTACTGAGGCATTATTGTCAGTAGGTCTGAGTGTGAGTGTGAGTGGTTGTTTGTCTCTGTCTGTCTGTCTGTGTTGGCCAGGGTCTTGTCAGGGTGTACCCCACCAATGTGAGCTGGGATTGGCTCCTGTAACCTATTACAACTCTACCTCTTGCAAAAAGAAGCTTCCCCAGGGCCTACTTCGGGGCAAACAGGCCTCTGTTATCTGTAGCCAGCACAGAATACTGATCTGACCTGCTGAAAGCAGTTGGGCTCCAACCACCCTGAGTTCCATACCACAACAGACCCGCTTTGTTCCACTGTACGCTCCACGGGTCTGTGCAGCTGCCTACAGAGGACACTGTGGTACTCCCTGAGAGGTGAGATCAGCTGACTCTCTCGCGCTCTGTCTCTTTCTCTCTCTCGTTCCAGGCTCCATCTGCACTCACTGTCTTACCGTGTCAGGCTTACGGGGTGTTGTTCTGCTCTTTATTTCGTGGATTGCTGGGTCAAAAGCTGCTCAATCCCATCTGGGGCCAGCTGGGCCATTGCTTCGGATCTGTCTCCGTAGCCCGGTGTCAATCATGAATATGGGTTTCATAATCGCCTAACTTGGCCGTCCTATATCTGTCAGGGGGCTGCCGGTGTATTAGAGTCCAATTAGAAACAGCTGGACCATGGAGCGCCACGGGGCAGATCTGGGACAGCTGTCCGACGAGGAGCTACTGATGCTGGGGAAAGAAGATCTGATCCGGAGGCTAAGGAGGCTGGATAGCTGCAACATGGACCTGACGCTGGAGCACGGTAAAATGATGAAGGACGTAAACCAGAGACTGCAGATCCACCTCAGCGAGATCCGAAGTCTGAAAGAGGTCAACCAAAAACTGCAGGAGGACAACCAAGAACTCCGAGAGCTGTGCTGCTTCTTGGACGACGACCGGCAGAAAGGGAAGAAGGTGTCCCGCGAGTGGCAGCGGTTCAGCCGCTACACGGCCAGCGTCCTGTCGAAAGACGTCGGACTGTACCAGCAAAAGCTGAAGGAGCTGGAGGCCAGTCAGGAAGCCCTGAGGACGGAGAACACGGAATTGAAGGAGATCGTCCTCATGTTGGACGAGGAGAGGAGTGGAGCCAGCTGCCGGAGCTCCATCGACAGCCAGTCCAGCAGCCTGAGCAACCTGAACGGCTCGGTATCGGTACGGGACGTCGGGGATGGCAGTAGCACCTCCAGTGCTGGGAGCGTGGGGAGTCCCGACCACCATCCGCACAGTCACCTGCACAAAGCAGCCGAGGGGAAAATGGGATCCCTGGGTTGGTCTATAGACGACCTCTCCACAAACTACTTCCAAAGAGGCACCGGGCTCGGTGGTGAGTGATGATCGGGGTCTCTGTGGTGATGTCTGGGAAGTTTTTCGAAATAGTTTTGTCGTCTGGGCCTCTGGTACTGATGTATTCGGTCTATGGAGACTGTTCTTTTTTGTCCCTGCAATTTAGACAAAAACTTCACTGCATCTAAGAGAACAGACAATATTGTTTTCTCATTTCTGATCCTTTCTCACATAACACTTCCCTCCTTAATAATCATCCCCTCCTTATCGGAAATGTGTTAACTTACAAGAACACATTTGTCTGTGTCCTCTCTGTATTAATGGGACAATGTTGGACAATGGCTTCCATATCTGCACCTGAGAGACTCAGGCCTGTGTGAGACACATGCCAATGTGCTGATGCTGAAGAAGAGAAACTCAGGAGAAGACTTGGAGTGAGGGGCAAAGGCAAAGATAGAAGATGATGATGATGAAGTGAAAGAGGAAAGTTACGGTAGTGGAGGGTTGGTGTTGTTGTAAATGTGAGGGCATGTTCATAATTGAAATATAGAATTTTGGTAAATGTGATTTAAGCTGTTTTAAATCACGCTTCCATCAGCATTAAATGTCATAGCTCAGTTTCTTTGATCAGAGAAATTTTATATTTTTACAACATTTCTGATTATCTACAACCCTTAAGCAAAATATTATTTTGAAGTTACAATGCATATTTTTGCCAACAATTTTACAACATGCAAATAGGATTTATTTATGTATGCTTAGAATTTAGAAAATATAAACTTATTGCAAAATATAGTTTTTGATTTCACTCTATTCTCGTAGTTTCTCAGAAAGTATCAGTGAAGTGGTTTATTATCCTGTGAAATGGGTGAACAAAACAGCTCTGATATCTGAATATAATGGGTAAATAAATAAATAAGCCTGAAGTAGCAGATTCAGTCTAGCACATATATAGTATGATATCAAAATATCTGTTTGGTCATGTGCATTGGTTAGCACTTTTGCATCACAGGAAGAAGGTTTTAGGTTCCAACCTGGACCTTGGGCTTTTCTGTGTTGGGTTATCAGTTTTTATATTTAATCACCAGAAGCTCAGCATTGTGGGTGCCACAGTGATGAAGCACTGTTGCCTTACAACAAAAAGTGTCTGGATTAAAACCCTGGACCTGGGGCCTTTCTGTGTGGAGTTAGCATGTTCTCCTTGAGGCTGTGTGGGTTCTTGCCATGTTCTCCAGCTTCCTTTCACAGTTTAGACATGCAACTTTAGGTTAATTGGTGATTTGACATGAGTGTAAAGGGTTGTCTGGCATTACATGTTGGACCTATGGTAGACTGGTGACATGTCCAGGGTGTACCTTGCCCTCACTCAGTGTCAGCTGGGATTGGCTCCATGGATGGATGTTTCATTAAGATCAATTAAAAAAAACCCAGGGCCAGTTTGGTCTTGAGTGTCCATGGATTGACCAAGGTGCAGGCTGTAACACGCACAAAGGAAACCAAAAGAGACAAAATGCACTTACATTAAGTATTTATGTTGCGGTACATAGTTTTTTTCAGACACATAAATATGTTCATAATGCATAATCTCAGTCCCTGAGGTCACTTTTTCAAACCATTAAACCTGAAAGTCAGAACAAGAGTTTGCTCAGTGGTAATAGTAATGGATCTGTTGAAAAGTGAACCCTGTTTATTAAATTAGTAGCAAAATATGGCCAATTTGTAACTTTTAGGGTTAGTGAGGATATAATTGGACAGGAAAGGTTTTAATAACTAATTAATGTATTGTGTTGGATTGTTTCCTTTTGTTCTTCCATTCCGTAAACTTAAAGAACACAATGTTTGAAGAGTCAAATACACATGCTCTGAGGTATAACCTTCTGTAACTGAACACACATTTTCTTATCCAAAAGTCTGGTGGTGTGTTACAGTCAGCTTGCTCTTTGCTCATTTTTTAAGTGAATGATGCTCTGACTCAGCTCAGCACAGATGGCTCCGGCATAACTACCGCAGGTCATTGCGGCTAAAGTGCAATCTAATGAGGATTTAGCACCATAAACGCTCTAGCAGTGTACGACTGAATGGCATCAATAAGTCAACAGCTTGAAAGCACAGCTGAGGTATCAGTCAGCTGCATCCTAATTCCTATCTCTGACACGTTTAAAGAGGTCTGGCTTAAGGGTTGGAAGCTCTAAGTACATCACAATCAATTCAAATAATGATTCAGGGGGCGCCAATGTGATGATGAAATGATTATCAATGTATCCGGATGCATCAAATTTTTAAATGTATTTTTACTTTGCTACACCCACCTGCCAAGGCACTATGGACAGACACTGGCTCTGGCTATAATCTGGCATGTTTACATATCAGTGTTGATCAATATGTGCTTTCCCTTCTTTTAAATAAAATAAAATATTTTTTTGTTTTATTTTGATACTTGATCTATGTTCATGTTTGCACTGTGACTATTTGCTACTTTTTAAAGATACTGTATATTCATAATGATCCATAATAAACACACAAATTTGCTTCCATTACCTTTTATGAACAACAACATCTGGAAGATTTTGTCAACTGGAAGGTTACACTTGCTGACATACTTCCCAGTTTTGCAAAGAACCAACAAAAAGCTCTTGTCCATTTCCCTTTCACCTTCAACTTCATAGAAGCCAAAATGGTTCCAATCGCCAGGTGGAGCCACATTTAGCCCTTAGCCTGGTAGCCTATCAAAGAACGGAAACACAACGCACATGCTTTATGCCCATCACATTTCACCATCCAATGGACAGCCAAAAGGCCCATCTCAAGAGAGAATCATGATGCATCCAATAATCAACTTTTACCCCCACCCCTAGTTTGGCTACCTGAAGCCAAAAACCAGAAAAAGTTTAAAAAATGCAGAAGAAAAACTCAAACTTTCTGCCATGTCTAATGGCTTCATATAGTCCTGTAGACAGTAACATGATAACCTCTCACCCAGTAGATGATCAACCAACTGACCGACATGAGCTATGATTTCAAGTTGTGTTTATATTTCCCGGAATTCAAACTGAACAATGTGGACCAATATATAAATACTGCACTGCAAACTCATTAAAGCAGGTAATTGGAGACAAATAAACTCAACCTGGGCAGCACAGCAGCTTAGTAGTTAGCGCTGTTGCCCCACAATAAGAAGGTTGCGGGTTCGGTTTCCGGGCCTGGGATCTTTATGTGCAGAGTTTGCATGTTCTCCCTGTGCCTACGTGGGTTTCCTCCCACCGTCCAAAGACATGCATGTTTGGGTTAACTGGTGACTCTAAATTATTCATAGGTCTGAGTGTGAGTGTGAGTGGTTGTTTGTCTCTATCTGTCTCTCTGTGTTGGCCCTGCGATGAACTGGCGACCTATCCAGGGTGTACCCCGCCCTGGCCCAATGTGAGCTGGGATTGGCTCCAGCACCCCCCGCGACCCGGAAACGGATAAGCGGTTGAAGATGAATAAATGAATTAATAAACTCAACCTAAACTCAGGTGTGAAAAGTGAAGCTGCTAAAGAGCCTTCAATCTTCATTCTATCTAATGACCACCAGGAGGCAACTCCACTGGTTGGAAAGAGAAGTCAAATTGTATTGAAGTCTATGTAAAATAACCCTACTACTCCCTTGATTTAATAGCTCAGTTAACATTTTCCCAATGACTCTATAGTCTCAGTCTGCGGTTTCAAGTAATACAATATTCATTTTTTAAATGATGCGCACATTTGGTGGAAACTAGACATTAAAGTAGGGAATGTATTAGGACATGGCTACTGATTGGGAGACTGTACCACACACAATGACCAGAGCAGCTCCAGCTCCTCCTCAGCTCTACCTACCATTCAAAGACATTAATATTTCAATGGTAAAATTACTAACTTCAGGCGTCAAAAATGCAGTTCACACACCAAAATATCATGTTCATAGCCAATGCTGTCACACAGACCAAATTTTGAACCTCTCTTTATAATTTTTTACATTTCTTATTAAAAGGTTTCAACTTTTATTTCTAGAGTCATTGTTAGCACAAGTATGTGGTTGTTGTTTGTGATATTGGGACATCTGTTTTTGCATCACATGGCTTCTGGAACAAGCTGAGTCTTCTGTGTGTTGACAGTCATCTGTCAGATGCCCAGTAGAATTTGACATACATTAAAATAAAAATAAAAGTTGGTAAGATGGTTAAGATAAAAATAAATCGCATGGCAACTTGCACTGAAACTATAAAATCTTAAACTGCAAATATACAGCTGTTAAGGTGTGGGAAGCAGGGCTGAAATGTCTCCTCAGGGAAACAAGACCAGAATGTTACCCCATGAATTCAGTGGGAAGTCTGGATGCTCAGGTTCACAGAAAAGTATCTGAGTCTCATCTCTATGGTAGTTTTTAGTTCAGAGAGAGGTACAACCACAACGTCCGTCTGCTCTTCTTTTTTTTAAGGAATATACATTTTTTTTATCAGTGGATAAAGTAATGTTTTTAAAACATGCAAACAAACCCCTCAAGATACTTGAGCTCTCAGTTTTTATATTTATATGTCGTGGGACCAACTAGACGAAACACCGGTGAAAGGAGGTTCCCACCTGATGACCCCAAAGACATGTTAGTTATCACTGCTCACTGGGCTAGTTAGATATAGTTATCTTTAAGGCACGTAGGGCAGGTCGCAAGGTTGTTGTTAAGGCTAGGGAGTTAGTCACTGAGTCTGGTCCTTTTTTGTAGCACAAATTCCTTGTGTTTACTCTGAATTAAATCACCAAAAGCTCAGCCATATTGGTGGCATAGTGGTTCAGCACCTTCGCATTACAGCAAAAAGTGTCAATTGATGACTGTAGGCCTTAGGTATGAGTGTGAAGGGTTGTCTGTCTCTGTTCTGCAGCTTCCTCTCTGAGTCAAGTGGTTACCTGTCCAAGTTGTACCCTGCCTTCACCCGATGTCAAATTGGATCTGCTCCAGGCCCCCCATGACTGCATGGACAAGTATGTAGATAACAAGTGAATGAATGGAAACTCTGTCATATTCAATTATTATTTTGTTTTTTTTATAATGTTGACAAGTGTTGACAAAACAGAAATCTGTGTATCTCTTGTCTTGAAATTGAATTTTTTAGTCAGATGACATTGTGGTTATAAAATCAGGATTTTAGCACTAACTTGGAAATGGTTTTGGAGTTAACATCTTGATGGACCAGATTTAAGTCACTATTTCATACTGTTCCAATGTCTGATACAGACACAGAAAAATATGAGAACACTTGTGAATTCAGGTGCACTTAAATACTGTATATGTGAGCCCAAGAGGAGGGGAGAAGTAGCAACTGCCTCCTGACATTTGCACATTGGCCATAATTGTTTATATTTGCTTATGTTTTGTGTATTTAAAATAGTTTGTGCTTTGTTACTAGACTCTATGACATGACTGAATGTCCACGTGAATCTGGAGGAAAGGTGCAAACTAATGTAGATCAGCTTGAGAAGAACGAGTGATAGCAGAGTAGAGTGAGAAGAGTGAATGATAGCCGTGGAAGTCCTGAAGAGACAAGCATAATCTTTATAGTTCTTTCTTACTTCAAATACCAAGATGCCTTTACATACTTTTGTGTGTTTTTGAAAAGTCTGACCTACACTAACCTGTATCTGTATCACCCCCATAGGAAGAAAATTAGGTAAATTCTCAGCCACTATACTATACTACTTTCAACAGATGATCAGTAGTCCCTGGTCCCAAAGTACAGATTTCATGGTTTCATGTTCATGTTCACAGAGTTGCTCAAATACCTTACATTTCCTATTTACCACATATCTTTAAGATGATGAAGCCCCAAGTGAGAGGTCTCACACTGGTTGCCTCTGCGTTAGTGTATACAGAGGAACAAAGAGCACACAGGTCAGATGAACCCCTCACACCTATAAAGGTAATCTGCCATGTCATTGTTTTTAGTTAGTCATGCATTTTGGGGGGGTAGCATGAAACAGTCACACAAGTCAACATAGCACATAATACCCTGGAACAACCGGGAAGCAGATTCAACATTTCAGTCCATGTCAATGTCAGCATCCATCCACTTCTTTGTGATAAAGATGACAGTTGTAGTGTCCGGGGTGCGTAGAGAGGAAATTTGACATCAGAGAGTGGGGCTCATATACCACGCATGGTCAGGTTTAGGCAAGAAAAAGCATTGGCAAAATATATGTATGTCAAAAGCGTAAATACAAAACTGGACTTCACTAGACCTCTGAAGATGAGCTGTGCTATCTGAACCAAGACATTAGCAGCAAATCACTTTAGTTTAGATATGGAGCCAAATCAACACCTTGAACTGGTTACTGTTCTTCAACCCTTTCCTGAACCGTTGTTGCAGTGTGACAGGGAGCATTATCCTGCTGAAAGAGACCAATGACATTAGGGAATGTTACAACTGACTTCATATGTGCACTTGTTTTCCAGTTTAGCTGAATGAAAGCTGAATGACCTTTCACTTCTTCCTGTTTTGTAAAGACACCTAATTCTTTTAAATGTGTTATACATATCTCAATATGTGTATGTGTGTGTGTGTGTGTGTGTGTGTGTGTGTGTGTGTGTGCGTGAGAGCGAGAGCGAGAGAGAGTGTGAGAGGGATTTACAGCATGGAATTAAGACAGAGAACGTGTTGAAAATGAGGCTGCATGGAGAGTCTTTGTGTGTGTGTGTCTGTATGTCTATGTGTGCACCTATGAAAAGGTTTGACCAAACCATGGGGAAAATAAGGCTGTTACACAGACTCCACTGTCTGCTGATCAAGGGGCAAGGCAAAAGGCCGAGTCAGTGGATGTCTATGTGTGGATACTAAACTTAAAATTAAACTTTATTTATTTATATAGCACTTTTCATGCATATGAAAATGCAACCCAAAGTGCTTCACAGAATAAAATAACAAACATATAAAACATACAACAATAAAAAATGAAAGCCCGTCCCTCCCACCCCCACGTATAGACCCGACCCCCCACACACAGGCACACACACACACGCCCACACCTACACACACGCCCACACTCACACACACAGTAAAAAGACTGGTGACATGGCATGGCACTGAGGATCTAGGTGAGGAGAAGCCACCTATGGGTGGCCATCCACACAGAGAGGCACCACAGTCTGCAGCCACAGGGAGCACTGCCACAGAGACCCCCCCCCCCCCCGAGCCTGGGCAGACCAGGGCAGGCTCCACAACAACTGCAGAGACCCCCCAGTCCCCCAGGTCTGAGGGATCTACAGTACGATGTCCCCGTGGGCAGACCAGACACAGCTCCCTGTGTGGAGGGCCCCCATGAGGAGACACTGGAGCTAAAAACTAAAAGATTAAGATGATGGAATAAAAACAGGCAGTAATAATAAAATGTCTAGAAATGTGAAGGTTTAAAAATTTTAAAGTAATAAAATGCACAAGACTTAAAATAAAATAAATAAAAATAAAAGTAAATAAATAAAATAAAATAATAGTAAATAACAGTAAAATAACAGAAATAACAGAGTAAAAGAAATCAGTTAAAAGCCAAATTAAAAAGGTGAGTCTTGAGCTTCCTTTTAAAAATATCAACAGTCTCTGCGGCCCTGAGGTTCTCTGGGAGGCCGTTCCACAGATAAGGGCCATAATGGCTGAATGCAGCCTCACCGTGGGTTTTTGTTTTAACTCATGGTATGGTTAAAAGGCCGGTGCCAGAGGACCTCAGGGTCCGCGAGGGTTGATATGATAAAAGCAGGTCAGATACATAAGATGGCCCAAGACCATTAAGACATTTAAAAACTAATAAGAGAACCTTAAAATCGATCCTGAGGTGGACAGGGAGCCAATGCAGCGATTTTAAAACGGTTTTGGTAAAAGTTTCTCCCTCTGGCCTTCAGGACCAATGACTAAAACCTCTGTTTTGTCCTGGTTGAGCTGTAGGAAATCCTCTGCCATCCATGACTTTATATCTAAAATACAGTTAAAAAGGGCATCAATTGGCCCCGAGTCATCAGGAGACACGGCGATGTACAACTGTGTATCATCAGCATAACTGTGGAAGCTGATGCCATGTCTCCTGATGACGTCCCCCAAGGGAAGCATGTAAAGATTAAAAAGAATTGGACCTAAAATTGACCCTTGGGGCACCCCACACCTAATTTCATGTATTCTGGAAGAACATGTATCCATACTTACAAAGAAACATCGATCTGTGAGATAAGAGCGAAACCAGTTAAAAACAGTACCAGAGAGGCCCACCAGGTTTTTCAGTCTATTCAATAAAATGTGGTGATCTACTGTATCAAAAGCAGCTCTTAAGTCCAGTAGTACCAAGACTGTGAGTTTTTGTCAGTCTGTGTTACACCTGAGGTCATTTAAAATCTTTAAAAGGGCTGTCTCTATACTGTGGTTTATTCTAAAACCAGATTGATATTTCTCTAAAATATTGTTTGTATTTAAAACATCATTGAATTGGATAAAAACCAGCTTTTCTAAAATCTTACTTAAAAATGGTAAGTTGGATACAGGTCGGTAGTTATTAAAAATGTTGAGGTCTAAATTGCTCTTCTTCAGAAGGGGCTTCACCACCGCCGTTTTAAAGGAGGTGGGGAAGACACCCGTCTGAAGAGAGCAATTTAGACATCTAAAACATCTTTAAGAGTGATGTGGGAATTGGATCTAAAAGGCAGGTTGTAGGCTTTACTTGGGAGAAAACTCGACCAAGTGTCCTTGCATCAACCAGGGCAAAACTCTCCAGTGTTTCCTCGGATAGAAGCAACTGTCCAGATGTGTTAAAAATTACATTTTGATGTGGTAAAAGACTGGAGCTAATGTCATCGATTTTGCTTCCGAAGTGCTCTGCAAAATCCTCGCAGAGAGCATCTATTGGTGCCGCTGAGGATTTTTTAAAATTGATGTTAGTTAAAAGAATGTTCAACTTGGTTGAAGCTTAAGGTAAAAATTTTCTTAGCTTCCCCCACCATGTCTGTCTACCTCTGTCTCTGTCACACACAGACACACACACCCGCACACATACACAAACAGGATGGATGGACATGTTTGTGTTTAGCCAGAAGACCAGCCTGATTGATATACTTAAGTTGCAGACTTAAGCAGCTGTGATTTCAAAGGGTAGGAAGATCATTATTGGCTCAGCATTTGCTGATTTGTCACATAACGTGTGTAGGGGAAATTGTGGATTGTTCTTCCACACACTGTTTTCCCACAAACATGCCACAGAAAAAATGGTTAAGATCTGTAAAAACTAAACTAAAACTACGAGGATTAGCATATTGAGTTAGGTAAATGTGTCACGTCTTTGCTGTGGCAGTCCTGTTTGATCCTGGCAACAAACCTTCACGTGACTGCTTGAAGGAGACTTTACTGTGGGACAGCCCATTTACTGAGGATGAGTGTCAAATTATTATTAACATAACTTTGTCTCATCTCATTATCTACAGCTCTTCTCTGTCAGAGTCACGGGGGGTGTTGTGTATAGCCAATCCCAACTTACATTTGGGACCTTGGACAGTCACACACTCATGCCAAATGACATGTTTACTAGGGGGTCCACTCCTCAAGGCTAATACAGATACAGATTACCAGTAAATATTATTAGTTCACTTTGGCATTTTCTTTAGTTTATGTATCTGTGGGAGGGGGAAAAAAACGAAAACATGTTGCTCCACAACAAGAAGGTCGGTTCGGTTCCTGGGCCTGGGGCCCGGGAAGTTTGCATGTTCTTCCTGTGCTTATGTGGATTTCCTCAGGGTACTTAGGTTTCCTTCCACCATCCAGAGACATGCATACTTAGGTAATTGGTGACTCTAAATTGCCCGTAGGTCTGAGCGTGAGTAGGTATCTCTGTTTGTTTGCTCTGCGATGGGCTGGCAACCTGTCCAGGGTGTACCCCGCCCTCACCCAATGTGATCTGGGATTGGCTCCAGCACCCTCCATGACTGGAAACAGATAAGCGGTAGAAGATTAAAATGACTGAACAAAAGTAATGGGATCTGACTGCGCATCATATTAGTATATCATCTGTCTTGAGACTTCTGCGAAAGTGATGAGTCATTTTGTTTTTCAATAAAATGACAATGATGAGAATCAGGAACAGAAATGCAGCTGGGGGTTTTTCCTAAAACGTTTGACTTGAGCTAAAACATCTGCTACTGATGTGGTTTCATTTTCATGTAGAACTATTTCAAAGCAGCAGATCAGCGCTCATGCAGTTGAACCTTAGTGTCACACTGCTGAAAAGGAAGAGTTCACATCTGCTGTAAAGATGAGCCCTGGCCTTGTATCACAGGAGAAAAGCCACCTGGTCAGGAATTGCCACATTGCAGAAATTATAATGGACTGAAAGCAATGTGAGAAGTAGGCGTGTTGAGGAAACAATAATGGTGTACTGTTCTGTCCAGTATCATTGGAAGAGCCTAAGTCACCTGCCAGGATCAGTGAGGAAGCTTCATTAGGTTGCATGGGGAATAAGCATAGCAGCCTCTTTGACTTTAAATATGGAACAAATAAACTCTGGATGTGCATGTCTGAGTATCTGTTTTTCCTTTGTATAGTCTATGGTTTTCATATACCCAGCCCAGTCCAGTGGTTCTTCAGGCTCTGAGCTTCTGCACATTAATTTTATCCGGAATAAATTATGTCAGATTTTGAATTTGAGTAACTTTCCACCAACAGAGAAAGACAGTCTGGACAATGCAGCCCAACTCTCAGAGCCTGACATTATAACCCTCATATGACCGTCCATCCAACTAGCCATCATATATTGCCTTTTCAGGTGTGGTCAGAAAAGGTCACACGTCTGGAATTCAAACTCAGAACCCAATCCTGGTTTTTCAAAATATATATCCAATATATATCCAAAATATCCAACTCTGGGTATGGAGATGGTCTCGGGCATATTTAGTAAATGCTCACATGCACGTGTATTTTCATTTACCAGCTCGTGTCAGCTCACATCACAAAGAATTGATGAATCCCACCAAAATGGGCTGAGCTCTTCTCTCAACCTATCACTATATCAACTGTCTACATTTCTTTAACTTGGCTCCTCTGTTTGGACTCTTCCTCCTATCTAGACTCCCACTTCTCCAGGGATCAACACACAAATTGTCAAAGCTCCCATAAACCTGAGAGGTGTGGCTTCCCATCCCAGGTTCATCCTGCCATGTTACTTATTTATTAGTGTAGCACTGCCCTCCCTGCCTCACAAAGGTAACCTCACTCAATAAAAAACAACAAACTAGTCACCAGGGAGAGCTGGAGATGGTCACAGGTGCCGAAAAAATAAAACATTTCACTGTAAGACGTAAAGTGCATTAATCTCATAAAAAGTTCACACAAATGCACACAAAGGGAAAATAAATAAATAAATTGTCCAAAATTACACATTTATGGCATTTTACCATTTTAACTGTTCTCATGGATGAAAAACGATCCATTCAAACCAACAGAAATATTCTCTAAAAGATGGCTGTGCTTTGGCTAAATTATTTCGTGCATCTCTTTCATGCATGGCATTGAAAAATATTGAATGTGAGCTAGCAGAATGGTGAATGAAGTACTGGTTTCTGCACTCACATATATACCTCTAGCCAAAGTTATGTGTTAACTTTTTTGAGACAGAGCAGCTGTAAACACTCAAAGTCACAGAGAATGTTAAAATTGTAATCAGACAAATGCTACAATGTACTCGGAGTAAATGTGCTACATTATATTTATAAAAGAAGGAAGGAGAAACGTGGTCATAGTGGGATCAGTGTCCATTTACTTTTAAAGAACTAGAATTCTAGTATAGTGTGTTAAAACTTCCTTTATCTCCAACCTAGACAGTCTGTATTACTTAGTTTGAGCGATGAAATGTAATGTAACAAATTGTTCATGTTTCAACTCCAGGGTTCAATATTCACCTCCTACCTAATATGTCCCACCCTCTGACAGCTGCCATGGCAACTTCATAACCGCTGTTGTTCATGTTGCCTGTCAGTGGTCATAATGTTATGGCCAATACATGTATATCAAAAGCTAAGCTCCTTCATGTCTTAAGATTTTAGACTGTCATGCCATAAATCTGTTAAATTTTCTGTTGGCATCACTTTCAAATCCCTACAGACTCATTTACACATGTTAAACCAACCAGTTGCTGGGTGTCCTCATTTAATGTAATGCAATCTCTCAATCCCACGAGCTCACTCATGTGTCTTATCTATAAGTCTCAGTCTGCACTAAAAGAAGCTGCTGAATGTCGTGTAGATACAGTAGAACAACAGGCTTTAGATGTCACTTTCTTTGCCTGCTTCATTTTCAAGCCAAGAAATGGTGGCTAATTGAATTTGTTATAAGAGGTTGTGTGTACATCCACCAAACAACCCTCCACAAGGAGGGTGCATGGTGGATGTGTGTGTATGTGTTTATGTGCCTTCTGTGCCCTGGCCATCTGTCTCATAGCATTGTGTGGCTGACAATGGGCTTTAGATACTCACTCTGCACAATGGGGGCATCCCATCGACCCAAACAACTCTCTCTGGCTCACAATCATCCAGTCAAGTCATTATGTTTATGTGCAGGCAGCTGGTCCAAGCCTGATGAAATGCAGGAACATTCACGTCAAAGGTCACCTGTTTTGTGAACTCAGCCTCAATGGAGGTCTTTAAATTTTCTTTCAGCTGTAGTCTGGCCTTTTAAATACTTTTTAGTTCATGTAACAGCAATTGCTGATTGTTAATACATCATATTAGCAGTAGAATGTAGCTACTTCAAGAAAATGGGAGAAATTAAGATGTCACATTTATCATTTATTCAAATCAAATCAAATCAGATTTATTAATATAGCGCCAAATCATAACAAAGTTACATCAAGGCACTTTACATATAGAGCAGGTCTAGACCAAACTCTTTATAAAATTATTTAAAGAGACCCAACAGATCCCCGATGAGCAAGCACTGGGCAACAGTGGCAAGGAAAAACTTCCTTTAAGAGGCAGAAACCTCGGGCAGAACCAGGCTCAGGGTGGGTGGCCATCTGCCTCGAGCGGTTGAGAGAGGGAGAGAGAGAAGGTGAGAGGGAGAGAGCGAGAGAGAGAGAGCGAGAGATAGAGAGAGCGAGCGAGAAAGGGGGGGGGGGGGGGACATGGGGGGGTGGCAAGGTTGGCTAGAGTATGGAGAGAATGAGAGCAGGAGGAGAGGATATTCAAAACAGGTGCAGGCAGAAACATATGATGCTGCATGAACTTCATAGAAATAATGCTGTATGAGTTCATGAAGATGTGGGAGCAGCAGACGTTGCAGGAACATGGGATGGCGATGATTCATCACCTGCAGGATGAGGACAGGGAGAGAGAGGAGAGGAACTGGGAGAGACAGAGACTTTGGGAAACATGGTTAGTAAATACAGTACACATGCTTAAAACTGGGAGTTCCATAGAAGAGGAGCCTGATAGCTGAAGGATCTGCCTCCCGATTTACTCTTGGAGACTCTAGGAACCACAAGTAAACCTCCATCTAGAGAGCAGAGTGGCCTACTAGGACAGTAAGGAACTATGAGCTCTCTGAGATATGCTGGAGCTTGGCCATTAAGAGCTTTATATGTTAAAAGAGGAAGAGGAAGTGTACTTAAGTGGAAGGTGTGGCCTGTATGAGCCTCTTTGACACCATGTGGTTAGTCCAGGGTGAGTTGGTTTGTATTGGTTTGACTTGGCTTGTGTCTTTCTTTGATTACAGGACAATTTAGGTGAATCTGTTTGCTGAATCTGCTAGTGTAGCTTGTTGTGTGTATCTTGTGTTTCTTGTCCTCCACCTCCTGCACCCTCTATACTTTCATTACCCCTACCCGAACCAGGGTCTGTATCCCATCCCTACTTTTATCTCCACCTCTTCTATTTCTCCCCCCTACCCAAACTAGGGTCTGTATCCCCATCCCGCTTTTACTGGTGCAGTGGGTGAGAGGTCAGTGTAGTTGACGGTAGTGCTGTTTGAGATAGTTGTCTTGGTGTGAGGAGCGGTGATAGCTGGCATTAGGGGGGTGACTCTGAGACGCCAGTGATCACTGTCTAGCCTCCTGGAGGTGTCATTGGACAACTAGACGAAACACCTAGTTGTGAAAGGAGGTTCCCACCTGATGACCCCAAAGACATGTTGGTTATCACTGCTCACTGGGCTAGTTAGATATAGTTATCTTTAGGGCACGTAGGGCAGGTCGCAAGGTCGTTGTTAAGGCTAGGGAGTTAGTCACCGAGTCTGGTCCTTTTTGTAGCACAAATTTGTGTTTACTCTGAATTCTAGTTCCTGTTAATATTTGTGCAGCAGCATTCTGAATCAACTGAAGACCTTTCAGAGATTTGTTTGGGCATCCAGATAATAATGAGTTACAGTAGTCCAAAGTAATGCCATCCAGACTGATTAAGTGATTAGATAGGGTTTCTCTAAGGTGCTTAGGGCCAAGTACAATAACTTCAGTTTTGTATGAATTATAAGTAAAAAATTATGGGTCATCCAGACTTTTATGTCTTCAAAACATGTCTGCAGTCTGACTATCTGACTAACTTCATTTGGCTTCATTGATAAATACAGCTGAGTGTTGTCTGCATAACAGTGAAAATTGATGCTGTGTTTCCTGATAATGTTGCCTAAAGGAAGCAGATATAGAGTGAAGAGGATTGGTCCAAGTACCGAACCCTGTGGGACTCCATAATTGGCTATAGTGCATGAGGAGGAGCTATTGTTAACATGAACAAACTGATGTCTATCTAATAAATAGGATTTGAACCATCTTAGTGCAGTTCCTTTAATCCCAATTTAATTTTCCAGTCTCTGTAATAAAATATTATGATCTATGGTGTCGAATGCAGCACTGAGATCTAAGAGGAGAAGTGTGGAAGTTGATCCATTGTCTGAAGCCATTAAAATATCATTGGAGACTTCAACCAGTGCTGTTTCTGTGCTATGATGAGCTCTAAATCCTGACTGAAACTGTTCGAGCAAGCCGTTCCTATGTAGATGGTCATGTATTTGGTTTGCTACTGCTTTCTCAATAATTTTAGAAATTAATGGAAGGTTCAATATGGGTCTATAATTGGCCAAAACATTTGGACAAGATTTGGCTTTTTAAGTTGTGGTTTGATAACTGCAGTCTTAAGAGTCTGAGGTACATAACCCAAAGATAACGTCAAATTAATCAGATCTAGAATGAAGGGCTCAATTAAGTATAAAATGTCTTTAAAGAGGCTAGTCAGCACTGGGTCTAATAGACAGGTTGATGGTTTAGATGATGAGACTATAGAAGCTAGCTCTGAGACATTCAGAGATGAGAATGATTCCAGGTGTAAAATAGGCATTGCAGTTGATTCAGGAGTTGCTGTATTCAGTAGAAGATTACTGTCTAATGTAGGTAAGAGCTGATGAATTCTGTCTCTGATTGTTATAATTTTATCTATAAAAAAGCCCATAAAATCATCACTGCTGAGAGCTAAGAGGATCACTGGTTCAATTGAGCTATGACTCTCTGTCAGCCTGGCTGCAGTGCTGAACAGGAACCTGGGGTTGTTTTTGTTTTTTTGTATTAGTGCTGAAAAATATGATCTTCTAGCACTGCAGAGAGCTTTTTTATACATTTTTAAGCTTTCTTTCCAGGCTCGATTAGACTCTTCCGAGTTGCTGGAACGCCAATTTCTTTCTAATTTCTTTGACATCTGCTTTAAGGTACTTTCTTTTTGAGAGGGGCAGCATCATCAAGATTCATAATGATTTTGGACAAAATGTCAGCTTTCAAAGCATATAAATACTTCATTTCAATCTCTTTCTATTGTAGCTCCACTCAGTGTCTCTGCCAGCTCTGATAAAAATCTACTTTTCAGAAATTGCTGAGATTGTGGAATGTACTAACAATCCTGTTAGGTTGAATGAAAAGAAACATAAACAGTCAGCCTGGGCCTAAATTCATGATGGGATGATCTGGTTATCATGTTTGAGGGCATATGGACCAAATTCAGTCTATTTCTTTGTTTTGGTGTTTTTTCTTCACTGCAGGGTGCTGTGCCATTTAGCATCCAATATCAGTTTAGTTCAGCTCTGCTGCAGCAGGAAGCTTTGGATAGCAGTGAATCTCTTTTCAAGTTTGAAGCTTTGTTCTCTTTCAGTCCGGGTAATTTGTTTTAAGGGTTGTTGATCATATTGCGTTGGTTTCTGAGAGCCTACTGCAACATAATCCATCCATGGTCAAATTTCTCTATTTTTTTTTCAGTGTTATTTATATCCAGACATCTTTACCTTTTTGTATTTCTTTTTTGATTCATTTTCCATTATCAGACAAATAAGAGACAATTATGCATCCTGTGTATGCCTAAAGAGCTTGCATCATTAATTATCCAACATAATAGAAATGGTTATTCTATGTGACTCAGGCAAATACACCTTTGTGGTCAAAGGAAACATAAAGTGTAGAAACCTCAGTCAAGTTTTTATCAGGTCTGCTCAGACCCATGCTTTCATGAACCTCACCATGCCATATCAACCCCTGCGAGGATTTTATTGAAACAGATATATCAGTGTCCCCCACAAAGACAACTACTGAGGCTTTTTAATATCCACATGCACAGCAAAGTAAAAATCTTTGCTGTGCAGCATTTCAGGGTAGCTCCAGACCAGAAATATTACTTGGCATTCTACCACAACCAGATGCCAAGATTAAGTTGTCTATGTCAAACTGGGTCATCCATCACGCCTTCTCTGTAATATTGCAAAGCTGTATTGGAGCTCATACCTAAAGTGAATTGAAATTTCTTTCTCTTCTCTTCTGACAAAGCTAACGAGAAAAGATGTAATGATGTTAATGCTCTAAAATGCTCTGAAAAAAAAAAATTCATTTACTTTTTGGCCATTTTTGCCTTCAGTCCAATAGAAAAAGTGAGAGAACACCAAGAATCAATGGGAACAAGGGGATGACATGTAGCGAAAGATCCAACCCGCACCCAAGCCACAGTAGCCAAGATCGAGCGAGATAGTAAGTGAGTTGAGTGATTATTCAGACCGGTGTTGGGTATTGCACAGTGGCCAAAGCTTTTTCAAAATGGTCCATGCCATACAAAATCCATCAAGGTACTAGATTTGAACCATGGACATGAAAGTAGATGTTGATGTTGTAGTTGTAAAGTGAAGTCAATGCTGAGTCAAAGCTTTAGACATGCATTTTATCTAATGACCATCAGAGAGCGACTCCACAGGATGGAAAAAAAGTCAAATTGTGTTAGTGTAAATGTATGTGAAATAGATCCAACTTCTTACTTCACTTATTAGTTCAGTAAACATGTTCATAAAGAGTAAACCATAAAGTAGCGTATGCTTTAAGACGTGGCTTCTGTGTCATGGACAAATTGTAATGTATCATTGCTTTGCATGTGCACCAATGTGTCTCACTCTGAGGCTCAGCTAAACAGTAGAATAGGGATGGATGGCAAATTTTTTGTTTATGTCAATAGTTGAATACATTTTATAATATTTTGTAGGGAGAAATGGGTATCATTAATAAAATCACAGAGAAACAAGTTTAAAACTAATATTTATCCTCTTAGGTGTCTTCAAATGTGTGCAGATATCATTTTGTATTGACCTGATTTGGACACCTTGTAACATGAGTCACACCTTTGTCCTGCAGTCTGCAGACAGACCTCTCTGGACATTGAAAACCAGGGGGCGACTGAGATGCATTGATTTTATTTTCAAGCAGCCGTCATGGCAACAATCTTTACATACAGTCACTGTAAAAGCTGCTTTTAGAAAATATATGTTTGTGATGATCTTGAAAATGATACACTTTCTCTTGGTCAATTAAGTCCAAATAAATAATAAAATCATGGTTCAATAAGCCAGAAGAGGTTTTACTGAATTCTTCCTTGTCGACAGAAGGACAGACAGAGATGTGCTGGAGATGTGCTGACTGACTGTAATTCAAGTATGTCCTTCATTTTTTCAGCACTGTCTCCTTCCTTGTGTTCATGTGTGTGTGTGTGTGTGTGTGTGTGTGTGTGTTAGAGAGAGAGAGAGGGAGATTCGCCATGTCAGCACTGTCTGGACCTACCCAAAGGAAGGGAAAGTCACCTATTACAGGGTCTATTTGTCCATGACACAATTGAGCCCAGTTAACATCAATAAACACAAATTTACTTTCCTGAAGTTATCAGCTTTTAAGATAACAGTAAGGCCTTAAGAAATCTTGGTTACTTCATAAATGAGCCTGAAATTGCAATTGTAACCAAATTAAGGCCTCTCAGCATAGTGACCTGCTGCTTTTTGTGTATGTTCTTAAACTGGACTGATCAGTCAGATCAATTCTTTTACTCCTTTTTTTAATTTCAGTCCTCTCCAACTGAGAGCTGACAATAGTCTATATATAAAATGGCATAGAGTCTGAGAAGTGAAACCTGCATTCTATCTCAGCTGGATGTAAAAAGAAGTTAGATTTTAATGAATTCTGTGAAAATGGCTCTACTTCTCATTTGATTTACTACCTAATTAAATGTTTTCTTAGTGGGTTTATGGTTTCATACTCTAGTTTCAAGTCTTCTTCAATACAATATGTTTTACAATTTTTAAGTTTTGAACATATAAAATGAGCCGTCCTTCATTATGGATTATGTGCCCTTGTGTCCTTAAGTCCTTATGGCTTCATGTCCTTATCTCTGTGCATGTAAGTGTGTGTTTTCAGCCTAGCTGAATTCATTTCTCTGCTGAGGATCTGAAACTCTGGCTCTGACAGTAGTCCAACAGTCAAGGCATATTTTACTTTCACACTTGTCCTGTATTTATCTTTATTCAAATGTATTCATTATGTCTCAAGATAGCGCAGGTTAATTTTTTTAGGAGGAGCCAAGACTGAGCCATCTTTCATGTTTCGTCTTCAAACACAAATCAGACAAACAGTTTTATTGGAAGCTCTATTATTATTATTATTGTTGTTGTTGTTGTTGTTGTTTTTATTGTTATTGCCATATCTATATAGAATCTTTAAAAGTGCTTTTACAACTGAAACAAAAACAGTAACACAAAGTGCAACAAGAAAGGCAAAAAGAATAGAAATATGAATAACAAGGACAGAAATAGGGAGGAATAAAGACTAATACTTCAATATTTCACTGCAATACACTTCAAAATAAATATGAATATTTATTTGGAGTAAATACCATACAAAAGCAAAAAAAGCACATTTGCACACACAAATAAAGCACTGCAAAAGGACAATAAAAACACAATGCCACATAAAAGCTAAGCTCTATTAAAAAAACTTGGAATATTATTATAGTAATATAAGAGTATTACGTTTCACTAACAATATTACTTTTCCATTTGATTTCCAGAAGACAATCTAGCCCCATGTATGTGTAATGCATGCATGTGTACAATTTGCATGCGTGGGTCAGACATATAATGTGTGTACAGCTGTGAGGGGTAAACTAGCTGCAGGTAAAATAACTCTGCTGCACAAAAGTTGTTTAGAACAGAAGTCACAAGGTAGCATCTTTCTGCTTTCCTTCACAACCTGTATGTCCACTCAGTAGGAGAAAACCCTCACTCAGACTTAGAGCAGAAAAAGTGAGTGTGTATATGTTTACATGTGTGTGTTGTATTCAAAGCCCTCCCTGAGCCCAGTTCTGCCTGAGGTTTCCTCTAAGAGGAAGTTTTACCTTGCCACTGTCACCAAGTGCTTCCTCTTGGAGGGATATGTTGGGTCTCTTTAAGAACTCCATAAAGAGTTTGGTCTGTAAAGTGCCTTGATGTAACCTTGTTATGATTTGGTGCTATTTAAATAAATTGATTTGATTTGATTTGAAAGCTGAGATTCTGTAGCTTTCAAATCAAATCAAATCAAATCAGATTTATTTGTATACATTGTTTACATTGCATAAAGCCTGAAGATGAATCTTAAAAAGAAATAAACAGAGATCCTAAATTTTACACCATGCAGATCAGCTTCTTTTTCAAATCCAGCACCATTCTCATCATCGTCCATTGCACTTAGACATTATACATGAGAGCATTTTGTGGCTAGAGTGGGTGGGGATTTGTGGCCACATTGTCTAAGTTACTTTAAATGTTCCATGAGATCACATTTTTGGATCGGCCTTTGAATTCAATGATAGTGCTCAGAAAGCAACTCATACATTCATTCATGGGTTTAGTACAACAGTGCAATATTATGATTAGGATCAGATTTACTGTAATCTGTCTGGGAAAGTGAACAACAGGCTGCTCAGCCTCATGTTGAGACTAAGCTGCTGAAAATGTGAAAAGCATAACATTTAAAGCTGGCAGCAGTGTAGGCTACCATACTGTGGTAAATACAGTTCCATGTATCAGTTACCTGGAAACTATACATCTACAGATCAGACCATTGTTTTAGGATGCAACTCCTCACTGATCAACATGTGCTTACATCCAATCAGAGCATAAAAGTGAAGTCATTAGCATAGCCAACTTTGCCTAGTATTAATAATGATTAATAGATTAATAGATAGATTAGATTATTGGTTCCCAGGTCTGGGGCCTTTCTGTGTGGAGTTTGCATGTTCTCCCTGTGCCTGCATGGGTTTCCTCTGGGTACTGCAGTTTCCTCCCACCATCCAAAGACATGCATGTTTAGGTCAAATGGTGACTTTAAATTGTTCGTAGGTCTGAGTGTGAGTGTGAGTGGTTGTTTGTCTCTGAATGTCTCTGTATGTTGGCGACCTGTCCAGGGTGAGCTGGGATTGGCTCCAGTTCCCCCTGCAAAAGCAGTAGAAGATGGATGGATGGATGATAGCCTTTAGTTATATTGACATTTCTCTCCTCAAAACGTCGACCTTTCTTTTGTTTTTCCTGGTGCAGATGCATCAGCCGCATACATCAGACAGCTGGAGAACGAGGTGAGGATGCTGGAGGACGAAAACAAGCAGCTGCTGTCACAGGTAATTGAGCGCTGTCATTATTTCACACACAACAATCCTCATCAGCAGGATTGACTCTGGCTGCAGTCCTCTAACACTGTATTGTACTCAATGTACTTGAACATTTTAAAGAATGGAATAAAACAAAGGTTCTCACAGTGTAACACTGTGTCCCTATGATAAAAAAAAAAGTGAGGTAAACTCTTTCTTAGTCTTTGAAGGATGTCCCGCTGCATCTTTCCCTTGGTTTATTTTTTTATGAATCCAGGATGTAAAATCTCCTATTCTCTTTCTCTCTTAGTCTAATGGAGGGGACATGAAAACATTGCGAAAGGGTTTTTCTCTTTATCATGCAGAAACCCTTCTCCTGCAGAACAACATACACAATCTATGTATACTCAAACAGTGACAATAATGTTTGTGTGCTTTTTTGTGTGTGTGTGACCACGAACATAAAACCAATAAGAGATTTGCCCTCACCATATTAAAAGTTTATTTGTCAGGTCCTGTTTGTGTGGTCTGTTTCATTTTACGAATGATAACAGTCTATATGTTAGACTATATAGTCTATATGTTCCTGCTGACATCAGAATCAGAATCAGAAATAGTTTTATTGCCAGGTATGTGTGAACATACTAGGAATTTCACTCCGGTGTTTCAAACTTGGGCAAGGGAAAAACAGAAATAAAAAATAAAAAATAATAAGGAAATATATATATATAAAATACATACACATATATACATTGAAATTAGAAGTAATTGCAGTGGAATAATGTACAATACTGCAATAGTGCAGTAAATTACAGACATTACATTATTAATAGCAATAGGATTGTTGAATAGTATTTGAGTTTTTTTATTATTATTATTAAAGAGCCTCCTTAGTGGAAAAATAGCCAATATAATTTTTCCTGAGTTCAGTAACACAAGACTCAATAAAACGTCTTATATTTTGTCCAGCCCATTTATAATAATTAGGTTGACAAGACTTTAGAAAACACCTCTCAGTATAAACCAGCACTGTTTAACAGCCAAACTAAAACTATTTAAATTAACCAATGCCTCTAAAAGGATTTCAGTAGAAACATTACACAATATATTTGAAACAGGTTTGTTGCATTAGCTTTAGTTAACTATAAGTATTAAATTGTTGTATTTAATACAGTGTATTTGTAATGTATGGGTAATGTGTTGTACCTTAAGTGCATGGACTGCAGCCTCTTTATGATTCATTATCTCTGATCAGATATCTGATAATAGGGGTTTATTATGATATTTATTATTATTATTATTGTTGTTGTTAATAATAATAATAATAATAATAATAATGTCAGCTGATTGAATAAAGGGGAATTCCTGAATGGACACTTCATTTCAACAGACATCTTGTCTTACCTATTCATAATTCTGACTGACCAGCTGATCAATCGTCTTTCTCTACTGCAAACACAGCAGGTGTTTGCATGGGAATATACTGAAATGTGCCTCAGCTGTATTGCTGGGTCTTCTCTCCTCCTTCTACTTCTATAGAGTAATTTATCTCTTCTATATTCTGCTGCTGTAGCACATCTGTACAAATGACCTTCTGCCTCTACAGGGTGCTGCTAATACCCCCAGTTGTGACCCCTCTCCACCAGGGCTCATCATCCCCCTGGGACAGAAACCAGAGGCAACAGTGCACAGGATGAAGGTACACCGTGTGTGATCAGGTTTTCAGAGTGTACAGAAGATAACAAATGATAAATGTATTTATATCCTTCACGTAGTTACACTATCCAAGTATTTCATGTGGTTAGTATAATGCAGTAAAAAGTACTGTATGTACTGTATGATAGTGTAATAATTTATTGGATTATGATATTGTTCATAAAACCTCTGTTCATCTAGATAAGTAAACAGTAACTTTAGCTGTCAGCTCAAATTAGTAGAGAAGTATAAAATAACATAAAACACATACTTTATAACAGTAAAGTTGGATGTGCTGTAGATCCCTTTAGTATAAGAAAGTCCTGCAGGTATAAAAGACAGCTGCTGCCCTCCAGTGGCAAGTTGAAGCATTTCTTACTTATTTGGGTGATTACGTTTGTTTGTAGGTGCTGGAGGTCAATGAAAAGCTGGCCATTCAGAGCTCACAGGATTATGATGAAGGCCTTAGTAAGAAGGAGAAGGCCATTGTCAGAGAGATGTGCAACGTACGTGTGACACATCAGGATGAAATTCTCTCCTTCCTTGAACTTATAGCCCTGGAGGCTAAGGAAAGCAAACGGTTTCATTCTTATTGTCTGCTCCTCTGCTCAGTACATGGAAACACATCAATCTATATTATGATGCCTACACATTGCTGAAATCTCACTGTAGTAAAACATGTAGTAACACACATCTGTCTGACTAAAATGTTGAACAGATGTGACCAAGCTGAGGACTCACTCTAAAGACAGCTGATTCTAAAAGACTCTGTGCTAAATGTGATCTATCTGTGTTGAGACTATGGCGGCAAAGTGGTTAATGCTTGTTGCCTCACAGCAAGAAAGACGTGGGTTCGATTTCCAGGCTTGGAGTCTTTCTGCGTGGGTTTCCTCTGGGTACTCTAGTTTCCTCCCACTGTCGAAATATATGCATGTTTAGGTTAATTGGTGACTCTAAATTGCCTGTAGGTCTGAATGTGAGTGTGAGTGGTTCTTGGCTCTGCAATGGACTGGTGACCTGTCCAGAGTGTACCCTGCCCTTATCCAATGTGAACTGGGATTGGCTCCAGCAGCCCTCGTGACCTGTAAACAGACAAGCGGTAGAGGATGAATGAATGATTGATTGAGTCTCACTGTGTGAAATCATACAACAAAACTATTTGTCTGACACAGGATTGTTTCTTCTTCTCAGGTGGTTTGGAGAAAGCTGGGTGATGCTGCGGGCTCAAAGCCATCCATCAGACAGCAGCTCTCTGGGAGCCAGTTCAAAGGGCCCTCTTAGTTTCCAAACACCTTATGAAACCACCAGTGAAACAACTTCCAGTTTGGGCTGCAAGCTTTTAAAGTCCAGGGTGTTTTTTCTGTTGGCTGATCAGCTGTAATCTCCTGTGTCCAAACTAAACCAATGGCTGTACATCTTGTTGGGACATTGCCATCTGGAATATATAAAAAAATAAATAAAATCTTTTGGTCTCAGACATAGACTACAAATACTGGGTTTGGGTTAACCGCGAAGCAGAAAATCCAAACATGAGAAATGTGGACAATGCCTGGCAGCTGAATGTGATCAGCTGTAACACCTGTCATTGAAGTAAACATGTCCAAAAACTTTGACTTGGAGCATTAAAAGCCCTTTAACAGTTCAGTAATTCTCATTTAGACACATGAAACAAGCCACTAAAAATTGTGAGAAATGTCTCTTTGAAGAGGAATGCTGGAGGTTTCCCAACTGACTTGACTGAGTTTACAGTTTAAAGTGGCCGTCGTGGAAACTGCCACTTAAATGGCTAAGTGCAATGCTGATCAGTCTGCTGCAACCTGCTGGTCATATAACAGCACATGGGGCTGGAAGTGTGGCACTCCAGCCACTGTGCATCCACACAGCAAATGACTGTATCTCCTTTGAGCAAAGGAAAACATGTCATTACACATTTCATCATATTTTCTCTGCTTTGATGTTCACTGTCACTTTACATTGACATTTCTTGGATATGAATTATTGATGGTGTTGTTCACAATGTGAACGCAAAAGAATGAAAAAGTCTACAAGGGGATAAAGTTAATTTCATCAAAGCCAAGAAGCACATATTCTGTTTGAAAATTGGGTCTCAAATTTCACATGTCGACGTTGCTACACATGGATCTTATCTAATGAACATAAAATGAACAAAACGCATCAATTTTTTCACATTTAAGAATTACACTCTGACAGCTCTGACTACAACTTCTGTACTTAATTTTATACATTCACGGTTAATCACACCAATGTGATACATGCTGTATGTTTGGACGTAAAATTCTTTTGGGTAGGATGAAAGCAAGGAAAGTAAATCTCCTATGTGGGTCGTGAATATGCTGAATCAAGAAATATATAGAGAATGGAGACAGATTGAAAAGCTATCATAACTGGGTCATTCACAAGGTGTAGAAAGCTAGCCACTAGCGCACCCTGTTACTGTCATTTACCTTCACCACAAACTGCCTTTGCACTATATGACGATTTTCTGTTTCTGCACAACTGAAATAATCAGTGTCCATGGTGTGATTAAGACAGCTTGTACCATAGTTCTGCAAACCTAATTTCTGCCATTTTAATTTACCATAATGAAGAAAAAGTATGAAAAAAGAACAACCAGCAAATCAAGGAAGCTGCTACTAAAGCTAAATGTTTGTCTCACATTCAACAAGAGCCAGTAACTGATGTTATATCGGCTAAGCTCAAAATAGAAAAGAAGCAGTGACATGACTTTTATAGACAATGCGGAGTGTGGTCACCTACATGTAGCCTATGTCTCAGTACCATGCATTCTGTGTCAGGGGGAAAGCCCTGTAATCATGACCACTGCTCACTGATAGGCCCAGGTAACAGACCAGAGAAGAACAAGAAAATTCTTCCTTTTGGTCTGTGATTAGCCCTGCAGTGCTACTTTCTGCCTGCTTGTCTTCACATCCAGTTTACCTCAATGACAGCCAAATGATGCTTAAGATTCAGATTTAAATATTCAAGCCAAATTTTACATGAATTTAGAAAAATTAACTGTGCACTCATGTACAAGGATACATTTGGGTTGTGAGTCAAATATTCAAAAAGAAAGTGTTGCATAGTTAATGAAATAAAATAAAATACATCTAAAATAAAAAACAGACTTATAGACTTGAGTTCGCCTCTTATACATTTGTAAAAAGGCCTTTGTTGAAACCCTTAATCCATTATAGAAAAGAGCTGACTCATTTTATCTGTTGAAAATATATGCTTGAAAAGAATATATATACTTTTTTACGGTGACATTCAAATGCATTTTGTCATAGAGTTACTGAAATATTCCTCTCCAAGGGTCTATTTTAGAGAAGGACCTGTTGAGGAAGGTCTTTGTAAATACATATCTCCTGTAGTTACCTTTTCATAGCATGCCTATATTTTTAAATAAGATGTTGAAAGTTTTAGCAATATGTAATAATTACATGAGAAAATGAACAAGGTACTTTTGGATGAATTTGAAGTAAAATTGATATACTCTAAACAGTGTTGTCAGTGACTGTGTGAACTTCAGTGGTGAGTAAGTTGTGTAAAGACATTTCCAATACATATATTACACATACACTGTCATGGTTCCGGTTTTTACTTTTATTTTGAAATTCCGTTACATTCTGTTTCTTATGTTGTGTTTTCATCTTGTTGTTTCTGTTTCAGGGCTGGATGCGGTGCAGGTGTGCTGAGCCCAATTAACCCTAAATTTAAGTCCCACTCACCATTCTCCCCGTTGCCAGAACGTCTTGTTCCAAGCCCTGCTCCTTGTCAGCTCCTCGATCGCCTTATATGACCTCCAGAGTTTCCGAAGCCACCTGCTCTCCTAGTATTGTACTAGTGATTTTTCGTTGCTACTTTGTTCCTGCTTATCCTAGATCTTCTAGTGATTTTCTGTTAATGACTTTTAGTATCACTCCTAGCGTTGCTAATGATTTTCTGTTGAAACTTTACTATAGCATTTTTCCCCTGGAGTTTCCAGACCGCGGTGAAGTTAGTTTTAAGTTGGATATTCGACAGGCATTCACTCCGGATAAACTTCTTCTGTTCCACGCAGTGCGAGTCCAAGCCAGCCACTCCAACATTTCAAGTGCACCCGTATTGCAGACTTTACATTAAACACACGGAGACAGAAGACGGCTACAGCGTGTATCAACTTCTTTTTTTCCAAATTAAAAAAGTGGGATATTTAAAGCAGAGATACTGTGTTTAAAGGCAATAAAAACAGACATATCAATATGTTCCAACACTGGTTTTGATTCATTATATCACATGACCAAATAGATTTTCAGCTAAAATGCTAATACCTCCATATAAAATTATGAATGATTTGAAATTGTGAGGATCCATATGTTTTTTGAGTCATTTGGTCACATGACCTGGAAGGTGCATAATGGAAAATGTCCCCATATTTGTAGGACAGGTAATGATTGTCCAGAGGATAAGATAAGATCAGAGGAGCTTTATTTATCCCAAAGGGAAATTCAGTTAAGTCAGTGAGCTCATTTATTTATAAAAGAGTTATACAGTCTAATGGCTGTGGGTAAGAAAGATCTTGTATATCTCTCTGTCCTGTAATGAAGAGAGAGGAGCCGTCCACCACCGTTGTTTCTCTATCTCTCCACAACTTCCCCCAGAGAGTCCTTCCTTACTGCAATCACAGAGCCATCCTTCTTAACAAGTTTATCCAGTCTCCTTGCCTGCTTTTTTTGCAACACTTCCTCCCCAGCAGACCACAGCATACAATAAAACACTAGCCACCACAGACTGATAAAACATCTGCAGCATCTTACTACAGATGTTGAGAGATCTGAGCTTCCTCAAAAAATATAGGCAGCTCTGACCCTTTTTGTAGAGTGCATCTGTGTTAAGGGACCAGGCCAACTTGTTATCCAGGCGTACACCTAGATATTTGGAACCACCTAAATGTCTTCTCCACAAATGTTCACTAAATCTTTTTTTTTTTTAACCTAAAAAAGTGGCAGTTTCAATGTGATTCTATCAGTCCCACCTGTTACCAACCTGTTAGTTACTTGGATAACTTCTGCTTGTGAACAGTACACATAATGTGTGCCGTTCACGAGCAGAAGTTAAATTTGTAACAAATTTCAATTCATCTCATGCATCTGGGCTCTCAAAACAGACTTCTAAAGCAGAGTTTTTATTCTGAAATTGCGAAGCCTGCCTTGCTCCCCAGCACCAGAGGGGCGGGGCTGAGATTAGAGGCAGGAGACTAGAGGCTGCAGGATGTACTAATACAGTCTTCAGTACCAATTTGTTAACTTCAAAAAAGGGCAGCGCAAGAGGACCACAAACATGTGGGAAACAGCTGAGGGAGATAAGTCATTGTCAGGTTTTTCATGCATTACCATGTTTGTGAGATAAATGTCCCAGCAGAGATTTGGACATCAGTCACACTTGATTTGTTTAAAACCACCAAAAAAAAAAACCACCAACTGGCTGAAAATCATCTGGAGGGAGGACAGACGAGGAGTGCTTCGTGCGGGTAATTGCCTACTACTTAAATTTATTTCTATTTATTTATTTATTTAGTGGGAGAGCTGGCAAGCTGTCACAATGACGTTGTTTCTATATTTACATTTTAATTATTATTATCATTGTTCTGTGTTTTTTGCTTGCTATCTCTTCCTACAGTGGGTACTGGTTGAATTTGGTCGGATTCACAAAAGATTCTCGCGTGACCGCGTTTTTTTTAGTGGAGGAGTAATTGTGTCATCAGAAGCTGCAATGTGCCCGAACAACCACCAGGGGCGTCTGTGAGTAGCAGGACGCCACCGTAAAACAGCATAGGGGAGCAGTTAACATGGTCGGGAGGGGGGGGGGACACACTTCCCCCCCACCCCTGGCGTGTTTTTACAGGGTTAACAGCACACTGCAGCAACATTATGCTAGTTTGGTCGGTTCTGTTTAAAAAACAAAGGCTTCATGATTATTTTCATCTGATCTTGATCTACTCATCACAAAGTCAAGTCTTTTATTGATAGCCAGTTTAGTGATTTGAAGAAACACAATGTAGAAAAAGATGTGTATGTGTACTGTATTTTATTATATAGTCGGCTATTGTACCGTATTTCTACTTTATCTTATAATTTAGTCTATTTCTGCTGTACTTCATACAGTACTGTATATTCGTATTTGCATATTACTGGTAATATAACTGGTAAAGTATGTTGTCATGTCAGATATTATGTTTATTAGAATTTAGAATCATTTCTTGTCAACAAATATGCTTGCATGGACTTTGCAACTTCTGTAGACTTGTGCTTAATTGTTTCTCTCTCCGCTTAGCCATGGCTGCTGCGAGCAGAGAAAATCCCAACCTCAGACGTCTTGAAATATTATTTTATAGGCTATAGGCTAATTATTCATATCAGATATTATTATATTCTTATATTTATGCAACATCCAGTCAGGTCGTGATATAGGCTCACAGGGGCGGACTGGGATAATAATTCAGGCCAGCAATTTCTATTTTACCAGTTAACAAATGTTCCAAACAAACAAACAAACTTGTTTCACCATAAGCAAACATTTGTTTTCATTGTAGATGAGACACAAAAACAGGAAAAGAAAAGCCACAGAAAGGGAAAGACAGATTGTAAGAAGGATGAAAAGGTGGAGAGTTACACTGGAGACACAGAAGAGATACCAGCAGCAGAAGAAGGTGACAGTCCAGTGGATGATGAAGGTGCACAGCAAAACATTCAGACAGGCAATGTAAAGAAAGTCAAAACTAGTCACAAAGAGATGCAAAAACAGGCAAAGAGAAGTCATGGATAGGGAAAGACAGATGGTAAAAAGGATGAAGAGGTGGAGAGTTACACTGGAGATACAGAAGAGTTACCAGCAGCAGAAGGTGACAGTCCAGTGGATGATGAAGGTGACAAAACTAGTCACAAAGAGACGCAAAAACAGGCAAAGAAAAGTCATGGAAAGGGAAAGACAGATGGTAAGAAGGATGAAGAGAAGGAAGAGAGTTCCAGTGAAAACACAGCAGCAGAGGAAGGTGACAGTTCAGTGGATGATGAAGGTGCACAGGATGAAGAGATTGACAACTGACATTGCAAACCAGGACGAAAAAAGTTAAACATTTTTAATGTAAAAAAACAATGGGACAAAATAAAACCTAAACATGACATGAATAAACTCCGATCTCCATGGACTGACACATTATATCATGAGTTTTTGAAAGAGAATCCATGTTGTACACTTGAGTTTAAGTACCAGCATGTTAAAATAAGTAATAGCCACAAAAAGAAATGTCACTATTTCAGTGCTAAAGCAAAATGCACTTTTGATGAGTGTGCAGCTGTCTACCTTTTCTCTAAGAGAAACAAGCCAAAATCAACAGATACAAAAACAAGTTTTCAAGTGATTCGCATTGGTGTGGTTACACACAGAAAAAATAAAAGGAGATTTTGACCAGCGAAGTACCTGCGCAGAGGAAAAATAGCAAAAGCTATAACTAAAGGTGTCAGCAATTTCCATTACGCCATGCTTAAAGATACACCAGTTAACGAAATAACAGCTGGCAACATAACTCGCAGCCTGACAAAGGATGTTTTAAGAAAATTTCCTCTGAAGTGAAGAAAAGCACAAGGTTTCTCAACAATGTAATGCTGCAACTAATGCTCACTCAAAAAATAATCTGGGAGAGCAGCAGTCATGCATCATTTAAAGGCTATCTACAGTATCTCCAAATTGATCAATTTGCTCTACATTTTTACACACAGGGTGGACTTAACATTCTGGCTGAACATCTAAAAAAAACCATCAGCTGTCACTCTCTACCTTGATGCTACAGGCAGCGTTATCATGAAAATACCAGATCAAAACAAAAAAGTTCTGTATTATGCTCTAGTTTTGCCCGGAATGGGCAAGGACAGCCCTCCCCTACCTGTCACAGAACTTGTGTCAAACAGCCATTTAGTTCCTGCCATATCACACTGGCTTATGGAATTTAAAAGAAAAATATCAAACAAAACAAAAAAACAAATAGCACAGGTTGAAACAGATCATAGCTGGGCTATGATTAATAGTGTGTTTATTGCGTTCAATAAAGAAAATGTTTCTGTCTACCTTGACAGAGCATATGAAATTGGAATGGGACAAACCAAAGAAATTCCAACCTTTACAGTACTTCATCTTTGCTCTGCCCACATTTTGAAGGCTGTATTACAAGCACTGGTGAAGAAAACTATCGACAAAGGCATAAAGGAATATGCCTTATACACCTTTGCATACCTTCTAAATTGCATTAGCATGAAGATGCTTGTGGAGGTTTTTTTATCACGTGTGTGCTTTTTGATGCAGAGGAGGACACAAAAGTGGTGAACCAGAGCAAAGGATATCTTGATGTGTGTGTTCTGGAAAACAAGGGCCTTAAGGTGGAGGAAAGTGAACAAATGATGGTAGGTGAGAAGATCATCATGGACAAAACTGCAAACACCATTATTGGAAAGTTGCCTTTCACACGAGTTTTACAACTCCAAAGGGACCAAGCAGAATGTGCTGTCTTTACTGATGATGCTGTTGGCACTAAAAACCAGTACCAGTGTCCTGGTGTTATCGATATGCTACTTAAAAACTACATGGGGATCTTTCCTTTATGGAGTGGTTTGCTTCTTGGGGATCTTTCACGGCACATGAAGACAGAAATTAAGAAATGTGATGGAAAGCCTAAAACGAGATACAAACTGCCACATTGAGCTGTGGTTCAGTTTAGTGAAGCATTCTATCCTGCAAAAGAAGAGATACTTGCGACCAGCAGAGTTTGTGTCCAAAATATATGCCTCAATGCAGGGAAGATATATTGAGCATATCATGCAACAGAATCTTCCAGAGCAGATTTTGGACAAACTCAATACAAGTTCAGGCAAGTCAGATGATGACCCTGTTGAACACTGGAACAAGCGATATAGCTCTGCTGGACGGTCCACATTAAAATCAAAGTATTTCAAGCCACCAAAAAAACTAACTAAACCCAAGAGCAAGATGAAGACAGTAACAGTCAAAGAGGATCACTGAGACAAAGACATAAGTGTGGTTTTGTATGTATGTATGTATGTATTGTTATATGTGAACATTAATTACTAATTATTATAGGCCCATACTAATAAATCCTATCAGATACAATAGCCAGGTGCCAGGCCCGAATTAACATAGGCTTATAAATAAATCTTTGTCACATCTTTGTCCCACCCCGCATCTCAACACATTTATAACATGCACTTTTTTTTTGTTTTGTTTTTGGTAATCCTGATTTCAAATCAAATCAAATCAAATCAGATTTATTTGTATAGCGCCAAATCATAACAAAGTTACATCAAGGCACTTTACATATAGAGCAGGTCTAGACCAAACTCTTTATAAAATTATTTAAAGAGACCCAACAGATCCCCCCGATGAGCAAGCACTTGGCGACAGTGGCAAGGAAAAACTTCCTTTAAGAGGCAGAAACCTCGGGCAGAACCAGGCTCAGGGGGGGCAGTTAACCCTACTGTGGAAAAAAATGGACAGTGAGGTGGTTGTTGCAGTGATTCCCTCACAGTTGAAGGGGCAAAACCTCCTTATCCACCACTCAGAGCTGTGCACACTTAGGCCACATGAGTGGTTGACAGGGGTGGTATTTATCAAGTGTGCAAATGTTCTTTTTAAACTGTCATTGATGTTTTGATCTTGAGTATTATATTATGAATCATTTTGATAATTAGTTGGTAAAGCTGATGGAAGTCATATTTCATCCTATTTGAGACAGTTTATTATTATTAATTGGACAATCAATTTGTTGTTTCTGTCAGGTTATTGAGGGCCTGCTTCATGTTTTAGCCCACACATTCAATGTTATGGACACCATCTATTTAATGATCCACTATACAGCAGGTTGTATTCTGTTTGGTGACAGGAAAAAGCTGCCTCAACAAAGTTTACGAAAGGTAAAGGTGTGTGTGTGTGTGTGTGTGTGTCTACGATGGGTAAGACCTAAAACTATTGCATATTCACCATGTGAATTGTTTTGACTAAAATGTTAATTTACTCACTCCTGGACATAAAAAATAATGAAGAAATTCTAACGTACAACACTAAAACTGGTATGAGGGGGAATTACCGTGGTCATAAGTGATCTATTAGTTTGTCTCAAGAGTTTTTATTCAGTGATTATTTTCATCCCTATGTAATTATTCCAACTGTAGGTGATCTTCAGTAACTTTGGAGCTGTTTTATCATTTGTACTGGTCAGCAATAACCACTGGAACTTGGTGGTTTGTACATTTTTGATGTTGATCTCTTTATTTTTGTCTTTAAATGCATATCATCTCCCAAGTAGTGAGACAACAACATATTGATAGTGCCATGGGCCATGTAGTAAGGTACATTGCCCAATAACCACAGAGATGAGTGCATAGCAAAGTGAAACAGACAAATAGAGACACAGGGACAGACAGGCAGAAAGCAACTGACAGACATTACTGATTAGGAGCCATGCTGCTGTCTACATTCATAACATTAATATCACACATATCTCCATCACCCTGTGGCACTTTCAAAAATTTGGGGCAGAAATTTGTAGTTTGACATTGTTTTGTCCTGATTTCTTTGTCACAGTACATACGTGCTGAAACCAGCACAGTGTACCTGGTGGATCCAGCGCAAAAGAGATCTGATCTGAAGGCCTCAGAAACTGCCGTTTAAACAATCCGGTAGAGTAATTTTAAGTGGCTTTCAGTTTATGTTACAAATGTTATCGAATAAAGTGTACCTGTTTTCATTCAATGGGCCACATGCAAAGGCTCTTTTAATGATCAATAGCTGACGATTGATAATTCTAAAAGGTAAAAAATGACATTTCGAAAATGGTTTGGGTCAGGTCTTTAGTTACAAATAAATCATCAAAGATGTAAAGCCAGTGATTTATACAGTTGCATTCAATGTCCAGATGTTAAAGCTATGAGCTAGGTGCCCAGACTCCACTTGTAAAATAGATTATAAAAATATTATTTTATTTAGAATTAAAAATGGTTCATAAAATTGAACAGTGTATCCCCATCTCGGGGGTTGATCTGTAAATGGTGATGATGAATAATTATTTGTAATTAATGAAAACATTCGGTGTTTATTGGGTTATTGCAAATGTGTATAATAATCTCTAGACACAAAGGACCTGAATTTAAAGAGTATGATGAATATAAACTTTATTCAAGGAGTACTTCATGATATGGAAGACTTGTCATGGAAAAATGGAGTGGGTGGATGTCAAATGGAAAGGGGGGGTTATGTCCCATCCAATCCAACAAGATGGAAGCAGCTGTGGTGTCATTGTTGTCAAGGTAAGCCAAAAACAAATTGTTATTTCTGTTCACACTATAATTTTTACATTTGCCGATATTGGTTCACATCATTTCATCTTTCAAATTCGTACCTCACATAATGAAAACAATTTGTTTAATAGCGACCATGAGTGTATGAAATTTATTATATGTCCCCAATTATTGTTGTAAGTACCTGCATTTGATGTTGTTTAGATGGCACAAGACCCGATGAAGGCTTTCCCAGAAATCCCTGACATGGACTTCGGCACAGCGAAAAAAGAAATGAAGAAGGAGAGGAGAGATCTGGCTCTTGACCTCCTAAAAGCCTCCGGTAAAGGCAAATTGAGCATAAAAATTGAAAACAAGATAGATAATAGATACATATAATTAAATACATATTTTTGTTTTTGTCTTTGATAAACAAAATTGCTGTGAAATGTGTGCGACATTTAAGCCACCAGGACCAGGAAGTGCCATTATACAATGGGTGAGTAATTGTAAAACACTAATAGACATGTTGAATTGTCATATAGCCATGATAAAAACAATTATGATGATGTTTAGGTGTCACATGATAATAAATAAATAAATTAATAATATAATATATAATTTGTTTTCAGTCAAACAGATCCAGTGTGATGACTGCGACAGGTGGTTCCATAGCTTATGTCTGTCTGGGGAGAGCAAGGAAGTAAAGAATGCCATGGACAAAAACTGGAAATGTCCCTTATGCCTATGAATTACTGAAACAAGGGAGATGATTCAAGAGGAGTACAAACATGACAATGAAAGCTGCAAGCTGCGATGATCGGGCCCTCGCACTCCCATGCATGTCGGGGCAGGCTGCAGTCGAGCTTTTGCCGGTCCAGGACTGTCATACTGTACAATAGGTCCTCGCACCATTCTGGTGCTTGGGCCTGAATAAATGTTATATTATATATTTTTGGAAAATATATTTTCTTTATTAAAAAATAAAATCATAAGTCATTGTAGCCCTACTACTGTTGGATCATGTCATTACACTGGCAGCATGAGATACACCTCTTGGTTTTTCATTTAAAATCTCCAAATATTTTTTATAAACTTTTTTATGTAGATATTAGCATTTTAGCTCAATAGCTTCCAGGTCATGCAATCAATTGACTCAGGCATTTTCCCAAAATATAAAAGGAGTACAATGTGATTCAAATCTACTTCAGTTAGATTACATTAGATCGGATTTCTTTCCATGTCATTTTTCAGCACTTGTGTAGGCCTACGTAAAAAGAAATTAAATACCACACCGTGGTACCATCAGTACCACAGAAAAAGACAGGAATCAAGAATAAGTTAGAAACAAAGTGTTAAAAACATTTAACATAAAAACAGGTAGACATATAAATAGAACATAAGTCTGAGCATGTTGTGTTAAAGTAAAAAACAGCCATGTCATCAGAATGACTTAATTCAACTGCGTTATTTTGCATTGGACTGAGTAATTGTTTCAGAAATATCTCTTTAGAATCAAACAGAAAATTTTAAATCAAAATCCCTTCTCCATATTTAATCACCACCGTTTTTCCGTCATATTGTCCACTCCCGGAGCGCAGGAGGAAGAGAGGACGGCGCAGCATCTGCCTAACGTGTAAATAACAGAATATTTTCCTGTGATACTGTGAACACATAATCAAATGCCAATTAAGTGTGGAAAACAACCATTAACAATCGTTAAACTATATACTTTCCTGTTCTCAGTTCGTCAGCTCTACTTGATGCTTTTTATAACAAACCAGGCATAAAGAAAAGGGTAATGTTCACACACTTCAGTCTAAAGGATATTTTTCGTGGTGGGGTTAGCACGAACTGATTAAACCTATAAATACAGCCGTGAGCCCTGTGCATAATGCTGCACCATGGCACTGCTGGTACTGCTGGAAGACTATGACAATGGCAGAATTAGGAGGGAGAGGGTCTTCAGGGACCATAAAGACTTATTGGCCCATGATGATTACTGTCTTGTGAGCCGTTTTAGATTCCCTATAGAGCTATGCTCTTGGATCTATGTGCTGAACTGGGTCCAGCATTAGAGAGGGCAACACGCCGGAACCATGCTATCCTGGTGCAGACGCAGGACCTCATCCCATTTTTAAAGAGCAAAGCGCAGAGGAAACCGTCTTCAATGAGGTCCATTCCCGTGCGCGTCAGTGATGGAGCACTCCACCAGCCTCCAGAAGTGCAGGTGGCGCACTTTGGATGCCTCGGGGGGCAGGCTTCTTTACAATCCTGCTAAAGTGTGCCGCATTATAAGAGAGTGTGGCATGTTACACAGTGTGGCACAGAGGAATTGTATCCCCCCCAGCATTATGACCCAGAGCCAGAGCCCCCTTCAAGACAAGCGGGATATGAACAGGGTGCAAGACTCAGTCAGGATGTCATGCATGTCTATAAAGACAACTAAAGGTTAATTTTTGCACATAGCCCTTTAATATTTCTGCAATTTCAACCATTACGTTTCTCATTTGTCTCAACTCCTCCGTCAGGTTGTTGATTGTTTGTATTGTCTTGCTTTGTAGCTGCAGGACTGTATTGGTCAGCACCCGACTGCAGTTGTCAGGAGTTTTATAAAAGAGGCCCCAGATCATTAGGGGCACAGCGTGTTTGAGTGCTACAACAATGCCTGTCAAGTCCATTCAGGCAGTATGAATCTGTCAGTTTGAATGGATGTTAAGGTGAGATTGTCCACCCAGTCAACCCCCAGGACCTTGACCCTGCTGACCCCCTCCACAGTGGTCAGCAGGCTCAGCTGGAGCTTGCTGGTCCTCCCGAAGTCCATCAGTAACTCCTTTGTTTTGTTGTCATTGATGCAGAGATTGTGCCAGCTGTACCATGATGTCACTTACACCAGGTAAATATGCACCTGTCGATTTACTGTGCCACTGTTTTAACCAAATGAATGAGTTGGTGCACGAATACTTTCTTCAACTAAACAGAGACAGGACACAATTTATTATCTTCAGGCCACAAAACAAAGGCTGAGTGTGAGCTCTCGCTTGACTCACTTTCCCTGACAACTAAGAGTCAAGTAAACCTGTGTCTCGAAACCTGTGGCCGATTGTAACAAATATGTGAGAGAGGCCAGGGCTAAATTGACACAAAATAATATACTGCATTGATAATATTATACATCAAGTTACTGAATAATGGCGTATTACATAGAAGTAGGCAAATTTATCCAGTTAAGATGTCGACATTTGATACTTGCTGGCTTATATTTTCTCCCCATTTTGTAACACTGTAATATTCATGTAATATGTTATCATTGTAGGGCAGCTCGGTGGCATAGTGGTTAGTGCTGTTGCCTCTAAACAAGAAGGTCGCAGGTTTGGTTCCCGGGCCTGGGGCCTTTTCGTGCATGTTCTCCCCGTGCCTGCATGGGTTTCCTCTGGGTACTCTGGTTTCCTCCCACCATCCAAAGACATGCATGTTTGGGTTAATTGGTGACTCTAAATTGCCTGTAGGACTGAATGTGAGTGTGAGTGGTTGTTTGTCTCTGTGTGTTGGCCCTGTGATGGACTGGCGACCTGTCCAGGATGTACCCTGCCCTCACCCAATGTGAGTTGGGATTGGCTCTAGCACCCACGTGACCCAGAAATGGATAAGTGGTAGGAGATGAATGAATGAATAAAAAAATTGAATTGCACAAAAAAAAACTCTTGGACTTAGAGTTAAACTTTCATAACCTCAAGAGATCTATAACTTCATCCATTCATCCACCTAAAAAACATTGCCAGAGTCAGAGGAATAATGTCAACACAGACCTAGAGAGACTGCTCAGAGCTTTTATTTCCAGCACATTAGATTTATTCTAAATGTAGACTCACTGAACTCTCAAAGCAAACTGTACAACAGCTTCAGTACATCCATAAAACTATTCCCTGCTCTAAAATCATTACACTGGCTGCCTGTCAAACAGAAAATTGATTTAAAAATATCATTCTGTCTACAAATGGTTCAATCCTTTAATGGCTCAGTACCAAACTATATCTCTGACAGGCTTGTGCAGCATGAACCTTCTCTGACCATGGGACGATCTATTTATTTTAGGTATTTTAATATAATTTTTTACTTTGTAAAGCACTTTGAATTACTCATTGTAAGATTTGTACTATATAAATAATGTTGCCTTGCCTAAAAGCGCCTCCTTCCTGTAAGCAGATTCATCATCTTGGCTGATCAGCTCCACAAATGTTGTGTCCTCAGAAATATGAATAAAATCAATACAGCTGGATGTTTATTTTTTAAATTATGGTGTGGGTGTGGCTATGGCTGTGATTGACAGACGGATCCACACAATCAGGATAGAGTAAAACACGGGTAGATCTAGCCTCTTTCTCACACACACACGCTCACACAAACACAGAGGAGGGGAAAAAGGAGCAAATGAACCACCTGACTAGATAACTTCATTTTGGTAGCAGATGAGAATTCTGGCTCTTTTTAGACAGCTGGCTCTTTTATAACATAACTTACAGTGAATGTTTATATGGATATTGATGTACTTAACAAACTGAATTTGGAGTATAGTGCTACAAATAATAAATGATAAAGTACAAAAACCCCAAAATCCAACTCAATTAGAAAAGAAGGTCCCATCTCTGAATGAATGTATATCCTTTATAAACTTTTAACTATGTATACTGAAACAACACAGACAAGTATAAAGAATCTTACAACAGTATATAAATCAAAATGTGTACAACAAAAACAAAAATGCAGCATCCAGGTAACAGTTTTAGCTGGTCCTTAATGAGGATTGGCATTAACAATAATCAAGTGCCTCAGAATCAGAAATTCTTTTATTGCCAGGTATGCGTAAACATACTAGGAATTTGACTCAGGTATTTCAAACTTGGACAAGGGAAAGGCAAAAATAAAAGAATAAAAAGGATATATATATACATATATACATTGGAATTAGAATATTAGAAATATTTGCAGTGGAATATTTACAATAGTGCAGCAATGTGCAAATGTGCAAATGTTTCATGAAGTTGACAGCCTGGGGGAAGAAACAGTTTTTAAGTCTGGTAGTTTTGGTGAACAGAGCTCTGTAGTGCCTACCAGAGGGAAGCAGATTGTGTCCAGGGTGTGAGGAGTCTGCAGCGATGGTACCTGCCCAGTTCCTGACTCTGGACCTGTAAAGGTCTTGGATGGAGGGCAGGTAGGCCCCTGTGATCTTCTCTGCAGACCTTATAGTCCGTTGTAGTCTGTTCCTGTTCTGCTTGGTGGCCGATCCAAACCAGACAGTGATGGAAGTGCAGAGAACAGACTGGATGATGGCGGTATAGAAGATGACCAGCAGCTCCTGAGGCAGGTTTAACTTTCTCAGCTGATGCAGAAAGTACAACCTCTGCTGGGCCTTCTTCCTGGCAGTCTATGTGGGAGGTCCACTTCAGGTCCCAGGAGATTGTGGTTCCCAGGAACTTGAATGAGTCCACAGTAGACACTGTACTGTTGAGGATTGTGTGCGGGGGGGGGGGCACATTGAGCTGGGTGAGTTTGTCCTTGAGGGTTCTCGGGATGATGGTGTTGAACACCAAAGTCCACAAATAGGATCCATGCATATGTCCCTGGGGAATCGAGGTGTTGGAGGATGAAGTGCAGTCCCATGTTGACTGCATCATCCACTGCCCTGTTTGCCTGGTAGGCAAACGGCAGGTGGTCCAGCAGGGGTCCTGTGATGTCCTTCAGGTGATTCAGCACCAGTCTCTCGAAGGTTTTCATTACTACAGACGTCAGGGCGACGGGCCTGTAGTCATTCAACCCTGTGATGGTGGGTTTCTTGGGGAGCGGGATGATGGTGGAGATTTTGAGGCAAGAGGGAACCTCACAAAGACTCTCTGATGCAGCATGGGGAAGAAGCAACACGGACATCTATGGCGGCATGGCACTCTACTGAGAGTGGGGAGGGTGTCGTTTGCAGTGGTTTAGAGCTTCTCTATGAAGACAGGTAGCCAGGGGAGCTAGTGGTGCATATGCTAGGAGGGAAGGCTGGGTGCCTCCTGTAGCCTCCTGTAGCCTCCTGTAGCCAGACCAGGGCTCACTTTAGAGAGTGCTAGGCTGCCACCGCTCCCTAAGTGGAAACTCTGCTCCCAGCCGCAACACTGACTGGGCCACCAGCCGGTTCCTGCTCTCGCTGTCCAGCGGAGCTGTTTCCCCGGGGAGTTGCTCAGACCCCGGGGGAGGGTCTCGCTGAGTTGGCGAGTTAAGTGCCCTTTTTATGAACACCATATCTATGTGAATGTTGTCTTATTGACTAGATTTTTAATAGTGTGGAGTGGGAGTGAGAAGCCAAAAGGTGGGACATTTTACGGTTCCCCTTTGAGCCTGTGTTATTGCAGTGCCTCTTATTAGATGGTGTTGCCGGGTGGTTTTGCCTTACGCTAAAGTTTAGCCGTGCGTGCAGTGGTTCTTCAACTTAGCGTGCCGGCGTTTACAGGTGTGCCATAAAGCTAGTAAGACTAGCCCTGTGTGTAGTGGGTCTTTAACTTGTGTGCTGTGATCAACTTAAAGGCAGCCTGGGATTTCCCCCTATGACCGTCATCCTTACCTGGCCATAGCTCTCCACTCCTTTTTATGAATTATTCTTAATTGTTGTTTAATAAAGATTGTCCTCTTTTGTATGCCATCCTCCTCTGTGTGTTCATTCTAGGGCCCTGACATTTCTAACATTTATTGCTCGAGGCAAAACCCACATTTATTACAATATCAAGAACCACAATGGTTACAGCTTTTCTATTTTTTTTTTAAACTCACCTAGAAGCCAGTTGCCCTGCCCTGCACCTGCCTACAGTCTCTTCCCTACAGTTCTGTATGTCAGGATAAAAGAATCATGAGTTGAGCCAGGCCAACGTGCCACTATGTTTGAGAAGTTCATATGTGCATCACATATGACTTGAACAAGAGTGCACGTGCTTTCGATTTACATAAACGAATTCATTTTCAGATGGTGCCCGTATAGCAATATGAATGCAGTAAATTGTGCCGATTACATTTGGGAAACCGGACATTGCTGCAAATTGCCTTTTAATCTCAGCCTGTTCTTCCACTGTGTAGGGTAACCTTATGCATTGACTACCCATAAGGGATAATGCCATATAAGATGCCAGGCATTATGGCACTCAGGGACGTCTGTGATATACCAGACCTACAGAATGAAAAAAAAAAAAAAAACAGAATTGAGCCAAAAAGGCTTAAATGTGATACTTATAAGATGTTGCTATATAAAACACTTACCTGTCCGCCAATTCCCGGTGTAAACAGCCAGCTGTCAGGAACCCCAAAGTGGTCAGGACCTGTGTCTGCACCGGGATGGATTGGTTCCGGCGCGTTGCCCTCTCTAATGCTGGACCCAGTTCAGCACATAGATCCAAGAGCATAGCTCTATAGGCAATCTAAAACGGCTCATAAGCCAGTCATCATCATGGGCCAATAAGTCTTTATGGTCCCTGAAGATCCTCTCCCTCCTAATTCTGCCATTGTCATAGTCCTCCAGCAGTGTCATGGTGCTGTATTATGCACAGGGCTCACCGCTGTATTTATAGGTTTACAATAATCAGACTGATTGATTGATTGATTGAACACCTTGAATAATCAGTTTGTGTTACCCCCCACCACTATAAATATTCTTTAGACTGAAGTTTGTGAACATTACCCTTTTCTTTATGCCTGGTTTGTTATGAAAAGCATCAAGTAGAGCTGATGAACTGAGAACAGTAAAGTATATAGTATAACGATTGTGCTATAGTAATGGCTTTGTTTCCCACATTCAGGATTTAATTGGCATTTGATTATGTGTTCACAGTATCACAGGAAAATATTATGTTGTTTACACGTTAGGCAGATGCTTCATTCCATGCGGCCGCACCATCCTCTCCTCCTCCTGCGCTTCGGGAGTGGACAATATGATGGTGAGATGGTGGTGATTAAATATAAAGGAAGGGATTTTGATTTAGAATTTTCTGTTTGATTCTAAAGAGATATTTCTGAAACAATTACTCAGTCCAATGCAAAATAACGCAGTTGAATTAAGTCATTCTGATGACATGGCTCTAACGCATGATACAGGTTGAAATGTGTGAAGGGCAATAATGAAAACATAAGCGTTCTCCCCACTCTTCATTTATTCAATCTGACTTCAGTTCACCACCGCACCATCTGTGTCGCCAATTCCCCTTTTCCTCCAAACTATGCGTATGCATGGGTCAGAGTTTGCTTAGGAATGCGCACATTCTCCGTCAATTCTGTTTTTTATAGATCACAACTTTTGCTTGGAAAGTGACGTATGCCAGTTTTAGGCCCCGTTTTGTGTGTACGCACGTTTATGAATGAGGCCCCAGGACAGGGCCACTTGTGACCGGAGACCTTTGTTTGTATTCAATAATATAAATTATCAGTCTCACTGTGTTTTCAACATGTCGGAGTGACACTCTTTAATTTATTAGGAAAAAATGTCCAAAAGATATTGGGACAGACAGCTTGGTTCAGGAGGGTTTATCCCCTTGGGTATAAACACGACCTTGTTGTGGTCCAGACTGAGCTGCTAACCTCGGTGCTTGTCTTTATATCCTGTGTGGAACCTCCCCTCCTTTTCACCGAAATTCCTCTCAGACAGGAAAATTGAACAAGAGTTTATTTCCAATCAATTTTCTATTTTACATTTCAGTCAACGCAATGTTCTGTAAACCCTTGGTGCTGTCTTGTCAAAACTATAACCATACAACATTGCATTCAATACTTGTTACCAAAAAAATACAGAGGAAGCACTCATCTGAATCCTTGTGGTGTCTGCACATTCTGCATATTCCCCTTGTCCTCTGGGTCAAAAATCAATTGCCTCCACTAAACCTCTAAAATAAAAGTTATTTGATTTCTTAAACCCCAAGTCTTTTTTGCCTTAAGAAACAGTCACTTCACTTTGTCAGTGTCTGGGATTTCCCTTTTCAACAATGCAAAAAGATGCCAGTATAGTGGTTAGTGCTGTTGTACCACAACAAGAAAGTTGCGGGTTCATTTCCCGGGCCTGGTGCTTTTCTGTGCGGAGTTTGCGTGGGTTTCCTCCAAGTACTCCAGTTTCCTCCCACTGTCCAAAGAAATGCATGTTTAGGTTTAGGTTAATTGGTGACTCTAAATTGCCCGTAAGTATGAGTCTGAGTGGGTTGTTTGTCTGTGTCTATGTGATGGAGTGGCAACCTTTTACAGGGTATACCCTGCCCTCGCCCCATGTAAGCTGCAATTGGCTCCAGCACCCTTCACAAACTGGAAAAATGGTAGATGAAGATGAATGAACAAATATTTTTACAGTCAGTGGGTGTCATGTTGGTGACGAACAGTCTTTTGAGTTCATTCATGGAAAGCTTGAACGCCCTACAAAACAGCACAAGCTCACTGGTATACTTTTCCCCTGTGCCTGCAGGATGGTGGATTGCTGGCGGAGAGTTCCTCAGCAGGGCCGTCGTTGGCTGGGTTGTGGTGTTGTTTGGTGGCACCACAGACTGCAGATGGAAGTAGAAGTGCAGGTAGAGGTAGAGATGAAGGTACAGGTGGAAGTTGAGATGGAGTTAAATGTATAGCCTTAAGGTGAAGATCAAGGTAGAGGTAGAGTTTGAGATGAATGTAGATGTGGAAGTGGAGGTGGGTAGGAGTCCAGATTGGGGTTCACTCTCACCAGCTGTGAGGGAGAAGGATAAATGAGCAGTCCTCTCAGCAGGTTGATCCATTTTACTTATTTTATCACTACAGTTAGGTTTATTTACATTTTTTCCCTTTCCCCACACTCTGCTTCATCTTTCCATGCTTTAATGACTTTCCTTTGACCCTTGACATTTTTGTCAGCCTTTGCTCATTTTCTCTTTTGTTTCCTTCAATATTATCCAACTTCTGTTCAAGTTCAGAGAGTTGTTTCAAGCTCAGAGATCCCCCTTTCGGAAATACTTGTTTAGCGCACCAATACTCCATGTTGGAGTACCATGGGCCATATTTCTTATTCATAAAGCAATAATTCTGTTCAGTTACTGGTTTTAGACCCCACATTTGTATGGAGTAGTCTAGTAATCTAGAAGAGATTGATATTCTGTCAGGCATATAATCACTCCAAATTATATTCCAGTTGGTGAGCATCCTCACAGACGATAATGTGAACTTTAAAGGGCAATCACAGAGAAACCTTGTGGTAGAGAGAGAGATGGAGAGGGGGAAGAGGGAGAGAGAGAGAAAGAGACGGGAGGAATAGAGAGAGGGAGAGCAGGAGGAGGAAAGGAACACAATTAAAAATGCAAGCAAAAACATATAGATGTACAGAGCAATAATGACTGCTGGGGACATTGTTTCCAAATAAACACTTGAAATGCATTAATCTGCTATCCCAAACATGGCATACTACTAGTTCCCATGGTGATTTACCCCAGCACGAAATGGACCACCTTTAACCTGAAGTTTCTGCTACAACTACAAATGCTGCCTCATTGTACAGGCCGGTTACAGAGCATACCAACTCAGCTTCATTCTGGTTTGCACTCATGGGTGTGGGTTGGTTTGTGTCTTTATATAAAATGGAATGATCTTCACTTTTGCTGTGAGCCAATGACTGTGATTTAGGTTCTGAATGAAGGCAGGTGTAATTGAATGCAATTCACAATCACATACATGTGAGCATTAGAATTGGACCAAGGAGCAATGGAAGAAGGTAGTGTGGCCTGATGGATGAAGATTTGCTTTTACTTTATGTGGATGGCCAACGGGTATGTGTCTCTTACCTGGTCTTACCTGGTCATGTCTTAAGACATGGCACCAGGATGTATTATGGGAGGAAAACAAGAGGAGACAGTGACACTTTGATCAATGTTTTGCTGTGAAACTTTTGGTCCTTCATTCATGTGGATGCTACTTTAACCTGTAACGTTGACCTTAACCTTGTTTCAGACCAAGTCCAGTACTTCAGTAAAACAGTATTCTGCAATGTAAAGGATCTGCTGCTTAAGTCTCGGTCCAGATACCACAGTTCATATTCAAAGGTCTAGTGGAGTCCAGAGAGGTATTGCACAAAAGTATGATAAGGGATTAAGCCGGGATATGTTGGTTATCCTGGCTGAATTTAGCCTCAAGTCAGTTGCATGAAAGTAGGTTAAATTTATCCCGGTCAAGGTACTATGGTGATTTATTCTCTGCAGCTAGCCTGCTCCAGACCAGGCTAACAACCAGGTTAAAATTAATCCTGGTGATTCATCTGGTAGTTCTGCTGTCAATCCTGTGAGAAATGTGTTTTACAGCATTTCCATGGTCTTTGTAAATACACTGCTCAAAAAAATAAAGGGAACACTAAAATAACACATCCTAGATCTGAATGAATGAAATATTCTTATTAAATACTTTGTTCTTTACATAGTTGAATGTGCTGACAACAAAATCACACAAAAATTATCAATGGAAATCAAATTTATTAACCCATGGAGGTCTGGATTTGGAGTCACACTCAAAATTAAAGTGGAAAAACACACTACAGGCTGATCCAACTTTGATGTAATGTCCTTAAAACAAGTCAAAATGAGGCTCAGTAGTGTGTGTGGCCTCCACGTGCCCGTATGACCTCCCTATAATGCCTGGGCATGCTCCTGATGAGGTGGCGGATGGTCTCCTAAGGGATCTCCTCCCAGACCTGGACTAAAGCATCCGCCAACTCCTGGACAGTCTGTGGTGCAACATGGCGTTGGTGGATGGAGCAAGACATGATGTCCCAGATGTGCTCAATTGGATTCAGGTCTGGGGAACGGGCGGGCCAGTCCATAGCATCAATGCCTTTGTCTTGCAGGAACTGCTGACACACTCCAGCGACATGAGGTCTAGCATTGTCTTGCATTAGGAGGAACCCAGGGCCAACCGCACCAGCATATGGTCTCACAATGGGTCTGAGGATCTCATCTCAGTACCTAATGGCAGTCAGGCAACCTCTGGCGAGCACATGGAGAGTTGTGCGGCCCCCCAAAGAAATGCCACCCCACACCATTACTGACCCACTGCCAAACCGGTCATGCTGGAGAATGTTGCAGGCAGCAGAACGTCCTCCACGGCATCTCCAGACTCTGTCACGTCTGTCACATGTGCTCAGTGGGAACTTGCTTTCATCTGTGAAGAGCACGGGGCGCCAGTGGCGAATTTGCCAAACTTGGTGTTCTCTGGCAAATGCCAAACATCCTGCATGGTGTTGGGCTGTAAGCACAACCCCCATCTGTGGACGTCGGGCCCTCATACCACCCTCATGGAGTCTGTTTCTGACCATTTGAGCAGACACATACACATTTGTGGCCTGCTGGAGGTCATTTTGCAGGGCTCTGGCAGTGCTCCTCCTGTTCCTCCTTGCACAAAGGCGGAGGTAGCGGTCCTGCTGCTGGGTTGTTGCCCTCCTATGGCCTCCTCCACGTCTCCTGATGTACTGGCCTGTCTCCTGGTAGCGCCTCCATGTTCTGGACACTACGCTGACAGACACAGCAAACCTTCTTGCCACAGCTCGCATTGATGTGCCATCCTGGATGAGCTGCACTACCTGAGCCACTTGTGTGGGTTGTAGACTCCGTCTCATGCTACCACTAGAGTGAAAGCACCGCCAGCATTCAAAAGTGACCAAAACATCAGCCAGAAAGCATAGGAACTGAGAAGTGGTCTGTGGTCACCACCTGCAGAACCACTCCTTTATTGGGGGTGTCTTGCTAATTGCCTATAATTTCCACTTGTTGTCTATTCCATTTGCACAACAGCATGTGAAATTGATTGTCAAACAGTGTTGCTTCCTAAGTGGACAGTTTGATTTCACAGAAGTGTGACTGACTTGGAGTTACATTGTGTTGTGTAGGTATTCCCTTTATGTTTTTGAGTAGTGTATGTTGCATCATTTTAAGTATCCTGCATTAAAATATTACAGATATTTTGTCATTTGTCATTTCATTGAAGTTTGTTGACTGTTTGTAATTGCAACAGTCTTTTTATATTCATTCATGTGGTATTATTACTGTCAGGACTCGTGCTATATTGCTGTGCTAATGACAATGGCCACAGAAGACCCAATTTACATCAAGGAGTTTTATAAGATTGCAGTTAACATCAATTTCAACTTGTAACAATTAAATTCTAATTTTAATCAGTCCAAGTTGGATAATCACTATTTTTTGTTACAGCTTTCCCTAAAGTCATTGGTGCAGTGTATTGCACCCATATCAGAATTAAACGCCCCTCAGGGGAACACGAGGGAGATTGCATCAACAGGAAATCCTTCCACAGCATCAATGTTCAGGTAAGAGTGATTTGTGGTTACTGTGACCTACATAAATTAATTCTGTGCATTAAATGATCTTAATAGGTTACATGTTATTGTTTCAGATGATCTGTGATGCTGACAGCCTTTTCAGCATTTTAGAGGCAAAGTGGCCTGGCTCAGTGCATGACTCCAGAGTCTTTTGGGCTAGTCCAATTTACTAGCGACTCTCACAAGGTAACCCACACATTTTTTATTATGAGTGTTTAACTCTGATGTGTAGTTTTATAAATTATATCTTGTATTATCAGGTGAATTCTCTTGTGTGCTGCTGGGAGACAAAGGCTATGCCTGTGAGTCATTCCTCTTGACTCCCTTTGTGGACCCCCAAACCCCTCCACAACAGCCCTACAACCATGCACATGGCAAAACCAGGGCTCGAATCGAGATGACCTTTGGCCTTCTAAAATCCTGGTTTCAGTGCCTGCACCACCTCAGGGTTTCCCCGGACAGGGCCTGTGATATCACTGTTGCATGCACAGTGCTGCATAACATTGCAGGCCTAAGAAAGGAGAGTCCCCCTCCCGAGTGGCCGTCGATGTTGACTGGGAAAATGCTCCTATTTTGCCAGACAGCTTAAATGGCAGACTGCTCAGGGTCACTTAGTTTTTGGATTTAGCCCATCTTTAATAAAAGATGTCACGTTACTTTTTGCTGTGTATGTGCATTTTTTTTCGTAGCACACAGTTTGTGGCTATCTTTTAATTTCCATTTCACTAAATCAAAGGTGGAGTACACATTCATGAAAAAGGGAGGACACCACAATGTTTTCTAGTTGATTTTTTTTATTTACCAGTCCTCATTTGTCTGGAACCTGGAATAGAAGGCAAAAGTAACAAATATTAATACACTGTATAGTGTACTGTAGTTATGGTTACAGTGTGCACCGAAATACTCACTTCTCTTTCTAGTTTCTGGATTTCCAGGTCCAGTTTCCTGAGGGCCCTGCATTTGATTTCCAGATCAAGCTCAGTTTCTTGCAGCTTTCTCTTTTTCAGTTTAATTTTTACCTCTGCAAGCTCTATCTGTCTCTCAAGATGCTTGATGTAGAGACTTTTGACTGTTTGTGAATTCTGTAAAAGAAATATCAATTAGCACAGCAGGATTTATGTATAATATAGATTTACTTTATCCAATACTCACAATGTTACCAGGCTGCTTATGAGGCTGTGCAGCGTCCTGTTACACATATGTTATTTTCTATTTGCACCAAATCACTGACTTCATATCCATTATGGGCTAAATAAGCAAGATATTTCCACAAAATTGACACGATGCCTCAAGCCTGGAGTCCAGTGACACAGTCTCCTCATCTGCACATGTGCCTTCCCCCTGCCATGTACATACATGCATCAGGAAAACTTGTATTAAGATTTTTGACAGGACATACAAGGCCTGTGATTTCAATAAAATGTACTAACTGGATGATCTTTCGGTGGCTCCAAAAGTGTGACTGTGTTCCCAGCCACTGCAAGGAAATCCAAAGTCAGTCAGTTTAATATATTTAGTTTTGTGTTCCATGTACAGTACTGCAATATGTACCTTGTATGAAGCAGCCAGTGTCTGTTGCTGGGACACATTCTGTGACTGTCCCTCCCTCGATCTCCTCCATAACTGGCCTCCTTTTATTCACATGGAGTGCCAGCTCCTCTGCTGGGGTCAAATCCTGGCTTGGTGGGCAGCCGCCCGTGCCAGTTTTATGGGCGTTTTTTTTTTTTTTTTTTTTTTAACTGCTACGATCATACAGACATTCAGTATGTCAGCAGACACCTAATCTATTCACCTCATTTGTTCATTGTTATCCACACTGAAGTCATTTACCAGCCTGAAAAATGTTCTTATATTTAATTTTAACTTGCTGCCAGGTCCTTTTCTGGCCAGACAAGTTTGTTCTTTATGAAGATAAATAGATAAATAAGAAAAAACTAAACAAAAAACAACATTGGAAAAACATATTAAATAGATAACACTGACAAACATTGTGGATAATTGTTGGATAATTGCACTTAATTAGACTCTACATTTCCTGAGTAACATGCACTTCTACTTGACACATTTAAAGTAAAGTGTACAACTGTTGATTAGTAGACTTGAAAAATAACTCCTTTAAATTAACTCCTTTATGACAGTTCCGGTGGAGCACTGTTTAATAATTGTACATTTTCGGACTACTTACGCATTCAGCTGGTCCCTACTGTCTGCCAGGCTTCCTCCCTTTCCTTAATTATGGCGCTGGTGTTGCCTTTTTTCTTATGATGTCTTTAACGTCGTAATAGAACTCCACCAGGAGCTGTTGTTCAGCAGCCGTGAAGTATGAAGCACGAGTCTTGCCCACTTTCCCATCAGTGATTCTTCGATCCCGTGGTCTATTTAAGAATGCCGTGAACGTGCACTTCCCCCAGCGATCTACACTTGGTTTGACATAGCCGTGCCTTTTCATCCTGGCTCGGCGTACGTGCAACCAAGTAAACTAGGATGCGCCAACCAGATTAGGTCAAGCCGCGCTTGCTCAGTTATCCTGGATTTCTTTATCCTACTTTTTTTGCAATACCCCTCAGGACTCTGGGGTTAGGACTGGTTTGGCAACAAATGGGGGAACTACCTAATTTTGGGCAGGTGGTGATGATGTTATGGTTGATGTTAGTTAATACAGAACTATGAATTGATTATACACAACAGCATAAATACAATTCACATTTGTATTCTTAGTGTTCTTTTTTACTGTTACACTCAAACAGTAAAAAAAGTGAACAAACCATTTTGAAGAGTGAACATATACATACAAACTGATGTTGGCTGGTTGTCTTCATACAGAAAAACAAAGCAATTTAAAAAAAATTTCACCATGAACCCCTCAGATGAAAGAGTTTGGTGGAGGACCACCTTCTGACTGGAGTGAAATTGATGTAAATTGTTCCTAAATACAAAGCATTTGCCGAAGGAAAAACACAATGAGCTGAACAATGTAAAAACATAAACAAAAAAAAAAAAACTAAAACAAAACTGCCTTGCAGTGTTCTCTTGAATATGTTGACAAAAAAAAGTCAGTCTGTGCAATTAAACCATCAGAACATTAAAACAACATCAAGTCTGGAAAATATAATGCAAAAGGCAAAAGAACGAAGTTGTGTTTAAACTGACATAATCTGAAAATAAAACCCTTGTGTTGAGCAAAACAAGAGTGCTTAAAGAGCATATTGCAGGTTAAACTTTTTTTCAAAATTTATATATAATCTTGTCTAAAAAATACCATTTGGGAAGTTAATGGAGGTTTCTAAATTTTTTTCAAGACATGAGAGCGCAAATTTAGTCCAAAAAGTGACAGTTTTGAGCTAAACCTCTAAAAACGCTCTTTTTTTCAACACCACGTCATATTACGTAGCCAGAGGGAGCTATATGTTCGGCTCTGCCTTCACTCAGTGTGGGAGTAGGTAGTTATCAGTCAGAGCGGTCGTGTTATAGAGAGTCGGTGTGTTTTCAGTAGTGTTGTATTGCATTCATTTTTCATTATCATGGCAAATTATTGCGACTGTGGAGGTTGCACAAACTCCAGCCTGTCAGGACATTGAGCCCACAGGTTTCCTAACAGGAAAAAAGACGGCAATATCTTTCGTGCCTGGGTGCGTTTTGTGCAGCTGAAGAGACGGGACTTCACAGCTGCATCAGCTACGACAAATGCGGTCGTGTGTGGCTCTCACTTTAGACGGAGGATTATCAATCAAGCGATCTGATGGAGTTCAACATGGGATGCCGAAACAAGACCCATGACAATGTTAAAAGTGAAAATAAACTTCATAAATGTATTTATGGCAGAGCTGTTGGCACAGATGTACCACATGAAATGGCTGTTGAGTTTGTGTGTGTGTATATATACATACATACACACGTGTGTATATGTATATATATATATATATATATATACATACATACACACGTGTGTATATGTATATATATATATATATATATATACATACATACATACACACGTGTGTAATTACCCATACCATTTACTTCCATTCTATTTCAATTTGGTAAATCTAAAAATTTAGAGTTTTACAAATCTGCTGAACGTCCAGCATTATTATGTACTTTATTATCCTATTTCATATATGGAAAATAGAACATGTAAGTAATAAAGAGAGTAAAATAACTAAACAGAAGAATTAATTATTTCTGTCCTAAACATAACATACTCGTGTCTGCTGGCCTAGAGAGGTCCATGCTCCTGCCTGTAGTGCATGTAGGCTATCTGAAGCACGTAGGGATTCAGACAGCAAGCATCAAATCCCGAGTGCTGTGTGAAGCACTGCACTTGGAGCCTGGGGGTGACATTCTCCACAAGGCCCAGTAGGCATCTAGCTCCCCGCGGCACATGCTCTCCTCAGCTGTGGTCATGGCCTCGCATTTCCCAAACAACATGGATCAGGAAAGTGTTTGTCTGCAATAGTGCAGCGCTATACCTCGTAGTGTTGATGGATATTACGAATATGAGACACTTCATCAAGATCATTAATTTTGATTATTTGTAAGTATCAATACTCCTGCCCGTAATAGATGACCATTAATAATTTTGCTATGGCCTGACATATGATGGTAATTTGTGCAATATTATGACGTGAACACAATATTACATATACTTAGCTGACGTGTGTAAGCTAACACCGGACTCTCACCAAGACACCTGCCCTGCTATCCACTGACTGTCCTGACACCACAGCTCTATCTCTGTCCTCTGACCATTTACTCTCCCGCTGGTCTCTCCCTGCTCTCTGGGGCGCATAGTTATAGGGCTGCGGTCCGTCATATGTGTAATGGTAGACATTTAAAGTTTCTTCTGTGTCAGAACTCAGATTGGGATCCATCGTTTTCCTATTGTTCAAGTTCACTGCTCTCCCTCTGCCTACGTCACTTCTGCTTTAGCTTTTTCAGATGCGGAAGTAAGTAAGTAAAATTTTCTCACAAAAACGACTCCAGAAGCCTATTTAATTTATTTACCAATATATTTTGAAGAAAAAATAGTTCCTATATTATTTTTCTAAACATTGATTCAATGGGGGCTCTAACCTGCAATATGCTCTTAAAGGAAGACATGAACTTTGCAGTTCTCCATGCAGTTAACACTTGAGTCAAATCCATATCAACCACATTAAAGTACATATTTTCAGACTGACAACGAATTAGCAGTGTCATCTTTGCCTTTGTGACTGGCTCCACATCATCATGGGTTTCCTTTACTCTATCATAAAAGGTAACAATGTGTAGTTTACTCCGTTTGCCCACAGTGATTGGACCCATTTTAAAACAGGTCTGACCTTTCTGGGTGGTTCTCATCTCATCCACGTGCCCCGACTTAGTCCAGTGACAGGGGGCATCCCGGTTGGAAGTGGAGGGAGTAGCTGATTGTGTCCAATAGTTGATGGTGGAAGGTATCCACTATTCAAAGTAGGTGTCATGCCCATGACTGAAGGGGGTGGAGGAGCAAGCAGGTAGCTATATGCTGAGACTGGGGGAGTGTGGTAGGATGTGGTGCCTGGGGGATACTGGTGGTAGCCCAGGGGTGGGGCACACACCTGGGGGACTGCAGTGTAACAGGAGCCCTCTGTTGGCATCATGGACTGAAGCTTCTGATAACTGTCGGTAGACACCAGTGAGCTGGAGCCGGGGAGGTCCATGGGTGGAGGAGGTGGCGGAGGGGGACAGTGGGGTAGAGGTGGGGGCGCTGGATTAGGTGGCAGATCTGGGGCTGGTGGGTATGAGAAAAGAAGTTGGTGATCTTTTGGAGAAAAGAGAGATGCAGTGAACAAAACAACTTACAACAGTAAGGAGGGATTTGTCCCTGTGCCACGCTCCCACCCACCAATGACAACATGTCTGTGGTCAAATGATAATAACAACTGAAGCTCATGCAAGTGTCAAGTGTAAAGCAGGCTTATGAAGTTAAGGGCAAAGGATACTCACCAGGGTTTATGGACACTGGTGTGGGAGGAGGGGGCGGAGGAGGAGGTGGAGGAGGCTCTAAATTTGGGAGTTCTGGAAAATGAACACACAAGCAGAGGAAAATACGCAATGTTTCACTGAATTAACTAAAAGTGCAGTGTGAATCCTCGAGTGTGTTTGGTGTCTGAGTAGGATGTGTTCTTACTTGAGGCACTGGTCTCATCTTTGGGTGAGGGCTGAAAAAATATACAAATAAACAAACAAAAACAATAAACAGTCAGTGTCAGAAAGAGCTTCACAGAGGGCAGAGAAGTGGACTAACACTGTAAAAAACAAACCTGAGCTGGTCTGGGTGGTCTGGGACTGGTCTGAGGTGAGGCCTTCTTGGCTGCCTGTGGGGCTGAGGGGGACAAGATGGAAGGTGGTGGAGGGTTTTCACCTGTCCTTATCTCTCCATCAGGCATCTGTTGCTTAGCCTGAGAATACAAGTCTAGGATCTGGTGGCATATATCTTTGAGAGGAAGGACAGCAGATGAGAAGCAAAGGAAACAGGAAAAAACACTATAAAGCGTTTGGACCATGAATAAATTAATACTGTGAGAGTATTTCTATTACCCTCAAGCACCTCCACGGGTACATCATAGACAAACTGCTCCCACCAGCGCCGGGATGACAGTTTGGAAGTCCAGTCCTGAATCTCGAACTTACAGAGACGTCCAGCCAGATACATGACAGCCACTGCTATGATCTGAGGCTCCCACTGCAGGGCCACCATGGTGCAAAGGCTTGGAATGAACACAATGATATTATTACTATTCTCATATCCCTAGTTCACGTGTCATTCAGCTAACATTTGGTAGATAAGACATTCCTTAGCCCTGATGCCCTGTTACATGATCATGTGAAATGACCTAAAGGTTTTTTTTCTTAATCTAATAATTTCGTCCTTGAGCCTGGGTGGATGTTTTTACGAATCAAACTGGATATAAAAATGGATGTCTTCATAACAGCTGTTCAAACTAGTTGCTGACATCATAGATACCTGGTACCAACTGAACAAATTCACTCATGGCAAGGAGATATTTTGTTCACAAAGCCAAAACTGCATTTTGTGAGGTCACCATAACCTTGATTTATAATGACAGATCATGATAGAAAACAGTATGCCTCCAGCTCTCCTGCTCTGGCTGCGGTTGATGTGAAAATCTTTGTCTCAGTCAAAATCATGGTTTCTCACTGGAACTCACCTGTCATTCACAAAGGTCCAGGCCATCTGAACCAGCTTCTGCACCTTGTTCTTGTCACCTGAAAAACATTAGTAGCTGCTCCATAAACTAGACATAACACTCATACTAAAGAAAATGATTTTGTCAGTGTTATTGTTGGATTTCAGTCATTCACAATAAACTTTCCTTTTTATTTTTATCACACTTTAAGTTATGTATCAGTACTGAATGTCTGCCAAATGTTTCAGATGCACCTTTGAGTTGCTTTGCATAGCGCAGCAGGAACTGGTAGGGATGTTCCACTTGCAGGTCAAACTTGATGGTCTGCAGCAGGATGCGTTCCAACACCATCACCTCCTCCTGTAAGAAACATAAGAAACCTTCATTATGTGAATAACTGGTGACAGGCTCCATGTAATGGCTGCTAAATTCAGTGGCACAAGCATAACAGGACTAAGGACTTTTTGGTCCATGTCCAGGAAAAGGTCTTCTAAAACAATCCAAATCCAACTTGTAGTGTCAAAACTACCAAAAACAAATACCTCTAAATTCAGAAACAGGTCATTTTGAAAAATGCCATGATTAGAGCTGGCATTCTCTTAGCAATAATGAGTTCCAGTGCGTCTTATCCTTTAGTAATCACTGGACATTCCATCAAGAGGAGCAAGCATATTTTAATCTACATAGATTTTTTAAAACTTTGCTCACTACACTGAAAGCACTTATAAATAGTAAAAACAATGTCTTGTAAACTACCTACTTGTAAAAACCCAAACCAGGTAATCAGCATTTATTCCTTGGCTCATCCTGACATCCAAAACACAAATGAGCATTTTAATTAAAAGTACTGTGGTAGTCCTTCAGGAAAGTATGGTGCAAGGTCATATCCAGCCCACACTCCTCAGTTCCATTTTATCCTCCAAATATCGTTTCCTTTGGTATCAGAAAACAAAGATGGCAATGGTCAAACTACAAACCGGAGGCTTCAAAACAGCAGACTGAATTTATGAACTAAAACATGATAGGAAGAAATTATGGAATACCTTTAATAATATACTTGGTAAATCCATGCAAATAATCCTTATTTCATAGTCTGATGGTAGATTTATATATATATAAAAACTAAACTGTAAAATTGCTAGTCAGTTAATAACAGGACTAAGAACATCATCATCATATCTTGAATTATTTTCCCCATAAATGGCCCTGATACTAAGCACGTTTACATGAGACCTAAAAAAACCAAATTATTTCGTTAGTCTGACCAAAACTGGACTTTTATAGTACATGTAAACACGTTAGCTTGACTGAAATTGAGTTTATAATTGTCGGACTAACACAATAATAATAATGCGATTGAAAGTCGATCTACTGCTGCATTTATACAGACAGTTGGACTGGAGCTGGAAGAAGTGATCTGCGCATGTGCTAAAGTTTCGCGCTAAGCTATGATCCGGAAGTTGAACGGCATTTAAAACGTAAACGTAGGAGGTCAGACAAAAGAAGCCGGCTAACTGCTACGGGTCAAACATGGCAAAGTCTGCAGCAAAAGCTCATGTTTGGACAGATACAGAGGCTAACTTGCTAGCTCACCAGTCTATTTTTCTTTCGGTCTGAGCGGTGCCATGTGAGGACGTGTTTTAACCGAGCTCCTCGCCAAAGCCGTTAATAAATTAAGAAGCAGCGATTTAATGTGTAGACCTCAAGGCACACTCATAACCGCAACCGAGACCTTGCACCGGGTTTAGGATTTTGATTCTACGCTGGCTAAAAATGTCTAAAAACCCCCGAAAAGCGGCTGATTCAAGAGTTAGTTCCAGAGCTAGCACAGAAGATAACACTACATCTGCTGCTACACCTGACCCGAGCAGTGGACATGAGGCTATTCTCCAAGCCATCGCCGAATTGAGGGGCGAACTGCTCACCAAAGCGGAGAAACAAGCTGCTGAAATCCCGAACCAGGTCGACCAACTGAGAGCAGAAATTAAACTTGCTACCGACAATGCTAACGGTAAAAGTGAAGCCCTGGATAAATGGGTGGTTGCCCTGGAGTCTGCAGCCAACAGCCACTCCGACCTGATTGCTTCTCTGGAGCTGGACATGGCTAATGTGCGGAGAGAGCTCGCCACTCAGAAAGCATGACAGGAGGACCTGGAAGCCCGGTTGCGCCGCAACAATCTACGCATTACAGGGATAAAGGAGAGAAGAGAGGACGAGAAACACGCAACAGACTTTATATCTCAGTGTCTGAAGGAGACGCTCGGCCTCGATAAGCTCCCTTTATTGGACCAAGCACATTGCACATTGCGGGTGAGACCAGGTGAGAGTGACCCACCGAGAGCCTTCATCATCAGATGCCATTTTTACAAGGAGAAGGAGGAAGTGCTGATAAAAACTGGGCAGATGAAACATCTAACTACGGGGGACGGCGATAACATCCACATCCAGCCAGACTACACACAGGCAGTCGCCAAGCAGTGGGCGGAGTTTAACAAGGTGAGGGACTTGTTGAGGACCTGCGAGGGAATCCGCTACGGCCTGTGGTACCAGCGGAGCTGAGGATAACGACATCGGATGGCGTGCGCACAACATTTAAAGACCCAAAACAGGCCAAAGATTTCATAATGAAAAACTTGAAGTGCGTGGCCTAAAAAGGTTTAGTGGTGAGGGGTTCTACATCCTATACAGCTACAATTTTGATCCACGATATCTGAACTGCCACCCTGTTAGCGACCTGGCTTGAGCCAGGAGGTTTCAAAGTCTCCAGTGACAACCAGCATAAGGTAAAAACATTTAACTTTTCAGCCCAGGTCAGTCTTTGTTATATGGCATTGACAACACATTACTGGTGGATTTGGAAATACGTTTTACACTGTTCTACTGTTCCTGGTGACCATCAGCAGCATTTGAAGACATTTCACTGTGCCTATTCCCTGATCGGGCTTTGTTAACATAATTTGGACTGATTAGAGACACTACCGAAGTCTAATGCTGTTTTATCACGTCCAGTGATTGCCAGCAAAACATGAATCTGTGTTGGATCTTTTTGTCAAATTTTGTTGTTCATATAACTGGATATCTTGGAGACTTCACTGAAGTCTAATGTTGTATCATTGTGCCCACTGAAAATCCACCTTACAATTACTTACTGTTTTGAGCCGATAGGACCCTGATATTAATGACTCGGTGGCTTTAGTATTTCCTCTGACCACCAGAGTGGGGTTGAGGTTAGAGATAACCTGGTGCCTTGAAATTTAGTGAGGGTGTATCACATTCAATAACAAGCTAGTTTAGCTGCAACATTTTATTCTGTTATTTAAATGGTTTTGGTGAGACTCTGTCTCATGAGGTAAGCTTTGTTTTGTTGCATGATAGCGACATGCAGCCTCTCATTTGGGGGGAGGCCGGCAATGGGGTTCTGTTGATGATGTGTTCGATACTGTGTTGTTTCATTTTTTATTATTCTCATGTCTTTTTCTTTTGAATCTTATTCTACAATACCCATACAGAGATTTGTCACTTGTCGAATTGTTCTATGGTGAAGCGGTTCCTAGTCCGATGGCTGCCATCCCATTTCAGATACTAGAACATGGCGGACCCTACTATTAGTGGTTTAAGGCGGGTAAATGCAAAATTTACAAACTGGAACACCAAAGGGCTTAATTACCTAGTAAAACGTAGTAAGGTGTTTTCTCAATTATTGAAACTGCAAACAAACATAGCATTCTTAACTGAAACACACTTGCTTAATAGGGACCACTCCAGACTTAAGAGAGGGTGCTTTTCTCAGATTTTCCATTCTAAATTTAACGCTAAATGCCGTGGCACAGCTATTTTAATTAAGAGGGATGTTAAATTTGTGCATACAAATATAACTTCAGATAAGGACGGCCGTTTTATTATTGTCCAGGGTCACCTGTTCAATGTGCCGGTGGTTCTTGCTTGTGTTTACGCCCCCAACTGGGACAATGCAAAATTCTTCAGTGACTTCTTCTCTCTTCTTCCAGAGTTGAACAGTCACCAAATGGTTCTCGGGGGAGATTTGAACTGTGTTCTAGATCCCACTCTAGATTGTTTGAGAACCGGATCTGGAACCCTAAGTAAGTCAGCAGAGACCATAAACGCTTTTCTCCAAACATATGGGGTGATGGATGCATGGAGGTATAGAAATCCGGTCTCGAGACAGTATTCTTTTTTTCTCCAGCACACCACTCATATTCCAGGATAGACTATTTTTTGTTGGACAAAAAACTCCTCCCCCTGCTCAGGTCTAGTGAATACGAGGGCATTGTTATTTCCAACCATAGCCCAGTAACAATGGAGCTTTGCTTTCCAAATAATGAACCTCCACAACGCACCTGGAGACTCAACCCATGTCTCCTGTGTGATGATGATTTTGTTAAATTCCTATCATAAATTGATTTCTTTCTAGAAACAAATCAGCCGCTGGATACAAGCCACTGTAACCTGTGGGAAGCGATGAAAGCTTACTTACGCGGTCAGATAATATCTTATAATGTAAATATGAAAAGAAGACGTTCAGCACACCTTAACGAGCTCATCTCTTGGATAAATGATGTCGATCGTAAAATTCAGAGGCTCCATCTGCTGATCTTAATAGGGAGAAAATAGGTTTGCTAACAAAATTTGACACCCTCTCGTCTGGAGTAACTGAGGAGCCTCATCTCAGATCCCGTCAAGAGTTTTATGAGCATGGGGAACGAGCCAGCAAGCTACTTTGCCATCAGCTAAGACAATCCGCAGAGGCTGGATTTATTACGGGGATTAACACTCCAGATGGGATAACCGTAGATCAAAAAGACATAAATGAGCAATTCAGAAAATTTTACGAGGACCTTTATGCCTCTGAAAATTGCGATAATGCTAAGCTAGCTCAGTTTTTCAATAGTCTGAAAAATCCCAGCGGTAGACCAACAGGATAGGACAGATCTTGATAGCAGCATCTCAGCGGCTGAAATCGATTGGGCAATTAAACGGATGAGGAGCGGTAAAGCCCCAGGGCCGGACGGCTTCCCGATTGATTTTTTTTTTAAATTCTCAGGCAAACTAATTTCTCTTCTTAAAAACGTTTATGCCGATGCACTTGAGCATGCAACACTCCCCCCTACAATGACAGAGGCCACCATTTCCATGCTTCTTAAGAAAGGAAAGGACCCCCTCAAATGTGAATTATATCGTCCTGCAAGCCTACTCTGTTGCAACTACAAGATCTTAACTAAAGTTCTGGCTAGTAGATTGGAGTTTATTATACATACGGTGGTACATCCAGATCAGACTGGTTTTATTACAGGGCGGCAGCTCTTTAGCAATGTACGTAGGCTTTTTAATATTCTTTATTCTATGGAAAAGTCACAATCAGCAGAGGTCTTGCGCTCCCTTGATGTGCACAAAGCGTTCGATCGCATTGAGTATGAATATCTATTTGCAACTCTGGAGAGGTTTGGTTTTGGACCAGCCTTTTTTTCCTGGATAAGGGTCCTGTATGCTACACTGCTGGCCTCAGTCCGTACTAATAAGACAATCTCCAAGTATTTTCCTATATGTAGGGGGACCAGACAAGGCTACCCCCTGAGCCCGCTCTTATTTGACCTGGCCATTGAACTGCTAGCAATTGCATTAAGGAGTACTAGGGAGCTCAGGGGTATTGTTGGGGGGGGCCAAACTCACAAGCTGTCTCTATATGCGGACGATCTGGTACTTTATCTGTTCAACCCTTCTGTCTCTATTCCTAAGGCATTAGAAATTATCTCTAGCTTTGGGAAGATTTCAGGCTAAAAAATTAATCTTACTGAAAGTGTGCTCTTCCCTATTAGTGACCAGGCTCGACAGATGTCCTTTGACAAATATCCACTAATGGAAACTCGTGACACTTTTACATACCTAGGCGTATCAGTAATCTGTAAATATAGTGATTTATTCAAACTAAATTTTAAACCAGCTTTAGAGAAGGCTAAGCAGGACCTTGCCCGTTGGTCAGCACTGCCTATATCACTTGCCGGCAGAGTCAGTTCTGTCAAGATGACAATTATGCCCAGGTTCTTATTCTTGTTCCATACAGTGCCTGTTTTTATCCCAAAGTTCTTCTTTAAAGAATAAGATAAGAATAAGAATATATAGAATAAGACCATCCCACGGATAAGGAGGGTGCATCTCGAGAAACAGAAAGAGGCTGGAGGTTTAGCACTACCAAATTTTCTACAAAATTATTGGGTGGCTAATATCTATAAACTGTCATACTGGGTCTCTGCATTTTTTGAGGGGGATGGACTTGTATGGATTGAAATGGAACAACATTCCACCCATCCTTTGTCCCTACCTTCTTTAGTGTGTGCGCCACTACCACTCAGTAAACAGCACATCACAAACAATCCTATTGTGAGTGGCTCACTACGAATATGGTCTCAATTTAGGACACACTTCAGACATAGACAGGCCATATCCTCTCTCCCATCTTGGCTAATGCACTCTTCCCGCCCTCACTTATGGATACAGCGTTTAAGTTATGGTTCAGGAACGGTGTGAAACGGGTGAAGGATCTTTTTAAGGACGGGGTGTTCATGTCCTTTGAGCAGCTTGTAAGTGCACACAATATCCCTAGATCACATTCACTAAGATATTTGCAGGTGTGCGCCTTTGTTCGGAAGCATTTTCCTTCCTTTCCGTCACTCCCACCAAATGACTGGATAGATGAGTGCCTGGGTGGAGATTCAGACCAAAGAGAGCGAGTGAGCAGATTGTATGAGATTATTCAAATGGTTGTGTCTCCATCACTGAATAACTTTAGGACAGTGTGGGAGGAGGAACTGGGATTTGAAATTTCAGATGACTCCTGGCAAAGTGCAATTAGGAGAGTACAGTCAAGTTCAGTCTGTATCAAACATGGTTTGATCCAGTTTAAAGTGCTCCACAGGCTCCATTTATCAAAAAGTAGACAGGCCAGGATATATCCAGATGTGGATCCGACCTGCTGCCGATGTTGCCAGGCACCGGCAACCCTCTGCCATATGTTCTGGGCATGCCCAAAGTTGGTACAGTTTTGGTCCTCAATTTTTGACACATTCTCTTATATCTGCAACAAGGAGATAGGCCCTGCTCCTGAAATTGCATTGTTTGGTGTGTTCCCTGCTGAGGTGGCGATATCTACGACACAGTCATGCCATCGCCTTTTCATCCCTACTAGCCAGGCACCTTATTTTGTGTAAGTGGAAATCAGTAAGGCCCCCAACACACAGACGCTGGGTTGGGGAGGTAATGGCGCATTTAAAACTTGAGAAATTGGGATCAACCCAGAGGTTTTACAATGTCTGGTCGCCATTTTTGAACTACTTTAATCTGGAATTCCCAGCTAGGGACACTGAGACTACTACTTAATTGACTCAAGATCTCTGTAATGGGTTTGAATCTGTACGCTTTATTTTTAGTTTCTGTTATCGTTATTTTTATTATTTATTTATTTTTTTACATTTTCTGTCTTATACGTGTACGTTTATGTTATTATTGTTGTTTTATTTTCCATATTGGGACTGCTGTTTGCGGCCCTGTTGACAGTGTTGTATGTGTTTGCAGTATAAAAAAGCCAATATAGTCTTCCTGCCTTCATTCGCAGTTTTCTTCACAAAATCCTGCATCATTTAATCACATCTCTAAATTTGGTAAACAGTGAAAAAAAAAAAAGAACATGGCAAAGTCTGCAGCAAAAGCTCATTTTTGGACGGATACAGGGGCTAACTTGCTAAGTCTCCGGTCTTTTTTTCTTTCCACTTCCGTTGTGGTCTGTGATGTCATAGGTCAATCAGTAGTGGCCCATTACCCACAAGCCGAAAGAGTGCATATCGCCACCTATCGCAGCGGATGCGACATGATTTCAACAAATAAATCGATTTCACTCCCGTGCATGTATACTGGGACAGTGAGTGACCGCTACAGGAACACTTATTTTAGTTAACCTCACTGTGATTTTTTGTCAAAACAAGACACATGCACCCTTTTTGTGTTTTTTTCTTCTTTTTATTTTTGAGCTGTTGGTTCAAGTTGTAGAGAAAAGAACAAACATTAAATACTATTCAAACCATGGCCTTGTGCTGTTTTAGATTTTATACTCACATCCTTCTCTATTTACCTTATCTCAAACCTAATTTTCTTTATTTGAAGCTTCTTGTACTTAATGTGAAGCTTTTCTCTTTCAATAGAAAAGAGCAGCTTCCCTTTTGTCAGGGGTTCGGACGTCCTGTGATAAAGGAAATATGTCAGACCAAATGAGCAGAACTTGCTTAAAGATATAGGAATGGTTAATTACTTCAGTCTTTGTTGATTACCTTCTCATTCCAGCCATATCCTTTGGAGTGAATGGTAATTATCAGTATTATGCAATTGTTTCCACTGATGCAGACACACCCAAAACATTTCACATTGGGGTCACTTCTTGAATTTCAGTGTCTGCAGACACCGTTTCTTCATGAAAAGCCTGAGATGTGCCGAGGCCATAACCCTAACCCTGCAAACAGAACAACACTTTAGTTGTTGAGGTAAGTGAGATGATGGTTGCATGTGATGCTTAGTGTTTTACCAAAGAGGACCTACTCAATGTTATGACCCTTGGGGTCATTAGTGCTTTTGTGTGTCTAATTTCTGTTTAAAGTGGAGAGGTGTGACAGGCCAACTCTACTTTAAAAGGGAAGTATTCTGGTATTGGGTGTGACTCTTCCTTCTTCCTGGTCCCAACATTGAACCTTGCTTAGGTGTGCTGTGCTTTGTGTATTATCTCAAGCAACTCAGTGTTTGTACTGCTAGGTAAGCAGTTTTTTTTTCCTTCCACTTTTTAAGTTAGATTAGCAGTAGCAGTAGCTGTAAGGGAGGGAAGCTATTTGTCTGTATTACCCTTTTATCCAGTTTTGGTTAGGGAGGAAAGTTGGCTGTCTTTATTTTCCTGTTTTCATTTGTCAGGTTAGTTTGCAAACCTCAGTTGGTTACATTTGTTATGTTGGAAGTGCCCTCCCCAATGCCTTTGCTTTTCTTTTGTCATTTATTGTAAATATAAGCACATTTCGGACTACAACAGATGATGCAGATCTTCCTTGGGAGTTGGGAGAGAGGAGACTCACCTTTTATGTTTTGCCCTGGTTTCCCCTAGGCTGGGGCATAACACATGGGTCAGGTCTGGCTTCAGCATCTGTGATTAGGGGACCCAACAGATGAAAAGTGTCACCTCTCACTAACAGATACAAGCATTCCATTACTTATTCCATTATTCCATTAATTACAACAGACATAAAGTGGACAATACCTTCAACATACTGTTCCCGAGCACCTTGGGGAATAACCTCTGATGAGGTATCCCCCATCTCTTCCCTCCATTTACTGCCTTTTACAATTGGAGCTGAGTGCCAGCTCTTCTGCTGGGGTTAAGTCCTCTGGTCCCCCAACAGTAGCGGAAGCCTGTTGTTTTTTTCTTGTGCTGCAATGGTATACACACTCATTCCTTAGAATAATATAAAAGAAAAAAAAGCATGCAGAAATACCCATTATGGATGGCCGAAGAGCAAAACCTCCTAACTAAAAAAATGCACTTTTTTAATAGAAAGATAGAATATGAGCAGCCTTCCTTGTTCTCATCCATCCAAAGTGAAATCCACCAATCAGAAAATTCTTCAGATAGGAGATTTTGCATTTCAGCTATCATTATATTTCATTATGAGCTACTTATCACTCTGAAATATTTGGTCTTGACCTGTTACCAGGTTCTCCTCTGGCCATTGAGGTTGCTCCTGTTAAAATGTTAAGAGAAAAATTAATATACATGTCAAGGGTTAATAGATCAGAAGGGTCACACATCCACACAGCTCACAGAATAGGACTGACAGTATTTGTAGTTCTGTTAGTTGTCTGAGATATTTTAAAGAGACTACTGATAATATCTGGTTCGGACAGTTGAGTGATCCAAATGTTCTTTCATAACTAAATGTTTAAGTTCATTTGTACAGAAACTGTCATACAAAGGCAATATAAAGTGCTTTATGGTTAAAGACCTTACAGTAATATTACAATACACATGTAATATTAAACAAATTAGTAAACTTACGTATTCAGTCTTTCCGAAATAGTTGCCATGCCTTTTCCCGTGACTTGTTGATGGCAGCCGTATTTCCTTTTTATTTTTTTGATTATTGCTTTTTGTTCTTCATACAGCTCCATTACAAACGTGTGATCGGCGGCTGAAAATAACGGTGATCAAAATTTCCCCTCTTGGTACATAATTTCATCGGTTTTTCATCCATTCATGAATTGCTTATATTGTGCAAAGATGGGCACAAAACCAGGCTATACAAGCTGGGCCTGAATTAGCCTTGATTAAAAAAGGCTGAACTCCTTTAGTGAAATGACTTCAGGCTTAATTCAGAGATGGCACTAGTTTCACTCTGGACTTATTAGAATAGCCGGGCTTTATTTAGCAGGCTTTATTGATGGAATACCTCCCAGTTGATGATGATTGCTCTATGCCCCCCCCTCCTTTTTTATCCTGGCACTTTGGAACTATTTCAACTGGCCTTAACAAAGGACCAAATGAAACATGTGGTCCCCGCAGCCATCCTGTTTATAGTTTCATTGTCTGCCATTTGGCCACACACACACATACAAATACATGTATATAGCCCATATTAGAATACTACCTGTTTGTTTTCTTTGTTACTATATAATAAATGTTCTTAAACACAACTGCTGGTCTATTTGATGTTGCACAAGAGTGAATATTGCCAATTGCTTCTCTGCAGAACTCAGAATCCTTCTACTTTAATATGGTAATTTGGCTTTACATACTAAATTAATTATTGCTCAGAGATGCAAATTAATAATATTTCATGAGACTGAATCGGTGATTTGGCAGCTGTTTCCCTTTTTAGGGTGGTGCCATGAGGTTAACTTTGATATTAATTAAAGTTATCATCATTTAACATTCATATTTTTGACGTTAATATAGAGAGCTCATGTCTCTCTGCAAGATTGTCTAACTGGGTAGAAACAACTAACTTGTAGTAAAAGTGTTGAAAACCAAATGTATTATCTTTGGCTCCAACCATACATTGAGGAAAGAGCTGTCCTCCTTTATCAGAGAAAGGAGTAACTTTGGCGCAGGTCAGTCTGTTGGGAGTCACTGTGGATGAATGGCTCTCCTGGTCCTGCCACACTGACAAAACAGTTGCTAAAATAGGTTCCTGGTGCAGGCAGTCTATGACGCCTTGCCAAGCCCAGCAAACCTCCACTCCTGGGGAAACAGCTGCCCTCCTGCCAGTACTCGAGTTGTAAAAAAAAAAAAAATCAGGGGGGATGGTGGATTTGGTTAAAATAAGAGGGCAGTCACCTAGCCTCATATTCAATTAGAGAAATGTTTACAAGAAATGTAACATGTTACTGACCAAACACTGTCATGTTATTGCTGTAAGGATAGACAACCTTTTAACACCTATTTTAACAAAAAAAAAAAAAAAAGACAGCATCATAAATATGTTTTGCAAAAGATTAAAAGCACAGCAGCTTGTTCTTCCAGTAGTTAGGAAACTACATATTTTAATGAAAATGCCCAACATTCAGAGAACAACTGAATATAAAATAAAACAGCTTTATGGCCGAAAATGGTTTTCTCATCTTCCTTTTAATACCGCTGTTTAAACATATAACAAAATACCATGAGAGTATAGAAATGTCAAAATTGCTTGCACCGACTGGCAACTTTTAAGCTACATGCTGGCAGGAAAAGAGTCAAATTATCTTAAAATTAATAGATATCAAACCTTCAATTCTCTCAGCATAAGGTTGTTCCTGGCTATCATCTATGGAGAAAACAGCAGTGGCCAAATACAGATTGTCATTAGGTTAGATTTTTTCCCAAAGCAGTCACCAGTTTTATTCAATTCTAACATTAACTTTGTGAATGTAAAGTCTAACCTGACGTTAGCTAGCTAGCTAGCGTTAGTTAACAATAAAAAAAAAAAAAAGTAAGCTCCAAACTAACACCATTAACTGTGTTGTTATCACCCCTGTCCAGAAATTCCACCTTTACTGACATATAAAAAGCTGTCGCTTGGCCATTCTCCTTTTTCTTCTTCTCCTCTTGTCTGTGTGATTACTGTATAACCTGCACTATGGATGTGTTAAGAGAACTGTGCTGCTATGCGACGCAATTTTTTTTTTTTCGTCGTGTCATTGTAAGTGCGCGTGCTCTTTGCCCATAGTATTTTACTCATTATGCGCAAGAACAAAAAGTTTAAATAATATTTCCACATTCATTGATAAAATAACACTGGGGATGGCCGTTTCAGAAGGGGGATGATTTTGACCATCTTGATTTCAGGGGGGATACCTTCCCCGCTCAACTCGAGCCCTGCCTCCTGCCCACTTTGTTCTGGAAGACTATCTTTAGAAAATCTCTTCAGCAGCTGCCCAAAGGCTCATGGTGACATGACCAGGTGCTTAAGGCAGTTGCTGAGGGTTAAGCATCAGCGATTAACACCGGCAAACACCACCATGCACCAAAAAAAGCAGTAACCTTCATCAAAGCCAAGTACCGGGAACTAGTGGAGGAGTGCAGGGGCAGAGGCTGGAAAACATTCTACCAGCCCAGAGAAGTTGGCTGTCGAGGATTTGCAGGACATTCTTTCTGCAAGGTTCTAACTCGGTTGGGCGTCACAGGAACAGCCAAGAAGAGGGCCATTCGATCTGCCAGTAAGGCCGCAGAAAAAGCCACTTGGTGGCTTTGGTTAAAGAGGGCTGAACCGTGGGTAGCTGCTGGGACGCAAGTCGGGACCTGATCAACCCTGGCTGGGTCGCCTGAGCGAGGACATATGTTGTGAGACCTGAAATACCTTATGAACCCAGGTCACAACACTGATGATGCATCCCAGTGAATCCTGGAGATGCTTCTTGAACACTAGGCAGTAACAGATGTGATTAATTTCTAACCGATCAGTCAATGATGTTGAAATAAAATCATTACTGTTGTCTCACCTAGATTACAGTTTTGCTGTATGGTTTAGTAGAGCAACAAAAAAAATCTTCATCAGCTAAAGCTCGAACAAAGCTGCATGTTTAGCTCTTTGCTGTCACCCATGGTTAGTGTTAATAGCATGCTTGATGGTCTCTCTTTTCTTAAGGTGGAGGATAGACTAATGTACAGTCTCCTTTTCCTTTTTAATGAATATTTTGCCTCAAGGCAGACTCCAAGGGGTTTCTTTCTAATATATAGTCTATCAATGACACACTCAATCCTTGAGGGAAGCACCACAGGGTCACGTAATTGTTCCCAGACCAAGAACTAGTGCAATGCAGAAAACTGTTTTATATAAAGTCACCACTCATTGGAACATACTACCAAGTTTAGTGCGCCAGTAAAATTGAATAAATAAATAATAAAAAATAAAACCATACATAAAAAGTTATGACTTCAAGCAAATAGCTACAAATATGAAATGACCTCACATTTGCTTCCTGGCGTATGACTACATGCTACACAATCTAGTATTTTATTATTATTGTGATTGCATCCCAGGAAGAATAGCTGTTACCTTTGAAACAACTATTCGATATCCAAAGTAACAAATTAATAAACCTGGCCAGTTTTCTTCACTTTGATGCTTAGTTCCAAATCTTTGAATGTGCCTGAACTATTCCTTAAATGGCTTTTGTGCAGTTCAACTAAAAGAGAGTCCAATCAATGTCCAAAGTGTGTTTCATCATAATACCCAAACATTAACAAAGACAAATTTTCTTTGCTACAACAAGGTCAGCTCAGAAATCTGTCAATCCCATCTTCAAAATATGCTGGTAATCAAACTACATCCAGATGTGTAAATAGATAAGTCAATATCTTGTATTTGGTTTGTGTTTTTGTCATATAAGACAGTTGGTTCCCTTCAGGTTCAGGTTTTTCCCTTCTACTAAAGGCAGGAAATCAAATCCTTCACCTCCATGACCCACTACTACTTCAGCTAGGTTTCAATAGCAACTAAGACGTATGTATCAAAATGCTTACAAGCTGCTTTGACCTTAATAATTGCAGCATTTTAAAATGTTTCTGGTCTAATGGAGCAAAAATTATGTTACTCCAATTATTACATATTCATTCATTTAAAATATTGTTTACAATATATACTGAGCTCATGGTTGAATTAACAGTCGTGAATTGAAAATGGACATGGGGAGGGTTAGGATCTATTCTTCTGGTGTTTTGATATCTATCTTCTTGAGCATTCTTTTTTACTTTTTGTTTCATTCGCTGATTCAGCAGTTTGACAGTGATCAATAGCATTGTTAAAGGCTGGTCCAAAATTTTTGTAACAAAATAGCCAGACTTGAATTCTCTCTGGGAGGTACATGTCCTCAAAAAGGCAAAAAGCTGCCATCTGCCTCTGTAGTCCTCAAACTCTTTCTCCAATTGGCCATGTCATCCTTCCTCTGACAATCAAATTATCTTATGTTGTACGAGTGTGTGGTCGTTGGACTGTAGGAACTGAATTGCCCTTTGGGGGTGCAAAAAGCTTTTCTGTGTCTGTAGACAATAAGGTAACAATAGTGCCTAGGCTAAATAAAGATTCAGTGCAGAAGGAGAAAGACTGGATCTTAAATCATCTGTTCCAGGCCTCTATATGCTGGAGTGTTTCTCCTGTTATTTCTGTAAAAGACTTATTTTATTACTGCAGTCTACTGAACCTTTTCTAAGCTTCTGTCTCTTCCTGACTATTTCACCTCTTAGCAGTATTTTCACCATATTTCAACACACCTTGGGGTCGTCTCCAAACTGCGCAAATTGTGTGTCATTGAGCAGGCTGCGAGCCGTCTTGATGATGTCTTTACACTTCTTTGGAGTTTCCTCCACCTTGCCTGCGAGGAAGAGGCAGCATCCTCCCGTGACCTGCAGACACAGCAACCAGGTTAGGAACAAAATCCATCCATCCGTCTTCTACCGCTTTTCCGTTTCCAGGTCATGGAGTAGGAACAAAATGTCTTCTCTAAAATAAAACTTGAAGAAAACCTCAATCTCAAACATCCCTAACACCAACAGGGCTGCTACTTCAGTCGTCTTGTTTTGAGCTTGTATGGCAAACCAACTAACTATTGTGGACTTTTTTTCAACATTCTTTGCCGTTATTGGATAAGTCAGTGATAAAACTGGAAATGTCCTACATTAGAGAGTCCAAACTGGGACTGAGGAAATGCTCAAAATAATGAGACACCTCATCCCCTCAACTATTTATTCACCATTATATGACACAAGGAATGAGCTTCAACAACACCAAGACAACAAGTGGGTTCTTTGTGTGACATCGCTAGTATTACTGATGTGCCCAAACACTATCCAGATGTGACTGACAACACCAAAAGTCTCAGTCATGGTGTCATCATTTTAAAGCTTTGTGCATCTGTTGTGTCAGTGGCCTAAGCTGATTCTCTTAACCGGGTCTCTTGATCTGGTCTTCACCCTCTGGTCAGCAATAGAGATGTAACAACAATTTGACACAGAATTCAATTCCAATTTCTGATACTGGGTTAATAATACCACTCTCTCACAAGTTGTTTTTGTTTTTTGTTTGTTTTTTAAACAGCTTGCAGAGAAATTCTGACTGAAAAAGATTCCTTTAATTATTTCTTAGATAAAAACCACAACATTCCTAAAGTATGGTTTAATGGCTTAGCACAAGCTATGCAATTAATGCATATCTAAAACATATATACACTTAAACATTAAAAAACTACAAAATATATTTTCTTATCTTTAACAAATGTTGCCACATCTCCAGCTTGAAAGTGGTCTGCGCATCCTTGATTTCACAATAACTTGCGACTGTTGCCATATCTTTCGTTCCACCTGAACCAATAACTCACAGTGGCGTATGACGTCTAATACTTAGTGATGTATGACGTCGAACAAGTGAACGCAAAGTAGCTTGCTTCCTCTGTTGTGTAAAAAAAAAAAACAACGCAAAGGGCGCCGTTGGCTTAGCTGGTGGGGTACGCACACCATAACCAAGAGGCTACAAGGTCCTCATCAGCGACACTGGCTCAATTTGGCTAGGATCATTCCACTATCTCTCATTTCCTGTCACTGTGAAAACTACCCTATATAATAAAGCTGGATAGGCAAAGAAAAAAGAAAAAAAGGGCATCGTGATTCATTTTTAAATCAAATCATCACACATTGGTGCCAATTTTTAGTAGTGATGCATCATTACATCCCTACTCAATGATAGTGTGTGTTGTCAGTGTTTGATAGTTAACAGGCTTCTGAGAACTGGAAACATTTAGATCAATCTCAAAGCAAGCTAACTGTTAGCTTACTGCCTAATGCAGGCTGATGCTCTGTTTGGTTTTCATATTGTGTGGACTGTACATAAATCAGTGATAGATCTACTAAGCGTGAGAAAGACTGATTCAAACCATTTTCGCCTCTTAAGGGACATCAGGAGGCGCGGCAGGACATGAAACCAGAGGTACTCGGCATGGAGACAGAATTGATGCTCCATCATGATGAAGAAAATCATAGAGTATTTGTGGCAGAGCTTGTCAAATGGTGTCATGGGGCCTTCCCACAGTGACCTCAAGACCAAGGACAAAACTATTGACTTCATGGGGATAGCACCTCATCCACCAACTCAACCAGGCAGAAATGGAATTTGATAAGTGGTGATATCTTGGTACACTAAACAATAATGGTTGGCCTGTAAAAAGGGACGTCAACTTTTATACTTCCTGGACAAAAATTAGTGTCACTATTCTACAAGTGTTTTATTGAATCCATCCTAATTTGGTGTATTACTGTCTGCTTTTGTAACCTGAGCAAGACGTTGGCTTGGTGAAGCTGGCTGCTAATGTAACAGTGCCCCACTAACCGCCTTGACAAAAGGTTACCTACGACATCACATCCATATTGCACTGTACAACCTCTCTGAGTTCAAGGCCTTCAGTTCACAATTCACATGCAATCAGACGAAGTCAGCTCAACTTACTTAATGTAATTTGCATGCGCACATTGTCACTTTACAGTGTTTTGTTTTTGTGGATTAGTGTGTTCTGTGTTGTTACATGCTGACAGTAATTCAAGTTTCCCACTTGGAATAATAAAATCAATCTGGATTTTAAGTAGAATTATCTTGACGGACAGTGACAGGTTTACAGGTCCAGGTGGATGTTATTTTTCCAGAAATGCAGGATCATGAATGAGACTTAAAGGATGTCAGTTGAATCAAACTTCAGATCATTAGGGTGGATGAAGAGCTTGATACTTACGTATCTAGGGAACTGCTTGAAGGAGTGGAACATGTAAAAGCGGTGGAAATAAACGATCCCAGTCGCCAGGGTGTCATAGTGCCTGAAGCCTCAGAGGTTAGGGAGACTGGACTGACAACACAGTTTAAACAGTGGCTCTTACCCCCCCCCAAAAAAAACACACACAGGCACCATCCCCCACCCTCAACACCATGATACCACTTACAAAAACTCTTAGGTTAACATCCTCACTTCACTGTACACAATGTTAGTCCCTTAATTTACTGCTACTGCTGGTGCTGCTGCTGCTGAGGATTCAGTTATACTTAACTACACGTGAATGTTCACAGTTTCAAATGCGCACGCACTGACTTATCTTCCTCGAGGGAGTAGAGTAATACACGTTTGTCACCTGAACCACTGGAGCGAATTGGACCAGGACCAGGTGTCTGGATTATTTGAGGGAGGTCTGTGGTAGGTCTAGGCACAGTCGCTATCCGTTATAGTGGTAATGCAGCTACTATGCTTCCATGAGGTTCATACCATTGTGTTTTCCATGGAAGGATACAAACCGAGCCGCGTACCCACATCGAATATGAACCGGGCCCCTTCTCTGCGGTACCTGGCCTCGGTGGGGGGGTCCAGTCCCTCTGACTGGGACGGAGTATGGGCCAGGTCCTTTTTGTCCCAGTACCAACATGGTTTGATGTGGTCCACGGTGAAGGGGTCCTTTCTGTCCTGGTGTAAGTGGGGTCTGATGAGGTCCAGGGTGAACGGGCTCTTCTTATCCCACCAATAGCGGGACCCGGGACTGGAGGTGAATGATGATGTTGAGGGGTGATGAAGACGACAACATTTAAACTGCTAACGGCTGCTCCGGTCAGACGAGCTTCGAGCTGCTCTCTCGGGGTTGGCCTGACAAAGAGAAGACCTCAGTCTGACCTCTGTCGCTTTCACAAAGCATAGACAGAAAAAAGTCCGCTATAGGCACTCCACCGCTTAGAGGGGGTCAAAATCCGAACGCTGTTCGAAGAGCGGCCGCCTTGCGCAGCCTGTCCCTGCGATTTCCCGGTCCACCTTAAAGTGACACGACGTCTGTAGAGGGCGGTGTTCTGTCGTTTTCTTTTTCTTTGGTGTTTGAATGGTTAGAAACCCATCATAGAAAGTGTATTACCACCACCGAGTGGATCGGACATCTGTCACAATAGAATTCTGAGAAGAAGATATTTTCCATCATCTTTTATCATGACAATGCGATGAATACATTTAGAAGACTAATTTACCCGATGAAACGTCGCAACAGCTACAATCATGGCTTCTGTAATCTGAGGCATTACCACAAACAAGCAGTGTTGGGCACGTTATTAAAAAAAAAAAAGTACAGTTTCTAGTTTCTTCTCTCAAATACTGAGTAACTGATTTTGCAATTGAGTTTACAGCATTTACAGCATTATAAAAGTAACTAAATACCAGGGAAAGTAACAGATACGTTACATGTTTTAAATGGAACAGTATGTATTCATTTATTTATTGCCTTCAACGGAACTAACGGAATTCATCAGGGGCAGCACAGCGGCGTAGTGGTTAGTGCTATTGCCCCACAATAAGAAGGTCACGGGTTCGGTTCCCGGGCTTGGGGCCTTTCTGTGCCGAGTTTGCATGTTCTCCCCGTGTCTGCGTGAATTTCCTCCGGGTACTCCGGTTTCCTTCCACCGTCCAAGAACATGCATGTCTAGGTTAACTGATGACTCTAAATGGTCCGTAAGTCTGAATGCACGCGTGAGTGGTTGTTCGTCTCTGTTTGTCTTTTTATGATGGACTGGCGACCTGTTCAGGGTGTACCCCGCCCTCGCCCGGAACGTTGGCTGGGATTGGCTCCAGCGACCCGGAAACGGAAAAGCAGTAGAAGATGGATGGATGGAATTCAACAGTTTATTTAAATTATTTATATTAAAAAACTGAATATTATATATTTTGAAATGAATTCAGCTGACACATAATACAATAACGTATAAACAGAAAACACGTATAATTGATCATTCGTTATTAGTACAGAAGCGTTTTCATCACCTCCGTTCATCAATTATCTTTCCTCAACTTTTGTGTACGGTTCTAGAATGATATCTACATCAACATGAATTAAATCCATAAAAAAAGTCCAATTCAATAAAGTTAGATTTTCAGAGAAAGAAATACACTGACTCATCATTGCCATGTTTGCATTAAAAACCACTAAATGATTTTTTTTCCCCTGAAACAATAGCATAATTACAAAACAGTGATAAACTCATGGCTATACATTCACCAATTCTGTTGAAAACCAAAATCTCACCTCCTATAACGACTTGAGTGTAAAGATATATTAAAGAAAATGCAAGAAAACAAAAGAAAACAAACAAAACAAGGGATTAGCACAATTGATATGACAATATAGGTATGCCCGGGGACGTAGCTCAGTAGTGGAGCAAATGCTTTGCATGCAGAGCCACAAACCCCAGCCACAACGCAAACCAGTGGTAGGCTTGTGCTGGGATAAATGGGGAGGGTTGCAAAGGTTGCGACAGGAAGGGCATCCGGCGTAAAAGCTCTGGTCAAATCAATCATGAAGTCACAGAGCTGATCTTCTGTGGCGACGCCAAATAGGGTAGAGAGAGAGAGAGAAAAATGACAATATAATTGAGCAGAAATTCTTAGCAAGTTAGAATTGTTTTTTTTTTACCTTTTTGAAATAAATATAATTCATATTTAAACACAAACAAGCAGAGGCTATTGCACATTGGCATTTGTGTATGTAATATTTTATTACTATGAGATTATTCACAAAAACTGTAGTGTTTTTTTTTTGTAGAATCACACTCGTCTGAATATTTTGGAAGGAAAATAAATCTATGGATACATTTATGGATTTGGAAAACAGTGAGTGGTGAAAGGATTTCTGAACACTATCACAAGCATAAAACAGGTGTTCTGTCATTTCTATGTTGGTGATACAAATATAGCAATTTTCTAAACTCTAACTTAAACGATGGATGATATATGTCCCTCCAACGAATTTATAAGAACATTTATAAATTCGTTGGAGGGACATATATATGTTTTTCCCCCCCAAAATGTATTTATTTATAACAACGACCAAATGTTGTGTGAGCTCATTCAGTAAATGCCTCGATGCTGTTCTCACTGTTGCCAAGTCCTCAGTTAGAAAAGTCGCAACTGGCTGTCACAAAAGTCGCTGGAAGTCGTTGGATGTTGTCATCACACAATTTGCACAATTTACTCAGTTAATCGTATTCACATATTTGTTTATTTATTATTTTTCAAACAAATTAAGGTTTACGGATGATTATTTTAATGAATGCAACAGTGTTTTTGCATCAAAGTTTATAGCTCTATACAATAACGCATCATACACCGTTGGCCTGCGACACCTTCATATTAGTAAATCCGCCGCGTCTTAAAACAGTTCGAACAGACGTGTAGCCAGTGTTTCAGAGTTTCTGACATTGATGCAGACAAGCAGAGTCGTGAATGGGTCCAGTAAACAAGTTCAATTAATTGAGAGATCAGCAGAGAGAGCTGGATGTCCAGCCTGCACGACGTGATTGAGGCTGAGAGAAGGACCAGTGGCTGAGAATGAGAAGGGCCGCACACGCACGCACGAGCACCCACACACACAAACAGTGGAGCATGGAGAGACTTAATCAGCCTCAACCTGTCAGTAACATTTATCTGACTATCCCCTCGTTGTAAATCATACAATGTCATTTAATTAGTTGAAGCGTCCTGCTTAGCAAAATTAAATGTTTGAATGAACATAAACTATGTGACCGTATGTTACAAGCCGCCTTTGAGAAACGTGTTGTTTACTGTTGCCATAACAACGATGGTCACCAACAGTTTAAGTGCGGAGAAATGTAAGGGGCCATATGATTGGCTGATTAATCTGTCAATCAGAAATATACATTTGATTGACAGCTTTATCAGCCAATGGTGATGTTGGTTGACCTGCGACGTCAGGGCAGTCTCACAATTCAATGTACAGATTTCATAAATGCACATTCAGCAATTTGTATGCTCCGTGAATTTATATTACAAGTGTGCCTCAAAATTACATTTGTGAAGTCCGAAATACGACTACGAAACAAAGTATGTGCATTCGCGAAAAGCCCCGCGAGAGTTCATTCATTATGAGACTGTTCTGACTCCACAGGCTCATGGCTGCAGCCGCTGCTCATTGAGAAGAGTAAATAAGAATACGTTCTTTCATGTCTCCAAAACTCACCAATTAGACCCAAAGGTATGTATAGATTTGTCGCAAATTGCTTAAAAAAGTCACTGGATGATCGAAAACCCGCTAAATAAAGCGACCAACCCGCTAATTTCGCAACAGCGGGTTTTCTAATGCTTTTGGTTTGAATCTGTGCCGCGCCCAAAGAAGTAAAACGATATAACCACGCCTTCTATAGATGCTTTCCATTTTAAGGTGAACTGGAAAATTCCACGAAGGCGCAGCAGACACGGAGCCTTGATTCATCATCGCTCCAATGAGTCGGTCCACCCAAACAATGCCACCAGAACACGCCCTGAGACATAATCATGACTGACATGTCTTTCAGCCAATAACGGCAGCTCAAACGTTACCATCTATGGTTGTTTTACAGCGTCTAAAAGTAAGCGTCCAATCGCATTGTGTGGTAGAAGCCACTGGTATCTGTAAATAGACCCCCCCTTCTATTTACAGGCACCAGTAGCTTTGTGTTGTGCGAGCGTGCCGTCCGATAACCAATTAGAACGCCCGTATCCAGTTTTGTTTATGTGGGCGTGTCTTTAAGTTACACCAATCGCACACAGAATTGTGTCAAGGTTGGTTGGCGTGCAGAACAGAGGAACCGCAGCTGTCACTTAAAAGGTATGAGTGAACCATAGAAATATTTCTACGATTGGGTTTATGGCTTAGTTCGGGCTCGGTCTTCACTCTTAATTTTTGTCATTTTGCGTATGTGGTGTACGGGCTGCTGCACTGTCGAGAATTAGCCTAGTTATCCAGCAGATTAGCTCCTTGAGCAACTCTTCTAATGAGCCCCTTTCACTTGGCAGTTTAGTAGCAAATCCACTAACGCAAGGCGGTCTAGATGAATGAGCTCCGTGTATTACAGCCCCACTTCGCTTCGCACGGATGTGCGTCAGTCCTCCGATTTACAGGCTAGCTGCCACCGGCCTAGTTGGAGAGGCCACAATAACTCGAGGAGCTTACTGTGTGGGTCTATTGGCTTTCCTGCTACGGTTAAAACGCTCCGGCATTGGCAGAGGGCAGCCGAGAGTGTCTCTGAACACTGAACTGAACCACGTAGCTAACTGGGTAGCTAGCTGCGGGTTGGCTAAAGTAGCCCACTTTCAAAATGCTCTGTTTTTAATGCAGGGCTATCCAGCTCAATTTACACCCACTTCGGCTCAAAACACAAAACTTTGCCTGTTACATTTAATTGTTTTGGAAGGGATGTTAACCCTAACAGTGACGCCCCGGCTTTTGGGCAGTGGAGCTACTTTTGCGCCCCATCTATGGTTGTCTTCATCATCACATGTTGAACAGTGTGGTTTTCGTCATTTCCTGGAAGCCGTGGCATTTCTATCAGTGATAACCTAGCCAAAGTGTGCACATGTAATTTCATCACATATAATATTTTTCTAATTACACTAAACAGTTTTACTAAGGCTTTCTAAACGTATGTCCAATAGAGATTAACTTGAACGGAGAGATTTGATATGCACTTATTAATTTTCTCAAATGACTTTGTGTAATCTGAAGAACAGAGAGCGCTTTCTTAAATTCCCCCTTACCTTTATGTAGCTTTGTGTCTTTTTTTGTACTATTTTAATTCAACATTTTTCCATCCCATCCCCAGCTGCAACCAATAGCTGTTTTAGATAAGGCAGTGTCATCTTGAAGCTCTCCTCTTGTAAGGGACTGGCCTTTAGACTGCAATGACAAATGCCACCTAACGTCCCTGAGTAGCTGTGTGGCATGTGTGGAAGCAATGAGACACACACACACACACACACTGGGGCTGTGTGGTAGTAATGCAAGCTTAAACAGAAAGAGACCCCATCTGCCATAAATGGATTAAGACACTTCCTCTGCTGTGGTAAACTATCTGGCTTGTGAAAGAGAGAGAGAGTAGTTGCACAGTGAAGAGGGATTCATAATAGTTGTGCTAAGACATGTGAAATGTTGAATTGGTCTTTATGAAGTGGATACCTGTGCAATCACAAGTTCTATGCACTTACTCACTATTGGAGTTAAGCAGATTTTTTTTCTTTCATTTACACAAGTACACATCAGTAAATATACATATATATTTATATACATTAATTCCTATAGCATTGTAGACTCTCTACAGGAATCCTTTGCTGTGATGTCTGATGGTTGAACTCATAGATTCAGATTTATTTGATTTTGATTTGATTTGATTTAATTTCTAATAGAAAATAAAGAGGTGCAAATGTGGCATTATTCATATCCTTTGTCATTATGGTTGTAGTGCCTAGGGGCTAGAAACTATACACTTATAAGTGATGTTTGGAACTGAAAGCAGAGATGTTGTATTACGCTACATTTGTTCTAGCTAGATATTCTACATAAACTGGACTGCTATTTTGAGGTTTACAGTTTGTAATTTCGGCATCACCATCTTGGTTTTTTGAAATCAGAAAAAAAAACAATATTTGCAGGAGAAGGTGGAGCTGAGGAGGAGTGAGGACTGGATCTGACCTCTTTTGTACTCTTTCCTGATTAGGTGGTTCAGTCTGTCAATCCAGTAGCCACGTCCTAATCCATCCCCTACTTCGTGGTCTATTTTCATCTAAATGGGACCATCATTTAAGCAATGAACAGTATGAGAAGTAGGACAATTTCCCTTAAGTACAATACATTCAATACATTATGATTTATTCTTAAAACAAGCGCAGTCGTGCCTTGATGGTCATTAGGTAGAGTGAAAGTTTAAGACTTTTCAGCATTGGCATTACCTGACAGGTGTCTACTTTTATAGATAGACTCTGGCTCTGCTCAGTCACTCAAAGCTCTTTTGTTCTTTTTCGTGACTTTCTCATGAATTGAGAGGCAGTTCACACACTATTCAGAACAGCTAGATCCTTTAACAGAGCAGTTTGTACTAGCTTCTCTTTGCCCTTTTGACTTGGACCAACAAATTAACTTTGATTGTAACTTCTTGTTATGTTTACATTTCACCAATGTCTGCATCACACTTTTAACTTTCAGCTTTTGTTAGTATTAAATAATCCCCCCCCCCCCTTTCGGGTTTTCCCTATTTGGGGTCACCAGAGCAAGTCAGCTCTTTGATTTGCATGTTTGATTTGGCAAAATTTTTTACGCTGGATGCCGTTCCTGTCACAACCGTCCCAATTCATCCGGGCTAGGGACCAGCACAAGCCTACCACTGGTTTGCCTTGTGGTGGGGCTTTGAACTCGGGGCTCTACCACTGAGCTAAGTCCCCAGGCAGTATTAAATAAATAAATGCAAATATAAAATACATCCAGGCATCTATAACTAGTTAGGATTGGTCAGCAGCCTGATACAGGGCACTGGTGGTGTCGGCCTGAAACTGTGAGGTAACCACCCCAGTATAAATACGTCTTTGATAATAATTAAATGTTGCATTATAAAAAATAAATGTTCCCTGAAAGTAAGAGCCTACTTTTAAGTTGAATAACTTTATTTGTTTGTTTATTAACTCATAATATATCAATATTTATTCATTTATTTAATTTTTTTGGTCTAATTGATTGCATCATAACTGTATTTATATATTTTTGCATTTATTAAATCAAATCAAATCAAATCAAATCAAATCAGATTTATTTGTATAGCGCCAAATCATAACAAAGTTACATCAAGGCACTTTACATATAGAGCAGGTCTAGACCAAACTCTTTATAAAATGATTTAAAGAGACCCAACAGATCCCCCGATGAGCAAGCACTTGGCGACAGTGGCAAGGAAAAACTTCCTTTTAAGAGGCAGAAACCTCAGGCAGAACCAGGCTTGGGGGGGCGGCCATCTGCCTCGACCGGTTGGGTTGAGAGAGGGAGAGAGAGAGAGAGAGGCACAGGGGGAGGGGGGGGCAAAGTTGGGTAGAGTAGGGAGAGAAAGAGAGCAGGAGGAGGGGATATTCAAACAGGTGTAGGCAGGAACATGATGCTGCATGAGGTTCGTAGGAATGATGCTGTATGGAATTCTTGAACTTGTGGGAGCAGCAGGCATTGCAGGAACATGGGATGGTGATGATTCATCACCTGCAGGATAAGGACAGGGAGAGAGAGGAGAGGAGAGGAGAGGTACTGGGGGGGGACAGAGACTTCGGGAAAACATGGTTAGTAGCACATGCTTGGAACTGAGAGAAACTGAGATTTCGGAGAAGCAGGTTGTTGGTATGACGGCGCATGCGAGGGGGGGAGAGAGAGAGAGAGAGATAGAGGGAAGAGGGAAGAGGGAGAGGGAAGAGGGAAGAGGGAGAGGGGAGAGGGAGGGAGAGGGAGGGAGAGAGAGAGAGAGAGAGAGAGGGAGAGGGAGAGGGAGAGGGAGAGAGGTGCTCAGTCCTTCCCCCAGCAGTCTAAGCCTATAGCAGCATAGCTAAAGAGTAAATGAACTTTAACTTTAACTATAAGCTCTGTCATACAGAAAAGTTTTAAGCCTGGTCTTGTGTCTGCCCCCCGGACCAATGCTGGAAGTTGGTTCCATAGAAGAGGAGCCTGATAACTGAAAGATCTGCCTCCTGATTTACTCTTGGAGACTCTAGGAACCACAAGTAAACCTCCATCTAGAGAGCGGAGTGGCCTACTAGGACAGTAAGGAACTATGAGCTCTCTGAGGTATGACGGAGCTTGGCCAGTAAGAGCTTTATATGTTAACAGAAGGATTTTAAATTCTATTCTGAATTTTACCGGCAGCCAATGAAGAGAAGCTAAAACAGGAGAGATGTGATCCCTTTTTGTAGTGTAGTGTGGTGTAGTGTAATTACATATTGAAGTAAATGGCCATCTATACAAATTAACCAGAGCTGCTGTTGTCTATGCTTGTCTGTGTTCACAGAGGCCCTCAGTGATGATGGGTTGTCACTCATAACATATAGCCAATGAGATGTTTCTGTGGACATTACTCCAGGTGACAGTCTAGTAACCACAGATTAAAGCCACATTCCAATTTATCCTTTTGCATCCTTATTGGCATGCATTAAATGTCTGTAGACATTTGCATCAGAGCCACAGTAGTGTACTACTAAACTAATCTATTTTATTGGTTTAAAAAAAAAAAATCAAAACAGATAATTGGAAAATGCAGAATTTCGGGCCTGATAATTGGTAATTAATAGTAATAGTAGTTGTTATTATAGATAGGAAATACAATGGTAATTATACATGTTGTGAAATAAATACTTTACTTACTTACTTAGGCCTTTATATTCCTTTCGGAACATAGACCATTGATGAACTGACCCTCGTCTGTCTTGGGCCATCCTCTCCAGCTGTTTCCACGTCAGTCCCTTCTTTTTAACATCTAGCTCTGTGCTCCTCGAGGTGTGTTTGGGTCTCCTTCTGCTCCATTTGTCTTGTGGGTTCCGTGTTAGTGTCTGTTTGGTTATCGCTGTTTTGCTTTTTCTTAGTGTGTGACCAATCCAGCTCCACTTTCTCCTTATCAGCTGTATCTCTATTGGCTCTTGTTTGGTGCGTTCCCACAGGTTGGTGTTGCTCATATGGTTTGGCCACAAGATCCTGAGGATGTGTCTTGGTGATGTTATTGGTGGTCCCCCAGGTTTCTGATCCATACATCAGTACAGATTTGACGTTGGAGTTGAAGATTTTGAGCTTGTTATTGAGTGAGATCTTTTTGGTTTTCCAGATCTTATTTAATATGTTGAATGTTGTTCTTGCTTTCCCAATTCTTGACTTCACATCTTCCTCCGTCCCACCGTCCGCAGCTATCACACTTCCCAGGTATGTAAATTTGTCGACCTCTTCCAGTGTCTGGTCCCCGATGTCTATAGGACTCATGCTTTTTTTGTTTATCCACAATATTTTGGGTTTTTGCTCTGTTTATTTTAAGCCCCAGTCCGGCTGCTGTTGTTTCTAGCAGTTGGGGTTTCTCTTGCATCTGCTGGTGGCAATGTGAGGGTAGTGCGATGTCATCCGCAAAGTCGAGGTCCTCTAGATGTTCCGTCAGACTCCATTGGATGCCAGTCTTTTTATTGTGGGTAGTTTGCTTCATGGTCCAGTCAATGCATAAGAGGAAAGCTCATCCTCAACCCCTTTTCGCAATCTCTCTAAAATGATGGGGTTGAGCACGGTTGTGGCAGAAAGAGGTGGAAAAAGAGGAATCAGATGGTCAAGACACAGGTGTCAGATGGGGAATCTCTTTATTCACATTGGCCCTACTAACAATGTAGTCAGAGACAAAAAAAACCAACCATAGAACATGTTACATGCCTTTTTATACTTAAGACAGGCTATGTGTGTGTATTGTGTGGATAGCCTTCACCCTTATCTTGAACCTCGTCCATGGTGGTTACGCAACACTATGTGTGTGTGTGTGTTTGTGTGGTGTAGTTCTCTTTCCTGACACTCCAGACGTCTTCTACTTATTGTTTTGACTTGTTTGGCGCCAGTGCAGGTCCTGGTGACCTGACTCTCATATTGACGCATGAACAGAGACAAGGCCTGTAGACCCTGTCTTTCCCCTACATATCCCCCCTGAAATCAATATAGTGATTTAAACTAAATGTGCTGATTAAAAAGTGATGGATAACATAACATTGCAAAACTAAAATACAAAATGATATGATATGCTGAACCATAAAAAAATTATACTGAAACATAAAAAATTATATGATTATACTGGATATTGCATAAGTACAACATTACTGTGATATTGCATTACTGTGATAATCTGTATGCACTTGGAATACATGAGACAGTTCACAACTTCAGAGATGTATGGGAGCGAAAAACCTTTCAGGAAAATTCTCCCATGGCCCCTTCCCCACAGGCGACCAACTTCTCAAGTTAAACCTTGAACCGTGAACCATCAACACAACCCCTTTTCATAATAACTCCTTATAAGGACCTCTTAGTTGTGGTGCAGGCATAGGTCTACCAGTGAGCATTTCATGCGGTGTTAGATGCGTACCTCTGTGTGCCTGCATGCGATAATTAGTGCTATTGGCAAAGCGTCAACCTAGTTCAGTTTAGTAGAAGCACATGTCTTATTCAGCTTTGCTTTTAAGATACCGTTGATTCTTTCAACCATTCCTTGACTTTGTGGATGATAGACAGCTCTTATCTGTGTTTAATCTTTAACTGCTGTTATATACTCCCCCCCCGCTGGATGATAAATGTACAACTTAATTTCTGATCCTTTTGTCTATGCTTTCTCCCAGGTGAACCTGAGCAGACGATTGAGGGGGAGGGCCTATAAAGAGGGAATGAGGCTTGGAGTGTCTCTCTTCTTTTGGTTCCAGCCTGAGCAGCAGCAGCAGTTTTTGTATTCTTTGTTTGATTTGGTTGGTGAGCCTGGTAGTCCTGTTTTCGTGGCTTTATTTCTGTTAGGTTAGAGGGTAGAGCCCTGATCCTACGGCCCTTTGTGGGCTGGTCTGGGTGTCTCCTGTTCGTTTGTTCTTTTTGGCCGGCTCACCAGCTTTTGTTGTTTGGGTTATTTCTTGTTGTAAATAAATTTGTTTTCTTTTATTGGTAAATCCTGACTCGTGATTATGTTGGGGCTCTCTGTGGGTGAGCTTTTTTTTTTTTTTAAATTATTATTATTTTTTTTTTAGGGTCGTAACATAATTTGGGGGCTCGTCAAAGCTATTTTGAAGACTTAAAGTTTTCAATGAGTGTTTTGGCATCTAAAGTTAGTCTTTAAGTTAATCTAGAGTTACTGTTTCCAGACAAATGAAAAAGCAGGTGGTTAAGGCGGAGTTATACGCTGCTTTAGTGGATCAGGGTGTTCTGCCGCAATTGCATAGTGCTGCTTCACTTCCGGACCAGTCAAGTCAAACTCGTGATGAAACGGTCACACTTAAACAGTTGGAAGTTGAGTTACAGCGTTTGGCTTTGAAAGAGAAAGAGCTGCATTATTTGAATGATCTTGAAACAAAAAAACTTGAGAATCAAATGAAAATTCGCTTGCGTGAATTGGAGCTTGGTGTTTCTCAGGTTTCCGTTAGATCTGCAGATTTTGATGTGAGCAAAAACATTCGCTTGGTCCCTCCTTTTTATGAAAAGGATGTTGATAAATATTTCATTGTGTTTGAACGCGTGGCTTCTGCGCTGAAGTGGCCGAAACATGTGTGGACTTTGCTGCTGCAATGTGTCCTCAGTGGTAAAGCGCAGAAGGTTTACTCATTGCTTCCGGCGGAAGAGTGTCTTGATTTTGACAAAGTAAAAGCTGCTGTGCTTAGAGCTTACGAGCTGGTGCCTGAAGCGTATCGTCAAAAATTTCGTAGGTTGAAAAAGCAAGGACATCTAACTTATGTTGAATTTGCTCGCGAGAAAGAGGCTCTTTTTGACCGCTGGTGTGCATCTAATGGCGTTAGTGATTTTACGCAGCTTAAACAGTTAATGCTGATGGAGGACTTTAAAAACTGTCTCCCGGAGAAAGTGTCAACATATTTGAATGAACATAAAGTTTGTGATGTGTTTCAAGCTGCTGTTTTGGTGGACGAATATGTCCTCACTCACAAGCCTGTTTTTGTAGATCGTCCTTTCAGTTACGTTAACAAGCCATTTGAAGCCCTCAACAGTAATGGGAAAATTGGTGCTAAAAGTTTGGCTGGGGTGTCTCCGGGTGGCGGAGGTTCTGGTCTCCCAGAGCTGGATGTTAAAGCTGACAGAGAGGAGGTGAAGGATAATGTTATGTGCTTCTATTGCAAGAAAAAGGGGCATATTGTGGCAAGCTGCCCTGTGTTGAAAAAGCAAAATGTAAAACCAGTAACTTTAGTAAACAAGTTTGAAAAGGACTTGAACGAACCTGTGATGTCTGAAATGTCCAGTGGGCTTGCAGATTTTGCTCCTTTTGTGATGGATGGTGTTGTCTCGTTGCCTGGCAACAGTCTTAAAGTTCTGGTGAAGATGCTCCGGGACACTGCTGCCTCCCAGTCTTTTATTCTGGAGGGTGTTTTGCCACTTGGTGATGAGTCTGCTGTAGGTTCTGGTGTTCCGGTGTTGGGTCTGGGCATGTAGAACATAGGCGTGGTTGAGTCGGACTTGGTGTCCGGTGAAGTAGATGTGGGGGTGCGTCCTGGTTTCCCAATTCCGGGAGTTGCCTTTTTAATGGGGAATGATTTGGCTGGCGGAAAAGTTCTTGTTACGCCTGAAGTGACGCCAGTCCCTGTTAGGCAGTCTCCAGATAAACTTGCTCAGAAGTTTCCCAGAGTTTTTGCAGCATGTACTGTTACTCGATCAATGAGTAAAAAGGATGAGGGGGAGGTTGTTTTGAGCAACAGTTTTCTCTGCGATGTTGGTGATAGTGGCTCCTGTCCTCCAGACGCTGCTGAGAGTGGCAACATGTGTGCTAAAGATTTTACTGAGGTTGAAAACTTGTCCCTGTCTCGTGAGCAGTTAATTTTTGAACAAAGACGTGATGCTACCTTGTGTCCTCTGTTTGAAGCTGTGGCAGCCGGAGATTAAGTTGAGTCTCTGTCAAGAGGTTACTTTGTGAAGGACGGCTTACTTATGCGTAAGTGGACACCTTTAAATGCCTCTGCTGCAGATGACTGGAGTGTTGTGACTCAGATTGTTATTCCAGGTCCATATCGGGCAGAAATCTTGAAACTGGCACATGACAATCCTCTTGCCGGTCATTTGGGGGTGCGGAAAACCTACGACCGCATTTTGCGGCACTTCTGTTGGCCTGGTTTAAAGAGGGATGATGCACGTTATTGTAAATCTTGTCATGTATGTCAGATAGCTGGGAAGCCAAACCAGATCATTCCTCCTGCTCCACTGTATCCAATTCCTGTGATGTGTGAACCATTTGAACATGTCTTGGTTGATTGTGTGGGCCCACTGCCACATACAAAATCTCGGAATAAGTTTTTGTTGATGGTGATGTGTGCATCCACTCGGTTTCCAGAAGTGTTTCCCTTGCGTAAGATCACGACTCCCGTTGTTGTGAGAGCTCTGACTAAGTTCTTTTCATTGTTTGGTCTGCCAAAAGTTGTGCAGACGGACCAGGGTTCCAACTTTATGTCGCGGGTGTTTGCTCAAGTGCTGAAGCAGCTCAAGATTAAACACTGCTATTCCAGCCCATACCATCCTGAGAGTCAGGGCGCACTTGAGCGTTTTCACCAGACATTAAAAATTATGTTGCTTACTTATTGCCTGGAGTTTGAGAAGGACTGGGATGAGGGGGTTCACATGCAAATGTTTGTCATCAGGGAGGTGGTTCAGGAACCTCTTGGGTTTAGTCCGTCAGAGCTGGTCTTTGCTCACATTTTACGTGGTCCCTTGAAGTTACTGAAGGACCAGTGGCTGGGGGAAGGGACAGAGCAAAACTTGCTTGAGTATGTGAGTAAGTTCAGGTTCAGACTACGACATGCTTGTGAGATAGCCAGAGATAATCTTGGGGGAGCGCAGGCTAGGATGAAGTGCTGGTATGACAAGCACGCTAAAATCAGGGAATTCCTGCCTGGTGATAAAGTTTTGGTGTTGCTGCCGCTTCCTGGGTGTCGCTTGCAGGCTCGCTATAGTGGGCCTTACCTCGTCCAGGAGAAACTTAGTGATAGAGACTATCTTGTAGCCACTCCTGATCGGCTGCGTAGAACTCGTCTTTGTCACATTAACATGTTAAAAGCCTATTGTGATAGGGAGAGTGTACAACTGGGGATGGAGTCCAGTTCTGGGGCAGGTGACGCTGTGACCTCTGCAGCGCTGTCCGGTGCTGAAATCGCTGCACCGCGTGTTGGTTTGGTTGCGCTGTCAAGTGCTGACGTCAGTGACGGGGTTCTGTCTGTAGCTCTAACTCAGGGAAAACTGTCAAATTCTGAGTTCTTACAAAGTCTCCCTGCTCACCTGTCTCATCTCTCCGAAGTACAGAGCTCAGGTTTGATAGAGTTACTGGAGTCGAACAAAACACTGTTCGCTGATGTTCCCTCTCAGACACACCTGTTGACTCACGATATTGATCCGGGTGACTCGCAGCCGATTAAGCAACATCCATATCGGGTAAACCCCGACAAACGCCGCTGTCTTAAGCAGCAGGTGGAGTATATGGTCCAGCATGATATTGCTGAGCCCAACTGTAGTGCGTGGAGCTCCCCGTGCTTACACGCTGATAAGGCTAATGGCGAAGATCGCTTTTGTACAGATTTTTGAAAGGTGAATGGTGTAACGAAACCTGACTGTTATCCTTTTCCGAGGATGGAAGATTGCGTAGATCGTGTTGGGGGAGCCAGGTTTGTTACCAAGTTAGATCTACTAAAAGGATATTGGCAAGTCCCGTTGACTGATCGTGTTACACCTGATGGCTTTCTTCAATATACTGTTATGGCCTTTGGCATGCGTAATGCGCCGGCCACATTTCAGCGTTTGATGAATGTCGTTCTTGCTGGGTTGCCTTTTTGTGAGGCATATCTTGATGATTTAGTTGTGTGTTCTGAGTTGTGGGAAGAACATCTGGAACATCTGCGTACAGTCTTTTGCCGCCTGAAGGAGGCGGGTTTGACTGTGAACCTGTCTAAATGTGAGTTTGGAAAGGCCACAGTGATCTATCTTGGAAAGGTTGTGGGGGGGAGGGCAAGTTCGTCCTTTTCAGGCGAAGGTTGAGTGTATTTTAGGGTTTCCTGTTCTGACCACTCAAACTGAGCTTCGCCGCTATTTAGCCATGGTTGGCTACTACAGAGGATTTTGTAAAAATTTCTCCACTGTAGCCTCGCCCTTGACTGATCTGCTTAGTCCAAAAGTGAGCTTTAAGTGGTCTGATGCCTGCCAGTCTGCTTTCGAACGGACCAAAACTCTCTTGGCAAATGCTCCTGTCCTCGCTGCACCGCAGTTTGATCAACTCTTTAAAATGGTTGTGGATGCAAGTGACACCGGCGTTGACGCTGTTCTGTTGCAGGATGGATGTGATGGGGTAGAGCATCCGATTTCTTATTTTTCCAGGAAACTTGATTCCCATCAGAAATGGTATTCAACCATCGAAAAGGAAACACTGGCGCTTATTCTGGCTCTTGAACATTTTGAAGTATATGTCGGCTCGTCTAGTGCTCCTGTACTGGTGTATACAGATCACAACCCGCTTGTTTTCTTGCATAGGATGCGTAATAGAAATAGGCGTCTGATGAGTTGGAGTTTGCGATTACAGGCCTTCAATGTGGAGGTCAGGCACATCCGTGGCAGGGATAATGTTCTGGCTGACGCATTGTCGCGCTTGGAGCCATTTGGTTCCTGAACAGCGTATCCTGGCAAGACTGTACATTTTTCTTAATTTTTGTTTTTTTTTTTCTCTCTTGCAGGATGCACTGTCCAGTAACTTAGGGTGGGGGTGTTACATACTCCCCCCCCCCGCTGGATGATAAATGTACAACTTAATTTCTGATCCTTTTGTCTATGCTTTCTCCCAGGTGAACCTGATCAGACGATTGAGGGGGAGGGCCTATAAAGAGGGAATGAGGCTTGGAGTGTCTCTCTTCTTTTGGTTCCAGCCTGAGCAGCAGCAGCAGCTTTTGTATTCTTTGTTAGATTTGTTTGGTGAGCCTGGTAGTCCTGTTTTTGTGGCTTTATTTCTGTTAGGTTAGAGGGGAGAGCCCAGATGACTTCTCTGATTGGGAATTTGATGACAATTCCTGCTTCTAGATCTTTTGATGGAGTCGCTTCCAACCATCTGCTGAACCTGTCAATGACTACAACATGTATTTATATTCATAGACTGGTTTTATCATGTCAACATAGTCAATCACTAGCTGTTTGAATGGACGACAGGTGTCGTTATTGTTTTTCTCACATTGTTTTGAGCACACACTTCACACTGGTTCAGCACTTCGTCCACCATGGCTTGCATGTATGGTGACCAGTATCCTTGTTGTTTTATTTTCCTTAATACCTCCCCCCTGGCACAGGGATCAACATGCACTTCGGAGATCAAAATGGTTAATAACGTCACAGGTGCCACCAGGAGACCGTCATGCGACCTCCACAGCCCTGTCTCATTCATCGTTGTGCCTCTTTGTCTCCAATAGGTTCTGCTCATTCTGATCTGCTTCTTTTTGCATCAAAATAATGTCCTCTGGTGTAGCCATTGGTTCAAGTGACACCAGTGGTGTCATCACTGCTGCTTGGCACCTGGATGCCAGTTTGGCTGCCTCATCTGCAGCATTGTTTCCTCTTATGACATCCTCATTGCCTTTTCTGTGAGATTGACATTTTATGATTGCTAGTCTTGTTGGCAGCATCATAAACTGAAAGCAATAGTTTAATCTGCTCACCATGTTGCATCGGGGTCCCATCAGCTTTCTTGTAGCCTCTTTGTTTCCAAAGTGCTCCAAACAAAAAACAAACACCATGAGCATATGCAGAGTCTGTGTAGATATTTGCTGCCTTTCCTTTTGCTAATTTACATGCCTCAGTTAATGCTTTTAACACTGCTAGCTGAGCCAAACACGGCTGCTCACATTTTTCTGCTTTTTCTGTCACCCAAGCATCCTTCTCTTGCCTCACTACTGCATAGCCTGCATGATTTCCCACATAATCATGATAGCCCCTGATAGCATGGAGGCCATCCTTGTGCTACATTGTCCAATTTTGTGCTGTAATAGGCCAGAGGTTGCTTCTTCCGACCCACACGTTTCTTGCATCAGCACCGCAGACACTAATTATCACTTCTGTTCGCTATGTACAGATAGAAAGGCTTGGTGTTGTCTGGTGTAGCTAATGTTGGTGCGGTTTGCATGTTCTGTTTTAGTGTTTCAAATGCCACCATAGCATCAGTTGTCCATTTCATTGGGGTTGTCATTGTGGTGTTATCACAGTGTTTGATGAGAAGAGCCCCTTTTTCTGCACAGTCCTCTATCCACTCAGAGTTATAACCTGTCATCCCCAAAAATGTCATCATTTGTCCAACAGTCTGAGGGTGTGGAGCTTTGCTCACACCTTCTAGTTGTGATGGTGACATTGCAACTGTGCCATGGGAGACAATTCTCCCCAGGTACTCCACCTGTGGTTAACAGTACTAAAGTTTTGTTTTGGATACCTTATGTCCTCCTTCAGCCAACCATTGTAGAACCTTTGCCGACTCCTGATGGCATTCTACCAAGGTGACTGCACAGATCAACAGATCATCTATGTATTGTAAAAGTGTGCTGTTTAGTGCCAGACCTTCAAGATCATTAGGTTAAACATGTGTTGTGACCATGCAAACCCTTGTGGAAGGTGAGTATTCATGGGTACCACTGACGTCACGTCAACGAGACCACCGCCATTTTTGTGTCCGATTTATCAATCCTCTTCAGTTACGCTATGGCGGTACACACCTCACATTTAAACGAGATGGAGAGACAATGATATTTGGCGAAAATTAACAATATTGGTTGCGGCCCATATTTAGCGCCCTCAACAGTATTTTGTCCGCTAACCTCTGCAAAATGCCTGCCCCAACTCACGTTCCCGGATATTATAATAATCGGATAAAGTTAGCTAATGTTAGCATAAGACACAATGTGAATCTCCATTGAGGTTGCTAACATCACCTTAGGTAACGTAGCTTCAGCGGTAATCATATGGCATCTGAAGTTAATCATGCTTCCTGTGTTTTGTAAGGTACGGTGCCCCAGACATGACATGGGGGAAAAAAAAGATAACTTGCGCACAAAATACTAATTTGTTCCCACAAAATATTAATTAGTTCACACGAAATACTAATTTGTGGCCATGAAATAGTATAATGTGCGCTCGAAATACTAACTGTTAATTAATAATATTAATATAATTCCTGGACAGCTGGGTAAGCAAATAGAGCGCACCTTCTCTAACAGTTAGAGAAGGAACAGAGGAAGAGGTGCTAAACAACCAGATGGACAGGGATAGTATGATTGAGTTTTATTTTAGGCTGGGGATGAGCTACAAAGAAATTCTGAAAAGCCTGGCATTGCAAGGATTTATTATTAACAAGAGGCATTTAAATAGACTATTGAGAGTCGGGTCGCTTCACTGGCGGAGGTACGACTTGGACGCCGGGATAGATTTCATTGTTGACCAACTGCAAGCCTCTGGAAAGGATCACGGTAATCGGTGGATGTATACAAAGTGTATACAACGCTCGATTTGCTTCCCCATGCAGCTGTCCAGGAATAATTTATATTATGATTTAGTATTTCGTGTGCACGTTATACCTATTTCGTGGCCACAAATATGTGCTTCGTGCGCACATTATATTTATTTCGTGGGAACAAATTAGTATTTCGTGCGCATGTTATATCTTTTTTACCCCCATGTCATGTCTCGGGCTCCGTAGGGGTTTCCAAAGAGTAAACTAAAATTAGATAGAGTTGAGGACTCACCGGACACGAAGTGTTGACTGCACAACCTGGAGTTAGCGGTTGGCTGCCAGTGGTCTTGTCTCATTGCAGCCAACCATTTATTTTGCCGGTCTAAGTCCTTTGGGATGGAATAAAACTGCAGTCCGAGGTTTCTTTGTCAGCTATTATTACAGCCAATAGCACAACATATTCCAGGCATCTTTAAAACAACGTAAATTTTCGGTATCTAGCTGATTTCCCTCATACTCCGCTTGTTCCGGTAACATTACATCGCTGTATCCTGTGACCTGACTGCTGTGGGTGGTCACAAATACGGCGGCGCAAAAATACAGTGACGTCATGCGGTCTTGATGAATAGGTGTACTACTTACCTCTGTATGTGAACACAAACAGATAACGGGAATCTTCTGACAGTGTTATGTTGAAAAACGTGGAGCGCGAATCAATTACTGTGAAAAATTTTGCTTCAGGTGGTACGTCTGTGAGTAGTGTGTGAGGGTTAGGCACTTCTGCTGGTAAATCTTTCACTATTTCATTTATCATTCTCAAATCATGAACCAGCCTGTGTCCTAGTTTGTCTGCTTTCAACACTGGGAAAATAGGGGTATTGCATACACTGCGTGTTTCAACCAATACTCCTGCTTCGATTGAACCTTTAATAATTTTACTTACTCCTTCTTCTGCTTCTGGTTTCAGTGGGTATTGAGCGCGGTGTGGGAGTCGCATGCCTGGCTTTAGCTCTAACTGTACGGGGTGGGCAGATTTCACAAGGCCAACGTCAGTATCGTACTCTGACCACAACACTTCTGGAACATGTCCTAGCATGTCCTCCTCCAAGTCCACATTTATCTGTCCTGTTTCATTGGTTATTAGAACAACTTGAGTATTACCTCTTGGGGTTTTGCCAACAATGATGGGCCACACAGGATCTTTATCATGTTCGCCTCTGGGGACTGAAAAATCAGTGGTTTATCAGTTTTGTCCCACTTGAGTGTAGGGGCAGTTTTCATCATGGGTCCCAAGTCTTTATCTTTTAAAAATATAATTTTTTAGCAAGGTAATGTGTGGTACTGATTTTGACACATTAAACCATTTTGTGAGGAACAGGTTACATTCTGCCTGTAATGCTGCTCCTTCTTGCCCTATTACAATGTACTGGGAGAGCAGCTCAACTTTGATTCCTTTTGTCATTTTATCCCCTTCCTCCTCAAAATTTTCACTTTTTGTTTCATCATAGGACATTGTAAAATGGTAGTCAAACGATGGCTTAGAGGCTTTTGGGATTTGGGCCTGGCTGTACTTTCCCCATTTCTCTAACAACTGCGTTACTGGTGTAGAGATTTTCCCCAGCCAATAACTTTTGGCCTTTTCTGTTTGTTTACTCATCAACATCTGATAGTCCACGCCGTCTTTATTGATATAAACTCCCAAAGGAGAGCACCAAATTTAAATTTTTAATTTACACAACGCATCTCTTCCTAGTAAATTGATTGGAGTTTGGCTTGATACTAATATTGGAATTTTGATTTTGGCCTTATTAGTGGCAATTGGAAGTGGTCATTGGAATTAGCTGCCTTATTCCCTACAGAATCCTATAGTCTCAACAAATTTTTCAGACATGGGGAGGTGAGTGGCATATTCTGCCCACGGGTTTACCGGGCCTCCAGCTCCACCTCGCTTGGGCCGGCCACAGCGATACTGAAAGTCCCCACCAGCCCGAGGGTGCTGGCACCGATCAGCAATATGTCCATAGTCACCGCAATTCCAACACCCCTTTGGGTGACCACCACCATGTCCACCTCTTCTATACATCCCCTGAGGTCGGTGCAACCCCTGATAACACTTACTGGGATGATGCATGTTGGGTGGTTGTTGATAGACATTTACCACTGGTGGTGGCTGAGCTTGGGGAGCCCCAAAAGCCGGCTGTGGTGGTTTTGTCGGTGGCTGGGGTGGCATAACATTCTGTGCCCCCACCGCCAGGACAGGTGCGCAGAGTTCCATCGGCTGCACCTTTACTGCTTGAGTGCCCTTTGTTGCCACGACTGCAGCCTGTGACTTTGCCTTGCTTTTCCCCTGCAGCTCATCCAGTTGCAAATGTGCAATCTTTCTCTGCATGTTTTTTTTCCTGCTCATGCAATATTTCATCCTTCCTGTGTCTGTCAACAGCATGCACCACATGATCACGAAACTGTTCGTGTGGCATGGATGTTGTGTCAACCCCACAACATCATCCAACCAGCACTTTGCCTGGTGTTGATAGCAACATGATCCCTCAGTAGTTGTTGCAGTCCCTGAGGTCTCCTTTCTTAGGAATAATAGCAATAAGCCCGCCCTTCCAGTCTGCTGGTATATTTTCCTCTTCCATATTTTCTTGATCAGCTGGTATAGCATGGTGGTTGAGGTTTCAACGTCAGCCTGTAGGGCCTCGCTGGGATGTCGTCTGGCCCTGCTGCTTTGCCACGTCGTAGTGCCTTAATGGCCTTCTTTATCTCAGATCTTGTTGGGGGGCACAGTTAATGTCAAAAGTGTGCTGCTGGTGGAATCTCTATCTCTTGGACAGGGGGTGGTCTATTGAGTAGCTCCCTGAAATGCTCTGTCCGCCTTTGGTGTTGTTCTTCCTTGGTGGTGAGGAGTTGTCCTTGTTTATCACGGATTTGTGTGTTCGTCTGCCTGAACTTTCTGGCTAGTTTCTTGGTGGTCATGTGGAGTTCCTTGAGGTTTTGTTTCTGTTGAGAACCAGGGTTTGTGACTTGTTGTCTTTTTACGCACCACTTCTAGGCATGTCTCCTTCCGTATGTTTTTAGGGCTGTTCCAGTACTCTTCTACTGGTTTTTGGATTTCTTGCACATGAACAGTTAAGTCGCACTATGGTTATAGTGCAATAAAGCCATCTAATCAGACTTCTGTCCTTGTCCCAGTGTACATGCACAGGAGTGAAATTTATTCTATTTATTTATTAATTTATTTGTTGAAATCATGTCTCCTCCACTACGATAGGTGGTGATATGTACTCTTTCGGCTTGTGGGTAATGGGCCACTACCGATTGACCTATAACGTCACAGACCACAACAGAGGTGGAAAGAAAAAAAGACTGGCGAGCTAGCAAGTTAGCCTCTGCATCCGTCCAAAATGAGCTTTTGCTGCAGACTTTGCCATGTTCTTTTTTTTTTTTTTTTCACTGTTTACCAAATTTCGACATGTAGCAGCTAGCCGGCTTCTTTTGTCTTACCTCCTCCGTTTGCATTTACGTTTTAAATGCCGTTCGACTTCCAGGTCATAGCTTAGCACGAAACTTTAGCACAATGCACAGATCACCCCCTCCAGCTCCAGTCCGACTGTCCATATGCAGCAGTAGATCGACTTTCAATCGCATTATCTGGGTGTGTTAGTCCGACAATTTTAAGTTAGATTTCAGTCGAGCTAACGTGTTTACATATACTTTAAAAGTCCAGTTGTGGTTGGACTAAAGCAAAAATTAATTTTTTTTAGGTGTCATGTAAACGTGCTTAGTGAGAGCGAGCAGGAAGGAGAGGAGGGGGGGCCTCTGTAGAGGGATGGCGAGAACAAAACCAGGAGAAGAGAAGATTCCATGAAAATTACAAACAAAACATACAGTGATTGAAACCTGGTTGCATAAAATGTGCACTAGTAAAGATTAACCGTAGGGGAGGAAAAGAGGTCACAATGGGAAGACAGAAGTAGTGTTTTATCATAACTAAAGTTAACTCTTGCAGCAGCAAGTACTGAGCGGGAAAATGGAGAAAAGGTGATTCAGCACTTGTAGGACGGGGACAGGCAGAGAGAGGACAGGAGGGACAAAATACTCAGTGGAAAAAAAATTTAGAGATATGTAAGGTTGTAATGTACATGTATTGGAGAGAGAGAGAGAAGTGTTCAGTGCAACCCTCAGCAGTGTAGGCCTATAGCAGTATAACTAAAAGAAAAAAAGTAAGTAAACCAACATTTTTAACTGTAGGCTTTTTCATAATGGAAGGTTTTAAGCCTGATCTTGAAAGCTGTAACAGAGTCCGTCCCCCCCAAACCGATACTGGGAGTTGGTTCCATAGAAGAGGAGTCTGATAAATTAAAAATCTGCCTCCCATATTATGGCATATTGTGTGTGTGTGTGTCTGGCTTTGGGGATTGCGTGTTGTCGTGTCAACACGCTTATCAGGAATAATTTTGTTTTACGATTTGAATATAGGTAAATTATCACTTGTGATATGTGATAAAATGTGGTAATTTAATTTTAGTTGTAAATTAGATTTCCTGACAGCAGAGAGTTCTTTGGGAAAACCCTAACGACAAGTAGTGGTAGCAGACCACCAAATAGATCTTTTATGTTGTGAGGATAAATGAAATACCCTCAAAATGATGGTTTGAAACAAACATCTGCCGTCACACCATAAAAAGAAATGTAGACACACTCATGACTGACAGCCAAAAATAACACTAAACTCAGACACCTACAGTACACTGTGTAGTTTTAATTGTAAATAGCTAAAAATATAATTTTCCTTCAACAGTGTACACACATCCCTTATGATGATCTGAAAATATGATTTTAGAATTTAAAAAAAATGAATGAAGATCAAAAATCTAAAGCTGCTCAAGCCCTCAGATGCTTAATTCAGGACTATGTAGACTCCTTTGGCTGTGACAATATTTGATTGTGTTTCATCTTAAAGCATTTGATGTGATAACAGGCATGTTCCTTTGAGTCTTGAGAGAATATTATTTGTAGGCTGGTGTGTACTGGTACTAAGAATGCATAACAATGGTGTCACACATTGTAAAGTAAATTGTATCTTCTGTGATTTGCAGTTTGCTATAAGGCAATTTTGATCATAATTCAATTACTTATGCAGCTGTGGTTTAAACTAATTGGAGCTGGTTTTTGATTCATATCCTTATTATATCCTTATATCCTTATCCATATTCAACGCAGTACGACTGTTGGAGCACACGTTTGAGCTCAGCTCTTTTCAGACATGGCACCCAGTGCCTGAAATAATCAGGTCTTTGGATTAATCCGTGGTCCCATTGACAGTACATAATGCAACTAATGAACAAGAAAATATGGCCTAGTGAAACACAACAACACTGTGAAGTTTATCTCAGGACTGTCTGCTTTTTCTTTGTGGTGTGGAGTAGATCAAACAGTTCAGGATGTTTTGGTGACATAACTCAGAGTGTTTAACTGTGTGTCCTCTCTCAGTCTAGTTGTCCATCCAGCACCATGGGAAAGAAGAGTCGAGTGAAGACTCAGAAATCGGGCTCAAGTTCCAGCGCTGTGGTTTCCCCCAAAGAGATGATGAACCTAATCTCCGAACTGCTGCAAAGTACGTTTACTTCCAATGCTCACCCTGACGCCCAGATACTGACCCCTTATGTTTTAATAGTGTGGGGAGGTCTCCTGCAGCTGCAGCCAATCACAATGCAAGATCCTCCCCAGCAGCCTAGATTCCTAGCTGATAATTAAGGGATGGCTCAGTTTCTTCCCTCTCTCTTATTTTCTACTATTTATCTGTGAGGGTCATGGGGGGTGCTGGAGCCAATCCCAGCCAATGTTTTATACGAGTGCGGGCCTCGACAGGTTGCCAATCTATTACAGGGCCAATACACAGAGACTTACAGAGATGCACAAGTGCTTACACTCACACTCATGCCTACGGGCAATTCAGAGTCACCAGTCAACTTAGAAATGAATGTGTTTGGACTGTGGGAGGATTACCGGGAGGAAGCTCACACGGGGAGGACATGCAATCTCCACACAGAAAGCCCTGAAACCTGGGAATCAAACCTACGACCTTCTTGTTGTTAGACAACAGCGCTAACCACACAGAAATGTCCCAGACCCCATGAATCAAACATACAACCACTAGGCATCCATGCTGCCCTCTGAGTTTGCTCCATTTGGTAAAAAGGTCCTTAAAAATCTCAAATGTAAGGCGAGTTTGCCGAAGCTGTGAATTGGCAAATACACAGTAGAAGAGCATCTCTGTCCTCTGCTGTATTTTCAGGTAAATAATTGACAGCTGGATGTGTTGGCTGAATAGAGACAGAGTTCATTGAAGCCCTGCCCATGTCAGAGGGGAAAACAATCAATAACTCTCCATTGACTTTATATTGTGTGAAGGTGTCTCTTGTCACTCTCCCTGTGCCAGCAAACACAAACAAATGCCCAAAAGTTGCTGTGTGGTAGGGTGCACTACTTACAAGGTAAAGAACCCTGATCTAAGTTTTTATAAGCTGCCGAGCAGAAAGAAATTAGCCTTTAAGACAAAAGAAGTAGATACAGGCAGTAAGACCTGAGGCGCTGTCATCGGGAAAAACTCAAACTGGAAAACTCTGGGATCCTGACACACAGTATGCGTACATGTGTAGCAACCGATGTGCGATGTGTTGCCTCAGTAACCAGGATGGCTTCACATCAGCCTTGAAAACTGTGCAGTCAGAATCGGCAGTTTTATGGTGGTACACAACTTGGACCCATCCACCCATCAAAAGTTATGGGCATCCAAACATCTGCAATTTCTCATTGTTGTGTGAGTGTATATTCCTTACAAAAAGAAAGATAAATAACAAGCAACTAGCCCTCACTGGATACTCTTTTCATGCCAAGGTTTTAGTAGAATATTTTGTAACATAAGGGATGTAATGTTAAATTTTATAAAACTATGCACATTAATTATGTTTAACTCTAAGTTAAGGTTGCTAAATTCAGGGTTCCCGCAGGTCCTTAAAAAGTCTTAAAATTTATTAAATTAAAATCGGGTAATTAAGGCCTTAAATTGTCTTAAATTTACCATAAATTTGTTATAGGCATCACGTTTCCAGACGGTGCATTTAATGCCGATGGGAATGCACAGTGGTTGACTGTAAAACATAGTGTGTATTTGTTTGATTAACTTAGTAGATCGTGTAGTAAATGAGAGACTCTGCAATTAATAGCCGTTTTACGGTACGTCAGCAACAGACTGACGTCGGGCTTTCCAAGGAGGAAAACACCAGCAGTACGTGGCAGCAGCTAACCACAGCAGGGCCAGGCTTAAATTGTTTAAAAAAAAAAAAGAGTTACATTTTATTTGTTGAGGTCTTAAAAAGCATTAAATTTGACTCTTAAAATGGTGCAAGAACCCTGAAATTGGCAAGGCTAACTGCAGGAACTGAAGCTTACCAAGGCTAGCCTTCATCCATGCAACTATGTTTTAACCCCATAAAGTGGGGCAGTTTTGAAATGTTTGCGTTATAAAAAGCTATTTGAAAATAATGTAGTAGTGTGGATGTAGCCTAACTTATGCAAGACTTGGTTTTTATCGCTGTTAGGTTAAATGATGATCATACCGTGGGACTCAATCAGGTAGTTGTAAATATCGGTGTATGTCACCTCTGGCCATTCAGTGGGATAATTTCTCCATGAAAATGAAGGCAAGGAGAAGGGACAATGAGAAAGACCCACATATGTGAGTTTTTCATTGTACTGTTTTTTCTCTGGTACAGCTAGCGTGTTAAAATAATCATTTGACATGTTGAAATAACTTTTTAAGCTAACTACTTGACAGTGTTTCGTTTTTGTTTTTTTTAAATTGTGCCTCAGATTGTTTTCCCCTCTGGTGGGTGTGGCTTTCGGAGTATGACACGCTGTGCTCTGTCTCTATAGGCCAGATGAAGTGATACAGTTGTGTTGGGTTTTTTTTTCCCAGAATGCAGCAGTGCAACACCCTCTGCTGGTAAAGAATGGGAAGAATACATCCAGATCAGAGGCTTGCTGGAGAAAATTCGCAAGAAACAGAAAGGTGACACAATACACAATATTTTCATGGATTTTTTTAAATGATTAACTTGTTTTATTTCTTTTGGTACCAAAGAAATTAGATGATTGATAATACTTTGTATGAAGTGAAGTAAAAATCATATGAGGTGAACATTTGGACATTGTTGTTGTCTGTTTTAGGCCTCTCAGTAGTGTTTGAGGGCAGTAGACAGGACTACTTCTCAGACCTGATGTCCTGGGCTCAGGAGTATGGCGCTTCATGTGAATGCTTCACTGTGGCTAACTTTGGTGGTGAGGGCTATGGCCTCCGGGCAACCAAGGACATAAAGGTGAGCCCACCAAAGGATTCTACCACTTTTAGCACTCTGCTAATATTCAACCCCCTGGTTGGTTGTCAGTAACAGATGGTTTTGTAATGAACTACAGAAGGAATGGCTAAATGAAAGCCTAGCAGAGCATACCTAATTCTGAAGTTTTTTGTGTGTGTGCGCGCGCGCATGTAGGCGGAGGAGTTATTTCTGTGGATTCCCAGAAAGATGCTGATGACAGTGGAGTCAGCTCAGAACTCTTTGTTAGGTGAGTGTTTGTTAGAAAACTGCATCATTCCACCTATGCAAAGTATGATCTACAGTAGAAATTATGAAATTTTACAACTATAACCATGATTGAAACAAATGTTCCAGTGTGGTGCTGTCCCTCATTACAGGATGAAATGTACTTTAGCAGGTTTTAATGTGCACCTTTAGACTCCTCTAGTCTCCAAATATTGTTTTACATTGTAACTGACTTTAACTGATCCATCTCAGGCCCTCTGTACAGCCAGGACCGGATCCTACAGGCCATGGGAAACGTGACATTGGCCCTTCACTTGCTGTGTGAGCGGGCTGACCCTGCCTCGCCCTGGCTGCCATACATCCGTAGTCTTCCTCAGGAGTATGACACGCCGCTCTACTACCAGCAGGATGAGGTGCAGCTGCTGCTAGGCACACAGGCAGTGCAGGATGTCCTGAGCCAGTATAAAAACACTGCACGTCAGTATGCCTATTTCTACAAACTGGTCCAGGTAGGCAGATGAGCACACATCCGCACACTGTACATAAATATAGTTGTTGGATAGTTTATTTATTAATTTTCCTTTTAAATATGAAATTAGACTATAATGTCTGTGGGGCTGTTAGCATTTAAACAACATATGCTACAAGAAATAGGTAAAATTACGTGTGCCCTGGACGTCCTAAATCTTATTTCAATTTCTCACCTCAACAGCCAACCATGAGTAGTAGTATGGTTGGATGCAGGATGGATTCTTTTTGAAATGATCATTGTTTACTTTGTGAAAACTGGCCATAACATTAAGACCAATGACAAATGAAGTGAATAATATTAATAATTGGATTACCATCGTACCTGACAGTGTAATGGGGTGGTATATAATAGGCAGCAATTGAAGATTTAATCCTGAATGTCTGTGTATATTCTCATTCATCCAGGTCATAGTCATTTTGTTGCCTGGACTTAATCCTGAAGTTTATGTGTTGGAAGTAGAAAAAAAAATTCCAGTGATATGAGAGACTTTGACAAGGACCAAACTGTGATATCTAGTCAGCGTCTGTCATCACTGAGTCAGCGTATATCCAATGGTGCAGCTTTGTGGGATGACCCTGGTCTGCAGTGGTCAGGACCTGCCAATAGCGGTCCAGTCTGATATACTGCTAGGCCAATTGAAGGTAACAGATTGTAGCAAATACTATACCTTATTGCAGATTTTTTTTTTTTTGAATGACATCACAGAGTTACAGATGTCCTGATGGTTCATAAGGAACAGTTACAACATACCAACATAGGTGGGTGTGATCCAATGTTTTCATAATTCCACTGTATTTATACCGCACCTAGATCCACTTTCCAACCAGAGAAGACAATATCGGATTTTATTTATATAAAATGCACTGTAGGACGTTGATTTCCATATCAAGATTAAAAAGGGGCTGTTTCCATATGGGAAAAGACTCAGTTTGAACTTTTTGGTACTGTGCTGGAGCGAGGTAGAGACAGTGATTATGGACTATGATGAAATATTGGTTGATAATGGTTACTAAGCCTATTCAACAGATAGTGGGATAGTGATTTGAAAATCTTTTGCACTCACATTATTAATGGGAGACATGGTGAAATTAAGCTCAGCTTTAATCTGAAATCATAACATAGGCCTCCTCCATCATTACAGAAGGTTTTAATTCTTTTTTGGCGTCTGCTTGTTCATTTTAAATGATGAACAATGCACATTAAGTTGAAAGCCGTGATATCTTCTTTCAGGCAATTTGAATATTTATTCCTTTTTTCATTTGATAACACAGCATTTTAATGTTTGTATTATATAGTATAATATGATGTAAATATGTTCCAGACATCAGTAATCTTTGCACAATGCTTCAGCCTTTGTCCTGTTAATTTCTCTTTACAGTGCAGTTTTGGTTGATACCACTGGGTGGGAGGGTTGTGCTTTAAATGGTTAAATATCAGTGAGCTACAGTAGAATAGTGGTTCTCATCCTTTTTTTCAGTGACATATCCCCTGTAAATATTTGTTTCGGCTGAGTACCCCCTAACCAGTGCAAATTATTTTGGGTTTAAAAAAAAAAAAAGGACTTAAACACTGTGTCATCGGTGTCTGATTTATTCAACTTTGCAACTGTGCAAAACATTGCATTCTCTTATTTGTAAATAAAAATTTATAAAAATAAATAAGGACTTAAACGAAATAACTAACTTAGTTAAACAAAGAATTGTCCATATAATAATAATCGTCAACTGAAAGTGTCCTCTTTTAGGTTAATAATAAAGATCTGTTTTTAAACTGGATTCAATTGTTAAACATATAAGCACAAAAAATCATATTTGTGCACGGAAATTTTCACAAAAAATAAATCTTGTATCTAATATCTCTTCTTTAAGGATCAAAATTAGACTGGCATCTCAAACTCACAAACTTTTAACACTGGGGATTACATTATTTTTGTGAGAAACTTGTGCTTTTGCTTCACTGAGGATCTTGGTCATTTTTGGTGGCAGGTAGGCAAATGCTGTGATCAAGCTTTTATCCAGGCACTGCCTGTTTCTCTGCTTTGTTTTGATCACAGTCATTGCAGCGAAAGCGGCCTCACATAAATGTGTGGCAGCAAAGGGTAGTAGCTGCTCTAAAGTTTTCTGAGTCTGGATGTGGTAAACTTCATCTGGAGGCCACGGTTTGATGACAATTCCTGGAGTTTTTCCTTATAAGTGACAGGTAGATTGTTTCTGTTTGGTTCAGAAAAGGGAAATTGGTTTCTGACCCAATCCAGCTGTGCAGATTTGTCCTATATCCTCCTAGGTAAGTAGGAATGAAAATCTTGAATCAAGTTGGTCAAATGTGCTACAATGACTAATTGGAGCTCTGTCCACATCTTCACCTGAAAGAGAATCATCCACCTCAGGAAAGCAAGTGAAATTGTCCTGAGCACAGGCCCTTTTCCAAAGCTCTGATTTCTTCAGGAAGCCACCCACCTTATCATACAGGTTTAAAATGCTAATGTCCTTGCCCTGTAAAGTCATATTCAGTTCGTTCAGCTTGCTGAAGATGTCTGCCAGATAGCACAGCTTTGTGAGCCAGTTTGTGTCCTGGAACAAGGTGGCATGGGGGGATTTGTGCTCAATCAGATGTGTATCAGGTGTGTATTTCGGATCTAATTCCAACAACCGGTTGAGTATTCTCCCTCGATAGGGCCAGTGCACCTCTGTGTGCAGCAGCAGATGCGTGTGTTCAGCTCCCGCATTTTCAGAGGTGGTGAAACAGACGTGCATTAAGTGGCCTTGACTTGATGAAGTTGATCACTTTGATGCTGTTGTTCAAAATGGCATGTAACACAGGGCTCATTTTCTTAGAAATCAATTCCTCCCTGTGTATCACACAGTAAGTCCACCTCACGTCGGAGTTTTCCTGTTTGATGCGCGCTGAATCCTCTCGCGCTGCCCGTCATTGATACTGTTGCGTCCGTGCAGATGCTGCTGCATGATTTCCAGCTGAGGCCGTTTTCACAGAAGATGATGTTGACAACATAAAAAATATACTCTCCTGTTCTCCCCTTCAAATTTTGCTAAATAATATTTGCTCGTAAATGTCAGTATCGACGTATCTCACAAAAAGCAACAAGTTGTGCGTTTCCACTGACATCGGTGGACTCATCCAGCTGGAGGGAAAAAGAGTCGCCAAAGTTTTCCGACAACTTGCTCGACAATTTCTCTTCCCATTTTGTCTATTCTGCGTCAAACGGAGTCATTTTACAGAGGCACAGTCTTTAATTTCTCTGCAACATTTTTGTCCTGCATGGTCTCAGCCAGTGCAACAGCAGCTGAAAGGAGCAGCTCTTCGCCTATAGTGAACAGTTTCTTGGCTTTAGCTATTAGCAACGACACCGCATACGACGCCTCCAGGGCTTTGGCTGATGTTGTGGAGGCTTTCCGCATTGTGTCTTGAGATAACCTGAACTGAGAAAGTTTCCTCTTCAAAAAAAAAAAAAGAAAGAAAAAAAAAAACTCAGGTGGCTTACCAATATGATATGCATGCTTTGTTGTGAGATGGCGCTGGAGGTGTGCTGGCTTCATGCTACTGTTGGCTAATTTCTCCCCACATAAAAAACACAATACCATGGGTGGATTGCAGCTTGTGGGCGTAAATCCCATGAAGACATGTTCTTCCAAACATTGTCGAAATTTGGCTCGCTGTGTTTTCGCCTTCTTTGGCACTTGTTTTTTCAACAGCACTGCTGCTATGCTTCCACCACATCTCCATGTTTTGAGTTGTCAAGATGGCAGTGATTGGCAGGGGATGCCATATGAAATATGCCAGGTTGGGTCATACCATCCTGGTATAAGGGAAACTTGGGCTTTTTAGGATAATGGAATGCTAACTGAATGGAAAATTCATCTTATGAACTTAAATTACACTAATATTTTATTGAAATATTTAGTATATAATAATTTTAAAGGACCTCTGAATTGATGCTATTTTTAACATATATTTTTAAAACTCTCACGTACCCTCAAGTGCCCTGATGTACCCCCAGGGGTGCACTTACCCCCATTTGAGAACCACTGAGCTAGAAAAAGAGCTGAAGTGCATAGGTCATAGGCCGATTGTCGCTGGGTTCAATTATACTGGGAATATGGTGAGTTATAATAACTATTCTTAATTGGATTCTGACAGTTTATAGGCAAACAATTAATCAGTTAATTGACAAAATAATGTCAGATAACTTGATGCTGAAAAACAGTTGTGATCATCATAGCAAGAATGACAGGCTGTCGGGCTGTGAGTTAGGATTGGAGTGTGAGTGCTGTGTGTTATAACACTGTTCTTTATCTTTTCCCATGAAATAACACATGTGTGTCTGTGTGTGTGTGTGTGTGTGTGAGAGAGAGAGAGAGAGACCGTTAGAGGAGAGGCTGAGTGAAGCATCTCTTTTTTTTAAGTACATATAGCTTTGTTTGTGGGTTTGTTTGGCTATATTCATGGGGTCCAAAAAACAGAAGCCCTCCATACTGAAAATGAGGGACCTCAAAATTTTAAATGGCTGTTTCAGGGTTAAGACTTGGTTTCATGGTTGAAGTTAGAATCAGGTTTAGGTTAAGATAACGGAATAGGGTGGATGGGGTGTGTGTATGTGTTCAATATGTCTAACAGGGTAAGATGATTATTTGCCATAACAATTGTTGTTGTTTGACATGACATGCAGTCACATCTTGTGTTGGTTTGTGTAGACTGGACTGTTTTCTTTTCCAATTCACTCCCCCAACAATTGCCGGGGCATTCCCGACTTGAGGCTGCTATGAAGCGATTATCTGGCGATCTACTTTTGAATCAAATGCTTGATATTTACAACTTGTAGAGTGAGAGGAACAGTGAAAGAATATGTAGCAGAGACCTGCAAATACCATCAAGAGAGGGCTCTCAGAGAAAGTATGTTTTCACAAAACACAGCAAAATGATCATGAAACTGCACCTACGTGTTAGTGGATACATGCAGGTTTCACTCTCCTTCAACTTCTGTATAAATATAAAAGCTCATGACTCTCAGTAAAATACTGACCTCCAGTAAACAATATGACATGTTCAGTTTATTAATAAACATCATGTCATTTTGACAAACTAGAGACTGAGACCATAAACACATTTAGAAAACATTTACTGAGCTAAATGTTCAAATCAATTTATAGCGCAAATTTCCCACAGACTTCCATACAATCTGACTTCCTTCTGCAACTACTGTAGTTTAATAGCCCCCTGATGTCTGTTAGATAGAATGAAGGTTTAATAGCGTTCAGCATTGGATTCACTTTACAGACTGAGAGTCTACATCCATTTTTAAAGGCTCTTTATCATGTAAACACTTCCCAACATACCGTGCGGTATGATTTTGGCAGTGGAGCCATCTAAGCTTTAATATTTAATTATGTTTCCTTTTATTTCTATTTTCTTTCCAATATGTTTTGGGTTGCTCACAAATTACAACTAACACACAACAAAAAAGTCTTAAGTCTCTAATGTGGTCTAGACAGAGCTGGAATTAGGACATGGTTCACTCACCTTATAAAAACAGTGGTTTACACCTTCTCTGACCCCAAAATGTAAATGTGCATTTATACATCCCTCAGATGGACATATTGCATTCTATCTGTTTGACCCATACACAAACAGAAATGTAAAAAATCAACAAAGGTTCATTGGCATTCAGGTGATGATGTGTCTCTGTAGAAGACACTTCTGCCCCAAAGGCTGATTTTCACTCATTTTAAAGAAACACTCTCTAATTGTTAATTCATACATTGCACAGATGTAAACATGTGAACACACGTCCTGGTTTTACGATATTAGTGAAGACCTGTCATTGACATAATGCACGCATTAAGCCCTATCCTAACTTAAGCCTAAACCTGATTCTAATTAAAACCTAGTTTAGTGGATTCACAGAAACATAGTAGAAACAACATACACACACACACGCCTGCTGTCTTTCTACAGTGGGCACATGATGGATGACCTGCATCTTTGGATGCTAATGCATCAAGAGCTCAATTATCTTTCGCTCTCTCTCTCTCTTTCTCTCTCCCTAATTGACTATGTTTGGTTGAGATTTCTGTGCTTTCACAAAAACAATGTTCAAAGTTATTACATCAGCTGCCATGTCTTTTTTTCCACTGTTGGATTTGCAGCTAACAAGCCGGTAATAGATGTAAAGTCAGTTACAGTTCAGTTTTCATCCTTATGTCTATATTCACATAGTAGGTCCAAATGGCCCAAATCAGATTTTTTTCCCCTACTGTGTGACAGAGATCTGACTGTTTGAAGACAGTGTTAAGGGCACAAATCACATGGAATCTGGTCTTTTCTAATCTGAATTGGACGACTTTCATATATGGTTCTAAATCAGTCTGGTTAGCCATGCGACCTTTATTGGAATTAAATTCCAATACATCATTTTTATGTAACTTTACATCAACAACATAATAATTGTGTGCAGACGGGAGTCTCAAAAGAAAAATAAACATGCCAGACAGCGGTGACGGAGGTACTGTAGTCAGTGGAGGGACAGTGAAATATTAGACGGTGTTTGAGGTGACACATCTGCCTGCTCCCACTGCACAATGTCATAAAAATTTAACTCTACACGCTAAAATCTTTCTTCCATTTCTGTTATTCTTGACTTCTTCTTTTTTACTGTCATACGCAGAGTGCTGCATGTGATGGCTTTTTGTTCTTCTGCGCTAAGCGTGTTTCTGATGCGCAAAAAAGGCCCTGGTCTGGTCTAGTTCTTTGTCAACTGCATAAAAAAAATTATGGCAGTTTTCAGTTTTGAACTTTAGGAAAGAGGAATACAAGACTGAAGGAAGACTGACTGATACCATTATTGACAGTTTGAAAAATTATTTTGGTTGACCTAAACTTAAGAATAGCAGGATACTGTAGATGACGTAGGAAACAGGACATCCTCCGTCGTAACCTCTGCTGTTTTTTCCCATCCCCCTTTTCCTCCTCCAGCAAGAAAGTCAAAGAGAGCAAAGATAATTGTTTCTGAGTGTGTGTGTTTGGGGGGGGGCAGAGAAAGAGAGAGAGATACAAGCCTGGTCACTTTGTTTAACTTGACAAGCATGATCTTCCACACTCACCTGTAGAGATGAATCATTGTCACTGCTGGGCTGCCACACACACACAGAGCAACTACTCACCTTCAGAGGTGAGATATAATGTGACGACTCTATTTCACCCTGAGGTGTGTGCGTGTGCACATGTGCATGTCTGCCTGTGTGTGCGTGCGCATGTGTGTGTGTGTGTTTAGGGGTCATGTGTTGGATGTTGTTGGTATGAGGCACAATGGAGGAGTTCCAGACCAGTGGATTTTGGCCTATCATCACACACTATGTCATCAAGTTTCTGAAGTGCACCACACATTCAGACAGCAGAGGACATTTTAACTTGTGCCATTTTCTGGTTTAATAGCTATCCTATAATTCCATAAATGAAACATGAAACTGTGTATAATTCTGTGCCATTTAGGAGCAGTTCAACATGGCCAAAGCACATCAGCCCTTAATGCTACCTCTTTGTGTCACATCTGATAGTAGACCTAATTTGTTTCAACTTAAATATTTTCAGTGGATAAAGCTCTAGTGTCTACTCACCGAAACTCCCTCCTTTGGTTTGTGAACTTCTGTTTTGAAACCAGAAGAAACCATATTTGATTTGGTAGAGCTGAGGAAGAGTGAGAGCAGGTCAGATCAAGTCTGTCAGTCCCACTGTAGCCAGGCCAAATACATACCTTTAATTAATGGTCTGGTTACCCCTAAATGCATACATAATTTAATTCATGTTGTATTGAAGAAGGCTTGAAAATAAAGACTGCATTCATAAGCTCACAACTTTGCTGATTAATCAAGTGAGATGTAGGGCTATTTACATATCTGACTTCTTTTTTAACCAGTGGTGGCGTCCCCTGATGAGATAGATGCAGGTTTAAGGTTCCTCAGCAGTAGCTTCACTTTTTTGACTATTCTGCTGTAGGATAGACTCAGTGTTAGACCAGAACTTGTTGGAGGTCAATAGAGGAAGTGAATTTTTGGGCTTTTTATATAATATTGTGTCGAAGAAGACATGAAACTAGAGACCGACACCAAAAATTCATTAGGAAATTGCTTACTGAGGCAATAAATCATATGAGAAATGGGGCCATTTTAACATAGACATCAATAAATCCACTGGTCTGTTAGAGTAACCATGATCTTGGGCTTTTAAGCCTCAGGGCCTGGAGACTTTATCAATGTCAGTGTGATTCCACCTGCTGAAACTCAAGAGAAGCTGGTGATGTTGCAGGACATGAATCCACACTTTAGAGTCAGTCCACTAGAGAATGACCCCCATCCAGTCAGAGCGCAGACCTTGAAACCAGACACAAAGACCTAATTTCAGGTTATTGGAGCCAGAGGTGGTTAAACAATTAAATAGATAGGGTTGCTTAGTTTTTCAAGCAGCATAAGGAATGTTCAGTGGCTGTGTTCAATAAAAAGAAGATGGCAATTTTTGTATTGCATACATTCTACCAAACTCCTCTCTCTCTTTCCCTCTTGATTTAGTTTAGGACAGCGTAAATGGCTGATGTAGGTGGTGGCTGTGGCTTTAAATGGAGAGACTGGTGGCATTGGTGGATGCACAGTCTCCAACGCTAACAGACACACATGCAGCCACAAATTGATGAGGCAGATTTATGATGGCTGCTGGCCACAACGAATTAAGTTGACAGTGATGTATGGGGGGGGGAGTGTCACACTCCACTAACAGACCACACACACACATATGCCCACCCCAGCAATGGCCCCCCACTCCCAGACCTTCTTGTTAGGCGTCCCTGTCATGTCAGCGAGCTCCCCCAATTCCCCACAGCATGCCTGCGTAATAGAATTCCTCATACTGATTGGTGTTTTTTTTTTTTCTTCTTTTTTTCTGTCATTCTCTCTCTTCCTTGCCCCCACTTTTTTCCCCTCCATCTCCAGACTCATCCTGCTGCCAGTAAGCTGGCCCTGAAGGACAGCTTCACATTTGATGACTACAGGTCAGTGTGTGTGTGTGTGTGTGTGTGTGTGTTTTTGGTTCATGTTTTTGCAGTCGAGATGCACAATTACAGCTTTGATTTACTCAAATATTCATGTGCATGGGTAGTAAATGACAAAGATTATCATCAGATGTAAAGCTGGACATTGAAGTGCAGATACAGCAGCGACAGGGACACACGATTGCCTGTCTTGTATGAGTCTTTGATGTGGGTGAAGACAGAGTAACACACATGCAGCAAAGACGTGTCCACAGGAAACCCTGTGCACCATTCATTCATTCATTCATTCATCTTCTACCGCTTATCCGTTTCCGGGTCGCAGGGGGTGTTGGAGCCAATCTCAGTTTGGGTGAGGGCAGGGTACAACCTGAACAGATCCATTTCAGGGCCAACATACAGAGACGAACAACCACTCACACTCACACTCAGACCTACGGACAATTTAGAGTCACCAATTAACCTAAACGTGCATGTATTTGGATGGTGGGAGGAAACTGGAGTACCCGGAGGAAACCAATGCAAGCATGGGGAGATCATGCAGACTCTGCACAGAAAGGCCCCAGGACCTTCTTGTTGTGGGGAAACAGCGCTAACCACTATGCTGACATGCTGCCCCCCGTGCACCATCACAGTTCTTTCCTCATCTACAGTAATGCTAAATTTTTCTCTCCATGTTAATTTCATGAACTCTCTCTCTCTCTCTTCCTGCTATCCAGGATCCTTTCAAGGGAGTAAATAAACACCACTGTCCTGAGCTTTGATTATATTTGTATGTGGCAGGTGGGCAGTGTCCTCTGTGATGACCCGTCAGAACCAGATCCCCACTGAGGATGGGAGTCGAGTCACTCTGGCCCTCATCCCCCTCTGGGACATGTGTAATCACACTAATGGACTGGTAAAGCCTCCATCACACATAAAATATGTATCACATACAAATCTCCATGTTGTGTGTACACATGTACACACACACACTGAAAACATTGAATTCAGCAATAAAGACAAACAAAACAATTGCAGTCTTTTCTCTGAATTTGCAGATCACAACTGGCTACAACCTGGAGGATGATCGATGTGAATGTGTGGCGCTGCAAGACTACAAGGAGAATGAACAGGTCACAGCTCCTCCTACAGTTACTGCTTATACTGACATTGTTACTGCTTACATTGGATGCGTGGCGTGTGCATTGTAACTGCTGAGGAAAAACAAGTGTTTGGCTTCTCATTGAGTGTGTGTCTGTTGCGTTGCTGTTGCTGCCAGCGTTCTCTGTTTACATAGGGTTGCTAGATACTTAAATGCTGAAATTCTCCTTGTTTGTAAATTTATTTTAAATTTGTTTTTGGAAGTAAATGCCTTTAAAATGCTGCAGCAGATCGCTAAAAAGATTTTTTGGCAATCAAAATCTCAGATTTTTGAACTCATTCTTGTGTATTGTTAAAAATGTCCATAGAACTTAGAGGTGTTGTAATAATAACTTCTGCATCCTGTCATAATTATAACATTTAAGAATCAGTATGTATAAAGCAGGTGATTGTTTCCTCCATGGTTACAGTGTAAACAGGATGTGCTAAAAGCTAATTCATCATGAAATCTAAGTGAGCTGAGGTGCCAATATTGAATTAAATATAGGTTTTAAAAATCAGGCGACAGCCCATGAACATGTATAGTATTTTGATTTGAATGAATGTGTTGTCCTTTGATGGACTGCCAACTTGTCTCCCATCACAGCCAATGTGCCCATGCTAGCCTGTAAGTGTTTATACGTCCTCATATCCTTCATACCTGTCTTGCAGATCTACATCTTCTATGGCACAAGATCCAATGCAGAGTTGGTCATTCACAACGGCTTCTTCTTCCAGGACAACGCCCACGACCGAGTCAAGATTAAGCTGGGCGTCAGCAAGAGCGAGCGTCTCTATGCCATGAAGGCCGAAGTGTTGGCACGAGCTGGCATCCCATCGTGCGTCCAAACTGTTCTTTTTGTCACTGTTTATTTATTCACTTTTAATTTGGGGTCAAAAGACAAACATTCCTCCTGTTTACCTCCTGTTGTCTACAAGCAAAGTATCTGCTCTTACATGTGACTGCAAACCTGTAGCTTTTTACCCTCAAGTCTTCAATATGGGTCAAGCGGAGCTTCAGGCTCATGATTCATTCCAAATACCCTTCCTACAGCACTTTGTCTTCCAACAGTAGATATTTCAACCAATTAGGCTTCTCGTTGGCATAATTGAAACACATAATATAAATGTTGCAGCAGGTCTCTTTTTTCATCCCTCCCCAACAAGTATCAATTTACCATCAGGTCCAGCACTTTCATCAGCAAGAAGCTTAATCATTTCATCATTAGCCTCTTAATTTTATGCAGCATTTTCTGCATGGCATTTTTAATCAGATGCCTTTTAATCTCTAATTGATGACAGTCTAAATCTCAACAGTGGAAATTAAATGAAACAATCCCCGTTGTTGCCGGGGTGCTCTATTAAATTAACAGATATGCTTGTAGATCATTTTCAAAGGAAACAGCTCTGCGCTTAGTATCAGGGCTGGTATCATTACACTCTTCGTTCCCTTTGCCTCCACTGTGTTTCTTTCTGATAAATTGGAATAAGTGAACACTTTTGACTGTTCATTTATAAAATGTCACAAGTTCATGTTTCATCCAGTACATCACACAGTCTAACCTGTGGTTTAGAGTTAACACGTTCTGCTAGAGGGATGGACAGAGGGATAATTTAATAGGAAGAGTGGGGGAGGTGGCTGTGATGTGATGTAATGTTTGTGCGGTGTAATAACGCCAACCCTGTGCTACCCATTTCCACATCGATCACTTTACTCAAGCAGGAGGAAAATGTTGTCCTCTTTAAAATTAGCTCGCATTTAATGTGATGATGTGGAATAGTTTCATTTTACCTATTCCAGAGGTTTTCTCTTCCTGAATAGTTTTCAAGCTGCAACACTAATGTTATTTTCATTATTTTTGAAACCACAGGAAAGCCAGAACTTGATCCATTGTGCCTTCACTCCTACACATTGTATTTTCTCTTTTTTTATTTGTGTGAATGCTCAAGAGTTAAGATAAATATTTTACTCTTTTTTTTAAATACTATTACAAATCCAGCCCTTTGTCTTAACAACAACAAAAGCATGAAGCCAAATAAATATTAGGTGATCAATCAATATCATATCACTACGACAGGCTTTTTTGTTCACATGAGATGATGATCATCAAATGGAATAATTTATCAGAAACCCCACAGATTAAATAATTATGAAGTTATTAAAATAGAATGAAATAGGAATTACATTAGAATTAAATAGATAGTCAAATAAAGCACAGAGTACAGGGGGGAAACAGCAAGAAAATGACATACCTTACACATATCTGATCAGCCATAACATTATAACCACTGACAGGTGACAGGAATAAAATTGATCTGGTTACGTGGTACGTGTCAGTGGGTGGGATATATTAGGCAGCAGGTGAACAATTAGTCCTGAAGTTGATGTGTTGAAGCAGGAAAAATGTTCAAGTGTGAGAATGTGAGTGACTCTTACAATGATCACACTATTGTGTGTTGATAACTGCGTCAGTGCATCAACATTGCAGCTCTGTGGGATGTTCCTGGTCTGCGGGGGTTAGGACCTACTAGAAGTGGTCCAACCTCACCACATCCACACACATTAGACAGAGCAGACTTGTGTTGGTGTCAGTGGGTTTATGAGCAGTGACATGTTACTTGGAATCGGTGTACATATTTAACTTCTCTTGTTTATGTTTTAATGTGTCTATTAACATTATAACTCAGGATATATGATGTTGTGTTTTAGGTCCTGTGTCTTTGCTCTCCACTGTAATGAGCCCCCAATTTCAGCCCAACTCTTGGCCTTCCTCAGAGTCTTCTGCATGACTGAGGGTAAGACATACACATGCTCAATAACAGCAATACTAGCGACAGGAGTTTCCCTTTGGAAGCTCCAAGCCAGAAACCTGGTAGCAAACTCTAAAACAACGCATGCCACATTTTCCCACGCTCCTGTGGGAATGTCAAACAATTAGTTCCTCTGCATACACCAGAGGCAAAAAGATGGAGGAAGCAGAAGTAGAGGTAGAGGGGAAGAGCAAGACTTGTCCATTCCCAAGCCGCTTAATTGATCAAGGCAAGCCACCAGATGTGTGGAGGGAGAAATCCACTGGGGATTGCAATATTCATCAGCATGAATGCAGAATGACACCGTCGTCATATATCCCAAACCACACAGGGCCACATCCTCCTCTTACACGGGACTCCTCTTCATGACCCTGCTTGATACATATTTTCTCCTGTATGTTAATCTTTAAAATGGCCCAACCCCTGTGTGTGGGTGTGTTATCATCTCTTACGTGCATGTGAGTATGTGTTTCAACATTTCTTGACAGATGCGATATGATGGAATAGTGTGTACACACTCCAGGGCGCTACTCTTTTCCTCTTGCGTCTTCCCATGTAACTGAGTTCCCGTCACATCCTCAGATCAGAGGTAGCAGCAGACTGTCTGTGACTGTCTTACACTTTTTACCAAAATCCTGTTCATGATTCAAGGAGATAGAGTGGAGGATCAGACTGCTCTTTAGCTTTCTGATATTTTCATTGGTATCAAATATGAAGATTATTGGTTTCATCATTGTGTCCAAAATAAGATGAATCAGTTGGTGTTCCAGGTCCTTTCTCAATTACAATTCCATTACTTCATCCACACTCATAACTAGTGTCGAAACACTTCTTATTTGTCGTATTCTGTCTTTCTGTTCGTGTTCTCAATACTCTTGAGGGTTTGAGAACCTGATATGGAGACCTTGGAAACACTGCTGGGTCTGTTTTAGTTGAAAACTCATAAGGTTATGTTGCTGTGTGTGGACAATAGACTGTAAATAAGGGTGAATTTGTATAATAAAGCCTCTGTGACATCATCCACAGGTTTTTAAAGAGCAGTTTTGAGTACCTTACTCAATCTAATGCCATCTAACTCCAGGTCAATTGAAATATGCCCAATAGGTGGGGCATGGGTGGGGCCAAAACCTTGGTACATAGTGGCAAGCCTGGCAAACAGGTGGTCAGGGTTAGGGTAACTTAAAGCCTTGATAACATTCAAGCAGATGAAAATGCAAACATTCATCCCCAGTTGTCATGAAGGGAGAAATGAACCATAATGACTAAAATGTGGGTGGCTGTTAACATGTTTATTTTTCCAGTAAAGTCAGTCATTGTGAAGCCCCCACTCAGTAAATTGGCTGCCACCATCCTGATTTTCGGAAACCAGAAAATGGAGAATTTGGAGCTGAGGAGAAATTATATGTGGATATGACCTGCTTTTAGCCCTAATGCACAACCTGCTGTATGATTTATTTTCATCTAAATGGGACCGTCAAATCACCATTTAAAAAAGTACATTTTTTCTTAGAGAAGGCTTGAAACTAAAAACTAAGACACCATAAAGGTAAAAATTTACTGAGCTAGTAAGGAGGCCATTTTCCCACGGACTTGAATAAAATCTGACTTATTTTTATAACCAGTGGTTTCTCCCCTTGATGGTCACTAGATTGAATGCATGTTTAAGGCTATTCAGCTTTGGCTTCCCTTTTCTGCCCCAGAGTTCATGTCCACTTTTACAGATAGTCTGTAGGTTTTTGGTCAGTGTTGAGGTTTGTCTTGTTGGAGGGCAATTACAGGAACTGCAATTTTGGTTCCTCAGTGGGATTTGTGTCTTGGCGTTGGCAGACAGAAACCTGGGGCCAGTGGGAATTTATTGGTGTTGCAATAACCAGTGGGCCTTCATGCCTTCCACTGGTAACAAATTAACAAATAACAAATTCCAAGCATTAATGACCTTGTATTTGTTTTCAACTATTATATTATTATATTATAATAAGATTAAAATATGCAAGTGTGGACCTATAATGTGTAGCCTGAATCTGTTTATCAAGTCTCAATCTTTAAAATAATATTTATAATATTTAATACCAGGGTCAGGACTTGGGAAAGATTGATCTAAAACAGCTCAGATTACCAGTTTATACTAATCAATCGAGATGACCGGAGCGTTTTCTGACTCCAATAAAACTTCCATGATGTCATTCTGACTTTGAGTATTTAGTCTGTGACTGTGAAAATCAGTTCAAGTCCAGCATTAGAGTCCTCTTCCACCTTACTGCATTCACTGAATGAGAGATGCTAACATTTAGCTATATTTCAGAGGAACTGAAGGACTACCTGCTGGGCGATCATGCCATTAATAAGATCTTCACCTTGGGCAACAGCGAGTTCCCTGTCAGCTGGGACAACGAGATCAAGTTGTGGACTTTCCTGGAGACTCGAGCCGCTCTGCTGCTTCAGACTTATAAGACCACTTCAGAGGTCAGTCAGCTGGAAGCAAAGTTGAACTGTAGATCATTTTAATGGTTTTAAGGATTCATTGAATTTCAAAGCAACTAAAGGGCCATCTATGCATTCTGAAATACTACAATAAACGTGCCGTTTCATAGTTGTTGAGTCCAGAAGAAAAATTTAAGCTGTTGCCTCCCCTCAGTTTTGCAATCAGAAATTGTGCTTTGGCAGCTGTCTGAATATCCAACTCAAAATTAAATTAAACATGTCACCTGAATTTGCATATTCTTACAATCATTTGTCATCTTTTCTCATCTTTTCTTTTCCTTCTATCTTTTGGCCTTGACCATTCCAGGAGGACCGCTCCATGCTGGAGAAACCTGATCTATCTGTGCACTCTCGTGTGGCCATCCAGCTCCGCCTAGCCGAGAAGCAGATTCTGGAGAAGGCATCAGCTAGTGGACGGGCAAAACGTCTGCACTTTCAGAAAAAGCTGGAGGAGGGTGCACCGATACCGCGATACGAGGAAAGTGACATTGCTTTGCTGGAGAATTCAGATGTAGATGCAAAGCTTCCCATCGTCCTGCGCAAGCTGGAGGAAGTGGAAGAAGGCCAGGAGATTGAGGTGGGACAGCACAGTCACCTTCTGAATGGGGCGAAGGTCTTGTACGGGATGGAGGCTAATGGAGAGCCAGTGCTGGAAGAGACCAAGGCAAAGGTCAGCAAAGATGTTCATTCAACTTTGGATTCGACTGGAAGTTCAGCCCAGAAAGGCCAAAGAAATGTGGCTAATCGGACTGAAGAGAATCCCAAAGAGGAGTGAATAAATATGTTCCATGTGCAGCAACTGCCCATGCTATTTATTTATTTTTGTGTCTCTTAAATGACCCAAAAATATAGAAGGTGAAATAAAAGAAGGCGGAAAGGCCTGGAACTTTTCAGACTGTGAGGTCATCCAGCATGGCTTTTAGCTGATCACTCCTGAACTTGTATCAAATACCACCAGTGTGTTCCTAAGCCTTCTGTACAGAACAGGTTCAGAATAATAACAAGCATTGGTTTCAATTTGAAATATAGGTTTATATTGAAAGTGTTTGTGCCTACAGCATAGAAAGAAGGCAGGGGTGCAGAACAGCTCCCAAAAGATAGTTAGATGAAGAGAAAAAAAACTAAACGTAACAAAATAGAGTTAGGTGAATGTTATTTCCACAAAGCCAAAACATCTGAAATCCCATGAGTTGGTTAGTTAGTACTGCAGTTTGTCTCTGTGTGTGTCCACTGTATTTTTAATTGACAATCTTGTATACAAGTATTTTGGGTTGTTGTGCTGAGTTAAACCCATCACTGTCATTTGTGCTCTGTTTCAGCCTGGAATCATTTCAAGCTAAGAACTGAAGGAAACAGAAACTTCTCTCATTAGCCTCTGAGACTATCACTTGTTTCTGACAGGCACAAATGGAGGATGCTTTTTGCTTTCTCTGTGACACATTTTGATTTATTCTGTCAAGTTGCACATATTTAGTCATCACATTGCTCACATAGCTTCAGCTTTTAAGAAACACAAAGTTCTTTTTCTTTTCTGTTTTTAAAGTGTCTTTATGAATGTAGTTCTTTCATGTTTTAGGGAGTATCTGTGGACGTCACTTAAAGGGACTGATGTGTGACCCACTGTTGTTGCCCCTGACAAAGCCATATACCTGACTCTGTGATTTTGTTTTATTTATTTATTTATTTTATTTTTTTGACCGCCTTAAACAAGGGAATTTCATAATGACACTTTTTGTATGAAAAGCAAGGAAGCACTGTCAGAAGGTAGCCACTGTCTTTGGCTAGCATAAAATACAGGGTGGCCCCACTGACAGACTGATAAACTAACTGCCGATACGTGGTGGAGCTGCTTTTTGCTTCAGCCCCACTGCAAAACACAATTTGTCTGTTTTTAATACAGTTTGACAAAATATCGCTACCTGCTAGTTTATATCTTAACTTTTGACCATGTTTCATCCTCATCACACCGTGAAGTTATTGTTTTAGTTGTCATCACATAACCAGCGTATTAAACTTGGTTCAGCTGATAACAAATATCAGGAGGGTCATTAAATTATCAGTGCTTTTGATGGGAGTGGATTAATTTAAGGGCAGCACAGCGGCGTAGTGGTTAGCACTATTGCCCCACAATATGAAGGTCGCTAGTTCGGTTCCCGGCCTCGGTCCTTTCTGTGCAGAGTTTGCATGTTCTCCCCGTGTCTGCGTGGGTTTGCTCTGGGTACTCCGGTTTCCTCCCACCATCCAAAGGCATGCATGTCTAGGTTAACTGGTGACTCTAAATTGTACGTAGGTCTGCATGCAAGCATGAGTGGTTGTTCGTCTCTTGTGTGTTGGCCCTGCGATGGACTGGCGACCTGTCCAGGGTGTACCCCGCCCTCACCCAGAATGTTGGCTGGGATTGGCTCCAGCACCCCCTGCAACCCGGGAACAGAAAAGTGGTAGAAGATGGATGGATGGATTAATTTAAAGCTGGAACAGAGTAACCCAACAAATGGCATCCAGACTAATAGTTGTCCAACTACTAACTAAACTGCTTCTGTACCAGGTGACTGTTTACCTCTCGACACTTTTGGTCTTCCATGCCAATTACAGGCAGAGTCACTGTCTCTTTCTCATTCTCATGCATTACATATCTCAATGCTTCACACTGACAGAAATAAGCAGACATTAGTGGTCAAAGGTCAAGTTCGTAGTGACCTCAGAACTCAGGTGGAGTAAGGTCACAGTTAATGTCAGGTGCCCTGACATGACACTATGACTGCTCAATGCAAAAGAAACCCAGTCTGTCTGTATGGTCCCGTCTGGCCAAAAAGCAGACTTTGATGAGGGCATCAGCTTGTGGACAGGCCAAATGTCTGCACTTCCAGAAGAAGCTGGACGAGGTCGCACTGCTGCTACACTACAGGGAAAGTGATATACAACAGTAAGGCACTATTCTAGTCCTCAACCTCCTCCAAGCATCCCCTGACCATGACTCATGTCCTCAACGCGCCCTAGTCTTCTGGTTAAAGGTTAAAGGTCATGGAGTCAGTGGACAGCCTTCTCTAAAAAGAAACTGAACTTAACAACTGCTAATCATACATGGACACCTGTTAGCATGTGATTGCAGGTCCATATCTACTGTAGTTCACACAAATTATCCAAACTCCAAATGCTGATGACCATCAGTTGCGGCTGAAAACCAAAGAGCATAACAACAGTTCCCAAAAGAAAGTAAGTAGAATTCTGATGTCAGACTCACTGGCACTCACTGGCACTCACTGGCACTCACTGGCGTTAAGGTTAGTGATACAGAGCGTGCAGGGCAGGGAGAATGTGACAGACCAGCTGCTCATGTTAACTCTTGACAGTGGAACGGTTTACAATAAACTAAAGACTGAACCAGTGGAAGGGAATGTCTTTAAATTCCTGTCAGACTAGATAAGTTTGAACTCCTACATCTACATGTAACGTGGAACTGTTAAGATTGAACTAGCCACTCTTTGGGTCACCTTAAGCCGCCAAAGTATCATCCAGAGGAGACAGGACACAGCTGTATTCAACCAATCAGGAGCCAGCTGTAATGACACTAAACGCTGACTCACACTCATGTCCTGTGAAGTTTCCTCCTACAGTCACTTTGTATGAAGGTATGATTCACACCCTCTTGTCAATTCACGTGCTTTCTAAACAAAATAGGAATAAACGAGCCCGAGAGATGTGCAGATATAGCAGAGCTTGTAAATTAATTAATGATGAGGTTTTTGGGTTTTTTCTATTGTCTTGTTGATCGAGTTGTGTTCTGTTTGTTTTTTTTACATGACATCCCTTTGTCACATAAATATCAGTAAAAGTTAACTGTCCAGAAAAATTAAAGAAAACCGCCAAATATTTTAAATGGAAGAATTTTTAATATTTTGACCTCAGTGATTCATTAATAGATTTATTTGATTAACCAGGTCGTTGGCGGTTTTTTGTCAAATAACTGAGCAGTTGATTGACGAGCTGTCTTTGCACTGATTGCCACATGAACAGAAATGTGGCAATGAGAGTTGGGGTTTTAAAGGATGTAAAATGCCTACAGGATTCCAGCTTTTGGCTGTGATGATGATGTGTTGAATCAATGGATAACTTACTTTAAAACATTTTACTTTCTCACAAACAGACACACAAAGCAGTTGTGGGTTTCGGTGTTTTAGAGCCCACTCGTAGGTTCAGGGGTCACCTCTTGGTTCTGTGAACCCTGCCATGCTGTTGGCTGACTGAAACTGGCTGGTGGTCCTGTTCCATCTCCCGGGTTGTATTAAAATTAATGTGTGTGACCACACTGCTGCTGCACCTCAGGATGCTCTTGTTCTGTGTCACATCTGAATTGTCACTTGTCTTTCTGCCACACTTCTTCACAAATCCATATTTTTTTTATGCAATCCTGTCAGTTTGAGGTTTTAAGTGGGCAAATTCATGTGCAAACACACACACAGAGGTCTAGAGAAAAGCAGCAGAGTTTGAGTGCTTGTCTTAGAGCTCTTAGCTTTAACCATTCTCCACTGTGAGTGCGTTGCCCTCCAGCAGGCCCATCATCGCCTCATTCTACACAGTAGTTGTGATTATACAATCAGAAGCAGCTGATGAAGAAGATGTCACCTTCTAACAGTCAGAGATTAAATTTAATCTAATTTCTAATCTGATGTGTGTTATTTTCTTTTTAAACCTTCAGCCACACTCTGCACTGGGTCACCATTCATCTACTATTAATTTCTTTGTCTGCCTGTTTGTGCGAAGGGTTATTTCCTGTGACCCCCCCCCCCCCCCCCCCCCCCCTGCCCTGGCCATATTACAAATTTATAAAAGAAACATTATCTTGAATCATTTAATTTGGGGCAATGAAATTTTGAAATGTCCCATTTATAATTCATATGTGTCTTGGATAAAAAACCTTAAATCCTTGAATATATTATTATAATAGGCACTGGGGAGCGAGGCATGTCCAGTATTGTTAGTACATGCTGTGTCAGTGCAGGGAGAAGACCACAATCCTGGGACCAGCACTCCCAACTACCCTTGCCCTATGAATTATAAACTTCCATCCATATTAATATACAATGCTCCAACATTACTGTGAGATGGCATTATTGTCATGAAGGTGTTTACTAATGTCACACTTTTGGGGGGTTTAAAGTAAGGCCCTTACCATTTTAGCAAAGCGAGCTTGAATTGAAGGTGATGGAAAGACAAGTACATTGTTTTCACACTTGCTACCATCTGTCACCTCACTGCACCAGCAACTACACAATGAGTTCAACACAAAATTTACATCACCACACTTCATTGTCTATCATTGTCACAATTTTCTATGAAGCACTAACACAACTTGATTTGGCACATTCACTTTTAACAGGATGCTTTTGTGTCCCGTGGAAGCTGATATTCAGTCTAATGAACTACAGATGTTAAAATGCTGTTGGAACCAGTTTTATAGCCACTGTTATATATATATATGAGAAGATGTAATAAAATTAGAAGATTTATAATTTAATAAGAATTGAAATGAGAAAATGCACAAAAAAAAAAAAAAAAAAATCACGCACACACACCGGGTCTGGTACTTTTGGAGGTTTCTTCCTCTCCACTGCCACCATGTGCTGCTCATGCTGTATAATACTGTGAAGTCTCAACCTGATGATGTATAGCCTTGATATAATATATGTTTTTAATAACCACATAAATAAGCCAGTCAGATGCACTTCTCTGTGGAAATATCCCAGGCCTTCCACAGGCCAGCCCTCACCTCCCAGAGCACGACTTACTAAGATTTTGGACTCTTGGCAGCTCATAATTGAAGCATCCATTTATTACTGAAGAGATGGCTGGATGTGAGAGGGATGAAGGAGTCTCTGGCCTGGTGTGAGAGGTCTTCATCATGGAGGACACAAGGATTGATGGGACAAAAGGTTGTTTCAAAGAAGAAATTAAGACAAGGACGAGATCTGGAAGGGGGGTGGGGTCTCCATCATTCTGAACTCTGAAACTGGTTATGAAGTGAACAACATTAACAACAGGGAAAATTATTTGTTCATCAGCAGCAGTGCCAACAGCGTCAACACGGGAAAGAAAGAGACAGGCACATGGTGATTATCTTTATAAGCACTGCATTTTTTTTTTCAGGTAGCATCGAACTGACCACATCTATCACTGCCATTACTTCATTCTAACCTTAAATTTCCTTTCTGGAGTTGTTTTAAACACTTTAATAAAATTCTGCTACGATTAACTTTTTGTTTGACACAGCTTTCCCACATAAATACATAAAAATTTTAAATTAAAATAAAAAAATTGGGCTGTTACAGGTGTCGACCATTGAGAAGCAGGATCAAATTTCAAATAGGCTTCAAGGCACGGGAAGAACATGCAAATGTTACAAGTTAAAATGATGATACACTAATATTTTTAAAGAGGTTAAAACGATTGCAATTGTTTACAAAGAGTTAAAAAGTTACAAAGTCTCTTTAATGAATTCATTGTTTATCCTATTTTTCATTGTTAAAAGTTAAGATGTAGCAGTATTATCAGTGATCAACAGAGTGGTCTCGATCTGTTGGTCTGAGATCAATCACTCTGGTCTCCACCCACATAGTAGGGGAATCGCAGTAATTTCCTCATTACAGTAAACGTTGTTACTGAGGAAACACCACTCTCGTGATTATTTCTCCCCGTATTCAGGGGTGCAACATTTTGGAGGCACCGCTGGGATTGCCCTTCAGATGTCTGGTGTCCACAGCCTGGCGGCCGGAGTCTGGAGCAGCGCAATCCCCCCACAAAACAACCCAGGCAGTTTACAACGAGGAAAGTGTTGCTGTTCGAGGAAAGCTGGAAGCTGGTGGTTAAGTACGTTACCTGAGGCCAGTCAGAGATCACCAGGGACACCAAAAAACAAAAACAAAAACAAAAACAAAAACCCACCCAGTTCAGAGTCAGATTTCTCCTGTCCTGCCAAGATGATGACGGCCTTGGAAGAGCCACACGAAGAGGTAGCAGCTGAGTTACAAAAGTTGACTAGAGACAATTTGCTCGAAGTCTGTAATTTTCTTGACATATCAGGAGAACAAAGAGCAGATGTAAAAGGAAAGTATCACTGCATATCACTAGTGACCAATGTAATGAAATATTTGGAAAGAGAAGAAGTGGCAGAGTTAGAAGATGGCGGCATGTCTGAATGGTTGCTACGGAAAGACAAAGTTACAGATTTGACCATTGGCACCGATAACGGAGCAGCACAAACAGAGGTAAATGTGGAAAGCAGAGAAATGGGGGAACAAAGATCTGTAAAGCAACATAAAAATGTGGAAATTCAGCAGCTCACCCTTGTTAATGCTACTGTCAATGAGTCCCAGTCATGGTTCCTACCTACCATAAGCCCAGGAGTCAGCATGCAGCCATCAGTTAGTATTCAACCACAACAAGGCGCAAAGACATACAAATTTTGGGTCAAATAGGCGAACCAGGCCAGAAAGATAAATTGACATTTTCCGGCATTGCTCATCAGATTGAGAATGGACTGAACAGAGGTTATCCTGAAATAGAAATAGTAGATTCTGTAATTAGAGCTATTTCTCCAGGCTCCCAGTTACACAGCTATTTGGAAGGGAAACCTCACTTGACTCTCCCCACACCAAGACGCATCCTGCACTCCCATTTCCAAGAAAGAAGCACCACAGAGCTCTACAAGCAACTAGCTTTTGAAGCACAGAATAGCAAAGAAACCCCTCATGTGAGTTTTGGATTTGAGGCAGAAAGTACTGTTTGCGTCTCAGGAGTCAGAATCAGGACTTCAGTATGATCCTGCTTTAGTCCAGCGCATGTGTCTACACACATTACTCACTGGCCTCCAGAATGACAGTATCAAGATAGACATGCAGCGTCTCCTCCTAGATACTGAGACTTCAGATGAGCTGTTATTAGAGAGGATAAACATTGCCTGTGCTAATGAGGCTGAGAGGAGGTACAAAAAGAAGTTATGCACCCCACAATCAGCCACAAGTGTGAGTGTAGTACAGTCAGGAGAGAATCCACCTGCAAAGTGCCCTGTAAAGGAAGCCAAAATAAAGGCTTCCCCTGAACTGTTAACAGAGATACAAGAACTGAAGGTAGGCATAGCTACTTTAAAAGGTCTCAGTGCAGAAAATAGCCCAGATTAAAGAGACTCTACAGCAGGCTACGTTTCAGCCACAGCCCTACACTTCACCTGCAAGTAGGCAAGATAGAGACCCCCAGCTACCTATTTCACCACAGCAGTATTTTGTCTGCCAGCAGTCAGGAGCAAATGAACACTGCATGCACTGTTACCGATGTGGAAGTGGAGAACATTTTCAAGCTGGATGTAGAATCAGAGGAATGAGACTGTCTAGAGAGGCTCCTTTAAACAGGGAACGGTTACCACCATGGGACGGGTGTTAGCCATGACTGGCCGAGAGTCCCAGAAATGTGCAAATTGAGGCAGTGCTGACTCACCTGACAAATTGAAACAATGCTCATCCTGTAAAGAGACACCGTATTCCTCCAAAACATGTCAAAAACAGAACTGGACTGAACATAAGGGAAAATGCACTCACCAGTCAAACGACAGTACAAAGACCCCCTGTAAAGAGGAAGATGCTGACACTCTACCCCCCCAGCTCAAGTTAGCCGCTCCCACAGAGTTACCTTGCTAGTTTTTAGGCGGGGTTTAGTTGAATGTTACCTTAACGGCCACCAAATGCAATCCCTATGGGACACGGGTTCTCAGGTGTCCATAATTGATGAAAAATGGAAAGAGGAATACTTACCAACCGCAGAACTGAGAGATGTCTCAGAGATCCTTGACTCACCTGCCGATCTGACATTGACTGCTGCAAACGGAACTGAAATGCCATACTTGGGATGGATTGAAACCACTTTCCGACTAGCCTCTGGAACTGACCAAACAATAGAACTGATCATTCCTGTGCCTGTAATGAAAGGTTGGCATCTGTCTCATCCCATCATTGGCTTCAATGTTATTGAGCACATCCTGATAAACACTGAAAAGACTAAGCAGTACAGCACAGTAAGGAAAGCCTTCCCAAATCTCAAAAGAAACAAGGTGAGAGCTTTTATACAGGCTGTTAGCACAGAACAAGAAGACGAGTATGCAGTCAAAACCAAGAAAGAGGAGGTTGTAGTTTCAAAACACAGTAACACCCAAGTTAACTGTCGTATAGCTGCACAGCCCTTTAAAGAGGACCTGACCATGCTATTTCAGCCAGATCTGAACCCGCAGTGGCCAGATGGTCTTGAGTTTCTTGACACACTAATCAGAGTTAGGAAAGGTGTATTTGTATATGATGTTTCTAACCCAACTGACCATGACATTGTCTTACCAGGGCGCACCTTAATTGGCACAGTACAAAGTATTATGTCAGTTCTACCTGCCCAGGTCTTTGAGAAAGTTGCAAGATCAGCCACAGTGAGTCACACCAGCGTGAAACCTGTAAGTAATGCCAGTGAACAGTGGGATCCCCCCATAGATTTAAGACATCTTATTGAGGATCAGAGACAAGTAGTGAAACAGATGCTTGGAGAAGAGTGTCATTCTTTCTCAAGGTCACACAATGATATTGGCTGTATTGAGAAGCTGCAAATGACCATCTCTCTCAAAGACACTGAACCAGTCAAACGAACATACATTTCAGTACCTGGCCCCCTCTACCAGGAAATAAAGGGTTACCTCCACAACCTGATAGCACAGGGATGGGTTAGGAAGTCAAACTCCTCGTATTCTTCACCTGTTGTGTGTGTTCAAAAAAAAAAAGACGGCACCCTTCGGCTGTGCGTAGATTACCGAGACCTGAATAGGAAAACCCATCCTGACCGTCAGCCTATCCCTCGGGTCCAGGACATTATGGGTAGTCTAGGTGGTAAGTCCTGGTTTTCTCCTTTAGATCAGGGAAAAGCTTACCAACAGGGATTCATGTCAGAGGAAAGCAGACCACTAACAGCGTCTGTGACACCGTGGGGGCTTTATGAGTGGATTCGCATCGCCTTCAGCCTCATGAAAGCCCTTGCAGCCTTCCAGTGTTGTATGGAAGAATGCTGGAAGGGCTTCGGGATGACATATGTATCCCTTATTTGGATGACACACTGGTTTTCAGTAAAACCTTTGAAAACCATGTAAATGATGTACATAAAGTGCTGCAACGCCTTAGAGAGTAAGGCATCAAACTCAAGCCGGGAAAGTGTGATCTATTCAAACATGAGGTCCGCTATCTACGCTGAATAGTCTCTGAAAAGGGCAGTCGAGTAGATCCTGCTGACTTTGAAGCTGTGAGAGCACTAAAAGACATCAGACCTCAGACTGTGGGCCAACTCAGAAAAATGCTAGGTCTACTCACCTATTACAGACAATACATTAAAGACTTTTTGTGGAAAGCCAGCTGTCTGTATGAGCTGCTAAAAGCAGACTTGGGTGGAGCCCTGACAACAACAGAAAAACAAAGACAGGGTTAAAGAAAATGAGCCATGTTGTGCCTTCAAACAGATTATGTGGACAGACCAGCACCAACAGGTACTTCAACAGCTGATTGACTGCCTGCTACATCCACCAGTGTTAGGCTTCCCTGATTTCAGTCAGCCCTTTGTTGTACATGCTGATGCATCACATCAAGGATTGGGAGTTGTACTGTATCAAAATTAGGATGGCAAACTCAGTCATTGCTTATGACTCTCGCGCATTAATGGCAGCTGAAAAGAACTATCACCTCCATGCAGGCAAGCTAGAATTCCTGCCTTTAAAATGGGTGATCACCGACAAGTTCCGTGACTATTTGTACTATGCTCCAATGGTACAACCCGGTGAGCGCATCCTGATTTAAAACCTGACACCCAGAGGAGGATCAGGTAAACTCAGGAACTATTGGGAGAACACAATCCACACTGTAGTGAGACAAATGGGCTCTGACCTGCCAATTTATGAAGTGTGAACAAGGTAAGGGATGCTCAAGAGTTTTACACAGAAACTTGCTAATGCCCTGTGATCACTTACCTTTTGAGACACAACCATGCTTGACTAAAAATGACAAAAGGAAACAGAAAGAGAAACCCCAACTTCTGACTCAAATTCAGGAATCTGATGAGGACATTGGGGATGAATATGAACTGCATTATGAGCCACTGCAGGCCATCACAGTGCCAGCGGAGATGAAGCTTCAACACAGGCACCTACCAGTGGAGAGAGCCGAAACACCAGCTCCTGTTGCACCACGAGCACAGCCTCCTGGAGGAGTCTAATGCACCTGCAGAAATTTTACCTGGTGAAGGAATAAATTTACCTGCAGGAAACTTGCCCAATGCACACTTACCCCCAGCCTCTCCCCCATCAAGTGCTGCTGCTGAACCTGAGGAGTTGTCTTACCAGCTGCCAAAAAGGGAGAGACACTCGCCAAAATGTATGACCTATGATCAGCTTGGCTTTCCCTCCTGCTAAAATGTGCAGCTAACACCCCAAATCTTACCCATCTACCCCACACTAGGACTGGTCCCATGGCTGCCACCTTTGCAGCCATATTACGTCCAGCCCCTCTTCATGTATGGACTCCAGCAAACATGAGCCTACTACTCACAGACTGTCTTAATGGACAATTCATAAACTTTTTAATCAAAACATGGCCATGAAAAACTAATGGATTGTTGAAAAACTGCTCATGGTGTGTAGCCTTGTGCTTATGGACTGTGACCTTTGACCTCTGTTTGAGTACAACTCAGAGGGAGATTTTTGTGTCAAATTGTGTCAGTTGTTTAATTTGTTTAATGTCAGGACAACATTTATTTTGTAGGGGAGTGTGTGACAAGTTAAAATGATGATACACTAATATTTTTAAAGAGGTTAGAAAGATTGCAATTGTTTACAAAGAGTTAAAAAGTTACAAAGTCTCTTTAATTAATTCATTGTTTATCCTATTTTTCATTGTTAAAAGTTAAGATGTAGCAGTATTATCAGTGATCAACATTTTCCTCATTACAGTAAACGTTGTTACTGAGGAAACACCACTCTTGTCACTCTCGGGATTATTTCTCCCCACACAGGAAGGCCCCAGGCCCAGAAATCAAACCCACGACCTTCTTGCTGTGAGGCAACAGCACTGCTATGCCTCATTTTGGGGTGACTGAGACACAACCCAAGTTCTCCCAGAATCCAAAACAGCCATCAGGATACAAAGTTAGAAAAAAAAGGGAAACATTTTTTATTTTACAATGAGTGATAAGAAACATAAGATAGGCTTCAGGGTGGACCCAGGCCAAAACTACAAGAACAAAAATAAATCTAACTGAGGGGGAGGAAACTGACCTATAAGGGAAGAAAAAAAAAAAAAAAAAGAGGCTAACCTTCCTAACTAAGAAAACACAGGAGAATACAGATGCACAAAGTAAATGGCAGTCCACCCCTACACAAATGAGCCTGATAACTATTGGAGCTGGTTGGAAGACGAGGATGGCAAGGACTGGTCACAGACATCAGCCTCTCTGCCACGTACTGAATCCCTCCTGGACTTTATATACTGGGGACTCCGTCTCCGCAGCCAATACCCAGCCACCTTTGAATTTGGTGGACCAATCGGTGAGGAGAGGAGGCATACAACCAGCCAACAGTCTAGAAAAATAACCTTACAACACAGTTGTAACAGCACTAACCACTATTCCTCTGTGCTGGCCGCCACTGAATAAATGATACATATTATTAAGAACATCTACACTTAATTCCTCATTTCCATAGTAATCACTCAACAAAAGAGCGTGTTTGCTGTACGCAGTAATGAATATATGAGGAAACACACGTACATGAATTGGATACAGCTGATACCAATCAGTGCCCACGTTACATGATAAAGTGATTGACAGTATCATTTTCATTAAAAACGCATGAGGAAGAATCAAATGGGAGAAGAACTGTGTCTCATGTTATTTCACTCATTTCATCATCAACTATTTCACCTATCCCTCATTCAAACTGAATTCTAACTTTTAATCTAAATGAATAGTTGAGGAAAATTAGTCGATCCGTTATCTTTACTGCTTATCTGCTTAGGAGTCACAGCTGAACTTGAGCGGATACTAGGTAGTTCCTGCACAGGTTGAGAGTCTATTGCACTCATGCTTACAATATTGAAAGCCTGGGTTCAAACCCAGAACCTTGTTCCTTTGAGCTGAATTAAACCCCAAAACTACACAAATTGTAATCTTAATCCTACACCTAAACTATACCTTCAGTAAGTAAAAACCAGCCTCATAGTGGATATCTGAGGCTGGTATAGCAGTTGAACAGTTCACATGTGTTCACCGTTTCACAAAGCAGGTTTATTGGAAACTCTGAGTCTGTTAACCCTGAAATGAGGGAAACTCTTTGAGTTTTCCGTTTCACAAAGGGAGCTAACTCAAACTGGAGAAAGCGGGGTAACTCTAGCCTGTTTTCCAGAGAGGTAACTTAAGCTCAGTTACCGTAGCAACAGACTCTAATAACCTAACCTGGTCAGGAGCAGGTTTTTCTCAATAAACCTCGAGTTTCTTTCTGAGTCCGCCCTCTTTCAGCCACACACGTTATTTGTTTTCCTCATTCATTCAGTCAGCGTTTTGGCGTACCGTAGTTCTGCCATCTGTTTAAAAAAAAAAAAAATCAGTCAGTAGGCCTATATTAGAAGTCCACTAGGCGACTTTTTTCACTTACATGGCATGTCCTTTCCCTAACTGGGAATACATAAGGAGGACATTAAATTATACAGTTGCACATGAATTTCACAGAATGAACCGCTGATGTTTACTGAACATCCATCTCACTGTGTCTATCTGTGCAGTGGAAGTTGAGGGACCCTCCTGCTGCTGCCCAGCCATGCCCTGTTAAGAAGGATGAGAATGTGTTCATACTTCAGTGTAGGCTAAATGTCACACAATGTTTAGAAATGTGAATGGGAAGAGAACTATCAGTAACATATCAATATGTTGCCTCTGTGTCTGCTGCTTTTACAGAGGGGGATCCAGAAAGGCCTATAGTTTCCTCGTGCTCTTCATCCTAGATGAGTGATATGTTTCAGTATACTTAAACTACTATTTGGCAAAATCTTTGGAGTATTGCCTACCTACAGTTACATGGTCTGTTGTGGCGTTAGGGGGCTCCACCAGGCAGATAGCACCATCAGAATCTGTTGGGACAAAAGAAAAAGATATATAGGCCTAGGCATATTACATTTTATGAAGGCACTTGTGTTTTGGGGGGTGGGCTCAGAGGATGAGCTCTCTCCAGGGATTCCCCTCAGCCACTGGCCTTCCTAAATTCTGCCTCCGTTAGAGTTGGCGGTGCTGGGCCACCATCTGCCTTCTTTCTGTTGGCTGAGTAGAAGTCTGTGTTCGTTTAAATAGGCTTAATTATTTAACAGGACATGATATAGATGAGAAAACATTTATATGTGTGAAAACAGTATTATGTTGGGGATAAAACAACTGCACAGTCAAACAGCCACTTAATATTTACTTTCCAATGTAAAACATGATCAAAATGAGGTACCCCCATGAGATTATGCTGAGGTCTTACCTGTTTGAACAAAGTTTATTTCATCTTAATAGGCTACCATTCAATCAGTTTTCCCCTATAATATTATTGTGATTGCAAAAGACTACATTTAAACTTACGCACTGACCCGAGCAGCAATGTTCTCCCACGCCTTCTCCCTCTCTTTCGCAGCTGTAGCGCTGTTGCACTTCTTTCTAAAAACATGTTCAAACTCGCTGTATGAGCGCATTAAAATGTCTAATTCTATTGGCGTGAAAAACGCGGCCCTCCTCTTCCCCGTTGCCATGGTGACTCGTCGAATCAGGGCTCCATTGATGCTGTCTTTTTATAGTTGTGGTACACTCGCTGAACTCCAGGTGAAACTACTCTGAGTTGATCAAACTAACTCAAATCTACTGTTCTGGAACCGAAAACTCAGAGTTTCCTCTCTCAGAGTAGATCAATTCAGAGTTCAGGGTTAGACTCAGAGTTTGTTGAGCCTGCTTTGTGAAACGGACCCCCGGAGTTCAAGCTGAACCTGTTCTTCCACCTCACTGAGCAACATTTAATTTTTAATCAAACTAAAGCCCACTGCAAATAACATTTTGCAACATTGAAACAGCTGCAGCACTGTAGTAAAGTATGGGGAGTAGAACAGGGTCAGAGGTCATAGGTTCCCTGAATTGACACCTTCTGAGGTAATTTGTAAATATTGCATTACATCCCATTATGACATCATCAGTGACAAAACATGAATGAAAAGATGAGTTTAGAAATGGAGGAAGAATAGAAAAACACATTCATCCCAACACAACAGGGATGTAAATTACATGCTGAGAAATCAACACACACATGCACACACCTCCTCTTCTCCCACTTTTATACTACTCACTCTTCTATCCTCAAGGTGTTCCTTTTCCTCTCCTTCCCTTTTCCTTTCCTTGTCTTTCCTAATCTGACCTAGAAACAGAAATGATGGATAGAGGGAAAGAGAGATGGAAATACAAAAAGAGAGTGATGAGCAATGTCACTGTATCTCCATTTTACAGCCATGACTTTCTTTCTTTCTGTCTTCCTTTCATCTTTCTTTTTTTCTTATAGGCAGCAGGAACATCATTCTCTATTCTGCAGGTCAGAGAGGGAACAATTAACTGTGGAGGGCGCTGGGAGTCCCCGACAGGTGATGAATGGCCAGGCTGGCTGCAGCTGACAATATGCAGACAAGCCAGATCATTTGCAAATGGGAGCGGGGAGAAGGAGGTTGGGTGTGTGTGTGGTGGGTGGTGGTAGTAGGGGGGTTAACCATTTCCACTAAGGAGAGCGGGGAGGAGGTGGAGGAGGTGCAGCCACCTGCCCAGCAGAGAGGCTCATTTGTTAGAACTGATGGTGGCTTCCAGACAGCATTCCTGCCCCAGAGGAATAGACGCTGCAGCATCGTCATCACCGTGCTGACCAATAGCCTCATACACAAGTCAGTGCGATGGAGTCAAGATCAGAGCCGATGCCTGCACTGTTTCACCTCAGCTTATTATAAGACTGCTCTCTTTAGTGCTCAATTCTGATTGGTCAGTTACAAAAGTTAAGAAAAACTATCATATATGTAAAGTGCCTTAATGTAACTTTGTTATGATTTGGCACTATATAAATAAATCTGATATGATTTGATTTGATTTGACCGTCATAGTGTGATTTTCTATCTCCTCAAAAAAAAAAAAAAAAAACATTCAGCAGCTGATTGAAACTTTGGTTAATGGTGCTGTGACAGCATTTTATCAAGAGATGAGTTCCACAGAACAGGTGAAACAAAGGTAACAGTGTTTATTGACACAAGGTCTGTAAGAAGAACTGAGCTTTTCCCAGCAGCCATTGTGACTTGTTAAGGCAGGAAATCAAAGGGCAACATTAATTGCGACCTTTTCTCTCCTTCCAGTACTTATTTTATTTAAATAAAAAGGGAAGCATTGCCTCTTTTTGAGCGATTGAATAGACTGGAATTGAATTGAATGGAATTAGATTTATGGTTGCATTTCCACTGATTTCACAATTCTTGCGTTCTTATCATCACCTGAGAGTTACAGTTATGAGACTAATGTGAGGGCTTTCTCATTCAAAGTGCACTTAGCAATGTTTGATGTAAATCTACTGAGACTATATCTAGCTGTTTTAGTGTAAAACCAGGCCATTGTTAGCAGTCCAGCAGTGTTTCTTTAAAAACATTCATAAAGTGTCACCCTTTACATAAAAAACTAAGATACCTTCATACAACATTGATGCTATTCGTGCTTCTCTTTCTGCTAGCATTTTGCTAATAAATATAAAACCTATGTTGCATCATGTCTAACAGAGCATGCATCGATTTTTCTGGTTTGTCTGACATTGCTTCAGTGAGTCTGACTCTCTGCAAATCAAATCAAATTTATAATATAATAGCACCAAATCATTGAAAAGTTCATTTAAGAGGCAGAAACCTTGGGCAGAACCATGCTTTGGGAGGGCGGCCATCTGCCTCGACCGGTTGGTTTGAGAGAGGGAGAGAGAGAGAGAAGGGGAAAGAGGGAGAGAGGCAGTGAGAGAGGCAGAGGCAGCGAGAGAAGCAGGGGCAGTGAGAAGGATACAGTTAGGGCAAGCGTGAAGGAGAGGAAAGGAAAATAGAAAATGCAAGCAAATTATACAGATGTAAATGGTGATTGCAACCTGATAACACTAAATGTGCACTAGTAAATAATTAGCAGTAGGTGAAAATTTAGGTTTTTAGCAAAAGAAGTAACAATGGGAAATGATTAGCGGTGTGTAATGGTAACTATTCCGCTGGAACATGGTACAAAGACGATTCAGCACCTTCAGGACTGGAAGAGAGAGGACAGGAGGGACAAAACAAAGACAATGGGAAGAAACAGAGTTTGGATGCAAAATTCAAAACAGCCTGCTGCCATGCTCCAACTTGCCTCTGTTTGCACTTCTTCTCCAACGGTGTTCAGGTAAAAGAACTCCCCAGGTGCTCGCACACCTGTTTCTCAGTTCCGGGAGGGTAATATCAAGTGAAAAGTGGGCAGAGGAGAGTTAAGCAGCAGTATTAAAAGTAATTTTGTTATGTCAGATATTTAACAGTATTTATTGTGTGCATTTGGGGATGTAAATACTTCTTCTAGATTCTGGGTATGTATGGGGAGGGGTTATGTACATTTGATGTATATTTTTATGTGTTAGCGATTTGTGTTGCCCTCAGTGAATAGACTATCCCAACCAATTAGTTGAGCAGACACCCTTATAGAAGGGGAAGTCTGTGTGGGGGAAAATAAAGTAAGAGGGAAATCACACATCCGCCCGTGTTTGCCTCCCAGACTGCTCAGTCAGCCTAGCAAGTGGTGTCAGAAGTGCAGGCTGGACAGCACATTTAGGAGAGCATGATGCTCATAGGTCAGAGGAAGCCAGAGCACCATGAGGAGGCAGATGAAGGACCCGTTGCTTCAGCTGATAAGCAGGGGGCCACAGCAGTAAGCAGCTCAACTGCACTGGAGGAACTGACAGTCTTGGTGAAGTCTCTTGTCTCCTCCAAAGCAACAAGAGCTCAGTAGATGGAGAAAGAATCCACTCGGCAGGAGCAAAATGGTGAAGTATACAGCACCAGTGTTTGTGGATACAAGCTCAAGTTAAAGAGCTGAGAGGTGAATATGAAAATAGAACTGGAAATCATGATTGTGAGGATGATGTGGAAAATCCGGGGAGGATGTTCAATCGGGCCAGCCATCATAATGAGTTACCACCATGGGTGTCACACATCCACAGAGAACCCAAGATGATATCACTCCCTCCCGAAGATAATATTGAAGACTATCTCACTACCTTTGGAATGGCCTGTCTGCTGAAGGCCAAAGGAAGTGCGGGCTATTCAACTTGTCCCTTTGCTCACAGGGAAGGCATGCAGTGCTTATGTTCTCATGGAGATGTTGGATTCTGAAAACTATAAAGTTAAAGAAGGTATTCTGGCTAAATATGAGATTGAAGCTCACACATACAGAAGACGATTTCGTTCATTGGACTTTAAGCAGGATGGAACCCCACGTGAACTGTATGTTCGTTTGAAGCACATGTTTAAAACTGGGTTAAATCTGAAATCTCCATTGTGAAAGACATTTCTGAGCTACTGATTTCTGAACAAACTTTGAAGATGTTGAGCTAGTGCCAGGCAGTTCTTCACAGGGTTAACTGAGCACCAGTAGGAAGTCTTTTTCCCGCTCTAGGCAAAAGATACGCTGTTAACAGTGTAATAAGATAAGTCACACTCAATACACATGTCCTTTGACCAGACAGAGTAAACCCTCTCTTCTATGTTCAGTCCCCAGACCATCCCACCCTGTGCCTGTACAGAGGAAGTGCAAACAGTGCCAGTGTTAGTGAATGGTCAGCGTGAGGAGGCTCTTTTAGACACCTGCAACTGTCAGTCAGCGGTTCTGGCTAGCACTGTCCCGAGAAAACAGTTGAGTGAAAGCACCTCTGATGTTAGTTGCGTTCATGTGGATGTGAGAGTCTACCCAACAGCAGCAGTTTATCTGACTGTTGGAGGTTAGACTTGCCTCATGCCAGTAGTTTTAGTGCCCACACTACCTTATCTGGTTATTCCGGGAAATGGTGCCCCCACACTAACAGATTTTATATAACAGTCCAGAGATAATAACTGGGCTAAAGGGTAGGTAGCAGCAGCTGCTGCTCCCAACCAGGGACTTTAAGCTATTGGCAAAATGGCAGGGGTCTTACCAAATCACCAAATGCTTGGGTAAGGTAACACATGAACTGCACATGCTTGACAGACTGAAAAAATATCAGTGTTTTCATGTGAACTTGTTTAAGGAGTTTGAGGTGCCTTCACAGCCAACACAGTTGCCTGTCCAACAGCAGCTCCTCATCTGTACGGTTGACAGGGATGAAGAGAGGGAGCAGTCAATCCCTACTACCTAACCCTGAGCCTAGGGTAGGGGATATCTCCAATCTCCAGCCTGTACAGCAGGAAGAAATCAGGGCACTGAAGGATCCTGAGCTTTTCCAAGAGAAACCGGGCTTTACAACACTGGTCCAGCATAAGGACCATCTGAAGGAGGGTGCTGTGCCCCATCGGAAGTGCTACAGGATCCCTAAGTGGTTGGTGCTGAAGTTATGTGCTGAAGTGATGTTGCAACTGGGAGTAATTGAAATTTAAACCAGTGAGGGGTGCAGTCCAATTGTGTTGGTCCCTAAGAAAGACGGATCACTGATGTTTGCATCGATTTCAGGTACCTTAATGCAGTCTCAGAGTTTGAATCCTACTCAGTGCCCCACATTGATGAGTTGCTGGACAGGGTGAAACGGGCTAGGTTCATCCCCACACTTGACCTGAGCAAGGAGTATTGGCAGATGGCCCTGGCACCCAAGACTAAAGAACTGACTGCATTCAGAAAAAACTATGGCATGTTTCAATTCAAAGTGATGCTGTTTGGTCTCCAGGGGGTCCCGGCAACTTTTATTTTATTTTTTTTTGTCTCCATTTGTCCTCATAGGTCCACACCACAAGGTGTGTCAACTTTTTATGAGATTGATGGACTTGTAGTCTTAAAGCTAAATATTTTATTATTTCAGTGAGTGTGTGTGTGACCATCACCAGCCCTCCTCGGAAGCTAGTTTGTTGATTTACTGAATAAAATGACCATTGTGTGGCAGGGAGGACAGTGCTACGCCACAGTGAATATAGGGAGGAACAAAGGACAGACAAGATGAAGAAGGATGGACAGGGGAAGGTGTCCCAACAGAGGAGCTGAGTCAAAGATAGGGTACATAGTGATGGACACAAGCGCACGTAGGAGCGGGATAGGAGGGCCACCCGCCCCCCATCCACCGTCCAGCCATCCACACCTGCAACTGTCTTCTCACACCCCAAACCCCACCCCCCTGGGGGTGGACACCAGCAAAACGCCCGAAGGGGCTCCTGCAGGGACACACACAGACTGAGGAAACTGCAGGAGAGGGAAATCTTCCATGCACTGGGTGAAGCCCCAAACCTTGGGATGGAGTGGGGATAAGAGAGGAGGGCGCAGCGGAGGTGGGAGAGGAAAAGCCGGAGAGTTGTGTGCGATGTGTTAAGTACTTTGAACTGGTTCAGTTGTTAAGTCAGATTTTTTGTCATTTTACATGTATTTTGGCAGATCTGGGCCCAGAAGTCTAAGTTAGCGAACAGGGACAGATCTGTTTCCCATTTTGATACTGGTAGGTGCATAGAATGGGTGCTTGAGAGTAACTTATATATTTCAGAAGGGTTTTTCTTCTTTTTGGAGAAAGTTTTGTGATGACAAATTGACAAATTCTGGAGGCTGTATGGTATTCTGGAACGTTGGAATTTTCTTGATTGTCTTGATCACCTGTAGGTACTGAAGAAAGTTTCCATTTCTTACCCCAAAAGTCTCAAATAAATCAGTGTATTTCTAAAGTAGGTTTTCCTGGAAGAGGTGATGGAGTTTTCCACCAAGCAGAGAGGGTGCAGGCAATCATGGGTTTTTTAAAACAGTTATGATGTGTAAAGGTCATGGTAATGAAAGTGAGGTCAGAGATACTGATGTGACAGTCTACCTGTTCAAATTCAAACCAAGAGTTGTAATCTGCATTTAGATAAATCCATTTAGTGATATATTGCAGCTGATTTGCCAAGTAGTAATTCATAAAATTTGGTGTATCCAAGCCTCCTTCTAATTTTTTTTTTGAAGGGTAGCGAGGCAAATTTTTGTCTTTTTGTTCTTTGAGTAGAATTTTATAATAGCAGAATCTAAATTTTGGAAGCACTTTGTCGAGGGTTTGAATGGGATCATAGAGAAGAAATAGTTGATTTGTGGTAAAATTCTCATTTTAACCATAGCTATACGCTATGCTATATAAGAGAGATGGGAAGATTGTTCCAGCGCCCCAGGTCACCACAGATTTCCTCTCACAGTGGATCAAAGTTCAAGTGGACTAGCTCTGATAATTTAGGTGAGAGATTTATGAGATTTATACCCATGTAGCAGGACGAGGAAAAACACAGGAGATGAAGGTGAGGTTAAACTTTTATTCCTCAACTCCAAAACCAAATTGAAACAGGAACAACTTTACCACAGAGCCCGGGAATGTAAACCACGCCTTCAGCTCACAGCCTGCTGGGTGAGAGGCATAGCCCCTAGTGTCCGCCACACAGCCCGACCCCCCGAACACCCAGAAGGGACTCCTGAAATCAGTTTCTCACTCGAGGTTTAAGCAACCTGCCATAACGGCTGCGCCATGTCCCAGCACAGTCCAATACTGGCTGAGAAGCTGAATGCTGAACCTGTGAAGATACTGCTGGGGGCCTGGATGGGGGGCCAGAAAAAAAACTTTGTCTGCGACCAAGTGCGCTGGTTATCACGGCTAATCAAGAGTGACACGCTCCCTATGACAATCCATAACCAGCACAAAACTCTTAGGACCCGTCTCAAGAACCCAAAATGGATCATCATATGGGGGTTGGAGGGGCGAGTGGTGAGCATCATGTCTTACAAAAACTAACCGAGCCGACCTGAGCTCCGCAGGCACGAATGACCGCGGAAAACAGTGGCGAATGGGGCCCGGAACCCTAGTGCTGTCTGACAAAAAAGGATAAAGGGCCGGATGAGGTCGAAGAGCGGAGCTCCCAGGCAAAAATTCCTCAGGGATGTGGAGTGGCTGGCCGAGAACCAGCTCAGCGGGCGAAGCATCGAGGTCCTCCTTAGGGGCTGAACGCAACCCGAGCATAACCCAAGGTAAACGGTCCACCCAGTTACCATCCGAGAGCGCAGCATACAGCGCTGCCTTGAGCAACCGGTGAATTCGCTCACACAAACCATTAGCCTGAGGGTGGTATGCGGTAGTGCGGTGCACCTGCACACCTAATGATCGCGCAAGCGCTGACCAGAGCTCTGACACGAACTGGGGACCCCTGTCTGAGGTGATACGTTTCGGCACACTGACGGAGTGCTGAAAAAAACTGGCGGTCCCACAGTTGGAATGAAATGTTCTACACTGTGTTTTGTAACGGCGTTGGTAAAAAGGCAGGTGTAGTTAGCGATTGAAAATCTGCTAGCAAACGTTAAAAAACATCACCTGATGCTAAAAAGTTAGCATGTTTTAACGGCCCAGCTCCCACTGTCTCGCACGGAGTCACACTCGTCAACTGCTCCAAACAAGTTCAATTCGGGGTCACCAATGTCGCAGGACGAGGAAAAACACAGGAGACGAAGGCGAGTTTAAACTTTTATTCCTCAACTCCAAAACCAAACTGAAACAGGAACAACTTTATCACAGAGCTCGGGAACGTAAACCACGCCCTCAGCTCACAGCCCTGCTGGGTGAGAGGCATAGCCCCTAGTGTCTGCCACACCCAAGTATTTAATATTGACTGTGGAGAAGGAAAGGTGGAAATTTAGGTCTGCAAGGTCCCATGCATTCTCCATTATTGGTAGTATTTTTGATTTGGGCCAGTTAATTGAGTAGTCACAGAGAGCTGAGAAATTTGAGATACAGTCATATGCTTTCTGTAATTATCTTTGAGGTTGTTGCAAGTAGAGTAATACATCGTCAGCATATAAATTGATTGTGTGTTCGGAAACAGCTGAGTGGATACCTTTGATATTGATGTTCTTTTTTTTGTAACTTTCTTTTTATTAAAGTTTTCATGTTTTTTTCAGCAACAACATAAAACATAAAAAACAGATAATGAAAGCAAATGAACAGAAAAGGTAACGAGGTTGACAGGTCGTACAGTAATGCAAAATGGAGGGGTCATTTACACAAGTAGTAGGTTACACCTCAGAGAATATGAAGGCCACCTTTCCCTGTACTTTCTATATTGCTTGGCCTGTAGTGTTAATGAGTGGGTCAGTTTTTCCATGCATTGTATTTCGTCAACAATGGCGATCCAGTCCTTCTTTGTTGGCAGGTTTGTCTGTAGCCATTTCCATGTAATGGCCTTATTGCTTGCAGTCAAGAGCACTTAGTTAAGATAGTTGTCTTGGGCCTTAAGTCCAACAGGGATTTTACCCAGGTACAGTGTAACAAAAGAAAAATCGACTTCAAAACCAAAGATTGTCTGTATTTCTACAGCAAATTCTTTCCAAAAGGGTTGAATAAGGGGGCAGGCCCAGAATATATAAACGTGGTCTGCCATTGCCTGCTGTTTAAATTTCAGTTTTGGAGTCACAAAAAATCTTATATTCTTCCAACTGAATTCTTGCCAAGCTCTGGAATTGGTGGTCCTAGCCTGACCCTCCCAAATAACTCTCCAGTCATCCTCAGATATCTCCAGGCCACAATCCTCCTCCCATTTCTGCTTAACCTGAAGAGTGGAGTAGTTCCTGGAATTTTGTAGTCTTTTATAGATTTGTGATATTAAATGTTTACTGTCTTAAGCCTTATATGCGTCTGTAAATATACTGATCCGATTGGAGTCCCTATTGTCTGTTTGATTTCCTTGTTGAAGTAGTCTCTGACCTCTATGTATCTGAACCTATCCTCTCTTTCCAATCTGTAAGATTTAGTGTTGGGCCTCCACCACAAAGTCAGACAAAGAAAGGCCTACATGCAAACCCTGAGGCTTGACCACTAAGTCACCTCTGTTCCTTTGTCCCCTGGAAACAAAGGAATCCACCCACAGACTCCATTTCACCTCATCCCTTGCACTTTGCACATGAGTGCGAACTCACCCGGAGGTGGCAGGCTCTTGTCTCTGATTGGCAGAGACGTATACAGGGAGTCGAGATAACGGGGCCGTGACGTCACTCCCCTTTTAAACATGGGCCGGGAACCAATCTCGTCCTCTTTAAGGTATTCTCACTCAGGAGAAGGTTCGCCTTTTCGATCAGCTAGATCACCGACGAAAATTACTTGTACCCGTGTGCTTATTCCCTCTTTTTCTTTGGAGTTTCAACCTCGCTGGATGAGACGAGAACCAACCCGTGTTCGCCTGAACACTTCTCCGGATCCTTGAGAGTCTGCTGTTTGCAACCCAGCGACCTTTCAGCTATTGTCTGCATAAGGAAGAAAAAGTTTTCTTCACGGAGACGCGTATAACTTCTACGCCCCGTTGTCTACCGATTGAGTCGACCACCCTGTGTTTCATCGCTGCCCCACCGAGAAACCAGCACTTTCAGCCTCGAGGAGCAAGGACGGCAACGCCAGTACCACGCACCAGAGGACCCGCTGCTGGATCTAACTGACGGACTTATACACACACCGGTTCGCTCAGGAGAGCGACACAAGTAAGAGGTTGTCTGGGCAGAGACACACTACACACGCACTCGCACACCTACACACCCATTTAATCATGCCCGTTTTGTTCCACACATCCGATGGTCAGATAATGTGGGTATAGCGGCACCTTACCCCACTGTCATCCACCATCAGATTTGTGTGTGTGCAGAAACGTCACAGACTGCCGATCGGCGCTGTCTGCCATTGTTAACCGGAACCTTGTGGCAACTTCTCACCTTCACCGTTCACCTAGTGGTGCTGATATTTCAGATATTGGCTCCTCTAATTGAACACTTGTTTATGAGGCAACGTTTACAGGTTTGTGATTGGGCCCCATTTCTGGGTGGTGCCCCATATAATTAATTGAATTTAATATTTCCTGATTTTATAATTTATAACTAATAACCAAACGCACCCTTTTCAAACCCAACAAGAGATATTGAAAAAGGACTCTAGGCCGTCCTCGTCAGCAATAGTACAGTAGGCTGCTAACTATTGGGTGCGTACTGCCTAAATCGCTTATCTAGACCAGAATGTATAAACTCTGAATGATATGCCACCCATTTCAATATTTTTGCATGTTTTTTCGAGATGAAGCTTTTTACAGATGCTGAACCACATCTTCAGGGCAACCCTGGCCCAATGGTTTATTTTATCCATATGAGGGTCATAGTGTTGGCAATTACCTAAAAAAGACATTTGCTGGTGTCCAAAGAACCTGACACAATCTGAAACACCAGCACAAAGAGTTGTTTCCACTGTTAAGAATGCCGACCATGCCATGTGCAGTTTTAATGATTTTTTTAAAACAGTTAAACACCAGAATAAAATGCCTGGAATAGCACAATAAAATTGTAAAAAACAGGGTTTAAAGTCCACAATTAAAAGATGTAAAAGTCCAAGGCTCGAGGGGGGCAGTCAAGGTAAAACAAGTTCAAAGGGTGAGCTATTTAAGTTGAAAAGGGGAAAGGGGGGTCCTGCATCCGTCTGGTCCCTTGCTCCAGCCATGCAGCTCCGCACTGGCTCTTCCTCGAGTGGCTGCTGTGGGAGACAGAGAGCATGTACTCAGCGGCTGACACCGGAAGCTGACGGACCACACACGCACACAATGGCAGGCCAATGCTTGGTTCACTTTCCTTTACTTATCGTTCTGTAGGCATTGAACCAAGTCTTTTCCGGCTCCCTGGCTCGTCCGGTCTCTCATTGTGACCTCGCTGTGTCGGACTGCGTACCATCACAGCTTTTCTCCGGTGTGGTCAAAATTCCGACCTGCTGTCCAGACTGGTGTCTGCTACTCCGCTTGTGTCTGCTCACTGCCGTGCCTCCCCTGTCTCTCTCTCTCCCTGATCACCTGTCTGCAATCAATAAATCCAGCACTTGTCCTCTGCACCAATCACGCACTGTGGGTGTGTCACACAATCAATCAGTCTCCAAGTGTTCCTCATCAGTTCACTTTGATCCAGTCTATGACATCAAAACCAGCAAAACCACTATAAAACACAATCCATGCAATATATAAAACCAGTAAAACACGCAATCATAAAATCAAAATAAGATATAAATACACAGCAAAGATAAAACCACACAATAGGTAAAAAAATCAGGATCAAGGGGTTATAAAAAACTGATGGATAGGCTTCACTGTGCCAATTGCATTAGTTCTAAATTTTTCCATTTGGCGGAGTAGTTTGGATCACACCAGCAAACTAGAAGTCTTAACTGGGCGGCAATCTAGTAGTTCTCCACACATGGGAAAGAAAGTCCGCCCTCATCTTTGGGTAACTGCAGGGTTTTATATTTAATTCGGGGCCTCCTACTGTTCCAGACAAATGTTGATATCATTCTGTTCCATTCCCTAAAATCTTTAGAGGGGACCTCTACGGGAAGCGACTGGAATAGGTAGAAAAGCCAGGGAAGGACATTAACTTTTATTGTTTCAATTCGATTAGTCATGTCTAGGGGCAGTACAGTCTATCTATCCAGATCTGCTGTGATTGTCTTAATAACTGGGTCGTAATTAATTTGATATGTTTTGGAGATTTCTTTTTGGATCCAAACTCCCAGATATTTAATAGCAGAGGTGTCCCATTTGAGATCAAAACTGCTTTTCAAGTCAGGACTCGGGCAAAGTTATAAGAGAGTTTCTGGGTCTTTTGTGTATTCAATTTATATTCAGAATATAAGCCAAACAGTCTCAGAAGGGACATCAATTTAGGTGCACTTCTCTGGAAGTTTGTCAAGGAGAGCAAAATGTCTTCCTCAGAGAGACTTATCTTGTATTCATTGTCTCTGATTGGAATTCCCTTAATCTCTGGTTCTAGTGATGTGTCGGTCGCGAATGAAACGGCTCTTAGAGCCGGCTCTTTGAAGTGAACAACGGGAGCCGGCTCCATATTGGGAGCCGTTTTTTTTTTTTTTTTCTTTGTCTCACCCTCTCTCTCTCACTTTTTTTCTCTTCAAGCCGCACTTGATTGGTCAATATGTGTTTGTGCCTGGTGTTTGCACTGAACAGAGGGGGGAGGGGTGGTAGTTATACTCGCAGCAGCAGTAGCACGCGAACAGAGCAGGAGAGAGAGAGAGAAAGAGAGCCAGGGGCAACAAGGAGAGACAACGTCGACACATTAGAAAGGTATAGTAAAGGAAATGAGTGACACCAGGAAAAGAAGCTAAATCTGGAACCATTTCAATTTTATTGACAAAACAAAGGCAGAGTTTAGAGTCTGCAAGAAAAGAATATCCTATAGAGCCGGCTCCACAAACAACCTGCACAGGCACCTGAGAACTGTCCACCCATCAGTGCAATGGGAAGATAAAACACAGTCAGTTGAGGGTGATATTAATGAAGGTGCCATTGTGTCTACTGCAACTGTTGCTGCTGCTGCTTCTGCTGCAGTATCTACAGCATCATGCAGTATACCACCACAACCACCTAAAACTACAACCCAGAGCTCTATGAGACAGTTTTTTCAGAAGTCTGTTTTCCCAGCAAGACACAACTCACTTGATGAAGAACTGGCAAAAATGATTGCACTTGATTTCCAACCATTTTCAGTTGTGGATGATAAAGGATTCAGGAAGTTTGTTCATGCACTCAATCCAATGTATGCAATTCCAAGCAGGAAAACACTCTCCCAAAAAATCATCCCAGGCCTATATGACAGAGAACGTGCATCACTGCAAGAGAGGGTTAAAAAAGCTACAGTAGTCTGTCTAACAACTGAGCTGGATATCCCAAACCACCACATCCTTCTTGTCAGTAACGTGTCACTTTATTGAAAATTATAGAATGGTGTCCTGTCTTCTGGATTGTTTTGAGTTCAGCGACAGACACACTTCTGAGAACTTAGCAGAAGAGCTGCTCAAAGTGGCAAAAGAGTGGGATGTGGAAAACCAAGTGGTTTGCTGTGTTACTGACAATGCAGCTAACCATGTCTTGCACACACAATTAACCTGGTTGTAAGAGATGCTTTGAAGGTGATGAAGCCAGCTGTGGACAAAGTGAAGGCGATAGTGGAATTTTTCCGCAGTAGCACAACAGCCACACACACGGTCAGATCTACCCAACAACAGATGGGCATGCCTGAGCTGAAGCTCAAACAAGAATGTATCACAAGGTGGATCTCCACCTTGCATATGCTAAAACGGATTCTGGAGTCCAAGGATGCAGTCATCTCTACCCTGGCAGTTATCAATGCACCGGTCGACCTTCTGAGCCAAGAGGAATGGGAGGTACTACAGGAGGCATGCACTGTTCTGGAGCCATTTGAGCAGGTCACTGTGGGGATCAGTGCAGACAGGTGAGTGTGCAAATGTTATTGCATTATTATTATTATTATTAGTAGTAGTAGTAGTAGTAGTAGCAGTTCTTCTTCTTCTTGTTCTTGTTGCATTACTGGTATGAAAAGCAGATTAGACATGATCATAAATAATAATATACTGCTGAATTTAAAAAAAGCATAATTTTGAAACTTCTTGTTTACTCTTTGTCAGCCATGTCACAGTCTCCAAAATGTTAATCCTGTGCAAGGGTCTGCAGAGAGTGACAGCTTAGCACCAAACCAGAGTAACTACAAGAAAAGTGAAAGAGTTGGTGGATGCTCTCTGTGCATCCATGGACAGAAAGTTGCACAGAATGGAATATAACGCTATTCTCTCTGAAACCACCATTCTTGATCCAAGATTCAAGAAGCTGGTCTATAATGACAACAGAGCGGTGGATGAAGGTGGATCAGCTCCTCAAAGCTGAGGCACTTGGTATTTCTAAATGCCAACCTTTACCTTAATTAAAGATCTGGATGTAAATTTTTTTTCATTTTGTTTTGCATATTTTAATTTATATTTTATTGTGTTGTGGTTTGCAGTGTTTTGTGTTGTTTCACCTTAAATTTGTTTAAAAGGAAAAAGCTGAAAATTTAAATAGTTAAAAGTTGAATTGTAAATAGTTGGCTTTTGTATTTTGTAATTTATTTTTTACATTTTATGTGGAGTGAATAAATAAAAGCATATTTATATAATAAACATAAATAAATAAAAAACAAGTTTTTTTACATTAGTAATTCATTTTGTGCATAATTTTATATTGTTGTTGATAATAAATTAATTAAAGCAACAAAACAACCTGAAAAGCCGCTTGGGAGCCGAAAGAGTTGGCTCTTTTTAGTGAGCCGAGCCGAAAGAGCCGGAATTCCCATCACTATCTGGTTCCTCTCTTATTGCCTGGGCTAAGGGCTCTATGAAGAGCGCAAAAAGTGGGGGCTTAGGGGGCAACCCTGGCGGCATCGTCTCTCTTGCTTGATAGACTGTGTTAGGTGGCCATTGATTCTTATTCTATCAGTGGGATTGGAGTGAAGTGATCTAATACATTGGACAGATTTTTTGTTGAAGCCAAAAAGTTGCAGTACTTGGTAGAGATAGCTCCACCCAACTGAATCAAATGCTTTCTCAGCATCTAAACTGATCGGCGTCGCACTGATACTTTCCTTGAGTCAACCACATGAAGTGTTCGTCTAATATTGTCCTGTGTTTGTCTTTCTCGGGCGAACCCTGTTTGGCCTGAGTCTATCATTTCAGTGTCTACGTGTAAGTGGATGTGTGTGTGTGCATGCGTGTGTGTGCATGGTGATGTGGCCTGTGTGGGGGAATATGGTCTTGTTTATTTATTTATTTATTTTTTTATGTGTGAACCACTTTGTGCAACATTGTTCTTTATTTGAAAGTTGATTGGCTGATATAGTGAACAATTTCCTTTCACCGGATTAGTGCAGCAGACTTTCAGCTCAGGAAGGGCAGGAGCTCTCCCAGCGCTGAATGTGTGAATGCGCTACTGCTGAACTGAGAGTGAGACCCAGGAGTCACGAGTTTGATTCAGAATGAGTTACAGCGAAAGGAGTCATGAATCATGAGTTTGACTCTGAACGACAGTGGCGGCATAGTGGTTAGCGCTGTTGCCTCACAACAAGAAGGTTACGGGTTCAGTTCCCGGACCTGGGGCCTTTCTTTGAGGAATTTGCATGTTCTCCTCATGCTTGCATGGGTTTCCTCCGTGCTCCGGTCTTCCTCCCACTGTCCAAAGACCGGGATGTTGGGGTTAAATGGTGATTCTAAATTGCCCGTAGGTCTGAGTGTGAGTAGTTCTTCGTCTTTGTCTCTGTATGTTGGCCCTGCGATGGACTGGCAACCTGTTCAGGGTGTACACAATGGCCACAGGAGGAAAGGATGGAAAGAAAACAGCATCCAAAGGAGAAGAGACTGAACCAGATCCTATCACCCTGGACTTGGTGAAAAAACTCATCAACCAGAGCCTGGGTCAGCAGAAGGCAGAATATGCTAAACTCCTGGACAAAAAATTGGCCCAGCAAAAAGCCCATTATGAGGAGCTGCTAAATAAACAAGCCGATACGTTTGCCAAACTAGTTTGGGTCATGATGGACCGTGAAACCTGGGCCACCACGGAGCAGAAAATTCGCACTATAACCTGTAGTAAACCAAATCTGGAAGGCAGAAGGCAAGATGTCTCGCCCACAGTGGTAGCACCACAGGCGGTGCGAGAGGAAGCAGAAGAGGGGTAAGCGTGGAGGCATCCGAGCTAGGCTAGCGGCTAATCCACACAAGCCGGCTATCCCCACCATCCTACTAGCCAACATTTGCTCGTTGGATAACAAGCTGGACCATATACAATTACTTCGGCCCACTATGGGGACTGTGATAGAGTGCTGTGTTTTTGTGTTTGTGGAAACATGGTTCAACAACAGTGTCCCAGCCTGTGCTATTCAGCTTGACCGGCTAACATGCTACCGGGCAGATAGACCCCTCATTGACGTGACTGAGTCCCACGGTGGAGGACTCTGTATCTACATCAATGATGCCTGGTGCCGTGACTGTGTTGTAGTCTGCAAACACTGCTTATCACTGGTGGAATTCACGATCATAAGGTGCAGACCGTTCTACCTACCGAGGAAATTTACGGCCATACTGCTTGTTGCTGCATACATCCCTCCCAGCTCCAACAACAGGAGTGAAGCACTGAACGAACTGTATCAGCATATCAGTGAACAGTAAACAGCCCACCCAGATGCTTTTCTTGGCTGGGGATTTCAACCACGCAGACCCAAAGACTGTGTTTCCCCAACTACTACACATCAGCTTTCCAACACGGAGTAACAACACTTTGGATAACATCTTCACCATCCTGAGAGGAGCCTACAAGGCCCTGCCCCTCCCCCACCTTGCCGCCTCTGACCACATCACTGTTATGCTGATGCCAGCATACAGGCCACTGGTGAAAGTCACCAAACCAGTTCGGAAGAGGGTACGTGTGTGGCCGGACGGGTCCCAAAAGGCACTTCAAAGCCCAATCCCAATGTTCACGTTCGGGCACGCAAGCGACTGCGTAGTCCCAGCAGCAACATGGAGGCTACAGTTCATGTAAATTTCAATCGGCATGATTTTATTTTCATATGTAACGCCCTTACCCTGTTCGTACTCTGTCAATGTAAATTTTGTCAATATATTAAAAAAAACAAAAAATAAAAAACATGGAGTCTACGGTCGTGATTGGTTGCGATCGTTTTTTTTAAGCATTCATCATGCTTCGGTTGATAAATAAACCAAGAGGTACACGGAGAAGAATACACCATCGACGTCTGTTGTCTCTTGTGAATTTTTTGTGTTTTTTTTCTCTGACTTCTCCACAGCCTCTCGCTCTCTGGGGATCGCGGAACTGGCCCTTCCTCGGGAAGTCAGCATTGGAAAACCCTTGCTCTGAAGGGCTAGATTCATAGCCCCTACCCCTACGTGAAAAAAGGAATTGGGACACCACTACCCTTGCGGGAACGCGCAAAATTTAGGGGTAGGGCTAAAAAGTAGGGGTAGGGGGTGTATTGGGACTGGGCCCAAGACTGCTTCTCCACCACAGACTGGGACATGCTCAGACAGGCTGCTACCTACAACAACACCACTGACCTCCAGGGGTACACAAAGACTGTCCCTGCATACATTGCCAAATGTATTGATGACGTCATAGACACCAGGACCATCACTGTTTGGGCCAACCAAAAACCATGGCTCACCAGGGAGGTCTACAGGCTCCTGAGGGCGAGGAACACTGCCTTCAGAGCTGGAGATGAGGTGGGCCTGAGAACAGCAAGGGTCAACTTGTCATGTGGCATCCGAGATGCAAAGAGGCAGTACTCCAGGACGGTTGCTCATTGCTTCAGCAACAGCAGAGACACACAGAGCCTGTGGCAGGGGATTTACATTACAGACTATAAACCCAAACCCCAGACCACCGACACCTCCACCACTCTGCCGAACGAACTGAACAACTTCTTCTGTCGTTTTGAGGCACACAGCAACACCCCAGCACCTCACCCTCATCTTCAACACCTCACTCAGCCAGGCTATTGTCCCCATGTGCCACAAAAAATCCACCATCACTCCGGTCCCGAAGAAGTCGTCTCCCTCCTGCTACAATGACTCCCGTCCAGTAGCATTCACTCCCATCCTCATGAAGTGCTTTGAATGGCTAGTCGATCAACATATCAAGTCTGCCCTCCCCCCCTCCCTGGACCCATACCAGTTTGCTTATAGGCCTAAGATGACCGATGATGCCATCTCCACTGCCCTCTACTCAGCCCTCACACATCTGGACACTAGGGACTCAGAGGTCAGAATGCTGTTCATAGACTTCAGTTCAGCATTCAACACAATCATCCCCCACCAGCTAATTCACAAACTGGACCACCTAGGGATCAACACCTCACTGTGCAACTGGCTGTTTGACTTCCTGACAGGAAGACCTCAGGCAGTCAGGGTTGGCAGCAATACCTCCAGCACCATCACCCTAAACACAGGGGCCCCCCAGGCATGTGTGCTGAGCCCCCTCCTCTTCACTCTGCTAACCCACGACTGCACACCGGCACACAGCTCCAACCTCTTTGTTAAGTTTGCGGACAACACAACTGTGGTGGGTCTCATTAGCAAAGAAGATGAGACATCCTACAGGGTGTATTTGTTAATAATCAAATCATATGTATCATATGCATATAGTAGTAAGATTATGTGGGTAACTAGGAAAGAGAAAATGTGTATCAGGAGAATGTGAGCACGTCAGAATTCTTTCTCATTCAACTGGCTAGTCACCATATATATATATATGTGCCATTTTGTCATCAATGTTGGTTGTTGCTGGTTGATGTGGAGGAAGCTCACCATGTGCTGGAGACATATCAATAAAAGACCTCATCTGTGACACTCAACGATCCTGCCTGGATATTCTTTTGCTGTATCATCCAGCCGTGATTATGGTCATTCTTACAATTGGTGTCAGGAGCTGGGGCCCATGTTACAGCAAATGATGCCAAGGTAGGGGAAGAAAAATGGCCAAGAAGAACCAGATGAGGGGCCAAGCGGTGCATGTGCTCCAGACACCAGGGCATATGCTAAAAAGGAAGACAACCCGGATGAACTAGCAGGTCAGGTAAAATCACTCATGCAAGCACAAACAGAGAGAGATCAGCAAAGAGAGGAAGAGTCCTCTCGTGAAAAACAGTGATGGAGATGTATGCAGCATCAAGTCTCCCAAATGCAGCAACAAATAAATATGATGAGAGAAGGACAAAGAACAGAGCTTGACACTATGGATGAGAGGCAGCACCTACAAAGAGATGATGATAATGGTGGTGATGACAATGATGGTGATTTTGAGGACCCGGATGAAATGATGAGCCAGAGAAGTTGGGGTGGCAGACAGAGGGAACCCAAACTGCTGCCATTATCTCCAGCTGATGATATCGAACATTTTTTAAAAACATTTGAGAGAATGGCCCAGGTTTGTCACTGGCCTAAAGATGGATGGGCTGTGCGCCTGGTCCCTCTACTCACTGGCAAAGCATGCACTGCTTATGTGCTGATGGACAAGAAAGACTCCAAAAAATATGAAAAAGGCAGCAATGTTGAAAAAGTATGAATTTACACCTGATACCTACCGCAGAAAATTCTGATCCCTCAAGATTGGTGAAACTCCAAGAGAGCTGTTTTTTCTTCTAAAAGACCGTTTCTGCAAATGGGTCAAGCCAGAGAAATCAACAGTTAAAGAACTATCAGAGACTATTATTCTTGAACAGTTCCTGAGGATGGTCCACCCAGAGCTGGAGATCTGGATCAGAGAGCATGACCCCAAGACAGCAGAGGGAGCTGCATGCCTGGCAGAGGTCTTCATATCAGCCAGAAAAGGAAGCTGAGCTGCCACCTCCAGCTGGGAGAATCACCAGGCCCATTCAAGTAAGTCCTCTGGGGGTGAACAGGGATCTGGTCAGCAACAAGGTAGTGGGTTTTCAAGTGCCAGGCAGTTTACCCCCCAGGCCACAAGCCATGCTAAAAAGCCTCCCCCTCGAGCCTCTAAACTGGATATCATTGTAATGGTATAGGTCACACGAAGCCATTTTGTCCAGTCCTGAATCACACCAAACCATCTCTCCTGTGTTCTGCTCAAAGGCCACCTACAGTAGGTGCAGTGAGGAACGCAGGCCGTACAGCCCCAGTTCTGATCAATGGATACCCTGAGATAGCATTACTTGACTCTGCATGTTTTCAGACACTAGTTTTGTCCAGTTTGGTCCCCAGAAAAAGATGGAGTGAAGACAGATCACACATAAGCTGTATGCATGGAGATGAGCATGTTTATCTGACAGCTGAGGTTCATCTGACTGTGGGGGGGGGGCAGACTTTTCTTTTGTCTGTGGCATTAGCTCTAACACTGCCATACACTGTAATTCTAGGCAATGATGTACCCACACTCTATGACCTTATGACCCAGCCAAGTTGCAAACCTGACAGGAGCAGTGATGAGAGTCAGAGTTCAGCCAATTGTGAGCTTAAAATTATAAGGTTCTATCTCCATTTAGGGTAGTTCAGAGATATTCAGCATCAAAGTTTTCACATCCCAGCAGGTAAAACTGTTATGTAGTATGATCTTCTATTATAGCTCAACAAGACCATTACCCAGTATGTACTTTGAGTATAGGATATCAAATTTCTGGCACATTTGGAAATTGGATTTTTTTAGATGGCCCAAACGGAGATAGAACCTTATAATTCTGAGAGCTCTGTTTCTGTCAGAATTATAAGGTTCTATCTCCATTTTCACAAATTTAACCCTACATTTTAAAGAATAGCTAAATATAACTACTGATTTGAATTTATTTTTACACTACTCAAAAAAATAAAGGGAACACTTAAACAACACAATGTAACTCCAAGTCAGTCACACTTCTGTGAAATCAAACTGTCCACTTAGGAAGCAACACTGATTGACAATCAATTTCACATGCTGTTGTGCAAATGGAATAGACAACAGGTGGAAATTATAGGCAATTAGCAAGACACCCCCAATAAAGGAGTGGTTCTGCAGGTGGTGACCACAGACCACTTCTCAGTTCCTATGCTTTCTGGCTGATGTTTTGGTCACTTTTGAATGCTGGCAGAGCTTTCACTCTAGTGGTAGCATGAGACGGAGTCTACAACCCACACAAGTGGCTCAGGTAGTGCAGCTCATCCAGGATGGCACATCAATGTGAGCTGTGGCAAGAAGGTTTGCTGTGTCTGTCAGCGTAGTGTCCAGAGCATGGGGGCGCTACCAGGAGACAGGCCAGTACATCAGGAGATGTGGAGGAGGCCGTAGGAGGGCAACAACCCAGCAGCAGGACCGCTACCTCCACCTTTGTGCAAGGAGGAAGAGGAGGAGCACTGCCCGAGCCCTGCAAAATGACCTCCAGCAGGCCACAAATGTGCATGTGTCTGCTCAAACGGTCAGAAACAGACTCCATGAGGGTGGTATGAGGGCCCGACGTCCACAGGTGGGAGTTGTGCTTACAGCCCAACACCGTGCAGGACGTTTGGCATTTGCCAGAGAACACCAAGATTGGCAAATTCGCCACTGGCGCCCCGTGCTCTTCACAGATGAAAGCAGGTTCACACTGAGCACATGTGACAGACGTGACAGAGTCTGGAGACGCGTGGAGAACGTTCTGCTGCCTGCAACATTCTCCAGCATGACCGGTTTGGCAGTGGGTCAGTAATGGTGTGGGGTGGCATTTCTTTGGGGGGCTGCACAGCTCTCCATGTGCTCGCCAGAGGTAGCCTGACTGCCATTAGGTACTGAGATGAGATCCTCAGACCCATTGTGAGACCATATGCTGGTGCGGTTGGCCCTGGGTTCCTCCTAATGCAAGACAATGCTAGACCTCATGTGGCTGGAGTGTGTCAGCAGTTCCTGCAAGATGAAGGCATTGATACTATGGACTGGCCCGCCCGTTCCCCAGACCTGAATCCAATTGAGCACATCTGGGACATCATGTCTCGCTCCATCCACCAACGCCATGTTGCACCACAGACTGTCCAGGAGTTGGCGGATGCTTTAGTCCAGGTCTGGGAGGAGATCCCTCGGGAGACCATCCGCCACCTCATCAGGAGCATGCCCAGGCATTATAGGGAGGTCATACGGGCACGTGGAGGCCACACACACTACTGAGCCTCATTTTGACTTGTTTTAAGGACATTACATCAAAGTTGGATCAGCCTGTAGTGTGTTTTTCCACTTTAATTTTGAGTGTGACTCCAAATCCAGACCTCCATGGGTTAATAAACTTGATTTCCATTGATAATCTTTGTGTGATTTTGTTGTCAGCACATTCAACTATGTAAAGAAAAAAGTATTTAATAAGAATATTTCATTCATTCAGATCTAGGATGTGCTATTTTAGTGCTCCCTTTATTTTTTTGAGCAGTGTATATTTGTAACAATAATATATATAGTAGTATATAATATAATATGTAATAGTAAATAACAAAGCCAAACAAGTTTGTAAGAAAAAAGTGTTTTTTATGTGCAAATAACATGGAAAAACAATGAAGTATAAATTTTTTTTTTTTTTTTTTAAATTATAACATACAATTTTTGGTGAGAACATACAGTAGTTGGAGTATTATAAAATCAAATATATAAATACAACAGCAATATCATCAATATACGGCAGCATTACCCACCACCACTATCAGCTGCAGTCTGTCTCTCTGCCTCTCCTCTCAGTTGACTGGGTGGTCTCACATTGACATTGACACAATTCCCGAAACAAAAACGATTTAAATATTTTATATAATAAGAGTCAAATTTATCAAGTCACTAATAATACAGAAAGCAAGTTAGCTGTTGTAGGAGGGAAGTGTAGGTATCGTTTGCTAGCTAGTTAGCTAGCTAAGCTGCAGCTAGCTGTCTGTGTATCAAATGAATGAATAGCAAGCTAACCATTGCCAACGTTAGCATACTAGCTAACGTTCGTAAACTAGCTAGCTAGCTCACTTGATAGCTTATGATTTTTAAATAATGTGTTATATACTCACTCTACTAAGCTTCCACTTACCGATTTCTGTTACTGTTAGCTCCTTTTGAAACATTTTGTTCCTTTTGGGTGCCATGAAGGCAGAACGTCTTTGATGAAGGTCACTTATCAAGCCCACAGAATGAACAAGGCAACATAGCTAAGAGGTGGGTTATGATTGTACCGTCCGTGTTCATTCCAGTTTACGATTGGATGTTGAATCTACTGGCGATAGAACCTTATAACTCCAACTCGGTTTGTGTTTTTGGAGATAGAACCTTTTTATTTTATGAATAACTCACTAAAAAATTTCGAAATTTTAAAAATAACACCACACAGGCATTAACAGACCATTAATGGACGAGATTATGCAAAAAACTCAATTTTGAAAAAAAATTGAGATAGAACCTTATAACTCTAAGCTCATGCAATGTGAGTGAGCCACTGAGGGATTCAGTCACATTGCCTGTAAAACTATGTAATGTCATCACCAGAGCACAGAGTGCAGAGGGAGTTCTCAGAGAGTTGCCTTTCTTTGGGGTAGACTGGGAAACAGGGCCAGTTAAACCTCAAGTCAAAGGCACAGAGAAGACAGGAGGAGCTAAAGGGTTCACTGAGACAAAGAGCACAGAGCTCTCCTAAACCACCTGAACTGCTTGATTTTGAGTTTCCCCCAGATCTGAGTTCACTGCAAAAACAGGATGCTACACTGAAGCAATGGTTTGAAAAGGTGACAGAGGTGGTGGGTGCTTAGCTAAACAACCCAAGCTGTTTAGATGATGCCACCTACATAGTGGAAGATGGCCTTCTGTATCAGAAAAAGGGAAAAACTGAGGCCATAGCACTGCCACAACAGTTCAGACAGAGTTAATGGAGATGGGTCATTCAATTCCACGGGCAGGTCATATGGCTTTCCAGAAAACCCTGGCCAGGGATGTATACTCAAGTTTCTCAGTTCTGTGCTTCCTGTGAAACCTGCCAACTAACCTCTGCTAGAGGAGTGACACGTGCCCAATTACAATCTTTGCCCATCATTGACACACCTTTTGAGAGGATAGCCATGGACATTGTAGGCCCACTTGAGAAAAGTTCCTCAGGCCACCATTACATTTTCGTTATTTGTGACTATGCCACACGCTACCCTAAAGTGTTCCCTCTCAGGTCTTTCAAAGGTAGACAGGTAGAAGATTGCCTTTAAAACTTTTTTCTAGCGTAGGCATACCCAAGGAAATCTTAACAGATTGTGGGCAAAAGTTTTTGTCCAAACTGTTGCTGCAGGTTTATCAAGTGTTAGGAGTGAAGGGTATTAAGACCACCCCCAGACGGCCGGGCTGTTGGAGCGCTATAACCACACACTGAAAAACATGTTGTGCTAGTTTGTGTCTCATACAGGTTCAGATTGGGACTGCTGGCTGCCATACCTGCTGTTTGCGTACAGAGCGGTCCCATAGGCATCCACAGGTTTCTCTCATTTTGAATTGTTGTATGGGCGCCAGGTGAGAGGACCGCTGGACCTGCTGAAAGATTACTGGGAGAGTTCGAAGCATGAAGGAGAAAATGTGGTGGCATATGTGATTAAAAATGAGGGAGAGACGGGAGGAGATGACAGCACTTGCGCATGAACACATGGAGTCAGCTCAACGAATCCAGAAAGTGTGGTATGATCGAAAGGCCAGAGAGCGAGTCTTTCATCCAGGCCAAAAAGTACTGTTGCTGCTGCCAACCAGTGAAAGCAAGTTGCTGACTAAGTGTCATGGACCATATGAAATCAGCAAACGTGTGGGTAAGGGCACATATGAACTTTTTATGCCAGACAAGCGTAAAAAATACCAGACTTCATGTTAACCTGCTGAAGGAGCTCCAGGTGCGTTCGAAGCCTGTGCACCAGCAGCTTTTGGTCCATGCTGTGCAGGAGGAAGACTCCGTTGATGGCCACATGATTCCACCTGCAAGAGAGGGACATGAGATTTAATGTGCATTTGTGTGGTAATTGAAGCACTAAGATAAAGTAATGTGAAGAAGTGAGACAATTTAATATATATGTTGTGCCGTGTGTGTGTGTGCGTGTGCCAGCCAGTCTCTTTGTCTCCTGGGTGTTCGGGCAAAAGGCTTCCCCCAGGAAACAGGCACCATTTTATAGTTCCGGGAGCACCCAAATGGTAATTAGTGCGGGGATATTGGAAGAAGGGGTATTTTATTATTGTATTGTATTGGGATTGTGGATGAGGGTGTATTTGTTAATATTGTGATATATAGTAGTAAGATTATGTGGGTAACTAGGAGAGAGAAAATGTGTGTCAGGAGAACATGAACATTTTATTTTATTCAATGGTCAGTCCTTGTATTCCCTTTATAAATTACACCTGTACTATATTTATACATGCTGAATCTCATTGAACTATGTACGTGTGTGTGTGTGTGTGTGTTTTTAACCCTGTCTACTCTTGTAAATTTATTGCTACTTTGTTGTTCTTGTCTGACTGTTCTCACTAAGTGTTTTGTTGGTATCTGTATTTACAGAAAGCAACCAAGGGACAACAGGTGTAATTGTCCATTAATATATAATGTCCTGTTTTAAATAAAATAAAGAAATAAATACAAATAAATTCACATCACTTCATCTCATAGGAGAGCAGATGTCAATAAAAAGGAAACATGAGTGAGACCATTCTGCACTGTTAGCCTTTGCTGTATTTTTTACAGTAAAATAGCACAAAACGCCCAATAGACCTACCTTAAAACATTGTTACAGTTACCGTAATTTGCTTTGCATTATGGGTATAGTGCTCTTAAATATAGTAACTTACTGTATTTTTTTTAAATTGCGGTAATGTACTGTTAACACATTAGTAGTAGTGCTACTGCAATTATATGATTTGATTTGAATGGTTCATCATAGGCTATTTATGTATTTTTACTATTTCAGTGGGTGGTTGCAATAATGTATTACATTTTAAATATACAAATCAGAATTTACCTATATAATATACCTCACTGGTTGACAAAAACTTGGTTCTGTGCGAGATTTTAAAGAAGACTTCCAGATTGAAGCAAAATCAGTACTTTATTCTAGGAGTTCAAGGTAAGTAAGGAATGTGTCTTGATCTATTCCCGTAATATAAAGCACAGTGAGCTGCTGAGACAATGAGAAAAGTTTGCTGTTGTTAGTTAAACTGTGTACAGCTTTCAAAGTAAATGTTTTCCACCAATGTGACTGTGACTTTTTTCTATGACACTGCCTGGCTTTTATTCTGAAGTAAACACAGGAAGTAATGCACAAGGGATATTCACTGGCAGTTAAGTTTCGTTAATAGTTTTACCGTCAAGCCTGGATATTACGAAGCCACATTTGACCAGTTCACTACCATTTGCAGCGCATTATTGCTAGACAGCTTTCAAAACCACTTAATTTTGGACTGCTGAGATTTGTTTCAGTTTGTGTTAACTGCGACACACGACGTTATAAGGTAAAGTGTCATAGAATCCCGAGACACTCCTGCCTACTCATGTATTAATTTTTAAGAGGGAAAGGGAGCATGTATTTTTGTTCTTAATATACTAACGTCTGTCAGGCTTAGTTTCATTGGAAAATACTGAAATGTCGGTGTTAGCTTGGCCAAAAGAGCAAATTAGCTAAATTACTCAGACAAAAATAGATTGTGCTGTTGTTTTCATTTCTTTAAGTTTAGATTAATATATATAGATATTATAAATAGATATTTCAAGGGCTAAATTAATGTAACATTAATCTCTTGTTTGTCTTTGTCCCTGTGTGTGGTGCAGTGCTGTCCTGCCCTTCAGAGTGCTAACGTTACGTTAGCTTCAGCTCTTTGCAAGACAAGACAAAGCAGCAGGTAAAAATACATCGTATTTAATCAGATTTAAAGGAAGACAAAAAAATAGAGTGTGGAAATTTAGAGACATATAAACATGATTTGATAGTAATTCAAAGTGACTAACCAACATATCTAAATACCTTTCCCATCAATGTAAAGGGTTTACTTTATATAAACATTACTTTTTTTTTTTTTTTTTTCATTGTGGCAAGTCTTGACTTTTTTTTTTTTTAACTTTATTTTTCAGTCAGTACAGAAAAACTACGAAAGTGCAAAAATACAAAAACACAGGGGGGGGGGAAACTACTTTCTCACATACAGGTGCCATTTTGACCATTTTGCAGTATATAGCTCAATTTTAATTCGTAGACCGTAGGTCATTTGTTCCATTAATCGGATTTCTTCTACAATGTCCAGCCAATGGCTCAGTCCAGGTGGGTCAGTCTTTAGCCAACTCTTTGTAATGGCTTTCTTAGCTGCAAGAGATACGTTCTTGAACAGGTATATGTCTTGTTTACCTATTACACCATCTGATATCAGTCCTAAATATATACACCAAGGATCGTTAGGAATGCTATATCCAAAAATTTCCCCCATGGCTCTCAGAACCCCATCCCAAAATGTCTGTATTTTCGTACATGACCAAAAAATATGGGAGTGATTGGCGTTAAGTTGCCCACATTGTCTCCAACAGTATTGTTGTTGGCCCAATTGTTTATTTTTAATTTTTGGAGTAAATAAAAAAACATGTTAAATTCTTCCAACCGAACTCTCTCCATCTTTTAGAGCTTGTTAATGTGTGTTGGGTCTTATACATGGACTGCCAATCACTCTCTGATAACTCAATATTAAATTCTTTTTCCCATTTCACTTTAATATACATTGTGTTTCTTCCCTGCTGCTTCAATAAACCTCTGTACAGTTTAGAGACGATTCTCGAGGGAGTTTTCTTGTACGCACCTGCCAACACCTCTATCGGGTCATTCCCTTCCAATGAGATTTCCTTCTTAATTTCCGTCTCGTAAAAGTGTCTTAATTGAAGGTATCTGTATAAATCTCCATTTTCCACTCTGAATTCATTTTTGAGTTGTCTGAAGGATTTAAAATGTTGGTTATCAACAAGTGTACATGTAGCTGTTATTCCTTTGTCTCTCCACTTCTCAAAAGTCTTGTCTAATGCTGCTGGTCTGAACCTGGGCATGTGAGAGGGCCATATCAACAGCTTACTGTCTCCTGTTAACTAGTATTTTTTAACCACATCATACCATATCTCAAATGTTTCTCTCATGATTGAGTTTTCACCCTTGAGATCCATATGTTCTTTACCACTTAGCCTTGACTGTGGAGGGGCCCGACCTAGGCTCATCTCAATGTCCTTCCATCTGGCTTGATAACTCGGAGAGCACCAATATACTAGGTATCTTAACTGAGCAGCATAGTAGTATTCTCTAAAATTCGGCAACGCCAATCCTCCATTTTCTCTGTCTAATTTACGGGTCTTGAGTCTTATCCTAGGGCTGGCTCCCGCCCAGATGAACCTGGACATTAGCTTGTCCCATGCTAAGAATTGTGAATCTGGTACTTTAACAGGGAGTGAAAGAAAGAGGTATAGTACCCTAGGCAAGAGATTCATCTTGATCACCTCAATTCTTGAGCTGAAGTCCATTACTAGTGTGGACCACTTTATCACATCTCTTTGAATTTTATCGTATATTAACTTGTAATTTGTCTCATAAATTTTGTCGAATTCCTGAGTTATTATTACTCCTAAGTATTTTATTGACTTAGCATTCCAATTTAAATTATATATCTCTTTCTGATTTATTTATTTGGTTTGTAGTTAAAAGTTAAAACCTGAGTTTTTGACATATTCAATTTATAGCCTGACATCAGTCCATACTCTTCCATTATCGTTACTAATTTTGTAAACGTTGTATTTGGGTCTTGGAGGAAGGTAATTATATCGTCAGCAAATAGTCCTATCTTGTGTTCGTCTGTTGCTATCGTGATTCCTGTCAACTCACCCTCTTGTCTAACCCTCTGAGCCAGTGGCTTTATGAAAATCGCAGAGGGCGGGACTAGCACAGCAACCTTGACGTGTCCCTCTGTACAGTTTAAAAGTATCTGTCAGGTGCCCATTAATTTTAACTCTGGCTGATGGTTCGGTATACAATGCCTTTATGCATTTAATGAATTTATCATTGAATCCCATCCTCTCTAGTACTTTATAAAAAAAGTCCCAGTGTGGCCGCAGGCCACCCAGGTTCTCCCCCAGCAATAATCACACCACCACTAAGGTGTCAGCCAGACCTTTCATTGTGCTATCTTTCTTTTTATACGTCTCTCCTGTACGTCCTCCTAGTCTGGGCTTCGTCTTGTCCTCCCCGGTGAGTGTCCTTTTCCCCTCCTTGTTCTCCTACTGCAGGTAAAAAGAGCCCCCATTAGTACTCCTCAGTACAGCTGGCCTTAATCACTTACCTGGCGCTGGTCCTGCGGAGCCGGCCCTGCCCTGTCTCCCCCCTCCTACCGTCGGAGCCCAAACCACGCCCACCTCCACATACCCCCACCGCCCGACTCAGGCCGGGGAGCCCACCGGCCCAACCAACTCCCCTCCCCCCTCCTGAGAGCAGGACAGGAAGTCAGCCACGGCCATCTGTGCCCCCGGCCTGTGGATCACCTCGAACTTAAATGGCTGTAAAGCCAGATACCACCGGGTGATCCGTGCGTTGGCATCCTTCATGTGGTGGAGCCACTGGAGGGGGGCGTGGTCCGAACAGAGGGTGAATGGGCGTCCCAGCAGGTAGTACCGCAGGGTGTCGACCGCCCACCGGATTGCCAGGCACTCCTTCTCTATCGTGCTGTAGCGCGATTCCCTCTCTGATAGCTTCCGGCTGATGTATAACACGGGTCGGTCAACACCCTCCACCAGCTGGGACAAAACAGCCCCGAGCCCCCTGTTCGAGGCATCTGTCTGCAGGAAAAAAGGGAGAGAGAAGTTAGGCGTGTGCAGGAGCGGCTTCCCACAGAGGGTTTGTTTTACCCTCTCAAACACCAGCTGGCACTGCTCCGTCCACTGGACCGGATCTGAGCCACCTTTACGGGTGAGGTCGGTCAAGGGGCCGGCCAGGTCCGCAAAGTTCGGAATGAACCTCCGGTAGTAACCTGCCGGACCCATGAACCGCCTCACTTCCTTTTTGGTCTTGGGCCTCGGGCAGGCTGCAATCGCGGCAGTTTTATCTACTTGTGGCCGCACCTGCCCTCCGCCCAAGTGGTACCCCAGATACTGTACCTCCCTCTGTCCAACTGCGCACTTCTTCGGATTGGCTGTGAGCCCCGCTTGCCTCAGTGACCCTAGCACCGCTGTCACACGCCGCATATGCTCCGCCCAGCTGCTGCTGTGGATGATAACGTCATCCAGGTAGGCGGGTGGGTAGGTGGGTGGGTAGGCATCGAACTGTGATACGTCATTCACCTTGCGATAGTCCACACAGAACCGGATTGATCCATCCTTCTTCAGCACGAGAACAATGGGGCTACTCCAGGCGCTGTGGGACTCTTCTATTACCCCCATCTCCAGCATGGCCTTTAATTCCTTCTGCACCATTTTTCTTTTGTGTTCAGGTAATCGATAGGGCTGTGAGCGCACTGTCACGCCCGGGCGAGTCTCGACATGGTGCTGTATGAGGTTAGTGCGCCCTGGCAGAGGGGAGAACACATCCGCAAAACGCTTCTGCAACTGGGCTACATCTGCTCTCTGGGACGGTGAGAGCAGCTTGTCACAAGGGAGCGAGGCTGCCTGGGTGGATTTTGGCACCTCCGGCCCCAACTCATCTCTCTCCAATACCGTGCTTACCAGAGAAACAGGTACCGCCTCTCTCCACGCTTTAAGGAGGTTGAGGTGGTAGATTTGTGTTGCCCCGCCCCTGTCAGAACGCACCACCTCATAGTCAATCTCGCCCACTCGTCGTGTGACCACGAAGGGTCCTTGCCACTTGGCGAGTAATTTGGAGCTGGAAGAGGGGAGTAATACAAGCACTTTGTCTCCCGGTGTGAATTGTCTTAACCTGGCTCCTCTGTTGTACAGGCGCTGTTGACGTTCCTGGGCCTGGAGTAAATTCTCTCGTGATAGCTAGCCCAGTGTGTGGAGTTTTGCTCTCAGGTCCAGGACGTATTGAACTTCGTTTTTACTGGGGCTTGGACCATATTCCCAGGTTTCTTTAAGCAGGTCCAACACCCCTCGTGGCTTCCTGCCGAACAGCAGTTCGAAGGGAGAAAATCCCGTGGAGGCCTGGGGAACCTCCCACACTGCAAACAACAGAGGGTCTAGCCACCTATCCCAATTTCGGTCGTCCCCGTGTATGAACTTACGGATCATGGATTTCAAAGTCCTATTCAGCCGCTCCACCAGCCCGTCCGTCTGGGGATGATATACACTGGTCCGAATGGATTTGATTCCCATTAATTCGTATAGTTCCTTGAGTATACGTGACATGAACGAGGTGCCCTGGTCAGTCAAAATCTCTTTCGGGACCCCGACTCGGGAGATGACCTGAAACAGCGCCTGCGCAACACTCTTAGCCGAGATGGTGCGCAATGGCACTGCTTCTGGATATCGTGTTGCGTAGTCCACCAACACTAACACAAAACGATATCCCCGTGCACTCCGGTGAAATGGCCCGATGAGGTCCATACCAATCCGCTCAAATGGCACCTCCATAAGTGGCAATGGGCGCAATGGCGCTCTGGGAATGGCCGGCTGATTAACCAGTTGACATTCAGGGCAAGACGCACACCAGCGTTGTACGTCTCCCCGAATGCCGGGCCAATAGAATCGGGTCATTATCCGGTTCAGTGTTTTTTCGAACCCCATGTGACCAGCCATTGGGTTAAAGTGAGCCGCCTGGAAAAGCATTTCCCGACGGCTTTTTGGAACCAACAACTGGGTTACGATTTCATTTACTTGAGTGTCACGACTCACCCGGTACAGTCTGTCCCTGATTAAAGCGAAGTGGGGATATGGCTGTGCTGCGTCAGGGCGCACCAGCTGACCATCAATTTTTATCACTTGGTCGAAGGCAAAGCGTAGAGTATCATCTCGAGATTGCTCAAGTGGAAAATCTTCCATGGAGGACAACGTGGGAGCCTGATGTGTCTCCGGAGGAGGCACCCCCGGCTCCCCCTCCCCATCCGCAGCGTCGGACAACCTCGCGTCACCACTGAGCACCGCACACACATCCCATGTCCCTATTGGTCGTGAATGCACCCCCACACATTGCCCCACTAGGTGGTTGAACCCAGGCCAATCGGTGCCCACGATTATGGGGTGCGTCAGGTGGGAACTAACTGCAGCCTTGACACGATGCATTTTTCCCCTATACCTGATTTCCACTGGCACCACGGGATATCTGTGAATGTCCCCATGTACACATTTAATATCCACCCATGAGGCCTCTACCAAAGCCCTAGGCCGAATCAAGCTTTGGTGAACTAAGGACTGCGTACAGCCCGAGTCCAGCATTGCCTGATGTACACCCCCTTGGATCCTTACCGGAACCCTGTATGTTCCTCCTGGACCGGGGGAGGGAGTCGGAGGGCCCGCCACCCGGACCACCTGACCGACCTCCATGAGGGGGCACTCCCGGCGGACGTGTCCGGGTTGGCCGCACCTCCAGCAGCCCTGCCCTGGCGCTTGAGGAACCCCCTGTGGGTCAGGAACAGCGCCCGAAGTGGCTGGACTCTGAGGTGGAGGAGAGAGGGACAGAGGGGTAGATCGGGGTTGAGGAGAGGGTGGGAGTGGAAGCCCCACCCTCCTGCGTGGTGCCGGAGTCGGCCGGCCGATTCCCCGTGGCTGTCCCTCCGCGCCGCGGCCATGGACCGCCAGGTGATCCTCTGCCAAGGTGACCGCGGCCGCCAGGTCCTTGGGGCGGTGGCACCGCACCCATTCGGAGGTTCCACCGGGGAGGCCATCCACGAACTGCTCCATTACCACCTGGTCGAGGATCCGCCCCTCGTCTGCGGACTCCCCCACCTGCAGCCACCTGGAGGTGGCGTCCCTCAGCTGTTGGGCATATACGAAGGGGCGGTCGGCTGGCCCCAGTCGGGTAGAGCGGAACCGCCTCCTGTGGTCCTCCCGTGACTGGCCCGTGCGGTCGAGGACGGCCCGCCGGATGTCCTCGAACCTCCCCCGTGAGGATGCAGGCAAGCCAAGCGCTGCTGTCTGCGCCTCTCCCGACAGCAGCGGGAGCAGCCGCACAGCCCACTCTCCGGCTGGCCACCCGCAGGCCACCGCCGTCGCCTCGAATGCCTCCAAGAAGGATTGTGGATCGTCCGCCGCCGTCATCCGCTGCATGGTGATCCCCGAGAGCAGAGATGGGGAAGCTGGCCTTGCTGTCTCTGCCTGCGCGGTGAGTCTCTCCAGCAGGGCCGTTTGTCTCTCTGCCTGGGCATGGAGGACGTTGAGGTGTTGTCGGTTGACAGCCGCCTGCTCCCTGTGCATGGTGGCGATCTCAGTCAGCATTTGGGCCAAGGCCATCACCGGCTGAAGGTGCTGCTGGTCCGTCATCCTGCTGGGCTATGTGTCCCTGTTCAGGTGCCAATGTGGCCGCAGGCCACCCAGGTTCTCCCCCAGCAATAATCACACCACCACTAAGGTGTCAGCCAGACCTTTTATTGTGCTATCTTTCTTTTTATACGTCTCTCCTGTACGTCCTCCTAGTCTGGGCTTCGTCTTGTCCTCCCCGGTGAGTGTCCTTTTCCCCTCCTTGTTCTCCTACTGCAGGTAAAAAGAGCCCCATTAGTACTCCTCAGTACAGCTGGCCTTAATCACTTACCTGGTGCTGGTCCTGCGGAGCCGGCCCTGCCGTGTCTCCCCCCTCCTACCGTCGGAGCCCAAACCACGCCCACCTCCACACCCAGCTGACCCAGTCAAACGCTTTTTTGGTGTCTAAGCTGATCAGGGAGTGCTTGTGTGGTGTTTATTGACATGGTCTATAATATGAAGGGTGCGCCTGATGTTATCCTATGTTTGGCGTCCTTTTACAAAATCTGTCTGGTCTTCGTGTATCAGGTCAGGTAGAAAATGTTCCAGTTGTTTAGTGATAATAGATAAGTTTAAATACGTTTAAAATTGATATTTGGCGGTATGACTCACAGCATTCTTTATTTTTCCCTTCTTTGGGAATAACAGATATCACAGCATCCCTCCAAGATGGTGGGGCTATAGCTTTCTCAAGCGTCCAGTTAAATGATTCCAATAAAACCGGGGCAAGTACTTCTTTAAATTTTTTGTACCATTCATTTGGGTAGCCGTCACTGCCAGGGCTCTTATTGGTTGCCAGTCTGCCTATGGCTTTATCCAATTCGTCTTTTGTAATCGGGGCGGTCAAATAACTATTTTGCTCTGAACCTATTGAAGGGAGGTCCATAGAGATCAGAAATTGTTTTAATTTCTCTTCATCAGCCTTCTCAGGCTGTGAATATAAGGTTTCATAATAGTTTTTAAAGATTCTTTGAATTTTTTCTGGATCATATTTTAAAGTATTTGTCGGAGGGTCCCTGATCTTATGTATTGAATTTGTTATTTGTCGCGTCCAAAGACGCCTCGCTAGTATTCGTGTTGCCCTTGGGCCTGATTCGCAGAAAGTTTGTTTTGTGATTCTCAGTTTATTTTCTATTTCGTCGTTAACTAAGTTTTCTATTTGTTTCTTTATTTCTTGATCTGGTTCCCTATTATGTCTTTATTGTCATTTTTGGGTTGTTGTTTCTCTAGTTTTTCCAATTCCTTCTCTAATTGATCATATTTTGATCTCCGGATTTTCCTTAAGTGAGTTGTTCTTGATATTAGTTTCCCTATCATAACTGCTTTGACCGTATCCCAGATAATTGTTGGATCGGCCTGGTCACCCTTATTATCGTTTATACATTCACCAATTTCTTTTTTAATTTCTTCCACTATGGATTTATTATTTAAAATTCCAATATTCAGCCTCCATAGTGTATTCTTTGGCTTGGTGCTTAAATGTATATTTAGATATACTATGTTATGATCAGATATATCTGCTGTTCTGATTGTGCACTCATGTACTCTATGTTTATCTATAGTATTCATCAGGAAAACGTCCAACCTAGAGTGAAATTTGTGTGTGGCTGAGTAGTGGGTGAATTCCTTATCCCTTAAATGGACACTTCTCCATACATCAAATAAACCTGCCTCTCTTATCAGAATATTTAGGTCTTTTGATTTTGGGGAACTGTGTCTGCTTGTGCTTGTTGTATTTAGTTTGTAGTTTAAAATTGTGTTCCAATCTCCTGAACATACAAGGATTCCCTCACCCTCAGAAGTAATCAAATCGAGTAATCTTTTGAAAAAAGATCTGTCACTCTCTGGAGGAGCATAGACATTTACAAATGTGACCAAAACACTATCCATCCTGCCCTGGATTAGTATATATCTACCTTCATCATCTCTTTTTTTCTTTAACTCATTGGCTGCCAGCCATTTTCAGAGCAAATAGTCCCTGACTGCCAGCGTTTTTGGGCATTTTGACTGATCTTTCAAGACCCACAGAATATTGAGTTTTATGACTACATAAACATTGAAACTACCTAAAGAAACAGCAGACTCTCTTCTTTCATCAGAAAAAATAAATTTGTTTCTAGCCTTTTTGGTTCTTTAGAAATCAGCAGTAGAACATAGGGTGGTTTCAGCAAAAACACCAGATTTTGACCAAAAAACAGAGAAAACAAGCTTTTTCTGCAGAGAGGCAGAACAGAGACTGACGTCAATATTTTTTGCTTTAGTGGCCCCTCAAACATCTGAACAGTTGTTTACTTCTATGGAACAACAAAAACAACACTGAAACAACAATTTTTGATGGCAAAACAATTATTTATATACAAATAACCAGCAACAAACATTTCACATTTGACAAAAAATTAACTGAATATGTGTGTGTGCATTGTCACAGCTTTTTATGTTTGAAAAAAAAAAGACAAACTATTTACCGACCATTTGAAATAAATACAGGTGTGTGTGTGTGTGTGTGTTTTCATCCTTACACACAATAATTCAGCTTTTTATGTTTGACAAAACAAATGACAATAGTGAGTGTGTGCGTGCATGTGTGTGTTACACAGCATAATTTTGTTTTGTGTGGTAGGCTGTGAAACATTCTCCTTCGTGCAGGGAGACACCACAGGATCTGCAACACATTTTGGTCTCACTGCGCTGGCCCCTGCGTGCACACACCCTGCACCTCCTCGCTGGCCTTGTCTTTTTGCCAGTAGGCTGCAGGTGTTCCAGCTGATGCCTGTACATCAGCCCATCTAGCTGGCTCTCTGGGTCTGTTTTATATGGTGCCCTCTGTGTGCCCCTTTCTTCCTCAAAGTCCTCTGCCCCCTCAGCCCCCACACCCACAACATCCTCAACCTTCTCTACCTGCTTTACCACCTCCTCCACACCCAGTTTTGCAGTCCAGGACCTCACCACTCTCCGCATGAACTCCAAATGAGTTTTGCACCCCCATGGATTTCTGGCTTTGTACAGCACATATGCATTAAACATGGACAGTTGAAACAGATAGGCCACAAATTTCTTAGACCAGTTCAGCGACCGTCGGATGAAGGGGTAGTAGGCAATGTTCTGATCCAACTTATCCACCCCATTCATACAGGCATTGTATGCTACAATGCATTCTGGCTTCTGCTGAGGAACTCTGGTTCTTTGTCCTCTGTGCTACACGTCCACACTCTCCATCCGATCTTAGTGGCAGGTTGTCACCATCTTCACGACCCGCTTGTCCTGCCACGCAAGGACCATCACCTGCCCATTGTGGCGCAGAGTTTTTCCTCCCGCCCCCAAGTCAGACTTTGTCACCTCAGTGATGACCTTTGGTTCCCCCCTGTTTTTGCGGGAGTTCCACAGACATTGGTCTGTGCTCCCACCAAAAGCTCACAGAGTGAAACAGAGTTATAAAAATTGTCCATGTACACTGTGTATCCGTGACCTGTGAGACAATCCAGAAGACCAAACACAGTGTCTGGCAGAGTACTACCCTCTCCAACATAAGGCTTCATGTTGAAGCAGTACCCTATGGCAGAGTCACACAAAATGTAGGATTTTATTCTGTACTTCACAGGCTTTTGAGGGTTGTACACCTTGAAGGATAGCCGCCCCCGCCACGGCATCATACCTTCATCTATACAGACATTTCTCCCAGGTTGGCACAATTCCTTGAACTTGCCCACAATGTAATCCAACACTGGCCGGACTTTATACATGCGGTCAGTGGCATCCTGTGCTCTATTGTCATTGTAATGGAGGAACCTCCATATGATCTGAAACCGGTTCTTCGACATTGTCTGGGAGAAATACGGGGTGGCATCCACCTCAACCACACTCCTGTAGAGTTCCAGGTTTGGCTATTTCACATAGCCTGTGAGAAATGTAAGTCCAAAGAAAGTTTTAATTTCTCGGACTGACACCGGTCTCCATGCGTTACCTCTACTGTGTGGCAGTCTGTCAGGGTGTGCCTCAAAAAACTGTCAAGCATAGAGGTTGGTCTGATCCACAATGTACCCCAGCAGCTCGTCAGTGAGGAACAGCTCCAGGAAGTCCACTGGCAGGTCTGAATCCAGCTCCGCCGCAGCGCTCTGGGGACCAGGGATTGCCGTGAAGGGGATGTTGCTTGGTTTCCAGCCGGATTCAAGCCACTCAGTTTCCTCCCCACGACCTCTGTTCACTGCACAACCTTTTCTTCCACTGCAAACACGAGTGGGACCCCTGCTGGCTGCATCACGCCGTCTCTCTGGGGCCTCTGGGGATGAGGCCCTGCTGCTCCCCGTTGATCCAGACGGATACCATTCGTCCGATGAATCTGGATCAGGTTCACTGAATTCATCAGAGCCAGATTCATCTGATGAAACAGGCCGACCGGTTGGTGATGTGCGGTCTCTCTTTGATGTGCGCCCTCGGCGCCCACCACGCTGACTCTCACTGAATTGATCGGATCCAATTCTTCCTCCAACCATGGAAGAGGAGCTACGTAGCTCCATAGATGTACCCTCTCCAGGATCACCATCATCCTCCCTCACGTTTGCGACACCGCCTCTGCCTAAAGCACCACCACGACTGAAACTCTCTCCGATTGTTAATTGCTTGTATACATCTCCGTCCGACATTCTCCTCCCCATTTTCTCCCCACAAACTTTGCATCTTCTTCTCCGTGTTTATACTCCAAAGATCGCACTATTTATTGCCATCTAGTGGTGATCTACTGTTTAACCCTTAAGTTTACAAGCATGATATTTACTGACAAGCTCCGCCAGACTCTTCTCGTGTGTTTTGCGTTAAAAAAGCAATTGACGTCTATACACGTCAATGGCAGTGAACGGTTGGATTTAAATTGACGTCTATAGACGTCAGTGGCAGTCAATGAGTTAATCATCTCAAAGTTTAATGAATTAGATATCATTATCACCACCCCTCTCTTTCTACTATTTTTACATGAACTATAATACGTATTGGAGTATCCGAACTTTCTTAGTTTCTCGTGTTCAGGTTTTGACTTGTGTGTCTCTTGTAAAAATACCACATTGGACTTATCTTTCCTCATTTTCACTAGGACCCTACTCCTCTTGACCGGGTTGCTCAGGCCATTGACATTCAGAGAAGCTATTTTCAGATTATGTGACATTATCACTCAAGTGTAGAAAACTGTAAATGGTTTTGTAATAGTGTTTTCCCCCAAATAACACAGTGAAACAAGAACAATGACAGACCAAGGTCAACTGAACATAATAAAAAATAGACCTCCAAACTGGGAGGAGGTAACTCCTCACCGAGACCCCGTTGGTGGGTCTAGGATAAAGCCTATCACTAAGACAGGGCCCTATACATAGGGTGGCTAAGCCATTTGAAGGAACTAGCCCTACCATCCTAAAGTCCAATTTAAACTACTGAAAATTTGGTCATCGCTCCCAGACATTTCTTGACAATTAAGCCTACATAAAGCCTAATATTAATTCAGCTCAGTTCTTGCATTTCAGCCTTGTGGTTGCGGTAATCTTACCAGTCTGTGATGAATTTTAATTCTTCATTTTACCTCCCTTGCTCTTGGGATCACATCTGTGAGCAGTATGGTCGCTCTGGAAACTCTTGAGTTGATACCGTGCTCTCTGGGTGACGTTGTCCTCCACCTCCCGATGCCCCGTTACCTTCTGCCAGGAGCCCAGCAGCTCTCCTAAACGCGCTCCCCAATCAGTCTCTCCCTCAGCCGGCGTCGCCTCCTCCACTGTGATTCCACGTCTCCTCAGCTCGTCTCTTGCCTCCTCAGCACTGTAGTAGAGTCGGGCTGCCGTTTCCCAGTGGATGAGCATGTTTACATACGGTGTTTGGAAGCGGAATCCTTTCACTTTCAGAGCCTTTTTGATCCCGTTGTATTCTTTGCGTTTCTTGACCACCTCGGCAGTGTAATCATGGTCAAAATAAAGAGTTTTGTTATTCAGCTGAATCCTTTCCTTTTTCTGCTTTCTTCCACGCCTCCATTAAGATCCACTCTTTGGTTGCGAATTCCTGGAAATTGATTATGAATGCTCTTGGGGGTTTATCTGGAGCAGGCCTCTGAGGTCCAGATCTGTGTGTGCGTTGTATGTTTAACTCCATGCTGACCGGGACCGGCAGCTTGTTCCGGATGAGCGCCTCGATAAACTATGGCACTATGGCAGAGTCTTTTCCCTCTTCTCCTTCTGCCACTCCGAAAATGCGGATGTTATTGCTTCTGGAGCGTGACTCCAGGTCATTCAATTTATGTTACATGGCTTTTTGCTGTTTCAGGCAGGTGCTCAGTGCCTCGGTCGTTTCAGTCGCCCATCTCTCAACCATCTCCACCCTCGACCCTGCTTCTTCCACTCGGTCGGTTAGGTTACGTACTTCTGCCCCGAGCATATCAAGTTTGCCGTTGATTTCTTGTCCAAAATGAGCGATATTGCAAAGTGTTGTTATCGCCTTTTAGGTCGCCTTAATTATATCTGCAGGTGCCATGCCAACCTGATCAACTTTACTGCTGCTGTCTCTGGCTGTCGTCGTGTTTTTCTGTTTTGTAGGCTCTCTTTCGTCGGCTTTTTGGCTTCTAAGTGTTCTTCCCCAATCCCTCTATCTTTCTAATAAGACAATACTGAATTTTGCGTTAGTTTGGGTGTAAATTGCAGTTTGCCTGGGAGCGCGATCTCACTATGCGTCTGGCTACTCCATGAGCCAACCCGGCAGCCATATAAACATTATTTGACAGTAATGCAAGCAACTCCCCATTACATCTACAGACATTTCACGTTAATGTATGGGGTTGTGAATGTACAAAAACCAGAAGGTCTATGTAAAAGTACCTTTATATCAACTTCTTTTATAATCATTAAATCCATACATGTTTCTGCTGACATTTTACAGTATTGTCCAATCCATCCAATGCAGATCCCCATTTGAGATGTGTTTCAAGATGTATAATAACCAGAGTGTATCATTAAATTCCCTTTTACTGCTTGCTTTACAGTAGTAAGTAATTCACTATTTGTACAATGTTATCTTTAAAGTTTAAGAATTTATAAACCAATAAACAGGCATATCAAATTATAATGTGGGTCTGAAGCTGGCCAACCCAATAAGACGTCAAACAATACTTTGCTAGAATGTCTTTATTTATTTCTCGTTCAGATTACTTCAACAGATATCAAATAGAAGCAAAAACTGTTTTGTACATTGCATCATTTGAATGTTGCATTCTCATAAAAGGGGGACTAAAGCCAGTTTAATTTATACATGTTATTCCAATGGTCTAAAATGGTTCAAATTGTTAGTGAACATTAACAAATCTCTCTCAATTAATTATTTTTCTAATTTGTGATGTCATATGATAATGTCTGCTCCAACACACCTGATTCAAATGAGTGGCTCCTTATCAGACCTCAGCAGAGCTTGATAAACTAGCTTTTCATTTGAATCAGGTGTGTTGGAGCAGGGTAACATCTAAAACATGCAGGTAGGGCTGCACAATTAATCGAATTTTAATCACGATCACAATTTTGGTTTCCGTAGTCAAATTCGCATGATCAAGCGATATTTAAAATGCATCATTCTGTTCATACAACGCTCCGTGTCATAGGTTTTTTTCCCCCAAAGCCAATCTAGCGCTCCTCAGAGTGATAGAGAAAACGCTCTCTCTTTACTGCCTCCATGAGCCAATCGGAGTTGTTCCCTGCACCACCGTGCAGCTTAGTTTATAGATGTATTACTAGTCGACAGTCACTGGGGACAGAGTAGCAGCGAACGTGGGGAAAGCTCCACAGTAGATAGCAGTCGCCGGTCAGAAGGCGATAAACTATCTTAACAAAAAAAAAAAAAAAAAAGTCTAACGTAGCAGAGGGCGAGGCTGAGGGGCTTGTCCCGAGAATTGGATTGTCATCCATTGTGTGGAAGCATTTTGCTTTCAAGGCAAGTGACACAAAACAAGAACAGGTCATATGCAGTTTTCTTTGTTTTATTTATTCTTTAAGGATATACACTGAATTTTGGTGAATAAGAAGACCTATTTTATTTTGATGCACATATTTGTACATTAGCAGGAATGTAGCACCATATGGTTGTGAAGGCATTTATAACGAGCCTACTGTATGTGACAATAAAATTTGTTTTGGTTAAAATTTAACAAATAATCCTGATAATTAATCATGATCTCAATATTGATGAAAATAATTGTGATTATCATTTTGGCCATTATCGTGCAGCCCTGCATGCAGGGCAGTAGCTCTCCAGCTAACCCACTGTTGCTAACTTTGGAGCTAACCCCCAGTACTTACTTTTACTTTTCCAGCACTTGGAGAAACAACAGACGTGACTTTTTAGCATTTATTCACTGACACACTGTAGTCTGTACTGTACATTTACTGCCAGACTGACAATTTAGTGCTAACCTTTTCCTCTGCTCGGATCACATCCACCATCACCTCTCTGCTGATCACTTTCCCACTTGCTATCCTAACATAATCCTTAACGGAGTACGTGTACAATGAGTACAATTAGACCTAGGTTAGGTTGGACGAGTTCAAAGTTGTGAAAACTACGGGGGTGTTTTGAATACCGTCGTTTTCACAGGTAATTTTTTAGTCTGTCCCTCCCGCCGCAGGAAATAATGGATTAATCCTGGAAAGCTGTTGATGTAGCACTTTTCTCCTTATGAAAGTAAAACGGGAATTATTTGACCAATGAGAATTTGGTCGGAAGAGAGCATATCGACCAACTAATCGACCAGTCGACCAGGAGACTAAAGGCTACTACAGAATAAAGCTCATTTGGGTATTAAAAAATAAAATTATTATACAAAATTAGTTTTTTCATTCATTGTCTATGAAGCAGCTCCCTAATGCTTTCCATGCTTGTGTAGGAACCATGTGAAACAGATTGCAACAGAGTGGTCAAGGCTACTGCACAGTGTACACACCTGGTAAACAGATAGTAGGCCTGGGTCATACAGTGTAGCGCCTAGTAGTTACTGGAATTTTACTTGGCTTTCCCCTGGCTGACAACGCCATCCTGTAGGGTGTGTGAGGCCAGGTATGACCATGGGGATGTTGAGGCCGGGAACCTTCCAATAACCATGCAGGCCGTATGTGAAGGCTGTGCCAGTGATGCAAAACGACTCAGGAAGAGGCTGGGGGATACAAAGTTCAAATCAGTACCATGATTAAAATACTTGTGACACATTAATATACTAACAATACATTAAAACATACATATTTTGAGCTGTTTTATTATATTCCAAGTGTATTAGAACTGTATTTCTAACCCTAACCCCAACCACAGATTGTTTCAGCTGCTGCAGTTGGTACTGCAGCCTCAAAGCCGGAGCAGCAGACAACCAGGCTTATGAACAATGAACACTAAATGCCTGTCTGTACATTACACAGACACACCCACACACACACACTCATAGTCTCAACCAAGCCCACACAAACATGCAAACATCAGCATACACATGTATAACGGCAAAGCCCACACACACACACTACACTATACATATCACTACCACACTATGTGTTTCTTTTTTAAGTGCTATGTTGCTATTACTATTATGCTATATTGCTATTTTATTGTTATTAATGCTAGTTGTTGATGCTATAAAGTCGAGGAACACAGACACCAACACTGTTGGAAAGGCGACAGGTTACTGGTAACGTATTTACTTCTAGCAATAAGTAGGAGCAGCTGCGCGGTCTAATGTTTTTTTTAATTAATAGTATTAGGTTATTAATTTATCATGCTAACTGGATAAACTTATTAATACTAGCATGCTAGCTAAGACTCATTCTCTGTCAGGTCACAACTTGCCACAGCCTTTTATTTACATGTTTACAGGACGGAATAGGAGCTTAAACATGTACTCGTCACCTGATAAATGTAACTTAAGCTTACATGACTGGTGCAAGATTCTTTAATAACTTCTTTGGATATAACGTTTGGTTAAGAAACGCCACACAGACTATTTAACGCATACAAAAGGTAAATGCTAACGTAAGCTCTGCTGATTCAACATACATTTTAAAATTCTCACACTTATGCAACGTCAACGCTTTAGTTATGTCAAGTTATAGCTAGTGTTGATTGTTACTATCTTACTTTCCCTTTCTGCTGCACCTAGTGTTACATTAGCTCAGCTCATGACAAGTTCAGTTGATATCTCTCTTTATACGAAACGTCATGTGAAGAAAAAGTAAAGTTATTACCTTACCTTTAGTGAAAGCTGAAGGTGAATCATCATCCTCGACTCAACAGGCTTGGAAAACTACTTGTGTTACTTTATCCAGAGAAATTTCCGATCTGTAGTCTCTCTGAATCTACGTGCTCTTTGTGGATCTGTCTGAAGCGGACAACTGAATGTTGCGCAGTCATTGGATGAATTACGGCCTCGCCCTCAGAACTCAACAATATCATCGGTCGAGATCATCTACAGTAAATCTCGTACATTCAGGGGAAAAGACCGTAGATACATTGGATATTTGCTTGTATTTGCTGTCAAATAATGTTTATATAAGGTAATATATTATCCCGTGATTTTATTTTTGGTATAGTATAAAAAAAATTAACAAAAACATTATTTACCAGGAATTTACTGTAATTAGACTGGATAACCCCATAAAATAAAAGCCTAAATCTCTCAAAATACATTAATTGGTGTTAAAGGAGGGCAATTTGAATGTAATGTTACTTCATTTTCAAATAATACTGAATAAAAACAAGTCCTTATTTAAATTAGGTAATTTTAATGTATTTTTGCTAGATTTTTCATTTTTTGTGCAAGCTCATACATTTGTTTAACATTCTAGAGATGTTTTATAATAACAGTTTTTGTTTTTTCTACAACATTTTTTTTTTACCAATATTCTTTTTATTATTTTCACAACATAACAAAGAAGTAGCAAGTAATTACATGCATTGAACGAACATGTCAACCTCCCACCCCCCACCCCAAACCCCCCACATTATTCCAGGTCTTGGTTGCGGGTCAGGATAATGCGTTATAGTCCATTACCTTGTAAAAAAAAGGGGGGAAAAAAGGAAAATATATTTCTACAATATTATTTACTGCAGCGAGCCACTGTTCACACGTCCCCAGGTTCTTCCATCACACTTGACAAGTCTGTTCTTGATATATAGTAAATGAAAGGATCCCAGATCTGATGAAAGTTATGTTGTTGATGTTTTATGGAATAGGTAATTTTCTCCAAAGGGAGAGTTATGGATAGCTCAGACAAGCACCTGCTTATACTTGGTCTTCTGGTTTTTTTCCATGAGAGAGCTATTACTCTTTTTGCCATTAACACACTTAAGTCTACAAATATTCGTTGATTATTTTTGAGTTTCAAATTATCTGGATGTAAACCTAATATAAACAGCTGTGGAATTAAGGGTACTTGAATCTGTAAAATATTTTGAGTACATTGTTTCACTTTTTGCCAGAATCTTTGTATTTCTGTACATTGCCAAGTACAATGGAATAAAGTACCTTTTTCCTTCTCACATTTAATACAAATATCAGGTATGGCGCTGTTATATCTGTTTAGCTTTTCTGGAGTTATGTATGTTCGCATCAACCAGTTATATTGTAGCAATTTCAGGCGGGTGTTAGTAGTTCTCGATTGTGCTTTAGTGCATGCCTCCTTCCACTTTTCTATTGGGATGTCTTCCTGTAAGTCCTCTCTCCATGCCTCCAGACGTCCTGCAGATGTTTCTGTACTTCCATCTACCAGGCATTGATAAATTTTAGAAATTAAACCCCTCTCTAAGCAATTCGTGCTCATTATGTTTTCTATGGTTGACATTACTGGAATGCATAATGTTTGATTTTGGTGTGATCTAATGAAATTTCTCAACTGTAGGTATTTAAAAAATTGATTACGGGGTATGTTAAATTTATCAATTATTTCTTCAAACGTCATCAACACCTTTTGTGAGTTGTAGAGATTTCCTATTTTCCTCAGCCCCTTAGTAGCCCAAGATTTAAATCCCCTGTCTGCTTTTCCTGGAGGGAAGGAGTTATTCCTCCATATTGGGCTGAAGACAGAGAGAGAGAGAGGACGTTTCAGATGTTTTTTAACTTGATGCCACACTACGATCATGTTTTTCACAATAGGATTTTTTGTATTCTTTTTAAGGCTTCTGGTACTTGCTGAGTACAGATACATAGGGAGGGGCAGATTTAGCTGGATAGCATCTCTATCTGAGAAGTAAAACAACAATGTTCTTAACTGTGTTGCCCAATAGTACCAGATTGGGTTGGGACATTTAAGTCCCCCTCTGTTGAAAGGTAAGTACAATAGTGACAGTCGTGTCCGGGGATGTCTATTCTTCCACAAAAATCTAACGAACAATCTTTTTAGTTGAGTGAACAGATCACTTGGAGGAGGGAGGGGAAGATTTTGAAACAAATACAGCAGTTTCGGCAGTATATTCATTTTAAGGATGTTTATTTTTCCTATTAGTGACGTTGGTATGAGTGTCCACCTGTCCAATAACTTTGAGAGTTTGAGAGTTAATGGCTCATAATTACTGGCTACAATATATTTTAGTTGCAGGACAATTTGAATGCTCAGATATGTAAAGTGATCCACAATATTAAATTGAGTGACTATTTTAGGAGGACTTTTAATTTCTAATTGATTTAGGAGCATTATTGATGATTTGGATTTGTTTAATTTGTATCCTGAGATTTCTCCAAATACACTAATGAGTTTTAGTAATTCAGGGACGGATTTTTCCAATTTTTTAAGGAATAATATTACATAATCTGTGAATTGAGCCAGGCGGTGTTCTTGTTGTCCAATTAATAAGACTGTTACATTTTGGCGTGTTCTTACAGCTATTGCCGGTGGCTCTATAGCAATAATGAACAGCAGAGGGGATAAGGGGTCCCCTTGTCTACAACCTCTTTGTATTTTGATGGTTTTGGATATATTATGATTAGTCATGATTTCAGCATATGGTTCTTTATAAAGTAGTTTTATCCTTTTAATAAAAATTTCTCCAAAACCAAAGCGTGTAAGGATTTCAAATAAATAGGGCCATTCCACTCTGTCAAAAGCTTTTTCAGCGTCTAATGACAGTAATGCTGTATCCGTTGCCCCTTTTTCTTCAATTAATATGTTTAGAATTCTCCTAACATTATGAAAGCCCTGCCTACCTTGTACAAAGCCATTTTGATCTTTGTGGATAATATTTGGAATTATTTTCTCGAGTCTCCTGGCTATTATTTTACTCAAAATTTTTAAGTCCACATTTAAAAGACTGATTGGCCTAAAGTTTTCACATTTATTATTTGGTTTGCCTGGTTTTGGCAACAAAGTGAATAGTGCTCCCCTTAGGGATGTTAGGAGGATCCCACTGTGAAAAGATTCACTAAACATTTCTAATAATGGTAGCATCAGTTTGTGCTTGAACATTTTATAAACTTCAATGGGTATCCCATCTGGCCCAGGGGTTTTCCCACCTTTGATGCTGTCAATGGCCACAGATAGTTCCGCTAAAGTTATATCTTTATCTAGTTCTCCCTTAGTTACTTCTGATATCTTGGGAATGTGGATGCTGTCCAAGAAATTATTCAAATCAGATGTATTTAAGCCTATTTCTCAGCTATAAAGCTTTTCATAAAATTTCTTGAAGTTTTCTTTTATTTCAATTGGGTCCACAATATTTTCCTTGTTGTCATTTTGTAGTGAGATTATAAGTCTTTCATTCTGAAGTTGTTTGATCCGCCATGCCAACACTCTGCCAGGTTTTTCTCCTTGATCATAGAATGTCTGTTTAAGTCGTAATAAACCTGATAGAGCTTTTGTTGTAGATAATTCATTGTATTGTGTTCTTAACAGAAGTAATTTTTGGTGAGCATCTTGAGAACCTGATTGGTAGTATTCTTCTTCTAATTTCTTAATTTCTGTTTCTAATGATTTTGTTTTCTTGAAAGTTTCTTTGGCTTTAGAGCTTGTAATGTTAATTATTTGTCCTTTAATAAAAGCCTTAAATGCTTCCCATCTGAAACTTCCTGAGGTTTTGTACTGTATTTGTTTCAAAATAGTATTTAATCTGTTCATCTAGGAATGTAACAAAACCAGTATCCACCATCCATTTTGTTTTAAATCTCCATTTGGGAATATCACAAGTCAATTTGGGATCATAATAAACTAAAGAGTTCGGAGCGTGGTCTGACAGGAGTATAAGATCATAAGAAACCTCCTTTAATTTACATTTTAGGAGTGCTGAAACCAGAAAGAAATCTATGCGGGAGTATGACTGGTGTGTACTGGAGTAACATAAATACTTTTTCCCAGTGGGATTATCTTCCCTCCAAACATCAATTAGGTTCATTTCTTTCATGAAATGATGAATTACACCCCTGCTTCTCGGATGTGACCGGTCCACTCCCAGACTTTTGTCCTTCTGTGGATCTAAGGTACAATTAAAATCGCCTGCCATAATACAAGCGCCAGGTAAAGAAGCAATTGTAAGAAATAGGTTTTGAAAAAACTTGGGTTCATCTGAATTTGGAGCATAGACATTTATCAGAATTAATTGTTCCCTAAGAATTCTTCCCTGAATAATCAAGTATCGTCCTGCCTTATCCTTGATAACTTTATAAATTTGTAGTGGAATAGAATCATGAATTAAAATCATAACACCCCTTGCCTGCGAGGTAAAGGGGGCTGACAGAATTTTACCTTTCCACCTCCTCCTCACTTTAAGCTCATCTTCATATGTTAGATGAGTTTCTTGAAAGAATACTATATTAGACTGTAATACTTTAATCCTGTTCATAACTTGTTTAACCTTTTTTGTCTTTTGTAGCCCTCTACAGTTCCAGGAAGTAATTTTAACTTTTAGTTCAACAGACATATGGACAAATCATTTTAAATTTCCCCAACACTAAACAAAGAAAAAAAAAGAACAATAACCACAATAATTTCCCTCTGTCGTCATCAGTCTACCTGAATGAAGTCAGCCCCCCCCCCCCCCCCCCTTTTGTATATTGAACCTCCGGAAAGCAAAGAGCTGGTCCACACCACGTGAGGAACAGTATAACTATGCTGATGCCAAAAAAATTACAAAACCAGGTAAACCTAACCTAACTGCTCTGCCACTATAATTCACCCAACATACAACAAACGCACCCATATATGTTCAATTAAACAGTGCACATTAAATCAGAAAATTGCTCCTAATCAATAGACCTGGGAGGGAGAGAGATCAAAACACAATGTTGCATTTAACTAACTTTCACTCTGCACTCCACTCCTGTCCCTAGTATCAGGGTGTCGGAATAATGTTCAATCAGCAGTTTTGGATCATGTTTCCAATGATGTCATCTGCTCATCAGTAACGTTACTTCAGCCTGGTTGATTATCCGATTGGTTCTTCTTAATGAAATGTTCAGCTTCGTCGGCGCTGGTGAAGATGTGTGCGCGCTCCCTATAGGTAACTATGAGCCGGGCAGGAGGGACCATACCATACCGGAGCCCCAGTGATCGGAGTTGCTGCCTCGCCGCCTCGAACTCCTTCATCTTCTTGTGCGTCTCCGCTGTCGCGTCCTGGTAAAACCTCACCGGCTGGTTCTTGTAGAGGATCTGCCTTTTCACCCTAGCTGCTCTCATCACTGCTTCCTTGTCTTTATAATTCAGGAATTTCATTATGAGGGTTATAGGTGCGGAGTTAGTGTCGTGTCTTCTTGGTCCCAGTCTATGTGCTCTTTCCATTGTAATTTTCCCCCGGAGCGGCGCAAGCTCCAGCGCCTCCGAAAACCAACTCTCCAGGAACCCACAGGCGTCCTCACCCTCCGCGCTCTCAGGTAAATTAACCAGCCGTACATTGGAGCGACGTGAACGAGCTTCCAGGTCCAGTACTTTCTCTTCCAAGTCTTTATTTTTCCCCTCCAATTTTTTCACCTTCTCTGGGAGCGCTGTCACATCGTCTTCTGTTGTTGATATTCTTGTCCTCTGTCTGTGTGACTCTTTCTGACCAGTCTGTAATGTCTTTCCTCACCTTTTCAATCGCAGACAGAACGCCATCAAATTTGGATGAAATTTCAGTCTTCATGGCATTAATAGCTGCTAGTATTGCTGTCAAAGATGTACCGGACTCTTCCCTGGCAGTGGTAGTGTTAGCTTCCGGCTGTTTTTCGAGGCTAACGTTAGCAGCGGGGTTGGCGCCACCGCTAGCTTCCATGGCGTTGTTGTTAGCGGTGAGCTTGACTTTGGCCGTTGGTGTTGCAAATTTGGCTAACTTAGTTTAATGTTTAGAAATACTGATGAAACAAAGGAAGACAACTCGCAGCCAGACACAACAGAGTTATAGTTGGGCTGAATGATGCTTATGAATTGAGTATTTTAGAAAGGATTTGGAGGCTTAAGTAGCGGAGCAGTCTTGCATGCGTCTCTTCAGAATGCCGCCATAACCGGAAGTCCATTTCTACAACATTTTAACTGTAAAACTACAATGTCTACAGTAAAGATATGTATTTAAAAAACAAGTCTGTAGAATAACTAAAGGTTTTTTTTACTGTCATTTAACAGTAACTGTAAAAAAACAGTAAAAAGTCTGGCAGCAAAAGTTGCCAAACAATTTGTTTTTACATTAAATTGAATGTTTTCCTATAAAATAACAGAAAATTGGCTTAATTTTACATTCAGCAATAGAATGTGTATTTTTTGTATTTTTACATTGAATTCAATGTAATTTAACATATGAGACCATTAAAAAATGTAATAATTCTGTAAAAAAAAAAAAAATCAATAATATTCTATTATATTGTTATGCCCCAGGCTAGGGGAACAGGCGCAACATAAAATGCAGACGAACAAAAAAAAAAGATAAACCAAAAACTGTCGTTTATTGACACACTTAAAACGACAAGATGACAGGAATAAAGTGAAGCTTTATTCAGGGTAAACCAAGTCCAAAACAACAAACAAAACAACTATCTTCTCAATCACTCTATCTATGCCCTGGGATGAAAATCAAAGAAACAAAAATACATCACTAAGCCTGACTCCCTAAACTAACAAAAACAGGAGAAAAAGGGGAATCAAAATAAATGGCAGCTTACCCTTACTGCTTCTCTGATAAAACAAAGAAAATGTCCGTAAACAAAAAAACAATTTACTAACAAACTAAGGGAGGGTGCAAATGCACAGTAACCAGGTCGGCACAAACAAAACTAACAAACACACAGAACTATATAACACGGGTTAACACCAAAGTCAAAATTACTACAGTCTAACCGAGTTCAAAAACACACCAACCGAGGAGGGATGCCACACTGCACAGTGACAGCCCTCGAATGCTGGCTGACAGGGGTGCAGCTACCAGTGTCAGGGGGGTATGCAGCAACAATTTTGGCGCCCCCCCCCCAAAAAAAGAAAAAAAAGAATAGTAATAATAAATAAGTCTGCCGGACATCATCATGTATGGGCTTTAAATAATTTGGGTTTCTCTCCTTTTCCCTCTTCCTTTTTCTATTTTTAGCCCCTGACAGCTTTTTTGCTTTATCCATCTTTTCCCATGGACATCAACTCACTACTAGTGCCTGCTCGCTCAGCGCTCACGGCACCCCTGCTCCCTCTTCTACGTCAAAATTCTATGATGGAATCTTATGAGATAGGGCGCCCTTCTCTAGCATGTTAGTCCTCTAAAGTATTTTATAACCGTAAGGAAATACAGCAACTATTTAGAAATGCACAACAGCAGAAACATAAAGAAAATATGAATTTTATTATTATTATTTTTTACCATCGCTTTGGTGCCCCCCCTGATGTGGCGCCCCTATGCATCGCGTATAGTGCATACCCACTTTTGCGCCACTGCTGGCTGAGGAGCACAGCTTTTTAAAGTTGCCCGGTACAAACGAAGGAAAGAAAAGACAAAATTAAACACAGCATATTTACGCAACATAAACACGGCTGGGGGCCGTAACAATATTAATATACAGATTACAGGCTTTATTTTATGGTCAATATTTTTAATAAAAATAATTTACCGTGTATTTATAGCATTCATACTTAGTGTAGAAAAAAGTATATAAACTGTCAAATAATACCGTAAATAACTATAAATAAATAAAAATAACTAGAAATAACTTTTTTTTTACAGTGTAAGTTAAGTGTTTGAGAGTCCTGTTATGGTTTATGTTTAAGTCCGTAACAGTTATCTTAAGGTCGTTTTTTTTTTTTTGACACAACTTCAGCTACGTAGATCCCTTATCGAACATTTTTTGTTGTGTTTTATATGTATTTGTTGCACCCTTCTCTCTTGCAACTTTATTTTTAAGGCTCGGTTCAGTACACAAAACATATGTTCTCCTCACTTTTTGCTTCTACCAAAGATGTTCCACATTCATTGTGACAGCACACTCCTACAACTTCTCCAGATCTTAACCAAGAAAAAAAACCCAGTGCTCAAACAAAAGCGACCTACTCCACTGACAGAAGACAACATAGAAACATAGAATATAGAAATGTAATGTCCGGCCTGCAAACAAAAACATCAGTATGAAATCAGAATGAAAAGACATATATTTTGTAGGGTGCAATACCCTCCCCTACTACAAAAATGAGAAAAAATAAAAAAGATTAGACAGATTTTTTTCTTCTTTAAGGTCACTTATACAACCTCTGACACTTAATGAATCAACTATAAACACTAAACTAATAAACTGGGTTGCATACAGTTACGGTTACACTATCAAGTACTTCCCAGACTACAAGGTATGATCACAAGAAAAATAGCAAAATATTTTACTCCTGTTTTGGTGTATTGAATCGCTTATTGGTACATTGGTAGGCCTCCCAAGTCCTATAAGTCACATATGGCAACATCTACCATTCCACCTTACTTAATACCTTATTGCATTATACATGCCATGAATTGTAGTATTACTTATCACTTGTGTTGAGCTCTAACTTCTGTTACACATTCTCTGTACATCATACTAATATCCTTTTTTTTTTGTATTTCACTGCGTTTGATTTTTAATAGTCTCAGGTAAATAAACCCTGTAAATGACTATATCATTATAACTGTATTACACACCAAATGTCTATTTAACACATTATGAACTCTAATATGAACTTAGTCTTTGTAGTAGTGTAGTAGGTAGTGTCTCTGTTCTTCCTAAATACTATTCATTTCTTCACTAATGTGTATGTAGGTTGTCCTAGGTTATCATAAGTGTAGATAGTTTTTGGTTGGTGCCTCCTTGTGGATCGTCTTGGTCTCACGACCCCAGGATCTTCCTTTGACACCTCGGATATGTCCTCTTGAATCTCAGTGTAGTGGAGGACACCTCTCCAAACACACAAAATAAGAACGTTGACACTCTCCAGTGCAGTCTCTCATCATGTCCTCAATCTTTGGAGGTCGGCGTGACAGGAAATCTGCATCACGGTTGCAGGTCCCAGGTCTGTACTTCAGTGTGAAATGATAATCTGCTAACTCCGACACCCAGCGATGCCCCACAGCATTGAGTTTAGCTGATTTCATTACATATGTTAAGGGATTATTGTCACTGTATACCGTGAAGTGAGGGGCATGAAAGAGGTAATGGTGGAATCGCTCCGTCACGGCCTACTTAAGAGCGAAAAACTCCAGCTTTCCAGAATGGAGTCTGTAGTTTTTTTCTGCAGGAGTAAGTGTCTGTGATCCATAACCTATTACTCTTAATACCCCTCCTTGCCGCTGATACAGGACAGCCCCCAGGCCTTCTTCAGAAGCATCAATATGTAATATAAAGGGTTTCTCAAAATCAGGGTATCGCATTACAGGAGGGTTTGACAGTACATCAACTACTCTCTCCAGCACTTGCTGGTGTAGTGCTGTCCATTCCACTGGTTGAGATGGTGACACTTGGGAGGAACAGTGATGCTTGTTTTATTTTTTTGCGGCCAGCTTGTTTTTCTCAGTCTTTGGGTGGGACAGTAACTCATAGAGGGGCTTGGCAATTCTTGAGAAATCCGCAATAAATTATCTGTAGTAGCCAAGAAAAGTAAACAGTGATCTCACCTGTCTGACTGTTTTTGGCTTTTCACTTTTCAGTGCTTGGATTGCCTCAACTTCCTTCAGGTTCATCTGATATCCCTCCTCTGAAATGACACAACCGATGTAGCACACCTCTCTCTTGAAGAAGTCAAATTTTTTTGCTCTGAGCTTGATTCCACAGGCCTTTTGCCTCTGCAGCACTTTCTGCACATTCTCAACATGAAGGTCAAAGTTCTTGCTGAACACCAAGATGTCATCAAGATAGGGTACACATATCTCATCTCTTAGGTCTCCAAGACATCCCTCCATGTAACGCTGGAAAACAGCTGGGACATTTGTCAGTCTGAAAGGGATTCTGAGCCACTCATATAATCCCCAGGGCTTGATGAAGGCTGTGCAAGCTCTGCTTTCTTCACTGACAAAGCCCTGGTGGTAGGATCAAGCACTATGAACCACAAATTACCTCCAAGATTTTCCAGTATTTTCTGGATTCTTGGGATTGGGTGACGGTCGGCCAGTGTGTTTTCGTTTAACTGTCTGTAATCCACACACAGTCTTATTGTGGAATCTTTTTTCCTCACAATTATGATTGGGGATGAAGAAGAGGAGCTTGATTTCTGAATCCAGCCGTGACTTAATAAATCTTGAATGTGATTTTTCAACTCTTGGTACAGATGATGTGGAATGGCATTGTATGTCTTTGTCACTGGAATGTCATCCTTAAGGTGTATTACCATCCGTAGATCAGGAATACACCCAGTGTCCCAGTCATCTCTGGCGAAGACACCACACTCCTCTCTTAACATTTGTCTAACTTTCTCTTGTTGATCCACCGTTAAGTGTGAGAGGTCAACTGTTGGGTCCCAGGACATCTTCTCAGGATTGCTTTTATGGTGCTCGTTCACTGTGGCTGTGTTATTTTCATTGACTTCTGCCTTGTTTGAGCTAGCGGTTTCTTCCTGTTGACCTGAGGCTTGAGCTGTGGCCTTTTACAAACAGGGCAGAATGGCCTGCACCTTATATAACCAATTACAGTATACATATAGCCAATTACAGTGTGGTTTTGTAATCTGATATTAGTCTCTGTATTATTCTCTACTCTCACTGTAATCACTGCGTTATATTCAGTGGGGAGCTGCACAAGTCGCTGATTCACTACCAATCCAGGAAGCCATGGTGTGTTCTCGTTTGGCTCCAGGATTGCATAGTCACCTTGTAGCACTTTCTTATTCAGTCTGCCACAATTTGTGTCGTGCAATGTGAGTTTCTGAGTTAGCTTTTTGGTTCTTTAGGACTGTATATACAGCTCTTGCTTTCTTAGCCCCTATATCCAGTGCTGAACCAACTCTATGGACAAACCTGTTTCTTACTGTCTTGTCTGGAGGTATCTCAGTGGGGGTCAACTCTTCAATAACATTAAAACCAATTATTGGTCTCTCAGGTGGGTGAGTGATTACTAATATAGTTACAAATAACTCATTGTCTCTGTTTTCTGCTAAGTTAAACTCCACTGGTATCCAACCTTCATATGGAATTTCTGTTCAGTTTGCAGCAGAAAGTTCCAGCACTCCTTCATCAATAAGTTCTTGTACTGGACGAATCTTAGCTTCTGGTAAGTGTTTGTTTTTCCAGTTTAGGTCAACAATCAACACTTGCGATCCAGTGTCCCACAGCACTGTAGTCTCCACTCCTCCAAGATTGCACTGGACGAGGCTTCTGCGTCCGACTAGTTTGGCTGTCTTCATCTGTTTTTTTACATTAGTTGTATCATTTAGCACTATAGTCTGGTGTGTTTTAGTGAGGGAGACTTCGATTTTGCTGGTGTTAGCTGTGATGTTCTGCTTTCTTCGACAGCCAACAGCCCAATGTTCCCTGCTACTACATTTGAAGCAATGTGTGCATTTTCCCTCAGGATTTGACTTTTCACATTCTTGACATTTCCTGGGTTGGCATTTAGCTCCACCAAAGTCTTTCTGTCTAGCTTTAGTCTGTCTTTCTTCCTCTTTATATGTTCCTGCTTTACTGAGGCAAGCAACATGTGTAATGACGTTCTGACGAGCTTCACAGATTACTTTATTACCAGCATCAAGTTTCTCAAGAATAGGATTGGGTTTCCGATCGCGACCGTAGACTCCATGTTTTTTATTTTTTGTTTATTTTTAATCTATTGACAAAATTTACATTGACAGAGTATGAACAGGGTGAGGGCGTTACATACGAAAATAAAATCATGCCGTTTGAAATTTACATGAACCATAGCCTCCATGTTGCTGTTGGGACTACGCAGTCGCTTGCATGCCTGAACGTAAACTACGCAGTGGTGTCCCAATTCCTAGGGAAGATTACAAAGCCCTACCCCTTGTGGCTTCCTTTCGAGGGTTAAGGGGTAGTGGCTAGGGGTAGTGAGTAAGGGCTAGTGGTAGTGAGTAGGGTGAACATTGGGATTGGGCCTTAAGTCCTGCCTTAGCTCTGTCAGATGCAAACAGCACTCTCTGCCTGAGGTCCATTGTGCGCACCAAGAACTGTACAGGTGTTTCTTTTGGCTGTTGGACAGCACGGATCAATGCATCTTTTTCTATGAAATGGGTTCTCAGGACTTGTCTCAAGGAACTCAGTGTCAGCTCAGATCTACTTTCCAGGTAACTTTTCAGTTTAACTTCTGGTGCAATGGACTGAATGACAGCTTCGACAATTTCACGTTCATCATAGCCTTTCTTTAGTCCTCGTTCAATTTGTCTTTCAAGGCTGTTAAAGTTCAATTTGTCTTTTTGGCCAACATCTCCTATTTAACCAACAATCCTTAAATCTTTTCGGTACAATGGATGAAGATTCACCTGATTTCTGGCTTGGGTTCGCCATTTCTCTGGCTCTGATGCATTGTCTGACCTCACCGGTGAAGAAGCTGCGGTGGATGCAGTGCCGTCTGGTACCTGAAGACAATTGTCTCTGGTTGCTCGACACTTTTCTCCTGATATGCCTGCTCCACTCCGCCTCTGTCCTTCATATTTCCCAAGCCATTGATGCATTCATTAGTAGCCAAAAGCACAGAAAGTCCTTGATCCTCCAAAGCTGTGACATCGTCACTTTCCAGCTGTTGCAAGATGACCCGTCTCAGTAATCGGCATGATGACTTTGCCTCATCACTTGGTGTAAGTCCCAATTCCTCACATAACGTATTTAGGTCTTCAAGTGATAAAGTCACTAGTTTCCTCTCAATTTCAGTCATCAACGACCCACTCTGGCTCCATTTTTTTTTTTTCGTTCATATGTTACTCACGTCCACTTCAGATGATCATTTTCTGCTCCGACATGTCTTGCTTTTCAACTATGCTCGGGGCCAACATCACGGGCCACCTTGGCAAACGTAGCAAAAAATGTTACTCCTTCCTGTGTCGCACCTTCGTCCGTAAAGAAAAGTCCAATCTTCAGCTTGTTCCTCTTGAACCGGGCGGAAACACCAATTTATGTTGCACCCTCGAATGAACAAGGCTCACCGTTCATCTTCTTTTATGCAACTTTATTTTTAAGGCTCAGTTCAGTACACAAAACATACATTCTCTTCACTTTTTGCTTCTACCAAAGATGTTCCACATTCATTGTGACAGCACAACTCCTACAACAGATCTTAACCAAGAAAAAAAACCCCGTGCTCAAACAAAAGCGACCTACTCCACTGACAAAAGACAACATAGAAACATAGAATATAGAAATGTAATGTCCGGCCTGCAAACACAAACATCAGTATGAAATCAGAATGAAAAGATATATGTTTTTTCTAGGGTGCAATATATTGATTGTAAAAAATGTGTCATGTCCTGTGGCGTTTTCCATTTATTCTTTTGTATAGTGCTCTATACTGTTCATTGGTTTGTGACATTGTTTTTATGCCATTGAAAATTGATTTGATTGTTTAAAATCTGTTGACAATAAATGCCTGTTTCATTTACTATTCTCAGACTAATTCTTATTTTATTAAATAATATTGTTTCTAGAAATATGTTCTTATATTGAATGTGGTAAACCTGTTTAAACTTACAGTAATACGCTGCAATATTAATGTGTTATGCTATTAAAGACAATTACAGAATAGACCAGTTATACTGTACAAAACAATTACTATAAACCACATTTACAGTAAAACAGTTATACTGTAAAAAATGTAGCTGCAAGGCGGTACAAGCCAGTTTCTTATTGTGCCGGTCCCAAGCCCAGATAAATACAGAGGGTTGTGTCAGGAAGGGCATCCGACGTAAAACTTTTGCCAAAGCAAATATGCGAATCGAATCTATGACTTCCATACCGGATCGGTCGAGGCCCGGGTTAACAACGACCGCCATCGGTGCTGTTCACCTACAGGGTGCCGGTGGAAATTGGACTACTGTTCGTCAAAAAAGGAGAGGAGGAAGGTGTGTTCGTAGGAAGAGAGACAAAAGGAACGCCAAGAGTCTAGGACTGAGAGTAGGGACTTTGAATGTTGGAACTATGACAGGAAAAGGTAGAGAGTTGGTTGACATGATGCAGAGGAGGAAGGTAGACATTCTGCGTGTCCAGGAGACCAGGTGGAAAGGTAGCAAGGCTAGAAGTTTGGGGGCAGGGTTCAAGTTGTTCTATCATGGTGTAGATAGGAAGAGAAATGGAGTAGGAGTTATCTTGAAGGAGGAGTTTGTTAGGAATGTTCTGGAGGTTAAAAGAGTGTCAGATAGAGTAATGAGTCTGAAGCTAGAAATCGAAGGTGTGATGTTCAATGTTGTTAGTGGGTATGCTCCACAGGTAGGATGTGAGCTGGAAGGGAAGGAGAAATTCTGGTTGGACCTTGATGAAGTGATGCAGAGCATCCCTAGAAGTGAGAGAGTTGTCATTGGTGCAGACTTCAATGGACACGTTGGTGCAGGAAACAGAGATGATGAGGAGGTGATGGGCAGGTTTGGTATCCAGGAGAGGAACACAGAAGGACAGATGGTGGTTGACTTTGCAAAAAGGATGGAAATGGCTGTAATGAATACTTTCTTCCAGAAAAGGCAGGAACATAGGGTGACCTATAAGAGTGGAGGTAGGAGTACACAGGTAGACTACATCTTGTGTAGACGGTGTAATCTGAAGGAGATCAGTGACTGCAAAGTAGTGGTAGGTGAGAGTGTAGCCAGACAGCATAGGATGGTGGTGTGTAGGATGACTCTGGTGGTGAGGAAGATGAAGAGGGCAAAGACAGAGCAGAGGACTAAATGGTGGAAGCTGAAAAAGGAAGAGTGTTCTATGATCTGTAGGAAGGAGTTGAGACAGGCTCTGGATGGCCAGGAGGTGCTTCCAGTTGACTGGACAACTACAGCTAATGTGATCAGGGAGACAGGCAGGAGAGTATTTGGTGTGTCATCTGGAAGGAAAGTGGATAAGGAGACTTGGTGGTGGAATGAGGAGGTGCAGGGGTGTATACAGAGAAAGAGGTTAGCTAAGAAGAAGTGGGACACTGAGAGGACTGAAGAGAGTAGACAGGAGTACAGGGAGATGCAGCGTAAGGTGAAAGTAGAGGTGGCAAAGGCCAAACAAAGGGCTTACGATGACTTGTATGCTAGGTTGGACAGTAAGGAGGGAGAGACTGATCTATACAGGTTGGCAAGGCAGAGAGACAGAGATGGGAAGGACGTGCAGGCGGTTAGGGTGATTAAGGATAGAGATGAAAGTGTATTGACAGATGCCAGTAGTGTGATGGGAAGATGGAAAGAGTACTTTGAAGAGTTGATGAATGAGGAAAATGAGAGAGAACGAAGAGTAGAAGAGGTGACTGTTGTGGACCAGGAAGTAGCAAAGATTAGTAAGGATGAAGTGAGGAGGGCACTGAAGAGGATGAAGAGTGGAAAAGCACTCGGTCCTGATGATATACCTGTGGAGGTCTGGAAGTGTCTAGGAGAGGTGGCAGTAGAGTTTTTGACTGGGTTGTTCAACAGGATCTTAGATAGTGCGAAGATGCCTGAGGAATGGAGGAGAAGTGTGCTGGTGCCCATTTTTAAGAACAAGGGAGATGTACAGAGTTGTAGCAACTACAGAGGAATAAAGCTGATGAGCCATACAATGAAGTTATGGGAAAGAGTTGAAGCTAGACTAAGGGCAGAAGTGAGCATTTGTGAGCAGCAGTATGGTTTCATGCCAAAAAAGAGTACTACAGATGCAGTATTTGCTTTGAGGATGTTGATAGAGAAGTACAGAGGAGGTCAGAGGGAGCTGCGTTGTATCTTTGTAGATCTGGAGAAAGCTTATGACAGGGTGCCCAGAGAGGAACTGTGGTATTGTATAAGGAAGTCTGGAGTGGCAGAAGAGTATGTTAGAGCGGTGCAGGACATGTATGAGGACTGTAAGACAGTGGTGAGGTGTGCTGTAGGTGTGACAGAGGAGTTCAAGATGGAGGTGGGACTGCATCAGGGATCAGCTCTGAGCCCCTTCTTGTTTGCTATGGTGATGGACAGGCTGACAGACGAGGTTAGACAGGAATCTCCATGGACTATGATGTTTGCAGATGACATTGTGATCTGTAGTGAGAGCAGGGAACAGGTGGAGGAGAAGCTAGAGTGGTGGAGGTTTGCCCTGGAAAGGAGAGGAATGAAGGTTAGCCGCAGTAAGACGGAGTATATGTGTGTGAATGAGAGGGACCCAAGTGGAAGAGTGAAGTTACAGGGAGAAGAGATAAAGAAGGTGGAGGATTTTAAGTACTTAGGGTCAACAGTCCAGAGCAATGGAGAGTGTGGAAAAGAGGTGAAGAAGCATGTGCAGGCAGGCTGGAACGGTTGGAGAAAAGTGTCAGGTGTGATGTGTGATAGAAGAGTTTCAGCTAAAATGAAAGGAAAAGTGTACAAAACTGTGGTGAGACCAGCGATGTTGTTTGGTCTAGAGACAGTGTCACTGAGGAAAAGACAGGAGGCAGAGCTGGAGGTAGCACAGATGAAGATGCTGAGGTTCTCTTTGGGAGTGACCAGGTTGGATAGGGTCAGGAATGAGTACATCAGAGGGACAGCCCATGTTAGAGGTTTTGGAGATAAAGTCAGAGAGGCCAGACTGAGATGGTTCGGACATGTCCAGAGGAGAGATAGTGAATATATTGGTAGAAGGATGCTGAGTTTTGAACTGCCAGGCAGGAGGCCTAGAGGAAGACCAAAGAGCAGGTTTATAGATGTAGTGAAAGAGGACATGAAGGTGGTTGGTGTGAGAGAAGAGGATGCAGAAGACAGGCTTAGATGGAGGCAACTGATTCGCTGTGGTGACCCCTGAAGGGAAAAGCCGAAAGGAGAAGAAGAAGTTATACTGTAAAACTTACTCACGGTAAGAATTTCTAATTGTAAATCTCACGTACAGTAAAGCTGTTTTACCGTAAAACACATTTACAGTAAAGCTGTTGTACTGTAAAACATTTCTACAGTAAATTGGTTATACTGTCAAACATCATTACAGTAAAGGTACTGTAGACCAGTAATTACAAAAATACAATAAAATGTCTAACAGTGTGAGAAGTGGGGGTGAGATTTTAATTGTGAGTTCAATATCTGTCAACTGTAGTATGCTAGCCAAGGTTATCCTAAACTCTTAACCAGTCTGGGAAGACAAAGCTCAAGTACCTTTAGTGTGACTTGATACTGTTTTTCTCCTTCTACAATAAGAGAAAAATACCAGTGTTTTACTGGATCGTACCAGTGTCTGTAAAACATATAGGGAATTTATTTCTTTTTCCTCTAAAATTTCTTGTTCCTCTTTTGCTTTCTTATTTTCATGTTCTTTCATTGTGCTTACATTTAACTATCAGTAAGAACAACCAGTTATTTTCTTTTCTGTAATACATACAACAAAATAACAATGTAAAATAAAGACCAAAATATAGTAAATCTGTCAATCACATGGTAACCACGCTCCCTTATTCATACCCTGCTTGATGGTTGATTTTCCCCTAAATGGGGCCACCATTTAAAAAACATCCTGATGTATGGAAGAAAACTTGAAACTAGAGATTGAAACCATGAACCATTTTCCCCACAGACATGAATACAATCTGACTCTGGGCTAGTGGAATCACTGCTTAGTGGTTATTAGGTTAATGCATGTTTAAGACACCTCAGCAATGACCCTGGAACCTACATGCACTGATTAAAGACAGTCTGTCCTGCTGCTAAAGATGACATTAATTTGGGTTTTCCCAAAAGTTGTAAAAGGTGATGTCATTTGACATCAGTGTTTTTACGCCTACTTGCAGCTTTAAAAAAACCAATGAAGCAAGTTCTAACCCTCAAACAGCCCTTTGAAGATGTGAGGACAGTCAGTGCCAAATCATAACAAAGTTACATCAAGGCACTTTGCATATAGGGCAGGTCTAGACCAAATTCTTTATAAAATTATTTAAAGAGACCCAACAGATGAGCAAGCTCTTGGCGACAGTGGCAAGGAAAAACTTCCTTTAAGAGGCAGAAACCTTGGGCAGAACCAGGCTCGGGGAGGGCGGTCATCTGCCTCAACCATTCATGTGTGTGTGTATTTCCAACACACACACACACACATGAATGCATGCACACACATCTTAATTGACCTGAGTTGTGTAAAGAAGCACCACTTAGTCACCTGGCATGTAGATCAATCACTTACTTGATCTCTAATACCCTTAACAAGGTACATCTGCACTGGAGGACATCTGAGTCACTCACACATATTCACACAAACACATACACACATGCACACAAAGGTGGTATCATTAGTTTGCATGTGGCAGGCACTGACTGTCTGGTTGATGGATCTGTTGTGCTGTTGGTGATGGAAGCCAGGAATACTTCTCCTTTTCATGTAGTGTGTGTGTGTGTCTGTGTGTGGATAAATAAATACAGTGATCTCTCTTTGGTTAAGTAGGTAGAATGACTTGATTTAAGTCAGATGGTACTCTGACATTCTGAAGTACCCCTGGCTCATACAACTGTTTTGATGAATCTGTGTGCAAACAGCAGCTCCACCTTGTTGCTGCAATCATCTTTAATAACTATAAATGGGATTTAGTGATGGCACACTCTTTCCCTGTGCCACAGCCAGTGTTTCTATTGCTATAGATTATGACAAAATAGGACCACTTAAAAAAAAAAAAAAAACTAAGCACAAAATTCACGGGGCACCTAACACCTTGGACTTAAGGGTCAAGGCTCATTGATCAAACAGAAGAGCAACTGAATCTCAAACTGGTGAAGGAGTTTATACGGGTTCTAACAGAATGGTGTCAGAACATACAAAGTACCACAATTGTTTATGGGGCTATATAGCTGCAAACTGACCGAAACCTGGTTCAGACCAAGTCCAGCTCTCTGTATTTGCTAATGTCAGTGTCCTCTTTCAGGAAGAAAATACTCCCTACCTCACAGCAACAATGGTTCAGGAATGGTTTGAGGAACAACAACCTGTTCAAAGTGTTGACACTGATCCAGATTTCCCAGATCTCAATCCAGTGCAGCATGTTTGGAATGAACTGGACTAACAAGTCTGATCAAACTCAATTTCCAGGACTTAAAGGGTCTGCTGCTAAAATCTTTGTCTTGTACACCTTCAGAGGTGTTACGGCCCTAGTGCTGGTGTGTGTTTGTGTGTGGCTGTTGTGCTCTCTCTCCCTCTCTCTCTACTCCAAGGTGGATGGCTCCGCCCCACATCCAGGTGCATTGCGTTCCCCTGAGCAGCCCCAGAGTATAAAAAGGGGAGAGAAGCAACAGCCGAGGCCAGTGTGCCACTGGGTGACAGTTGTGTGGTTGCCCTCCTTTTCATAGAATATATTTTTTGCTGCGTCATTACTGTTTTAAGTCTTATTGACAGAACTTTAAAAAATGTGCAGGTAGTTCATTAGCAAGGATTAGAGGTATTGTTTATGCTTAAAGCACATAGCCTATATATCAATTTACCACAACAGCTGCTGATCCAGCAACACAAAGCATTTATGCAGCCTGTCCTCTGCTCATCCATCATTGTCTTCTTTGAGTTGGCCAAAAAACAAGACAGGAAAAACTGCAACAGACCAGGACAGTAAAAAAATCACTGATGTTCGAATTTCTTTACTATTGATTATAGTTTTTGCTGTAGCATTCTGTTTTTCTAAAGCCAGTTAGATATCAGTAAGATATCTAATCATTTGATTTTCAAACATTTTTTTTCCCATTGGTGACAAAGGTGAAGTGACTGGCTGACAAGGTTTTGATTATTTTAGTGGATTGGTGTTGAGAAATAATGTGTTGTGTGAATGATATTTCTTGTGAATGAACTGCATTAAAGCCACTGAGAAAACTATGACCTAAAATCCAATCTCTTGTAAAAATATTTGAATTATCTAGAGTCTATTTTTATTATAAATGCATACTGTCACATTTAAAAGACCTGCTGCTTTGATTCGCTTTATTTTGCTTATATGTTTAACATAAGTATATAACAATAAAGTCAAATCTAATCAGACACTGTAAATGCAGATTTACATGTTTAAATTGTCTGGGTAAATTAAGCAGCAGTGGTATGTGTGAGGTCTCTACAGTGAGTATATACTGTAAATCTGTTCACAGAGTTTATTACCCGAGTGTCCCTTTTAACTAACAAATTTTTATCCTCCATGACCCCAACTCCACCGCCACCTCTCTGTTCTTTCTCCTGGCTATGGTGTGATGGCTTGTCAGGAGATGGTGCTGAGAAGACAGAGAGACTACAAAATCAACTCAGATATATACATACACACACACACGCACATGCGGGCATGCACACACCCAGGCACAGTGGTGTACTGACCAGTGAGCGGTGAAGAGGCCCAGTGTCAGTGTCCCACCTCATCTTCATCAGACCTCACATCTCTGACCCAGAATCCTCCAGACCTGCCACCCCAGCTCCCAGTGTGTGTCTGTGTGTGAGTGTGCTTCCTTTGACCATATCCATGAGTACCGTGGCCCTGGCTGCTCAGGTGGACAGAGTGTGTGTGACATGATGGCTCCTGGCACAGTAGGCTCTCCTGCCCAGTAGCCCAACTGTCAGGCCAAATATCTGAGGAAGGATGGAGGGATAGAGAGAAAGACAAAGGATGGAGGAGAAGGGGAGGTGAGGGGAGATCAAAATTAATGACTTCACTACAAAGTCACTACTGTCTTCTTGTCTGTATCTTCTGCACTTGGATCTGAGGAAACTGCAGATTTTTCTCCTTTTTACTTCTGGATGACAGACCTACACAACATAAACACAAGCACCATCTTAAAGTCTGCTCCTCTAGCACCCTCAGGTCCTCCTGCACTTTCAGCTCCTTCTGCATCATAACCTCCTCCTGCACCTTCAGCTCCTCCAGCACCTTCACCATCAACAACTCCTTCAGCTTCTAGAGCTCCTTCAACTCCTCCTTCGAATCCTCTGAGCTGGTCCTTTCTACAGGTCTCAGGTTTGTGGCTGTTAAGAAATCCTTGATGTGGAGGCTCAGTATCACAACAAGACTACTTCCTGTTTGTCACCAGTGTCCTGTAAAGAGGAAAATATGCATGTGTGTTGTCATCACCCAAGACTTCATTACCAGCTGATTTACCAGCAGAACTCTCTTCTCTGATCTGTACTGCCTTTAACAGAGCGAAGAAGACAAACCACACAGATTCCTTTCTCTCCTATACAGAGCTTTCCCATTCAACGAGTGTAGTGCTATAGAAAAAAGTTTTATAGACCTGTCAGTCTATCTCAAGATCAAGTCCCGGAGCGTCAGTCCCTCTTAATTATTCTTGCAAGATTTCCTGTTCTCCACTGTCAACATCATCAGCATTCCCCATATTCCTTAGCTTCACTGTCTGAAAGTAACAACTGTGTGAGACCAACTACTTTACTGCCATCCTGAACAACCCGAAATGGACCCCATGGATTTGAGACTCAAAATACTGAAGCTTCAGGCTCCAGTCTTGTAGATAAGTTCTCCCATACTTTAAACCTCCCAAACTCCAGCTCCATCCTCCTGGTAACTTCAGGAGACCTGCCGAGGCCGCACACTTCGCCCAGGTCATGGCACCATTGGCCTTAGATCTACAGCGCTCACTGGATCGGTTCGCAGCTGAGTTTGAAGCGGCAGGGCTGAGGATCAGCACCTCTAAATCTGAGGCTATGGTTCTGAGTAAGAAACTGATGGATTGCCGACTCCAGGTGGGGAATGAGTCCTTGCCCCAAGTGAAGGGGTTCAAGTATCTCAGGGTCTTGTTCACAAGTGAAGGAACTCTGGAGCATGAGATTGACCGGGGAATCGGGGCAGCTGGTGCGGTGCTGAATTCGCTTTACCGCACCTTTGTCACAGAAAGGGAGCTGAGCCAGAAGGTAAAGCTCATGATCTACCGGTCAATCTTCGTTTCTACCCTCACCTGTGGTCATGAGCGATGGGTCATGACTGAAAGCATGAGATCGCAGATACAAGCAGCAGAAATGTGTTATTGTCCGCAGAGTGGCTGGGGTCTCCCTTAGAGATAGGGTGAGGAGCTCAGTCATCTGGGAGAGACTCAGAGCTGCTGCTCCTTTGCGTGGAAAGGAGCCAGTTGAGGTGGTTTGGGCATCTGATGAGGACCTTCACCTTGCACCATCCTGTTTTTTTCACACAACAATGTAGTTTGGATATGCAAATAAAAAAAGGGAATAAAATCAAGTAAAATCAAACCCTATAAAAACAATGTGTAACATGGACTCAATAGAAGGTGCATAAAACATCAAGCACCCTCCAACATTCATTTTCAGGACACTCAATGTCTTCTGCAGAACCTTTATCTTGGGACTAAGTCCAAGGCTAAACCTTTGTAATACATTCCAGAGGAAATGGTGCTCAACCTGCAAGAGACTTCCAAAAGATGTTGAATCTGTGTTACACTATCAACGATGGACTTGCAAGACATACAGCAGGTTTGTGTTGGGTGGATGACCTGCATTAACTTCTTTAGTCTATTATCCAGGACTTTGGTCAGCAGTTCATAGTCAGTTAATAACAGAGAGACTGGTCCTCATCCTAAGGGTCATAGCCTTTCGAGAACAGTCAGAACTGCTCTCCTGCAGCTCAGAGACAAAGACAAGTGACTGAGGTCTTTCTCTGCTCAGTTTTATCTGAAATTATTATAGAGAGGACCCTCCATCTCTGTGTTTGGCTCTAGGCAGTCCCCTGCAGAGAGACATTAAAGCTCCTCCTCCTCAGTGTCCTCGTTGTCATATGAGTGAGAATAAAGATACACAACTCTCTGCCAGATCTCTGCCAACAGCTGTCATGTGGCTGAACTCAGAGTGTGGATGAACCCGTAGTGCATCCATCAGAGAAGGCTGGACCAGGGCCTGTTGTACTTTAGAAACTGGAAGGTCTGCCAGTATGGCTTTTTTTTTTTTTCTTCAATCTTCAATTTTCTGTGGACACTGCAGAAATCAGCAGCTCTACTATTTCAGTCTCAAGATACCTCATAGATTTGGTGATGTCACAGGAGACACAAAGTGTACAAAGCTACTTGATCACCACTTTCCCTCATTCCCACATCTGTTTCAGTCATATCAACTATTCTAGTTGGGGGGAAAAAAGAAAGTTTCTGAAAAACTTGCCTAAAATAAAAAAAAAAAAATCTGAATTAAAGGACCAATTCATGGACAAACAATAAAAACAAAAAAATTGTAGACAATCTGAAAACCCCAGGAGCAGGGTCCGGCTGTTACGGGCTCACAGAAAGACTCAGGCGCAAACACAGGACACGGTTAAAGGTTTTATTTCTACAGTGGAACAGGGAGATGAGCAGGAAGGGAATGGCTGGGGCTCCAAGGCTGGGAAACGACGAGGGCCGAAGCAGGGGCTGTGGGCAAGGCAGTCAGCAGGTGGAGCGGGGGTCCAGGGCTGAGCAGAGCAGGTAGGAATGGCTGAGGCTCCTAGCTGGGTAACACAGGGACCGAAGGGAAGACAGGGAGCAGGTGGAGCAGAATCCAGAGCAAGAGGTTTACCGGGAGACTTGGACAGGAGGCAGAGCAGGGGGACTGCAGGCAGAGGGAGAGAACAGGTAAGTGAACGGCAATCAGGCCTAGGCAAAAACACAATCTGGTAATGATAGAGCTGGACGTAGTAACTGACTGAGCAGAGGCTACAATCTGGCAGCGTGGAAGTGGCAGCACTGGGCTTTTGTAGTGGTGATGATATGGCAAGAGTTGCAGCTGGTGATGGCTCTGCTCTGCTCCTGTACACCAGTCTCCACTCAGGCAATCAGTCCTGCTCCCTGCTCTACACACCGACACACACACACACACTCGAAGAGTAGCACTGGTTAATTGGGCACCTTTCAAAGGCTAAAAATGATGCTTAAAACTATCAAGTATGTTATTAGAAGTAAAAAAAAGTTATTGTTTTTGTTGGACCCTAGTGGACTGTCTGTTTATCATGCTTTTCTGGTGCTTTTCTGGTATATGTCTTGGTGGAATTTCCAACACCTGCTTTATAGCATGTTCTGAAGCAGCATGAGGTTTTTTCTGTCCAGCTGATCGTTCTCTGTGCTGCTGAAATAAAAACTCTACATGGCCACACTAGAACTTAAACCCACACTGAGCTCATTTGAGAACAGATCTCTCAGTACCTATATTAGGAATATATACAATAAAGGGCTGGTTTTATCCCAACTTTCAGATTACATCCCTGAGCCATATCAAATATTGACCAAAATAATTGACTAATGACTATACTGACTAATGGCTAAAAACAGTTTTCTGAGGCTAGAATGGTCTTGACCCTTGGATTAAGAAAACCTCATCAGTTTTTCTTTAAATCCCAATAGATTTTTGTTCCCAATTTGAAGACATTAGCTCGAGGCATGACTCAAACACCACGTCCACAAGGTCACTGTCAGGTTGAGCTTTGACCACCAATATGTGACCAGTTCATTTGTGAGTCCACGTGAAAAGAGAAAACAACCCTAAAAACATTACGGAGATAATGCAGACAGGAAAGCACTCCAGAGGGTTGTTACGACAGCCCAAAGGATAATCCCCTGCGCTCTCCCCTCCTTGGAGGAACTGTACAACAACCTGTGTCTTAGGAAAGCTCAAAAGATAGTTGGGGACCCATCACATCCTGGACATTCACTTTTTGTGCTGCTGCTCTCAGGCAGACGCTACAGGGCACTGAAAGCCTGCACGAACGGACTCAGGAACAGTTTTTATGCTAGATCCATAGCTGTACTTAACATAGCCAACATGTCACTTCAGTCACTTTAAACAATATGATGAACCGTACAATACCTGTAAATGTGAATTTGTGCAACACTTGCACTTTTAACCTGTGCGATACCCTCAGAACGTGTAATGTTGTCATTTGTTGTGTTTATTCAAATTGTTTTGAAACTAGCACCTTAAGGACTGCATGCAATTCCGTTGTACTTCTGCAATGAGAATAAAGACATTCTTATTCTAATATCACATCTAAGGACGGATGGAAGGGCAACATGCAATCATCAGCATCACATTCACACAGAGGAGGGACTTCTCCTCCAGCATCAGATCCTCATCACTGAGTCACCTGCTGCTCTATCTGCAGTATTTAACAGTCTGCACTCTTGCTGCTTTTCCACTCTTATTTTTTTGCTCTCCTTCAACAACTGCTACACTCTGTTTTCCAGTGTCATTTTGTTTGTGACTCAGCTGTGCCCCTTTGTTTTCTTCACTTTCTTGTCTATTCTGTCTCTGTGTTGCTTCCCTCTGTGATTTATCAGCAGAGGGAAGCTTCTTCAGAGCCAAAATGCTTCAGTCGCATAGTTCACAATAACAAACCCTAAATTGAGCCCCACAGCCAAGTTAACTTTGTCATTGTGAACCTTGTGACCACTTCCTGCTAATGGTACTCCACTGAGTAAGGATTCATATCTGGTAACTGTAAGCTTTAGTGTTGATCATGCCAAATGTCAAATACACTGACTGATGGCAAAAAAAACCCCAAAACAAAACAAAACAAAAACACACACACACACATACACACACACACAAAACTCCTAAAACCCCCCCAAACCCAATATAAACCCAGCTAAATGCAGTACTGGCCTACTTGACAAACTCCACGGGTGAATTTTTTTATTCTGATTTCAACTGAACTGAAACTCAAACCATCAACCATAGTGATGATTAGGGATGAGCGAGTACACCACTATCCGTATCTACACTCCCGATTTATGCTGGAGTCTCCCGTTTTTTAATCCTTTCTCCTGCCCTGCTCCCGATTTGTAATTTATCCCACGTTTCCCCGATTTCAAAGTGATAAGAGTCAAATTGGTGTTTCATGTTTTGTGGTACCTGACAACCTGGCAACCCACCCCAAATGCCCCCGCTAAATGCCTTGCGTGCCATACGTCACTACTCACGTCCAAGCTCACGTCAATTCCCGGGCTACACAAAATTAGCGAGACAGTAAACAAAAAGAAGTACGCTTCAAAATTCCAATCTGCGTGGTGTGATACTTTCACATTTGTCATTGCAAGCCATGTTAGTCATTACCATGCATTCTGTAAAGTCTGTCGGGCTGACCAGCGTGGAACAAGGAGGTAAAAATGACGTTGGCAGGCACTTAACTGTGCCTATTGTGACATCTGGAAAGACTACTCACCTTCACTGCCTATTGAGGGACTGAGGGACAAGGAGTCTTTTAGATTTTTGCTGTGACCTCCATCTCTCTTTCTGTTACTGCTTCTGCTGTCTTCACACACACACACACACACACACACACTTACTTTAAGCACTTTGGAGACTGTAATTAATTATTGCAATGTTTGTTGTTATTATGCATGTATAATTGAATTTTATGTATTGTAATTAATATTAAACATATTTGGCTCCAAGAAGACTGTAGAGTCATTATGGGAGGTATATTGTAGCACATTCCATTGTAGTTATGGATTTAAGGCTCTATAAAAGTTGTTTTATCTACATCCTTTAAATTAATTTGTGGTGTTGGGTTAAAGGGGCAGAGATGTTGCGAGAGGAGCATTCTAACCACTACCCCAGAAAATCTCCCTCTTTTTCACAGCACAGCGTTGGCAGGTATGGTTCAACCATCTACATTATCTGTATCCGTATTCATACTTGGAAGGAGCGGGACTTAAAC